>OX411316.1:18075430-20475430 GCA_948150665.1 Conistra vaccinii
TTGAAAACAGGTATCCCAACTAGAGATGTTGCGGAGTTTGTTTTACCGGAACCGGAGCCGGAGTCGAAGGTTTTAAATTTGATTGATCGTTATCGCAACTGGAGTCAGAGTCGGAACTGGAACCGGAGCCGGAGTAGGAGGTAGAAGAAAGATGTAACACATTTTTTTGGCTTCGTATTGAAATTTTACTACTTAAGGTGAGACTTCGAGCGTGATCGTGTATAAAAATTACCCGGGTGACAAGTTAAAAGTTGTTTGTACGCGCTCTAGTCACGTATCTACATCGTTGCGTTTCGATCTTCGGTATAAGTCCGATTCAAAATTATCGGAGCAGAAGTCGGAATCAGAGGTGTAATATTAATCGGAAGTTCCGACCTTTCGGAGTCGGAATCGAAGCTCAGTAACATCTCTGATCCTAACGTGTATATGGGTGTGGACACGGGATTAAAAGTGAAGATCATATTATTTATTTATCCTAGCAGGACTGATAAAACCAGTCCTGCTAGGATAACAAACTTTTTAATGACAACTCTGTCTTATTCATATTCACGGTCCAAGAGTTTAAAGGCTACGGTCAGAATTATTTTAAATCTCAAGCAAATTACAAATCTCTAAATTCTCTCGGAGTTTATCTTCTCTAATCTCTCTGAACAAAATTCAGAAACAACTCCTTTTAAGTAGCAACTTAGTTAAGAGACAAGATCCAATACTAAAAGGGTTTACTTTGTGACTCCTCGCTTTGTGACTTAGCGACAACATTTTGATGTAGGTAATATTAAATTCATGAACATTTAAATATAATATGTTACATAACTTTGACTTGGTTAAAACTTTCCTATTTTTGATTCGAGTCTTATTCTTTGTCGGGTGGTTAATGACTAACCAACCGGCTATCTAATTAGATACGCAACACATTTTCGTAAACGATTCCGACTAATCTGTTTCATTTTGACAGTTCAACAATATTCATTACGTTTTTTACGTTGTTGAGCCGATTTTTTTTTCCAACTTATGGAGCAATGGATAAGCAATCTGTTTCAAAACGATTCAAATTCTGATTGATCGTGTATTACGTAACTAGCTTTTTCCCGCGGCTTCGCTCGCGTGGATGTCGGAAAACCAAGGAAACGTACTACCGGGATAAAAAGTATTCTTTGTCCAGGTTATAAACTATCTGTCGCCTAAATCCAAATCGCCAAATCCTATTAGTAGCATAACGTAATGTTTGTACTTTTTGTTAGGTTACTGTTCAGAAATAGTGCACGATCTCAATGAATGAAATGAAATTGAGAGAAGAATTGTAGAGGAGCTGGAAAATAAGTAATAACGGCCGCACGGGTCGACCCATCAGGTTAAGCTACGGTTGCCGTGGATGGTCTGTGGATGGGTGACCATCTTGACATACCGAGACTCCTCCATGCCTCGGAAAGCATGTTAAGCCGTTGGTCCCGGCTGCCATTCATGGATCTTTGACAGTTGTTACGGGTCGTCAGAAGCCCGAAAGTCTGACAATCAGTCTTACCAAGGGGTATCGTATTACCCAGTACCTAACTCGGTTGTGGAGGTCAGATAGGCAGTCGCACCATGTAAAATAATGGTATTCAGCTGCATCCGGTTACACGGGAAGCCGACCCTAACATAATTGGGAAAAGGCTAGGCAGATTGATTGTTTAATAATTGAAATACTATATCGTGAATTCATGAAACCCTAGTACTTTTTGTTAGGTTAGTTTAGGTACTGCTCAGAAATTGTGCACGTGTCATGAACAGAATACCGTCTTGAACTTCGATTGCAGCGTCACCTATCGGGCCCAATTGTGAATAGCAAATTCCAAAAAATAGATGTCGTTGCGTGTATCTTGATATAGGTCAGTGCGATGCAAATAAAATATTTCAACCCTTTTCATCCCGGTAGGGGTTGTTTCCGAAAAATATTGATACACGTTATTCTTTGTTTTCAGTTTTAAGTATAAATACTGAGTTTCGAGTAAATCAGACCTCGCATAAAAAATCTTTCATACAAACTTTGACACCCCTAATCCCCATTTATTACTAAGATAAGTATTCGTACGAAGTACCTCTATCGGCTTTAGCACCCTCAAAAACTACGAAAGCGACACCCATGACGAAAAATTACAAATTTGTCGCACCCACCATCTTAGATTTACATTTAGACCTCCCTTTCGGCTTAAGCACATTAGAAGTCTATGTAAACGACAACCATGTCGATTTTTTTTTAAATATTCACATCCGCCATCTTGGATTAACTTTTTGACGTCACTATCGGCTTTAGTACCCTTGAAAACTTCGAAAACGACACCAATGACGAAAAATAAAAAAAGAATTCACAGCCGCCACCTTGGATTTACATTTTGACCTCACTATCGGCTTTAGCACTATCCAAAACTACGAAAACGACACCCATGACGAAAAATTTGAAAAATATTCACAGCCGCCATCTTGGATTTACTTTTTGACGTCACTATAAAATCATGTTTATTTATCTCCACAAATTACATTCTTATTCTAGTTACATATGAAGTTGACAGATATTTAGACAAAATGTTGTAATTTGTGGGAGATCTGAAGTCTAAACTAAGCCTAGGCCTGTATTTTAGAACTCCAGGTCCCCCATTGTAATACATAGTAACGATTGTCAACGTGGTACAATTGCGAGCGGTTGATGATTTGTGTCTGAGTGCATGTTTGTTTGAGTGTGTGTATGTGTTTGTGCGTGTGTGTGTGTGTGCGTATGTGTGTGCGCGTGTGTGTATGCGAAAACTTATAATACGTACAATATTTCATAAATATATAGTATAATTAATTATAATAAATATTAGATATATATATTATATATATTTATAAATAATATACTAATAATATACTATCGGCTTTAGCACCCTTGAAAACTACGAAAACGACGCCAATGACGAAAAATAAAAAAGAATTCGCAGCCGCCATCTTGGATTTACATTTTGACCTCATTATCGGCTTTAGCACCATCGAAAACTCCGAAAACGACTCCCATGACGAAAAATAAGAAAACTTTCGCAGCCGCCATCTTGGATTTATATTTTGACCTCACTATCGGCTTTAGCACTATTGAAAACTACGAAAATGACACCCATGATGAAAAATGAGTAAATCGCAGCCGTCATTAAAATATTTTAACCCTTTTCACCCCGTTAAGGGTTGTTTCCGAAAAACCTTGATACGCATTATTCTTTATTTTCGATTTTAAGTATAAATACTGAGTTTCGAGTTATTCGGACCTTGCGTAAATTTTTTTTTATACAAACTTTGACACCCCCCAATCCCCGTTTAGGGGTTAGCTTAGAAAAACTTAAAATGACAAACTTTATGATTTACTTAGGTAAGTATTCGTGCCAAGTTTCAAGTCTATTAACTCAAGGAATAAGATTTTGCATACAATCGAAATCCCCCCTTTTCACCCCCTTAAAAGTCGAATTTTCAAAAACCCCTTCTTAGTGCTCCCCTACATTATTAAAGGAAGCTGTGTGGAAAATTTCACGTTCCTAGTCCCAGTAGTTTCGGCTGTGCGTTGATATGTCAGTCAGTGAATCAGTCAGTTTCTCCTTTTATATATATAGATTTACAAATAGATTAGGGTACTGGTGTCAGAATTTTTATGCCACCCATGCTTCACATGCTATCAAGAAATATCTCGCAACGAATGCCGGTTTCCTCACGACGTTTTCCTTCACTGTTTTTGAAGCAGTGATAATTATACAATATGCTCATGAATCCGAAAGTCAGAGGTGCGTCACTTGGGTTCGTACTCAAGACCTATGACTGTGCAGTCCGACGGACACACCACTCGACTATCACTGCTATCAAGTTCGGATATCAAAGGTTTATTTAAATAGAACTAGGAAAAACGGATAAGGTCAAAGTCAAAGTCAAAGTCAAAGTCAAATCATTTATTGCAAATAGGCCCTTGAAGGCACTTTTGAACGTCAACGGATACACGTACTATCCTCCTTTGTGTCGTTAGTGACATTTCTACATACATCATGACTGTGATAACCAACGCTTGTCAACTGTTTGATTAAGTCAACATGTTGAGTCAATAACTAACTCTAACTAACTAATATTGTTGTGTTGGTGGCCCGTACTAACCCCGGGTTTAGAACTATCTACTAACTACATACATTAATTACGATATTCATGTTTATGTCTGAGCTAACGAAGAATTCACGTACGAAAATGAAAATTAACCTATTTGGATATACAATTAGTACCTAACTTTGTTTACAAAAATCATGGACTAGTGACAGCCAGTTGGTTACAAGTAAATCTGAGAAGATAAATTATTATTTGTAATATTTCAAGTTTACGTGTGAGTTGGAATGTGGCTCCGCGGGCCTTTATCGGATACTTGGGTTAAATGTCAATCAGTTTAATTTTAAAGAATGCTCGCTCACCGCGCCTCCTTTGATTTCCCAAGAGTATGAAGTTGGTGCAAACCTGACGGTTTGTTATGACTTCCTTCCATACGGAAAGTCTGCTAACTTTAATATAGTCCGCCTTCAATATTGTTTTAGTTGTAGCACTTGTTCAATATAAAACTGTTTGCTTTTCTAGAACCCTTTTTAGTTTTAAAACTTCTTTTAAATTGGGCTAAAAACTTTTTAGTCGTATACGGTTGGTTTGAATTTAGAATTCGAATACTTGAAAAACTTTAATTTAAAGTTGTAGTATAAAGTTGTTAGACTGTGTTATCGTTTTAGTAGTTTTGCCATATATTTTGCTACTGCAAATTTTATACTAAGAACACTTTGCTATTAGAAAAATATCAGGATGGTAACATTTTTACAGCAGATTTTTTAAGTTGTTCAAATGTATTTTTGAGAAAAGTCGCTTATGACAAAACGATACATACCTACAGGTAAACTAGAAAAGTCATGTGTTTTGGAAATATTCGCGTTTCCGAATATGCACGAAAGTCGCGCCACAGAATAAACTCTCCACAGAGGCCAAGCTTCTATGTTTTATGTTGCCGCGCTTTAGTACCTACACCTATCATTGCGCGTTTCCATGAAGTTTTCTTTCTGTCGGGGTACTTATTCCGGTCGCACCTCGTCATCAGTGATTCAATCGTTTTAAAAAGTTTATTGGAATTGCACAGAGTTGTTAATCCATAATTTTCTAACCATGATAGTACAAAATAGTATGCCCATCATGGTTACAACAACTCTTTTATTAGATTTCATCGTCGCGAGTTAGTTTTCGTGGAAGATCTGTAGGTATACCAGACCTAGGTATTGTGTAAAGGCAAATAGTCAAATAGGTGAACCTCAAAGAACATTTAAAATGTTCACTGGATGGCTAAATCAAGATAGTTCTTAAAATCTTATCTTTTTCAGAGTTACGTTCAACAAAAAATCCCGAATGTAATAAAGTTTATTAAGTTCCATAGTTGGAAATAAATGTAACGTTATATGAGAATAGAACAACAAAGCTGAATGAGGTTAAGGTTGAACAAAAGCTGGAGCTAAACGAACGCACTCCAATCATAAATAAAGAATTAAGTTTGAAGCCTCTCACATTAATTTCCTTACTTACATTTTAATGGAAATAATTTAGACTGAAAGATACATTAATAAAATTTTTATACATAATTATATTAATTCACTTCTGCTATAAAATGTATATGATCAAAGAGTAAGACGTTCCTTTTCATCTTTAGATATGGTCGGTATTTTTTTCGAATTATTGTCTACACCAATAATTGGAAAAAAAAGGACAACTGAAACTAACTTAAAGTTCAAGGCCTCTTGTAAAGGCTAGACTTCTTAACAAGATAGAATTATCTGAAGACAATTTAGACAATATCGAATTGGGATATATAGGTTAGTCGATCTTTCGAGACAGTTCGAAAGCATGAATCACTCATTCCATCGAGCATTATAGAGGAGCAAAAATTTTGCTAGACTCTTTTAGTTTCCATGCTTTTTTCTGGCCAATTTAACTGTGATATTCATATTCAGTGGGCACACATTACATTGGTCGCAGGACAGATGGCCGATGGGGTTGAAAGGTTCTGGAGTGGCGACCGCGTACCGGAAGACGCGTAGACGTAGCGTTGGAAGGCCTTCCAAGGTGGACTGATGATCTGGGGCTGCAGGAATCAGCTGGATGCGAGAAGCACAGAAACTGTCGAAGTGGAGGTCCTTAGGGGAGGCCTTTATCCAGCAGTGGACGTATTTAGGCTTAGATGATGATGATGATTCATAAGTCGTAGGATGATTTGATAATTAAAATTTTCGCGAAAGCCCTAGGGATATTGCGAATACGAGGACAGTAAGACAGTGTCTAATTATCTAGTCGCAGGCAGATATTATGATTCGTCATATTGAACTGGGTGAAATAGGTTTATAATAATAAACAACCGCGCGCGAGCTGAGAGATGCCGCGGCAGCGGCCGGCGGGCAATCTTCCAGGTTGCTCGCCATTTATTGGAAAAACATAGTGCACATATTTTAGACAATATACTATATGTTTAACAAAATAAATAAACGATTGATTGATTGAAATGTTGAAAACATTTTGTTATTTATTTATATTATTGTATAATTACCCGTGTTTTCGCAATATCGCGAAAATTCAAATCATCCTAAGACATGTTTATAAAGATATAATCAATCCATTGATAGAGAGGGCGAAGAACGTTGGTAGATTACCTAACCCCAAAAAATAAAAACGTTTTCTTCTCTTAACCCCTGTACTTTACAGCTTTTCGATATGTACTTAAGATTTCAATTGGATCCAATAAGCCAAAAGCAATTGCCACCAATAAACAAAGAATCCCTCTCAGTTAATTCGTGGAAAAATAGAATTAAAGTCTTAACGAGTCCCTAGGCAAGAGTAAGATTCTGAAAACTATTGAATCCATTTAATTGGGTTTCAGTAGGTACTTGGTAGTGGTGCTGCAGAAATGATGGAGGATTATCCTTTGTGTTGAAATAATAAAGCAAAAGTGTTTTGAATTAAACTGAGAATTCCGCGAAATAATTTCACAGCAATAAGCTATTTCCGTCGAAGAAGATCACCCTGTGTTTGATAAAAGACAAGTTAACGCTCCAAAGTTCATCTTAATATTTTCATTTCTAAGGTTCAAACTTTTGTAGGGACCTTGAGCAGTCCTTTTTCTAAGAATTATTACTTACGGTTTAACAAGCGACCTTCTGCCCGGGTAGGACTTAAGCAAGGTGTTAGCTTTTACAACCCTCACTAATTACGTCATTGCCTTAGATTACATCAATTAAAATATGAACATGGAGTTACTTAAAACCTTTGCTAATGTAACTCGTGTAATTAGCGATGTTAGAATTAGTGAGGCGGGTCCGTTATGTGGATCTGACTTTAATGAACGTGCGAAGGGCTAATACTTATTCCAGAACTGCTAATTTGTTTCACTTGTTTCGGCATGTTGATTAGGGATTTGGGGAAATATCACAAAGTATTTATACCCATCTAAATATACCAGACCAACCTTAAATGTATTTAGTTTCCGAGGGAATTTTGGTCTTTATTTAGGCAGGCTAGACATGTTATCAAACTAAACACCTACAGTTAGTTTATTATAGATAACATAACATCACGCCTATATTCCCCAAAGGGTTAGGTAGAGGTGTACCACTGGTACACCCACATTTCGCCAGTTATGTTTTAGTCTCATTTAAAAGGGGGGCGAGCCTATTGCCATCAACCGGGCATAAATCCAGACTCCGGATTGCTAACGAGAAATTCCAGATAGAAAAATGAAATGATACTTTGCCCGAGCCGGGAATAGAACCCAGGATTTCATGCTCAGCAGTAGCGCTTGCAACCACTAGACTACATATAAACCTAAAGACATTGTCTTGTAATAGTAACAGTAATATTTATTTGCACTTCAAAGACACAAAAATCTGTGTAGCCCTGGCTCTTGTACTAGGAGTACCTGTATCACAAGAGCCAAAGTAAGTAGGTAAGTAAGTAGGTATATCACGGAAATCAGTTCAACTGTCACAAAACAACTCCCTAGCAACAACCAAGACGCCTGCTGTGTCAAAGTAATCTACAGACAGTTTTTATCCAACATTTTTAGCCTGTTGCCCGGATGTGTTTTACCAAGCGTGCGCGAAGTTCCGTCATCCAGGCTGCCCGCCACCAAACAGCATTAGCCGGGGACCGCACAGAATTACCCGCGGGCGACACGGCGTTGGGTAAGGACAAGGACGTACTTTAACCGCACTTTTTTTCTGCCTGCTTAGGTGGGGGAAATAAAATACTTGGGATCAATATGTTGAGTGATCGTGAAAATAATTTGTGTTCTTTTATCATTTCTAACGTGACGATATTATCGTGGCCAGCCACGTCACGGCATCACGATAACACAGGGAAGTAAAATGTATGGAAATATATGAAGACGCTTTTAAATTTTCGTCAACGATAACGTTATAACACGAACATATTTCCATACATAAGGTGGGTTTTGATATGAAATGAAATGAAATAGTTTATTACAGAATAAACTATTTCATTTGTTTACAGAAACAGGATATCGGAATCACTTATACATGTCATATTAAGAAATATTAAAAATAAGCTAGATGAGGTCGGCGTTTCTGATATGATGACTACTCTGAGAAGAAAGGCCGAAACAAACTCAGAGGTCGCAGTCTCTTTTAAAGTCCAGACATAATCTTTGTCAGACCATATGAGAACCATGTAGATTAGTATCTGAAATGGTCTTTTGAGGAAAGAACCACACAGATTTGAGTGGACCTGTCCAGTCAGTGCAAGTACTTGTCGGTAATCGTGGAGCTCAACTCAGAACTTAAGGAGCTCAACGACTCGACAAAAAACACCAAAGAAAGGACATTTGGGTAGGCCGCAAGTACTCAAACTGCAAGCCCATCATAAAAATAGAGAGAGAAAATAAGAAAAACAAAAATGATCCACATAGTTCCTCATATTCACATTACATAATTACTATTATTATTTTAATTCTGTTAGATTTTAAATCATGTAAATATCTATTATCATTACATAATTTAAATAATATAATACTTTATTTTAGCTTTTATTAATACGATTTGTAATACGACGTCTGAGTTGAATTATGCCCATATTATGTGCCTAAATAGTTTTTCAATAGATGCTTCAAGTAATTTTTGCAAACAGATTTTGATAAGGAGTACTTATGTATGTAAGGATCGTAGCAGGTGGCGTACTTATTTCTGCTTACCCCTTGCTTTGTTTCCCCATGTGAAGAAGGCGTGAGTTTATGTATGTATGTTTTTAGCTAGATTTGGGTTTTTAGAATAGAAAAAATAATAAATAATAATATAAAAAATATATATGTAAATAATAAATACTCCTTATTACTCTGTCTGATAATTTGTTTCGTTACTAATTAAGATGAATTCAGTCCGAGACTATGCCACATTTTTCATCCCTATAAATATTTCAAAACTTTTCACGCAATCGAAACCACGGGGCCACGGGCAAAGATTTTGACGATATGAAAACTGTTTAAACGATTCTGATAATAGTAACGTCATTCAATTTGTTTAAATACCAGGCTTCCATTAAAAATTTAATTTAAAACGCTACATGGATTCCTGAAAGCGGATATTTAAGTGAGAATCCATCAATTTCCTGTGAGCTCATTCGCTTGTGACAAATGAGGGCCGTTTGATTAATACGTTGCAGCTAGTAGGTACCTACCTAGGTAAATGCGGAAAAAATATTCAGTTGATACTTTTACCTTATAACGATTTTTTTATTATCTAGTTTCATTTGGAAGATTTCTAGTGTCAATGCTGTTATTACCAAAGGAGTTTTCTAAACAGATATTGATTCTTGATGAATTTTTAATAATCACATCACTTTGTCATCCAATTTTTCAGCATATAACAATATTGCATAATAGGTGGCAAATATATCAAAGCCATATTTTGGTACTTAGTCTCATTCGTTTTGTTGTTGCTTTTTGTTGTAATTTTGCGTCATAAACAACTTGATTCAGAATAATGATAATAGTAACTTTTTCGACTAAAATCGAGTTTTTCTTCTTGTATTGCCTTTTCCACCTGGAAAACTCGGATGACAGTGCTGTGCAAAGCTGTTCAGAATCTGTCATAAAAAACTGTGTAACACTGTGTGTATGTAACTGTGTTTAGTACATTACTGTCGCGGCCTGCAACTGGTTGCGGTGAAGGCTTGTGTAGTACTTTTCTCAAATAATGCGCAGAAATTCAAATTAAAAATTTTTAATTTCCAGAATTAATGTAGAACAACGATAATTTTTCACGCATCAATATTATGTTCATTTGTTTCTTCTTTACTTTAAACAGCTTATTTAGTAACCTAATCTAATATCTTTCTTAATTTAATATCTTTTAATCTAATCTCTTATCTTTAAACAGCTTATTTAGTAACCTATCTAATCGAGGAGCTCGTGGCTAAGTAATAACAAGCCGCACGGGTCGATCCATCAGGTTAAGCTACGCTTGCCAGGGTTGGTCAGTGGATGGGTGACCATCTTTATATACCGAGACTCCTCCGTGCCTCGGAAAACACGTTAAGCCGTTGGTCCCGGCTGTCATTTGTGGATCTTTGACAGTCGTTACGAGTCGTCAGAAGCCCGAAAGTCTGACACCAGTCTTACCAAGGGGTATCGTATTACCCAGTTACTGGGTTGTGGAGGTCAGATAGGCAGTCGCTCCATGTAAAATACTGGTATTCAGCTGCATCCGGTTAGACTGGAAGCCGACCCCAAGATAGTTGGGAAAAAGGCTAGGAAGTTTGATTGATTTAGTAACCTAATCCGCTTAACTATTCTACATACGCTTAACATAAAAAACCTTGCAAGAAATCAACACCTGTTTCACCTCTCAACGAGGCATCCTAACAGTTGACCTTGGTTGGCGACCGGCAAAGTTGTTTCAACGTTTGTTCGTGAACCATCATCTACACGGTTGTAAAGCACCAAGGTTACCTCTGTCGGGACGCGGTTGGCGACCGTGTTGCAGGCGTTTTAGGATGACGATGGACCTGTCGTGAATCCGATCATGTCGTGTGCCACGCCGAGCGCTGGTCCAGCGACCAGCGACTTAGGTTACTAAATACAATGTCGCCCATGCGCATGTGACCGCCCATAAGTTTCTGAATATTCATGAAAAAATATCTAAAATAAACTTCAAAAGGGGGGGTCTATCTATAACATTTTTCACTAGTTTTTTTAAAATAAATACACAATTTTTTACAGAAAAAATGACTTCGATTCCGTTTTTTTTTTCGTAGTCGATAATTTTTTGTAAAAATTTTAATAAACCTGTTAAAATAACTCATAAGCTTTTGGAAATAATAAACAGAATCCAAATCGACCCATAAACTTCGAAGATGTGTCAAAAAACAGAAAGCAAATCTTTAAAAAATTAAAAATTGAATAACATGAAAAATGTTATAGATAGACCCCCCCTTTTGAAGTTTATTTTCGATATTTATTCATGAATATTCAGGAAATTACGGGCGGTCACATGCGCATGGGCGACATTGTCTACGTCTCTTTAATTTTATAATGGAGATTTCCGCTAAATCACGCCTGAGTCAATTAACTATCTTTAATACATAACATAACATTACGACTGTAATCCCCGAAGGGTGGGGCAGAGGTGTACCCCTACATTTCGCCAGTTATGTTTAAGCCCCATGTAATAGGGGACGGGCCTATTACCAACCGGGCACAAATCCAAACTGGGCTGCTACTGAGAAATTAAATGGTAAAACCCAACAACACTTTGCCCGACCCGGGAATCGAAACTCAGGACCTCATGTACAGAAGTAGCGCTTGCGACCACTAGACCAACGAGGCAGTTTTAATTGAGCATATTTAATTAAGTATGTCTTTTAGGGCCTGATTCACCACCTACGATTAAGTTCCTATGACCTTACTTGGCAGATAATTTCATACAAATTCTGTTCTATTTCTGAACTTTTTCGGTAAGCAGTGGCTATCGGGACATCTTGAAATAGGCCCTGAGAAAAGTATAACGTTTTGAGTAATTCAAGTTTATACAGTTAAGGCTCTTGCAGACCAGCGCGACTTGTCGCGCTGGTCTATACTTCATAATGGTACAAAAAGTAAGAAAGCAAAGAAAATAAAACTCAAAACTCAAAACTCAAAGCATTTATTTCAATTAAACCATTTACAGGCACTTTTGAATTGTCAAAGAGTCAGTCAGTTAGTCAGAAAGTTGAAGCTAGTCGCCCATTCCAAAAAGTAGATCTCTGTGGAGAAGAACGGGCAAGAAACTCCCAGGACACTCTTTTAAATAAAGACATTACAAAATCCTGGGTACATTATTCTTGTTGCTTCTATATGTGAGAACAATGTGAAAAAAAAGAAATAGAGACAATTCAAAGTATAAGATTTAAAATAAGCCTTGGCAGAAAAGAGATGACCAGTCTCAACCGACGGCGCCCGTTCACGAACATGACGCGTGGATCAGCACCATCCAGCTCAACCATTTTGTAGGGAACCGAATGATCCAACACACTCGCCACCATCGGCGAGACATTAAAGTAAGCATGACAAAGTCTCAACTGCCATGCTCTTTCAAGTCAACATAAAACATAATATAATAACAGAATAAACAGCCCCATGGTACTCACATTTACAAAAACTGAAAAAATGCTTCTAAATTATACAAAACTATAGTTTGCAATGTATTATACTATCAAAAAGAAATATATCTATATATATATTATACTATCAAAAAGAAAGATAATCATTATCAAATATTGGAATATTCAACAATACAAAATTGGTTAATAAAAAATAAAAATAAAATAAACATGATGTTCGTAATGTCAGAAAAATAATATAAATAAAAATAAAAAAATAAGAAAAGGGGTAGCAACTCTTCCAAATACAATAATTTCAACTAGTGAGCCCAAGTGGCTGTGGAGCAGGACCAGCATTAAGCCAAGCATTTTTATCTAGGATATAATCATCTAACTTATAATATGCTTGTCTACATAGTGTGCGTTTAATGCATGTTTTAAATTTCTTCTCATTAAGTTGAAGAATTATAGTTAGGTACCATTCAAGTACCTACATGTGCATAAAGAGCAGTTGTAGGTACCATTTACCTAACAACAAAAATACCATAATTTAAAACAACAGATTTTACTAACAGGTCAATCTGTAACTTAAGCTTACACATAACAGCTGGCGTCTAGTAACTTGAACACTTGACCTGTGGTTGATTCCTCCAATAATTAAATCTAAGTAGGGTAAAGCAGGGCTTCTCAGAGGTCTGATAGCCAGTAATAAACCCTAAACTAAGATCATTTTACTGTGAAACTCCGCTAATCTGAGATTACGAACATCGATTAATCTTTCCAAGTAAACTGTAGATTAAACTGTAACAGTGCATTTTGAGGTATTCAAACTCAGTTTAACAATTATATTATAACTAGCTTTTGCTCGCGACTTCGCCCGAGTGGACGTCGGAAATTATCCCACGGGTACGTACTACCGGGATAAAAAGTATCCTATGTCCTAACGCAGGTCTTGGTCTACCCATGTGCCAAATTTCATCCAAATCCGTATAGCCGTTTTAGCGTGAAAGCGTAACAAACAAACAAACTCACTTTCACATTTATATTATTAGTTAGGATTTTGTACGTGTATGTGTAAATATAATATTATATCATTATAAATGGTTAGTCTAAATTTTGTTTCATGATCCATTTTACTATTGCGGTCGGATGTTTACAAGCTCATCGGGGAATTCATTGGAATTCTAAATTAGTGTATTAATAAAACCTTTATTATTCATCCCTTTTGTGAGTTGGTATTCGTGTTAATTGGTGAACATTATGATTGTTTGTGTTTAGTTAAGTACTAGGCGAGTTATTAATCCTTTGGGAAAATTTATGGGAGTGAGTAAATTCTGTCACGACGCTGTTTTTTAACCGATATCCAAAAAGGAGGTTCTATGTTCGTAGCGTATGTATTTTTTTTTTTATATGTGTTTCTCGATATTTTCGTCTATGGTGGACCAATTTTGAAAATTCGTTTTGAACGGGTATTCAAAGGAGAAAACCAAACTCCATAGAAACTTGGGCCCAGCGTCACAGGGCTGGAATTTGGCCATAAATTAGAGCATTTAGGAAGGATTCACGACGCCAATTTTCACGTCTCCCAGCAATGGCCAAATTGGTAAAATCAGACAATGTTTACATTTTAGGTTATTTTTATTATTTGAGGTATTCAAATAAAAAATGATATTTTTGAGGCTTTGTTTGTTTCCTACGTTAATTGGGCAACCACAGGCGCTGTGCTGCAGCACCTGCAGCCTATCACGATGCGGTTAAAACCTCCTAGTAGGTACCCACATAAAAAGCGCTTAGCGGGTGATTTATCTGTATGATCTTACTGAAAACCTCAGCTGAAAACTATGTTTATTAGACAAGGCCCACTTAGAACACTACTGGCTTGCATTTGCTAATATTGTATGTATCTACTAGGGGATTTGATGCAATCACGGATTACAGTAATCTGAGATTGCAATAATATATTAAAGTAAAACACACCTATTTGTGATGAATCGTTTTATTAATCACCTTCTTCATTAGGACTATCATTAGGTATATAATACAGTATCCAGAAATTGTGCAGGAGGCAATTGAGTACCTACCCTGGTGCCGTGCCAACTAAGCCCAACTAAAATACCATAATTATGCTCGTGGCAAAAGAACGGTTGGTTCTTTTGCCACGAGCATTGTGTGGGCACAGCAACCAACCGTTCTTTTGCCAACAATACAGGTGCAATTATATTGGACTATAGCATCCCTCCCACTTAGAGAGCTGTCGAAGTGTCGACTAACATATAAACGAAACATATCCTATTAGTAATAGGATATATTAGGCTGGATTTTATTCTTCCTCTCAACATCCAGGTTGAGTCCGATGTTGACAGCCCTTGCAGCCACCGTTCACCTCTACACAGTTCTATTCATCGGTGTCTGTTCAGTCTGTTCTAGTCCATTTCCATCAAGAGATACAGCATTGGTATGATTTCAGCATAGCAGATTGGCAGATAGTCATTTTCATTTAAGTACCTGAAGCAAACAATCATGTGTCATTAGGTCTAGCACTAGCATTTAGCAATAAACATCTGATTGGCACATTTGGGTACTTAAACATAAGCGGCCTTATTACATTCCCACTGCAGGGACACAGGCCTCCTCTCTGAAAGAGGGAAAAATCTGTAATTTAACAATGCAGGTTCAGTCCAGATTGTAGATGTCACATGTCTAGATTGAATATGAATTTGTTGCATGCGCTGGTATAATTTTATAAAATACAACTATCAACAGACAATTGAACATAAGCGATAACACTATTTAGTTTGATTACATGAAATAATTTCATAGTAAGTATGAAAATGTTGCGCTATAGATATATCTGATACTAACCGTTTGATGCGCGACCCATTCCTGTACAATTGAAAGAATCATTTCATCTTTCAGTCTTCGCCTTCCCATTGTAATGCAGCGCGGTCCGTTGCTATTCCGTTAATGCACAGGCTCTCCCATATTATTATTATACTCTTTGCACAGGCTCTTGATGTCGTTGTATCCAGTCATCCAGTCAAAAGAGCATTATACAGATCCAGTTTTCCAGCAAAGGTTAGCAGGAGTGGCAGGATACGGTGCCCAATGTTCAAGCGAGGGCAGTCTATGGCAATCAATTTCGGAGGCCAGTATTCGAGTTTAAGTCAGAAATAATAAATCCCGAGAAATACGGAAAATCATTAGCTTGGCGAATGACAACAATAACATGACATGACAGTACGAGTCATTGACTTGACTTATAAATCATATTATAAGTCATTGGTACGAGTACAATCATGACAATTGACAGACGTTGACATTGACATTTGCCGTTTACTAGTGCAATCCGTGGTGCAATTGATTTTATCGATTATTTACTTCTTTGAATGATTTTTTAATGGTGGTTACATTAAAAATCAATTAGATTCCAGATTTTTTTATTTTACATTGATTTTAATACCTAAAAACAATTATATCAAAACAATGTAGTACTATTTAAGGCAGTGTATAGAGTGCCACCAGTGGCACTCTATCCCTATCGGATAAAGTGCCACTACAGGCACCCTAGTAACACCGCCTCGGCCCGGCCAAAGTGCCGCAAGCATTGGATTGTCATTGTCACTGTCACTAAGTCACGTCACTTGGTATTTTGTTTGATTGTCGAGGTTAGATCGCTGTAAAACACCACATTCCCAAAACATTACATTCTCTTGTGCCTAAACGGACCCTGGCACTTCGCCGGCCGCTACCGCGGCACCGCTCGCTACGCTCGCTCGGCTCGTGCGTTGTGTGGTCACAGTTCTAACCTAACCTAACCTAAATAACAAGTGACAGTGACAATGCAACGCTTATGGCACCCTACCCGGGCCGAGGCAGTGACACTAGAGTGCCACAAGAAACTCGCGGCACTCTATACACTTCGATTATTTAATTATTTGTAACAGTATCGATTTCTACGAACTCGATAATATTCTTAGGGTACGCTCTATTGATATAATGCCAGCGTTTGTGAAGTTAATGACGTTTAATGAAATAAGTGTTGTAACGGTTTACAAAGGTGATTTAAAACAATAAAATAGAAATCTACTTATTTTCTACACTTGGCCATTGCTAATGAGGCTAAAATTAAAATGGGTTAATTAAGAAAAATAGAAGATTTTTTTGGTACATATCTCATTCGTGTAACGGTTGGGCCCAAAAACGGCTTTCTCCTTTGTGTGGGGTAGGTACCACAGCTAAAAAGTGAAAAATAAAAACATTTTCCATTTTTTTTGTTGCTATTTTTCAGTGATTTTATCCGTTTGAATTTTCATAGTATCTATTTATGGGCATAGAAAGCAGAAATACGTACATTAGTAAAATCAGTCAAGTAACTGTCTTGTTAAGATGTTATATGATAAAAGAAAATTACATAAACATCAAAACAAATCCAAATCCCAGAATCTGTTCAAAATATATGAACGTAAATCACAATGTGTAATTACGAAGCAGCCTTAAAGACAGACTTCGACCAGTCAGTGCTGGCTCAGCTATGATTCAGGGTCTTTTGTGTCAGGGGGCGACAATTATCTGCTGCCACCATAATTACAGGTGAATTCGGTTCCACAATCCTTGCGAACTCAGCTTTAGTCCAAACTAGGTTTGGAAGCAACGCAAACGGCGGGAAAATGAGAAATCTTTTTCGAAATTCGGACTTTCCTGCAATAGGAGTTGATTATTTTCTTTTGTTTCTTCGGGACGTGTGCTGTAAACATAGTCAAAAGCTGGAATATTGCTCAGTTATGTTAACTGTCTTTCTGAAAATGTTTTTGCAAGCATTTTTGTTCCACAAAGGAAGACGTGTTTGTTTCCTCAAAGAAACGTTTTTAAATTAAAAATGTAGTGTATCTTGTAGCAATAAAGGTAACGTCTGAATAATGTAGTGTTACGTTAACGTTGTCTAAAAACATATTTTCCTTTAGGCATAAATTCTAATTAAGTACCGTAGTCTTTTCCCATCCATGTTTTAATTCATTCAAGATTATTATTTCTTCCTTGATAATCTTTAGGGTATTCTATCTCCGGATACTTAAAGTACTATCATAATACTTATACTCTGGTATAAAACAATGCGAGACAGCTTTTATGAGATCAGTCAAACTTGGATTCCGACTGAGTGCAAGCTCGCACTTCAGTGCATCTCGAATGGAATAATCTGCCGATGCCTAGATTTTTCCTTCTCAGAACTTTAATATTGCATTAAATTGGTAAATTAGTCCAGCACTTTGTCAATATTTTGAGAAGGAGGTTTTTTTAAATTGTCACTAAAACTAGATATTATTATGTGTATTAGCAATTCCCAATACCTACATGAAAATCATGCCTTCAGTACACCATTCATTCAGACATCATTGCTGTCTAAGTTCATGCGATTAGCTCTCGTTAAACACAGGGATTTAAAATTATTCAACTAGATATTCTGCACAAAGCACATTATTACTTCAGACACAAGATCAACATTACATAATCTTCGCTGCTTCACAATATCGGACAGCCTCTTTTGTAGCCTTTGAAATCTATTCAAAGGATTGTCCTCGCTCTGACGCAGCATTATCAGCTTTGCGCTAATACAGTAGGTACTGTAGATACAGGGTTGTATTCAGATCCAAGGCAGGTAAATTACCCTGGATTAAATTAGATGGATTTGTGTGGACGTCGATATATCGCATCAGTGCTTTATTTGTACCGTGACGTCTTGGAGTGGAGTATAGCGTATCTGTGGTCTCTGATTTCGATTTTGGGATCGGCGACGGTCACCACTTAGTATGATTAACAATTTACGGTTTTCGTCTTCTAATGACTCCCTCCCCACTTAAAATAAAATTAATAGCGATTGGATTATTACCTAGATATTCCTGAAAAAGTAAAAAAAATAAAAATGTTGTCAGCGGTGTTAAAGGTAATACTTGTTTGTGGTATTAGAAATGAAAAGCGATAGCCGATGAAAAGAATATCAACCGTGACAAATAAATGATAGCACAGGTTTGTTCTAGTTTTATTTATGTTCATTTTTGTCAATAACCAGCACAAAGCGGAATATCAACGGAACGGAACACGGGAAGTAGATTAGTTTTATCGTTTCGCTGCACCCAAATATGTCATCCTGTATTTTATGATAGTATCGGATAAATCATGGATACGTACGGTGTTTTGTTGAAGATCCAGTGCTTTTGTGTTTTAATTATACTAGCTCAAGGTTAGTTCTATTTTTTCACTTTTCTATAACTGCCTACTTCCAAAAAAAATATTGTGCGTATACCATACCATATTATTTGTCTTGGCATTTCCTAACTGATTTATAATATGCTTATTTTCGTTTGGATTAATAAACTGTCTAGTTAGTTCCATGTAGAATATGTGAACACCGAAAATATATGTAAATATACTTCAATGGATAACAGCATGGATTTATGTTTGGTTTTACTTTCACGTGGTAAATCAGGGCCTCTTGGCTAATTAATAACAACTGCAATGGATGACCATCAATTACATAATAGAGACCGCTCCGTGCCTCGGAAAGGACATTAAGCCGTCGGACCTGGCTGTCATTTTTGATCTTTGACTGTCGTTACGGGCAGCCAATAGCCCAAGAATCTGGCAACCAGTCTTACCAAGGGGTATTGTGTTACACAGTTACTGGGTTGTGAAGGTCAGATAGGCAGTCGCTCCATGTCAAATACTGGTATTCAGCTACATTGGGTTGGACTGGAAGCCAATCCCAACATGATTGGAAAAAGGCTAGGCAGATTGAGGTGTGGTAAATCATTATTCCCAGTCAAGGCAGTGGATTATACCCCAGTCCCTCTTACAGAGGAGGCCTGTGTCCCAGCAGTTTGATTTTCATTTCTCATTGTTATTTACAGTTTCAATAATGTGACTTTGACTAATTAATAGTCATTAACAATTGCATCAAATTGATTCCCTAATAAAGTACCTATCATTCAATCCTCTTTAGCATGGTACCCGAAGATAAGTGAAACAATTCCATTTTGTTCCCTCACATAAAATTCACTGGGTAATAAATAATGGTCCGTCAGTTTACGGGTCACATCGTAACTGCATTTTAATGTGACCACATGTCTGTGGGTCCTACGTTTTATTGTTGTGTTCTCGTTTGTATCTATACTTATGTGCGTGTGGTTCAGCCTTTATAGATTCTATCTTAGTATTAATTTTAATTCTTGAAATTAACTGCGTAACTATATGGCTGGTGTACGTGATTTTGGATTTTCGTATAAGCTTTAACAAGCAAAATTTGTAAGTAACGAACGAATAATATATCATGGTGTTTATGGAATACTAGCTGCACCCTGCGGTTTCACCCGCAGTATAGTCTCGATCCCGTAAGAATATCGGGATAAAAACTATCCTATTTCCTAATCCAGGTCATGGTATACCCTTGTAACAAATTTCATCCTAATCGGTTCCGCCGTTTTAGCGTGAAAGCGTAGCAAACAAAAAACTAGTGACCGACCGAAGGTTCGGTTTCGGCAAGTTTCGGCAGAAAAATCTAGTTACGGATTCAGTTTCGGTTTCGGCATAAAATCTGCCGAACCTTCGGCAGCACCGAAACTCTGCGTTCGTGAATTATCGCGCGTCGTTCGGCTGACTTCAAGAAACTCATGTATCACCCACCGTCATCAGTTTTTATTACAGTACGACACAACTTAGATGTAGCATCGGCAAAATTCGTAAAACCGATCACCATCAGAACTGAGTGCGCCTTCAAAATCACCAATCTTTATTACTGCTTTAGGTGAAAAAGATCTTTCGAAAACGCAATAACTAATTTTTGTTCCAAGAAGTAGTTAACATGTTTTGTTAAAAAGTCCAAAAAAATAAAACATTTTTTTTCATGTACTTCAAATTATTGTTTTTATTTCATTTAACACGTGTTAACTGTCTGTATGTTAAGTGTAATAAATAAGCCAAATTTCAATATACAATCAATTTTTAACATGTCTTAAAAAGTTTCGGTTTCGGTTTCAGCCGAAAATGAGACAGACATCGAAGATTCGTTTTCGGTTTCGGTTTTGGTAGAAAGTCCCTGTTTCGGTCAGACACTAAAAATACAAATAAACAAACAATCAAATTCACTTTCGCATTTATAACAATTATGAGTTAGGACAAGCTTACTTACCGTTTTTAGGTTCTTGGATTAAAGTTTTATCAACAAAATGTTATGCTTAGGATATGTATGTGTAACAAACAAAAATAAAATAATGTTGTGCTTCTCGAATACTTCAGAATATTAAGTACGAAATAAACACATTTTGCAAGCAACCTTCTAATTGTTCCCGAAATAACTGAGAAATGCCATAGGTACCTGGAATATCATTAAAACGGATTTACTACCGGGTCGTCATGTTCCACGGAAATAATATTCACATTAATTCAAATCAATTACTTTGCTTTGTGGCTTGTAATTAATAAATACAATGTACTGTACACTTGTATTCAGTAGGTACGTGAAACTATAATTATATGCTTGTAAACATTAATTTGAAGGCTGTATTGTAGCATTTGTAGCTGAACTTTATTTTTATTTTGCTTCTTTATAAGGTACCAATATGCCTTACCTATACTACCTATAATAGATTTCATAGCTATGTCGAGTTATGTATTAATTAATTACCTAAAAAGCATTGCCATACAACGTGGCAATGCTGCCAGCCTTTTGGGCACTTTTGCTGTTGACAGCGATGCAGACGAATTTTTTGATGCCCTATAATTGTTTCCCCCCTTTTTTATATACTTGTACATATTATTACTATTATTTTTAAGTCTATATAAATTATTGTACTTATTAATGAAAATAAAAAACTTCCAAAAGTAGACATTGCGGTTGAAGTATTCACATAAGAAATACATAATATGTACTGTTGTTCTTAATCAACTGTGTTACCTAACTAGGTATTATTATACCCGATTACTGTAAAGGCCGACTTCGAATTCATTGGCAATCTGTTGCTTACATTTTTATTGCAATTTTGTATGAAACTGCATATTTTTTTCGGTATTATTTCAGTAATGCTCACATGATGAAACTTAATTATATTCATGAATAGTTTCATCTCCTGAATGATGAAGTCACCCTATAAGTGATACGATTTCTATTCGACCAAGATGTTCTTTGTACGCGTTTAGCATTTACTTACTTACTTAGACAAGGGGGACCAAAAAGAGACGTCATAAAAAAAATTAGATCCCTCATGTCCAAGTGTATTCCAAAATACTCCATGTATGTTCCGCGATTTTTTGTAGTTTTCGAGTTATTTTTTTTTTTTGTAATTATTTTGGGTTTTCTGCCCGACTTTCAAAAATTCATATCTATTTATTATAGTAAGTGTTTTTCAGTTTTTTTTTGCGACCGTATTGTCTTGAATGTTACTTTCATACAAAAAATAATAAAGTTGCTAACATTCCTGTAAGTTACTCAAAAAAGTATCAATAGCAAGAATTTAAGTTTAAGATTGAAATTTTCAACTTCAATTTAAAAATACAAAAATGAGGTTCCATATTTAAAAACTTTAAAAATTATGCAGGTGCCTAAGTTACCCAAAAAATGTAATCGGCCTTCGAAGGTGGGCGTCTCTTTTTGGTCCACTCAGTATATGTAGCTACCAACAAAAGTTTGATAAGTGATGTGCTATGTTTGTGGAAGTTATTAGCGTTCTTTATTTTAGAATCAAGCGAGCGCACAAAATTAAAAACAGAAAGCTAATAAAGTTACGTTCTGTCTTGATTAAAAACCCACTTTCAATAAAAAAAAGTTATGTCCGCAATAAAGTAAGTGCGCACTGCGAACGATTGAGGATACTTCTCGTGGTACACAAATGTTGCTACGTCCTCGGTTCTAGTTTTTTCTAAATTCCAATCCAAACAAAATAAAAAAAGTGTAATACGAATCACGTGCAATATACTTCGTTACAGCACGTATGTGCAAACTTAGTAATTTTATCAATATTCCCACTTAATATTCTGCAGTAGTGTTTATTTGTTATTGCTTTATTAGTTTCTTTCTTTCTTTATTTAACCAGTTTCTTATATGTATAAAAAGTGCCCGCGACAATCACGTTCGGTTAATTTGGCTTCAGCGCACGTCTCACCTGAAATGTTTTATTGAGTAACACGCACCCACGTTTCAGCTGCTTTTTGAAAAATCGCATCTCTCTCGCGCCGTCCGTCGATGACCCAGAATTTCGGGATGTTCAATGTAAAAGCAATTTGGAATGGCCCTATTTGGGGAGGCGTGAAATGTAGTACGTTTCCTGTTAATGCCCTGAAATCAATCTGGATTCAGATATTTTGTAGGAGTAGAGATTGTTACTCCCAACCATACTGAGTTTGACAGTCTTTTGGGATTTTGGGAGGCTCAATGTACAGTGTACAATGTACAGGAGATATATCGTAACATCATCCTGGAAATGTTTTTTTACTGCTACTGTACTTTAAATGATGATTACATTCTAGGAAGATACTAAATATGATTCAAATAGATGCTCTGTTGATCATCTGGCGTAGGTACTTACCTATCTAAAAATAGATACGTCTTATTTACATAAACGACGCGTGTGGCAAGATATTCATCAATCCTAAAATAGCAAACTAACACTGACTATAACAAAAACACAGTTATAAACAAAAAGTAACAGCTTTTCCTCATAATTATGCATGAAATAAAATTAGAAGCAATACTATTATTATTTTATTTAACGACTTGTTATCCGATACAATGTTAATGAATTACTATGAAGAGCGGAAACTTGATTAGTTCTATATAAGGCACAGGAAAATTATATCAATAAATAATTTAATAATAAACTTAAGTCTCTTAATGATTTGATTGTTCAAGTCGAAAGCCTTTTCCGTTATTCAGACTTCAGACGCTAGGAGGATACTTTAGCGGGGTTTTTTATTCATATATAAACCGGGTGAGTTCCGGAGGACGCTGTTTGTTTGTTGGTAGAAGTGGGAAGAGTGTTGTTGATAAGGAGCCGGTTGACAGGACGCCGGCTCTGAGGGCTATTAACTTCTATAAACAAAAGATGGACGCACGCACACATTCGCAGCGGTGATCTACGCAGAATTCAGCGAGAAAGTACCGGGGTCTCGTGCGTTCTCAACGTAGGATAACGTGAAAGCAAGCTTTGCGTCTGTGTGCGTGAGCCTCACAGTGAATGTAGAGAGTGTGTTATCAGTGGGGGGTGTTATCAGCCGGGTGTGTTATCGCGGCGTTGCGTACTGGCGTATGTGCGTAACGACTGACGCCACGCCCCCCGGCGTCTTCCCACGGCGGCACTGTTAAGATGCGCGCGCATTCCTGTTCTAGCGTTAGGGCGAGATCACAGCTGAACATAATTTTGCATCTTTTTATCGCTGTGTTGCCAACTTTTGGATGACAGATTTTTATTGTTATCACGATTTATTAAATGATTTTAACGGGGTTGTCATCTTCTGTGTGCAGTGTCTAGAAACTATTTAGGAGTTACTTCCATGAGTTTCCAATTTAAAATCAGGTAGGTATTTACATAGTATGTGAATTGTGGAGAAAGCTCACTTATGAAAACAACAGTTTCTACACACTATTGAAAAAATTTCTAAACAAAGTGAGCATTCTTAGCATCTGCTTGAATAGCTAGAATTTCAAAAACTCGCATCTTGTAATACCGAATTTTCTTTGCAATAATAATGTATGATAATAAATTCTTCTTCTGTCTAATACACACCAAACTAAACTCAACGTCCCGGAATCGCAATATCAACGTTATTAGATTTCTGGCTATAACAGACGCATTTTCATGTAATAAAGAAGCTAACTCATAAAAACTAATGGTGCACCCTCAGCTGTCGTAAATAGTCGTTTGTACTCGAGATCGCATGTGAGCGAGGCTTAACATCGTGTCGTTCGCGTGATGCGTTGGAAAAATCTGTAGCTAGAATCAGCAGCGCAGCGCCGCCGTTCGGTCGCCGAAACTAAACGTAGCTACGTCACGCGTGCGCTACTCGCGCCATCTAGCGGCCCGCTTCCTGCGCCACATCGCCTCACCTGCCAGGCTGCCAAGCGCGACATTTCTCCGTCGCGCTCGCACCAGTGGCACGTAGAAATAACCTCAAAACTCTCGCGTACCAACCAATCACCAAAATATTGCCCCTCGCAGTATTAATAACAGTGACTACAATCCGTAAGACGACTAACAGTGTTATGAACGTGACGTAATCCTGTCACGCTCCTGGATTTGTCCTGCAGTGTTGCTTCATAGTGATTTTCGTAAAATCGAAAGTTTACAGGACGAATGTTCCTTTTGGTGGGCTGTCATAGGGCAGCCCCCAAATTTTGTGCCATAATGTGGTGGTTAATATTTTTATGTGTTGTAAACGTTAAAACATTCGGTGTATTAGCGTCGAATAGCAGTGGGACTGTATCAGATTGTGAGTATATTTTTGGTTTGTTTTAAATTGAATGTTGTTTAATTGCATGAATGGAACAATAAAATTAAGATAAAACTGTAGTGGCCTGATAATGTAGTGTCATTAGTCGAGGTAGAATTTGGTACAGTAAACAAATGGGTTTGGTATTTATGTAAATGTTTGATCGCGCGATCTTTTTAACAGCTGGGAACACCTTGCCCGCTGCTCGGTGAATGCGTTAACTAGCTTATTCATAGTACAAACAGGTTTGTTACGTGCTACCTGACGTAAACACGTGTGGTTTACTTTTTCTAGTAATTGTTTATGTTTTTACAGAAAGGACAGATTGAAACAGTGAGATAAACAAGATAAGATAATGCCAGACAGTCACGCCATACCTTGTGATATGACTAAAATTACATAAATACGCCCATTACGAACGTAAGTTTCAAGTTTAGCTACAGATGACAATCAAAATACATTATCGATGAAGAATTTAATAATACCAATTCCAAGATATGTATGTACTTACTTGCATCATCGCAATTTATCCTAAAAACGTACAAGTCATTGATATGGTCCCGTTTCGTTTTAGTGTTGCTGTATGTTTTGTAGAATTTAACGTACCAATACACCAGGAACTCAAAAGTCTGCCATTCGTTACAAAAATAGTTGAAATAAACTATAAAACAATACAATTACAAGTGACTGGACTGATTTCAAGGATAATGAAATTAAACATTCAGACGGAAAACAAATGCGAATCAATTGAAGTAACAATTTACGCGTAGAAAAGGTTGCAATAGGTACTACTAGTACCTAAGTATTTAATGTAAAGACTGTATGTCTATACATTAAATAGTTATATATATAGTAGATAATATATGTATGGTTATATCTTGGTCTATTAACACTGTATAATATAAGCATCTACGATCTGCGTCGTTCACGGTAATTCTCCATTGTGTATAGTAAAGTAGTCTTACATCAACAAATACAGAACAACAGTTAATTCTGATTTTAAGATAATAATATATTATTTATCTACTTTCGTGGCATCTACCTATGAATCGTTCAAAAACAATGACTAGGACAAAAATCACTGACAAGGTCACAGCGACGTATAATATAAAGAAAGCAACTTAAATATATAAAGCAAAAAATAAATATTAATTTTAAATCAAACCTTGTCTAAAGGGAATATGTCCCTTTAAAACAGGGGACAACATCTACAATACTTGATTTCAAATAACCCAATACAATAATATTAAGAAACCTTCAAAAGTCAAGTGTTCCCTGTCTCACAAATCTAATTACGAGAAACAAAAGAAATAACTTTACATATACTGAAGGTTCTGTAATTACAAATACAGCAGAACCTTTAGATTCAGATACTAAAATTACTGATGGCGATTTGTTGATACATAAAATGCGTTTAAAACAGGCGACGCTTTATGTCGATACAAGCGATTCAAGGTCTTATGTGGTTGCTGCGTCTGACTCGATCTCGACTTGATGTATACCAGTACAAGTACTATCTACATCAACATATTTGCCATGCAGTTCTTAATTAATACAGTTATCCATAGAATGTTTACCAGATATAGGTACGATCATATTCATAATGGCAAGCTTGAATGCGATACATTGATGCATCGGTGACGATCTACCATCTCACATTCACAGATATTTGAGAGCCAAACGGAAATCTACCATCTACCATAACCTTTAATGATAACTATCGTCTCGTATTATCGGTTTATGATTTCTTGCTTTATAAACAATACTTTGCTGTGCACGTCATGCACTGTATCATTTTTCTTGATTTAGGTATGCGTTTTGTAGGGCTTGTGCCAAAAGCTGAAAATAGACGGCGTAAACAGATGAAAGTGGCCGAAGACACTACGTTTTCCTGAATCGGTACAAAGTTCAATAGTTGTGGCGGAAAGCCAATGTTTTCAACGTATCTATGCGATATTGTTTACAATTTTTTCGTATATGTAACCTTTCTCGAAGTTCACGCTCATATTTACGCTGACATAGCGGTCAGTTAATGTGACAAAGAGCTGTAACCGCTAAATGGGTGGCCGGGCGAAAGTAGTTAGTTATACTGTCTCAATTTTGGCGCCCCACAGCACAGCTGACGCGACGCCCATAAAAGTCCCGCTGATGAAAGAGCACAATCCCATTGTGATGGCTATAAAACGGGCTTTGTGCCCGGAGGAGGCGTCATTATATGAAAAATTAAAAACGAATCGCACTTGTCACATTCAGCACGATTTTATTGGAGGAACACGGCCTAAGATCCGAGAATTTGTCAATCGATAGAATTTTGTTTATAGATTGTATTCTTTTGGACGCTCCGGACATTTACACATTTTGCACAACTGAGAAAGTCCATTTGGCACCATTATGTTGCCATAAATCTTTCAGAGTCTGCGAAAATTGCATTTATTTTTATGCAAGCGTGTCTGGGCTACTTCGTACCTCCCAGTCTACAGTCAATAAGGATGACAGTATAAAGAGAGCGTGATTTGATTGGTCAATGAGCGCAATGACATGTATACAAAGTGACGCTGGAATACCCCAGCTTGTAGGCCGTGATTTACAGTTCGTTTAATGTGTCCATTCTTACTCATAATTTCATAACTTTTTCCTGTCAACAATATTCTTTTGATGGCCTTTACAATCCTAAATGAAGTATGGAACAAGACGAAACAATAATAAAGGAATATAAGCAACAATCAGTTTGGTGATGTTGTTGCTACTTGCTAGTGATGGAAGGACACTTGGAAAGTCACCAAAGCATTTCCTACCATGTTTATTAACTCATTTTGTTATGAAGAACACAGTTGAATGGTTTTGGCAAATGGCTTAGCATTCCAGAGAATTAGAATATATTTCGCTTTTGGTCAAAATATACTTCTAAATTGGAAGCACATGTTTTAGCAGCAGTATAGTACCCCTTAATTAACTTTTATGACACGGGCGAGCATGAGCTGATTCACTCTTGTCATCCTATCATGACAACAATCCCATTTTGGGGAACGATTCAACCATTTTTAACTACGAGCGAATTTATTTGGGCAGTTGGGCAGTAGATAAAATTGGGGTCAAGTACATGTACGGTACCAGCTGCAAAGTAAGAAGGGACAACTGCAGATTAGACAAGGGCCCACTTTTTGCCTTCAAGTTTAATGAAGGGCGCACGATCTGCAAACGCTGCACGTTGCCCGAAGGTTACGGTTACGTGGGACGAACTATTTTGTACGTGTACTTAGTCGGAGGACGGGGTGGGTCGGTTAATATTTTTTTATTAGAAAATACTCCTGAGGCTATGTCTGCCTTTGTGTCATGCGAATGTCACTTTTTTCCACGTCTAGATTTCTTAATAACTAGATAAGTAGATCGGTACCTACAACAGATTAATTTTTGCTATTATCATGGATGATTCAAAGTTTAGTCATACCATACCTAGTCGAATATTTTCGGGATTTATTTAACATGTACATTTGTACAATGTTCGCTAGTTGTTTGAAACACAGTTCAGCGCTTTTGGTAGTTTTGTGCCCCGGAGCGTGTAACTAGTATTTTTGCAATTCAAACAAATTCAGTTTTGCTCTCTACAGCATTATTTCAGACGAGGGATATTATATTAATCATATACATAATTACATCCCTCGGATTTTTCCCTAAATATTGAATGCGCGTCGCATTCCCGGGAGTCAAAATTCCCGGTGCGTCGCACCTAATATTTAAGTCAAGTAAATATTAACATGTTGGCATGTTTTACAACATCAACAAAACATACCATAGATAACGTCGTGATAGTATTTATTGCACGACTGCGACTGCGAAGCATTAGAGTGTGCTCTACGATCGAAAAATATTTTTTGCCCCATTTCTGCAACTGTTTTTATTGTTACACTCCTGCTAGTACATAGAACCTACTTAATTTATATACCATTGTATAGATGATTAAATGTAGATTAATACTGTACTTTTTAACAATTGATTTAATGCAGCAGAAATGGAAACGGCATCAAAATAGTTGAAAAAAGTTTCCTGTCCGTCAATTTATGAACCCTGAAAACATTGTAGCTTGCGATAAAATCAATTAATTGAGTCAATTTTTTTTTTATACATTCGTTTCAGCCGTAGAAGGAACCCTATTGAAAATGGCACTTTTATTCAAAGTAGTTTAATTATAATTAATAAAATACTAACTAAAATATAATATGTTTATCTAAATATTTCCAACCTTTGAATTGATGTTGCCTAGCAACCGCCAAGTAAATATCTTTGTCAGTCTTTGACATTACGACTTCATGAAAAGTGATAAATTGTTCATTTTTGTTAAAAACTATGTTTTGAATTTCTTTTTCGTTTATGAATGAGTAATATGTATGAGGCGTGCACTTTTGGATTTTCCAAACTATTTGTCAATTACTATTACTGTCAAGATATCAGACAAAAGGGCCCCAGCTAAAGGTAGTAAAAATAGCAAAACATGTACATAAAATATCATAGTAGCAAATACCTACAGCAAGAAAAGCAGTAAGTACAAATTAATTGTTTTGAAACGAATTTACCAAATAATGTAAGAATAGAACATAGCTATGAGGTAGACTTGTTTTAAGTAGTTGTTTTTACTAAAAGTCACGCAGAAACGAATGCACTTGATGCTTCTCTGCAATTTAAATGCTGATTTATATTTGTTATATTTGCTTATATATTTCTCATGCATTTCATTACTTTCCGTGACCGATATAGGTATCAGATATCGTCTAAATAATTTAATTTGTCGGCAACAAAAGATGTATCTAAGCAAAGAAAAATGGTAGAAGCTTGTTTAAGACAGGTATTCTCCAGAGGACTTTGTAATGGATGAAGCAGACACGGCTTGAATTCTTGGATTCTTTATTCTAAGGAATATTTAAGTACATTAAACAGAGTTCACAAGGCAACGATTAACGTGTTTTCGCGAATGATGTTTATGACGTAATTGTTTTATTTGACCATCAGCTGCTTCCGGCTACATTAGTCACAATTTTTGTGGTAAATGGTTGGAGTAGATGATAAAAATAATAACATATTAATTTTTTGAGAGTTATGAAATTACTCTCATGTTATTATTTTATGAGTTACCGTTGATTGAGAAAATAATTAGCAGCTTCCTTTAGATTACCCACAAGGATATCCAGCGAAATTTTCCTGCTTTCTAACTCGTGCACGTACACATACACACGTCCCAAAAATCACTTCGCGGCGTTATTCCTTACATTTCGGAGCTACAGAGAAATTTACAGGGTAATAGCGAAATATAATTTTTTCGCCGTCCAATATAACCGCAACAGTGAGCTCAGAGCCATCCATTACCTCGTGACGCGCGATGAGGGTCCCCAAATTGGTTATTTTAGCGACTGCGTACCGACGGTGTAGTCGGACAAATTCACCAACGAGTTTCACACGATGGGTGACGAATTTCTCTTCTATATTAAACACTAGCTTTTGCCCACGGCTTAGCCCGCGAGGAGGTCTGGAGTTATCCCACGGGAACTACCGGAATAAAAATCCTATACCATAAACCAGGGGGCAAAGTCTACTAATTTACAAAGGTCATAATGGTGTCACGATGGTGAGTTTTTGACAGATTTTGTATGGCAAATCTTTAACAAACTCACCATCGTGACACCATTATGACGTTTGTAAATTAGTAGACTTGACCCCCAGGTCATGGTCTACCCATGTACTCAGCTGTTTTAGCGTGGAAGCTTAACAAAAAATCAAACAAACTTACTTTCGCATTTATAATATTATAGCGAGGCCTTCCTTCATAAAGGTTACAACCGATAATATTGAGAGAAATAAGGTGACAAGTAAAGTAGAAGGTATAAGACAAAGAGTAGCCCAACGAGATGATCAAGCCAGGAGCTGGAAGTGCCGGTGAACATAGCACTGCATCTACATCAGGCCACCTACCATAGGTAGCAAAATGTTGATCTGTTTGGGTACCCAAAACAGGATGAGTGACGATACCTAACAGTGAATCTTAGTAGCCTTTTTCCCAACTATCTTGGGGTCGGCTTCCAGTCTAACCGGATGCAGCTGAATACCAGTATTTTACATGGAGCGACTGCCTATCTGACGATACCCTTTGGTAAGACTGGTGTCAGACTTTCGGGCTTCTGACGACTCGTAACGACTGTCAAAGATCCACAATTGACAGCCGGGACCAACGCACTCTGGTTCGTGTAGAACAACCTAGCTGGACAAAAACAACTCTTCAATTCCTAGTAGTTAATTACTAATATGAACTCATTAGCCCCATACATTAAGGAATAATACCTATTAATTTTCGTAACTATCTTCATTAGAACCGTCATTAAGGTAAGTATTTAAAGAATTGATAATTCAAAGTGTATTCATTTGCATTTTTACACCATCATTGATATCATTATTTAAGTAAATAAAAGAAATTTGTGATAGTGTTTTTGTGATGGATTGTGTACATAAGGGTAAGTAGTTTTGTTTTAATTCATTTTTATCACAGGAAGTTCATTCTATAATTTTATAAAAATAATTGTTTAGATACAAGTGGACTTTTTCACCCATATTTTTTTATTCAATGGTCAAAAAATTACATGTCCACTCATGTCCACTCTGTAGAATCTATTTTATATGATTCTCACAAGTATCTAGTAGTAATAAGTAAAAAAAAATATTGCGAATTATTTGCACAACTAATTTTTTTATTTTTTTTTATTAAACAGTTTTCACCGTCTCAAAAATGGATTTTTTCGAAGAATGCCGATATTACAGGGTTAGATGTTTCAGTTATTACAAAAATTTGGTATACTGCTTCGTGCTTTATCATCAGCATATATTATGATATAAATATTGAAAAATTTGAAACCTTAGCTCAAGAAACCAGACAACTTTACGTAAATCTCTATCCATGGTATTATATGCCCGTGACTGTTCACAAAATGCTTCTGCACAGTGGTGATGTAATTAAATCATCACTTCTGCCTATCGGCCAGCTTTCCGAGGAAGCACAGGAAGCTCGGAATAAGGACTACAGAAGATTTCGTGAACACAACACACGAAAACGATCGCGAATTGCTACGAATAGATAACATAACATCACGCCTTGCTTCCCCGAAGGGTTGGGCAGAGGTGTACCTGTAGCAGGTACACCCACATTTGGCCAGTTATGTTTTTTAAGTCCCATGTAATAGGGGGCGAGCTTCTTGGCATCAACCGGACACAAATCCAGACTCCGGGCTGCTACTGGGAAATTCCAGATAGAAAAACACAATAACACTTTGCCCGACCCGGGTATCGAATCCAGGACCTCGTGCTCAGCAGTAGCGCTTGCTACCACTAGACCAACGAGGCAGTCACTAGACCAACGAAGATTTACTTAATTTGTTATTGATAACATCTGACCCTGTAATAAATGGTTTAAGAGAAGTTCCCCGGAAGAAATTAGGTTCGTTCCCTACCGAAGTCCTAGATTTAATAGTTCAACCTAGATGTAAGGAACAAAATGTTAATATAGTTTCTAGTTTCCATAGTTCTGCCACTCATGATCATAACTATTCAATGGATGATTCATCTGATGATAGTGATGATAATGAGTGATACATTTAGTTATTAAGTATTTTTATGTATCTGTTATTAGATTTTAAAGTTACATTTATAGATAAATTATTAAAAAAAAAATATTTAAAAAAATATTATGTTTTTTTTTTACTATACCTGCTCAAATGACCAATGGTCCTCAAAAAAGTATTAAGACCCTTATATCTATGCTTAATAACCTCATTTATGAATAAAAATCGAAACAAATAATTTTGTCCAGCTAGCTTGTTCTACGCGAACCATAGTGCAACGGCTTAACGTGCTTTCCAAGGCACGGAGGAGTCTCGGTATGTAAAGATGGTCACCCGTCCACTGACCAACCCCGGCAAGTGTAGCTTAACCTGATGGATCGACCCGTGCGGCTTGTTATTACTTAGCCACGAGCTCCTCCGAGACTATACCTAACAGTGAAGGAACGAATAAGGAGAAGGAGGATTTACGGGCACGTCTAAGGTTCCATGAGCAGATACTAGTTTCAACCTTAGAGACTTCAAGTCTGGAATGAATAGGTTACTTCTAGCCGAGTGTGCAACGTCATCGACCGCATCATCGCTTACCGTGGTGAGATAGCTGTCTGACGAAAGTCTATGTAATATAAAGAAAAATGAAACAAATCAGTTTGCCGGTGATAGATGACAGCGATAAAGCGTCCTAATTTTTAAACGATGATAAATGGTTTGTTCATTGACCTTAATTACAGGTATGGGATTAGCACGGGTTAATACAATAATTAAAAAGAAATATGAAGTTCAAAGTCATTATGGTTCAGGTTTAAATATGAAATCTAACTTCTTTTGTTATAAAAACGTGAAATCTATTGTATTTTTTTTTAAATTTTGCTGCTTTGGTCAAATCGTCAAGGAGTCTATTTTTTTAGGTTAAGTTTGATTTTCAGGAGGGGCTCGTGGCTATGTGATAACAGCCGCACGGGTTGATCGAAGGTTAAGCTACACTTGCCGCGGTCGGTTCGTGGATGGGTGACCATCATATCGCGACCCCTCCGTCAAGCCGTTAGTCCCGGCTGTCATTCGAAGAACTTTGACTATCGTTACGGGTAGTCTGACGCCCAAAAGTCTGACAACCAGTCTTACCAAGGGGAATCGTGTTACCCATTAACTGGATTGTGGAAGTCAGATAGGCAGTCGCTTGAAGACGCTTCATGTATACTGGTATTCAGCGGCATCCAGTTAGACTGGAACCCGACCTCAAAATAGTTGGGAAAAGGCTAGGTAGACTGTACTGTTTTGTTGTAGATGGAATGAAAATTGTTCATTCTAACCCCAAATATATCGTCACAATAGTGTGCTTACAAAATTTCTCTGTTGTGGTTATTTTCTCATTTGCTTAAGGGTATGCTAGTCGGTCATTCTACCATACAAACGTTGTATGGTGATTACTCGTCTGTTTAACGGTGTACATTCAGAACTAAAAATTATATATTATATCAATTTGCCTTGACATTATCTAGCCTTATATGGAAGCAGAATTGAAAAAAAAAAGACGTGTGGCACTCGGGGACTGCCCCGGCGAAACTATTGCATGGCATTTTTTATCAACTTACGCAATTGTAAAATATTAACCCGAATACAAGAAATAGCAATGATGACATTGACAGGAACTGTTATTCACATTTATAGTTTTTAAAACTTGACACAACGTAATGGGAACATCAAACTTATAAAAAGGTTTTAATTTAACTATTAATAGTCAAGGATCATTCGTCTAAGTAAATTTGAACTTTATTGTCAAACAGTTAAACATAATTTTCAATACAACACTCTCGTATCATTCGTCTAAGTAAATTTGAACTTGTTGTCAAACAGTTAAACATAATTTTCAATACAACACTCTCGTATCATTCGTTTAAGTAAATTTGAACTTTGTTGTCAAGCAGTTAAACATAATTTTCAATACAACACTCTCGTATCATTCGTTTAAGTAAATTTGAACTTTGTTGTCAAGCAGTTAAACATAATTTTCAATACAAAACACTCTTTTCTTAGGTAGTATTTTCGTTACGAAATTTCTGGATTAGGTCTCCACGCTCAAGGCCCGCGATAGAAGCTATGCAATAGCTTAACAAGTTATGAGCGTCGAAACTCTCATATTTCACCACAAATTTTAACTCATGTTTGGGCGTAAATAAATAACTAATGTAGTAAGAAAATGGCAAAATAAAAACAATGCAGGGATAGATAACATATTCAATAGTTCAAATAATTTTATTTTGAGTAAATACATTCCGTAGTTTTTTCATAATATCTATACGCCCAACAATTAAAGGTCTGTTCATGAAATTTTACGTGCTCGTTTTCGTCATAAATAATTGTCTATTTCACAAAATAAATTAATATTTATTTAGGTAAATCAATAAAAATAGATAAATAAATACAAAAAAAATATAATTATACTAATTAGCATGCATATTAGTAACGCCCACCAACGAGTTCGAGCCGTCGAATAGCGTACCCTTAAGCCTATCATTCATGGTGGTACCTTAATTATTTAAGATTTGAAGACACTATAAAAGTGAACAGTTTGAGAACAGAAGTACGTACACAGTTGTAACCGAGTTAGTCCCAAGACTTAGCTCTTCCATTAATTGCAAGCAAGTTGTGTCTGCAAGTTTCGTTAAACATGTGTGTGCGCTTAGTTCTTGTTCGTGATTTGTTTTCTAAAACTTATTTGTGTTCAAGACTTTGGGTATTGATTATGTTGGGATGTTGTATATTAATTACTTGGTCTTGGGAATACGCTTTCCTTGTCTATTGTCATTTGCTTTCCTAGCGTAATGACTTTCTCTAAACGAATTTGTTTTTGGGTGTATGGCTCTCCTATTCATTTATTGCGTTCGATAATGTATGAATGATGTGGTAGGGTCAAATTATGGACCCTGTTGCTGTGCTCAAAAAAAATTATGAAAATAAATTTAATGATTTGATTTAAACTACTTTGATAAAAACCATTTTGATGTTAGATGATTACATAATTGTTTCTTTTATTATAGGTCTGTTTTTATTGATCCTTTTGTTAAGAAAATGAGATAGTTTGTGATGGCATCTGATCTACATCGTCACATGCGAACTATGCGTCAAACAAATCCTGAATCGCGCAAGCAAAGATTACCGCGCGATCAATATAATATTTAGAACTCTCCGATATCAATCGTGGGGCAGTTGCTCCCCCCGACCTTTGCTCGTTGTAGCGACAACCCGTGGTCCCGCGCCGTAGCTGACAGCCTGTAGCTTTAAATTCTTTAAATTAAAATGATTAATAACAGAGAATAATAATTACCCACATTTGATCCAGCCTGTCTCATCTTGTTGTCCTCCCGCCAATGACGCCCTAAGCCGAGGTTCGTACCCCACTGGGGATGCCCTTAGCGATCAGTCGCCTAAGTTATTTTATGCTCTGGATCGAGGCTCAAGGTAGTCACAGGATAGCATGGTTAAGCAGTCATGACCCCAGAGATCAGCAAAAAAAAAAAAGTGGGGCAGTTGCCCGCCAGACACGACACCCGTCTGGTCGGAGGATCCTCCCTTTTCAAATCCCCTTCCCTTTTTTTCAAATCGCAGATCAAGGGGTTCCCCAATATGATAAGTAGTTGATGTATGAATCCGATTGTTCCGAACAAAAACTATTAAAAATTAATTCCGACAAATAAATCCAAACAAATTGGAAAAATATGTTTGAAAGATTAATTAAATACGTCTCACTCGTGCTTTTACAAATAACGACTACTTTACTCGTCAACTAAATTGAATATCATCATGTTGATACGCTTAAAAGTTCATTTCTTTACTAACTACAATTGCCTACTGTTATTTCGCCAAATAACTTTAGAACAATAGAGGGCAAAACATTGACTTCTAGGAACTTTTATTAATTTTATCTCTCGTTTCGTTTCTAACCATACGATAACCGCTCAATTAAGGGTCCGTGCCAACTCCAATGCGACACTTAACGTTGACCTCGATTCTGTATTGGTCCGTTGTCATTAAACCTCACTGCTGCTGCCCTTTGCTATGTCGAAGATACACATAGACTATTCTATAACAGGGGTTAGATCGGAAGCTATCCCGAAATTTGACAATCGATTTTATTCCCTTTATCTTTTAAATAAGTTCGAGTTTTCATTGAACAGCATCCCATTATAAGCTATTTCACTCCTAAGCCAATCATTTGGTTCCAAGCATGTATTAATTGTGGCCGAGTCGGACGTTCAGTACATTTCCGATCAATGGTTTATTTTTGTCCCTCGCAAACTGTGTGTGGTTGACATTCTAAAACACACCAACGACATATTTACAGTTTATTTAGAAGTTCTGTGTGTTGACAGAAAACCAATTTATGTTATAATACTGGCGTATTATCTCCAAAATGTTTTCCTTTGTTCTCTATGTTCTCCAGAAATTATTCGATTGTGAGTTGTAAATAGATTCTAGTATTAAACCAACTTTGAGGAAAATCCCGCAGTCACAGAACTCCAATTAAAGTTCTGAAGAACATAATAAAATTGAACGTCATGCACGAAAAGTCTTTAAAGACAGTTTTACACTCCTCAAGAGCTTGTTCAAATTCGCGTCTTTGGGGAGGCCGGGAGCTGCTTACCACAAAGTTGTTGTTACAATGCTCAGTGATGACTACGTAGAGCTGCTTCAGACCATAGTTAATAAAGTTTTGAGCAAGTTATTCATACTCACTAATGAGCCGACTCATACTATATTTCTCTCGGCATGTTCTCAATTACGCCGATTCAATTGTAGCGGCGGCGGTAGGCGCTTTTATTATTTAATTGTCTTAGTTCAGCATTCCTTGAAATGTGAATAATTATATCTCGCTTTCAGAATATCTTCTGCCACCGTCCACGAAAGCATTCCCTTTAACAATAAGTTATTTTACAGAATGCCTTTTATGATTTTGCTCTAGTCTCAGTCAGCTCTAGCCGACACCGAAACTTCATATGAATTTCGTGGAAAATTATCGCAATGAAACTGTGCTATGCAAATAATATTCTAACCATTTGACGTGTGTATTTAAATATGAGAACGTTACTGCGAACTATTCATTAAAATACCTTGAAAACTGTGAAAATAGTGAAACATTTCAATGTAGAAAGGAGAAAATTGCATATGGAATGCTCGTAACAAGCGCAGAATCGTTTGGTTCTGCAGAATGGGCCCCGGGTCGCAAATAGTGGCGGAATGGAAAAAGTAAATGTGACCTACACAGATGCAGACACAATCGTGATAAGATATACACATTATGTTGACGTTATGAGCGAACACATATTGCAGCATTATTGAGTTCTGAGTCACGCGATAAAGGATAACGATGTGTTATGGTTATATTTCATCCACTTGGTTCCTGATATTATCATTAAGAGGCCTATAACAAAATTGCATTTTGACAGTTCGAGCACCCGATGCATCGCAATATTCGCAATAAGCAGCAATTTAGCAGTTGCTTATGCTTATTTTGAGCTAAATAATTAAGTTTTTGTTTTTTAAGTAGATATGCAATCTTAATTTCCTATGAACCAACGTTTATTCTGGTATAAATTTTATGTAAAAATATGAATGTAGTAAGGAGAAATTTACAGTTAATTCTGAGCGTTTTTTATGATTTTGAATTGGATTTTTTTTAGATATCCCATATTCTCATACATATTTCAAAATTCTGAGGCCGCTATGAACTACACCACTTTTTAAGAGATCTTATTTTAAATTTTTACAACAGTTGTAGAACTGTTGTAGAAATAATTTGCGACGGCACTTTTTGAAAAACTTGCTTCGGAATTTTGGCTTTATATTGTAGCGGCGCTTTATATGTATTGTAGTTTGCTGCGTAGTTCGTATGTGGCGGCGTAACCACTACAATATAAAGAATAAATTGCAAAATCGAGGCCGCTATGAACTATTTAATAACTATTCTCCACCACTCAATAAGTCATAGTCGTCGAAGTCTTTCAGCTACTCAGAATAAGAACGCCAAAGTTGCCCATTTAACGCAAAAATCATCGTCGAAATCAGTCGAAATGTAATAGGGCTCTTAAGGAAATTGGTTATGGAGTTACTATGCTTAGATGTCGGTTTTATGCATCTTATTCCAACACCCGTTTTGAAGTTTTTCATTCAATTACTTCACTGCTGTGTAGGTTTAGAATTCGTTTATTACTGTATTGTAGAATTCATCAATCTTCTGAAAGCAATTTCTCAGTCGAACTCAATACAAAGCCAAATACAGTTACCGTTTCCATTTGCTTTTCTGAAACTGTATTCACTAAGTCCTAGCTTCAAGACGATTTCTTCTTTTATAATTCTGTCCCTACTTATACTTCCTGTAGTTAACTTAGCTACTTTTTCGTGGATTTTCATGAAATTTTGAACAAGCCACTTCGCAAGGCGTGTCGGCGTATCTGAAGGAAAGTTTGCGCATTAGCGGAACCGGAAAAAGGGGATGAAAAAGTTGACGACAACTTCTCCGCAAAGACACTAAAATCGCGAGGCGTTTGCAAAAGTTACGTCCAAAGTTAATAGCGAAATGATTTGGTCGGTTTTAGGTTATTTATTATAAGTATGGTTGTTAAGGATTTAGCAACAACTTTAACAAGAAATTGGACAGCTGTCTTTTATCGAAATCTTTCAGGCAAAATTCATGCTTCGGATGTTGCAAGAACAGAAGTTTTGCCGTGGAACTTTTCAATGGAATTTAATTAAACAAAAGAAATAACATAATCAATCACTTCTACAATCGAAAGGATTATATTTCAGTCAAACTGAAAATGCAGACGTTCCGAAAATGAGCAACTAACGAGAATAGTTAAACGGACCTGTAATTTGCATACAGATTGGCTTTCAGGGATAAACGGTCCATTTGTATTCAAACGCAGGAACCCAGCTCAGTGGTCGAGGAGCATTTATCCAGTTTAGGATTTAAATCGGCCACAGTATCATCTGCTTATCGATATCATGTACTCCTAATCCTAAGCTCTCCCGAAACTTTACTGCTGCACAATATTTTCCTTTCTACTTAACCTCATTCTGGCAGTTTGCCAGTTTCCATTTTTTAGGCACCGAATTTGGCAGGCAGTTGATTCTTCACCGATTTGTATTAAAATTTATCGATTATGCGATTACGGAAGCTTTTTATCCGTATTTAAAATTACGCTGTAGATTTTTATTCCTAACTTTATCCTTATTCTATGACTGCGTTTAATGAAGATTTTCTTTGGCATACAAACAATAATAAAAGATTTTATTTTTTCCGCATTTTTTAGCTACTATCCAAGGTCTTGTTTGCTTTAGACTACATTTCTGCAGTATTGTAAAGCTAAACTGCCCTTTGGTCAACCAGGCTTTAACAGAATCCCATCAAACTTGTACAGAATCCTTCTGTTTGTCCAACGTCCGGCCACCAGATATAATCCTCTTACGGTGGCCGGGAGATACCACTGGCATAAGTTCATTGGCTTATTCTAAGCCAGAGACACAACTAACTTTATCAAACTTTTGGCTACATCAACAAACCTGTAATTTTTCTAATTACATGTAATTATTGACCACACAAACTGACACATATAACCCGGATAGTCTTTCTTCGTTCAAATGACTATCATAACACAATCTATTCATTGTGGGGGCACAATGCATAGTTGAGGTGAATGACATACGACCGGGCCGAGACAGCCGATGCTGACAAGCGTCGAGGGGAGTGCGAAAATAGACCAATCTGATGTACATGACGTCATTCGAAGCGTAGATGGGCATGGAAACTAGACATTTTCGGTTGTACAGTTAACCACCCGACCATGGTGACAATTTGGCTTTGACAGCGCCTTTATTTCGTGGCAGTACCTAAGGGCGCTTTTCGTAGATAAAGTGTTACTACTACGTGCGGTATTGTGTACTAGACCGAATTTTACACCCAATTATTCTAGGAACAGAGTTCCGATAGGAGAGAACTCTAGGTATTCCGGTTATAAATCATTTTTTCGAGCTACTGGTTCATTGTTCGAATTTTTGGCTTAGAGGAATGCCGATGAATTCTGCAGCCGATTGATAGCGATTCAATGAATTGGTAAAAAACATTGAAATGGGAAATCTTACAGGAAATCTTGATGAGAAAACCTAAGCCTTGATATTTTCTTAGTATTTTCACTGCGTTTGAGATACAAACGATTTGTACCGGGGTTGCTTAGTAGATCCTCAGATTTACGGGAACATTTTACGAGTTAGCCTATAGATTTTGTAGATACTTACATATCTAATGCTTATAATTCAGTGTGAGATAAGAAGGAAAGGGTAGCAAGGAAGGGATAGCAGGGGCCTGCAATTTGCTGCTACTAATGTCCTCGTTAAACCCAAAGGTTATCGTCGTACGTGTCTTCGATGAATCTTATGGTAACCCTTAGAACATAGAGCGTGGCGAAGAATAAACATGCGAGTGCATAGTCATGAAATCTTTGTATGATTTATATTTATCAGGATTTTTGTTGTGTCGTTGATAGGCACATTGTCATGTGGTTCGAACTCATCTTCTATCTTCTATATATATAAAAATAAATTGCCGTGCGTTAGTCTCGCAAAATCTCGAAAAAACATAGCTCAACAGATTTGAATAAAAAAAAAAAAAATGTTCGCCTCTGAACTGGGGTGGTTTAGGAAAACAGAAAATTAGGAAAAATCCAAAGGAACAGCCGAAACCTCGAAAAAATCTAAATTTTGTCTCACGTGGTACAAAGGTAGTCGTAAATAAGTAGAATAATTATGTCTAGTATAATCGAAGTATTATCTCCTCTCTTTAAAATAATTAAAGATCATTAACAATAATAAAAACATAAAGGTCATTAACAATAATAATCATATGGAACGCCACAATGTATCAAGAAGGAATATACATTTATTTTCCACAAGGTAACCATATATATCCTTGATGAAAATATCACCCCATTCATCGTTTTCCGCGAGAGGAAACTGATATTGCAATAGTTACCCTTAAGCGAATTTCCGAAATCCGAGCTTTTCCATGGGGTGGCAGAATACCATGGCAACGCGAGCCGATACGATACTGAGAATTTTCGAAATAGCATTGAAATCAATACTAGGTTGAAAATTATAGTGTAGTTTATATTAAAATCCTTAGTAGGTATATACTATACTAGGCCACTGAAACTTGCTAGCGAAACTTCATAGTAGTGATTCATAACTAAACAGCTAAAAAAAAAAAAAAATTGGATTCTTCGACCGTTTGTCGTTTGGTTTCGCTAGGCAATTTAATTGAACCCGCATAATAGTACCTACCTATACAGGGTGTCAGGGACATCGACGCGAAGCCTGCCATGGATTCAGTACATGATTCTGCACCACCCTGGGTTGAAATTTTTCGTCGGTCGTTCAGAATCATGTACTGAATCCATGGTAGCAGGCTTCGCGTCGATGTCCCTGACACCCTGTATAAAATATTATATCGCACATATTTTGTAGTAGAAGTAATCATCCCCCATATAGCGTCACCCGTTGCTCTAGTGCACTAAACTTCTCAAAGTAGGGTAGAGTAAGATAATTCCTTCTGAAGTTTAGACGGGAAAGCAAGTCACGCTTACGCACCGCCACTAACTATACTTACCGCACTACGCCTCCCCCTTTCAAAGTACTATCAACAATAACTACATAGTAATTTAATATAATAAGTTTCGCTCAAGTATAATTTGATTAAATCCTTCCAAGCAAATAATTAAGAAGCCCACCTCCTTGCTTCCTTTCCTCAGTTTTTTAATTAAAATAATTTTGCGCTCGTGCAAATTCTTGGTTGGGTAGCGATGAAAATATTTCTTACCTAAATGTTGCCAAATAATATCTTAAACTTTTTCGTTATAGTATTGTAATTAGCTTGGCGGAGTTTCGGAACTTTCAAAACGGTTAATTGTATGCTTTAAAAGTTTTTGTGGTGTTTCATATTTAAAGTATAACTCACCAATACTTACTAACGAAACTCAAATGGTTACTGCCAACAAAATCAAGAGCTGTAAAACAAAATGGGATTTTTAGAAAAAGCGTGAAATAGGAACGTGTTTTTTAAAACTCGTTGCTGTCAATCCCATCTGCTGTGCACCGACTGGGTCTTTTAAGCTGATGCTCTTGAAAAAACAAACTAAAAAACACAAACGTCAAAGAGACCAACGGGAAAGGGATAATTTAATGGACACTAGAAATAACAAGGACAGAAGGGTTCAGCCAGACCTAAAGTGGCGACAAACCCTTGTCTAAGCCGAGAGTCAAATCGAATAACAAATAAATGTATTAGTTCTAGTTGGGGTCACGAGTTTCTAATGCAGTAAATTCTAATTAGGATATTCCAATATATTCAATCGGTGGCACATAAGGGTTAATTTCGTAGTTAAAGCGATCGTGTTGGTAATTTGAAGCTACATGATAACTAATGTGCACCATTTAGCTAAACGAGTGAGGTTTCGCGATTAAGATAAATTACTCTCCACAGCTCTCTGCGCTGTTACACTATGTTTCGCTTTACATAGCTTAGGTAAAAGCTTGGAACAGCGCAACATAAATAATTTGATGTGTAAAACATTTCGACTGTTGGTGAATTTGCCGTTCGGCTCAGATTAAAAACAAACTGTGCGACCCGACACGGGCACCATGTTATTTTTGCCAAACCACAGTTTTATAAAATAAATATATATGAGTTCGCTGGTTGGATAAATCACAATGATAATTAATGTTTGTAAAACACTGGTGGGCGAACTAGACTACCTTCAACGCGTTTAACTTCATTCATATTATTATAATGAAATGCAACAAACTGGCCTAAGGCAAGTTATTCACGCTGCAGATTAATCGAAACAGATTAAATGGAGTTTTGGACAATCGCGCTGTCGCCGTCACATCACGTAGATTGGAAGCTATTGGGCCGCGGGATTTTAGTCCCTAAAACAACTTCCAGTGACGGTAACCGTAATATACAAAAGGCAATGGGCAAAATTGGTCCAGACGAAACATCACTGAATAGTCTGTTAAATAAGAAGTAACTTTTTACTAAATCACCTATAAAATTAAATATGTCAAGTTGAAAAATCATTACTAAGCTGACAGATTTATTTTCATGGGCGTCTTGGTAAAACTTACTCCATATTTAGCAGACTACTCAGTGACATACCTACGTCTCGTTAGTCGTGGACATTTGGTCGAAACCCCATTCCATTTTGCCCAATGGCCTTTGCCGGGCCAGTCCCCTAGGCTCGAGCGATTTGCTCTCAATGAGACAGACATGAGGGCTCTCCACACAGATTGGATGTCAGGGCGAGCGTGCCTCGCCACACGGCCGGCTTTTACTACAACAACCCTCCTAGAGTAATGAAATTAAATTAGTGTCCCTTTCAGACCACTTAGACTCCATGAATGATATTACATATACCATTAAAATTAAACGAGTTTTGTCTCGTGCCGACTTGGTTCTCCGTCTCGGTCTAGTGAGATGAGACGTGTCAACGAATCTTTACTTGCTTAAACGTTATTAGAAAAAGCGGTCTCTTGTGCACAATCTATACTGCAGATGGATAATGCGTTAGACACCACCTTTATTGCCACGTGCTGTGTTATAGATTCTATAGCATAAAATAGAGATGTTGCCAAAACCTTTTTTTTTGTTCGTTAGGTCGATTATTCAAAAATATTGGTCACGTATTTTTTCTTTTTTTTTTACATAATTAAAAGATTACGGCAATACATTGAGTTAAAATGTGGCAAGACGTCACTCCCCGGTAGATTTTATATTGACTTGTGACGTACCAAGCACCCACTCCCCAACTATAATGCGTTGTATCTAAACATTTTTTTATTAATAAATGATAAAGCAAAAAATACGTGTATAATATTTTTTAATTACCTGACTGACGGACTTAATAGTTTTTTTTCCCCAGTCAATATACCTATTGCATATTTGCATGTGGCTTTTGAATAGGTAACAAACATGGAATAAATTAATTATAATTACTTCCATCACAATCATCAGAATTATTACCGAGGAACGGTAGAGAGTGGGCAGTTCAATATCCAGGTGGGTGTACAACCTACAGAAGATAACGGGGAATACCTAAATGAGACTCGCACAGACTAGAGAAGCATGACACAAAAGGAAGGAGGTCTATACTCAGCATTGGGTGGAACAAGGCCGCCAATGATGATGATGATGATGACGCTCATCACAAGCGCAAACTCTAAATCCTTTAACGTCTCAATAAAATTGTTTAAAAATAGTTAGATAAGGTCAACCGGGGCAATTGCGTCATAAAAATTCCTTACAGGCTATTGAAAATTCATATCACACTAATTATAAATTTATTAGAGAAATCCTTAATACAAATGTATATAGAAATTATCTGTGTGCATCCTTAATTTATTGTGTGTTCCATTAGTCACAGTAAATACGAGTAAATACGCATTCTTTTTAAATTGGAATTTTAGACGCTTTTTCCCGTATTGGGGCAAACGCGTCTTCATTAAATAAGTTTTAAGCCTGTGACCTTTGAAGGCTGAGATGAATATATTTTCCTTCAATTAAAGTTTTTTATACGAATCTTTTAGTAAATTACAAAAATATTAAATAATCATCACATCAGAAGCTATGTCATATAAACTGGGTAAATGCGACTATTTTTTCTTAGACGCGTTTACCCCGTGTCAAATCCAGACGTTAAGAACATTTTATTTGTGAAAGTAAAATTAGAATGAACTCTCCTAGATAAACCTAAAATGGGTGCTAAATAAATAAAATATCAATGTATCTCAATATAACCATTGTGATCGTATTCTACCTGCAACACAAATTGATAACTTCACTATAGCAAAAAATAATCGCTAAAGTTCTCACAAAAAGTTAAATAATGAAGAAAGATAAATTTAAATTCAAAGCTAAACAAAACTCTCTGAAACATTTAGGTAATTACGAAAATAAATTAACTATTAAATAAAAATAAAAAAACACGAAATAAAGGTTAACATTAAGTTTAAGGTTTAACATCTCTGGTTTTGGGGCAAATGCGTCATATAGGCGCAATAACCCCGAAACTGCAGATGCATTTACCCCATAAGCTCAGACCTAACCTAAAAAATTTAAATCATCATTTCTCCACAACCAAAACGATTTCAATAAAAATAACTATTGTTATAGACAGGCTATAATACATTATTATATTACACAGTACATTTCAGAATAAAAACGGAAAACCGAGAAAAAATATGGATTTTTAAGGATTTTGATCACTCACCTCGTGCAGCACAACTTCACAAAAATCAAATGATTTTCAATATGGCCGATATTTTGAATCTATGCGTTTCAACGCCATCTATTGAAACTATAATTTTTAATTTTATTCAAAATAAACAAAACTAGATGGCAGGAGAGGTCGGTTTTAAAACAGATTTTAAATTATTTCAAATAAACGCAATTGCCCCAAAGACGCTAATGCCCCGGTTGACCTTACATAATACAGGTCCCAAATAATTAAATTGTGATTAGCCATGTCCCGCCCTTAGGGCATACAATAGTTGCGGGATAGTCCTAAGGGGAGACCGCGGCCCCTGGCAACGTACAGGCAAGTGAAGGAACACGGGTGGTTTTAGTCGGTAAGAGTCTGACACGCCTTTCGTTCCGCCCAGAGCGCGAGAAGTCATTTGATGATTTAAAAAAAAGGTATACAATAGTTATACAGAAATTAAATTTACGTTATTGTTACAATATGACTAAGATTACACATAGATTACAATAATAAAAAATAGTTTGGAAAATCCAAAAGTGCACGCCTCATACTTATCACTCATTCATAAACGAAAAAGAAATTCAAAACATAGTTTAATAAAATCTGTCAAGTGCGAGTCGGACTCGCACACGAAGGGTTCCATACCATGTCGTACAAGATTTAACACTATGAATTTTTGTAATACTTTCGTAAAGGTAACAACAGAGGCGCTATAAAAAAACAAAGATTTGTAAAGAAATTGTCTAATTTTAATGAGAAAATGTTGTTGTGTTAAAATATAGGTGTATATTAAAATATTAAGTTAACTTTATCCAGTAACATGCATTATCTAAAGTCAAAGTTATTTATTTGCTACTAACATAGTATTGGTAGGTATAAATAGGTATATATGGTAGGTAAGCAGGTAGATATGTAGGGTAGGTAGGGTAGGTTAGGTACCTACCTACCCTGGTAAGAAGGGTAGGGTAGGTAATTAGGTAGAAATAGGTAATTAGGAAAGGTAGATGCGCCGTAGATAAGTACTTAGTGCTAACCGTGCGAAGCCAGGCCGGGTAAAGCTAGTTACTTATAAATAAAAGGATTTCTCTTGCTACATCAGACTATATTGTACAAAATAGAATGTAAGTAGTACGCCAAATTTTAATTATAACTGTGCGTTTGCACTGGCGAAACATTCACAACAAAACATGTTGGAATCTCTATTTTCTGTCAATTTTTCATACAATGTTTGACAGGAACTAGAGATTTCAACATGTTTTGTCGTGATGTTTCGCCAGTGCAAACGCACGGGTCAATACAGGTATAGTGCGACACAACTTAGATGTAGCATCGACAAAATTCGTAAAACCGATCACCATCCGAACTGAGTGCGCCTTCAAAATCACCAATCTTTATTACTGCTTCAGGTGAAAATGATCTTTCGAAAACACAATAGCTTGTAAAGTCTCATAGCCAAATACATTCGTAACATTGAAATGAATGAATGAAAATTTTCAAATCTATGCTACATCTAAGTTGTGTCGTACTGTATTTATTTACGTTATTTTTGATAGTCATACAGAAATCTATTATTTCTTACTTATTATTTTTACACATCCCATCGGACTATGAGAGTGAGGGAAGAGAGAGTGCACTCGTGTCTGCGCACACACTTGTGCACTATAATATCTCCCGCGCCGAAGGCCAGTCTCCGTTGAGATTGGCCGCCATGACCGAATATTTTTACACCAATAATTTTTCTCAATATGAAATTGTATCCACAACGGTTTAAGCTAGGTAACTGAATAGTACACTGTATGTGCCAGCATTCATTTCAATGTTACTGAATATATTGTCTATTGGAGTGTAGTTTTGACACGAGGTACACACATCAACACCGTCTAGGGATACTTTGAAAAAAGTCGATAAAGTTCTTAAACTCAAAAAATACTGGCCGGTTTTAAAATCTTGTGAAGAAAGTTTATTTTGTAGACCTTTTTGGATGATCGAAATTGAAATGATCGAAATAGTATATGCTGCCATGATAGTAGGTACTTACTAATTCCATGTCATTGCTCCGACTATTAAATAGTTATCTGTGGAATTTATATCGCATAATATTAGCATGAAATACAAAATTATTACTTTAAGTTGCAGAAAATCGCCCATATTATATAAAATACGTTATGAATCGGCGTTTTTAGTATTTGTTGATTATAAACAGTATATGTTACATGATACACACAAGTTTCAAATTCCTAATTTGTTTAGTTGTTGAGATAGAGCTCGTACAAAAATGGTCTAAAACAGACAACTTCTACGGCCCCCTAATTCATCATTTTTGAAGATAAAAACAAATAAAAATTATATTTATTCTCTACTCGATGAGCTCTAGAAAATGATACCCCACATGTCAGATAATTTTTTTTTCAAAATTTAATTTTATTGTATGGCGACCCCCCTTTATTTTTTAATTTTATTATTTGTTGCTCTTACGGCAATAGAAATGCTCAATCTGTGAAATTTTCAACTGCCTACCTATTACGGTTCATGAGATAGAGCTCGCTGACAGACAGACGGACAGCGGAGGCTTATGAATAGGGTTCCGTTTGTCACCCTTCGGGTACGGAACCCTAAAAATGAACAATTTATCACTTTTCATGAAGTCGTAATGTCAACGACTGACAAAGATATTATTTACTTGGCGGTTGCTAGGCAACTTACTGACATCAAGTCAAACGTTGGAAATATTTAGTTAAAGATATTATATTTTAGTTAGTATTTTATTAATTTTAATTAAACTACTTTGAATAAAAAAGCCATTTTCAATAGGGTTCCTTCTACGGCTGAAACGAATGTCATAACAAAAAAATTGACTCAATTAATTGATTTTATCGCAAGCTACAATGTTTTCAGGGTTCATAAATTGACGGACAGGAATTTTTTTTCAACAATTTTTATGCTTTTTCCATTTCTGCTGCATTAAATCAATTGTTAAAAAGTACAGTATTAATCTCCATTCAATCATCTATACAATGGTATATAAATTAAGTAGGTTCTGTGTACTAGCAGGAGTGTAACAATAAAAACAGTTACAGAAATGGGGCAAAAAAAATTTTTCGATCGTAGAGCACACTCTAATGCTTCGCATTACGAGTCGTGCAAAATTGTAGGTACACAACTCAGTGGGACACTGAACTCATCATGACTTTCGGTAGCAAAGACGTTTAGACAACATAATAATGGATTAAATAGATGCAAAAATTAGTGCACTAGGCCATGCCTCATGCGCTTGAATGAAGATAGAACGGTAATGAGCGCACGCGCAGTTACTTTTAGCGGAGCCGACACTAGCAATGAGCCGGGAAAACGTAACGATGAAATATAAGCCCTGTGTCTTTACAATATTACATATGTGCAAGATGTGAGCTGATTGCTCAGTTAAAATATTTATTAGGATACTAGCCCACGACTTTGACAGAGATTTAAGATGAAAAGTAGGCTATGTCCTTCGCCAGGTTATTTCTGTCTGTATATGCCAAGTTTCATCCAAATTCGTTCAGCCGTTTTAGCATGAAACCTTAGCAAACAAATGAACAAACAAATAAACTCACTTTCACATTTATAATAATATAGTTAGGATTAAAAATAAATGAAAATAACTGACATCAATCGGGGCAGACTGAATAAAGTGTAAAAAATATATATGTATTTGCATTTATCCCAAGAGCATTGTGTTCATAAAAGAGCTTAAAGAGCCTTTTGTTTCACAAAATATTTATAGAGTTTAATGCAATCTGCTGTGTTCCGCTATAAATCACTAGCATGTATGTAAATCATTGATTGCAATATTCCATATAAAGGGGAATGGGTGGCTCTTCTCGAAAATATTACCGCATAAATCAAGTCGAGCGGACAAGCAAGATAGTCTTGCCGATTGTATTGACCGTCTGATTCCTCGCGTCCATTACATAATGGACTTATAAAAGGCTGTTAAGGATCATGGAAATGTACGTCGAATCGTTTATTGTAGAAGCAAAGGCCCGTCTGAGTTATATGCCAAGTTTTGATAGGCTATTTTCCTCTATTGTGTGTTTATCTTAGAAATGTGTGTCCGGGCCTGTGTTATGAATGTAACTTTTTCTTGGACACACATAATTGAGATGTTAACAGAAATAGTTTTGGAGTTATGTGCTGGAGGAAAAATTTCACATGGTGGGTGAATTTAGGCTACTTATTTTTTGTATTAGGACCTATTTTTATTTTTGTCTACTTCAATTTGTTTTGATTTGTCTGTTTTAATTTAGTTTTTTTAGTTTTTTTTTTTTTTTCGTAAGTTACAACAATGTTTTGTGTGCATACACAAAACATTGCAGAGTTTACCTATAAGTGAACGTTAAAATTTATTCTGATTTGTTGCTTCTGTTTTATTTGCTTATACCTGTCTATACAATTGTTGGTGAACCAAATAAATAAATAAATCAAAAATCGAAAAAAATATCCTATTATAAAAAGATGTGTCGGTAAACGTAACGTTATGTCAGTTGTTTTGAGTTATTTAGATACTTACTTAAATTATTAAAAACATTTATAAATTAATAATCGGGATTGATTAAATTTTATCATCATGCGATACTTTTATTTTTGCAAAGATATCAATTGTTCAATTAATTATGATTCACAAATTGAATTTAGGTAAATCAAATACGATCAATTATGGATTAATTTAATCACTATTATTCATCAGGTTTTTGTAGAAAATCGCGGTATTATTGAAATTACCGACATTGGTAGGTAAGTAGTATATTATGGAGCCAGCATTATATCAGTCGCATGTCATATTACCGTATAATGTTATCTTATCATTACACTTGAACGTTTTATTGTTTTCGTTCGAACAGAGAAAACATTGTATTCTTACTCAATGCGTCTTTCAAGATCTGCGTTGAATTGAAGGCCATCTCAGTATCTCCCTGTGACTGTAATGCACTTCAGACTTGAGATCAATCAGACTGGCCTTTTCCTAACTATGTTGGGGTTGGCTTCCAGTCTAACCGAATTTTACATGGAACGACTGCCTATCTACTACTACTACAACGCAGTTAGTAGGTAACACGATACCTCTTGGCAAGACTGGTTGTCAAACTTTCGGCTTTCTGACAACCCGTTACGAGTATCAAAGATCTAGGAATGACAGCCGGGACCAACTGCCTATGAGCGCTTAGCCTAGAAGTTGACAACGTCACAAATAGCTGTCAAATATTTATACCTGTTTTGATTAATTTGGCAATATTATCTACTTTAAGGAAATATGAAATGTGGCTAACTAGTGAACTAAAATATTGATTATGAAATGCAATAATTCATATCTTAACACTGAATATTTAGTTTTAGATGTAAATAAGTATTTGGAAACTTTCCAAATGCCTTTTTACACCTAAAACGGTTACAATATCAAAATCAGTGTTATAATTTGAAAATTTCCTTACCTTGAAGATCGACACGCGCCGCTGTTATTAGCCCCTCTTCCATACGTCAGAGCCGCACTTCAGACTAGAGAATTGAAATGAATTAATTCAATAATCCTTAATTTTATGTAATATCCGCTGGAAAAGGAAAAATGCATTGAAAAACGGTAAAGGTGAAATAATATCGGAAGATACAAAAATAAAAAACTTTGTTTTGATTCAGAAATTGGAGAAGTGAAAATAGCTTTTAGATACCTACGTCTCTTATTTTATCAATAGCTTGTATAGTCCTTGATGTTGATGCCTAACATAAAGTAGTAATAGTTATTTTTATTGATAAGTTCATAATGTCACGCCATATTCATTAATAATTTAGGTATACCTAATGTATTGTTTTCCTTATTCCTATTTCCTCCATTTTTTTAACATTCAATTCGTTATTATTTCAGAATTAGGTATACTGTTTCCCGTGCATAATACACTATACGATATAACGAATAAAGCTAATTTCCTGTCTCTAAAATAGTCCTTTGTGTAGTTTTAATAAGTTTCCTGAAATGACGTACGACTTTTACTTTTTTCATGTATCTTGTATAGAAAAGAGTAATAGCTTCCATACAAAATAGGGACCCTTTTTTATGACGTGGTAAGAGTAGAATTAGGTTTTAGCTGCAGCCAGAGCTAGCCATTCTAGGATGTACCTATTCTATCTAGGTTTTTATGTTATTTACTTAAAAGATGCACGTGTTCCAAGACTACATTTTCTTAATACCGATAGCAGTATTTTGTACAGTGTAAAAAATGGTACTCAAAAAGTAAACGTTAACTGCACTATTTATTAACCTCGTAAAAGCTAAAATGATAAAACATTACATTGCATTAACAGATAAACAGGAATGGTAACGGTAAATAGGCAAAAACTACTTACTATGCTTTGCTCGTTAAATCACCCAATAATTCCTACCATGTTAGATCCAGATGCACCCATAATTAGAGTTCCGTGTTTGACATGTTAGATGCAAATCCATAGTCACTTAGTTTGTGGGCAGGGGGTGTTTCACACCCCACAGTGTCTGGTGTGAGATTCACCTAGGACCTAGGCAATAATGTTAAATCCAGTTTATTCTATGAATAAATGCTTGTGATTTTCAGCAACTAATTTTGTTTTAAATTGCATTTAAAGTGCAATAGTAGAAGCGTTGAATTTTGAAGAGTTTTTCGATTGAAGTAGTTGAATACTTAAAAAGCTTTGAGTTGTTAGCTGTCGAGTGTAAATGAATTCAATGATGGTATTATTTTATTTCACCTATTATTTTTAAAGGTACTTTTGTTTTCATATAACCTATTTTACGGGTAAGGTACATTTAAATGATAAACTGATATGAGTTCAACTTGTGTATTGAAAGGTAGAGAGAAATCAGAAGCACCCAAAACTGATAAATAATTGACCCGCGGCGAATGAGTCCTTTTGCTTTTACCCAAACGATGTTATGCGACTATAAGTTCTGATCGCTAACTCAAACATGTATATTTTTTTTATTCATTCGCTGCGCGTCGATGTAAACATAAAATGGACAAAATTGGTATGTACGGGTTTGCTCGTACACATACACATAATATATAATGTATGGAACTGACCAGCATCCCTATATGTTTGCTGGTCCGGTAGCTCCTTTTATTTACAAAAATAAAGTCTTTAATAAGGTGATTTTTCTTGTTTCAGCAATATGTTCCCTGAAGCAGTTCCAGTGTACCAACGGCAAATGTATACCCAGCATGTGGGTGTGTGACATGGAGAAAGACTGCGAAGACAACTCTGATGAAGAAATTGAAGAATGCAAAAAAGGTCAGTCACTGCTTATGTATATAGAAGACGTGGACACTGCGACGTAGTGCAGTCATTTCAGCCTCTCGGTGAAATGTCTTGGAAGGATACCTATGTCTTGCCGACTAGTTTTACAACCTGTAAAGCATCTTTTCCATATAACATAGATAATCAGCCTATAAATGTTCCCACTGCTGGGACACAGGCCTGCTGTCTGTGAGAGGGAGTGGGCTGTAATCTTCCACGCGGGCCCAGTGCATGTTGGTAGATGTCACATGTCTTCGAATTTCTGGTTCTAAGACATCGAATACTTCTAATTTCGGGTTTCCTCACGATGTTTTCCTTCACCGTTTTGAGAGCAGTGGTGATGAAATTATTTACACAAAGTAAAAGCACCTGCTTGGGTTCGAACCCACGACCTATAAAAGATAGATAGCATCTCTTCCACAACAAATTAATAGAGTTACCAACGAATTTCCAAAAGACGTGTTTAAACGTCCTTCAGTCCTTACCTTACTATGGACGAATTTCACCAATAAAACTGAACGCGATCAGCACATAAACCACGTTTAAGAGCTGTCAGTCTTATTAGTTAGTTTAGAATAATGACACTCTTGACAGTTCTTGAACTCAGTTTAAATGTACTGATTGCGTTTAGTTTCATTGGTGAAATTCACACTAAAAGTTGAAGTGCCGTTTGAGAACTCGAAAATGAATCTAGCTGAGCATAGACTCAATTTTGTACGTGTGATGCTCCTTGTAAGAGTACATAATCTCGTTGCTTTGTACTCGAGTTAAAATTAATGATCTAGGTCCTAGGAGAGCCGCTGTTCGTGAATTAATTCTCTCTTGGACGAGACGACTTTATGTCCAATCTGCAGGTGAAATTGACTTTTTTAAATGCAAATACAACCGTTCAGTTTAGGAACTAGAACGTTCGGGATGTTGCTTTTATCTGACCAATCTGACTTGTTAAATTATAAGCTGGTAGGTATGTATGTCTATGAGCAACAAGAAAATATCATATAGATTTCTCTAACATGCTTGGACATTCGAGCATTATTTTGACAACTTTCTTCGAGATAACTTGAAATTGCTGTACTGGTCGAATACATAATATGCGAGTGCCCGGCCGGCAATGTTTGTAATAAAATCCATATCTGTTGTATTTCGCGGCCAATGAAATTACTATGAAAACTCATTCATATCCGTCGTGTTATTTAAAAATGGAACAAAGTTTCTACTTCAACACATGGCAACCAAGGAGGTAACTTATCTAATTTCGATTTGGTTTACAAATAGAGATGTTAAAGTAAAGAAGAAACAAATGAACATAATGACGCGTGAAAAATTATTATCGTTGTTCGTCACTGATTCTGGAATTTATAATTAATTTACTTAGTTTGAATTTCCGCACATTACTTGAGAAAAGTACTATACAAGACTTGGTCGCAACCAGGTATTGAAGGACTCACGTATGTGTGCCTAGGCGTTCAATGCCCCTTTTGCCGGCCGCTGCAACAATGTACTATTTCTGCAATCCTACAGCAATTACGTACCATTCACCTCCATCACATATTTTGTTTTATACGAATCCTTGAATCATTGAACTAATTTAAATTTTACTGAAGACAGTTATTCCCGGTCTCCAATCGAATGAAATTTTTACAATTAAAGTCACTCTATTGTCTATTTGTCCCCTTTGGAGTTCTTATCAAGGCGAGTTTAACCATGGACGTCATTGGTACCAATTAAAGAACAATAATTTCATGATTTTTCCTTCATTGTACATTACAAAAGCCACATCGTTCACATTCCTACCCCACCTTGTAATGTTCATAGGTTAGGTTAGGCATTAATTGTATAATTTTATTAATTTTGATTTAATTTTAATGTCCATGATCAAAAATATCGGGATATTCTTGTTTGAAAGGGAAACTGCATGTCCCAACTAAAAGTTTAAATACAACTCAATCAATCAATGATTGATGGCACTGAACGAAAAATCGTACGATGACGTAACAGCAAAATGACGAGGGCCACCCAAATGACTAAAGGTTATTTGATTGGGGACATATACCCATTTATAATTTAATGATGGAGTACGTACAATATGATCGTCTTCACTCGCTACTGACAAAGGCATCTTGTATTGACGGCCTATTAATAATTATTAAGGGAAATAGCTCCAGTAACTTGACGGCCTTCCCCTAATTTTAGATCAATTGCTCTCTCTAAATTTAATTTCCAGAAGCAATTTACAAGGATGGTAAAATCAATACTTTGCAGCTTTATGTGAGGGTCTTAAGTCGTGACGTAATTTAATTATTAATTTAACTGCGTCGTGTCGTGATAACAAAAGCGACTGCGGAACTTTTGCTTCTGGTTTTGATAATCAGATTGAGCGAAGAGTCAAAATAAATCATTGCGTTTTTCCATCACGATTTGTTCAGTAGCAGCCGGCTCTGGATTTGTACCCGGTAAATGACAATAGGCTCGCCCTCCCCCTACATGGGACTTTAAAAAAAAGGTGGAGCCTCTGATTTTGCATAATATATTGTCAAAATCACAGTGATATTTATTGTCACTGCAAGGTTGCTGTTGACATTGATCTTTATAGTAGTTACAATAAGGTTGCTATTGCGTTGCTGCTGTCATAGGTAAAATAACTGAAAGGACTGTTCGCCGCTTTATGTCAATTCTCAAAACAAAAGACACTTGTTTAAAGGAGTTCACGCTTGACCTCGAGGTTGGTCAAGTTTACACACTTCTGACTACCATTTCGGAGTAGTAGAATATAATATCTATTGCACGACTCATAATGCGAAGCATTAGAGTGTGCTTGATCGAAAAAAATTTTTTGCCCCATTTCTGTAAATGTTTTTATTGTTACACTCCTGCTAGTACACAGAACCTACTTAATTAATATACCATTGTATAGATGATTTAATGGAGATTAATACTGTACTTTTTAACAATTGATTTAATGCAGCAGAAATGGAAAAGGCATCAAAATAGTTGAAAAAACTGTCCGTCAAATTATGAACCCTGAAAACATTGTAGCTTGCGATAAAATCAATTAATTGAGCCAATTATTTTTTTATACATTTGCTTCAGCCATAGAAGGAACCCTATTGAAAGTGGCTCTTTTATTCAAAGTAGTTTACTTAATTATAATTAATAAAATACTAACTAAAATATAATATCTATAACTAAATATTTCCAACCTTTGACTTGACGTCCGTACGTTGCCTAGCAACCGCCAAGTAAATATCTTTGTAAATAGTCTTTGACATTACGACTTCATGAAAAGTGATAAATTGTTCATTTTTGTTAGAAACTATGTTTTGAATTTCTTTTTCGTTTATGAATGAGTGTTATGTATGAGGCGTGCACTTTTGGATTTTCCAAACTATTTTATATATTCTACTTTAGTAACAACGCGTAAAGTTATGTAAGTTAATTATTTACGGGTTTTAATTTAATATGTTCTGCACACAATAGAGCGGGGAATGCTTTGTAATAAACAAAGCTAACGTATAAAGCAGAGTCATAAGTTTTACTGGTATTACGAGAGAGCGTTACCTTAAGTCGCACAACTATTATTTTTGCGCTTAATGTCCGTAATTTTTCTCCTTTACTCTATTTTCCTCATTTATAAGAGTAATGGATGTAATTTTTTTTTACGTTACCCGCCTTATTTACTAAGTTATCTTCGAGATAAGATAGAATGAATCTACAAGTTTTGATGTTTCCCAAACTTAATGATTGACACAATGATTTTATCTGATAAGAACTAGAATTTGGTCAATACAAATTTTGGTCGATTGTGACAAACATTTAGGAAGATTTTGTTATTTAATAAAGAATCTAATTTCTGTCCTTAAATTTTCCAAGTGCTAAGGCAGCAGTTACAGTACCTAATGATAAACACCAATATTTACGTTATATTTGTACCCTTTTAGATGAACAACAGATGTAAAAATGTAGATGTTCCTTCTTTGGCACGTGTCGCTCATATAAATCCTACAAACACGAGCATTGCACCTTGTATAACCAACAGTCTATTCACACATACAGCATTGTAGTTTTGTGTAGTCATTTGTTTCAGACCAATAGTCCATATTCTACTGTACCATGGGGTCTCAATTCGAACAAATTATAATTAAGTAACAAATTTATGAAATTAACAGTCACTAAAAAGCGATAAACGGAAGATTTTGGCTGAAGTACGATTAGTAAAAATCAAAACTTCCTTGTTTAATGCTGATATTTTCAACAAATAAAGATAAAACCTTTTTGTTTGGGGCTCTTTGCAATAGATGGCGTTTTACTCAATTTGTCATAACTGTAGCACATTTAGCCAGTCAATAGCCCGACTAGGGAGGTGTCATTTCTTTGTATGGGATTGGGTATCTGTACGTAGTATTATATTATCTGTGACTGTACCCACATAAACATAACACATAGATAACATCACGCGCACACCTACACCCACAAATTGTACTGGACCTACTGCATGGTTAGGTGGCTAATACTACCTATTGGTTGCATGAAGCCGCTAGTAATAGGTAAGTATGGCACCCACTTGAAGTTTATGAAAAAGTTCGCAGAGAGTCATTGCTTTGCAGAGGGTCGGTCATCTCTATCAGTCATCTACATGTTTAACAATTTCGCATGTGTTTTCTTAATGGCCGCGTATCGCGTCTTTAATTTTGACTTTTCATTTGTTTCTTATACAATATTATGTAAAAAAAAACGAAATGGGCACATAGGTACTGTATATTACTAAAAGGTATTTTTTTTAATTATTATTGAAAATAAAAAAGTTATTGCTATTTAAAATTCACGTTTTTAGTACCCAAATTACCCCAAATCCATAAAAAGTTGATCATTTTGTACAGGGGTCATAACTTATGACTTTGTAGACACCCGCTAAATGACGGCCGCCCGCACCCCATGTAATAAGCCGGTAAAAATCCCCATTGAAAAAAATGTGGCGAATATTTTTTTTCTTTTTTCCTGTTATTACCACATAGACTCTCAGTACGATTCCTTACAACACCCTCACGGATCTGATAGGTTTTTTTTACATATTGTATAGCCAATTTATCGTCGACAACATACAGCATGTAGTTTTGTCTATTCATTCGTTTCATATGTACAATCACCAGTAGTCCACATACAGTATGTAGTTTTGTCCAGTCATTTGTTTCCGGAGTGCTGGCACCTTATTATTATCAATCTGTATCAATTTATTAGCGGTTGATTGCATGCGCCCACTTGATTGCCTGGGCTTCCTTTATTGATGAGAGATGACTTGCCCCGTCTCGCTGGCGCCGTTACACAATGGTAGGTGCGCATGCGTTGTCCCTTATTAAACTACTAGCTGTTTCCCGTGACTTCGTCTGCGATCCAGGATGAAAAGTAGCCAATGTTCTTCTCCAGGTCAAGATCTACCCATGTGCCCAATTTCATGCAAATACGTTCAGCCGTTTTAGAGTGTAAGCGTAACAAACACACAAACTCATTTTCGCATTTGTCATAATTAGTTAGGACGAAATTATTAGCTTGTCAGGGTGGACTTGGTTTGATTATTGTATGAAACTAGAATACTGCGTTGTAATTGTGTAAAACAAATAAAGTGACAATTGATCGCAATGCCATTTATTTTGACAGTTCAGCCACGTTCATTGCTTTATTTACGCTGTTGAGCAGAATAATTTGTGAAACCTATGAAGCAATGGATTAGGAATATCCTTGAAACCCTCGGGTTGTAATTGAAAGTGTGTTACGCAATTAGGGTGCTGGAATCTTTTTTACGTAGCATATTGTCTAGAGAGAGACTCACACAGAGAGAGAGAGAGACTCGCACAGAGAGAGAGAGTAGACAGTTCTTGAGAGTATGCTATTGCTATCTTGTTCGTCTTTATACAACCAAGAATTCTCTAAAAAAATCTGTAATTACGTACGTATTTTCAATTACTCGCTCTTCGAAGTATAGTAAACTGCTAACAGTAATATTTACATTCGCAGAAAATGTATGAATCATCTACAAATAGGTAAGAATAATAAAATACCATATTAAGGAAATGTTTAGGTAATTCATGATTCATTTAATGAATCATGAATTACCTAAACATTTCCTTAATATGGTTTTGTATGGCTAAATATTTATTCTTCTCCGTCGTTCCCTCAATGCTGAGATTTGCGATCACATACGTACGACGCGTCTTAAATGCAGTGTGGACCGCTCGGTAAATGCTACCTCCAACAGCCTTCTTGATCGCGTCTGACCATCTTGCCGGTGCTCTACATTGAGCGCGTTTTTCTTCCACCCGGCCCATTATCATAAGCCTTACCATACTGAGAGCAGTGGTGGCCCATTGGTAATGGGACTTACGAGTTGCAGGTCGCGGGTTCGAACCCAGGCAGGCGCTTTACTTTGTGTAAATAATTTCACCACTGCTCTCAAAACGGTGAAGGAAAACATCGTGAGGAAACAGGCATGTCTTAGAACCAAAAATTCGAAGACATGTGACATCTACCAACCCGCACTGGGCCCACGTGGTAGATTACAGCCCACTCCCTCTCACAGAGAGGAAGCCTGTGTCCCAGCAGTGGGAACATTAATAGGCTGATCATGATGATGATGATGATGATGAATGATTACCATATCATGCTTATATGAACGCATAATGTCTGAAAAAGCTGAGGACACTCTCCTGGCATATTGTAGATAGCCGCTTGGAGATGTTGAGTGAGTCCCTCCAGTAAATGTTTATTGCCATCCTTTAATTATACAACAACAACATTGGTCCTATTACCCAAACACGTTTACCGAATCAAACCATAAGTGACGGTGTCACATTAGCAAAACGGGGATGCCAAGGAATCCGCACACTGTTTAAAAGTTCCCTAAACAAAGCTGCGGCACTCCAGTTTCATATCTCGTTATCTTTATTCAAAGTAATTCGGGGAACCGAGCCCGGACCACTTTCCTCGAATCTTTGTTCTCGCTAGTCTGTAATTTTATCTATAACTGCAAATACGTGTAACGTCTTCACGTTTTTTTTTTGTGAAAATTGAGGCTGAAACTATTTTAATATTTACTTACTCAGACTTTTCTTTTCCATATTAATAGGTAATAGTGTATGTTATAGAAGACGGAGAGAAAATGTATAATAATTATTGGTTCTCTTGTACGAAAACTACCTATGTACCTAGACTATAAAAAATATTACTTTTGTAAAAATGTAGACGCTTCACTTAATTTTTATTTCATTCCACGTTCACACGACACCGAAAATAATAACATAGAAATATAATAATAATAAATATCTTTATTTCCCGTTAACAGTTTACATTTACCACTTGATATAACAGAAATTTTTGTCATAGAAATTGTAGGTTAATACAGAGTTATAAAATATAAACCTCTGACACCCAAGCTAAGATTAAACTTGTGTTATGGGTGAAAGGCTACTCAAGTAAACACCAAAGAACGTTCATCTACTCATTCATTTTTCGGTCATTCCGAGCGCAAGTGGAAAATACCGAATGCCGAAATCCAACACCATTGGGTTCGTCCACTAATGAATTAATTTTTCATATTTGATTCATTTTGTGTGCGGACGGACGTTTCACTTGGAGTATCAGCATAAAAGTTGTCAAATTATTGTAAATTTTTTTATCAATAGAAAGATATAAATCTAACTAGATAACGCAAGTCCCTCTATTTGTATGAAAACCAAGCCTGCCACTTTTTCGCACACACATTAAAAACAAATTTACTTACCATACAGTTCGCGTCAAATAACTTTGCCGCTCTGAAGTTAGGTTGCGCATGCGCGCTGGCATGCGCACTACTGTTTTTTAAGACAGATTGACTACTGCGCAGTCATTTGTAGCCTACTTCAGAGCGGCAAAGTTATTTGACGCGAACTGTACCAATGAAAGAAAACATTTCCAATGCCTCTCCCAACTTTTTCTATACAGTCTTTACAGCTCAATATGGCATAAAAAGGAATTTTTCTAGATTTCGGTAGAATTCCGGTGCCGATAATACTAAATGAAAAACTCAGCTTACGATCATTGATCGTAAGTTTACTCCGTTTTTTGACACGCGAAGTACATACAATCGCGTCATCTAGTTAGATTTATATCTGTGGTGTATCATTACTAAAAGTTATGCTAAAAGTACTTCAATTATGCTAAGAAAAACGATTCGTTTTCGTTCTTAGAAACGGTGTCAGTAAGAGGTTCGAAAATAAAACATATAATACCTATTATTGTCGAACCAGTCTGGATTTTATTCATAGACTCGACTAGAAGTGAAGCTCAGACCGCACTTTGACCTTTGGGATTAATATTACATTTAGGGCTTCGCCTTATCCTCGCTTCTAGAAACTACTTTGTGTTTAGTAGAAACCTGAGCAATAACAGAAAATTGCTGGAAATATTTTTATACATTTAGGAATAGGTAACATACAATTTTCTTTAGAAACGTGGTCATGTTTTATAAGATTTGTTGACTACCTACCTATATATACCTACATTTATGTATATGTTGGTATATGGGTGGGTGTTAGTTGAATCAACAGACACAACCACCCAAAGTTACATAGGTACTGTCAGTAGGCTAAACTCAGCCACTCCATCAATCGAGCTGTCAAAATAAAAAAGAAAGAGAAAATAAGAATAATATACATAGGCGAAAGAGGGATGGCGAATACTACCCATAACACGGTGTTCAACATTATAGCCCGCCTTTGTTAGCGTTAATTTTATTTATTTGCGCTAAGAAGAACTTGTGCCTTCAAAGGTAGCCTAAAACCTTCATTTAGGGTAGTAACAATGTTCTATTCACTTTACGAGCCGTCTTTTATGCAGGTACTGGCGAAATTCTCTGGGGTGTCGACAGTCTTATCTCTCCCTTCTGAAATACCCGATTGTCTTATTATCACAAAGAAAATCATTAATCATTCTTCAACCAATTTTCTTTACTCTCATTGATGTTAATTTATATTTTCAGTGGATCAGTTTGTTTATCTCATTCATCTTGGGGATTCCCTAAAGTAATCAACTAACTTGCAAAGAACTGGTAAAATAAAATAGACGTGATAAAATTACGTTCGTATTCTCTTTTAATCTTATATTGTGTAGTGTTATGCTTTCATGTTTTATTATTTTCTCACTCTGTGACATGGGTCGGCCGTGCTTTTTGCTACTCTGTGGCCGCCACAAGGAAAGGTTGTGAGTTGGCAGTTTGTATTTATATCGAACTTTCGTCATAGTTCACTCCTGAAATATTTCTGTTTTATCGATTCGTCGTATTTTCGGTAGACTGGTTTTAATTTACACAATAGGTGTATTATTCATCTCACTGCCTTACCGCGTTATGACGAAAATATTATAAATGATGAAATGAATACGTATGGCTGAAACCAACAATCGAATACCTTAAACACAAAACATACAACTTTAACGTTATATTAACCAAAATGGAATGTATTTCTTCAAACTTTTCGAATAAATAACTGTACACTCTATACAGTACACGGAGCCGAACATGTGAACAACCTGCAGGCTTTATGATTGTAACAGGGAGTAAGAATTGTAGTGGTGCTTACTGGGTCACCGCTCAACTTATTTCCTCCCGCTGCGATGTACGGAAGGCAAACGGCGCGGCGCTGTATATTCTGTATTCTACGGACGAGCCCGCTAAAGTAAATAAGTAGTAAGTTCTTTAAAGTATGTTTTAAGGTAGAAATGTAGATTCTACAAAGTGTAAAGTAAAACAGAAATGAGCCGGAGGATATCTAGAAATATAGAAACAGTTTTTAGAATGTATTTAATGTGATATGCTTTGAGTGTTTTCATTTTTATTAAAACAAGTTAGAATGTTTAAGCCTAATCTTAACTGACAATTAATGGGTTCCCGGACGATGTCTACCTAAACATTTTCAGAAGAGACTCTCATTAAATTGTTCGTATCTAACTTTATGTTTGACTTTTCAAATTTTCTCCGCTTATGTGAATATTTCAAATTAGTCGAGATGTCAATGAATATTTATCAACTTGTTTTGATGTAATTACGTGTTGAAAGTTAACAACATTTCGTAGAAACAGATTTTGAGATTTTGATTTGGCCGAACAATTTAGTACTAGGAATGTCTTTAGGATTTCGATTCAAAAGTCGCAAATTTAGCAGTTACAGTTACTTGTCATTATTTTGCCGACAGATTAATAGAGACTCGTTACTTTGCTATCAGACATTTTATTTTCCTGGAATCATGTCTTTGCGAGTCGAATTTGTTATAATTTGATTGAGGACTTCAGTAAAATTACCGTAAATTATCGGATAAGATTCATATATACGCATGTGGCGTTTTTTTCATACCTAAGTTTTTGGATTTTCTTGATCATATCACGGGAGCCAACTACCTAAGTACATATTATTTATTCAGTAATATGTCTTTTGTAATGATTAGGAGGGCTAGTTTCATCAATAATCGTAATCAATTATTGATGCTGATGCTGACTACCTAGAAAAGATAACAGGTTACTGTTATCTACCTTATTAAAGATTACAACAATAAGGTTCAAAATTAGTTGAATACATTCCGTACACGAATACAAAATATTCACAAACAGTGAGAAAAATCGCGTTCGGAATATTTCTCGGTTGATACTGAACCTGATTTCTCTCACCTAAGGCCTTTCGTTAGAAGGCGACTTATTCGACGTTTTCTAGTTGATAGGTGCCTATAAGTGGGTGGGTATACAGGTGTAATATGTCGACGTTCCGAAATCTGGTCACGCACCTCCCTCGATAGCCTCGGCAGCAGAAAATTGTGCGTACATCTAGGACTATTCATGAATAACGGCAGACTGCTACACTCGGTTACCTGTTATTTTGTACGGACATTTTGTTACATCATACTCATATTAATATAGCCCAGGTTATTTGCTGGGGACCTACTAAAAACGGGCTTTTTGATGTTACGCATAGCCTTTATGTTTAATTTAAATAAATCAGCTTTCTAGTGCCTAGGTTTTCTTATGAATAATATTCAGCAGATTCAAAGTCCTGAAAATCTCAGTATCGTACGATAAAATTGTGGAATTAATTTTCCGTGATTTGACTACAGTAATATTCTAAGATTCTTCGAACGTGATTACGCGGTTAAAGGCTTAATCATATTTCAAACGTGCTTTTCAAAGGTGTAGACTGTAGATGGTAGAATTTTGATTATTCAGCCCCCTTTGATCTCAGACCAATGGTATTCACGTAGGGCGGTTCACAAGGAATGCTACTAAGAATCACATCACAGTCAAATAATTGCATTTCAAGATTTGCTGAATAGGGTTGACGAATAAAAAGAAAAAGGCAAATATTCGATAAGATAACAAAAAATTGAAGTAACTTCGGAATGCCTATAAAGTTATAATTTCTTAGAAGTAAAACGGGATCCTTTTGTTAGATATGCCCAACCGAAAATATCACGATAACCACAAGACAGAAGCAGAAATTTCGTCGGCAGGTAGTCAAAGGGTGAAGGGTAAACCTCAAAAAGGAGGACAGTATCTCTGTGACCGTATTGCCAACGTTGAGTGAGGTACTCCATTGATTCAGTGAAATGACAGCCTCGTAATGTACCTACATGTGCCTATAATTTATATGACTACTGGAATTAATATTGAACTCAGAGGATTGATTCTTGCATTCAAAGTCGACATTGTCATTGGCTGGTATTTTATTCAGGAGAGTGTCAGACGTTTTGGAAAAGCTCTATTTTCAAGATTAGACATTTAAACAAACCTTTTTTTACAGTCCGTTCAACCGATTCTGACTTCTATACCGTAGGCATAAGGATAGCATTAAAAGCAAAAAAGTGGTAACAATACCAACTGTTTACTGCAGCTGCCAATTGCCATGCCACCAACGCAATAGAATCAAAATCGGTTGAACGGACTGTAAAAAAGATTTAGTTAAATGGCTAATCTTATTTCAAATGGAGTATATTTTGTACCCTCCCTGAGTTAAGACACTACTTGATAGTTTCAATTTGAAAGTTTAAGGTGTATATTATCTGAAGAAATTTGGTCTTCACAGTGGAATGTAATAGTTAGAGCTGTTACAAAGCAAGAAGGTAACTATAATGAGGCGTTTTAATTAATTTAGAACCTCTTTGAGAGTAACTTGGAGCCTATATACCTTCGTTTTCGGTATAGTTAGGTATCCTGTAGACTTTAATACAGGTATATTAGAGCTTAACTTAGCAACAGTAAACGCGGTGTTCTGTAAGTCAAACATCAAGATCAAGTATCTTAACTTTCAATGTCAAGATTCGAACTAGACTACGTTTTAGTTTCAGAAGGAGGTATGTGTTTATTACACAACAAGTACGAGCTTATTTGGTTTTAAGTACTTTATGTCTAATCGTTTTTCCACCCAAATTTTGTTTACTATCTTCTGCGTTCAACGTTCTTATGTACGCCCCTATTCAAAATAGGTAACGCGCGGCAATTTGGAGCTTAAAAGACGCATTATATAAGGTATTCTGAATATTACCCCGTAATACTTATAAGTAGGTACCAGTTATGTATGTATACTAAATAGAGCTTAGTTTACCAACTGTAAGTGCGCTGTTGTGTAAGTCAAACATCTAGATCAAATATGTTAACGTTCAATGTCAAGATTAGAGCTAGACTACGTTCTACTTTGACCTTATTTGGTTTTAAGCACTTTATTTATTCAGGTTTTTCCGGCCGAAATTTTTTGACGCCGTAAACCGAGGTCCGTTCCCCACAGAGGGTGCCCTTAGCGTGTAGTCGCGTAGTTTATAAATGTTATGCCCTGGCTTCTGTCTTAATTTATCACGCACAGGAAAATCCGGTTAATCAGCCGACAACTTCCTGGGTTGACCTGCGAGATGCCATTTCTAAAAATAATAAAACTAAATTGTTTACTATCTTCTGAGTTCAACGTTCTCAAGTACGCCCACGTATTCAAAATATACGTAACGTGCCGCACTTGAGAGCTAAAAAGACGCATTATATAACGTATCTTATTATTCCCTTATGTATTTACCTACTTTTACATAATGTTCATACTTTGAAAGGAGAAATTGTACAGACAGAGTATTTCTACTCATAAATACCTGAAATTACAGTACCGTAAAATGATTATACTGTGTCAGGCTTACTGTGAATTTTATGCGCCATTAACTGTCGTTTGCGGCCACGTCAGCTTTATATAAAGTGACAACCCTTTCCGAGGACAGCCCCCGAAATGGCAGGCGACATTAGCCTTTACGTAATGGGTGGTAGGAGCGAATTTTCTTTCAAAATGTCGCTTTAAATATATGAGTTGCTTCCTTCCAATACAGCTTTGGCAAGGTGAGGCACCTTCAAGTAATGAGGCAGAAAGTAAGCACTTCTGTGGATGATACGGTCAACACATATTTGCCTGACACAAAAGAAAGAAAATAAGATACTTTTAGCGAGTTAATGAAAAGGAGAATCTTTGGACTTTTCCACGAATTTTCCTGATATAAAAAGTTGTTATAACAAACACTAATAAGAAAAACACTATTAAATGAGCAATATTTATTTATATACATAACATAGATACATACATAATCAGCCTATTAATGTTCCTGTGTTGTTGGTGGGAAACAGGCCTTCTCTCTGTGAGAGGGAGTGGGCCGTAATCCACCACGCGGGCCCATTGCGTGTTGGTGGATGTCACATGTCTTCGAATTTTTGGTTCTAGGACATGCCGGTTTCCTCACGATGTTATCCTTCACCGTTTTGTGAGCAGTGGTGATGAAATTATTTTACACAAATTAAATCGCCTGCCTACCATTTACCACCACTGCTCAAATACTGCTATATATTAGTCGCCGCGAAAACGTCTACCTGTAAAGATTATAACATAATCTTATGCGTAACTATTTATTATAATTGTTATTCAGTCGTTGGTCCTGCCCTCTATAGGTTTGTGCAGTACTACTACAACCAGTTGCATGTACATCTCAAACATCTGAAAATGCTATCGATTTCTTTGAGATCAAACGCCATCTGTTGGCACCGTGTGAACTCATAGCCAATATAATGTGGCTATGACTGGGAAATAAACTATTAAACTAATTTCGATGTTGAAGCTAAAACTAAAGTTAAAATTAAAAGGAAACATTTATTTCATGAACTTTGGGTTTTTAGTCATACGTATTAACAAGTGGTTATTTGACATAGTAAATTTGTTTAAGACAAAGCACTACCTAATGTCACCAAGATGGCGCGATTTGCGAATATTATGATCAATAACTGAATGTAATAATTTAATACGAGAACTGAATAAGTTTCAATAACAGAAAACCAACTATAAAGTAATAAGATTATTTTACACTGCAATTTACTAATGAATACCTGTTGTTTGATTAAATTCCTTGAATCATCGGAAGTATTGTAAAAATAGTAATAGTGAAGTTGTAGAAAGTAATAAAGCTTCTAATTTAACTTTAATTCTGAATAACCTTTGTACCTGTGAATATTAGCATTGTTTAATTATAAAAGAATTAACAGATAAGCATTTTAGCATTGTTTGTAAGTTTTATTGAATAAACTAAGTAATAAGATTTTGAATTCGAATACGTGGTAGATCCGCTCACTTTGAAAAAGAGTCCGGACACGCAATGGCGGGCGTGATTATTAGAAATGAAAAGAAAAAGTTGTGTTAATGTGTTAGAAAGGACTGAAGTTGTAATTGTCGAACTTGATAATTCAAAAGTGCCTGTAAATGTTATAATTGAAATAAATGCTTTGAGTTTGAGTTAAGAGTTGTGTGTGATTGAAAACCAACTACCTATATCTACCGTCAACGAAGAATTACACCGGAGACTTCAGAAACGGTACAGGATAGATATACCCCATCGTGTTATATATATTTCTATTTGTGTTCACGTTCTCAAAAACGGCTCTAACGATTTCGATGGAAGTTTCAATAGGTCTTGACGCAGAATGTCCCATTCGCAAAAAGTCCCGTCGACGCAGAACGTCCCATTCGCGAAATGTCCTATTCGCAAAACGTCCCATTCTCAAAAGGTCCCATTCGCACAATGTCCCATTCGCACAACGTCCCATTCGCACAAAGTCCCATTCGCATAAAGTCCCATTCGCACAATGTCCCATTCGCATAAACTCGTATACAGGGTGTTAAAGTAATTGCGTGCCATAGCTTCAGGGTAGATACTGAATAAAGGAACCGAGGCAAAAAAAAAATATTATAAAAAAAAAAATGCAAGATCACCTTTTTTATAATTTGTAGGTTTTAATTTTGAAGGAGATAAGCACGCTAAAGTAGGAAGAAGAAATACTTGGAATTGTAATATTTACGTACCTAGTTACCTATCCCTCACTCGGTGTTATCGAAGTGTTCAGGCGTAGGTATTTCATTGCGCTCGATAGTAGGTAGGTAGGTAGGTAGCTCTAGGAAATTACGAATTAGTATTTAAACAAAATAAAGAACCATTTTAAGCAATTCTAAACGATCGCTATTTAATTAGTTGGTATGTACATTAGGTTCATCTTATGATAATTTTCGTTTTTTTTTAATTTTTTTTAAAGGTATTTATTTTTTAATGGGTTCCTTTATTGATACTGAACTCACTCTGAAGCTATGGCCCGCAATTACTTTAACACCCTGTATTGTGCGTCAAATACCAATGGTAGGGGAGCCCACGATGCTAAATGGGGATTTATTCGAGCGTCATAGAGACCTATTGGGTTGCAAAGCTTAGATGATAAGAAGAAAAAAATGTTATATAATGTATACTTTTTCATCGGTGGGGGGAGCGGCTATAGAGTTTAAAATATGTAAAAAAAATGGTCTTGACGCAGAATGTCCCATTCGCAAAAAGTCCCGTCGACGCAGAACGTCCCATTCGCGAAATGTCCTATTCGCAAAACGTCCCATTCTCAAAAGGTCCCATTCGCACAATGTCCCATTCGCACAACGTCCCATTCGCACAAAGTCCCATTCGCATAAAGTCCCATTCGCACAATGTCCCATTCGCATAAACTCGTATACAGGGTGTTAAAGTAATTGCGTGCCATAGCTTCAGGGTAGATACTGAATAAAGGAACCGAGGCAAAAAAAAAATATTATAAAAAAAAAAATGCAAGATCACCTTTTTTATAATTTGTAGGTTTTAATTTTGAAGGAGATAAGCACGCTAAAGTAGGAAGAAGAAATACTTGGAATTGTAATATTTACGTACCTAGTTACCTATCCCTCACTCGGTGTTATCGAAGTGTTCAGGCGTAGGTATTTCATTGCGCTCGATAGTAGGTAGGTAGGTAGGTAACTCTAGGAAATTACGAATTAGTATTTAAACAAAATAAAGAACCATTTTAAGCAATTCTAAACGATCGCTATTTAATTAGTTGGTATGTACATTAGGTTCATCTTATGATAATTTTCGTTTTTTTTTAATTTTTTTTAAAGGTATTTATTTTTTATGGGTTCCTTTATTGATACTGAACTCACTCTGAAGCTATGGCCCGCAATTACTTTAACACCCTGTATTGTGCGTCAAATACCAATGGTAGGGGAGCCCACGATGCTAAATGGGGATTTATTCGAGCGTCATAGAGACCTATTGGGTTGCAAAGCTTAGATGATAAGAAGAAAAAAATGTTATATAATGTATACTTTTTCATCGGTGGGGGGAGCGGCTATAGAGTTTAAAATATGTAAAAAAAATACTGGTGCATGGCCATACTGGAGCGCGTCGTATATTGTAATGTACATATGTTAATCTGATCGTTTGCATGATGCGGGTGGTCGTACGTAAGGGTTGAAAATGAAAAAAAATATATATAATCGAGCGCGTCAGATTTTCTAAAGGGGTGTTAAGTGAACCTAAAAAAAGGCTCTCATTTAATAATCTGACGATTTCGATGTGACGCGAACTCGCGGCCATGAATATATCGGATATACCTACAGGGTTAATTTTTTATCAGTGCTCATTTTTTAACAGATAGACAGCACTAGTCAATACTAAAAAAAATACTAGAGGATAAGAGGAGTGCCAGTCATATCGCGAGAAAACATCAGGTCGAGTAGGTATTAAACACATTGTATGGAACAGCTGATTTCCTTTTTTTATGACTGGTGCTCCCGAATGGGACATTATGCGAATGGGACTTTGTGCGAATGGGACGTTGTGCGAATGGGACATTGTGCGAATGGGACCTTTTGAGAATGGGACTTTTTGCGAATAGGACGTTTCGCGAATAGGACATTCGTTTTCACAGTGACATTTTGCGAATGGGACATTCTGCGTCAAGACCGTTTCAGTATAGGGGTGTAAGGGGGCGAAAACTCGATCTAGCTAGGTCTCATATCTGAGAAAATTAGTTTTCTCCGTATTTTCATCCGAGCAGAGCTCGGTCGCCCAAAGTTTAGATCACGATGGCTACCTAACTTAGAATAATGACATATATGGCAGCATGGAATTAGTAAGTACCTATTATCATGGCAGTATGGAATTAGTATGTAGGTACTATACATGAAATTAGTATGAACTATCTATACTATTAAATGTGGATTCTCTATTTTCACCAGTCGACCCGGTACTGATTCTAATTACGTATTGCATTTTCTTTTATCCGTACAGAACAAAAATATCTGATCATTCACATAAAAAACTAGTACATCACGAAATAACTAATCAGGAGCTAAACTAAATTATATACGCAACAAGGTGTGCTCGAAATTGGAGGTAAGTGATAGTAGAGGAATTAATTTGGATAATAATGATATCGTTCTGCGACCAACCAAGCGTAAACAATAGGCTTTGCTAGCTACGATGGCACCTACCTATGTGAAATTAGTGAACGTAGAACATTCCTACATTTACCTAGGATTTCATGAGATATTTGACTTAATTAAGTACTAAGTACAGTACGACACAACTTAGATGTAGCATAGATTTGATAATTTCTGACTTAACAAGTTATTGCGTCTTCAAAAGATCATTTTCACCTAAAGCAGTAATAAAGATTGGTGATTTTGAAGGTGCACTCAGTTCGGATGGTGATCGGTTTTACGAATTTTGCCGAGGTCACATCTAAGTTGTGCCATACTGTACCTATATCACTTGCTAACTGAAGTTGTATGTTCCTTACGAGTGGTGAAATCCCTGCGTTAGTTGTTTAGTGATAAATAATTAGTACCTAGTCGACCGAACACTGCTCGAGTGAAAATAGTTAAAATAATTCCATGTAAAGTACTTACTAATTCCATGCTGCCATGTCATTATTCTAAGGTAGCCATCTCGTTCTAATCTTTGGGCGACCGAGCTTTACTCGGGTGAAAATACGGAAATAACGAATTTTCCCAGATATGAGACTTACGAGTAAATCGATTTTTCGCCACCTTTCGTCAACTTTCATCTAAATTGTTAGTCATTTTCGAGAATGTGATTATAAATATATATATAAATACAAATATTGCTCGAAAGTACCTAAGTTAATTAAAACTGTAGACCCTAAACTCCCATAAAAGCTATGAAACAAATGAATGCTGTTACAATTTTTTTTTTAACGTTCCCTTTTTGTATTACTCTGTGGTATTACTTACTTTCTCCTTTTTCTGCTCTTTAAAGATTTTATAAGAAAAGTAGACAAAGACCAAAACTAAGTAAATAAATCTTAAATACTTTAATAATATTCTGAGTCACCTTCATAATAAAAGTAATATAAGAATTATAATCCTAAGTCCTGACCTCACAGTTCCGAGAATCCAGTAAAATCCAACTCTTTGTTGTTGATCGCTTGTATCAAATACTTGGAATAGCTCTCGAATTTGAAACAAAATACTTTGATGACGCCACCACACTTATATTCATAAGTACCTGGATGCTGAGCTGCCTCATTGGTTTCGTGGTTGCAAGCGCTACTGCTGAGCATGAGGTCTTGGGTTCGACTCCCAGGTCGGGCAAAGTGTTATTGGGTTTTTCTGACTAGAATTTTTCAGCAGCAGCCTGGAGTCAGGATTTGGTGACAATAGGGTTGCGCTCTATTACATGGGACTTAAACATAACTGGCTAAATGTAGGTGTCCGGGTAGGTACAGTCACGAGCACCAATATATATACACTAAACAACTTTTAAAAGTCATTTGCTCCTACTGTGTTGATTGTTATTTTATGTTTTTACGAATGTATTATTTTGGAACCCATATTAATATGAAATAGGCCTTAACTCAAAATTGCAGTCAATATTCCACGCGAAAATCGCTTTAGAATTTTGCTAAGTGGATACATATTGGTGGTCGTGACTGTACACCTCTGCCTAACCTTTACAGGAAAATACAAGCGTGATGTTGTACCTGGGTGCTTACTGCCTTGGTTACTAAGCTTGCTTGTATCAAGTTATTGTTATCTGCCAACATCTTGTACCACTCTCTGAATGTCACAGTTGTGATGGTACGAGTCTAAGTTCGTCTAGCAATATCGATTGATAGAAAAATGTCTAAGACATTTAAAGCCCCTAATCTAGATGTCTTTCATGAATCTCGGTCTAAAACTAGATAATATGAGTCGAGATCAGTATAAAATATATCAGTAATAAATTCAGACTTGGCTGGGCGTTTTAAAATGTGGGCGTAAATCCGTCTCTCTACACATTTTTTGTTTAGGCTTTAAAACAAATAAGTTGCGTATAATGTAATTAGTCCCGAGCCAGACATATGCAAATGTCAACGAACTTGTAATGTGTGTACCTACATAATATTTCGTGTGCTTGCCAGACATAGGTACAAAGAGAGATAGATAGATTGTGTATTTGGTGCACACAAATGACATAGCGCAAAATACAAAAGCACGATCTCGAGGAACCACAACAACAAAACAACACACAGCAAACAACAACAAATAATACAATAATAATAATACCCTGAAGCTAGTGCCACATAATAATACCAATTGTATTACACAGTATTAACCCGATCAACGATGTAAAGAAAGATCTTGACGCGAATTGATCCAATCCAGTCTGGCTTTATGTCAGTTGGAGCTTTCCGATTTCTCGCAAGAGTGCCGACGTAATTTCAAAATTATTGGAGCACTATAAAGAAGTTGGAATAATCAATGCAGTAACCCCGATTCCCGAAAATCCATAAAAGACAAACCAATCTTCGACATTACGGAGATGAAGGGTAGTAATTGCCGCCATAAAGTGTGGTGTCCCCTGAACTGGTAGCGGCCGGTATTAAATTTTAGTGCTTTCCCAAGTTTTTGGCCTTAAATCCTTATCGATTCCTTTGTCCCTTACATTTATTTTTAAACCCGATTCCTTGGAGTGCCTCCAGCTATTAAAGAGATTAACGGTGGTGACTCTAAAATATTGCTGCAGTAATAATTCCGTCTATCGATACTGGAAATCGCAAAGACCATTTCAATTATGGCTAATAACACCTTAATGGATAAAATATTAGAAATTATTTCTACCTCCTTAGCGCTATATTAAACCGTTTTAATACAATATAATCTGGCTTGACTACCTTTTTGCGACTGTGAACTCAATAATGGAGCTGTCATAAATAATTAAAGAGCGTTTCCAGCGTTTTATTTCGATTAAACTTTACAAACGCTAATGAAAATCGTTCGAATAATGTAGCCGAATAAATTGAATAGCCGTAATTAGTATTATCATGAATATTGTTAAAATTACTCTGGTAAGGGGTTTGCGTAAAAGCTTTTGTGTTTAAAGTATTTAGTATTTTTTCAATTAACATGAGCAAGAATCGTTAGCAGTTCGCGCTTGTTTTCATCCCCAGATGGGTGTTTCGACTCTTAGTAAAAACAATATTCTGTATAAAAACGACTTCTTCGAAAAGCACTGAAAAATTTATTTTCAAATTTGCATTTTAGTATTTAAACAAATTTTCATGTTTGCAAGAGAATGAAAATGTTCATGACAGACGTTTTTTCTCAGAAAAGCGTTATCTCTTAAGAGAATGTACTTATACGTACTCATATATAACAGTGGGGAGGTTGAAACATTCAAGGGGAATAAAATCATCTATTTTTAAAACGAGAGGGAGAAATAAACATGCTTATAAGAATATCTTTTAAAAGAGAATACAATTTTTTAAGAAAATATCCTTGAGTGGAAATGTGTAATTGTACTTTCTAAAGCTCTGTCGTGGGAATTATGAAAAGTGTCACTTGGTAGGTACATGTTCGTTCGGTACTTGTAACTAGTATGGAAGTAACAAGGTGCTGTGTCATAGTGTCATTGTCGCCGGTCACATTTCGGGGCCGGAAACCGTCACCACGCTGTAAAATTTACGCAGCACGAGACCGACCCTATTCTGACACGGAACAAAACTGATGCAGTACACGATTTATGAACTATCGGTTAGATCGAATTTCTCCATTAAGCATGTTTATTTCTCCCTCTCGTTTTAAAAATAGATGATTTTATTCCCCTTGAATGTTTCAACCTCCCCACTGTTATATATGAGTACGTATAAGTACATTCTCTTAAGAGATAACGCTTTTCTGAGAAAAAACGTCGAGTATTTCTCAAAATAAATGTACATCCGTTGAAAAAAAAGTGTGCCTCGAAATAGTAACAAAATTACGATGTTTTTATTTAACCATTCGTACAAAAAATAACGTAATTGTGAATAAAAACTATTAAACTTTAAAGTTGTGAAGAATAAATATTATAATCATAATATCTACCTAATTTTAGAAAGCTTTTTCAAAACGATGTTTTTTGCGTTTCATACAAAAATCAAATTGCCACCCTACGACCTCATACCTGTAACACTTCATAAAATACGTTAGGTCGCGTTAATATTATGCATTTTTGTGTATTACGGATCTTGATTAAATTGAGTTTCTGTATAATAGTGATTTTCTATGGGGTTTCTTAATAAAAAGATTAAAAAAATGCGAAAAACAAAATGAGTCTTGTTCATTTACTTTTTAGTAACTTACTCTTTAGTTACGTTTTATTCCTACTTCCACGTAATTTCTGAACGCATCCGTTACCTTTTAACACGGGCAACACTAGCTTCATTCTGATTGAAAGTTGGTCTGACGTCCCCGCCATAAATTTAATGTGAAAATCAGTTTTGAACGTGTTGTTTATGTGAGATTACTTTTTCGTTACAAGAAATACTATAGCATTTTTTCACATTAAGGTAAGTCTTGATTTACTTAAATTACTGTAATACGTGTCGTAAGAACATTTAAGCGTATTATATTATTTGCAGTTTCAGGTTTTATCAAACCATGGATTTTTTAAGACCCAATTTTGTACAATTTTTATTACTTTTTCCTAACGTTTCTTATGAATTTCGTTACGTTACGAAAAAGTACAGTGTAAAGCTGAGTGTATACAGTTCTTTTAACCTATTTGCCTACTAAAAGCATAATAAACATTTACTGGCAAATTAAAAAAAAAATGTCCTTCGCGAATTTGAAAGTCTCAAGTTTTATTAATAGGTTGGTACTGAAATAGGTATATGCATGATTTTTTTTATTCACTCTATACAATGCGTATTAACTTCAGAAATACAAAAGTGAAATTATTTTTTAAATATTAATAAAAATCCGATACCTTTCATGACGTCATTCGTCATGAAAGAAAATACAATAAATAATTAAGAGAACAATGCATAAAAATTACGAATATACATATCAAATAAATTATAATTCTCCAATGTATGTGTAACAAGCCTTATGTTTACTATTTAGTTACATCTAGGACTATTTCGTAACAATATTTCGTAACAACTTTTTCGTTACGTACATTTGTTTTGAGAAACACTCTACTCATATATAACAGTGGGGAGGTTGAAACATTCAAGGGGAATAAAATCATCTATTTTTAAAACGAGAGGGAGAAATAAACATGCTTATAAGAATATCTTTTAAAAGAGAATACAATTTTTTAAGAAAATATCCTTGAGTGGAAATGTGTAATTGTACTTTCTAAAGCTCTGTCGTGGGAATTATGAAAAGTGTCACTTGGTAGGTACATGTTCGTTCGGTACTTGTAACTAGTATGGAAGTAACAAGGTGCTGTGTCATAGTGTCATTGTCGCCGGTCACATTTCGGGGCCGGAAACCGTCACCACGCTGTAAAATTTACGCAGCACGAGACCGACCCTATTCTGACACGGAACAAAACTGATGCAGTACACGATTTATGAACTATCGGTTAGATCGAATTTCTCCATAATAAACTTTATGTAAAGAAATCTTACAAAGATGTCATGAAAAATAAAATAATGCGAAGACACGCGTCACAGAAAAGGTCAGTTTTCTCGACCCGTTTAAAAATATTTCATAAATAAAAAACCCAGTTGCGACCAAATTTACTAGCTACGGTGACAGATCGCTGCGACTGCAATCACAATAAAATTGTGAGTACAACGAAAATTTTAAGAAAGCAAGAGGCGCGTACTTCACCCAATTTACATGAAATTTCCGTCATGGAGAATATTTCTTTCTTTTCTCTTCGCCTTCAAATGGTAATGAGGGTCGGTTGGAAAATTTCAGAAGCAGATTAGATTTCCTCGCTTCTATATTGTCTGTTCAAATGAACGGCATTGAAAGTTGTTCACTTCGTCCGATACGTTTTGTTGGCATTCGATCGTGTTCCTAAAAATTCATCGAACCCGTAAATTTCATTAAACGATTCCGCAAAATGTGTTTTCGTATGTAGGCTAATTACGCATTAAAATTAGTGTTCTACAAACGAAGTGAATGAAATTAACTGTAATGTGTATAATGTTGACATTATAGTGACACTGTTTGTTAGTATCCAGCGTAAACCTTGTTTTAACAACAAATACTAACTTACTATGGAAATAGTTATTTTCAAATCACAATCGCAATTTAGAATTTAGATTCATATTGATAAGAACCAGAATAAACTTGAACTATTTCAAGAATGCATCATAAACTTGGTATATTCGCTTAAACACACAAGTTTAATAAAAACCGCTATAAAGTTACAGTGAAACGTCAAACGGTCTATATAGAGGGCCTTTAAGACCACATAGTGGCACGCTGCCTTGGCGCTTTAAGATCCGCTGCGAAAGCTCACCAGGAAGCAGGAAGACAAGGATTAAGCATAAACCCGACCCCGGACGTGGTCCTTATAACTTAAGTAGACTTTAGTCTATTAAGAAACCTGCACTCGACTCGAAAATATTCTAGACGAATATTCTACAAGAATATTTTCGTACTGGGAAGTAGAAAAGGAAGACGGCCATCGTTGCTGTTTTGCTTTTTTCATCACTATATTTTGTTCGCAAAGACGTTTGTATTTTTAATATGTACTTCACTTCTGCAAGCCGACATGCTTGTGCTGCAAAATAGAGACTTATTTGAAAGAAACTTGCTCAAGTGTAATATAAAATCCGCACCTGACGCGCATAATATTAGCGTGAACGACCCGACGCATATTTAAGCTTAGTCCCGGAGACACGACTCAAGAAACTTCACTGTAAATAAAGTAGCGATGTTAGTTCCAATGCACAAACCACTGGTTTGGTGGCCGCGCTATCGTGAGCCTGATAATTTTCCGCGTCATTAAACATGGCTGGCGTTATACAGCCAACATAACAAAACAAACGAAGCTTTGTGTCATAGTTCACGATGAAGTTGGTGCACCTGCTTGTTTGGATCACGTCGCGTTTGGATTACAAGCACGAATAATACGGTTTTTGATGGCAGGTGTGTGCGGATTTTGAGTTTCTTTGTGGCTTTTTTCGGTTCTCACAGAATTCAAATGTGTGAACCGAGTTTATATGGTGTAAGGTCTAGTATGCCTACGCTTTCATCTAATCCTATACTTTATACATATATATTATATATAAATATATATATTTCTAATCACGTTCTCAAAAACGGCTCTAACGATTTAGATGAAAGTTGTAATATAGGGGTATTCGGGGGCGAAAAATCGATTTGGCTAGGGAAAATTAGTTTTCTCCGTATTTTCACTCGAGCGGAGCTTTGTCGCCCAAAGCTTAGAACAAGATGGCTACCTTAGAATAATGACATGGCAGCATGGCATTAGTAAGTACCTACTATAATTATCATCAAGCACCGCCACGTCGACCGATTCCGTGCTTCCCGCATCCAGCGAACTCCTGCGGCCTTTACTAAGTCATCGGTCCATCTTGTGGGAGGCCTTCCGACGCTACGTCTTCCGGTACGTGGTCGCCACTCCAGAACCTTTCGGCCCCATCGGCCATCTGTTCTGCGAGCAATATGTCCTGCCCATTGCCACTTAAGTTTGGCAATTCTTCGGGCTATGTTGGTTACCTTGGTTCTCCTGCGGATCTCTTCATTTCTGAATCGATCACGTAGGGAAACTCCAAGTATAGCCCTCTCCATTGCTCTTTGGGTGACTTTTAGCCTTCTGATAAGGCCCATTGTGAGCGACCACGTTTCAGTGCCATGAGTAACTACTATAATGGCAGCATGTAATTAGTATGTACTATATATAGAATTAGTATGAACTATTCTAGACGATTAAATGAGCATTCTTTATTTTCATAAGAGCAGAGCTTATTCGCCCAGGTACTTTAACTAATATGATATCTTAGCTGGGTTACTTTTGCATAAAATCGTAAAATTGGCACAGTTGATAAAGTTAACGCATCACATAGGCACAGACAGTCACGGAAACCATAAATAACAAGGTTTTCCAATTTTAGAACGGAATACACAATTTTTCTGATTGCTTCGGAATCTCTGTATAATTTTCTACTCCCAAAACAGTCCGAGGCATATACGCAGAGCAATCGAATACGCGCGAGGCTTGGATTAGTTCGTTTGTATCCTGGCCTCACTAGGTTTGATATCTTTCGCCTCACGTTCGCAGCGGCAAAAAAAAATCGCTTGTCTTTGTACGATTTTCCGCAAACACCGTCGCATCGCCGCGATTGGCTCCGAACGTCGCCGTCTAAATTAAGTTACATCTACCTGCCTAAGTTTTGCGCTACCTCTTGATAAGCTCGGGGACATGCCGTGTAATTTTAGTTGTACAACTATGTGCTACTTGAGTTTCTTTAGTTGGAGTTGGCCGCATTGTTTAATGTACTAAAGAAATGTTGAAAAGTCAAATAAAGATGTTTAAATGGTTGCCTCTGAATACGGTTCCTAGTTTTTTAACTTTTCTGCGAGAGTGAAATTATCAGGAGTTATTTATCAACGTAACTTTTTGCGTGCATGTTAAAAATGACGAACTTATCTAAAATATGATAAAAGATCTCGCTGATGGTCGAGATTTCCATAAAGTATAAGAAAAAGCCTCCCAAATTACCTGACGTTGAGCCAGCTGAATTCAAAATCAGTCAAAACGCGCACAATGTCAGCCTTAGTACGCGAAATGTTCGTGATTCGAACGTGAAGAGTCGTAAAAAATGGTTTGACTAAGCTGAAAAACAGCGCTCGACTTGTGACCTTTGCTCCTTCGAAAAAAATGTTGTTTCATTCAAAAAATGAATGTTAGGGCCACGTCAAAATGTACGCCGCGGAATTTGTGTTTCTGTTACGTTTCGCTACATAATTTATAAGCGGATGAGCCGTCCACTCGTATTTCAATGGCGGCCTGCGAGCGGTCTTTTCACGATTCCAATTTTTAGCTTTCAGAACACTATCGTATGCTAATAAGCTCTCACTGAACAGCATGAAACATGAAAATGTAATTCCTTTTTACTATGCGGATAATTTGGAATTTCATGAAAGATAATTAGGTAGAACTTCTACCATATACAGTGACCTATTTAAGTTATAAAGTGCTATAAAATTGTAAGCGGACATGTTTCAGCGAGTCACTTTCGACCTTTATATTGCTCGTCTGCTTGGTCGAAGACTGTTACTTATAGTTTTATTTGTTCGCCGTCTTCCTGACAGTGATCGAAGACGGTAATGGCGTGACTGTGTAAGTGCGGTGTATGTAGCGCACCGTGTGAGTTTAAAGAGAAGTGGAGCATCTAGATACGAGGTGACAGAAAGATATTACAGGAAGCTGAGTAATCTCAGAAAAGCAAATATAAGAGGTTAGGATGTTTGTCGTGTAATAGCGCTTATTTTGTCACATTCGCGTCGCATAAACGTGACGGAGCGGGCACAATAAGGCGTAGGCTACACCGTAATGGCCGACGCCTCTGATTTATACGTATTTCTTTTATATGCCAACCAAATAGCTCTCTTTATAGAATGTTTCTTTTTCGGGAGCAGCCACAAGTCAGTGTCGCGGTTGGCCGTCTCTAAGTGAGTTACGGTGGCGGCAATGCTTTTAGATTAAATTAAGTTTAACCTTAGTAGTGCTCACGATGTAATAATGTTCGATGTATTGTGTAGACGTTAGGATATCTTAAATAAGAAAGTAACAGACATTGTATCGTACTATCGTGCCATCTTTATGATTACATTTGTCGGTCCATTATAATAATATGTGATCCCACATGACAAACTATCTGAATTTAAACACCAATATTAATATAATTACTTTAACAGACCCATCACGAATAAACGACAAACGAGATGCCGCCCATTCTAATAAATAAAAGTAATTTGCAGCGTCAATTCACACTAACAACCAACTCTATTATGGGAGAATTTAATAGAATAATAGATTTGCTTCATATTCTTTCGACACGGTGGCAGTGGCACTATATATCAGGGGATGAATAGCAAGCTCACGCGACGGAGATAACAGGCATGGAACAAAAGGGTTCCATAAATCGTTATTAACTACAGTCTCTTGGTTCCTTGTTCAGGCAGAGTGAGCCGATAGTATGCGTCACAAGCTAGTAAATTTAACAAGTTGCAAACTGTTATAACTCGCTTGCATGCTATGTAAAGGTAGCATAGTATCGAAGGACTTATAATTTATTTATTTTTTTCGGACTGCACATACAAGTACACACAATCCATATAGTGTTAGTAACAATAACTTAAAAACTTATGTAAGTAAACTTTTAAAAGCTAAAACATGACGTGGCCCAACACACGTTGGCACGTGCCTCTGTGCCCAGTGCCTTATAAAGGGACTGTCTACTTTGTCTAATAATGTATTTAGGATGCTGTTGGAGCTTCCGTGCAATCTACCCATTATTGACGCTGGTCTCTTCCTCAGAATAGCATGAAAATCGTCAACACGTGCTTCCGCGAACATCTGCGCAGCGCTGCAGAAGCGCGGAAGCCCCATCAACGTCCTAAATCCATTATTATATTGTACGCGAAGGACGTTATTCTGAGTATACTTCACCCACAAGCTGGACGTGTAGGTTTGGCAGTATGCCTTGAAAAGTGAGGCTTTTACATCCTTAATACAACGCGCTAACAAACCTTATGGTCATCGTCTATTCACAATGTCGTGTGTGTGTATACTATAAAATAGTTAATTAAACTTACAGAGTTCTAAGATCGCAACAGTACCGTATATAACGTTTCTAATACCTACCTCTCAATACCTAATTAGCTATATAAACTTTTCGTAACGAAACACTCAACATTAAAAAACAATTTTCAATTTGCTAAAGCTAAACTTATACGTAGCACTAATGAAGTTCACATTTAAGAAGATTCCGTAGAACTATTCCAATCATCTTACAAAAAACCGGCCAAGTGCGTGTTGGACCACACACAGTCAACGGTTCCGTAGTTGGGATGAATTTATCCCAAAAACAAACTTAAAATTGCTGTTGAAAAACGTTGATATACGTCACGGTCAATTCTACAACTGCAAATGAAAGTTTGTAATAGCAAACTAATATTTTTTTGCGTGATAAAACTAGGAGTTTAAAATTTTCGGACATTTATCTGCTGAGACCTTGCTTCCTGCCTTTCATGATTCTAGGGTCAACGAAAAGTACCCTGTAGGTTTGAGTATCAAAATATGTCGCGTAAATGGCCGTATTTCTTTATTGCGTTGATTTAAAAGCTTGATTTTTTAGAGGTCCAAGGCACGATAGATCATATTTAATATTAATATCAATTTGATACTTCCACGCGTTCCTGAGAAAAAAGGGCTTGACGGACAGACTTACAAGGAAGTGGATCAATTCGTTGTCCGTCTGTCCGTCAAGAACAAGAAGAAGAAGATCCGTATCCATAAGGGTTCCGTTTTTTCCTTATGAGGTACGCAACCCTAAAAAAAGTATTTGTTCAAAAACATATGGAGCATTGATGTAGGATACATCAAAAGATTTATCTGAATAGAAAAAGTCTATGCTAAAAAGGAAGGAAAAATAATCTCTGAACAAAAGAGGTTAGGTGATATCTTAGTCTTTGTGGTGCCATACATATATATATGTCAGGAATACCTTTGACTCTTTGTAATCTTTTCTTTATAAACAGATGTTCAGAAAATGGGTACAATATTGTTATGTCAATGTCTGTAAGCAGTAATTGACAAAGCCGTATTAAATCGATGTTAGTTTTATGCAATGTCTTTTGTTTAAATATTTATAAAATTCAAAATTCAAAAGTCATTTATTCAAACTAGGCTGAGAATCTGCACTTTTCGAACATAATTCTGAACAACAGCTGTTCTACATATCTACTACTATTACTAAGTGGTAGCTATTTGAGGCAATAACAATACATAGTTCGCACTTTGCATGATCATCATTTAGAGCACTTTTGTATTTTGTTAGACCTTTCTGATTATTTCGATTACTACTGCCTTACGAGACATACTAACGACAGTACGTACTTTCACTTAGTGGTTCTCGTAAAGTTCTGGGAAATGCGACAATAACAGCATTTTCGATCGAACTATCCATTTCACAAACAGAAGGCGTGTTTAAAAGCTCGATGCCTGTTTAATTAAGCACGCAATGCACATTAATTGAATGTATTCTGCAAAATGCTAATTAATATAGCCTTTTCAGCTGTCACCCCCTTGAACATTGACCTAGGTTTTTTCACATACAGCGTAGGGTGTGAATCTATTCATTTTGAGGCGCTTTTCGTGTATGTCTATGTGACCCCGTTTTTTCTACTAAACTACACAGCAAATTTTAATATAGTTTTCACCATTATTTAGAGAATTTATTACGGAAGTTTTATGTGTACAATACATTCATATTAAACATACATAATATACCTACTAAAGAAATCAGTATTTTTGTCGAATCGTAAAAACTGTGCGAAACATTGGCGGGTCGCTAATTATAGTACAAATCAGAAAAAAATATGTTGTAATGTCTTGTACCTACCTAATATCAGCAAAAACAGTACTTAGGTTTTGTTTATTTTTAATTAAGTATCTGAATTCTGCAAGGCATCCTTTTTGTTTCGCGAAACGTTTTAAACCAAACGCAACGCAAACATTTACAGCGATATCAATTTTAAGATAACAACACCGTTCTATATTCTCGAATAAATGATGTAAAAACAGGAGACGGGGAGCGTAACATAATTCTGTGCGTTCCGCCGTCGCGGGAGCTCCGATAAATCTAATGTAAACACCATCGCGGCACAGATAAGATATGAGAAGCAAACGAGGAAATGAATCACTATTTATTACATTTTAATATATCGGCAGGGGGGAGAGTCTTCATTGTTCAATCAATCTCCCTAACCTTTTCCCAACTATCTTGGGGTCGGCTTCCAGTCTAACCGGATGCAGCTGAAATACCAGTATTTTACATGGAGCGACTGCCTATCTGACCTCCACAACCCAGTAACTCTGGGTAATACGATACCCCTTGGTAAGACTGGTGTCAGACTTTCGGGCTTCTGACGACTCGTAACGACTGTCAAAGATCAACGAATGATAGCCGGGAAAAACGGCTTAATGTGCTTTCCGAGGCACGGAGGAGTCTCGGTATGTGAAGATGGTCACCCATCCACTGACCAACCCCGGCAAGCGTAGCTCAACCTGATAGATCAACCCGTGCGGCTTGTTATTACTTAGCCACGAGCTCCGAGGGAGACTTCATCGTTATGTAAAAAATTTTAGGGACCTTTATGATATCGGCTGGCAACGTTATTGGTCGTGTTTAAATAATACAACCTCTTTTCTTGGACAACCCTATATATCAGGATGTTTAAATTTCATAAAACAACATGCTGTAGGAACAGTTGTCACATCAAAAATACAATAGAAGCTCGCCTTCATTCGACTTTTACGATATGCTCGACACGAATCGCAGCTCATAAATCTTTTCTCTTTGTAGAAAAACCTCTAAGAAATAAAATCAAAATATTTCCTGAAGTACTTCCCGTATAGTAGAAGAGAGTAGAGAGTACAAGCTCGGGAATGCAATTTTGGTAATTTTTTATTTTATTACATTTTTTAAAAGAACAACCTCGCAACACAAACTAGTTTCACAAAAAAAAAATGTTGGTTTTAACGGCTCTAATGATTAGTTTGAAAAAGTTGCAAACGAACATAGGAGGTTTTCATTAATAATTGTTTTTAGGACTTGGATGACACTGAATTTTACAGGGCGCAGTTTTTTTTTACACGGTTTGCCTTTTTCGCATGATAGGTTTCACTCTACGGCGAAGGTATGCAGTTTAGAATTGTACACGCAGCCGATTCTAAGTGAGATAGGCAGACATAATTATCGAATGTCAGTCGTCGGCGTCGTGCTGAAACTCGGGCAGGTACGCTAGGAGTGTGCTGCATTTGCGGATATGTGGATACTCCGGGTAAAATGGTACTCCACTACAGATTGCGTTTGCACAGAGCGCTCCCAGATATGTTGGTTCAGTTCGTGTTGGTCGACTTACTCTAAACAGATTCAGTAACGAAAGCTTATCGAAAGCTTGCATTCGATGAGCTCTTGAAGGATTGGCGAGATCGAATGGCAACTGGTTTCTGAACATTTCACATTCAAAACATCCTACTTTAAATAATAAGGCTTTACTAACTACTGATAAAGCTTTGAAGATAAGAAGCGTTGATGTCAGTCAAATTATAGGACTACCCTAAGACAAAGTCCCCATGCATTTTTTTTCTGTCTAAATTACATATCAGACAGTGTTTCACACCTGGAAAGCTGCTTGACAAAACTTTAGCAATGTTTCACACCTGGAAAGCTGCTTGACAAAAACAAAACACTGCCGTTAGTTCACGTTTCCTGCTCAGGATTGTAGTCTTCATTGCATTACACACGTCGCCGTTTTTGTTGTGCCAACCTCGGTTCTGTTCCCGCTGTTTAAAGCAATTTTACTGCAATAATGAACTAAGTATTATTTAATGATCTGGTTTTAAGCAAGAACGTAGGTAATCAATTAACTCTTTTGTTTAACCTGGAAAATGTCTGTTAGGCGGGCTAATATTTGTAGAACCGCACCAGACCACCGGTACTGTGGAACGGTGCAATGTGTGTGAGTATAAACAAAGTCCCATATGAAACAATAAAAGTATGAAGTTATTGATAAAAAGATTGATGGCCATGAAAAACTAAGCTGCAATCAAAAACCAGGTCATCCCTGGACAACAAATAAAACTGATTTAACCCGATTTTCCTGAATATTTTCGTTAATATAAAAGTTGTAACATAGTGTATTTCAGCTATATGTGAATAGACGATACTTCGTTATTGCTCACACGGATTGCTCTTCTCATTGCATTAGAAAACGCCGGTAAACTGCAAAGTGCCTAATTATCAACAAACTGAAAGCTAAAACTCGGAAATTCGAGAACTACGTTAAGCAAAGTCAAGCTGTAAAAGTTAAAAGCCAGAGCCAAAGCTTTTCTAAATACTAAGTACAACTAAAACTAAATACTCGCTTTCACAAAATCTGTATTGAATTCAACCCATGAAAGTGCAATTACAAAGTATTAGAGGAACTACTATCTAGCCAAGAATTCCAGGTATTTCGCTGTAAAATAAAATGACGTAAATAGCAAGAGAATACAGTGAACCAGTCTTAAAATAAACGTTCATATACTCTAGAGCTTTCTAAACACATGTTGCAACAAAACATTACCATGTTATAATAATTACAGGCGCAAATACATACAGACCAATAAAGAGACACATTAAAGCTATCAAATACTCAATGACATCGGTTTTAATTTACATGAAACATTTCAATAGGTACGAAATTGAGCATCGAAATAATCTTCTCATTTGCGTCGTATAAATATATCAACAACCCGTTTCGTATTGTTGGAGGGTTAATTGAACGAGCTCTAAACAGTCGGTGTAAACGCATTGATGTAGGCATTTTGACAATCATATATGACGCTGTTAATTATAATTGAACCGTGCGTTAATCATTTCGGATACGCAATAATTGAAGCCGCGAGCATAATTGAAAACATTTCGGAATAACGGGAATATTTTATACGTGCGCACTTCAAATACTTACTTCGGAATATTTATGTGTATTGCGTTCACGATATCTATATCAATAAAAATTATTGCCGCATGTATGAAAGATCATACATACATAACATAATCAGCCTATTAAAGTTCCCACTGCAGGGACACAGGCCTCCTCTCTGTGAGCGCACTGGGCCGTAATCTACCACGCGGGCCCAGTGCGGGTTGGTAGATGTCACATGTCTTCGAATTTTTCGGTTCTTAGACATGCCGGTTTCCTCATGATGTTTTCCTTCACCGTTTAGAGAGCAGTGGTGATGAAATTATTTACACAAAGTAAAGCGCCTGCCTGGGTTCGAACCCACGACCTACAACTCGTAAGTCGGGGCCATTATCACTGGGCCACCACTGCTCCTGTATGAAAGATCATCACTTGAGAATGATTTGACCGATTAGGCAGATTTTTATTTGTAAAAAAAATTAAAGTGCATTTTTATTTGTGTTGGTAATTGCCAGGACAATGTATGCATGAAATATGTATTTTCTTTGGAGAGTCCACCGAAAATGTCAGGAATTTTGATGATAATTTTTGTATGGAAATCTTAATTAAAAAATTTACAGCATAAACCGCAGGAGATAGAGTCATGAAATTTACCCGGGCGACACATCTAGTATTCACATAATTATTACATTTCAAACAGATAATAAAACTGTGTTTGTACTATTTAAACGATATTCACTATAATTTATGGACAATAATATCGTTAAGTTAGTAAATTAATAAGCGTTTTCATAATTATTATGAGGGACTTGCTAACGTAGTTACGTGCCATTTTAATTTTGAACAATAAAAGAAATATCAAAACAGATTTAGTGAGGATTTATATTTTAAACAATGATTAAAAAATAATCACAACTGTATCAATGTGTTTCGTCAAATATTTGCACACAAATGTGCATAATTATCCTATATTTATATTACTATATAAATGTGAAAGTTAGCTACTCAATCACGTAAAAAACGACAGAATATTTGGATAACATTTTGCACACAGATAGTTTTAAAACGAAGTCTGACAACCGGTCTTACAAAGGGGTATCGTATTGCCCAGTTACGGGTTGATGGCGGTCAGATAGGCAGTCGCTACAAGTAAAATACTGATATACAGCTTTATCCGGTTAGACTGGAAGCCGACCCCAACATAGATGGGAAAAAGCGAGGCATATGAGACAGTCTTATAACCTGGATTTAACACAAGATATACTTTTTAGCCCAGTAGTACGTTCGCGTGGGATAATTTCAGACTTCCACGTGGGCGAAGCCGCTGGAAAATTCTAGTTATTTATTATTTTTCCCATTCAACAACATCGCTCGGTGTTATTTCTCCTCGTATTACTTTCTTTATCCTTTTAACCTAAAGCACCTTCAGCTTATTTATAGTTAGTCATGTCTAAATAATTCAGACGTCTACTGTTTAAGAGTCTTCACCTCTGTCTAGGTCTACTTAGGCGTTTCAATTACACCAAGTATCTGAGATATATCGCTGATTAATTTTAATTATAACACCGCACCACGCACCCCTGATTTATCGTTAGTATTATTGAGTCGAGGTAATTGAAGCATTATTTTGAGGTAGGCAGGTTTACTTAGCAGCTTAATCAGTGTCGGCAGTTTGTTATTATGGTTAATGACTCGTTCTAATTCTCTCGGCACCCGGCGAGAGCCCCCTGACTAAGTTCTGCGGGACCCCGCGGCCACAAAATAGATAGGTTCAGTAGGTCGGGTTCATACAACGAGCGGGAACTCATGCACACAATCATAGTACACATTTACGTACAGCGAGCGCAAGAGCACTCGCGACTGGCATTCGTTTGATATCCTAACTAATATTATAACTGCGAAGGTGAGTTTTTTTGTTTGTTTGTTGGTTACGCTTTAAACGGTTGAACGGATTTGGATGTAGGTAAAAGTACCTAGTGAGGTAGGAGTTTCAACGATATCATTTTTAGGATATTAACCATAAATATGAAAAGTTTCTGATACTTTTTTCATACAAAATACTAATATTCAGCTATTCAGCATTACATAATACTTAGTACAATGTTAATACATTGCTAGGGCAGTCGCCCATACTTCTATTTAGCCATGGCCTTTACACATGGGTAGAACATATGACCTGGGTTAGGACATAGGATACTTTTTTATCCCGGCAGTACGTTCCTGTGGGATAATAACCGACCTTTACGTTGGCGAAACCGCAGGCGAAAGCTAGTAATTACATAGTTTGAGATCGCTGTAGGTAGGCTTCGTTCATACACATCCCTAGTTCGAACTCGCCCGGTCCGTCAAACTGCATGAAAGCAAGTCTATCCGCATTGACTTCTCGAACAAAAAGCCAAAATACTTCCCGGTGTTCATCAGTAACCAACAAATACCATACGCGAATACTGCTAAGTATCTCGGCATGACCCTGGATGCAAAACTGCGCTGGAAAGAGCATGTCAAAAAAAAAGAGCCGAATTAGATATTCGGTACAAAAAAATGTATTGGCTACTTGGTAGACAGTCGCAATTGTCAATACCTAACAAATTGTTGTTATATAAACAAGCTTTAAAGCCTGTATGGACCTATGGTATTCAGCTGTGGGGCTGCACCAGCCAAAGCAATCGTCAAATCAAATCCGCCATCTTTGTGTACGTATGACCATGGTATAAAACACTTATCTGTTCCGTGGTATATGAAAACAAGTGACACTTAACTACGTCACTATCCAGCCACTTTATTGGAACAAAACACGAATTAAGGAAAGATTATAAGTCGCCATTCTGTAAAAAAATATATACAAAGCATTTAAACTGTTGTTTCGTTTGTTTAATCAAACGAAACAAATCAATTTAAACATATACCAACGTAATTGTTAATTAAAACCTCATTGTTTTATAGGATTCGCACAGGTAATAAAGGTGGTTGGGGAGTTATTATTACTCAATACTGGTAGGTAGCTCAGATGTGATGACGTATATAAGTGTCACCCACGTGACCGCTGTGTCTCGGAATGCCATACCTTGTTTTCTTCCCGCTTGACTGTCACTAATGAGACACAATTAAATTTTAATTGTTATCGAACTTAATCAGTCTTTCGGACGGTTGAGCTCATACCATGCGTTTGCGTATGACTTTTTCCACTGATTGTATGGCGTCAACCTTCTGTAGCCATAATTTTGGGCCACGACTTCGAACCGACTGCATCCATAATGAAAGTTTAATGTGTAAGAATCTAAAGTTCCTTAATGGTACGGTCGACCGAAGATGAGCTATTGAGCTAAATTGCCTGCAGTTAGGAGTTATTGTTGGATGAAGTTATTTGTGGAACGTGTTGGATGATCGTGTGTTGTTAACTGTCAGTGTGGATGAATTATTGTGACCTTTAATGTCGTGTGTTGAACTTAGGTGGTGTGATGTCGTTTCAAGTTCAGGTTAAATTATTTGGCTTTGTGTAATGGTGTGATATGCTTCTATTGTATTGTATGAATTAGAATATTATAGTCCTAGCAAAACTTTTGAGAATTGAATCAAGGTGTATAAGTATTATTTGTATTGTACAAAATATTAAAATTGTTGACATGAACAGACTAGCAAAGTTATTTTGTTGGATATTTTTATTCGATTTTTACCTCATGTTTAACATTATAATTTTTATTTGTACCATAAGTTTTAATTTCAAGTTCAGGTTAAATTATTGGGCTTTGTGTAATGGTGTGATATGCGTCTATTGTAAATTAGAATATTATAGTCCTAGCAAAATTGTTGAGAATTGAATCAAGGTGTATAAGTATTGTTTGTATTGTAAAACATATTAAAATTGTTGACATGAACGAAGAAGCAAAGTTATTTCGTTGGATTATTTTTATTCCTTTTTCACGTCATGTTTAACATGTAACTTTTATTGTACCATAACTTTTAATTGATCTACCAAATTACACTCAGGTTAACACAAGTAAAAATATATATTTTTAGGCATTTGTGTTAATTGCGCAGTATAAACTTTTATGTCCAATTCATCTTTATTTTCGTAACAATGTTCTCGTACACATTTTTATACGTTCATATAATCCACACAATAATTCGGCACCATGTGTTATACGAGTTATCTCCAAATGAACGTTGTATCATTCCAAATGAACGTTGTATCATTCCAAATGAACATTGTATCATTCCAAATGAATTACACCCACTGTTATCATGATACAGACTGTGAAGGTTTTGTTAATTTTATTTTCGCCGCCGCTCAATTCTGACGCCCTTGTTTTATTCAAATTTGATAGCAAAACATATTTCATGCCGAAACTGAGCTTTCTAGGTCAAGCGATATAAGCCAGATGATGACGCTGTTCTCCACGAACGGACGAGAATAAGTGGATTTCTGAATAATGGAGCCTGAATTAACAATAACCCGAACTGGTGACAAGTTTTTTCAGAGTCATGCCTGTACCCTGTATATTTACCAGTACAAACAAGTTCTGCTTACGTTAACATCCTTTCGTAAAGCTTCGACGAGGAATGGAAAGGAATCTCCGCAAAAAAAACCGTTTATTCCAGCGTTTTAAGCAATTGATTGAAATCCGGATCAGATAAACACTTGGTGATAGGTTAAAATGGAGATTTCTTCTTCTAATCTCCCTGCTTGCAAATTGGAAGTCGGATATAAAGACGTATTTATAAGACGAACCTTAGTAATGTCACTTTCATGTCTAGCCACGACAAAATTTCCTGTAACACAAATATTTGCGAAATTCTCGTTACTTCGACACTTTTTAAAAAAGCTTGTTAGTGATAATAACGCTACGAAAATATCTTTGATAATCCTGTATTTTTAGTAAGCTTCGTGTTAGATTCTTTACGCGAACGTTGCCTAATTATAAATACTCATACTTAGATCTTTTTTCTTTAACATCAAAACAAACTGAATTGCACATCTGTAACACTCTACCTAATTTATTGGATACCTGCCATCAAGTTTCAAACCCGGAAGAAATCTAAGAAAATAAGCGGCTACATTTGAAAGCGAGTCAAACTGCCTTCCCTTTATCCGGCTACCTAATGGTACGTAAAATTTGTAACCGTTTCGAGTACTACGGCTACGACCGCGGTGCTACGAGCGTAGTACTTTCGTAGACCGTAGCGCTACGTTGAGTGGGGTTACTCGTTACGCCGAATGTGAGCTACGTATAATAAAATCGGTCGTTCGTAGCAGTTTAGTAGATGTAACTAGAAATGCTACGGATATTGACGTAGCTGCGAAATTTGATGCAGAAAATGTGGAATTATAAAAGGAAATGAGTTTTCCAGGTGGTCTAGCTGCAATTTATTGCCACTTATGCGATTTTCAAATGTAACGTGATATTGCCTTCAGGTAGTTGATAGCTGGTGATGATAATCGGTTTGCATACGTTCTATACTGGATGAAACTCCTTTATAAAGCTACCTCCGGTACGATTTTAAGTAGATATTTCCAAAATCACAACGCATGCCCGACGAGTTCCATTAACCTAGCCAAATCCTGGCAATAGGCCGATGCAACGTTAGAGAATAATAAAAAAGAAATCCATAGATTAAGTACCTGTTTGTTAGAATTACAAACTTTTTAGGGCTGAATAAATCCTACATTATTATAATAATTGAGAAGAAGGAAGTAACTTCACTCACCTCTGTCTTAATTCCCCAGGTGTCATAAAATTGGTTATAAATCCGTACCCCAGGACCATTCTGGGGAAATTCCGCGAGTTATAAATAAAGACAGAATTAATATTAGTCCTTCCACGATTCGTTCCGAGTAATAAATTACAATATTACGAGTTGTAATTAACGTCAAGTGTTTGGCTTTTATATAGTTTCTTATACTAATAAAACTGGTCGACAATTTAGTGTTTTATTAGGTACGCGGTTATTAAAGGTCACAAAATGTTAGCGTTGAGGGTAATGGGAGATTTTAATTGAAATGACCCCTTTGGGTTCAGTCAACATGGAATCGTTGGACCCTTCAGAGAATACTTTATTTAAATAGGTTTATTTATGTAGTAAAGCAAAATAATGGTCTTAAAGTTGCCCTCTTGTTAATTTAGTATTATGAGTTGTGGGAATTCTGCTTTTAGATCTTAAAATAACAATACAATTTCTTTGTTTAGGCAAACATTAATATTTAAAACGACCGTTAACCATTGTGATTTCGATTGCAACCATCTGGTCCTCTAAAACCGCTGGTTGTCAATTTAATCATATGACCCCCTACGTGTCCCCATACGAACGCCAACGATGACCCATCCTATTTCAATTTGGTCCTAAAGTACTTAGCAGTACAGTGCTATCAGATTTCCGCGCCGTTTCGGTATTTGCCGGTGAGGTGCGCTATCACATCGAATCTCATTTAGATTTCAAAGTTTGCATGGCTACGCAGCATCCCTCCCCCACTTTAACCCCTGGATGGGGGGGGGGCTGACTCTCGAACCTGTTCTCGTAATTAACTGTTCTACTGTCATGAGCTTCGTTTAGATACGCACGATTCAATAACAACAAAGGCCTATCGCATATTGCGTTTTGTGTTGCAAAGTATTATCTGATTCGCTGTTATCAGGAATTTGAATAAATAAGTTTATGTTTTTTTTAAATACCTATATATTGTTATTTTTTTTTTTATGAAAAGATGTCCCTTGAATTGTCTATAGAATAACTACTTTAATAAATATTGTCCAGTTGTCAGAATTCAAACATTTTTGTTTAAAATTAAACCGAAACAAATATGGTAATGTAAATTTTCACTTGAAAATGTTAATTTTACTTGGAAATGTTAAATTTTATGTATTTTTTCATATTGCTACTCCGAAAATCATAGTCCTCTAGAGATAATGTTGGTATAGCTATGTGTACCTATGTACACATGCATTGTTTTTCTTTGTCTTCAAAAAGAATATTTGGGATACCAGGAAAAACGTGACGTTCGCGAAAACACAGAATGTGTTGCGGCAGTAACGTTTTAGTGACGTTGTAAAGAAAAGGTTCGTTTACGCTTAGTTTTACTCCGCGGTTATGCTAAGATGTTTCCTCTCCACATAAATATGTCCTACATTCATGTAAATACGAGAATATTCCTCTGTGAAGGTAAATGGATGTATGCGGATGAGAGCGTCCCGAGAAATCAATATCGTATTTCAATACCAGTCATCTTTCATGAAGAAAATATGCATTAAAAAAACTTTTTACAAAAAAAATTAAAACCGACTTCCAAAAAAAACCACTACAAAGTGAAAAATAACTTTAATTTCGGAAGTCGGTGTCTTTGTTTTTTAATTTTCGTTTTTTGCCACCGACTTCCGAAATTAAAGTTATTTTTCACTTTGTAGTGGTTTTTTTTGGAAGTCGGTTTTAATTTTTTTTGTAAAAAGTTTTTATTTTTCACTTTTTAGTTGTGGTACCTACCCCACACAATATCCAATACCACTAACTGCAATAAATAACAGTGACAGGAAGTTATCATCATATCGTCCATATAAACTAAGTGGGAAAAATATGTATTATTGAAGCTAACTCAAAAACTATCTAAGCAAAGTCAATAAAATTTATATGGGACCACCTCGGGAGCTTACCCTTTCAAACAAAAAAATAATTTTCAAAATCGGTCCACAATTGGCGGAGATATCGGTGAACATACATAAAAAAAAAAAAAAAAAAAAAAAAAAAAAAAAACATACATAAAGTCGAACATAGAACCTCCTCCTTTTTGGAAGTCGGTTAAAAAAAGCGGCCAAGTGCGAGTCGAACTCATAGAGGAAGGGTTCTTCACCACAGTACAATATTTAAAATTACTTACATAATTTTTTCGTGTCTGTCGGGGATAAGTGGATGGCATCAACGTCAACCTCTCCAGTACGCGGTGCTTAGTGACGAACGACGTTCTGACAAAAAAAAAACAACTGGTTGTACTCCGGGAGTGCCGGCAGAAGTGAAAACTTGAACATTAACGTTTTGCATTTTTTAATATTTTAGAATGGTTAGGGAATAATTTCGCACGAATTGCTTTATTCATCAGTATAAAAGTACTATAATTTATTACTGTAATATAGTACTATAATATATAACACGATAGGGTGTATATCCTATGCTGTTTCTGACCAGTCTCTGGTGTAATTCTTCGTTGATGGTAGATATAGGTAGTTGGTTTTCAATCACACACAAGTCTTAACTCAAACTCAAAGCATTTATTTCAACTATAACATTTACACGCACTTTAGAATTATCACTTATAAAGGCTCAGTTAAAACAATTAGTTTGAGTTAAAATTATTGAAGCTAAGCGCCCATTCCAAAACGAAGGGTTCCTGATGGAGAAGAACGGGCAAGAAACTCCACGGACACTCTTTTAAATAAAACATTTACTTTACAGTTCGACAATTACAACTTCAGTCCTTTCTAACACATTAACACAACTTTTCTTTTCATTTCTAATAATCACGCCCGCCATTGCGTGCGTGAATTCTTTCTCAAAGTGGGCGGACCTACCGCGTATTCGAATTCAAAATCTTATTACTTAGTTTGTTCAATAAAACTTACAAACAATGCTAAAATGCTTATCTGTTAATTCTTTTATAATTAAACAATGCTAATATTCACAAATACAAAGTTTATTCAGAATTAAAGTTAAATTAGAAGCTTTATTACTTTCTACAACTTCACTATTACTATTTTTACAATACTTCCGGTGATTCAAGGAATTTAATCAAACAACAGGTATTCATTAGTAAATTGCAGTGTAAAATAATCTTATTACTTTATAGTTGGTTTTCTATTATTGAAACTTATTCAGTTCTCGTATTAAATTATTACATTCAGTTATTGATCCTAATATTCGCAAATCGCGCCATCTTGGTGACATTAGGTAGTGCTTTGTAATAAACAAATTTACTATGTCAAATAACCACTTGTTAATACGTATGACTAAAAACCCAAAGTTCATTAAATAAATGTTTCCTTTTAATTTTAACTTTAGTTTTAGCTTCAACATCGAAATTAGTTTAATAGTTTCTTTCCCAGTCATAGCCACATTATATTGGCTATGAGTTCACATGGTGCCAACAGATGGCGTTTGTTTGATCTCAAAGAAATCGATAGCGTTTTCAGATGTTTGAAATGTACATGCAACTGGTTGTAGTAATAATTATTGCAAAACCCATAGAGGGCAGGACCAACGACTGAATAACAATTATAATAAATAGTTACGCATAAGATTATGTTATAATCTTTACAGGTAGACGCTTTCGCGGCGACATATATATTATTTTTATAATATTCATTAGTAGTAGTACTATATTTATTTATTTTCAAAATATAGTCTAACAAAAATAAACAATTTATTTAAACACTTTTCATGAAGTATGTTTTTTTACTGCTTTTTTTTACCCATCAATATGGGTAAAATTTCTTACCTCGCAATCTTTACGTAATGTCAAAGACTATTTATTTTGATATTACCTTGTTGTGATACTAACTTGGTCAGTTGCTAGGCAACGGATCTTTCAGTCACGGATCTGACGCGAGTTTAACATTTTTTACCCATCCCAAAAAAAGTGCACAACGCCGTTAAAGAAGTATTCACTTCAAAAACTCGTCAAGTCGGATTGGCCAGCGTGGCGTTATGAATAGCGTCAATAAACCTTCAGTACACAGCAGCTCCGTTATTGCTAGTTATTACAGGTGCTCTGGTAACGGGGACTGCATTTAGCTAATTGATCGACATTCTGAAGTCAGCCAGAATTCCACAATGTCTGAAGTCAGATTACGGTTTAAAAGATACAGCCTTGTGACAGACGGCCGGACGGACAGCGGAGCCTAAGTAATAGGGTCCCGTTTTGTACCCTAAGGTTGCCCTTATGGTACGGAACCCTAAAAACTGTGTTTTTCTGTACACATACATGTTGTCTGCAAGGTATTGTTCAGTTACATTTTATTACTGACTAGTTACGTTGTGTTTATTGTTAGAGTACGTTCATTGTTGTAGTCATAATAAAGATTGCAAACAAAACGTTGCATTTCTCTTCAGTCGTTCAGAATATTCAGACCGTACAGTTTTTTTGTTCCAACAAAATAATGTGTTCATAACAAGAATTTTGACATTGTTATGGAAAATGACACGGAAACGCGAATTTACGGGCTTGTTTCACCCTCCTGCAGACGACGAACGAGTTTCCGACTTTTAACATTTCTTGCAAACTGCGCCCTTGTTTAACTTACATTATAAACATTTGCGACTTAAAAATAACTTTTAATTATCTCTTGACTTTTTAACTTTCGTCTTAGTTGCGTAACGATTACAATTGTGGAACTTTATCTCGTTTAAGGATCTCTAAATTGGGTCCACATGGTGTCATGTTTGGGGTTCTTTATCGTAATTACTTTTGGTCGGTGTTTGCATTAGTTAGTGGAATGAACGGTTGATATAATCGGGCACCCGTAGGATTAGATGTCCGTCGTCTGCATAATAAATTAGAATCAATACCCCATCTCTATCGGACTGCCTTGTTTATTATACGGCTTTAGTTATCTCGTCTTTGATATATTTGGTATTTAATCAGGGCTGTGTCTTTCTCCTGCCTATTGTTTCCTCAAGTATATTAATAGAAAGGGATCTGAAGGAGGATTTGATAGAGCAGTCGAGAGGTTATAAGTGAGGGTAGGCGATACTTCACTAGACAGGTATTAGATGTTATTCATTGCCTTTCTCAGAATATTGTGAAGGTTAAGAGTTAATTATTAGGTATTAACGTAGAAGCTGAAATCTCCGACAGCAACAATGTTATGTTTCTGTAAGTAATACAAACGTATTTCCTTCTATATGCAAATTCAACGAGTAACATTTATTTATATCGAATAAAGCGAGACAATGTTAAAATACGAGCTCCTGAAAAAGTTTATTTTAACCTGCTTATGTTCCCCCGTGTTCCTCCCGTGGGACAAAGGGGAAGTTTTTACCGAAAGGTTTCCGTGGATTTTATTTCAAATACCCTGATTACTTACCATGGTGCTTCACTATGAATACATTTCAATATTTTTACACAACTCTTTGCTTAAGGGCTTTGTTGGCGGGTATTGTAACCTGATTCACAATACCGAAAGGATTTTCAACTTTTTGAGTGGCCAATGTGGCCATAGGTATAGCAATATACCTTTTATTCTTATTTTTTTAGTTGGAATATTTTTTGAGTATGGAATCTTCTTTTCTATGAAATAAAGAAAGACAAACAGACAAATGTACAATACCACAATGCTTGAAATACAATATCACGTCATTCATAGTTTTCACTAATATTAAAAAGAGAAAAGAGCTTTATATTTATTTGTAATAAATAAATTCGACCGATTTAAAAAATTCTTTCACCAGTAGAATGCTATATGATCACTGATTAAACATAGACTATAATTTATAAAGATATCACGCGGGCGAAACCGCTGACGGAAGCTAGTAATTAATAAATTGAAAATGTAAAACCATTCAGTTAATTTCAACGCCTACTAATTGGATTTTTACTAATTAGCGACTCTCCACATTCAAACGAATTTATTATTAGCCAAATTATTAAAATGCTTCGAGGTATTTAAAAAAGGAGATTTATTAAATTCTTATTTGGCACAGATTTTAGAATTGCAAATCATTTAAGTACTTACATACTTAGATTTCGGCTAATGACATTAGAGTGATTGCTTTTATCATCCTTTGGCTAAATGGAATGTAAAAGGACCAATTAAATATCCCAAATAGGTACATATTATTAAATTGAACCCTTATTTACAGTAGGCTGCAAATCCAGTAAACACCCGAATTTACGTAAACACAAACAAACAAATAAGTAATCTGTTCATAAACAATAATAACATCATCAACCAGCCACTTTCAAGATAACAAAATTCACAAATGTATGTGCTAATACCGAAATGATTAAAATTAAGCACCTAGACATTTTTCTCTCATCACGAGTGTCTTCGCAGTTACGTGACATGGTAACCCAAGTTCATAAAGACACGGTGTTCACACGTAGAACATGTCTGGGGCAAATAACAAAACTTATTTAACGTTCACTCGTCCTATTACTGAACAAAGAACTTTCTGCGGTAATTAAATAAAACATAGGATAAAGCCTAGATATATTTTTATTAGAACCTTTGTTATAATCAAAATAATTGGATTTCGAGAAGATTGAATTCCATACAAAGCCGAACTGAATTATTAAACGGTTGTTGTCAGTTGCTTGTGACTCGTATCGCCGCCGACGGCGACGTTTGCCCATTTAAAGTGAAAACAAATCAACAATAAGCGCTGAAATCGTTTCTCAATGTTCGATGACGTATGAAATGGGGCTTACCGAGCAAAAGACAGTTCTCCTTTCATTCCAAATGCGTTTGCATCTGTATACAGATGAGGGTTATTGTTCCAAGCCGGTGATGCGGGCGGGTTGGCCTCGGTTGAAAGCCCGACAGTGATAAATGTTTCATTTATTCTCCAGTATGCACACTGCCGTATTCCAAATCTGCTGCTCGAATTTTATTGTTTAATTATTTGTTGCTATCCGCTCGGGGTTTTTCTTTCATTTGGTTTGCGGTACAACCGCTTAAATTATATTCGCGAGGTTATTCAAGGTACATTTTTTGTATCTGTAATTTTCCAGTTCTAAAAATATTATATTAAAGTTAACCTGCGGCCCTGGGGCTGTTCAAACTTTCAGAAAAATCGCAAATCTAATTTCAACATCACTTGTGCAAAAACATGTTTTAATGTAATAAAAGTTGTCAAAGAACTAATCCATTACTTTTTTCGTTACAGGTAAGAGTCTGCGTACGTAGCGTTAACATGTCGACAAAAGGTTGGTATTATATCACTAAAAAGCGAGAATTCTCGGGACCTATATCAAATAGAATAGGTACAAACTGTCTGAGGTGCTATATCATATTTTATCGTAAAAGTGTAATTGCAAAATAGAGGCTCTGGTTGTAAATTATGTGCGAACAGCTAAAATAATGTACTCAGCGCAATACGAGTGGCCGCCGGGGACATATTGAGACACCGAGCCCTCCTCACGGTTTATTTATTGTTTATTTTTACTGTAATTTATTTACAACATTAACTACTTAAGTGTGGTCCTTCTTAATTATATTAAAACCAAGATCCTGGTCTAAGTAAGTAAATAAGATACAGCATTTTGGGAAATTATGGCGTAGGTTTGAGAACAAATAAACTAAAATTAGTTTTCATTATCCTGAGATTCCAATTTAGGACAAAGTCAATATTCTATATTATCCGCTGGTTTGGTGGTCAAATTGGATTATGTTAGAGTCTAGAAAATTACGGAAAATTGGATTATATTCGAAGCCTTGTTGCTATCAGCAAAAAAAAGTAATGTTCTAAAAGTAGGCGTCTAATCTTCATTACTGAGGTGGTTTTCTAGGTAACAAATCTCCAAATACGTCTTGGTCTGGCACGTTTAATCAAAATGAAGTGGCGATCCTACCACATCACGATGAAAACATAATGGTTTTTCCATTTTGCTTTATAATTTAAAAGGCGGGTCGGGAACGTTCTCCGGATACAATAACCCGCCGACGTCGCGTCACTCCGGGTCCATCGTCATAATGGAAATAAATAACTCGTAACTATACGAAGGGATTAGCCGTGGCCATAAATAGGGATTAATAAGGTTTAATTATATAGCCTTTTTACGTGTATTTCGTCGGGTTCGGTTTATATTTCGGGGCACGTACGCGGGATGCGCGCTCGCTCGCCACGCAACAAATGAAGCTCCCAACTCTGATCAAACTTCCGACCATCGATTGTACTTAAACTATTCGGTTTGTTTAGTTTCATGAAGTTTTACTAGATAGACAGCTTAAGGGCAAACCCGTAATTTTAAGGATAAATACAGGAAAAATACTTCTAAATTACCTAAATTTTTTCATGTTTTTGACACTGATTGTCGGTGAGGTGCTATTGCGACTAGATTTTAAATCTTTGAGCTTCTGTTTTGTGGTCCTTTAACAATAGTAAAAGTACCGAACAGTACATACGTACATTTTTATTTGTATCTCCGATAAGAAAAGTATTTTAAGTTACGTTTACCGTCATCTCTACCTTTTCTGTGACAGTCAAGTCGGTACCCTGGTACATCAACTTCTTTAAATTTTCATAGCTGCGTTATAAAATTAATAAATAGGTAGGTTAATATAACTAGGTAGAAATTAAAAAATAAACCATAAGCCCAGTTGGATAATATCTAGAACAACAGCTCTATTTTCGCCAACAGGGAAGTTTACTTCTCAATTAGCCTTTGTCAATTAATTTAGGTAATTGACATTTGAACTGGGGTATATATATATTATAATTGATTCAGTGATCGAACAGAAGCACCTACAAGCTTTTACTGAAAACCAGCGCTGGGGCTCTGTCGCGCATAGGGTCGCAGCATTATGCTGAGTGATGACCGTTTTGCGTGGATGTGACGTATATTTTCCCCAACTTGTTATTTTTTTTGTTTTGTGTTATATCTTTACGTCATGTTTACCGCAAATAAAATAATTTACTTTCTTTTCTTTCTTTTGAAGTTTCCCGTTTTTACAAGCTTTTATTTTATACATCATAACAAAAATCAGCAAATTATTCAATATGTAGAACAGAAGAAAGCCGTTGTTTTCGTTACAATAATTTCGTCGTGATGTTGTGTCTATATATAGCTTCTATCTCAAAGGCCTGTTTTTGCTGTCGTATCCCCGATTCAGATTTTTTTATTAATTCTTCATTTTATTTTTTGTAACAACCAATAAACACAAAGATCACTCAGAAAAACATACTCTTAATTTTAATAGGTATGTGTTTGGACCAGTGATTTCTAAAGCTTAATTAGCGAGACTGTCTGATCTGAATTTGTGTTTCTGGTTGATACTTACAAACTAGACGTTAGACAGAAATATTGAAACCCGAAACTATCAATAACCTTCGAAACTCTTGCTATTTGGTATCCTCTTACTGAAGCGTATTGTGTTTCACGTAAATATGCGGGCTTCGAAAGATGTGTAGGCAGGAGGTGAGCTTTCAACGTACGTAACTCAGCGAACATGACTAAGAAATTCAATTCTGTTACATCCCACATATACTTACGTACCTATGTAGTGAGGGATCGCTCTAAGTGTAGCGCACTTTCTACGTATAGTGTTTCACTGCGAAGCATTTCTTCGGTTACCCGTTTCACCCCATTCTGCTTTTCTACACTGTATTTAAGGTCTCTCTTAGCCTCTCTTTTAGCAAAATCGAGGCTTTATTTTCGTTCCACAAAATAAACAAGGGCTGTTGTGCTTTATGAAATATGTACATATTAATGCTTTGTTTTCCCCGTTATAACCTTTTGTAACAAAGTAAATGACCCATAAGCTATCAAATGGACTTCTAGATCCTGCGAGAAAATTAGCCGTAAGGTATTAATGGTGATACAGATACATTGTGTTCTTCCGACTGTAGAACACAATAGTATTATAATAAAATAGCTTTTATCATAAAACGTAATATTTATGAAATGTAATATTTTTAGTTTCGTTCTAATAAATAAACTATTGTTGCTCTTTTATCTTTGCTGTGAGCAAAATATGCGCTTTGACGTTACGGACAACTAGCCCGTACCTATCTTAATGTTTAAAACGGAGTTGTAGTAAGACAAAAGTCATGAAAACTGTTGTAAAACGAAAATATAAAGCGAAATGTGCTGAGTCAATATAATAATTTTGTGGAAACACGTGCACCATGTCTCCATAGTTTTAAACATTTTGCAACTAGAAAATAATTTACTATACAATAAACGTCGTGTATCGTGTCACATATTCGGTGTAAATTATGCGACGGCTGCGGCCTTATCGCGCAGAATAGAGATGAGTGTCCCCAACACTGGGATTTGTTTGAATAAAACTTTATTTCTGACAACGTCTTGAAACAACTATTTCAGTACGAAAATTGCTTTTTTTGTCTCCGTGTCACTGACAAAACTTTTAAGAAAGGATAACATAGTACGGTAATATTAAATGGCGGAGCTTCCCGAGAACGTTCAGCTTGTGTATAATGTTTTTCCAGGTGTAATTTTTATGAAAAATAGGTGTCTATTAAAGTAAGTTCACGTTGTTAAAAACGTACATTACTTATAATTTAACGGAGAAGTTATATTCACGTTAATAACAGTTCAAATGTGTTATTGTTGAATTTTGCTCCCATTTTATTCCTTTCCTTTGTCTAGTATCTAAGAGCCTTAGGACATGGTAATTAACTTCATTGGCTGCTCGTTAGATTGTCAATTTACCTTTAATGTGTATGCGTAGAGATTTTAGTATGTGTCGACTGTTTTATATTCAAGATAAATTACCGATCTTAAAGTCTTTGTCGAATAATTGGTCATAAAATATCAGGTTGTAAGTAACACTCGAATAATGGTGTTGTATCTAACGTTCGTACGGCTTAGCCAAAGCGTGCTTGTTCCCTGGAACTAATCAGATCATTATCAGACCCTTGCCACATTAATCATCTCGTAAGGCGAGTCATAAACGTTCGGTGCGCGGTCAACCCGTGACCGCCGCTACGGAATTCTTCTGCGGCCGGTTCGCAGAGATTGTAAGTGGTTTAACTACGGCGAAACTTTGCGGTCTACCCTTATATTTCACGTGAATTGCCCGATAGTAATATAGCATCGAAACGCGTTAGCAACACTTGAAATAAAGCTTGTGTTTTATTTGAAGGAAATCTGCTTGATGGTCAACTGTTTATTACAAATGAGTAGATTTTGTTTTTCGAGTGATTTTGAAATGCCGATTTTGGTATGCCGATCATCACGGTGAGACTTTTACACAATATACCGACAGTAGTTGGTAACTAAGTAATAACAAGCTTTTATTATTTAGAAACGAACTAAAAATCAATGTGCTAATATCAGGGATTCTAGTCAGTCTATGATTGATTGATATCTTACAGAAAGACTAAACAGGACAGCTAACATATTGCGTATGGTTTGAAGAATGTTTTTTCAACTATTACGATCAAAGTAAATGTAATTATAAATAAGAATAAAATATAAATAAGCAAGAAAAATTTGCAACAGAGGTATTCTTGAATAATAGAAACAAAGATGACATGAAAGGATATTTCATAAGGTTCCTTATAAGACAGCATAAAGATATATAACAAGGAATTTGCTGACATCAATCGAATATTTATCTTATTGATAAAGGTACGTTTCCTACAACAGTAATATGAGAATTCAAGTAAAAAGTAGGATAAAATAAATGATGCATACCTGAGCAAATCGGTTCGATTAACTTTCTTTTAAAAATAAATTAGACCTTTGAAGTGGCCAGACCTTTGGAAGGCAATTTTGGTTTTGTTGAACATTTGATGTAAACGTTACCTACGTTTGATACACAAAAGAATCGATTATGTAATCTTATTATTAAAAGAATGAAGATTAATGTAGACCATTTATTTTTATTTTATTAAAACATTTTATCTTCACGGCGGGATGCCTGATGTATCTATCAGATAAAAATGTCTGCAAAAACTTGAGTACTTACTTTATATTTTCGCGGACAATAAAACCTTTTTATTGCAATATTTTTTATTTTTCATTGTTATGGCTGACAAGCACATACCAGTTACAATATCAATTAGAATAAGTGCTCAAGTATTTTTATAAATTACAGTATTTTAATTTTTGTGATACCTTCTTTGCAGCCTATTTTATTTTTTATGAATATTCAATTCAATCTTATATTTAAGTGTTATTTAAATGTATGTGTGAACACGTTGGAACTCACAAAAAGTGATTAGCGAATGAATAATTTAGTTCTCTCCAACCCTGGCATGTAGTTAGTGATTGGTAACCAACAGGAGCCCAGAATTCTGCGGGCCACCAACGCCATTATTGGAATGTCCCCGCAACCAGGAATGCTGCCTAGTAGGCGAACAGTAAACAAGTATACTTACCTACATATTATTGCTAAACCGTAAATTCGATTAAGGAATTTCTTGCTTCGAGAAAAATCATTGAAAAATCATTGATATAATTATTTGAACTCTTACAATGATATACATTGTAAGAGTTCAAATAATTATATCAATGTTTTTGACACAGACAACCTTTGTATTAAAGCTGCTTTTTTCATAATTTATCATCCTTTCATTCCAACAATACATTTATAATACTTATTACATTTAACTTAAAATAAATCTTGCGACCCAAGAGTTCAGCGCCTTACGATCCAGAGATAACAAAAGATTTTTAAATTAGGTGAATTCGAATCGCGCAGAATATTTATATGTATTTAGACTTGCGAAAAAGAACAAGGCGCACATAATTTATCTATCATGCATAATTTATTTTACTCGATGTTTCTTTTTACTAGCTCCACCTTGCAGCGAACATGAGAACTTCAGTTAAATCGACTTTTAAAGTATTTATTTGCATCTCTTTCGTTCAGTACTTTCCTTTACGCATAACTCGTTGTTATTTTAAATCGGTACTTGTCGAAAACTTTTCACGTTACTAATTGAAAATTTTTTCTCAGTTACGTTCGTTTGGCTGCCAAGTGCTCGATGAATAAATAATCAGACAGTATATTTTTTTGTGTAATCTTTATTTCATAATAACAATGATTATTTTTGCAAAATTAACCAAGAAAACGTTTATTCACAAGCTTGTTATTGTGACGTAGTCATGTGCGTTTGCTGAAGATAAAAGCTCCTGTGTCATACCTTACCTATATTTTTTTGACGTTGTGCTATCTACGTCTGAGTGAATCCACCGTTTCGCGATATATGGGATCTTTCTGGACCTTACGATCTCCCTTTGCATGCATAATACGTAAACTCAGTGAATTTCGTCCTCAGCGAATATAAAGTTACGACACCAGAGCGAGTTACACCGCCTTAAAGTCTGATTGAACGTCTTCCAATGGAATATACTTCGCATTTGTTTAGATTATCCTCAGTAATGGCGGTATAAACTTACCGGCTTCCAGAAATTGGTCGTATAAGTAGTTTATTATTTGTTCCCCCTGTATTTGCTGGGTATGAAACAAACTGAAATGGATGTAGTTGATATGTATTCAAATATATTTTATTGGTTCCTCGAATACCCTATTATTTTTTATGGTTTCCATTTTCAGCTTAAGTGTGCTTGACCATTCCAATACTTATTCAAACTGTAATTCAAGGTATCATTTTGCTTCATGGTTTTTCTTTCCATAAACTCCGATAATTATTATTTATTTATTTAAATAATAAAAGAACCAACTACTAATCGACCATTCGTTTTTCACCAAAATAAGATAACAATAAGTAAGTGGCATCGATAGCGATCAAAGTTTTAAAGCCTGGTGGCATTATCTCGCCATTCTGGCCGAATGGTGGACCTAAGCGAATGTGTGCGACGTGGGTTCAGTCTATAAATCAAAAAGTTGAGAAAGCGACGACTTCCTAACAACTCGACTTGCGAGAAAGGCTGCTGTTTAGAAAATAACAAAAAAGAAATTTAATATTTCCTCGCCTTCAGCTATGGGTTGGTATTTAATTTTCATTTTTGGACCAAATTAAAACTTCTCTTCTTGTTAGAAAAAATAAATGGTATTCTATTCTGACCTTATAATAATATTTTCTCATTATTTCGCATGAAATTGGTTGTAAACTTATAACTACGTAATAACTTGACTTGGTAGTTCCCGGACAAAGGACGGACATCCCATCTATCTATTAAATTATAAATCCGCTCTAGTCCCCACATCGCGCTCGCCGTCCATGTTTAAGTTGGCGCTTTGTCGCTGTTTGCATCGACGACCGGCGACCGAGGTCTGATGCGACGAGATGCAACTCCACCGCACTGTAAGCGCACATGAATACCGAAGCTTTGCACAACCACCACATGTTTGTGCGCCTACCGAGACTCACTGAAATCCCGTGACGTTTTACTGGACATGTAACAGAATTTACTGTAGGTATACCTCGAAACGATACATTGTTAAATACCATCTCGACATCAGGAACATCGCAGGTATCTAGGGAAACGTAAAGTGTGCAATGTACGGCCCAAACCACGCTCCCAAAAGGATGTCCTGAGGATTAAGAGAGCGGACAGATGGAGTAATTCCAGCGAAGGATTTGTGTCCGCTTCTTTGTTAATAACTAAGGTCGAGTCCCGTTACAATATGCATGGTTGTGTTTTGAAATTCAACTCAGGTGGTAAACAAGAGCAATGTTAGCGTTTATCTGGGAGCATTATGTAACCTGGGATGCAACAAATGTCGGTATAAGCGTCTTGGTTCCCGGGTTCCGTGTAGCGCCGTAGTGCCGTAGATCCGGCGGTGCGGCGTGGCACCTCAAATAAATCTTGCTTTGTCCGAGGACATTATGTATGCTAACGTCGGCCATTCCTTTGCTTGGTGAGCTGAGCGTTGCGGCATCATTGTCTTCTAACTGAGGACTCAGTTCAAAGCCCAGATTAATACAATGATGTTGAGCATGCGCGAACTTTTTAATAATGAAGTTGAGCGGCTTTGTTGCTGACGTTGTTAGTATTTGAGGGTGTCGTAAAAGACGACTTAGGGTTTATGTCAAGAGGAGGAGCATAAAGTAGGGATAAAGTCTTGTGTGATGACAACATTCTAACTAAGAACTGTAATGTGCGATTAGTCTTCCAAAAACCCAGAAATTTTGGTACTATTTTGGTAGCGGGCATTTGAGAGGCCAATGTGTGCTCTTGTGGATACAATGTAATCATTTGTGGTCATACTACCTATATGTAAATACCTCGTAAGGGTAGAGATACACGGCCCGTGTTCAGTGTAATGTACTCCCCAGGGCAGAGATGTTTGAGATCAATGCTCTGTTTGGACGTTTGCAAACTGCTGTCGATACTAACTGTGTTACTTTGTTGAGTCCACGACCCACGCCAACAACCGCCAGTGTGTATTTTCGTCCAAAAATAATATTAGGGTGGCTTTACATCAACACGATTCGACGTTCCATCGATGCATTGATGAACTTTCATCGTGTAAAATAACTCAGTGTGATCGATGTTTGTGACTTGTAAAGAACGTTGAACGACAATCGATCAAACTTCCACCATATTTATGTTTTCATTGTTCAATAGGCAACCGAGCACGGTCGCCGTTGTCGAAAGGTAATAGGTAGATACTTATGGAACCAAACCATAGACCTGATGTCAATTGTAACCCTTTGGAACCTTTTTCATCAAATAAATTTATAATTAAAACACGCTAAGTTGAGGTAACCGGGCCAATATGAAAGGAAAAGTGTCATAAACATTGTTATTTTTGAACAAACTTTTTTGATTCTTCTACCGTATGATTTTCGTAAAAAGTTATTCACCGTACATTAGATCCTGAAGAACTTCTCTGTGGAATATCTAATAGTATAAGAACTGAACTGTTTGAGCTGAAATAAGTTTGTACTTATCGAAGCCAATTATCGGGAGTTGAGGATTTAAATCTGTTCTATATACGGTTGCTAAACGTTCATTGGTCTCTCAGAAAATCAGCATATCTCTTTCGAAGAATCTTTGAACAAGATCGGTATCTATTGCGATTTCCAATTTATAGATACTGTTAGTAAGGACATTATTATATATAATATGTAGCTCACTGTTGGATGGAGTGAAAGTGCCTTTTTTTAAAGAATTAAGTATCATCATTATAGGTAAAGCTGTCAACTTCTTCTCTTGAAAATGAACTTTAAAATTAATTTAAATTATTTTATTCTGTAAATAAGGTATCGAAATCAACAAATAAATGTACAAATAATATTTCTTTAAAAAAAAGCTATATGGTTTCGACATTTCCTATCTGGCTAACTCTGAGAAGGAATGGTGGTCGAGGAACCGAACCAGGAACAACTGAGGGGTCAAGATTGGTCTCCCAATAAGGTACTTACCTCGGGTTAACTTCAATGAACTGACAAAAAGCTCTACTTAAACACTTACTTGCTTGTAGGTATATAAAGTCAAGTAATGAAAAGATAATGCCAAGGTAAAAAAATAAAGCGGCTTTGTACAAGTTTTCTTATTGTCAACTTAGTATTTCTCAAATATTCTTTGTATGGAGGACACAGGCATATTCTTTGCCCAAAACCACATCGGCATGAAAATCTATCCAGGAGTTAATTTTGCACTGAGATACCTCAGGCAGCTTTATTAAAATATGCACCACAAAGACATCTTTATCTCATCTATGTAGATAATGAACACGATTAGATGAGCACCAGTCGAGACGCTCTGTCGATAAAACAAACTAAACTCTACACCCTGAAAGCAAATCACCGATCTAAGCAAGATGTATATTAAAGAAGCGCGTCTTAAATATTTTCCGTGGAGTGGTTAATGTGGTAATAGTGCGGACGGGCGCGCGATCCGTCGGTCCGCACGACATTTATTGGCTCGCCGTCCGAACACCGACGACCGACGCCGACATTGACGGACGATCGCGCCGAATGCGAAACGAGACTTATTGGCGACAATTTTTCAAAGTCACCCGATGCACGCTTGATACGGACCGCTTCCTCATTTAACTAGTTCTACAAGTTTGTCGAAGTTGGCCATTCTCTTGAACGCGTTGTGAAGGTCGGTTCATTATGGCTACATACAAAGCTAGGACTAAGGATTTTTATTTTCTCTTCGCAAAAATGAGATTATCCGACGTTTATGGAAGATTTAGTAGAAAGTAATGTTTACCGACTGCTACTGACTCGTAATCCCTCATTTTCCCACTTTCCTTGAGTCAATGTTATCCGACGTGCCCTAACGATTTTCCTTTATTTGTAAAAACTGTAATATGGAATGAAATCGGTTGTTCAATCACGCGTGAAAGAAAATGATGATGGTAATGATTCGGAATGAATTGAATAATCGTTAATCGACCAGAATTCAGTATTGTGCCTTTGTTTGGAGAAAAAACATTATTTATACGCGACTACGTGCTGCGTAGGCTAATAATACTTGGAAATATTTTATAACTTTCCAGATTATTGATCGGGTCTGCAAAATAACTAATGGTTTTAGGTAGGTCGATCCGACTACGGTCGATTTATTTATTTATCCAGAATAAAAGGCCAGTCTTTCACGCTTGGTAATCTTGACATTAACATTATAATTACCTACTTGGAGAATCGGTAGTATCAATGCGGGTACCAGAAGTACTTATAAATGCGGATGCAACTCCGGATCACATAATAAAAACCTTACGACACCCTCTAGTAGAGCCGGAGTGTTCTATTTTATTGCTGTGGGACCCTTTAAAATTCAAGTAGTGTACAAACAGACAGATTTCAGAGTAATTGCGTTAGGATTGGTGCCATTAATTACCACGTACCCTGGAGTTAACTTTAGGATTTACGTAGGACAAGAAGCGTACCTAAAGGATAAAAGAAATAACATACATTTTAAAATGTTCATACCATTCTAACATTTCTGAGCGAGAGTACGAGACAAACTAATTTTCAAACGCTGACCGAATGGGATGCGAAGTGGGACACAGTCAGAACATTTAATTCATAAAAAGCGTGGGTCGAAAAGTTACAGTTAGGTAGTAAGTAAGTTTAATTCATAAAATCCATATCTAATAGATACTAAAGTTACACGAGCATAACAGAAACAAGTGTTCCGTAGAATACGTTGAAATAGATATGTAAGTTGAATCGGGATTTCGGTCTACCGAACGCACCATTATCCTGTTTCGGGGATTACCTTTTACTATCCACTTTTTGCGGTGAAAACATTATACTTTTTTTGTATTTGAATGTTTTGGATTCAAGTAACATTCAATGGCTATGTAAAAGCGTCCTGTTATATACTTTTATTCATCTACTCTCTTACCTTTTAATGGTTTTCTTTTACCATTTAGAGATCCGCTCATGGTCCGTTTAAAATAACCAGAAACATGCATAGACGTATATAAAAATACGTCTATGGAAACATGCAAATGATTAAGTTATAAGTAAATATATTCCAAATCAGATTCTGTAAAAGATTATTCGTAGAAAGATCTAATATGAAGGATGGATTCTTGGACATGGTAAATGATGGAATGGTTGGTGGTGGATGGAATGGTTGAAATGATAAATCTCAATTGGGTGAAGAAGTAGGATTTTACAAGAAACTCGTTTCGTATACCAGCCTACTGACAATTTTAGACATTGATCAAAGATTTGTCAATTCTTTGGAGCAAAACTTCGACATTATGTCCCGTCTGTGTAGTATTTTCAGGGCAACTGCTGTTGGACTCCATATTCGTTTTTCAACCTTATTGCATGCTGTGACGCAGCAGGAATTCATCATCATCATCAGCCTATTAATGTTCCCACTGCTGGGACACAGGCCTCCTCTCTGTGAGAGGGAGTGGGCTGTAATCTACCACGCGGGCCCAGTGCGGGTTGGTAGATGTCACATGTCTTCGAATTTTTTGGTTCTAAGACATGCTGGTTTCCTCACGATGTTTTCCTTCACCGTTTTGAGAGCAGTGGTGATGAAATTATTTACACAAAGTAAAGCGCCAGCTTGGGTTCGAACCCACGACCTATAACTCGTAAGTCGGGGCCGTTGTCACTGGGCCACCACTGCTCTAGCAGGAATTAAAATAAGGAAATAAACCACATAAACAAAAAAATAGTTTAGAAAATCCAAAAGTGCACGCCTCACACTTATCACTCATTCATAAACGAAAAAGAAATTCAAAACATAGTTTAAAAATGAACAATTTATCACTTTTCATGAAGTCGTAATGTCAACGACTGACAAAGATATTTACTTGGCGGTTGCTAGGCAACTTACGCACGTCAAGTCAATGGTTGGAAATATTTAGTTAAAGATATTATATTTTAGTTAGTATTTTATTAATTATAATTAAACTACTTTGAATAAAAGAGCCATTTTCAATAGGGTTCCTTCTACGGCTGAAACGAATGTATAAAAAAAATATTGAATCAATTAATTGATTTTATCGCAAGCTACAATGTTTTCAGGGTTCATAAATTGACGGACAGGAATTTTTTTTCAACTATTTTTATGCTTTTTCCATTTCTGCTGCATTAAATCAATTGTTAAAAAGTACAGTATTAATCTCCATTTAATCATCTATACAATGGTATATAAATTAAGTAGGTTATGTGTACTAACAGGAGTTTAACAATAAAAACAGTTACAGAAATGGGGCAAAAATAATTTTTCGATCGTAAAGCACACTCTAATGCTTCGCATTACGAGTCGTGCAATACTACAGGAAAAAATAATGTCACGGGAAAATTCATTCAATTTAGAAAATTAAGGGAGAAGCGCTATGGTAGCCCGCGAAATTAGTTTTTTGCAATTTGCAGGCCAGTGTCAGGTTGGATCTTGATTAAATATGATTTACGACCGTAACAAATATGACCATATAGAATTATAATCATTAGAATCTGCAATTCAACTCCTTAAGTTAGTCAATCCAAAATTTTGTGATTTCATGAAATAGTCATTCAAGGATTATATGAACTTAGACAGTTGTATTGATGATTTTTATGATTATAATTCTATAATTAAATATTTGATATGGCCGCGAATCATCTTTAGATAATCCTGATGATGGCAATGGTGGCCCAGTGAGAGCAGTGGTAACGGCTGCGACTTACGAGTTGTAGGTCGTGGGTTCGAACCCAAGCAGGCGCTTTACTTTGTGTAAATAATTTCATCAATACTGCTCTCCAAACGGGGAAGGAAAACAACGTGAGGAAACCGGCATATCTTAAAACCAAAAATTCGAAAACATGTGACAATTACCAACCCGCACTGGGCCCGCGTTGTAGATTACAGCCCAGTCCCTCTCACATAGAGGAGGTCTGTGTCTCAGCAGTGGGAACATTAATAGGCTGATTGTGATGATGGCAAATTGCAAAAAACCTAATAAAACTTGAATTTCGCGGGCTACCCTGACGCTTTCGCCTTAATACCAAAATATCCCTTTTATTACTAATAATTGCTGTGAAATTACACCCGCAATTAGGTAATAAATGGAAGATTGGGATATGTTTATGTAAAAGTATAATTAACGTGGTTCAGGGTTACGTTACTAAAAGCAAGGATATTTTGATGTGTATCAAAATAATTAACGGTAATAACGATAATTTGATTAAACGTGGGACGGGCATTTTATTTGTTTACAGCTACTTTACAGCAATTATAACTAACTAGCTTCAGCCCACGACTTCGTCTGATTGGGTCTATATAATTTACCGGGATTAAAAGAACCCTATGTGTTAATCCAAGTTATAAACTATCTGTGTGCCAAATTTCATTCCAATCAGTTTAGCCGGTTTTAGTACGTCTAACCAAAGCGATCCAAGCAAAAAAATTGAGATTTTATTTTGACCAAAAATAATAAATGGCATTGGGTAATCAACATTTTTGGTGTATTTTCGTTAGCTGATTTATTTTTCTTGTAAGTATCTAACTGCCTAAATATTTAGCGTTTTTCTTATATATTTTTTACCATTGTCCTTATTTTGGTAGTCTGAATGATTACTAAAAGTTTGTCTATCTATTTTATTGGGACCTTATATATGTACTTTATATAATATTCAAAATATCTAGTATATTACTCGTATGATAATTTTATTAGATTTTCGCTGAGTTCTTGCATAGGCGCCAATCCATAAACTTATATTATCTAATTTATGGCGGTCCTGTATTCATATCAATATGATTAGCTATGTAAGTTTTATTAAGCTTTATTAGGAATACATATATTTATTAACTTTCCGGAATAAGTTCTCTAAATGATGGTGAAAACCACATCTAACTCCGATGTGTAGTTAAGAATAAACAAAGCAAATAAACACGAAAACCGACTTTAATTTATAATGATGTTTATATAGATGAACGTTATTCACCCTTAAGAACTAGAATAACTATACTAATTGCATACATTACATAACCCAAACACTAAACCTTCATAATTAGGATGAAGTCCCGCGCGCCGACGACGTCAAAAACGCTTAAGCCCCGAAGCGCATTCCGAGCGCGCCGGATGTTAATGACCTTGATAACAAAAAACGCTCTCCCGCTGTTTGAAGTGGCTCTCGGCACAATATGAATACTTTGTTGTGTTCTTGAATACACAGAGCATCATGTTATGTATAAACAATGCTCGTAAGACGAGAATCGTATTTATAAACAAAATGTAATTATCAGATACGGGGAAAAAAAACGTGTTTATTCCGGTTTCATGTCTATTTCTGATAAAACTACTGTATCAATTTACAAGAAATTTTGCAAATTACATTATGAATAGTTATGTAATCTAACAAAAGCATTTGTTTGATAGTCCTACGTAATATTTTCATATTATTGAAACTGAAACTTCATAGCGCGCGGTGCCGACTTTGTCTTTTGTTTTACGGGGAACATTTCTTTGTTCAAAAATAAAATTTTATGATGGTATTTCGTGATAATATTATCTACAACGATGCATTATGTACTTCTAAATGAATATTCATCTATTTGCTGTCAATTACACACAAAAAAGTCGATATTCATCATAGAATGATAACGCGTCACAACGGTTTTGGCGCGTAAAATTACTTTGCTCAAAAATGTGATTTTATGATGCTATTTCGTGAAACTATTATCTACAACGGTGTAATAACTACTAATAAATGATAATATAGCCACTTACCTTTTATTATCACACTTTATTGCACAAAACAACACAAAACAGACACCGTCACCCGCACTGCGCCGATCGTTTTCTGAAGTATGAGTAATGTCAGTTTGACTTTTTTTTTTAAATGTTGCGTTCCGTATATTTTTATTTTTGAATGATATAATCGAGTAGAATATTTATCCGACCATAGAGTAAAACCATCCTTATTGGAGACTAGCCTTTATTTGGCAGTAAAAATAGAAAAAAGTGCCGCGCGAGAGGGTGTTACACCAGGTGCGTCACCGGGGCTTGACTGATATGGACGACTTGTTACACGGCGAGTAGCGATTTGGCGCCATCGGTTATTAACTTTCCGGAATAAGTTCTCTAAATGATGGTGAAAACCACATCTAACTCCGATGTGTAGTTAAGAATAAACAAAGCAAATAAACACGAAAACCGACTTTAATTTATAATGATGTTTATATAGATGAACGTTATTCACCCTTAAGAACTAGAATAACTATACTAATTGCATACATTACATAACCCAAACACTAAACCTTCATAATTAGCATATTTTACTAAAAATACACAGCTAATTACATTGCATGCATCGTGTGTACAGGCGCTAGCACATCAAGCTACCCGAAACTGTCAAATTTTCCCAATCCACTTTGAATCTTATGCTATAGTAATAAAGTTAAAAATCTATTAAAGAAATTTGACAAATTGTAGTAGCTTAATGTGCTGGCGTCTGTACAATAAAAAAACAAGGAGAACATTAAAAACCAATCTACGAGTCTCCATTAAAAACATCAACTCATAATACAATATCCGCTTGAAAAACAGAAAGAAAACAGTATATTACGAACAGCTTGCTTAACCTAGTAAGTGGGTTAAGGGTGCTTCAAACGATGGGCGTCACAACCTCACAACTGAATGCATTAAACCATATTCACAAGCCTTTATTGCAGTTTACGGAAACTTCTGAATAGCTTTATTATTCTCCAAACTCTATATCATGTTTGACAGGAGGGGAGTATTATTTGAATAATGTTAACAAGGATATGGTGCGTGCTTTGAGCTTCTAACAAAAGTAGGGCGGATCATACTGTTCCAGGCCATTTTTCCGCATACTACTCTTTAATATTTGCAGCACTTTTTACCCGACTGCCCCAGAAGGAGGGTAATGTTTTTCGAGAGTATGTATGTATGTATGTCTATTTCTTTGGCACGCTCTGTAGCCTAAACGGCTTGATGGATTTTAACATATGAGGTGTCGTTAGATTTGTCTTAACCGTAGAAGTGACATAGGCTATATAATATTTATGTATTGCATCTGCAAATAGAAAAAAACTGGAGGGGAAGGTTTTTTTTAAATAAATTAAAACAATATTGGTATCAAATAAAAGCTAGTAATGAGTCAATTCCTTTAGATATATTAATAAAACTAAAAAACTTGAAATAAAGAAAATTATTCAAAAAACAAAAAACCCGACTGCAAAAACACAACTGAAAAGAGAAAAACAAGCATTATAATCTATAGAATTTTGGTATCGCAGGCGGGGACAATAATAATATAACAATAATAACCAGAAATATGGTGTAACTTTGGTTTGTCCTCGCCTGCGATACCAAAATTCTATAGATTATAAATGCTTGATTTTCTCTTTTCAGTTGTGTTTTTGCAGTCGGGTTTTTTGTTTTTTGAATAATTTTCTTTATTTATGTAAAGTCTATCTCTTACTATTATCATATTATTATATAGCAGTGATAGCCTAGTCGTGTGACCGTCGGACTGCCAAGTCATAGCTCTCGAGTTCGATCCCAAGGCACGCACCTCTGACTTTTCGGATTCACGTGCGTATTGTATAATTATCACTTGCTTCTAAAACGGTGAAGGAAAACATAGTGAGGAAACCGGTATGCCTGAGAGATATTTCTCGACGGCACGTGAAGCCAAGTCAGAGGCCCATGGGCGGCTTTAAAAACTCTGACACCAGGTTAGTCACTAACCGCACGAAGAGATATTATGTTTTGGGCTGAACTTGAACGGAAGGACATTAGATAAATCTTAGATTTTTTTTGTGAGCGTATAAAATAAATTAAAATGTTGAAGAAATTAAGAGAATACTTTTTACTTACTCATTTTACTGTAAAATATACTTTTAATGTCCCTATTACTACGGCTTCTTCCGGATCGGAATTCATCGAATTCCCATAGTACCACCTCGGAATTTGCTACCCAAAATCTTCGGGGCCCTTACATAAGGATCATGTTCTTGCTCCATCGATCGGACCTAATGAAAGGATATGACTACAACTTGTTAACTATGTGATGTCGAGCACCGTATAAATTCGGGGTTGGCCCGCCTCCCCCAAACCAGAACCAGTAATTAAACTGTAAATTACCGCTAAGTGCAGACCCGGCCTGAAGGTCGTATCGGCGCTTTCTCTCAAGAATACCAATGAACCTGAGGCCGTAATCAAAAATTTATTCGACAGCCTACAGTCGAGACGTATAGGTACGTACCTACAACTATTTTCTTTCTATCTAGTTTTATATAGACTCGTTTCACCACTGAAACATTTGACTTATTCTTCAAAAGACATCTCTATTTTCTTACTGATTTTCAACATCAAACTTTTTAAATTGAACTCTTGCAACTTTTACTACAAACTAGAAGTCTTTAATCTTAATTAAACATAAAAGTTTGTTAAGTATTACGGTATTTTAGTTAAGTATTAAATTTTGAAGTGAAGGCAGGTTTGTTTACTCAAAATATTATGGTTCTTATTAAAGAAGTTATTTTTGTTATGCACAAATAGGCAGCTTTATTTTTTTCTGTGAATGTTATGACAATGATGAATGAGGACTCCCAATAGAAAGGGCGATGTTACGTGCCCTAATTTGTCATCTATTGCTATGTATTCTAACAAAAATATTTTTACGAAACGAATTATGATACCCAAAAAAAAAATTGCCATGCGCAACTAAACAGTTACAGAGTCCTCTCTTATATAAAACTATGTTTAGTAATGCAATACTGCAACAAATCTGTGAGCTCAGCGTGGTGATTATGTTACTATCCCAGATTACCATAATGTAATTATATGAATGTGATAAAGTCGAGAATAATAATATTTAAAATTAGATAGCAGACTGATCCTTTTAACGAAACTTTCCAATGAAAACTATTTAGTTTACATATAGCTATGCCTACATATTGCTATGCCCTCTATATGTACCCAGTCTTAGAAATTGATCCAATCACGCGGGCCGGTTGATATACCTACGTTGAAACTACACAAATGTACCCTTTATAATATAATCCCTAGAGGTGAAAGGTTTCAAATAACATTGTGGCGGATTGATGAAACCTCAAATAATATAGTTTGGAGAGATTATCGTAGCATTAGGTTAACATTGGCTTCTGGCTAGAAATGTCAATAACTGAACTAGGGATTCAACTATAATTAAATATTATTTCAATACAAAGAATGAAAATCTAATAAAAAACATGTGTTATATTTAGTCATTACTTTCGTACCAGTCGTCCCAGAACGAAAAACCGGTCTAGAGCGAGTCAGACTCGCGCATCGAGGGTTCCGTACCTTGTGAACTGTTTTTAAATTTCGGCGAGAATTATTATCGGCGAGGCCTATTAATTCGTCAGAGAATTTTTACACTGCGGTGTAGAACCATAAATATTCAACAACGCAGTAAAAAAAAAGTGTGCTATTTTGTGACATCGTTTTATTTTTCCTGTAATCTTTACTTAAAATTCTATCACATGAATAATTTCTGATATTTCTCTATGCGAACTTCGAAGATAAGGGGAACGGTATTTTTTTACATTTTTAGTCAAAATCGAAGACTGCGGCCTAAAAAAAATAGTAAAATGTTTGAGTATATTCAAATAGTTTGGAAAATCCAAAAGTGCACGCCTCATAACACTCATTTATAAACAAAAAGAACAAAAATTAACAATTTATCACTTTTCCTAAAGTATGTTTTGACTGCTGTTTTACCCATCAATATGGGTAAAATTTTTAACTTCGCAATCCTTACGTAATATCAAAGACTATTTTATTTAGATATTTACGTTGTGGGTTGCTAAGCAACACGTCAAGTCAAGGTTGGAAATATTTAGATAAACATATTATATTTTAGTAAGTATTTTATTAATTATAATTAAACTACTTTGAATAAAAGAGCCATTTTCAATAGGGTTCCTTATAATGGCGGAAACGATTCCAAATTTCAAGTTGATAGTATTAGTAGTTCTTGAGATATCCAGCTGTGACAAACAGACGGACAGACAGACTTGAGTCACACCATAAGGGTTCCTTCTTACCATTTTAGTACGGGACCCTCAAAAAGGTCTAGATTTCATTTGATATGCGTCGTATTTCTGTCCTTACAATGCCTAAGAATGTAGTCAACGAGAACCTAAGTGAGCTACCTAGAGTCGGGTAAGCTGAGTGGTATCATTACCACGACTATGGGAAGTTACACACGTTAAACACAGATTGCGTGCTTCTGTTGTCGGTGAACAATTAAGTCGGTTCAGAATGTTCTTCAAGATATTAGCAAAGTTGCGACAAGGAGAGCGCGATGCGATCCCGCGACCAAACTTCTCCGGTGCCGTTTAGCTCGTAAAAGAACGTAACTGCCGCTGTGAATAGATAATAAGGATTTTATTAAAATTCCTTGTCCTTGTTTTGCCATTCGTAGGGCTCCCTTCGGCGGACGTCTTTTGTTCTGGTGGCATGCGAGCCTTAAGGCTTGCCAAATTCTCCCATCGTTGACTTCAATGAAATTTCAGTGCCACATTTATAGTCCCCCCTTTTGTGTTCGTTTTTATATCAAGTCTTGTGATGATAAGACAGAATTTAGAGTGAGTTTATCTTGTCGCTATAAAACACCAACGCCTATGTTAATTATGCAAATACCTAGTTTCTGAAATGTTTTCAACTTTTGTGTTGGAATAAAAAGGGATATTGGAACGTTTTGCGTTCACAAAAGGCCGTAAATGCCGTAATCCACGTTAATTTATATCGTTAATACGAATCAATGTTGCATAATGTGTGAGTTGTATATAATATATGATTTACTACATTGGCGATCGCCGTTTTAATTAATCTCTCTCCACGCGAAATAACAACGAGGATTCAATTTTCTGGTCAAATGGATTGGCGCTGCCAAACGTGCGGGCTGCGACCCATATGTGCTATTCGTTCACTTTTTATTCTACGTCCATTGGTGAGACTCAATATAATCGATTTCGTGAAAGATCGAAGAGAGAAATTTTTTAAATTGCGTTTTTCTGAGATAAATGGCTTTTTAAGTTTCAAAATATGAAAATATTTTCATTTAAAATGTGTTCTGTATATCGTAACATCGTGAACGACATATGGTACAGTAAATAGCTGTGAATATATTCCATAAATCATCTCAGCAGGATTCGCCGATAGACTGTGTCTCCCATAGGAGTCGTTGAGGGAAAATTACTTTCTCATGGTTTCGGTGTTCGGTGTTTTATTGCTTCATCCCAATGAATAATGTTCGTTATACAGAGTATTCAGGGAAAAAATTGTGCTAACAACAGTTTCGAAACTTTAAATTGGCGCTCAGTTTGGCGGTTTCGTAAAATCTCAACGCTGATTCGCTTAAAACATTTCTACAACTGGGTTTTTAATAAAAATGCTAAGTTTATGTTGTGTAGTTTGTATTCTGTGGGTATCCAGGCGTAGTGTTTTGGTTTATGCTTGAATCTCAGTACAAACATGAAGCGAGCCAGCCGTACTGTTGTCTTGCGGTTCTGCCTCTAACTCTAACTTGAGCATACATTTTAACAAGGCGCGACAATTTTGGGATATAAATCAAAGCTCATTTTCAATAGTGCTATTCAATCCGATGTAGTGTTAGTTTTAGAGCCTGTAAGATGAAACTTCTCAACAAAGTTTTGTCAAAGGAGTCAATTATGCGACATACCTACTTAGGTAAGCTGATGAAAGCTTTTAATGTTCTAAGGTAACCAGACTCTACCATTTTAGCACCTACTTTTAAGTTTGACTTAAGCAAGTTTCTTCAACTACAAGCCAATTTGAACTTTAATATATATAATTATGAATCCAGGTCATCGTTATCAAAACATAACTTTCTTGACATAATTGTATTGGCAGTTCTATTATAGAAGCAATATGCGTATCCAATTCCGTTGAATGGTTCCCTTCAGCCGCCGGGCGCGGTCGCATCACCTGTCAGGATCCCGAGCTCGACAGCTGCTTTACATGCTACCCTGATCTACTAAACATGGCCTACGTAATATCACTTTGTTACATTAGAATAAATAGGGCAGAAAACAAATCATTTGTAGTAGGGAAAATCGTAGATATCAGCACGAACATAATAAAAATACTCATGTCGTACAGTCGATCAGCAAGTTGGAAGCGGGGCAGACTACCCAAATTTATATATTTATTTATTTATTTATTTAACTTACACAGATAGTTTACAAGCAATACATTTTACATGACATAAAATTCTAGCCAACAGACTTAGGCAGACTGAACAGCGGGTCCCAAACTAGGCATAGCCTGTATCTTGGTGACCCAAACACTACACAAGGTTAACAATTTAAAAAGGTGTTGCTAGCGCAAGATTGCCATTGATGATTTCAGAATTCAAAATAGTAAAATTCAAAATAAAATAATTAAATTCATAATTCAAAATAGTAAAAGCAAGCAAAGCATGTCATACATGTATCTTGATACCCTCCACTCCACTGTGCTGTTGTCTTGTGAAAAAGTAGTGATAGGTAATTACCTCATCAATGATTTTAATAAAATCTAATAGTTCAATGAGCTTATGTTTTGCGATGATTATGTATCAATAAGTTACAGGGGTCGACACTGAAGACTAAAGGCTGCGTGTGTCAACCTCAGGACAAGCTGCTTCTCACACGGATAACTGTTCGTAGTTTGCTCCCGAGTCACCAGTCCTGACTCTCTGTACATTTGCTGATAACAAATCTACAAACGTAGTATAGAGGGAAGTTTTATAAAAATGTGGCTGTTATTGTAGTATATTGTGGTATCTTACGACTTCCACGCGAACGAAGTCGCGGGCAGAAGCTAGTAGTTAAATTTTCAGTAAAATACAACTACGTTCCCGTTAAAGTTACGTTCAGTAAAGTACCTGTTTACCCGGTTCCTACGTTTATTGATCTGAAAACAAGAGTTGAAAGTTCTCGTAAAAGTTTAAGAGTTCAAGCGAAAGGCAATATTTAAATACAATACTGTTTGTACGACTTCTACCAGGTAAACGGTAATTATTTTCATCATTTCAATGATTGTTTCAATGGTTTTTAGTTGGTGTTATATTCCAATTGTATTGTGTTGTTCTGAGGCCAAACGAAACCCCAGCCCGAGAAATATCGAAACAATAAATAGAACAGTTAATTTTAGCTTGTCTAATAATAGAGCTTCACCTCACCCTGACATAACCCTTTCCGAATGTCTGTTTGATCGATTCTGCAGTAATTTTATTGAATAGAAGTCGATATCTGATCTGAAGCCGATCCGAAACTGTGATATATGAATGCCCAAGTGCGTTATGTTGAAAAGCTGCTAAGTTTCGGATTAATCGATTACATTGCGGGTTAGATTGGGCAAGTTTAACAGGCGTTTGGACGGGCCAAATTAACCCATTTGTCTGAAACATGCCTTTACCCTTGACAAGAAAGATTTGACGGGTTCTCCACGACCTTACTGATGTACTAGACAGTAGACGGCCATCGGGATTAGTTTACGCTTCCATGGGTTGTATGTCATGTAAACTTTGCTAACTGTATTTGGCAGCACACGTATTGTACGTAAATTACGACAACAATGTTACGAAATGAAACATGGAGGTCCAAAACTGGCAAACTGGTTTAACAAAAGGGACAATGTTTTACAATCCAGTGTGGACGAATATAATATTCATCACATTAAACCCCGAGCGCCAATACAGACGTTCATTAAAATACATTGAAATAATCCTTTTCTATTAAATTTAATCTGACCTCGGGCGGCTTTGTCTGGCGTCATTAATCTTCGTAAATGAAAATGATATGTGCTGCAGGAAATCAATTTTCCGCTCGACTTCATTGCATCGAGTATTCGGTGGTGCGTGTTTGCAATTTGACATTTAATATTCCTCAATGGGAGTGAACACTTTTTGCACGATCACCGTTTTTAGGAGGACGCAGTTATTGTAATAATCGAGCCAATTTTTATTCTAATACATATAAACTTTTCGAGGGGATATTTTTTACCAAAACGGAAAAAGCTTATTTAAAGCCTCGTTTGCATTTGTTTTTCCTGCCATGAAGGTTTTATTTTTACAAAACAATCGTTCTATTTTATAACCATGTAGTTGCCAATTTCGCCATTTAGATGTGTTTTCAGTTGAGAGTGGTAGTGGCAATCGTACCTATAATTTATTAATTCTTTTTTAACTTTTTAAAGGCACGTCGTTCATTGTTCAACCATTATTTGGTACAACCTAGTAGGAAGGTACTTACTTATTTTATTAAAAAGTACGTACCTAAGGTCTAAAAGAGAAAAGCTGTGTTTAAATTTAAAAAAAATGTTATATTTCACAGACCCATTTTGACTCCTGCCGATTGACTACAGGCAGACGTACAGAACTCTCGATGCATTCAGTCATTCATAGCGTATTACGGATTTCGCCGCTACGTTTACTCCGTATGGCTTGAATGGGCTTGAATACCTCATTTTCACCCGAATCTCATGAATTCTGGCATTTAATGATGCTGTCGACTTCTTGTCATGTCAATTTAGTGAATATTCACTGTTTTTAAAACAAATAACTCATAACCGGTTGACCCTCATGTCATCTATTAATTATATAAATTACAGTCGTTTGTTGTGTCTGTCTGTGTGACCGGGTTATTTTTCTAAACTACGCAACGAATTTTGATGCGGTTGTAGCGGTTACACCGCCACATACGAACTACGCAGCAAAGACATCACGTCACACAAATCCTGAATCGCGCAGTTAGAGTTTACCGCGCGAACGACATAATAAGACTATCCGAAATCAACATAGAGACAGTTGCCCGTCAGACACAAGACCTGTCTGGCCGGAGGATCCTCCCTTTTCTATGGTGGATGAGTGAACTTTACACCCTGTTCCTCATACCACTAATCGGTTTTCACCATTATTTAGAGAATTCGTTCCGAAAATAAGTACATAATTCATTGATATAAAACTTACATGTCATTTAGAAATTTCAACGATTCAAAGCAGGTGCGGATGGCAAGATGATTTATGTAATTATATATATTTTTAAAACGTTGTCCCACATTAGGAATTTGCCCTGTATTGTGGGTGCGATAACAAACATTTAAACTTACATACACAAACAGCCAGACCCGTAACAACTACGTGTAGGTCATACAAATATTTATGCCGTGCGCGAATCGAACCCTCGACATGCAGCGCAGCAGTCAATCGTTTAACCACTGCGCCAACCGTGCCGTCAAATTGATTTGTTTAGTAGGTACCCAGCTAGAGAGTTAATCAAGCAACAATGTTACAGATTTCTGTGGGCGAGCGTCTGGCCCTGTCTTGAGATGCGAACATTTAATATCCGCATCGACATAATATTGTTCATACTTCTAGATTGAAAATCAATTAATCCTACTGAAGACTATTTGTCAAAGAATTTTGTAATTAAAATGTAAGGATTCTTCGTATAGAAGCTTCAATTACAAAATAACAATTGACTTAATCACAATTTCTTCAACCGATTTGTAAATAAATTCCTTTGACTTTATAGGAAAGCTTTTCATGGCTGAATAGAAACTATGCCAAGTTTTAGCTTTGTGTGTCAAACGCCCCGAGATACATCTGTGACTGACAGATAGACATCGGCATGATTCTTTAAACGTTTCCTCTTTCCAATTTAGAATTCTCGATTCCAAAAAGAATTCGATATTGCGTTCCGATTTTGAATTTTCCGCTTTTTTAATTCAATATTTTCCGTCTACCCGCTTTTGATAAATGAGTCGCTATTTGATTCAACTCTGATGCGAAAATGTTGTTGCCGAACATAAATTAATATGTGCACGTTTTTCTTTAGTGAATATTCCTGTTTACCGTTCTGTTTGTTAATTTAAACCGCGTAAAGTGTACAGAGACAGGAATAACGCGGATCTCCAAATTTTCGGAAGTTGTTTACATAAATACAATGTATGGAAAGACATTATGTACTATGTTTACCGGTTATGGCGAAATCCAATATAAACATACGTGCTATTTGTTTGAGAATTATGCAATTATTTTAATACTTCTGAAAGTTTTTAATCATGTGTCTAAAATTGAAATATCGAGCACGTTTTTTCTACAACACAATATTTTTTTTTACATTTATAAGCTCTACACGTCCCCTAACGATCTTGAGAAGGGTTAGAAATGACAACAAGCGACGGAGGTCGTGTATTATTCGAGATTCTAAAGGATTTTTATCCCTATGTCACTATTAGAAGCAATATAATCCTATATTGGTCGATGTCGATAATTTTAGACAAACGTTTATAAAACTAAAACGATATTTAAGTTTTCTTGATATTGAAACAGTCTATTTTCGATTCAAATCATTTATTTATGTATGTATAATCATTCAGCATAAAATTACTTTTCTAGTGCTCAAAATAAATTATTTTGCTGGGTACCTACTGATAGATCTCTCAAATATGTATGTTCTGTAATAAATATAAAAAGTTTATTTAAACATGATTGTAACAAAAAAATATAAGCAGATTTTACTTATCATAATGAATATTGAAACTTCTATTTCAAAAACTCTTTTGAAAATATGAAAGCGTTTTTCGCTCAACAATATACGAGACTGTTGAGAATTATAGCACCCTATAAAACTCTCGTTTATGCTATATCACGTGTAGGTTGTTGAAACTAAGCTGAAACTAGTTTCTGAATTGAAGACAGTTTACAAGTACGCAAGTAACAAACTGTGTAAGTATATTTCGAAGTCATATTGAACTCGATTCTCTTCGGATATTAGTTTTACGTGGGTAAGAAGCACTTTATAACTTATCCTATCTTTATAGGTGTTTACTAGAAACACAAAATCTGAAGATATCAAGAAAACAATGCATTCGAAATCGCGATCCATTTTAAGGTGCGCTGTCGCCATAAATCATTGGAGATGTTATCAAAACAACAGTAAAATCGTGCTCTATCTTTGACTGAGAATAAATTTTAAAAAGCCTGATATAAAAGCCTCGTTTAAAAATACATTGCCGTGAGTTACCTCAGGAATGAATAATTATCACAATCACAAAAATAGCTACAAACAAACAGCGTTAAGGAGGTATATAATTAATGAGGAATGTTCCTGTTTAGAAGTTCACGTAATACACGCAACTTGTGCGGTGGACCAATCATTAATATTAGCGACGAGGCTCACTTTAGTACCTGCTATTTTTGTAACAAAATAAATAAAACGTTATTTTTTAGAACCAGGTTGGTGAGCAGTGAGATGTTTTGATAAATATCTAACAATGTACGATATTATGGAGGTAAAAACCCCAGAGGGATCCCAGAGTTGTACGGCGCGGGTTTCGGGGTCTGATGGAGCCGATTAGACCTTACCTACATGCTAACTTAAAAGCAAATTCTCTAACTGAAATACAAAATCACATATTCAAGCAAACATTATCCAATATTCCAGGCTACTTACGCGTGACCTGTTTACGCTTGAAGGGATCTGGGTACTAAGTAAATAATATCTAGAGGGATGACAATTCAAACTAGTACGTGGGTACGTCGTGTCCCTATTCACGTAGATTCTGAAAAGAACTCTGAATAACAAATAGTAAATACTTTTTATAGTAATACAGTTTACGCCAGCGGCTTCGCCCACTGAAATCTTTATAAATTATAGCCCACTAGCTGCACCCCACATAAGTCTCGATTCCGTGGAAATATCGGGATAAAAAGTACCCTGTACCCATGTGTCCTATTTCATCTAAATATATTCGGCCGTTTTAGCGTGAAAGCCTAAAAAACAAAAAAGTAAACAAACTCTCTTTCACATTTATAATGTTATATGTTAAGGATGTTACTCAGTGATAATATAGCATTCTACTGGTTCCCGTTCAGTAGTTTTTGAGTTTTTTAATTACAAATAAAAATACAAATCTTTTCTCTTTATTATATTAGTGTAGACTAGCGACCCGCCCTTGCTTTGCACGGTTTTTACTATTTGACAAAACAACGATATTATGTATTATAATATGAAAACCGCATCAACATCCGTTGCGTAGTTTAGAAGAATATCGCGGTCACACAGACCGACACGAAAAGCGACTTTAATATAATTATATGTATAGAATAGTTAGAAAATTGTTTTCTTTCCAGACGCGTGTGTAGGATCGTTAACCTTGGAATTCTATGCTCTTTACGAAAATTAGAAAATAAATTGCGTTGCACTCACGTTTCGGTCGTTCTCAAAACAATAACAATGAATTCGTGCGACCTTGTAGGTATAAAATTTAGATCTGTTTATTTACGTGTTGACAATTTGAAGGAGAAAATAGGGTATAGGTACATATTAAATAATTTCATGGTATATAAAATTTTGTAGATAGAGAAATATAATAGATCCTTGTAGTTTCTGTTTTGATTTTTCTAAGCAGTTTCACTTCACAAAACTACTAGAGTAGAGTAAGCATCAACAACGGTTTAGGTAGACACTCCAACAAATAACTTTGTTGTGGAGGATAAACGGACGGCGGGAACTTAGGAGCCCCGGAGGCCACTTAAAACTTATGTGGCTTCGTTAACCATAGTCCTATATTCCTACTGTTGTTCAGACCTTCCAGAATTATATAACAAGAGCCGTCTTCAAGTTAAAATTTAGTGCTTCGTCTCGTCATTGTGGTTTCGTTGAATTTAATCAGTATATCACTGAGACCCTAGTTTGTTTGGTGGAGCCGAGCTAAACTGCGGGAAATGGTAGAAAATTCAGTATCAATAATACGACGCCGAATCTCAACTGCAAACGGCTTTGTCGGATTTGGATGATTCGAATTGATTGGCGAAATCTATGCAGATGTTACGTTATGGAGGCCGAAAATATTTTTCCAATACGCGTATCCAGTCAGAGGTAAGTTAATACTGTTCAGATAATAACAATCTTGTTTGGATTTTGTAAAATCGCTTTGATATCAGAATGAGGTTCAATTCTCAAATGGTAACGATGGAAACGTTATCATAGTCATATCAGCCATCAGGGATGCTTGTTATCGATATCCTCAGAGAATATCTTAAGTCCCTCAGACGTATTTTTGCAAACCTTTTTATTATTTATTTTTTATTTCGAATCCGTTCCTTTTGATTTTGTTTATCACCCTGCCGTTTATTTTGAAGTAAACATTATTTCAATTTGAAGTAGGTCAAATATGGATTAGAATTTTGCCGCTCCAATGAATTCAATTTAATAGAAGGTTGTAAAATAGATGCTAATTCAATTGAAAAGAAACAGGAGACTTTAATTATAATACTGGCATTAACATTTTAGTAATGTTTGATATTTTTATCGTAAATAGATATTTAGGTACATAATATTTAGTTATCCTTAAATCCTTTGACGAGAGATTATGTCGCTTCAAGTGCCTTTAAGAATAAGCTCTTAAGATAGGCGGTTAATTATTGTCATGCTAGAGTGCTTCCAGTGTTTTGTTTTAGTATTTACGTTGTCATCGTTGTTTCTTTGTTGGGTCGTTAATAGAAGCCAATTGACATCAATAGACTTTATTGATTTATTTACAACGGGTCTGTGCTCATGAAGAAACAAAGTAGGAGCGATTCAATCAATGAAACGACGCCGACTGTCGGCTCGTGTACTTAAGTTATTTAAATTCTTGATTGAAAATATTGTTATCGATCGAGTTACATTTATTATAGGTACATATTACACAAGACTAGATAGATAATAGAATATTCTTTATTATGTAAACCATAAAAAGAGTAGATATAAATGTAGAAATTTTACATAGGGTGAAGCAATGGGCGGTCTTATCGCTAAAAGCGATCTTTTACAGACAACCTTTGGATGGATAAAAGTAAGAAGGAGTGACAATACTGCAGGTAATAAATGGTGAATAATATACATTTACAATAAATGCATACATAAAAAACATAAAGCATATACTAGAGTAGATGATGGAGGAGCTCGTGGCTAAGTAACAACAGCCCCACGGGTCGATCCATCAGGTTAAGCTACCCTTGCCGGGGTAGATCCGTGGATGGGTGACCATCTTTACATACCGAAACTCTTCCGTGCCTCAGAAAGCACGTTAAGCCGTTGGTCCCGGCTGTCATTCGTGGATCTTTGACAGTCGTTACGGCACATATTATGTTACGGGTCGTCCGAAGGCCCAAAGTCTGACAACCAATCTTACCAAGGGGTATTGTATTACCCAGTAACTGGGTTGTCGGAGATCAGATAGGGAGTTGCTCCATGTAAAATACTGGTATTCAGCTGCATCCGGTTAGACTGGAATCCGACCCCAACATAGTTGAGAAAAGGCAGGCAGATTCTACGCAAGAGTAGATGTTGACACCTACGTACCTACCATACTAAAAAATATAATAATCTGATGATAAAACTTAATTAGAAAGTTCTTATACCTTTTTTTCTTTATATTTCAATTAATTGATTCACAACATAATGTAGATACTAATAGATATTATATAGGTAGTGCAGGATATATTATATTGGTATAGTGTGCAATAGGTAAAGGGTAGGAGCAGTGGTGGCCCAGTGGTAACGGCCGCAACTTACGAGTTGTAAGTAGTAGGTTCGAACCCAGACATGCCGTGGCCATTCGGGGCCACCGTTTTGAGAGCAATGGTGAGAGAATCATTTATACAAACATAAGCTTGTATAAATGATTCTCTCACCATTGCTCTCAAAACGGTGGCCCCGAATGGCCACGACGACGAGTTGTAGGTCGTGGGTTTGAACCCAGGCAGGCGCATTACTTTGTGTAAATAATTTCATCACCACTGCTCTCAAAACGGTGACGGAAAACATCGTGAGGAAACCGGCATGTCGTAGATTCAAAAAATTCGAAGACATGGGACATCTACCAACCCTGCACTGGGCCCGCGTGGTGGATTACGGCCAACTCTCTCTCACAGAGAGGAGGCCTTTGTCCCAGCAGTAGGAACATTAAAAGGCTGATTAAGTATGTTATGTAATAGGTGTCGGTACCTACCTACGTACATACCTGTTGTGTAGAAATAAAACTGAGGCAAAATAAATTTATATAATAAAAGAAAAACAATTTTTCTTTGAGGACGATTCCTGCCGCGTTTCTTATCAGACTGTCTCAGGTGGCAAGTTGTACGCGTAATAATGGAATAATTAAGATGAATAGATGACGTGTTACACGGAACGCTAAGCCGCACAATTCGTTGCGAATAGGAATTAGGTACTTTCCTTACTAAAATGATGCTGAAAATCAATTAAATTGTGTTGTTGTTTCTCTAATCCAACGACAAACTAGAAGAAGCACGACAATTTCAAATTAAGCGATCCAATATTTAGATAACGGTTTTGTTATTTTCAGTTGTCTTTAATCACGTAACCGTCGACAATCAATCGATCATGGCAACAGAGAAAATTCGACACTGTTTATACGTAAATGGGAAATTTTCTGCCATACAAATACCTTACAGCATCGTTTATCCTCATACGAGAAGAGCTTTCGTACTCATTGTACTGACGCTCGGTTCCATCGCTTTGTGGTCGAGCAACATATTTGTCAACAAAGGACTTGCAAGCACCTAGAACAGAACGGAACGGGTCTTGCATATTTTAGAAATCGGTATGCGCCGACAATCTGTACGGATTCCTCCGGGCCCGAGAGCCCGAGAGCCGCGCAAACACTGTATCTGAACGTGGTTCGAATGTTTGTGTATTGATCGAAAGCTAACGAACTTACCAGTAGCTTCACGTCTAATAGTTCTTCAGATGGATTCCACTCGTTTCGACTAAAAGCAATACATATATGTTAGTCGAGCAGCCCGCTTGAAAATGTCTTTTCAGAAATAGTACCTACCGCATTACAAGTTCCATAGCTCGCTGCTTTTATTGCATTCATCATAAGATTTAATATTGAACCTAAATCACGACAGTAATACGTTACCTTTAATCAAAATTCCATAATAACGTACAACTCGCATTGTTGATAAAAATATGAGAAATATTTTGCGTTTATAATGATATCTCAAAATATAAACAGCTGTCATGAACAGTGGGTAACAACTCGACGAAATGTTTTTAGAAAATACAAAACTAATTTAATTTTTCACTAAGTATATACTAGTGGTGTGCTTTAAAAGCGACTAGAACAACACTAGACGGTCTGCTGGGAGAAATTAATTTGATGGCTGTTCTGTTTTGCTATTAAATTCATAGCGGCGCAAACAACGCCTGGCTTGAACGGTAGAGTGTGCTATTTACTTAAGGCAAGAAAGCAAGCTCGGTGCAAAACTGCAGGCGTTTTATAGTACACTCGCACGATTGCAATGTTGGCATTCTTGTTCTGTAATTATAAGAAAGTTGTTGAAGCCTGTGGCTTTGCTTCAGCGGGAATTAAATAAACCTCTTATTTCTTAGGTAGGTGTGTTGTACTTGTGACTTGCGGTTGTCGGAAAATGGAAAATGGTCGAACTACGTCTATTAAATAGTGGGAGTGTTCGGACATTTTAATAACAACGTCAACAGCATTATGTGTTGTCACATTTATGCTCGTTTATGTCCCTATAAAAGGTGAAATGCTAATCTCTTTGTCTTTTTAAATATTTCTATGCTTGCGTTAGTATTCCTGTTGTTGTTTGTGGAAATGCCTGAGTAACATTTTACGAGTGTGCCCCGCTATACAGCCAGTTGTTTAGGTAGGTACTTCAAAAAGTTTGCTTGTTCAAGTACCTCGTCGAAACACGTGATAATAACTTGTGGAAATATAATAATATTATAACGAAAACACGTATGTTATCTGAATTTCCTTTGATTTCCCAGGCGGTTGAACCAAATTGGTCAGGATATGAGTATATTAGGAATTTAGAATTAGCTGGTTCTGTCTAATCGCACTTTCACTGCGCGAATTTAGAATTAGCTGGTTCCGTCTAGATCGCACTTTCACTGCGCGAATTTAGAATTAGCTGGTTCCATCTAGATTGCACTTTCACTGCGCGAATTTTCAGTTTTCGTCTACACTTTATCCTTCAATTAGCAGATATTGTGAGGATCACAAGAAAACTCCTTTCGTTTTTAGTTAGCTGGGCCTTGGAATTAGATAATTACACCTTTTGAACTAAGTAAATTATTGTGATATTTTGTACACAACTATTAGGTCTATTCATTGATATAATAAATAGTAAAGTTACGGTCATCCGAACATTTCAATGATAGGTAGTTAATTATTTTTATTTATTTATTTATTTTATTTATTTATTTGGTTCACCAACAATTGTTTACACTAACATCTTAACAATTAAAAAAAACATGGTCTTTGAGAACTTTGAACATCTTTGAATTATCAACACACTGTATTGACATACCCAAATTTATTTACATCATCGGAACTTAAGTAACATAACATAACATAACATTACATAACATACCAACACTATATTTGATTACCTATAATTATTAGAACATCGTAGCAGTTAGCGTTCTGTAGTTTCTGCCTACCCCTATAAGAAGTAGGCGGGAGTTATGTACCAATGTGTATTAGACATAAAGGTGCCTTTACCTTAATATGAGGAAATGCCGAACATATCTGCATACACGCTATAATTACGAATTTAATCCTAGATTACGTAATGCATTGACAATACATAGTTTATGGGAAACCATTACCGCCATCATTTCAATTAGGAAGGAGTGATATTTCAATACGCTAGTTAATTAATATTTTCATAAATTATAAAACAGATCAGATTATAATTAATACAGATTTAAATTATTAAATAATTACAGATTAAATGAAATATTTACCTTATATTATAAGGTAAATAGAAAATTATATAAGGTAAATAATTATTATAGTGGTAGGACAGAACATCAAGACTGATTGGTAGTAGTTTGATATACGAGACTAACGAAGCGTTTTCCTGATGAGTGATGTCCCTGTTACCTAACACTAATTTGTCTGAGCTGAATAAGTAGGTACCAGGTAGCACATGATAGTGAAAACCTCATGTTCATTACTGTCAGTTAAAATTATAGTGCAGTGTAACTGCCTCTGCTGTTATAACTATTTGCTCGCAAGTCTTTTATTTCAAAAATTTTGGTTAATGGAAATTTTATAAGGAGTGAATTTTATAAAAGCGTTAACTCAAAAGCGTTACGTAAACGTTTTGTATTGTGTTTTATTCGTAAATAACCGGGATTTAAATTTTGAAAAAAAAAAACATATATTTCACGCTTGGATCTAAATATTTCGGCCGTGCGATACATGATCAGTTGCTCTTTACTGCATCCAATTAAATCGCAAAGACAAGTCTAAATTATGATCACCTTCCAAAAATATATAGGTATATTATAACCCCAAAATAGTTTAAATAAAAATAAAAGTTATAAAACTAAAACCCAACTACGACACAAAAGTCATCTAAAAAGGTATAAACAACACATCAAAATCAGACAACTTAAAAATCCGGAGTCACTCGCAATCTGTTCGATATAAGTTGATATAACATAACACTTTTCTAGTTTTTATGTTTAATTATTTACATTTAAGACAAATTACCTATTCCGCGACTATTCCAATCATATTTTTCTACTTCAATGTTTTACATCTTTATGATAGGACGCTTTTTAAAATACGTGTAAAAATTTTTAAAAAAATTTTATTTAGTTAAAGATATTATATTTTAGTTAGTATTTTATTAATTATAATTAAACTACTTTGAATAAAAGAGCCATTTTCAATAGGGTTCCTTCTACGGCTGAAACGAATGTATAAAAAAAAAATTGACTCAATTAATTGATTTTATCGCAAGCTACAATGTTTTCAGGGTTCATAAATTGACGGACAGGATTTTTTTTTCAACTATTTTTATGCTTTTTCCATTTCTGCTGCATTAAATCAATTGTTAAAAAGTACAGTATTAATCTCCATTTAATCATCTATACAATGGTATATAAATTAAGTAGGTTCTGTGTACTAGCAGGAGTGTAACAATAAAAACAGTTACAGAAATGGGGCAAAAAAAATTTTTCGATCGTAGAGCACACTCTACGAGTCGTGCAATTACACATTCATTTGTTCATTGGTTTATTTGGGGCCTTAGTCTCTTTTGAGGTGTGTTTATCTTTCTAATTGCAAACGGATTTAGGTATACATAGGTAGGTACATACCTACACTCTCGCCTTTTTCCCATGGGACCCACTTAGGCAGAAACTACATTAACGCCACTGCGATTTAGGTGCTGCTGCTATTTGTGTATACCTATCTCTAAACTAAACCGAAATTATAGGGTATTAAATAATTTACCGAATTCAGCTGTAGAATTTCTCGTGTATTGACGTGGAGTTATTAATATCCGTAACGTTTGGCTGAGCTATTGCGGGTCGGACCGAAGACAGCTTAGTGCAGCGGACTGAATAGACAACTATTATTTAATCGCCTGAGAAACTCCTTGTACTAACGTTTGCCTTTGTTGTTCATATAAATAGGCGTACAGGTTATTTTATATAGAAGTTTTGATATCTTACCGAAAAATAAGATTTGTTCTTTTAAGAAAAAAAAATAATTTATGACAGCCTCTTTGGTCTAGTGATCACAAGAGCTACTGCTAAGTATGAGGTCCTGGGTTTGATTCTCAGGTCGGGTTTTATTGCCCCCTATTACATGGGACTTTAACATAACTGGCGAAATGTAGGTGTTACTATAGGTACACCTCTGCCTGAGCCCTTCCAGGACTAGAGGCGTAACGTTATGTTTATATTAAATTATACAAATATATAAATAATATTGTTATAAATTAAATTATATAATAAGTATTGTGATTATAAGACCCAAATAATAGCCATTGGGGTCTTTTACAAGGTTAAAATATCTGCCCCGGCTGGCTGTCGATGTAGCTGAAAACCAGCAGCGTTGGAGCTCTGCATCGCATAGGATCGCAGCATTATGCTGTGCGATGGCCGTTTTGGATGGATGTGACGCATACTTTTACCATTTTTGTTCTTTGTTTGCGTCATTTCTACCGCAAATAAACATATTTTCTTTTCTTTTTTTTACCTTTCCTAAATAGTTAGGTAAGTACCTATACCAATCTCTTAACCAAAAAAATGGTCAGAATGCCATTCCGGATCTCCAAATCTCATCATATTTAAGATATCGTGAATTCGTGAACAATTAGGTACCTTCCCAACAAAAGAACACAACATGATTTAAATAATTAATTTCGTTTGTCGTGTTGGACAAAGAGAATTATTCTCAACGTAAACATTGTAAGAATTCAGTACCCGCGTCTAATTAGGTTCAAATATTTAGCGTATCTCTGTAAAGGATGGTTATAAAATACGGCTGGTTATAAAATACGGCTGGTTATAAAATACGGATGGTTATAAAATACGGTTGGTAAAATATTGAAGGAAAACTCAGCTAAGGCTGCGGTCTCAGAAAGTTAGCTGGCGGTACCTAACGAAGCGAAAGGGACATTATTTTTTATCTAACTAGGGGGAGTTGAAAGAAAGGGTAGATTTTACAGAATTATTTCAAATCTTCAAGAGGTTTAGGTAGATTGGGGAGTTAGGCACCTGTCCCACAGCGGGCAATTAACGAGATCTCTTCTCGTTAGTTTATCGTTACTAAAAACGAGTTGGCGAGCAACGAGAAGAGAGTGCGCGACGGCGGCGACGCGACGTGCGGTAAGTACCTAAGTATATTATTATGCATATCACCAAAACATAAAATAAAACAGAACTCTGTAAACTCTAAAATACGCTAACACTGCAGATTTTTCTCCCTAAGATACGCGAGAGTGAGAGCTCCATACTGTATACACAACAGCCTTTGATAGTCACACTTCACGGGTCATTGCTCCATTTGTTTACAAGAATCACATCAAAGTCCCCACATATATAGCAATGTACGTAGAATTTTTTGCCACTGGCTGTAACTGGGCTGTTTCTATAAATACCAATGATTGACTTTTATCGTCATAAACAGCAATATTTGCGTGGCTTGGTATACGTGTAGGTAGTAAAATTATAGTAGACTGTTGATTGACGACCATGTAGAAATAACCGACCATCATTCATGATACAGGGGTCTTAAAAACTTACCATACCTGGTGTGTAGCAAAATTTTACGATATTTTTAGGACCTATATTTTTATAGGGGATTTTAGAAAACTAAATGGAGCTGAAAATATGTAAACTAAACTAGAACTAACCGGATGCAGCTGAATACCAGTATTTTACATGGAGGGACTGCCTATCTGACCTCCACAACCCAATTACTGGGTAATACGATACCCCTTGGTAAGACTGGCTGTCAGACTTCCGGGCTTCTGACGACCCGTAACGACTGTCAAAGATCCTCGAATGACAACCACTTAACGTGCTTTCCGACGCACAGAGGAGTCTCGGTATGTAAAGATGGACACCCATCCATGAACCAACCCCGGCAAGTGTAGTTTAACCTGATGGATCGACCCGTGCGGCTGTTATTACTTAGCCACGAGCTCTTAAACTAGAAAATTTCTCTAAAAATCTTAATTTCCATTTACGATGTTGTCCAAGGAATTGCTTTTTGTTTTGCATTCACACAACTTTACCTACTTATAAAACTTGTAGAAAAAAACCTTGTATTAAAAAGTTCATAGACTGTCGGGATCTGAAGATGTGGGTTTTGAACCTTGATCGGTAGAACTAATAAAAATGCAAAGAACTTGTCACATTAGGCAGACTTAATGACTTAGTCAGAACGGAATCCAGCGACTTGTCACTTCAACTCTATTGATCGAGTTCGACTGCTCTTAGGCGTGGGTTGCCACGCGTAAGAGTAGTCGTAGGTAGATACCTAGTCTATTTTATTTCTATTCTTAGTTAGAAGTTCTGAACACTTTTACTTCGGGGACCTACCTAGACTGCTTAATTATTTGTCTTGCTATTCTCCCGTATCGATCCCCAATGAAACTAAAACTCTGGGATGTAGACGTCAGGTCAGCCACATACTCGTCGGTGCTCAGTAGTTACCTACGTCATTATTATATAGAGGGCGCAAGGTAAGTTTTTGCGATGGTATTGCAGGACCAAACCTCATAATATTATGAGATGACTCGTTCCATAACTCGATATAGGGTGAAATTGGGTGATAATCCTGCAAAATAAGGTGTAGTGAATCAAGATGAATGGTTCATTCCACTAGTATATATATACAGCTTGCAAACGCAAGTCACAATTTTCATATCCGGTTCTTTAAAATTTACTTCCCCGCATTTCTACTTGCCAAGAACTGGTCGCTCTCTGCGTTAGCCATAAAATGGTGCGTGACATTTAGCGCGGCCCGCAACATTCGGGCAGGGGCTCTAAAGCGATGATAAACGCTATAATAAGCTCGTGAATGGGGTCCATTACGGTAACTCGTAGCGAACTCGTAATTTATGTTATATAACTCCAAACTACCCCACACCCCGCCCTAAGGATTAACGTGCCTGCAAGCTGTTTAATTGTACACACCACCATGGATTAAAATAAGGTGTGCGTTGTTAAAGTTTTCTCTATACCATAATTTTGGGCTCAGGATCTTGTTTATAGTTTATAGTTTTAATACCTGCTTCATCCTTTATGCGTGAAGATGGATGTAAAATTAATTATTTAATTGCTTGTTTAGTGCATTAAGTATTCAATGGTTTTCCTTATTATCCTTTCCCTTTTCCGGGTCCATAAAGAGATTTTTAAGGTTTGAGGAAAAATCACTCTAAATCTACTTAAGCAAAGGTAAGGATTTTTAGTTCCGTGACAAAAATGAAGTATTATAATCGCGGTGTTTAATGTATGGCTTTTAATGTTAGTAAGTTTTGTATTTCTCAGGATTTGACCGAAGCGAAAGTAAACTGTGCGTATTTTATTTATATAACTCTAGTAAACCTAATTAATAAAATCTGTCAAGTGCGAGTCGGACTCGCACACGAAGGGTTCCTTATCATGTCGTACAAGATTTAACACTATGAATTTTTGTAATACTTTCGTAAAGGTAACAACAAAGGCGCTATAAAAAAACAAAGATTTGTAAAGAAATTGTCTAATTTTAATGAGAAAATGTTGTTGTGTTAAAATATAGGTGTAGGAGTATATTTCATTTATTTTAAGAGAAAAATATTAAGTTAACTTTATCCAGTAACATGCATTAACTAAAGTCAAAGTTATTTATTTGCTACTAACATAGTATTGGTAGGTATAAATAGGTATATATGGTAGGTAAGCAGGTAGATAATAATATGTAGGGTAGGTAGGGTAGGTTAGGTACCTACCTACCCTGGTAAGAAGGGTAGGGTAGGTAATTAGGTAGAAATAGGTAATTAGGAAAGGTAGATGCGCCGTAGATAAGTATTTAGTGCTAACCGTGCGAAGCCAGGCCGGGTAAAGCTAGTTACTTATAAATAAAAGGATTTCTCTTGCTACATCAGACTATATTGTACAAAATAGAATGTAAGTAGTACGCCAAATTTTAATTTTAACTGTGCGTTTGCACTGGCGAAACATTCACAACAAAACATGTTGGAATCTCTATTTTCTGTCAATTTTTCATACAATGTTTGACAGGAACTAGAGATTTCAACATGTTTTGTCGTGATGTTTCGCCAGTGCAAACGCACGGGTCAATACAGGTATTTATTTACGATATTTTTGATAGTCATACAGAAATCTATTATTTTTTACTTATTATTTTTACACATCCCATCGGACTATGAGAGTGAGGGAAGAGAGAGTGCACTCGTGTCTGCGCACACACTTGTGCACTATAATATCTCCCGCGCCGAAGGCCAGTCTCCGTTGAGATTGGCCGCCATGACCGAATATTTTTACACCAATAATTTTTCTCAATATGAAATTGTATCCACAACGGTTTAAGCTAGTTAACTGAATAGTACACTGTATGTGCCAGCATTCATTTCAATGTTACTGAATATATTGTCTATTGGAGTGTAGTTTTGACACGAGGTACACACATCAACACGGTCTAGGGATACTTTGAAAAAAGTCGATAAAGTTCTTAAACTCAAAAAATACTGGCCGGTTTTAAAATCTTGTGAAGAAAGTTTATTTTGTAGACCTTTTTGGATGATCGAAATTTAAATGATCGAAATAGTATATGCTGCCATGATAGTAGGTACTTACTAATTCCATGTCATTACTCCGACTATTAAATAGTTATCTGTGGAATTTATATCGCATAATATTAGCATGAAATACAAAATTATTACTTTAAGTTGCAGAAAATCGCCCATATTATATAAAATACGTTATGAATCGGCGTTTTTAGTATTTGTTGATTATAAACAGTATATGTTACATGATACACACAAGTTTCAAATTCCTAATTTGTTTAGTTGTTGAGATAGAGCTCGTACAAAAATGGTCTAAAACAGACAACTTCTACGGCCCCCTAATTCATCATTTTTGAAGATAAAAACAAATAAAAATTATATTTATTCTCTACTCGATGAGCTCTAGAAAATGATACCCCACATGCCAGGGTCAGATATTTTTTTTTTCAAAATTTAATTTTATTGTATGGCGACCCCCCTTTATTTTTTAATTTTATTATTTGTTGCTCTTACGGCAATAGAAATGCTCAATCTGTGAAATTTTCAACTGCCTACCTATTACGGTTCATGAGATAGAGCTCGCTGACAGACAGACGGACAGCGGAGGCTTATGAATAGGGTTCCGTTTGTCACCCTTCGGGTACGGAACCCTAAAAAGCAAAAGAAAATCTCGAGTGTGTTTAACGTACCTGCGTTAAGTTTAAATTGCTTAACAAACTATGTTTAATAGACTTATAAGAAATATTAATGAACTTTCGAAAAGTTTTTCAGACTTCGGTATGTACGGCCTTCGGTACTTTGCATTACATGACCCCTCTTACAAAGAAGAGGGGGAGAGGGGTTGGGTTATGTAGAGAACTAACTGTAGTGGCGCCTAGCCACTTTTCGACCTTATTGCCTAAGCAATAAAGTCGAAAAGTGGTCATGCGCCAGTGTGCGCGATAGTACCTCTTGTGACTAAAGAAAACAATGTAAACATATTTTATGGAAAAAAATATATTTTCTGAACTTAAATCCATGGTTATGAAAATGAATCAACATCTACATTATTACGACGGGTTCCGGGCTAATTGTATTAAGCGACACTCTGAGCGATATAGACTTTTATACATATTTGGAATCAGCGAATTTTTCTGCGTCATTTGAGCTGGGTTTGGTGACGATCGGAGCACTTTTTTGTCGCTTAATACAACCGCATTTTTGGGCCCATTTTGGACTGCAATGTATGAAGCGACACAAAATATTGACAAATTTAGGAACTGTGTACTTAAGCTAACTACCAATTACCAGGCAGTCGTTTAAACTTTTTTTCCTGGAGCAACAATTTACAGGCAACGTACGTTAAAGCATTTAGCCTGGCTTTATAAATATATAGAAATGTGGCTTCATACAATTAGCCTCTTTGTTAAATTCTTATCCAGTGTCGCTTAATACAATTAGCTTTACCTTATAAATATACAAGAATGTCGTTTAAAACATTTAGCTTCTTTGTTAAATTCATACCCAGTGTCGATCCATACATTTAGCTCTGTACATGAAATGTTAGATGTTGTCACTTCAACCATTTAGCTTGCAGTAGATAATGATATGTCGGTCGCATGAACTATTTAGGATTTCAACAGTAAACATTTAAAGATTATGGTTAAACCTATTTTTTTTATTCAATCAATCTTCCTAGCCTTTTTCCCAACTATCTTGGGGTCGGCTTCCAGTCTAACCGGATGCAGCTGAATACCAGTATTTTACATGGAGCGACTGCCTATCGGACCTCCACAACCCAGTAACTGGGTCATACGATACCCCTTGGTAAGACTGGTGTCAGACTTTCGGGCTTCTGACGACTCGTAACGACTGTCAAACCTATTTTTTTTATTCAATATTTGATTTGCAGTGTCGTTTCAGTTATAACAAAAGTATAGTTCTAGTACTTCAAACAGTTTAACTTAAACGGACTAAGAATAGTATACACATACAATCAAAATTTTATATCGTCCGCGTAGCTAATATTATTAATACAAAGCCCATCAATGTGACACCCGACATTTGTGTTGCTGAGTTCAACGATCAGCTGATTTATGTACAAATTAAAGAGGCGAGGTGAGGTTATTCCCCCCTGCCTCACCCCGCATTTCAATCGGTACTCCTCAGATAGTACCCCCGACCACTTTACATGGTTAGTCTGGTTTTGATACCAGTACCTGAGCAAAGATGTTACTGCACTGTCTACATCAGTTTCCCGGTACAGCTTATCCCATAGAATGTCATAAGACACCAGGTCAAATATCTTCGATAAATCGAGGAAGCAAGCATTGACCGGTGTCTTCCTATCTGCATAGTACTGGACGGTCCGCTTGAGACACAAAATGGCAGTTTCTGTCGATAGACCGGGCCTAAAGCCAAATTGTGCGTCATTCAATTTTATGGGACTGGCCATATGTGTATCAAACAGACAGTCCAGCACCTTAGCTGTAATAGTAGCCAGGGAAATTGGCCTATAATTCGACAGATCTGCCACATTTCCCGTTTTATTCTTCACTATCGGGACAACTATGGTTTTTATAAGATCATTCGGTAGGTAGGAGTGTTTTAAGCACAACGAATTAAACATTATTATGTCACCCGATACACACAGCCGCCTAATAAGGCGGCTGTGTGTATCGGGTAACATAATAGCTTTGCAAGAAACTTGGTTGATGCCTCACGACTTGGCATTTCTTGGCAGTATACATGACGATTTTGCTTTCACCGGGACCTCTGCGGTAGATACATCGGTTGGTGTACTTCGAGGGAGACCTTACGGAGGAGTAGCACTGCTGTGGAGGAAAAGTTTATTTTCATCGGTGTCTGTTGTACCTTGCAATAGTGTTCGTTTTACGTTACGCTATAACAGTGCAATTGTGTGAACAAGAAATACTAGTATTTTCGGTTTATATGCCTACTGACTGTAATGATAACATAATTGAATTTACGGACTGCTTAAGTGAAATGAATGCAATTACCTATAGAAGATAGGAATATCCAATCTGTGTTTATGTTAGGAGACTACAATGCGCATAGTAATGAATTGTTTAGCCATGAGTTGTTAAAATTTTGTAATGAACAATATTGGACTTGCGCGGATATTGAACTCCTACTGCTAGATTCGTTTACTTTTGTGAGTGAAGCGCACGGGTGCAAACGGTGGCTCGACCATTACGTCGTGACACTCGTGACTGAAGCCGCGCGTCGCACAATATTGCATGATAGTTTTTGGTCTGATCATTTGCCTTTACAAATGGACTGTGATTTAAAAATAATTGAACCTAATATTGTACTGTACTACCGAATGCGAGTGTAAACAATGTTTTATGGGGGGAAAGGGACTTAAACCAAATAAAATTGTATGAAGAGTTATGTCACTCCGCTTTGCGTAAAATAGATTTTCCCCCGGAATTATGTAGCTGTGCGGAATCAACCTGTGGGGACCTAAATCACAGATCTATTTTAGATGATATGTACAGGAACATAATTAGTATATTGACAATGTCTGCTAAACGTAGTTGTATATTTATTAAGAAAAATAAGTACAAACCTTTGACAGGGTGAAATAAACATGTTAAATCCGGTCACAGCGAGGCGAGGCTCGCGTTTCAAATGTGGTGTTTATGTGGGAATCCGATTTCAGGGAAAGTCTTTGATAAAATGCGGGAAACTCGAAAAGTTTTTAAATCTAAAATAAAATGGTGTCGTAATAATCAAATGCAAATCAAGATGGACATAATAGCCGAACATAATAAGAAAAAGGATTTCAGCAAATTTTGGAAAAATACTAATAATATGAACCCCAAGCAGGGCCTCCCTGTGAGCGTGGCAGGTAATTGCAACCCCTTGTCTATAGCGAACATGTTCATGAATCACTACCAAGTTGATCCGCCACGGAACCTAAGTTCTTCTGCGTCACCGTGTGTGTCCAGCGCTGAGAGGACTTCCCCATTACTGTTCTCTGGCAGAGAAGTTGCAAATGTCATCAAAAACATGGTAAGGGGTAAGTCTCCGGGACATGATCACCTCAGCGTTGAACACCTACAGTATGCGGGTGTTCACTTGCCGAGGGTGTTGGCTATGTTTAATTCGTTGTGCTTAAAACACTCCTACCTACCGAATGAACTTATGAAAACCATAGTTGTCCCGATAGTGAAGAATAAAACGGGGAATGTGGCAGATCTGTCGAATTATAGGCCAATTTCCCTGGCTACTATTACAGCTAAGGTGCTGGACTGTCTGTTTGATACACATATGGCCAGTCCCATAAAATTGCATGACGCACAATTTGGCTTTAGGCCCGGTCTATCGACAGAAACTGCCATTTTGTGTCTCAAGCGGACCGTCCTATGCAGATAGGAAGACACCGGTCAATGCTTGCTTCCTCGATTTATCGAAGACATTTGACCTGGTGTCTTATGACATTCTATGGGATAAGATGTACCGGGAAACTGATGTAGACAGTGCAGTAACATCTTTGCTCAGGTACTGGTATCAAAACCAGACTAACCATGTAAAGTGTACTATCTGAGGAGTACCGATTGAAATGCGGGGTGAGGCAGGAGGGAATAACCTCACCTCGCCTCTTTAATTTGTACATAAATCAGCTGATCGTTGAACTCAGCAACACAAATGTCGGGTGTCACATTGATGGGCTTTGTATTAATAATATCAGCTACGCGGACGATATGATGTTGCTGAGTCCTTCGATCAGTGCTCTCAGGTGCCTTCTTCGAATTTGTGAGAGTTATGTGGTGGCTCAAGGACTCAGGTATAATGCTGAAAAGAGCGAGTTACTTGTGTTTTTAAAAGCACGTGGCAAGATAGGTAGGTACACCCTATGTATGTACCTTTTAATTTATCAATGTTCAAACTTCATTATTCAAGTATGATTACAAACAATTTATTTTATAAAAAATCAGTCGCATAAACTAATTAGCCTTAGATGAATAAGTTTAAGATATGCTATTTAAATCAATTAGCTTAGGTTTGAAATATGACCAACTCTTTGATTAAAGCACTTAGCTTACAGCCATTATTTGCATGCCTAGGCGGTTAAGTCATTTAGCTTGGAACAAGAAATAATAAACCTAGGCGGTTAAGTCATTTAGCTTGGAACAAGAAATATTATACCTAGGCGGTTTAGTCATTTAGCCTGGAATAAGAAACAATAATCATAGGGGGTTAAGTCATTTAGCCTGGAACGAAAAAAAGTAAAATATGGGTCATTTTGTATTAAGCGACATTTATCTTCGTTAAAAATAGGATTATTAGAAGAAAAAAAAATCTGATTATGGGGAATATGTTATAAAAACAATAATATCCTTCTTTTTAAAAAAATAATGCGATTTGCTAAAGTTATTATTTTTTTTCTAAAAATCGAAACTTTAAACTGCTCTGGTGTAAAGTTTCAAAAATGTCGGTTAATACAAATAGCCCGGAACCCGTCGATTATATTTTAAACAACAGGAATATTTATCTTGAACTTCGTTGAAATTGATTGGATTTTCTTTTTCCTTGTTTCCGTTAATTTGTTCTTTGTTTCCTTTTATTGGATCAAGTTGAAAGCTTTCGATTCTGCGGTTTTTCTTGCATCGACCAATGCCAGGACGGAAATATAGGTTCGATGGTTCTCTCCACAAAATAATTTAATAGAATAAAGGGCAATTCAGATCGCACAACGCTAATTACGTACAATTGTTTCACCTAGAAGTTGCCTCTCTTTCTTTCGCACTGCTCTTGATCTTCTGACTACGTTACACAAACTGAATTGGTCCAACAAGACGAGCCCGCCGCATTATACTTGTAGCTTCATACCCAAAATGCTGAGTGAACCGCCATTGTATAATAGAGAGGTACCTACTTATTGGCACTTTCTAGTGTTTGAACATTAACTAAAACGCAATCATTTTTTTTTTTCGAATATCTTGTGGGCGTTTGGTTTAGTATGTATTATAGTGTAAAGGTATTTGTGGATGAGCGTTTTATTTGTGCGGGTAAACTATTTTTCTTTATTTCTTTCTATTGTTCAAAGCAGTAAAAAATGCAAGAGACCTCTGAGTTTGTTTCGGCCTTTCTTCTCAGAGCAGTCAGTTAGGTAACGCCGACCTCATCTAGCTTATTTTTTTTATTTATTATTTGATGTGTAAAAGTGATTCCGATATCCTATTTACAGAATAAACAATTTCATTTCACTTCATTTCATTTCATTTCATTGCTTATACCTAGGTATAGTCGACCTCATAATTGTTTTATCACCAGGTCACTTGCTCGTCACGCCCGCGTGGATTTCGGAAAATATCCTACTGGAACGTTCTACCGGGATTAAAAGTACCCCGTGTTAATTCAGGTTATAAACTATCTGTATGCCAAATTTCATCCAAATCTGTTCAGTCGTTTTTGTGCCAATCCGGAATATATTATACATCCAGACAAACAAACAAGTTACTATTTTAGTATATGTATAGATTGACGTGACATTAAGATAGTTCCCACGGTTTAGTGAAGTGTCTATTTACTGGGAATTGTTGTCAAAAAAGGTACAACAATTACGAGTTTGACTACAAACTTCTACGGAGCTTCTTGCCGGCTCTTCTCCATAGGAAACGACAAATTGGAACCGTGCACCTAGCTTCTGAAATTTCATAAGTGCCCATGGAGGTTTAAGTATGTGAAATAAAATATTTTGATTTATTAATTTTGGTGTAAGTCACTTCTTTATTTAGAGAACCCTGAGTCGCAGTCTTCACTCATTTACCTCCCGACCTAATTAAATCTAACTTAGTTAAAACCAAATACAATGTCCCACTTAATAATACTATGTACTACTTTTGACGGTACCAGGTAACTTTGCAGAGAGCAAGTCCCAGTTAATATTAACGGGCTTCGCAGCACGAGTTTGCTTCGAATAAACATGGTGCACGTTAGGAAATTCATAACATACCTACGTATAAAGTAGCTATTATAGTTGCATAGCAAGGCCGAAGCTTCTCGACAGCGGACAGCGTCACATTATTGAATTTCAGTCCAAAACGTCGTTTACAAAAGACCTTTGAGGAAAAGTTTAAGGAAAATAAACTGTGTTTTAGTTATTCATATTTTGCTGTCGTTCTATTTTTGTCATATTTCTTTTGTGATATTTTTGAATTGAAGCAGGTCTCGTGGTACTATATGACCTCTATCTATACTATAATATAATATTATAAAGAGGAAAGATTTTTTTGTTTGTTTGTTTGTTTGTACCGAATAGGCTCCGAAACTACTGGTCCGATTTGAAGAATTCTTTCAGTGTTAGATAGCCCATTTATCGAGTAAGGCTATAGGCTATATATCATCACGCTAAGACCAATAGGAGCGGAGTATCAATGAAGAATGTTTCAAAATTGGGGGGTTGTTTTAGCGTTAGCCCAAAGTAACTATTCCACGCGGACGAAGTCGCGGGCAGAAGCTCTAGTACTATATATAGACCTACCTATATGATAAAGATGGCGTACTTTTGTGATTTGATAGATGATTGCATCTTTTTGCTCGATTACTCCTGTCATACAGGTACACCTGGTTCAGGAGTCAGATGATTCAAACAAGTTCCTGTAACATCTTAGGTGTTTCAATAAAGAATTATTTGATTTGTTTTTTTTTTCATTTTTTTGCAGTTCGAGGCCTGGATTTGTGCCCGGTTGATGGCAATAGGCTCGCCCCCTATACATGAGACTTGAACATAACTGGCGAAATGTAGGTGAACTATAGGTACACCTCTGCCTAACTCTTCGGGGATTACAGGCGCGATGTTGTGTTATGTTCTCATATAATGGTATGTCTTTTAAAAGCACCTAAACTCTATTTGAAATAAGATGAGATATTTGAACAAACCTTTTTACAGTCCGTTCAACCGATTCTGACTTCTATACCGTAGGCATTAGGATGGCATTAAAAGCGTTACAATTTTGCTGTTTACTGCAGCTGCCAATTGTCATGCCACCAACGCAATAGAAGTCAAAATCGGTTGAACGGACTGTAAAAAAAGCTTTAGTATCTTCTTTCAAACTAGCTGCGTCCCGCGGTTTTTTCTTTTAATCCCTATGTTCCCGTGGGAATATCGGAATAAAAAGTCTCTACCAGTAAAAGTCGCGTCCAAATCGGTCCAGCCGTTTCGGAGATTAGCCGGAACAAACAGACAGACAAACAAAACAATTAAAATTGTGTTTTGTGTTTTCGTTGTATGCATCGTATATACTTTCATATGCATTTAGTAAAAAGCTGTTATTTTGACATTACAAACAGACACTTCAATTTTATTTATTTGTACCTTATAGATTTGTATATATATAAAATAATTATATAAAGTAGGATTAGTAGAATATCCTTCAAAACTCTCGTGAAAGTTTGTTGCGCAATTAGAGTGCTGGTTAATTAAAAAATTGGAAAACCAAACAAAATACCCGACATAAGTTTGACAGTTTGTTAGTTGATTTTTGAGTTGATTAGCTGTCAAAAACCTGGGGCAAATCTGCTATGGTTAAAATGTTTATACAATAAATTGTTAATGTAATCTGTGTCCTTTAGATTCCGAATAGCAACGAGTATCGTCAGGTCTGCGTGCAGTAAATAATTCCCGCTCTATCAGTAAGGGCTCATGGTACAAAATGTACAAATATTGAACAATCTGAATATCCGTATGTCAGCCTTGTTTGTCGAGTGGTCGCAAGCTCTGCCGCTGCGTATGTGGTCTTGGTTCGATTCCCAGTTCGTGCAAAGTGTTATTGGGTTTTTCCATCTAAAATTTCTCAGTAGCAGCCCGGAGTCTGGATTTGTGCCCGGTTGATGGCAATAGGCTCGCCCCCTATTACATGGCAAAATATGAGTGCCCTATAGCACACATAATATAATACTACGTACAGATACCCAATACCCATACAAAGAAATGCCACCTCCCTAAGTCGGGCTATTGTCTGGCTACAGCATAAATGTGGTACAGTGATGTAAAACGCCATCTATTGCAAAGAGCCCTAAACAAAAAGGTTTTAACTTTTTTTGTTGAAAATACGAGATTTATGAGTTACAAAAGAAGTTTTGATTTTTACTAATCTTACTTCAGTCAAAAACTTCCGTTTAAGTATCGCTTTTTAGTGACTGTTAATTTCATAATTGTTACCTATGCTGCCATCTATGATCTTTTTTTTTTAAGACTAATTATAATTTGTTCGAATTGGTATCCCATGCTTATAGGTACAGCTCTACCTAGCCCTTCGGAAATAACAGTCGTGTTGTTATAAGTTATTCAATTCGTTTATTCGTTTTTTAGGTATTCCTTTTTAAACGTCTCAATAATAAACTACACAGTCTGAAATTGAATACATCACTATGTCATCAAGTAATTTTTCAATCGCTTTTGCATATGTACCTACTTCATTTTGCCACTGTAATAAAATAAAGTTGTTATTTGATGAAAACAATGCTTATTAGTTATTTTATGGAATGTTAATCAATAACAAAGGTATTGCGCCAATTACAGCCTAATTAATATAAAATAATTACATGCACAGAGAAATGGAAAATCTAAATTAGAATGTAGCAGAAATAATAATATTATTAAAATATTTTTTTAACTCGATTTACGAAGCACAAGTAAACACGTTATGATGATAAAATTCTAGGAAACACTTTTATTCCCACCCCCATTCCCCGCATTTCTACTTTATCTTTCATAATTAGCACTATCCTCAGAGGATTGAGTTATCTCGTGTTTATGAATAGATGAAAGTCAGGTCTTAAGGAAAATATTAGTACCCGTAGGTAACAACTCTAGTATACCTACCTACACATAAACAATTTTTAAGTAAGTACTATCAATCGCATTTATTACTTAATAATTATTTCATTGTCACCTTTTAGCAAGATGGCTTCTTAACTAACTAAGATTCTGTAACATATAGGTAGGGCAGTTTATTTAATCTCAATAAGGTCATTTTCTTGAAGCGACAACGGTTAACCTGCCCTTACTGCACCATCTCAAAAATCCACCCTGTGTAATGTAAATATAGGTACAGTACGACACAACTTGTAGCATCGGCAAAATTCGTATCAAATCACCAATATTTATTACTGCTTTAGGTGAAAATGATCTTTCGAAAACGCAATCACTTGTAAAGTCTTATCTTAGCCAAATTCATTTGTGAAATTGAAATGAATGAATGAAAATTTTCAAATCTATGATACATCTAAGCTGTGTTGTACTGTACGATACTGCATTTCTACCTACTGACATTAATAATAATATTAAGGTTTCCAGGAAAATGGAAATCATTTTCTAGTTACGCGTTACCCTCATTACACGGTATTCACATCATTAGTCATATTCATTAAATGAACCTCGTTAAATTTAACAATGGTAAAAATAAGAAGTTGAAAATAAAATATAAAATAGAAGTTATAACTTTATACACGCATATTTTTCCTCTATTGAAGAGCTTTACCGCTTACGCGCTCATGTAAGTGCTTATTTTGTACCGATTTCTGTAACATTACCCATGGAAAAATTACATGGCAATTTCATAGTCGGTTATGCTCAGATGGCTCCATATTTTATTAAATTGTCAGAATACGAATATAAAGAAAACATCCAACGACATCACAAAGCCAATTCAAAATAATTTGCCAAAGAAATCTGATATCGATACGAAGGCACTCAGAAAGCGGGAACCGAGAACACGTAATTAGGTAATAATGACATCAGTCAATGAGCCAATTACGGAGCGGAGCGGAGCGAGCTTCAGCGCAGAGGAATGGCAACCGCAAGCACTGACGAACAATAACTTCGTTACGACTTCCCGCCCCTCCTAAATAAACAAACAACATGGAAAACAAACAAGTTTCAATTATAGTCTCGCTTTCATTCGACTCGTGATTTTCAAGTAAGTACGTTTTTTTTGTTCCCGACAAATTGTATATTTAACTTCAAAGATAGGAAATGAATGTCGCTGCTCTCTTCTGAACTTTCCAAATTATGAAACTCTTCAGCGTTTATATTGCGTTCTCATGGAAGAGATTAAAGTGACTTCGTGTTTTTCATCGCCGTCCACCTTTACCTAAACTAAACTAAGTAACTTTAATACTTTTGAGTTTTGATCAATTTTAGTAGCTGTAAGTTAGTTACTTAGATTTTCATTAATCATTTATTAATCACTAGCTTTCCGCAAGCTACCCGCGGCTTCGCCTGCGTGGAAGTCGGAAATTATCTCACGGGAACGTACTGCCGGGATAAAAAGTATTCTATATGTTAATTCAGGTTATAAATTAATTCTATGTGCCAAATTTTGTTCGTGATTGAGTAACAAACATCCAAACATACAAACTTTCAAATTTTAGTAGGCTAGTAGAATTATTACCAATAGGAATAATAGAAGCCCTTAAATTGAGCACTGAGATTTAAATTAATTCCATAAATTACAATGTCATATTAAATGAATATAATCTTAATGTTGTTACCTACCCAATAATCAACAGACGACTGAACAGTAAAGCTGATTAAAGGCTTTGGTTGTGACAATTGGTTAGAACTGTGATCAGAGCCTAGGTTTAAAGTTCAGACAGAATTGAACCAACTATAAATCAAAACAAACATTTAAAGAACCAGAAGTACTTTGTTGACAACTTCATCTATTCATTCATAGTAACTATGAATCCATTGTATGAGGACGTAAGTTTGAAGTCCGTCGCGTCTTTTTGCGGAAGCTGGATCGTCGCCAACGTTCATACAATGTTATTATGAGATTTTACTGGGTGAGTATATTACCGTAACAACGCTTCTGTATTTATGGTGGCAGTGCCACCTAGAGAACAATCCACAATCCACGGGACTCACTAAATCTTTGCGAGTCGACCATACGTCTTTATTGCGACATCCGATTTGTTTCGACGTTTGTTCGTTGTTGGTTTTAGACCACCTCAGTTGGTTATTGGAATCGTATATTTTGGAATTAGAAGAATAGTTCTCACAACAATTAGCCTTATTGAAAGATTTTGTTTTACACGACACGTCTCTGTTTAAATACCGTAAAAACGTATACTTTACATATATGTTTTATGATTAATCGTTCAAACAACTGCCAAACACAGCTTCCTTTGCTTTATGCCAAATTTTTCATTTCGTTGTCTCATCCGAATATGCCCTTCGTTTGTCTGCGAATCATCTGACTTAGTAAATAGTTCATCATTTCGTATCGCTAAATCCCCAAGCCATCTTCAAACTTCTTAATACTAACAACATCAATTTACTAACTCTAACTTTAAGATCATGACTTATGGTAATTGATGTCTTACTGGTAGGTACTCCACTGTGATGCCTAAGTCTTGTACAAACTGGATTTACCGCTTACCTACCCGTATTTACTTAAATTACTTAGCTTAGACTGGCTAGTGGAATAACTAGGTACTTACTATCTTCCGTCTTTATGTAGATCACTATCAAATCTCTTGGATACAGGACCTATATACTTGTTCTACGTATACAGAAATGCTTGGGTTTTTGATGGTTTGCATTAATTAACAGCATATTGGCAATTTATCAAAATATGATACACAAATACATACATTTAAGAATGAAATTCGAATACATAATATGTAAATCTGTTGCCTGTGCCATAATTTTTACCAGTCACATCCCCAATCCATAAAAGCATCGAGCGGTTTTTCCCAAACTTTTTTTTTTATACATTGGCTTTGCCGACCAATTCGAATCCAATTTACATTTCAATCGGGAGCTTCATGTAAAAACATGAGACTCAGAGAGCATGCCGCTGCGCTGTGGAGGGCTTATGAAATAATGTAACATTGGGGCGCAAATACTTCTATACATTTACAGTAGGTACAATCAGTCTCAAAAAGATGTACACATTGACATGAATTCGTTTGACTGTCTACAATAATTTGTATATTATGCGTTGTGTCTACACATTGATAAAATATTGTAGGCAATTAAATTAATTCTTGTCGAAGTATATGTACATCTTTTTGAGGCTAACTGTACATTATTTTGTGCGCATTCAAGGAAAAATTCCTCATAACTCATGTGGAGACATATAAGGTGAGAATTATAAATATTTTCAGCAAAATTCCTGGTACGGAGCCGTGGCGCGAGTGCCTCGGGTATGTTGCTTACGCTCATGAGATTTCCAGCGCTCAGACTTATCTGTTTGAATTATTACTAGTTTTTGTGTATTCTGCCTTGTTTTGGACTGCAACTTTGAAGATTCTTGAACATAAATTGTGTTGGTAAAATTTTTACAGCTTTGTTTTACGTTGAAAATTCTCGAAGACTCATGGTTTTTGAGTAGTAATGTATAGCACGTACCTAGATATTCGATCAATTGAAAAAGTTAGGATCTACTAACTTACATTAACGCCCAAAAATCTAAAATTCATACTGAGAATCAGCACTTTTTGAACATCAAAATTACCTTAATTATGGAAGTCTCCCAAAACGCCCGCCCTTCACCACTTTCTAGTGCTTTTGCTGGGAAGAAGAAGTGGCGCAACAAACTCTTCAGCAGCACAGCTATCTGATAAGTTAAAAAATTGAGACAAGATACAGGCTAAGACAATGTTATGAAAAATATTCCCAAGAAAAAAAAAACGTCGAAAGCAATAGGCAGTTTTCCAATTTTATTTTGACCTTTAAAGAAACTGTCCATAACCACTAAAATACACCTCCTCTTTACAGAATTTCTAGGTACCTATAAACCAATAAAGATCTAAAACAAGTTGGCATCATGGCCGGTTGTCTTCACTTAAACATGCATGAAAGAAAGTACGTGGCATGTTTCTACGAATATATTTTCAGTGCACATGAACCGCTGCATCGAAGAGTTTAGGGGTGCCACTTGTAAACAGAGATTTAATATTGAAAATTTTTATTCTTGAAGCCGTAGAATCTAACAATGATCGTTATTAATTACATAAGATATGTGAGGTCTCTAAGCGCATTAGAAGCCGAGGAGATGCTTAGGGACCTGAGGTAGCTGCCAAAGCGCGGAGAATTTAAGGTTGAGAGACAAATTGAAGGCTCAGGAGTCGTAGTTATAGCAAATGCGTAGGTAACTGGGTACTGCAGGTTTTGGTGGTAACCCTATTTCCAGATAAAGTTGCTAAGCGCGCAGCCCGAGTGCGCGTTGTAAACTAGTTTTATTCGGCTATAACAATACTCTCGCGGGATGCCAGAACATGTCCTCCTATACCTTACCCCCTTATTTTTCATGTAATTTGCGAAACGATGGCTTTTATGCGTCGTTAATTCAGAGTTGTTGATGTTAATGTCCATGATGCGAGCTTTTGAATTGTCTGTTTGCTTAACGTTTTGTTATGGGGACGGGTATAAATTATTATGTTTACGTGGAAGCCGAGGCTTAGTATGTGTTATGAATATTCGTGGATCTCATAATTACGGAATGTATTTTATAATATGTGTTAATGATTGTCTTCTGTTTGTTATATTCACCGGAATCATTTAAAAGGCATTTATGCATTTGAGTTTAAAAAATAATTGGTCTGTCAAATATTTAGACAACGTTTTGAATACGACTTGTGCAATTTTAATAAATACTGTTCTTATTACTCAGATCTGGCATTTATAAAAATTCCATCGGTTAGGTTTAATAACAAAAGAAAACACATTTAATTACTCTCAACTTTGAACTGCCATTACACTCGGTTCACTCGAATATTTTTTTCATGGATTATGTTAATGCAACCTGAAAATTTACATTATCTGTGAAATGATAAAATTTGCACTAGCTTGGGTAGTAAATATTCACAGGCGGCTTACCATCAATACCCAATGGAGTCTTGTCATCTCTTATGATATAATATATGGACTTAAGGCCGGTTTCTTCTGACATAAATGTACCTAATGTGTATTTCATGAACATGTAACCCAGGTACCTGCATCGTGTGTGCAGAAACACGTAGAAAGATTGAAAGGGGATTGGTCATATTTATTTTATCCTACCCCTTTTAAACCTATCCACTTTTTTCCATTTGGAAATAGCACTGCGCGCGTTGGTCGACGCAGTAATCGGTCTCTATTTGTTCCGATATTTAATCTTTTCGTTCCAGAATTTTTTACACGTTTGATAAAACCGAAACTAAAATGCGCTTATGTTTTAGTGGGACTCCTTGGGGGTAGACCGTAAATAGGATACTGCTCTTATCTCCGGGATGCAAGACATTTTGATATTCAATACCATTGGAAGCAGCTTAAAGTGTAAACCCAAATTCAAATGTGCTTATGTGTCACAAATAAAATTATGCTCATGTCAAAAGCCGAATGAACACACCCTCCATATTATAATTAAGACTAGCTATTAAATGTTTTGCAAACGAGGTAGGTAGGCAGTTAACTTCTGAGCTGAACTCAGAGCTCTCATCACTGCGCTCGGAAGCCCTAGAATCCATCGTTACGTTCGGGATTCAAAATAGCGCCCGTGACCTAAAATATCATTTTATCCTTTTAGTGAATAATCTAGTATTTTCATTTGACACCATTGTCAAATTATCTTATTTTTTTAGAAGGTAGGTATATAAGTTTGTATGTCATAGAATGTGTTATATTATGTTTGCAAACGAATTTACTCATATAATGTCAATATTTTAAGACGAATGGAATCTTCCCGACCATATATATAATTTAAATTTAGACTCAGACAAGGTTGTGACGTATTTGATTTTATATAAGTGAGCTTGAAAAAATACGTTATTTGTCTGAATATTGTAAATAGGTGTTGGTAACAATAGGTACCTACGTAAAATATTTTATTGAGAATAAAAATAGTAACATTCGATATATAACAATATAGGGGGTTTTTAAGATTTAACCAAAACATTAAAGCCTACCACAGACGTAGCTATAATATATATTTTTAATACGCACCAAAAACTACGCAAAAAAAAGCAAAAGCAAAGTAGATTAATTAATATATATTAGTAATATTATTTTCTTTATTTCATAGATATACAGATAATTTTACATTTTTAAATATTTTTATAGAAACAAAATAAAACAAAAACATTTAAAATCATAAAAAAATATTATTTTTATTATTAATAAATTAATATTTATTAGCTATGTGGGTGGCGGCCTTAATACAAAATAATAAGAATGTTTATTTATTTATATATTACGACAAAGATAAAGATGGGAGAGCAAGAAAACTTATTTAACTTTTAGAGGTATGAGGATCAGGGTGTAAAGTTCACTCATCCACCATAGAAAAGGGAGGATCCTCCAACCAGACGGGTATTATGTCTGGCGGGCAACTGCCCATATGTTGATTTCGGATAGTCTTATCTATGTTATTCGCTCAGTAAACTCTAACTGCGAGATGTAGGAATTGTGTGACGTCATGTCTTTTTGTTTCGTAATTTTTGTATGTGGCGGTCTAACCGCTACATCACTCCCCTCCGGAGACCGGAGGTCGATAGTGGGCTGAGTCTTGGATCTTGCGATGCTTCACAGTGCCAGCTGTGGTTCCAGTGAGTCGGAACCGGGTGCCGCATAGTTCACGGTGTGTCGGAACTGTCTGCGGTGATTCCCCAGTGAGTCGGGGTGGCGCTGCGTCGTCATCCAGTGAGTCGGATGTGGTACAGCGCCGGGTTGTGGCTGACTGCTTGCGTCGACCAGGAGAGGGTAGAATAGGTTCTGCTTGTGAGACCGGCCGGAAGTGCAGGTGCTGTGCCAAGGTTGCTGATGAGGCTGAGGTGATGACCAGGAATGCGCGTTCGCTGCATGCTGGTGGTCAGGATACCCGTTGAAGCCGTGGGTGCTGGCTGGCTGTGTGACTCGCCTCACGAAAGCTTGCGGGAGTGATGATGATGACGTCACGCTGAAGTAGCTGCACGAAGGCTGCGTTGACGTTCATACTCGGGGTCACCAATTTAGGGGTATGAGGAACAGGGTGTAAAGTTCACTCATCCACCATAGAAAAGGGAGGATCCTCCAACCAGACGGGTTGTTGTGTCTGGCGGGCAACTGCCCATATGTTTATTTCGGGTAGTCTTATCTATGTTATTCGCTCAGTAAACTCTAACTGCGAGATGTAGGAATTGTGTGACGTCATGTCTTTTTGTTTCGTAGTTTTTGTATGTGGCGGTCTAACCGCTACATCACTCCCCTCCGGAGACCGGAGGTCGATAGTGGGCTGAGTCTTGGATCTTGCGATGCTTCACAGTGCCAGCTGTGGTTCCAGTGAGTCGGAACCGGGTGCCGCATAGTTCACGGTGTGTCGGAACTGTCTGCGGTGATTCCCCAGTGAGTCGGGGTGGCGCTGCGTCGTCATCCAGTGAGTCGGATGTGGTACAGCGCCGGGTTGTGGCTGACTGCTTGCGTCGACCAGGAGAGGGTAGAATAGGCTCTGCTTGTGAGACCGGCCGGAAGTGCAGGTGCTGTGCCAAGGTTGCTGATGAGGCTGAGGTGATGACCAGGAATGCGCGTTCGCTGCATGCTGGTGGTCAGGATACCCGTTGAAGCCGTGGGTGCTGGCTGGCTGTGTGACTCGCCTCACGAAAGCTTGCGGGAGTGATGATGATGACGTCACGCTGAAGTAGCTGCACGAAGGCTGCGTTGACGTTCATACTCGGGGTCACCAATTTAGGGGTATGAGGAACAGGGTGTAAAGTTCACTCATCCACCATAGAAAAGGGAGGATCCTCCAACCAGACGGGTTGTTGTGTCTGGCGGGCAACTGCCCATATGTTTATTTCGGGTAGTCTTATCTATGTTATTCGCTCAGTAAACTCTAACTGCGAGATGTAGGAATTGTGTGACGTCATGTCTTTTTGTTTCGTAGTTTTTGTATGTGGCGGTCTAACCGCTACAAACTAAATAAGTTTTCTTGTAACAAACGTACCTACTTTGTTCGTCCAGGACGTTTCTATTCTTGTTATAACTTTCAAACGATTTAATTTAATTAATTCTATCAGTATTATGGTAAGTATTATACCTACTAAGTAGATTATCAGAAAGCTAGAAACTTTCTGTTAAGTAGAGCAGCTTGACACGGTTCTTGTAACGTGAAGTTCTCTCCATGAAGTCTTAAATATATAACAGATTATCTGGTTTAATTAAACGATAACTACCCGAAACTGCTTGATATTATAATGTTCATAACAGTTAAACTGTTGCAGTACTAAGCTACTAAGTTATAATACTTTATAAAAAACACTTTTAATCAAATTTTATGTAGTCGGTAAAGACCGTCGCCGATGTTCCTATTTGCAGTAAAATAGGGTTTATCGTTTGATACAAACAGTAAGTGCCAATTCTTAGTGCAGAATTAAAAAATATCTACCCTTTGCTATGTTATAACATTGTCAAGAATTTGTAACAGAGGTCTCTATTCTATACAGAGGGATCTAATTTCAGAATTTCACACTACGATATTTTATAAATTTTCCTGAAACGTCTCTACAATTTTCTTTCCTCATTTCGGCAACACATCTTCAGTAGCAACGAATGAAATGGAACGAATATAGCTGAATTCCATATGACTGGACTAGGTCAGGTCAAAAATAAGATACAAGTTTTTATTTACTTAGATACTTATATATTCTCGGTAGCACCTCCCGAAATAAATAATCCTCAGGGTGGACTATACGTATGCACAAAAAAGGTCATGTCGTCTAAAATGCTGGCATACAAAACTTATACGCACGTAGGGTAGGTGCTTTGTTTTCTCATGTCGGCTGGAAGAGCGCTTGAGGAGTTATTGTTTTCACATGTCATGCGGGAGATATATCGTTCCACGTTCCACTGAAGAAATGAAACCGCTCCTTATATCGCACAGTTTGGAACCCAAGTTTTCATTTACATGTTGATTTTATTTGCCGCGAATGTACATGACTGCGAGTGGAATATCAATGTGACAATTTAAATGTATATGCTGATATCCCATCCATATAAATCACAGCCCTAAATATTCAAGCTTAACTTCTGCTTATTTTTTCACGATTCACTTTGGTGAGAACTGGAGTGGGTTTGGGTGTGCCTTTCTTTTACAGAGACATGTACAGACGCCAGCACATCAAGTTACTACAATCTGTCAAATTTCTTTAATAAATTTTCGACTTTATCGCTAAAGAATAAGGTTTAATGTTGATTGGGAAAATTTTACAGATTGGAGTAGGTTTATGTGCTGGCGTCTGTACTAAGCCGACGTTCGCACGGACGTGTTTTTATCGCGGCTACTTTTTTTTTCGTACACTGGGTTTTCAACTCTCGGTATTGAGCCGAGCATTGAGAATCCAACATAGCGGATTTTTTCACATTCAGCACGTATCCCAGCGCGTCAAGAAAACACACTGTTGGATATTCGACTTTCGGCGCTAAGCGGAGCGTCGAAAACCCAATACGCGAAAAAATACGCCGCGATAAAAACACGTCCGTGCGAACGTCGGCTAACTGTGATGAATTTGTTATAATAGGGTTAAGATGCAAAATTAGAATTAGAATTAGACTTACAGTTGGTACATTGTTCTAGTGTAATTTTCAAATATTAATTTACAGTTGGTACATTGTTCTAGTGTAATTCGCAAATATTAATTAGTGCTAGTGCAATTTAATGTTGCTTCACTGTAAGTTGTCGTAATTTTGCGAACAATGAGTGCGTTTCTAAAGCACGCACGCGTTGCTAAGTTATTTCAATTTTAGTATAATATCTACTGCCATTATTTCACTGTAGTCAAGTGATAGCGAAATATTAACGGGTCTATGAACTAAGCATTTGCTGGCTAGAGGAGCTACTGAAATTAAAGAGAATTAACGCGATTATCAGAAATACTCGTGTAAGCTCCAAAATCCAATAAATATAATTGACAAAGTTATATAATTGACGAAGTTATAAGCTTGTAAGACCGTATAATTACATACTCAATATTCAAGTTTTACCCTAGTAGGAGGGTCGCAGAAATATTCGTTCATTTATTTGTTGGAATCATTCAAATTATGGTTCAATATTAACGAAGGTATCTACCTACTTACCTGTGTATGTCTCAAACAAATGACAGAAGACTTTTTTTTTTAAATCTAGGTTTATCCTCAAGATTCCAGCCACGGGACGTCGATTAATTTAACTTAAACTTGTGATCAATACGAACCACAGCTTAATAAATCTAAAACTTTTGAGCTCTAACTTCAAATGCTAACTTTATAACTTTGTAAATCAAATGAATACTAAATAGTTATTCGGACTTCGATAACTAAACATCGAGTGCAAATCGAGAGAAACTTTGTTCGAGAATGAAAACCAATGAAATCGACAATGTTTCAGCCATTCGTACCGAATTCGTTGTTACGTTTCGTTATTGCACACAGAACCCCTGTTTATGTCTTTGCGAATAACCGCCTCATAAATTTTACGAACTTGGGGGTAATATCGTTTGCTTATTACAACGCGTTATGTTGGTAACGTAACGTATTAACCGCTCACTACCGCTCGCTGAGACTTATTTGCATAATTTTAATTTTGTTATGTATGATATTAAGTCATTGCACGTAGCGCCCAGAAATACCTTCATATTTTAATATGATACACGAAATTACCTTGAAAAAGTCGCTTTACAAAATACCTGTGGGCCAAGTCTACTAATTTACAAACGTCACAATGGTCTCTCCATTGTTAGTTTTTGACAGATTTTGTATGGCAAAACTGTCAAAAACTTACCATCGAGAGACCATTGTGACGTTTGTAAATTAGTAGACTTGGCCCCCTGTTTTGTATCCTTTTTTGCTGAAATATCAAGCCAAACCAATAAATAATAGACAAGAAAACAAGCACATAAACAAAGATAACATTCAAAACTTGGCGTGGCGAGCGAACTGAGCAAAAATATGACGAAATCTTCAGGTAAAGGAACGGCAATACAATAAAGAAAACTTAAAATATTCACGAGGCACACGAATAACAAACAGAACCTCGCAATCGCAAACTTACGTAGGCTTCAGCGGAGTAAACTGTGAGCTTCAGTGGCAAATGGCGGGGCGGGCCGGAGAGTCTGGCCGACTGCCAAACACACGTTTAGTGGCCACGCGCGTATAAAAACTACGGCGTTTAACACGCTCTATCTGTTCGAAGCTCAAGGGACGTTCCGTATTACTTAGCAATTGCATTATTCGAATTAAATCTGCTATCTAATTACGCAACACATTTTCGTAAACGATTCCGACTAATTTGTTTCATTTTGACAGTTCAACAACATTCATTGCATCGTTTACGTTGTCTGGCAGATTTTTTTTCGAACTTATGAAGCAATGGATTCACAATCTGTTTCAAAACGATTCAGATTCTGGTTGATTGTGTATTACGTAATTAGGGTACTGTTTTGATGCAAATGAGACACTTTCTTATAAACGAAGCTTCTGTTTTATTTTACGTCAAATTATAATTTTACTATGCCATGCTCGATTTTCACTCCAGTAACAACATAAAGATTATTTTCTTTAAATATTCTCAACGCGATGAGTGGTCTTGGTTATTTTAAAAATTATATAATTTGCCTCATAAAAACTTCAGAAAAAGGCTCTTCAATAATTAAATACCAACTCGTAAAGTGAAGCGCCAATACCTCCAACGTTTCCGCCGGAAGAATTTTTAATTATTTTTCTTATAAGTACTAAACATAGCTACAACGGTAAAACACGAAACTCTGAACAAAAATAACTGAATTATGAACTTGTTCTTCATCCATATTTATCCCACGTTATAAAGTAGATCGTTCCATCTTAAATAAAGAGCGTCTAGAATTAATACACTTTCCACATTATAAATTGCTTTCGATTTAAAAGTGTAACGCAAACCATTTATTTCCTTAGCCTCCTGGTTTCGTGTTTAGCCCTGAAACTATTAATATTATCTCGAACTGCGACTTTTATAGATCCGAATGCTTAGAATATAAATAAATGCTTATTTCTTCTTAAGTTCTTGCTTATATCAGCTAACTTATGAAGTCGTATAGGAACGACCGGAACTTCACCATTAGCAACATCACTCGTGCTTCACACTCAAAGTTGGGGAAGTGAATGATGGTACTGCACGTTTTAATATTAATATATGTATAGATAGATCCTCTGAGTTATTTTGGAAGTCAACTATTAATATATTTCAATGTTCCATCTACGAATTGACGTCAGAACCTTAAAGATAACATCGCAGTAAACAGTGTGGGTTGGTAGGTGTTTAAATTCATTAGAATATTAACTAAAACCTGAAACAGCTAGGCAGCTAAAATTTCGAACATCTAATGCTGATAATTTAGAAGATAACTAAAATAATAAATGTGTTTTAGTACTAACTAAACCTGTAAAGTTCAACTCACTAAGAAAGCCATCTATTTGAGCAACCAACACTTTAGTATAACGTGGGTATAATCTACCTTCACTCGAGAAAAGCCTTTGAATTAAGAGGATTCGTTCAGTCTAACTTATGTACCACCTAACTTTTGACGTGTAAAACGAGTTGATATTAGCTCTTTATTGAGGGCTTATTTGAACCAAAAATTGTTAAAAAGTTTCTACTTGAGAAGTAGAAATAACTATTGCTAAATGGGGAACATTATTTTAGGTAGGTATTCGACGATGTTGTCATGGCAAATCTTTGTTGGCCGTCAAATTTCTAAGTGAATCTTACTGGAGTATTGAGTTCCAATCACGTATCTAGGTAATGTTGATTAAGACCTTAAATGTAATCATATGGCTATTAATTTAAATAATTTTGTGATGTGAATGTGAATTATTTTGCATACTATTATATAAAATCATTTTTTTCTAACTGAACAGACAGCTGTGCTGCTGGGGAGTTAGTTGCGCTACTTCTTCCCAGCTAAAGCACTAGGAAATGATGAAGGGTGGGCGTTTTGGGGGACTGTCTTATGTAATTTTCACGTTTGAAAAGTGGTAATTCTTAGTTCCTTCCTAGTTTGAATAAATGACTTTAATTTTGAAAGCAATCGATTAAAGTGGTAACAAACACGAATACGATACAAAGAGCTTTCAACTACAAACGCCAATAGATTCCGCCTAGTATCTATTCGAGTAGCACAATGATCTGTAGATCCGATACGTTGCTATTGCGTGTGGTTGCAGGCGTTAGATACCAGAGCACACGGTTGTGGCCACATTTGAATTTCTGCCTAAATTATAAGTGGAAATCTATGCATAGAGCATATTACGGAAATCTGATCACTGAGTCACTTCTATTGTTACGTTAGTATAAGCTAGCAACTTTGGATTCGATGTCTAATTTTAAATAGAAACAGTATTATACGAAAATAGTTTATTAAGAATCTAAATCCTCAATTCTATTTTCTACCAGGCCTGTCATATGGCTTCGTATCGAATCAAAGCTTGTACAAAATGAAACACGACATCTAGGTGAAAAAGGTCGAGATCCAAATAAATTGAGTCCCCTTTAAAATGTTTATTAAGTTTAAAAAAGCTATATTGCTCGCGGGTAATTTTGTTTTGGGAGTTTATTTTTTGTTGCTGCCCTCGTTGGTCGTAGGCGGGCAATCGTGACGTAGGTCGACATACAATTTCCTGTCTATGGGCCGCTCTGACCGCTGCTCTTTCCCGGGAGATTTAGCTTCGTCTGACAACCTGGAAATGTTTGCCGGATATAGGATGTCAAGCAGCCAACCTTTGCTCTAGGGCTACTGAAATTGCTTCCGACTAACGCTCGCCTTTGTATCGTTGCATAGTAGAATTGTTTGAGATTGCACTACAAATATAATTTTAGAAACATCCTCGTAGAATGTCAATAAGTGTTGGCAACTGTTTTCATTGTCGCGGGTCGTAAATAGCTCTTAACGAGCATTGAGACGAAGCAATGTTATCTACATTCTTCAGTCTTAGAATTTTTGGTTCTAGGACATGCCGGTTTCCTCACGATATTTTAATTAACGGTTTTGAGAGCAGTGGTGATGAAATAATTTACACAAAGTAAAGCGACTGTCTGGGTTCAAACCAATGACCTACAACTCGTAAGTCGCGGCCGTTACCACTGGGCCACCACTGCTCAACGTATAATGTAACATTAAGGCTTTTACCCTCAAAACCGATGAACACACACAAGTATTAATAATGATTAACCCATGGATAAACACGGCTCGATAAATTATATTAATTACGGAAATATCCTATAATAATTTGTTCATTTAGCAATTACGTGGGTACATTACATGTAACATTCATAATGATGTTTTCCTTTCTGCGTTCGACTTCCAAGCTGCGGCATACAAAGTGCTTTTTTGTGCTACAACATTCATTTTCACAGCGAAGGTTTGGTTTTCCGATAGGCAAACGCATCAGCGGAAATGCGACATAAATTATTCAATGGGAGTCGATCAGATGCCTCGACGAGACCCTGGGCGCAACCGATACAGCAAAAGGGTTAGGCAGGTACACTAAAGTGATTCCCATAAGATGCGATATTGAGAGCACCATACCAGACTGGTATAATTTTGTAGCTCTAATGGAATTGGAGCAAATGTACGCACTTCTACATTTTCCTGGGAAACGTGTAATGGTAAGTGCTTTCACGCATACCAACGTCCAATTGACGAAAGCGTATCACGCGAATTATGTCGATTTAACTCTGGTTTTATTACTGTAACAAATCAAATGTCTATTTAACATCTGGGAATAGGGCAATTGACAAATTGAAACCTAAATCGTTGGACAAACGGTAATCTTCAGGTCCTAGCGTTCATAGGACGATTGAACCCAAGATTTGTGGATGGCGAGGAAACTTGTGGATTACATAGCTACATACTTTTGCGCGAACAAGGGGAAAACTGGGGTAACAGCGGGTTGGAAGCATCACAAATGCATTTTAGATGCGGCCCCAGTTGCGGAATAAAGAGTGAAGAGTTTCCTGAGCGTTCACATATCTATAGTTTATTTGAAATAAGTAGGTACTCGCAGATATTGTAACGTGCAGTCGGGGTGTATGGAGAGTGGGTATGTTTTATTCGTTCATACTTCAATGTAGGTCATCGACTCGTGTAAGCTGACGCAATAAGTGTCAGATATTTTACGTTCAAAAAGCAGATAATATTAATCAAAAACAGATTGGGGTCAAAGGATCGGACTTTTTAATTTTGACTTTTAGGGTAAATTACTCGAGTGAACGCTGGAAGCGGCGGTATGATAGGATTTTATTTAAAGCTAATAATAGTAAAACAGTAAATATTTTCTTGCTGAAATGTGAAGATAAATAAACGTAGGAACGACCATCTGCAAAAAACATTTTAAAACTATGTACCTAGCTTTCGCCAATCTGGTATGTATACAGGGTGTTTGGCAGAATATTTGTTGAACATACGAAAATGGTGGATAGGTGGGGTCATCTACTTATTTGGTATTTATTTGGCCTCATTTTTTTAATGTTCAACGTTCTGCCAAAACCCCTGTATGAAAACATAACCAATAATGGAAAATTGGCATCTTAGGTAGTTTTTAATTTATTTTAAATTGAATTGAAAGTATTCTTGTATATTTGCACATCTAATACTTATGTTTTATGCTGGATTATTTTCGAACGCAATGTGAACTGTTACTGAATAAATAAATTGAATTTTTCAAATGAATTTAAAACTGAATACAAACGATTGATTTTGTTATTGAACTCCGATAAAATGCAATATTATGTAGTTCATGCTAGTGTCCGACTGAAACACGATTTTCGGCCAAAACCGAAACCGTAACCGCATCAGAGGCTCCTTTTCTAGTTTCGGCCGAAACCGAAACTTATGAAGTTGAGTAAAGGTAATTTTTAATTTCCAAGATTTGTCATTTTATTAAGGGCTGCAACTATCAGATTTCTTTTATCCAAAGAAAAAAAATACAAGATAGGAACTTTTACCAGATTTTGTGTGAAAAATGGTCAGAATTTCTAAATGACACTTGAAAAAGAGCCCAAACTTAAATAAGAGCCTTAACAGATATGCTACTGTTAGCGTTTGCGATTAAAGGCTTTTCCAAAACAAGCGCGACTTGTCGCGCGACGCGATACGAACAACACAATTTCTAAGAAAACTTCATGGTATAACAATAACCGGTGTCGCGTCGCGCGACAAGTCGCGCTGGTCTGCTCAAAGCTTAGCGTTTAGTAATATTCATAATTATGCTCGATTCAACTCTAAGCACCGCACAATTTTAGGATCAGCATTCAGCAATCAGTGATTTAATCGCTTTTCGGAAGCACGCTATACCTACCTACCTAGTGACAATGCTTTATCTCTCCGCCAAATCATACAGCATCGTTAAAAAACGCAATTTATTAACTGTAGGTACTTTGAGAACGTTGCGTTTTCTAATGCCATGCATTGTGTGAATTTGTGTGTTGGCGTCTCGTTCTATCAAATGGAACGTAATGCAGAGTAAAAGTAATCACTGAAACGAGTGACCGAACGCTGAGTCGCTTACATGCTGCTGTTGGCCTTAGAGCTTGTATCAATCTTCCAGAAAGTAAATAAGTCCATACTTGCTGATACTAAAACCAACATATTGTCTTCCAAGAATTTAAATGATTTATATTAATTATAAGTAGTAAATTAGTGGACAGTAGGTATAGTTCAGCTTGGTGGTATCAAATGGTGTTTATCTACAAGATGGATACGGCTAGGACCGAAGAAGACCTGCTATCTAATTACGCAAAACATTTTCGTAAACGATTCCGACTAATCTGTTTCATTTTGACAGTTCAACAACATTCATTGCGTTATTTACATTGCTGAGCAGAACTTATTTTCAAACTTTTGAAGCAATGGATTAGCAATCTGTTTCAAAACGATTCAGATTCTGATTGATCGTGTATTACGTAATTAGGTTATAGTTTTAGGTATTACTTACATTTTTTTTAGGGTTTGTACATAAAGCGTGAAAACGGGTCTACGCTGTATTGTAAAAAAACCGACAACTAACGAACGCCAGTTTCGGCCACTTTTAGGCCGAAATCAAAATTGCGGCTAAACCTTATTTTGGCCGAAACTGGCGGAAACCGAAACCGAACCCTCGGTCAAACACTATTTCATGCACAATTAAATTGAGGGGCGAAGTTTACTCTGTCAATGTTCTATTTATTTGGAACGTAATTAATAAAGATCAATGTTTACATAATGTTCAGCTGAATAACAACGTCGTTCAAAAATATTTACATTAACACAATAACTTGTTTGTTAGTCTTCCATCATTTCTGTTCTAAAACTGGAAAAAAAACATCGGATATTAAATGGAAAAACAATTAGTGGGTACTTCCGCTATACTAATTTTGATGCGGTTTTAATAAACATCACTTATACAATTTAATTACGGAAGGTTTTTTTACACACACGGCTACATATCAAGCTATCACTAAATAAAAGTGCACTGTTGCATTTTCAACGTTAGGCTCAGCGCTAAGAGTTGAGAATCCAACAGTGCACTTTTATTTAGGGATTAATTGTCGATTAGTTATCGATGAAAACGGGCATTAGGTACATATATGTATATTAAAGAATTAATATCGATGTTTTTTCAAGTCGTGAAAACCATGCGAACCGAGTGCGGGTCGCTAGTAGTCAGATAAACAATGAACTTTAATTTTATTCACAATAAGTACCTAGATGGATATTATGTTGCTTTAATCTTACAACAATTCAATAATAACAACATTGAACCTACAGTTATTGATATAAGGGCGTTACACCGTGAGCTGTTATAAATAATTTCACTGACCAGCAATTACTAGTGTTACTATAATGTGGTACATATATAAATCTGCTCGCTATGCATAGCTGTGCAGTCAACACACAAATCCAACAATATTGTAAATGTGAAAGTTTGTATTGGAAGTTTGTTACTCAATCACGCAAAAACGGCTGAACGGATTTTGATGAAATTTGGCACATCGATATTTTATAACCTGGATTGACCTATAGAATACTTGTTATCCCATAATTTACGACTTCCACGTGAGCGCAGCCGCGGGCGAAAGCTAGTATAATTAACCGATTTTTTTTGTGTTTGTACAGTTTATTAATTAAATTTAGTTTGTGTAGTAGGAACCAGGGTGTTTTCATTTCAGACGACCCACAGGCCGCCATTTTAACGAAGAAAAAAAGAAAACGTATAAGGTTTATTTTGTCACAGTTCATGAAGCAGAAAATAAAATACAAATAACGAAATGAAAATAATGTTTTAACAACAATAGTGTGTGCCTCACGGCTGAAAAGAAGTATCTAGTAAAAAAACTAAAGTTGTGAAAGTAGTGTAGATACCTGAAGATTCCTTTATAGAAGTAGGTCCTGTCCCTATTTTTATAAAGCCATAACAATAAACAAAACATCACTAGAATAGATGTAAGTACTAATGTAAAAATATACCATTTCTAGGATAAGAAAAATAACCTACATTTAGAAATGAAGGTTAAAGAACTGCCAAAAAACGACATGCGTAAGATAAAAACCTTTAGTATAAGCTTAAAAATAATACATAATGGTGCCGATTCTCTTGTCACAAATGTCTCTTAAACTAGACTAAAAATCACTAAAATTTAGTTTAGTCCTGTCAAACGAGGATTTCCCATTCTGAAATAGACTAAAGTGACACAACTTAACTATATTTTAGTTTGACAGCACTAAGATTACACTGAGTTATTAGTTTACTGAAAATGGCAATTTTGCTATTCTGTATTTGACGTTTTTCACCAAAAATTTAGTGTAGCCAACTAAATCTCACTATTTTTAAACGTGATTAAAAACGAGTGAAATAAAATTAGTGGCATGAACTAAAATTAATACCAACACTTCGATTTCAGTGCAAAAACAGTACTGTCGCAAAAATAATGAAAATTTCGACCCCCTTTAAAAAATCCTTAAACCCCTATATCTCAACATGTTGGTAATAATTTTTCATATTTTCCATACAAAAAGTGAAAAAATTCATATAAAACACGTCGAACGTAAACAAGTACCACGTGGAGTAGTGACGCGATTGTCAAATTCCATTTTAGATGTGTCAAAATTATTTTTTAATTTAGAGATTTTTTTTGTCAGAATTTCTTTAAAATTCTCATAGTTAAAAGTAAGGAATATTAGTGATAGTTTAGTTAGTTTAGAAGAGAATGGTGTACAAGAGAATCGGCACCATAATCTCTGGGAATGTACTTAAGCGTATTAAAACATTTATGCAAAATGCACAATCTTTGCAAAAGCAAAGGTCGGCTCCCGATGTAATAATAAATGAACTTTGATCTGGAACAAAGGCGACCGCGGAGATTAGCTAACCTAATAATGTGCAAACGTTGTGTGCAATCACAGTGAGGTTTTAATAAGAAAGGTCAGACGCTTGATAAAGTTATGATAATATTGAACATCGCAATAGGGCGAAATGTGGGTGAGACGTAATAGATTACTTATCTTTATTTAAATACAGCTAGTTGGAAACGAGCAGTTGGTCTCGCCTGTCATTCTTGGATCTTTGACAGTCATTTCGGGTAGTCATAAGCCCAAAAGTCTGACAACCAGTCTTACCAAGGGGTATCGTGTTACCCAGTAATTGGTTTGTGGTCGTCAGATATGCAGTCGCTCCATGTAAAATACTGGTATTCAGCTGCATTCGGTTACACCGGAAGCTTAACCAAAAAATTGTTGGAAAAGGCTAGGCAGATGATGAGTTTTAAATGAACAAACAATTAAAAAAAGCCTTTCAATTTTGTTCGATTGATGTAATGCTTTATTTTTTTTATAGTATGCTGTGTCACGTGAAATGAGTTAAACAAAAACAATAGACATGAAGCTGGACAACAAATATTCACACTGGTACACATTTGTGTATGTATGTTTCATAGTCATAAGTCAAAAAGTAACATTCTTTTCGTTCCATTTGATATAAAATATGAAGTTCAGAATTATTATCCAGTGCGAACTGCTTTTGAATGCTGAAAAATAAACTACTCGTTGTTGGAAAGGTGTTTCTGGTAAAAGGCAGCTCGACTGTTTTTTTCTTCGTTGCTCAGCTTTCTTCCGTTTCTTTAGATCTATAAAGAAAAGGCATCCTTCCCAGCTCGTGCTTTTGAAAACTAGTAAGCAACTGTTGTTCAACTTTGTTGTTGTTTTTGAACCAATATTTAAAATGTAAATGGATCTTTACAGTTTTTTCGCTGAAAATAAATTTCATTCATTCTTTTATGTGACAGGTTTTGGCGCCACGATTTGATCACTTCCTGACTTGTTTGAGTAGAAAGATTGTGTTTTTTGAATTGGGACATACCTACTGCCAACGAGAACAACAGCTTTACCAGCAAAGCGCAGTTGTAAAAAAAAAATAACTGCATTAAATTACACGAGATGAAGCGTAACGTAAAATGATTTACCAATATTTCTATTCTTCCGCAACTACATTTACCTTCTAATAACAAACAGTCACAAATTCTATTTGCTCACCGAATACAAAGCAACCGTTGAAATCCTGTTCGATCCCTTCGAATACACATTTCAAAACATTGTTGTGACTCGCGTTTAGCCACGCTTAAGTTAATCTGGTGGGCTTTGACGCGATCACTAGCAAATCACATCACATGTTCCTATAGACTAACAACTGGGTCATCCGTACGATTCACATCTACTTCGATATGCACTAATTAGGAATTTGGAACAACGGATTATTCCACCCTGTATTCCCATATGGTCAGCTTTAATTTGCACGTACTGCCACCAAATAAAATATGACAAAAACTGCGGAATGAATTCAATCAAAATTCACGTTCAATATTAAATCTTGTCACGAGTCACAATAAACTAACTAGTCACTATTCCCCCGAATCCCTTTTAATCCGCGTGGTTTGGAGCGCAATACATAAATGGCAATATGCCGAATCTGTATCGAACAATTCAATTGGCACTGATGAATTTTTTCAACAAACTCAATATTTAGGACAGACTTTTGTTGATTGTGGAATTCAAACGAATGTCAAATTTGAATTTACTTCCATCATTGCCAACATTTTACGGTATGTTTTACAATGTGACATTCATCATGCTGTGTCCAATTTCGACCAAAATAACGTTATTTAGCTTCGTATCTACCTAAATTTTATTTGGATGTAGCACACAGACAATACTAGTTTTGTTAAATTCCAGTTGCAATCAAACCTAGCCGTATTTTAGAAGCACGAGTAAAATCGTGTCCCGAATACGACCCATCGGCGTTATCGAACTGGGCTTTTTAACTCGAATACCAAATCCAATACATTTTGTTACTTTATCGCACATGTCACCTTTTAGATCTGAAGCTAAGTAATTTAGTCTCAATCCAGTCTATATAATAGAATAAATTGACGCCGGCTTTATACAATTTAGCGAATTCAATAACGCGTCTGTGAGGATGCATTGTGATGTTGAAAGAGGCACGGGTGTCTCCTTCATTGTACATCTGACGTTTTGGCCCGACCTTATTTGAATTGCGAACACCTCCGAGCGATTCAAAATGGGAGCAAGAACGATTTTTTTCTTCTTCATGAATGAGATCAGCGAGATCGGAACATCGTGTTCATGGCACTTAAAAAGTCATAAATTAACGTTGGTCGGCCGCAAGCGGGTGAGGTGGGCTTTTACGTGAATAATGACCGAAAAGCAGTTCGCTGAAGGTATCAGAGTGGCTCCTTGAACATATTTTTTCGATTGTAAAAAATTCAAACAATTAAAGTTATATTGAGAATCCTGTTTTAAAAGGAGTTGGAGTAAGTAGGTAGATAACGAAAGCTTTGTCTGATCAAAGCCGACGATAAAATTTTCCAACATTATTTTAATATTCTCAAAAAATTACTCGTGCGTAGACTTTCGCCTGAATAAAATACATGTTAGTTAGTCAAACATTAATCACCATAATTGGATGAGTAAGGAAACAAAAGGTTCGCTGGATATCGTTTTGATGTGAGGGCTGGGTTGGTTTCTAGGTTTCGTCCAAATTGCCACGGTACTCTACGTCGGAGGCACTTAAAGGGTCATAAATTAGTGGTAGCTGCCCACAAACGGCAAGGTGGGTGGTTTGCCACGTGAATAATGGCCGCGGCGAGACCACCGAGCCTCGTAACGTAAAAAAATCCGCAATAAACATAACATTATTCGTAAATAATTTTTAATGTTTGTGGCTGAAATGTCTCCATTAATTTTGCTCTTGTCATCGCGGTTCGTGTTATTTCAATGACAGCTGCCTGTTTAATAAAGCAAGCCGTACATTATTGTAATCGATGAAATATTTGTTCGGCTGTCAGCTCAAATATGCATGTCAGTGTAATATTTCAGAGGTCTTTAATTACTATGAAACCAGTTTCAATGATCATATTTATGATTTCAGCACTAGTACCTTTAATAACCCTAACCCTTTTCCTAATAATAACGTTACTGTAGTGGTTCATAAGAACTAATTGGCTTTCTTCGCCCGTGAATTTTCGCAGAAAATGGAAACTATAATTGTATTTTACATCCAAACACGCATTTATGAAGCTATTCAGTCCGAATGTTTTGATTATAGTTTGTAACAAGAACTCGAACTACGTTACGTAAACAAGCTGATATTAATATTAAAGTTACTATCCACCAAATCCACCAATTGGAATAATAACTAAGTGGGAAGTTATTTTACAAAACGTTGTAATTTTACTAATTAATTTGTTTTTGTTGCAGGTAAGCTTAGTTTGGATACACGACAACAGCGCAAGTGCTCGTTCCACGTAAGTATACTCGTAGTTACAAACGTAATCACTAATGCAGAACAGATAAAACATCATCCATATAATTTTTAATACGTAGAAAGAAGATCTAGATATATCCAACAATATCGGTGCCAAGGTCGTATTTTCACCAAAACAATCGTTATTAATAACAAAACAGAGAGACGCAAGTGTCGTGGTAGATAAGTAATTGGGTCAGACGCGGGTCAAGTCTGGTCACAGCGATCTGCTGATAACCCAGCACGCGTACCAGCGACGTCACATCTTAATGCCGAACACGTATCTTCGTTATTATATCGAACTGTCGCATCAAGATGTGGCTGGACGATGGCGCAAATTAGATTGAACCAAATGTGTGCATACATTTCTTCTTTGATTAAGTCTGAGCATCTGATGCTCATATCGTTCAATCGTATTCGTAGGTCATAATAATATGTATAAAACTGGAACCGATGCTATAATCAAAACTTCTACTTTTTCATGTACCTATTTGTACTAAATAGAACCTTAGGTATTCCTCTTTGACTCTGCTTGAAGAGCTAGTAATTACTACCCGTATTTGAAACATTCCGCAAAACTAAGATGCAGGCTCTTGACATTCTTCTAATGTAGAGGACAAAATGATAACAAGTTTTGCTTACGTTTTTATAAACTATATCTGCGGCACCAGCTTCCGTGTCCATATCCAAATCCTCATAATTTAGGTGCCAATACGGCGCGGCGTGGTCGTTGATAAATGCAAGTTTTTTATTCATCCAATTGAGCCATTGTTATATTCTACAAGAATTTTTGGCCAACCAATTGAATAGGACATTAATTTCAATCGATCACCTTTTCATAGCAACACTTTTTTCAGTTCTCAAAACATTTTCTCAGAATACACGAAAAATATGGTAACAATAATAGCTGTTATCATTCGTCTCCGAACTTTTCTATTGAACTTTTTTATCGGACCAATTTAGCTTGAAATATTTATGCTCTTTTTTATTCGGAAAAACTTTTTCCCGAGGGCGTGGTGCAGTTAGTGTGTCTATAAACTACCCGTACGTGCGATATTCTAGTGGCTCTAGTACAAGGATTTATCTTTGTACCTAGACCATTCCACACTTGACTTTCTATTTCCGGTGGATTCCGAGTGGTATCCTGCGGGATCTTCGTTTCGATAAATGAGGAAACTTACTTCCCGTCGGCTTTGTCTTAGCTAAGTAGGATGCTCGCCGATTGAGAGTTCATTCCGCACTCGCGCTCTCAGATCGAATGAACGTCTCTGTGCTAATAGACATACTTGATTATTAAGACCTTAATAAGCCATTCACTTAGCTGTTAGATAACCGTTATTATATTGAAGCTGGCTACTGAATTACTTGAAGATATTCTCATGGTGGTAACATAAAATACATTGATATTATTGAGTCCAATTTATTACAATTAGGACACTGTCAAGAAGAAAGTGTACGAATATGTTTTAATATTTTAACGTTACGATAGCGTATGTGTTTCGAGGAAAGCAATATTGTATTGTGCTCAAAGAAAATATTGCAATGCTGTTCTCGCGCAATTTCGCAGCCATTGCTTTTTCATATGGTGCATACTTCGTTCATTTGTTCTGTTTTTTTGCAGATGCTTTCATGGCGTGAATATTCATTTTCAGATGCCGTCATAAATATGTAAACACTTTTGAACTCCTCGCCTAGGTGCGCGGCGGGTTTGAAGTGTTGCAGATAACATCTTTGCCTAGGAATATCAGAGCTTACTGTTAGTTTATTTATTCTGAACGTAAGCTATGACAAATGATTGGATTTAAACTGGGGTTTTCTTATTACATTTACATGATTGATCAAAAAAAATAATTTGAATTTCCTATTACTTGTTCATTGGCTGTAGATATCTGTTATAAGCAATAAGGTAGTTAAACTTCTAATTTATACAATATTTCAGCTCTTTTGCAACTCCGTAAAAGCATACAATCGTGGTTAACCCGGTTTGTGTATCATAGATATTATGAACGAGTGGAATAATTAAAACCACAATAAATTATACAAACAGTTCCATAAAAGCAATAAAATAGCGAGCTTCATAAACATACCTACATACCAAGCATTGTAAAAATCACCCACCTAATTCAACTTCAAAGGAAATCTGTGTGATTACGTCACACTCATTTCATTATCACATAAAGAAGAGCGGAGCGCGCTTGGCAACTTTAAAGAATGAAAGTTTCAGCATAAATTGAGAGTTTCCGAAATAGGGGCGCGCTAACGGCAACTCTATCAGACCACCTGCGTCCAAGATTCGAGAATTTAGATGAGTGCATCAAGAGTTGGCGTTTTCACGGAAAGGCAACGTCTCTCAAAGTTGCCACCCGCGGAAACCGTATAAATGTTAATGAAAGTCAGACGTCTCTAATGAGATTACCGTTCCCGTGAAATTGGATTCGCGTGGGACTTCTTTAATTTTCATTCAACGCGAAAATTAGGTAGATTCGGGCGCGACTCGCCTGCCATCTGACTGATTCACATTGAAGGCTTATTATAACTGTGCTTTATTCATTTGGAAGTCGCCTTTATGCGCTTGAAATACTGAATAATGATATCAATTCCGAGAATTAAGTCTATAAATTGATTCAATATTGCCTTGCTACTATGATTTTCAGAGCAAAAACACAATACAAACATTTATACATATCACCTTGAAAATTTATAGAGACGTAGTCAACATATTCGCCGGTTCAATCAGTCAGAAGTCCGGGCACACGTCATGAATATAACAGAAGCATGTTGTGCAATATTCACCCCTATATGTCGCTACACCTACATTTATGGAACGTTTTCTGCATGACGACGGTACAGAATGGAGTAACCCCGCATCCAAAGTGTATTTTTAATACTTCTTCACCCGAACTTTGATATTAGATACTGTTTCAAATTGTTGAGCTTTTCTTTTGTATTTCATGACTCAACTCAAAGTTATAAGAATAAATGTTTCAGGAAAGTTATAACTTATTTATGTTCGTACGTATGTACACAAAAACGCGATGCATAACTGCGTTAGTATTTCGAATGAGGATTTTTAATGTTATTTGGCTAAAGTTTTCTGGTCATTATAGCAGTTGTAGTATCAGATTTACTCATATGTATTTGGAATTAGTATATACATTGTACAGTGTACAGAAACGCAGAGAAGCTTGGTCAGTGCGGCGTTCGGCGATCGCTCCGTGTGCCGCAAATTGAGAGGCTATCGGCTCAGTGCAAATTGAAAGCGCTCTCAAATTGCAGCAGACCTTTGTATTTGTAACCAGGGCCGGAGCGTCGAGAATCAATCAGGGTAATGGGGGTTTGTCCGAATCTGCCAGGATTAGTCGCGGTGAACAACCCTCGCCCACTACGGACTACGGCAACAGACTTTGCAATCGTCCAATGGCGGCCCTTTGTCGAATTGATTGAATGGCCTTTATCTACTCCCTCATTTGAATTTCGAACCGTGATCGTAATAAGAATCAGATACATTTTAGACACCTACAAAATGCAGATTTCACTGAATATTATTTTTACAGAATTTACATTAAAATTTGCAACTTTGCTCACGAACTGCAAATTTTGGTAATTTCGTATTCAGTTATGAGGGTTAAAAGTAAGTTCTCACCCACCTGGGTAAGGGGTGTTTTAATTCAAAATAACGTTTGTTTATTTTCACTTAAAATGTTTCAAATGGTATAAAAATATTCAACATAAAAATACTTAGTAATTTATTCAATTCATTGTAATTTAAATCTTCAATTGTATGCAAAGCTCCAAACTCCACACTTGATTTAGTAACTATCGACGTCACCCCGTACCATAATTTTGCGATAGTAGCGTTAAACGATAGGATGTGCGAGACTGGAATATATGCAACGACAATTAAGTTATTTTCGTGGTACAGAGGTCACAATAGACCGTGGATCAAGCAACAGCCGTCGGATCTAAATCTAAATGTTAATGTGGTTGATAGCTACATTGAAGTTCATCCTCCATCTTCATTAACGCAGTCTGAAATTTTGTTTATAGCAAGAATGATTGTGTGGGTAATGCCATCTATACATTGAGGCAAGTTATTGGAGTAAACTGAAGCTTAGTCGAGCTTATGTGTACACAATAGTAGTAGTGACCACGTAAGCCCATAACGTGACCCACACAAAGCATTTACAGATTGCGAGCGAGGCTGCGGTGCGCCGCAGCGGGGCACAAAGCTTTGCGAAATGTTCGTGCTCACCGGGCCTAACAATTAGCGTAATAGACGTTTGACCGACCACCTCTCTTGCCTTTGGCTATTGTAAATCACTCCATGCACACATGTACTCTCAATTAGTTTTTGTCTGTGGTAAGGATTCGTTTAATCCAACCTGCTCTTAGCTTTGCACCTACACAAGCTTTTCTGAAAATTCTAAACGATTTTACCCGAAGTGTGTCGGATTTTTTTTTGGAGAATTAGCTCATACAGTAATTATGCAAGCTAAGAAAAAGCAAGAAACGTGCTAACAACCTCAATGTTATAACGAACGAGATACATAATTGTGTGCTACAGAGCCAAAGTTTCCTTTGTTTAAAACAATGAGTTTCAGTGAGGCAGCTTGCGTCTGTCTAGACTAGGGACAGCTGGTATTGGGGGACAGGGCAGAGCGGCATTCGAATGAAGAATGGTGGACTGGGGACCACACGTACCTACGTATCGCTTTGTCACGTCACTATTGTACCACTAAACTGTACCCAACGATATTTTACACTCGGAAATCTTTTACTTGTTCGTTGGAACTGTTGAACATTAGGTGGAATATATCATACGAGACATTTTCAAACGGAAAGTAAAACTCACGAGTACTTCTACTAAAATAACATTGAAAAGAATTTTACTAAAATTATACTTTTCATATATGGTTGTGCCACAAAAATAAAAACTAGGAATATAAAAGGTTCCGTTAACATGCACCCGAGAAGCATTTGCTTTTGATGAAAATTAAATGGGTAGGTACGTTTTCAAGGAGATTAAAATGTGACGAAACAACAACACTAAGCTTAACCCTCGCTCTCATTATGAATACTGGACATTCCGCCTTTGAAACATATCGCGTCGAGAGCAACCCTCCACTGACGGGGTCCTTTTAAATACCACTATAGTGCTAATTAAGTGTGAAGTGTTGTACTAATTAGCCCACTATAGAACAAAGACCGTGTGTACTCCTTTATTAAACAGAGATGGTAGATTGCACCTAGTTTGTAGCTAATATATTCCGGACAAGATTTATAGGGGTAAACTTAAAATAGTTACAAGGATCTGGCTCGTGTTAGCTTTGCTGCGAGGCCCAGTTAGAAATTGCGAGACTCTAACAACAGGAACTGTTAACGGCGACGGTCGGCGAAAGTTTATAATCAATTCTATCCCATGACGTTACGTGTTTGTTCAGCTCGTTGTTTAGCAACAAGAAAAGTTAACTGTTGGCGTTTTCGCTTCCCGCAAAAATGTTGGTAAATGTTTTTAATAAACAGTGGGTATGAGCAACCGAAATTGTAATTTTACTCATTCGTTTAAATTATGGCTGGTGTAAATGTCTGTGGGAAGCCTCAGTTTTTGGGCAATACGGAAACATGAATTTTGAAATTCCCCAAGTAAAGTTGTAGGCGGAATGGCGCGTTGTTTATGTGGAGCTAGAAAGAAATACTTGTTGCTCAGTTGCTACCTGCTTGAAATATATCGTTGCGAGGACAAAAATCCATTCTGATTAGACGATTGTTTGTCCAACAAAGTTTTTATTTCAAGGACCCTATTAGGAGTACCTAGTTCAGTAGTTTTATACTTTTATATCCAATTCGAGAATTGGAGTAAAACGCTTGCCTATTTTCTTTTACTGGTATTTTTTCTGTCCGAAAATTTCATGAAATTGGTCTGAAAATATGTAAGTATAGGTAGTTTGTTCACGTGTTGGTATGATTATCCAGAGCTCTGTCTCATCGGAGTGAATTTATTGATTGATTCGCTTAAGCCGAAACAAAACTCAATTTGTCTTATCCCACGCTTATCCTGTCGGTATTGTTTTTTGTTTCATAAGCTAACGCTCTCTGTTTGCTTAGAAAATAGTTTTAATATTCAAAATGGTTTTCGCTTTCGCTGTTTTGGTGGCCTACTTGTGAAAATTAAATTGCTTATAGACTTAATAAGTAAAAAATGGTCAATGAACTCACTTTGCGTTTCTACAGAATTTTATTTTTTCAGCCTAGTCTCGATGATATTACGTACCTAATAAAAAAGGGGTAGCTATTTCATAAAAGGAAGGTGTTACAGCTTTTATCCAAATAAAACAAAGTTCCTAACATAAGAAAACGCTACACTTTGAGAATATACTGAGGATTATTTCCGCCTTATTCCCTACAGCCTAAAGTTTGCACAGTGAAAACGGCAATTGTTTCTACACGCCAACGCTCGAAACATTTTTACGTTTTGAAAATCAACTCGTTCCTTCCCTACGGGTTAGTCGCTGAAACTTAATATTTTTGCTGGAATTCGCAGCTTTTCGGGAACAAAGAACTGTCAAAATAAACCCAGCTGGACCTAACATTATGTGCACCCTATCGGGTTCCAATTGTTATGTTCCATGGTGTGATGGAAACTCTGTAAAAACTCCTATCTCGTTTTCCACAACATTCTGCCATTTCAATGGTATTTGTTTATACAAGGTGTTTTTTTTTTATATCCCATAACTCTAGGGTATTAATGACCATGAACCATGTCAAAGAATCAACTAAGCATATTTTTTTTTAATGATTATTTACCACTAGACTCTCGATGTGTGTATCTAAGTTTCATTGATAAGTACGAATAAATCATTTTCATTCAAACCAATTATTCATATTTAAAGCTAAGAAAATGCGACTTTGACATATTTTCTTTTTATGAACAAAAATAGTCTGAATTAAGTAATATTTCACCTAAGGGTTTTTTACATAAATACTTGAATTGTCGAATTAATTGAATAAAAATAAATAAAAAATACGCCAGTTGATTCTTTGATATGGTCTCATTCATATCCTAGAGTTATGGGATATAAAAAATAGTTTGGAAAATCCAAAAGTGCACGCCTCATACAATACACTCATTAATAAACGAAAAAGAAATTCAAAACATAGTTTTTAACAAAAATGAACAATTTATCACTTTTCATGAAGTCGTAATGTCAAAGACTGACAAAGATATTTACTTGGCGGTTGCTAGGCAACATCAAGACCAAGGTTGAAAATATTTAGATAAAGATATTAGGGGAAAGAGGGGGGAAACCGGATAGGGGGTCAAACCAGATAGTTGCTATTCCATTACTTCGGGTACAGCTGTCTCGTTCTAGTTAGTGGAGAAATATGCACGAATGCTTGCTCAGTTTGGTTACAAATGGTGGTGACGGTCAAATCTCAGCGCGTGCGTCTATAAACGAAAATTGAAAACAAAGGTAAGTTATCTAATATTATGATTTCCGTAAAGTGTTGTCATTAAGTTTATATTTAAGCTATCATATACAGTTGTATTTTTTAAGAAGTAATATATATTTAACCTTTTAAAACTATATTTGTTGTTGCTATGAGTGTAAACATAAACTGTTACTTATTACAATTTCAAACGTGGTACCTGCGGGGTACAAGCGGACGGGGTGATTTCGTCTATCCGGTTTCACCCCGATTCAGGTATTGTGGACGTTTCTTTTATTCCTCTTTTAAGTTACTATTTTTTTTTACTTTATACAGAGTGCGAGCGTCAACATACCACACAAAAAGACGAATATAGGAAACTACCATGAGGATTCGGAGTGTTTGGTTTGTGGCGAAAAGTACAGTCAAACTAAGTCCACAGATGAATGATACCAATGCACTCTTTAGGTGCAGTTGTTCTGAGGAAGACTTATTATTGTTTGTATGCAAAAATTGCGAATAATTTTAATATTTAGTTTTATTGTTAGTCATTTTATATTTACCCCTTGAATATAAAATACCTATCCGGTTTGACCCATAGGTATGGGGTGAATTCGGATTTATAATTTTCAGTAAAATCTGTTCTATTGTTTAATTATTAAGATTAATCTCAAACATTTTCATGCCGAAGTTATGCCTAAGGTATACTTAAGCATTTATGATATTGATTATGTCAATAAATAACATGGTGATTAATATATTGTGTCTTTATCTTAACTATCCGGTGTCCCCCCACCTTCCTATTTTAGTTAGTATTTTATTAATTATAATTAAACTACTTTGAATAAAAGAGCCATTTTTAATAGGGTTCCTTCTACGGCTGAAACGAATGTATAAAAAAAAAATTGACTCAATTAATTGATTTTATCGCAAGCTACAATGTTTTCAGGGTTCATAAATTGACGGACAGGAATTTTTTTTCAACTATTTTGATGCTTTTTCCATTTCTGCTGCATTAAATCAATTGTTAAAAAGTACAGTATTAATCTCCATTTAATCATCTATACAATGGTATATAAATTAAGTAGGTTCTGTGTACTAGCAGAAGTGTAACAATAAAAACAGTTACAGAAATGGGGCAAAAAAATTTTTTCGATCGTAGAGCACACTCTAATGCTTCGCATTAAGAGTCGTGCAAAAGAACCATGTATAACCCACCACGACCTACTTGTATTCCGCGCTACACATAACAACTACAATACCCAAATTATTCAATTTAATAAATATTAAATCGAGCTTCAACCATTTCTTCGAGCTTGTCTAAAATACTTTGCAAGTTAATAAGTACCTTAACTCAAATCTAATTTAGTTCCTCGTTTCTACATTAATTTAATTTTCTCGTATCCATTGAGTTCGAGTGACATGAAGTGTTAATCAATTAATTAATGTACAAAGTTCTTGAAAGACGGTAGGTATGTCCCGACGTTTCGAGTTTGTATACTAAATTACAGTCGGGTAAGTAGGTAACAAGTTGGTTCTATAGAAACACAGATACTTATGTAGGATAGTGGTAGCAAATTCAAGATGTTCTTTAATTAATATTGACGTGAAGTCCTTAGGGTATATTTACGAGTTGATAATATTTAGATAACTACTTAATTAAATCGAAAATAATAGACGATATTCTCAGAAGGCCTATATTACTACTTTGGCTGGATAGGGTGCAAGTAGGTTCAAGACTCGCCCCTAAGTTGCTTAGAAACTTAGTCAAAAAAGCGGAAAATTCTTGCTATCTCAGCTAAAATTCCTACGATAATAGAATAATATTATCAACTAAATATTCTTCTGGTTGTTTGAATAAAGTGAGGATGCCTGAAATTCTAATGTTCGCAGTGAGCATGCAAATTTTGAGGTCAGCTTTTCCAAACTTTAGAACTATTAAATACGTTAATCACGTACTGAAATTGCTTGTGGGTTTTCATTAGAATATGATTAGTTCTATGAATTTATTTGTTTGAAATATTTTATTAGTCAGGTTTTCAATGCTCATGATCGAGTTAGCTTTAACTAGGTATCAAAATTGATTGAAATGTGAACCCTTACTGACATTAGGTACATGTACGTTCTTGTAGGTAACTATACTCAAATATATTGTCATTTACTCATAGGTATTTCAGGTCTAAAATAAATAACGGTGGACTGTTCCACTAAGATAATATGTCTGCTATTACATCACAAATCAAGATGTTGTCATTATGCCTGACATTTGATTAATTCCGACCATTCCTAGCCTTAATTATGCAAGCTTTAGTTAACACTTTAGGCTATGTACAGACAACAATAACATAATTACTCCTAACTACTAAGTGCCAATCAATAGTACATAAGTGGTGACATATGCTTAGTTTACTTTAGTTGTTAGTACCTACTTATACCAAATTTTTAAGCTATAATAATAACACTCAACGTGTTTTGCACAGAAAACGTATTATATTCCAACAAATTCAAAACTGAAATGAAAAAAGCGGTACATTAAAATCAGAAACACTCAAGGCTATAAAAACTGGACGCTTTGACGCTGAAAGTTAAAGAGCTTCCTTCGTTTTACAAAATAACATTATTTGTTCACAATGCTTATACGTCATCGCTGCACGTTATAAAACGTCGCTTGTTAACTAAACGGCAACAAAGAAGCACTGCACACCAAAGAAACAGACCCAAACAGCGCATTTCACGTGGTACTGGCCAATTTATTTGTGGTTAAGTGCACACAATAAATTTCTCAAATGGCCCGTGCTTACACCGACGAAGGCTGTCTGCTATTTATTTCCTAAGTCCGTGGTTTATCGTCGAACCTACGGACGCATTGTACTAGACAATGGAGCTTAGATTTGTCGCGTGATGTGATAATAAAAACCCACGTATTACGCTCTATTTGTCGCTGCAATATACGCTTTATAGCGCTTTTATGGGCGCGCGTAAACTTAAGCTACTGAGGACGAAATACGTTTACCGTTGACCTTTCTAAATGAAAAGAATGGACTCATCGAAGGGAGTGGTTTTACTTTTCAATGTCTATTCAACTCTCTGAAAATACGATTTTCAGAAAAAATATTGAAGAGTAAATTTTGATTAAAAATCCTAATTGTTTTGGCGTAGAAACCGATGAGCCGATTCGGTAAACAATTAGAGCTCAATCAAAGTAAACAAGCCAACGGCGAACAACAGGCCCCTTAGTGGGCACTGAGCGTTCCTTCAAAACAAAACGGTGCGGTCAACAACTTGATTAAACATCTCTGCTTTACTAAAAGTACAGAATTATAAAGTCAGAATTAGAATTCAGTTCAAATAATATTTTCTGACATCAACGTGGAAACTTATTCGATCCGAGAAAATGAAATAAAAATTGTATAAGTTGGAGAATAACACCTGCAGCGTTGGGTTTCTAAGACGACAGTAGATGTCGGGCTATCAAACCGTCACGACAGTTGCGCTGGCGATTTTAGCTATAAAACCGCAACGAGGAAAGTGGAAGGTATTTAAAGAGAAAAACTTGTTTTTTCATTGTCCATTTTCCATCTTGAAATAAGTGGTAACTCTGTTCGGAATAAGTAGGTAACATTGTTTATTTGTAACGTTTTTTAGTGAAGCTGTATTTCACTGTAGGTACCTACCTACATATATTGTAATGAAAAATAGATGACTATAAAAGGTAAACTTAAAATAACAATACAAATTCTTCAGCTAATCCAAAAGCATTTCCAAAGAAAAGTAAAAGCCAATAAAAAGAGACACAAAAGAAAAAGAGGGGCAAAAAACTGTCTGAGAAAGGAATCTACATTAATTTATTTTAAATATGCAGTTTCTTCTTATTACCTGTTGTAATAAAAATGGGGGGGTTCGCAAAGCGTTAATGGCCGGTGTTAACGTCGGTATTTATGCACCGGCACGTTAACAAGACAACATTACACTGCAGTGCAAACTTTCGTGCCTCAAACTTAATAATTAATGCCCCGTTTTATAATTTGCCCACCGTGCGCAGTATTAAAGTTGCGAGGTGATATTTCGGCCACACGGTGTACGGGGTTCGGTTCTAAATTAGGATAAACTTTTAGAACTAACGCATCAAGGTACAGCACAATCAGTACTAAAGTAGGTACCTAACTAGATTATATCATAACTTAGGAGCTTATGAAAATATGACAACTGTATTTAATACATAATTACGGACACAGCTTATTTCCATTTCCATTTGAAAATTGAAAATGTTCGTTGAAAATTTTACTATGATAATCTAGTAATCCGAATAATGTTTGTAATAATCGTTAATTGAAATTATTATATATTTAAAGAACTTAATCCGACTATAACCGTTAATTACAACCACGAGAGGCTATATACGTCGCAACAAGGCAAGAAATTCCTTGATTCTTTCTATCAAGTTTTCATTTTGCTGTGTGAACAGAGAATTAAAAATTCCTCGTAATTGGCAATTGAATTTTGGAGTGATTTTCTCTCATTCCTATTTTAGAAATCCATACGCACAGAACCGTAGCAATTTGCGTGAAATCGAAAACGCTCATGACAGCTGTCCTCGCAAAAGTTCATTATTTACGGGGAAATACCAAAATGGGGAAAACATTGAATGGATGAATACAATTGTAGAATCTCTTTTTTTAATACGTTTTACTGGATCTTTTCTTGTTGGTCTACTAAATTTCTTTTTACTTATATTTTGCAATTATTTAAAGCTCCACTAAGTTAAAATAACTATTCGACTGCCATTTCAGACCTTAAACATGTGATTAAACACAAGCATTGAATGCAACATATTTTCAGAGTCGTTATTTGCTCTGAACTGGCAGAGGGCAACGGGGATAATTCTCAAATACAAACACACCCAGATATATTCCATAAAACTTTTGAACGCAGAAAAAGCACCGAATTCTACCTAGTGCTCACTGAAAAAACAACACTCAATAAAATAAACAAAAGGCTCTCAAATTGGAAGTGTAAAGCTTTGAGCCGAACTGGGCAAAATTGCCTGTAACTTGGTGGTGTTTTTTTTTTTAACTTTGCCACCAAAAACTAGTTTAACTGTGTTAATTTGCTTTCGAAGCTGACCGTAACTACACGTTTAGTGGACAAGCTTAAGCTTCTAAATGCACGCTTTGGTTGCATTTTTACTTTTGGTCTTTTGGTATCATTTTATCGGAAAACCATATTTATTCAAGTAATAGTATACGTCCATCTACATTTTGAACTTGCAAATGTACCTGTGTAGATACAAACGCGTCAATTTGCATTGTTTAGTATATTTGATAGGTTTGCAAATAATAGCTTTTCACTTTATTGGATTCTAAGTCCACAGACAAAGAAAACCTCGCCAAAAAATCCTTTTGTATTTCTATCCAAATGCCAGCAAAAGAAAATTCAATAGTAATCTCACGCAGTACTAAAAGAAGCCCAAATTACAATTTGGGTGATTGCAAACCTCTATGGTTTTATTATTTACTTGTACCTACTCGTTCCTTTTCGTACACACATGATTCGAATACATATTTTCCAACTCAGTGATCCCACAGCCCATTTACGTAAGCTTATTCTTAGCATTATACGTAATTTCATTTAAATAAGCCGTTTTTCTCAATGCCTAATGGCACGTGAGGGTACAATTTGCAAATCCTAATAACTGACGTCATGTGAAAGCGCACTCCACTTTTCCCCGCATTCGATTCGAGGGTCTGCCATATAGAGGCCCATGGGAGTCTTTTGGACGCTAAATTGCTTCAGATGACTATTCAATGCGGCCTAGCTTCGCTCGAAACTGCCTGTCAGAAACTCGCATAAAGCTTCCATTCTGTGCAAGTTGGAGCAACTTGTGTTAGTGACGAGTAGACATGTTCCTCGAATATCGTTGCTAGATAGTAGGAAGGAAGTGCCTTCAAGCTGAAACATAATACTTTACGATAACAAGCACGAAATCAGATGTCGTTTCAATGAACCAACTTTTAGAGATCTAATTACCTTAATTTGGGTGGTGCTTCCAACTTTTTATTTACTAAAGAAATCAAATCACAACCAAACTGTCGTTTTCATAAATTGACGGTGATTTCCTAACAACTGCCACGAAATTCTGCCAAGTAAATAATAACTTTTTATTCGTTTCTCTTTATTGTTTTGAATTTATTAATTGGTGAAACTTTTGAGCAGTTAGCGACCGCGACATTCCGTAAATGATCTCAGTTACATGAAATACGCGACAAGTTTTTGGATCCTAATTGGAAATCAACTATGTACGCGAAACAACAGCACTTAACCATCGTCTGGAAGTTTTGAACCACGAGCCTCGTAATTTATAAAACAAATTTTATTATTCTCTCATTAGGTGTATAAAACAACAACACGCGTTAGGCCAGAAAGTGTCGAGTAATTGACTTTGAAATGGGTTTCTTTCATTCCGTTCAAGGCGGATTTTTGAGACGGGTGCAATGTCAGTCAAGTTATTATACACTGTATAGTTATTTAAAGTGTTCATTCTCATTCTATTTAACTTTTTAATAAATAAAATAAACAGCGTATACGTACAGGTATCCTCAAGATAACATGCTTTCAGAAAAACGCGTGCCTTTCAAACAAACGCAGTTATTAGCTGCCACACACAAGAGACAAACAAACCTCTCGAAAATTCAATCCAATTACCATAAAACATCTGGCAAAGAATTTAGAGTTGGCTAGTTACGAACGGGATTGGAGACAAATGAAGCGAGGACAGCACTCGACTGGGTGCTGCGCCCCCGGCACACGGAGTTCCACTGATGAAATTACACAAATGCTAATGAAACTCGCGCTGCTCCGGTGAGATTAGCGTCGTCGCTGTGAAATTGGACCTGTTTAGAGGCCAATTTCACTCCGATCCGGGAATTAGTTCCAACGTTTTTATTCTTAGATCTTTTTGAAGTTAGTCTTTACACGTCTGTACTAAATTGTTCCCTTTATCACCACTCGAGTTTGATAAACAAACGCGCTAACGATTGTCAGCTTTATTGTAATCACGCTCAATAGACTCGACAATAAAACGAGCGAGACGCTTTACACCACAAGCCCTCATAAAAGCCGGTCTGAATAATATTTTACGGGCATAGTTATTAAACATCGAGTAATTATGTTTACTTTACCTCTTGACTTGTGTGCGTACATCGTGTCGCCAACTATATTCAGCGTATCTAGTGTAGGTATAATTACATGCCAAAATAAATTATCTCCAACATAAATAACTTGACTTAATTATAAACACCAAGATGGCGTCATATTATACATATTATAGTAGTTTTAACCAGGGCAGACAGTTCAAGTGTTATAAATAAGGGCTACCTTGCATGCTTGACCGCGCCATCTTACACATGACTAAGTCATGTGTAAGATCCCCCATGCACAAGTCTTGTGCATGGGGGATCTAACGTCAAACAATTTGTAATACCCCTTATCTGTCAACTCCCTCGCCTCATCATAAATCCCTAACGTCAAAATTCTGTTGGCTTAATATAGGTAAGTTGAGAGAAGATTAAAGAGAATGTTGAAATTGTTTTAATATGAAGGTATACAACCAACATTAAATTACTTTAATTATTTGCTTTGACATAACATTGATACATTAATGGGAATTAATGATTATTATTTACCACAAAAATAAATTATACCTGACAACAAAATTTTTAATATCAACCGCAAATTAATAAACCGTTGTCGTTTTCAGAATTCTTTATTGATAATTCGACGCTGTAAAGCTTGTGGTGTATATATTGCCTACTGTGTGCATTGCATTGTCAGACCTGTCCCGAAATTGCCATGATGCGACCGCAATTGAGTTCGTAGAAATATAAGTAATAAAACCTATATTCATTTATTAAGTTTGCCATGTATAACAGTACATCAGTACATAAACAACCGTAATGCGAGCAACTGGCGTCTGTGAGTTACAACTGTGGACTGTGCGAGCACAATATACTGTGGTGCGAGTGTGCGTGTTTGATTCTTCACGCAAAATTAAACATTTCCCCACAACTGGGCGTCAACGACGTATCCGGATTCCGCACAATCTGATGGTGTCCCCTGTCTAATCTCCCATTCCGGGATCCCGCGTCCCTTCCTAATCCAGCTCTATGAGCGGTTATTTCATATTTATCCGAGTTGTCGCCGCCGCGTTAATGAAACTTTTCTGCCCTTTGTTTTCATTATACTTATATTTGTCCATTACTATAAATATAAGAATTTATGTGGGTTTATTATAGTGAGGTTTCTGTAGCGTGAAATTGCTTATTGGTGCTTCGATGAGAAGTTTTGTGTACGAAGGTGGTACGAAGAAACTTGTCAACTGTTGCTATAGTGTAGAAGTGGTGACATCTAACCTAACACTTATTATAAAGGCCATTTCCCTTTGGCAGCTTTAACTTTGTTGTGTAATACAAATATTTTGTAGGCGGTAAATAGTCTGGTTGTTTTTCTTTCATTGCTGGTTTCACAGTGGTAATAATTTGTGTGAAATGCCTTAAGCTTAACACTTCATAAACAAACAAAATAACATTTTTTTAAAGGTTGACGTTGTATCGTGGAACTATAGAGTCTTAATGAACAAGGTGTAAAATACACTCATCCGCTATAGAAAAAAGATGATCCTCCGACCAGAAGGGTGTCGTGTCTGGTGGGCTACCCCCAACGTTTGACGTTGGGATGTTGTTTATAACATTAAAATAATAAGTCGCGCGGATAACTTTACTTGTGCGATGCACGATTTTACGTGACGTCAGCAGTGTAAAGCGTAGTTCGCATGTGTCGATTTAGATGGCGCCACAGAAGTAAGTTAATGATGCACCCGTTTCTAAATTATAATAATATAAAACAGAAAATATAGTTTTACTAAATATAAAATTACACCTTGTAGATGCGTATAGAGTTGGTATCTACAAAGTAGAAAAGTGGCAATAGAAAATTCATTGCAGCAAGTCAAGGAATGCAGTTCTCTGCATTCCTTTACTTAACCGAGTAGGGGAGAGAAAGACGCGGTTCGGGTTGGCTTTACCTTTTTGCTTTGGATACATTAACACAAGTGAACCTGCAGGAAATTCGAGCATGAATTTCGTATTCCCAAGTACCTACGTACTTTAATTATTGTAGAAAGCTCATTTAATTTTCAAGGAAACCTAATTAGAAGCTGACGGAGTCGACTATACCGTGTTTCATGGAAAAAACATGTTTTTAGAGTTGAAAACTTCATTAAGATTCCTATAATTATAATGTTTTTTGGTTTCTAAGTTGGTAAAATTATAAGATGTAGCTTAGTAGATGTAGAACTTGAAACGAGGATAGAATTTCAAGAAATTTCTCGAAAAATTTCAACATGTTTAGGTACCTATCATGTTAAAATATTTTGTGTTAGGTTAGTTATAAAAGCCTTATTAGGTACTTAAGTAAGTGATATGTTGTTGGTAATTACGTTTATTATTTCAGAATATGTATTTTAGGCTTAGTCTACACTTTAACAATAGTGTTTTGTAATTGGAAATATGAGAAAAAGGACTCTGAATTATTTTTAGAGCTCGATAAGAGCTTTTAACGAAACAAAAAATTGAAAGTCAATTGAATTGTTTTAAGTGCTAGCCACTGGTCTAGGTCAAAAGTATACTTGTGTCGGTCAGGTAGGTACCTACCCGATATAAGTCCTGAGAAAACTACGTAATTAGATTTGTTACGTTTGCTAGAGCTGCGACGTGAATAGACGTTAGAAAAGTTAGAAAAAATACTATTTTTTTTTACTGTAAGCATTTTGGGTATGAAGGTAATTTCAGTGAAATTATTTTTTTCAGCAAATTGACTAACTCCCATAGTTGTATTCAAATCAGAACTGTAATTCTTTAACAATTATATACCTAACTCAGAAAATAGATGCAGTGTCAATTTGATAAACAATTTTATTTTCCAATAAAATAACACCAAGATCTGAAGAAGATCATCTTGGTGTTATTTTAGTAAAATGTTAGGTTTGTGAACCTCTTAAATTCCGTTAAGAAAAAGATGACTGCATTGTTTTAGCAGTGGGCGGGCACTGAGCTCATTTATCTTGTAATTATTTAATTTTGTGACGAGCCACTTGTTATTTGGAGGTTGACGTATGACATTGCGTGTAGGTGAAAGATTAGAAGATTGTCTCGCGACGATTAATAAAAAGATGACGGGTGAACACCTAAAATGCGTTAGAGAATAGAAAGTATCTTATTTACTGTTTAAATTCCCATCATAAAATGATTATTATCTGAGTTATTTATAGAAAAAAAAATCAACGGGTTGCACTCCGGGAGTGCCGGCAGAAGTGAAAACTTGAACATTAACTTGTACATTATTGAATAAACACTTTTCATGAAGTATGTTTTGACTGCTTTTTTACCCATCAATAAGGGTAAAATTTCTTACGTCGCAATCTTTACGTAAGTAATGTCAAAGACTATTTATTTTGATATTTACTTTGTCGGTTGCTAGGCAACGGATCTTATTGTCACGTCCTGGCGCGAGTTTAACATTTTTTACCCGTCCCAAAAAAAGTGCACAACTCCACTAAATAAGTTTTCATTTAAAAAATAATAATTATGCTGTTCGAGTTTGGTCACCCTAGACAAGATAGAAAAAACATTATGGTTAAAAGCTCGCTTACAGACTTTGCACAATTTATCTTCTTAACTCCAGCTGACTGAAGGAAAAATGTTGCTATATATGAACTATTGTGTGCTAAGCGAAGTGCTTAGCGACTCGTCACAGCGGTAACACTACACTCCACACGTCTTCCCTAAATGGGTCTTTTAAGACGACAACTGCGCATTTATATTACCGACTGTACCCCCAACACAACTGTTCAGGGGGATCTTGTTCACAATGTCTGTTTCGCGACATGCGGTACAAGCCTGAACAAAAGTGTTATTTTTAATGCCAAGGATGTCCCTGCAACAAACGCCCGTCTGTTGTCGCCAAATAAACCCGTAGGTACTTACAACTTAGCTGTCAATGTTAATATTCCACAACAATGATGACATTGACAGCTCTTGACCGCTGTTTAAATGTGATGATCGCGTTCAGCTTCATTAGTGAAAAAGACAGACGGGTATTATTTTTCTGTTTTTATTTCCATTTTCGGGAAAACTGTTCAGTTATTTATGACCTATGTTTCGAAGGTAGGTCGAAAGAATCAACAAAACCCACGCAGGTGGGCACGTGGGTTGGGAGTTTTCTGCTTGCCAACCAGTGTCTATGACGTCACAAACAATTTAGCTTTACAAGGGAAGTGGATATTTAACTAATTTAGATCAAAGATGGATTAATTTAGGATGAGCAAATTTTGATTTTAGCTAGTCGAGTGTGATTATGATCTGAGGGCCTACTGTGAGTTTTATTTAACCATCTCGATATTACGCATCGACCGCGTTCGGCGCTCCGATTGGCTCTTCACCGGTGAAGGCCGGCTGCCAATCGGAGCGCCGAATGCGGTCGATGCGAAAGGTCGAGATGGTTAAATGCATGGTAAAAGAAAACAAGGTATGGCATTCTCAAACACAGTGGTCACGTGGGTGACACTTATATAAGTCATCACATCTGTGTTACCAGTATTGAGTAATAATAACTCCCCAACCACCTTTATTACCTGTGCGAATCCGATAAAGCAATGAGGTTGTAATTAACAATTACGTTGGTATTATTTTTAAATTGATTTGTTTCGTTTGATTAAACAAACGAAACGACAGTTTAAATGCTTTGTATATATTTTATAATAGAATCGCGACTTAAAGTATTTCCTTAATTCGTGTTTTGTTGCAATAAAGTGGCAACTGGATAGTGACGTAGGTAAGTGTACTCCCGGAATACCATACCTTGTTTTCTAATACCATGGTTAAATGAAACTCACACTAGGCCCTTCGATGAAGATAGAGTCTAATATCTATTATCTAAGCATCTACATAGATACAAGTGTATCTAAGTGATTTAATATTGTTCGAATGGATAGTGACGTAGGTAAGTGTACTCCCGGAATACCATACCTTGTTTTCTTATACCATGGTTAAATGAAACTCACACTAGGCCCTTCGATGAAGATAGAGTCTAATATCTATTATCTAAGCATCTACCTACATAGATACAAGTGTATCTAAGTGATTTAATATTGTTCGAATATAAGATGAAAATGTATGCTATATATTACATAATAAAAGGTTAATGAATCAAAATGAGTATGTTGACACTTCGAAAGACAAGTACACAGAAGAGATATTTCTCAATGGCCCATTCTCTTGATTTATAACATCTAGTGAAACTTTGTTTTCTAAAATAAAATAAAAATGTCATGAGTCTCATATTTCACTGTGTTATTGCCCGGCAACGGGATACACTTTTATCGAAAAACGTTCAGTATTGCAAGTTACGTACATAAATCCAGAGTAATGGTAGCATTGTGCATGTAATTAAAAATTAATAGTTTTCATAAATCAATATTGAATGTTTATTTTCTCGTTCGGTAAATAGAATTTTAAAACATTCAATAATATTAGTTATCAAACCGACCAATAAATTATTCATTAAAGTTTATTGCATTATTTTATCTTATTACAACATTAAATATTGCTGTCACACGAGTGAGAGAAACATATTGAAAAAGACTCGAACACAGAGAACGAATTACTCAGATAGTACTCTTAAAAATGTTCTTCGTCAGACAAGTTATTTCAGCACTAACTCTAAATGATGTTCACAAACTAAGAGGTCAAACATCCCTTTCAACTGTTTGTCATTATTAAAATGACGAAACACCTACTACAGGGTGAGACAAATAAATTCATTTCACCTAACAAAAGGCGTCCAAGCTCGGCTAATGAAGAAGGACGTCTTCTTTAATTACCTTTTGTAATTTTTCTTCTAAGCGGGCCAACGTATAAATTAATTTTCTTTCAGTGGCCCGTCTATGAGCACCATTATGAGGCACTAAGTGAACCTCTTTTGTCTGATATAACCTGGCGGGCTTGTTGGAAAGACTTTAAAAATCTTGCTAACAAGGCTAATTTACAACGAGTCCACTATTTCGAGGCTTTTACAAGCTTTTACAAGTTTGAATATAAACATGTACTCTTGTAAAGTTTTACTTATGCAGCGAATTTAAACTATATTTATTTTGTAAATTGGTTAATAATAACACTTTTACACGTCAATTTTTTATTACGACTAGATGAGGTCGATGTTCTCTGAGAAGACACACCGAAACAAATTCAGAGGTCAGTCTCTTTTAAAATACAATGACATTGTAATGGTTGGATCATAAGGATCATGAAGGTTAATGATAACAAGTTCAAAGTTCTTATTTTTGACTTTGAATAAAAAGTCAAAATTTTAATTACGCTGTGATTAGATAACCAGCTCATTGAGAGTAATGATTGTGTCGTAATGTGTAATAAATATTGTCAGCACGACACTGGACGGTGTTATCGAAGAAAAGGAAGTGGGATTCAACATTTATTGTAAACAAATAAATTATTTTAGAGTGTGATTGTTGTTAAAACAATGACGGAATATGTGCAATAGTATTAGTCATCATTTACTAATAGTTTATCATAGGCTAAGCCAGTGATGCATTGGCACACCATATAGTAGCCGGAGGCTAATAATCTTCTACAGATAAAAAACGAAAATTATTTGAAAAAGGCACAAAAGACAATTCTAGCAAATGCACTTGCTACTATTCACTTAATTGTATCTGCAATGGAAATTGAGTCGTGTAAAAAAAAACCTAAGTCTCGGAATTCAAAGATTTTCATTCTATTAGGTGTTACCTAAGAGATCACTGGTGGCTCAGCGGTAACGGCCCCGACTTACGAGTTGTACCTGAAGGTCGAACCCAGGCAGGCGCTTTACTTTGTGTAAATAATTTCATCACCAGTGCTCTCAAAACGGTGAAGAAAAACATCGTGAGAAAACCGGCATGTCCTAGAACCAAAAATTAGAAGATATATATGTGACATCTACCAACCCGCACTGGGCCCGCGTGGTGAATTACGGCCCACTCCCAGCAGTGGGAACATTATAGGCTGATTTTGAGGTTACCTACCTATGAAATAATCTTCTACAGATAAAAAGGGAAATTAATTGAAAATGGAACAAAAGACAATTCTAGCAAATGCACTTAGCTGCAATTCACTTACACTTGTAGGTATCTGCAATGGAAATTCAGTCGTGTAGAAACAAAACCTGATCCTCGGAATTCAACGATTTTAATGCTTGGCCATTCTATTTACTTTTTTTGATGGTCAGAGGGGTAATTCTTGTATTTTTAAGAACGTTCGCAATCTAAAGGCCGTTGTCTCGTACTTATAAAACGTTCACATTGAAGTCGCAATCTGTCAAACTTGTCATCAATGTTGGTAAATTGATTGTATTTTTGACAGATTGCGATTGAGATGCGAATGCGAACGTTCTTAAAAATTACGGGAATTGCACCTCTGATGTCAGTCTCAAATCTGTCAAATAGCCTCTAATTTTTTACAAGTTTTTGATATTGATTGTCGACGACTTGAACATAATCGTTTTTAAGTACAAGAATTGGTATTCAGGTGACTTTTTAAGTACCTACCTATTTGGTCATAAAAAAATGCGTAGACCAAATTACTTCTTTAATAATGTACTAGCAAGGCTTCAGAGCCTGTTTTCGTAACATCACCTAAATCTCTTGGAACATCATCGGCTTCATTTAAAGAGCTCGCGTAGCAAACTTTTCCAATATTTTTTTCGTCACGTTTGTCAACTTCCAGGGCCCGTATCACGTCAACAAACAAACAATATTTCCACGGTGACACGAGTTTTTCGAACTCATTTCCATTCGGGAGCGTGTTACGAAGAATTCATTGACTCCGAGGGCTCGTCAGGAATACGCATGGGACTAATAATTGTAGGAATAGTTAATTGATGAAGAGCCTGAATATTTACGTTTTAAGTGTTTTACAATGTGACATAAATAAATCAATCATCTAACTTATAAAACAGAAGCTTCTTAAGAAAATATGTTTCGCGGAAAAAGAACGCTAAATGAAAACATTAACATTTTTTATAGTGCTTTTACTTTATTTAGATAATTTTCCGAAAATTACGTTACTTAACACTTTCCATGTCGACAAAGTAGACATAAGTAATAATTAACACTTTCGACTCCACCCATTTTCGTCGAGCTCATACGCCATGCCGCCACATATTGCAAGTGGACCCTCCGGGAGGGTTCCCGGCATTACGTTTGCGCTAAAGTTAACCATCGCGGATGGACAACGGCATTAGGTTTAAAACCGTGTTATAAAACACTGTAAAACGAAGTTCAATAGTGTTTTCTGGGGCTTTTGTCGCTATACGTAGTTTGCAACCTTTTAAATTATTAATTAGTGAATAATTGTAACCGAGAACAAAAAATTCAAATAAAATCTAAGTTTTTGATTTGAAAACCAACGCATATGCTAATAAATCTTGTTAAAATATACATCTGATTTTATTTTCACGGTTTATAATGCTGTATTGCCTGTATTCGCTTAGAAAAACCTACATTTAAAATGAGCCCTCCGTGAGAGCTCCCGGCATCCCACATGGGACTAGGTGAACCCTCCAGGAGGGCTCCCGGCACTGAATGGGTTAAGTAATCAACCTGAACCGTGTGTGGTTTACGGGATAGCGAAAGAGGTCGTCAATATTGGCCTAAAAACCTGAAGTCTTATAAGTTACTAGCTTTCGCCCGTGGCTTCGCCCGTGGCTTCGCCCGCGTGGAGGTCGGAAATTTTGTTTATCCCACGGGAACGTACTACCGGAATAAAATATCCTATATATTAATCCAGGTTATAAACTATGATCTGTGCGCCAAATTTCATCCAAATCCGTTCAGCCGTTTTTGTGTTATTGAGTAACAAACATCCAAACATACAAACTATCACATTTATAATATTAGTTTGATTTAATAGTGACACATTCTACCTTCATTAGGTATAAGTCAATATTGGCCTAAAAATCTGAAGTCTATTAAGTTATTTAATAGTGACACATTCTATCTTTATTAAGTATAAGTAAGTCAATATTGGCTCAAACACCTAAAGTCTTTTAAGTTATTTAATAGTGACACATTCTATCTTCATTAAATATAAGTCAATATTGGTCCAAAAACCTGAAGTCTAATAAGTTATTTAATAGTGACACATTCTATCTTCATTAAGTATATATGTCAATATTGATCCAAAAACCTGAAGTCTAATAAGTTATTTAATAGTGACACATTCTATTTTTATTAAGTATAAGTTAATATTGGCCTAAAAACCTTAAGTCTATTAAGTTATTTTATTATAGTGACACATTCTATCTTCATTAGGTATAAGTCAAATGGCCCAAAAACCTGAAGTCTATTAAGTTATCTAATAGTGACACATTCTATCTTCATTAAGTATAAGTAAATATTGGTCCAAAAACCTGAAGTCTAATACCTAAGTTATTTAATAGTGACACATTCTATCTTTATTAAGTATAAGTCAATATTGGCCAAAAAACCTGAAGTCTATTAAGTTATTTAATAGTGACACAGTCTATCCTTATTAAGTATAAGTCAATATAAAAACCTGAAGTCTATTAAGTTATTTAATAGTGACACAGTCTATCATTATTAAGTATAAGTCAATATTGGCCTAAAAATCTTAAGTCTATTAAGTTATTTTATAGTGACATAGTATATCTTTATTAAGTATAAGTCAATATTGGCCAAAAAACCTGAAGTCTATTAAGTTATCTAATAGTGACACATTCTATCTTCATTATCGGCACATCGTTTCTCATTAGCACTTACCTAACAGTGACAAACCAACTTGAGTAAACAAGGAAGAGTGACCAACTGTCCAGGGAACTCACTAACTTATCCCTCAACTTTTTGTGTGAGAATCGGAAACCTTTCCGATGCGACGACCCTCGGGAATATTTTATAGAGATTAGAAAATAATCTGTTTCTTTATTTTTCTGCGTATTTTTAGGCTTTGTTTTTAGAATGAATCTGCTTGGGGAATACGTAGGTAAGCTCGTAGGTTATTTAAAAAATATCATATCAATTATTCCACCTACATTGCTCCTACATAATTAAGCTCTACAAAGAAGCTTGATATTTTCAGTTTCTTACATAACATTATGTACATATACTTAATAGTATTAGTTATGATTAAAGTCGGTCAGCTGTCTACTCGTAGGCTCGTAAAACGAGTCTCGTATCTGCGCATTTGATAGATACAGATATCTATATAGATAGGTACACTGTAAGTGGGTCGTGCGTATCCGGAGGGTCGCTATCGGCAGATATTGTCGCTATTAGTGCATTAAACTGTTACTGTTATTGCACTCTAGCACTATTTGAAAATCTTTTTTAACGCGAAACGTTCGACTCGGTGCCGATAGCCTCAATTATTGAATCTGTAAATGAGAACAGCGCGAATAAGAATAATCTTGGTAAGGAGGGCTGTGCCATTGAACTCATTATCACTGACAAAATTACTTAATTGGAATAACCCAATAATGAGCACATTAAAAAATTTCAAAGTGTGAAATAAATAGTGTGTTTACAACTGAATTGCATTACTTTCGACGTCAATCTAAATGTAATCGCGAACTAAAGTTCCCAAGTAGTTTCAAAGCTGAACGTAAACAATGAAATCGCTTAAAAGTTTTATCCGCTGCGATATCAAGAATAAAATTAAGGTTTTATGTCCCGTTTAAGGTTTGAACTTTAACGCATAAAGGTACCATTCCGTATCCGACCGCAGGCGCCAACTGGAGGCGACATGTCGCCGCGACACGAGTGGTTTCTTTGAATTTCTATGAAATACCTTCCGAGGCTAGCGACACGTCACCTTCATAGAAACATATAAGAATACATAACATCCAGTCGTGTCGCGGCGACACACGTCGCCTGCAGTTGCCGCCTGCGGTCGTCTATAGAATGGTACTTTTACATTTATATATATTTTACAGGGAATAAAAGGATACGTTGGTATACAATGGTGGGGATCGAGGGAGCCTTAATAGTTCTCAATCTTCTATTCGAAGGTCTGTGCAAATCTTTGGGGAGCGAGCGGAGTTGGCGACGGAGGGTATCAGCGTATTACTGGATGTGACAGACCGGACGCGTCGCCTATTGAGCGCACTCATTAATGATTCATGTGTAGATGACAGGCCGCCATCAATTTTATATCTTCGTAAAGGAATAATGCCAATTTGATATCTTTCGTCGGTATAAAAATGTGTGGGAATATTTTCAATCCGCTGAGTGTGTTTGAGACCACCTAACTAGGAGCGACCTTTCAGTCTAACAACAGAACTATCCTTACCTACGTTTTTCATTTCGCTAATGTTTAGGTATTTTCTAATACTTTTATGATTATGCGTGGTCCTTTGGAGGAATAAATGTAATAATCCGTAAACGAATATTTTGCCGCAATTTATAAGACCTTAATCATATCTAGGTCCTTACCTAGATAAGTGTGTAACTATGCTAATATCCGAAAGGCCTAACCTAATTGAGAGAATTTAGGAATAATCTTAGTTTTTTTAGCTAATAGTGTTTTCTTAGGAGATATAGGAACGAACAGACCAACTTTGCGAACTCAGCGTTCCTTTAAAAATGACTAGGAATATTTTTTCGGACAAATTACACTAAGAGCATTTACGTAAACGTTTTTCTAGCTTCGAAAAATTACACAAAAAGGGCGAGGGTAAAAAGGTCCAAAAGTCGTAGTTTCCGTTTTATACAATTTCGTCTGTCACGTCTAGTTAGAATAAATCTGCGTTACTGTCATACTAGACGTTTTTATCTCAAAAGTAAACTGTGAGCAATAACCGAACCGAGTTTTAGAATTGTGCGTCGCGTCGCCATTTTGCCTTTCGTGCTTCTTGGATTTTGGTTCGTAGTTTATATATTCGCATTCGGTTGAATATAGGATTTCTGTTACAAATTAACGAGGGAGTCAGTCAAGTGTCATGTCGTCGAGCCCCATTGCTCTAGTAACGTTACACGTATGCGGCTGACACCTACCCTCAGTTTGATCGGTGTAAACACGGAATTTGCGTCACAATACAAGATTTATGTCGAAATTACTAACAAAACATTTCGCTAAACTAAATTTCGCGTTTGTGTTTGATAATACCGGGTTATTTACAGAAATAGAGCTTTAGAAGTTTCAGGGAAATTGTGTGGAAATTACCAGGTTCATAATTCGAAACTAAGGGCTGATTTCACCAATGAAACTGAACGCGATTAGCATTTCTAAAACGCGTTCAAAAGCTATCAGTGTCAAAATTGTTATTATTTCTTGAACGTGTTTAGATGTGCTAAATGCATTCAATTTCATTGGTGAAATCAGCACTAAGATACTCAATTTGAAATCAAAATATTTCTTAAAATGCTGCGTTAGTCAAAACACGCACTTTAAAACGCTACATAAAAAACAATTCCCCTAAGGCACATGGAACGATACATACGCAACGAAACAATCATCAAACACAACTCGTGGGAGCATTAAAACCTCAGTGAAAACCGAACTTTTAATTTGAATTGCCAAATTCAAAAACAGAATATATTTTTGCGTAAAACGTAATAACTCACGGATCTCACTCGGTGGCTATTTCCCCGATGCAATTTTCCGCCCACAACGATAAGATATTATCGGTTATTATTTAGACGCAATAAAACACAGACAGATGTTCATCCTGATGTTTATATTTATAGACGTTTGTGACGACTTATTTTATTATCATTTTGTGTAATAACATTTGATTGTTAGAACAATTGGACTTTAGATAGACATCGTCAGCTACGCCAAACTAAAGACTTAAATTAATAAAAATCTTTATTGATACAACAACTTTTGCTAGGATACATAACTTGGTTAACTAAAGGTCATACGGATGAGGTAAACCCTGACTTCTAAACTAGGTGATCCTGTCCTTAGACTAAGAACTCAAGGAACGGTGTTCAGCCGCGCCCGCCGCGGTGGCGCGTGCAGCGGGACACGAAAATATCGCGCAAGCCGCGATCATAAACCGCGTCGTGCAAATTAATATCAAAATTTCCATGTACTATGTGTTCGTACGAGTGTTTAAAACGAAGTAAAGTTTTTTTTTAAACTAAAAGTAAAGTTATTCCCAAATAGGATCTTATACTTAGCGACCCCACTTTTGGTATTACACTTAAAAGCAATTTTATATACTTACTCAATTACTCAGTTCTTAATAAAATTGCTTTCTGATGATTGCTTAAAAAACCCAATTATTTGAGCTTATAGATTTGTATCACTTTTGCCATCCCTGTCCACTGATCGTTTAGAACATCCGGTTTTGATCAGAATTCTCCACCAAGAGTAGGTTCTTCAATTTTCTTAGGCTCTTCCAAACGTACTCTTAGGCATGTAGGTACATCTCAGTAGATTGTGTAGTGTTATCTTGATTCTATTAATAGAATTGTAAAAAACAATAAAAAATCAATCAATTTGCCAAGCCTTTTTCTTCCAACTATGCTGCAGTCTAACTAGATGCAGCTGAATACCAGTATTTTACATGGAGTGAATGCCTATCTGACTCTACAACCCGAGTAACTAGGTAATACGATACCCCTCAGTATGGCTGGGTGTGAGACTTTCTGACGACCCGTAACAACTGTCAAAGATCCACGAATGAAAGCCGGGTCCAACGGCTTAACGTGCTTTCCGAAGAACGGAGGAATCTCGGTATGGTCACCCATCCCCGGACCAACCCCGATAACCGTAGCCTAACCTTATGGATCGACCCGTGCGGCTATTATTATTTAGTCGCGAGCTCAGCTCAACGCAACGTATTACTCATTTCCCGCGTTATCACTACCTATGCACTGACGGAAAGAACCGCACATAGTCGATTATTTATCTATTGACCTACCACACAAAGAAAATTTTAAATGACTGATATATATTACAAAGTTGCATTCATGTCCGACTGTGCTATTTATTCTCTACTCAGCTATTTAACTTGCATAAAAGCTGCAGCAATCATACGTTCGTCAAAGGATTCCAAAAGTAAATAGCATGCAATATATTTACAGAAGTTGATATCCATGAAAGCAGCTTGAATTCTTCGAAATGGATACCTTTTTTTACCCAACTACGGCGAAGCAGAAAGGAGGATTATGATTTTGACCGGTATGTACGTATGTTCATCTGTTTCCACATAACTTCTAAACTCCTCATCATAATTTGACACATTAGGTATCGTTGGAAACGTCTTGATCGTCCGCTGGTTAATAAGTTAATAGTAGTCTTCTCGGTTTTGCGTAATTTACTTCTACGTACTCGTAACTATCTCATTAGTCTAGTGATCGGAAGCGCTACTGCTGACCGTGAGGTCCTGGGTTCGATTCCCGGGTCGGGCAAAACGGTATTGGGTTTTCCCATCTGGAATTTCTCTTCTGGCGTCTAGGTTTGTACCCGGTTGATGGCTCGCTCCCTATTACATGGCACTTAAATATAGCTGACGAAATGTGGAAATACTATAGGTATACCTCTGCTCAACCCTTCAGGGAATACAGGCGTGATGTTTTGTGTTACGCCCATTTCATTTCATTTCATTTCATTTATGTAGTTAGTTAAATAAACTACATAGGCGTAAATTACGCAAAACCGACAAGGCTATTGCGGTAGATCAGTCTTGATAAATGATGTGTGAAATAAGTTTTCTTCAGTTACTCGAAATACAGGCCTAACAAAAAACTAAATTGGAAATGTTGGTGCCATATTGTTTTCTAACTTTAGTTTTGCGAGTGAAATAGGTTTCGTGGCTCCTTTTTATCTTGAAAATTGCTGTAGTGGCAGGCTGTTTAAGTATTCCTCTTTGGTTTTTGAACAATACGTAGAAGCCAAAGGGCAATTTAGATGTATTTATTGATGTGTTTATTTTTTAGCCCTGATCCCTAATTCTGAGAAGGGTGACATAAAAACGGATAGGTAAATTATATCAAAACTCATTATTCAGCTTTTTAGTTTATGGAAAAACAACTTCTTCACGCACGGTGTAAGCGCATTTCATGACAGCATATAATAATATAATAACATAACATCACGGCTTGTTTCCCCAAAGGGTTTGGCAGAGGTGTACCTATAGTACACCCACATTTCGCCAGATATGTTTTAACTCCCAATGTATGTAGGTACTTAAGTATATATGTAATATGGGACAAGCCAAGCCATCGCCCGGGCGCAAATTCAGTTTCCGGGCTGCTACTGACAATTTCCAGATAGAAAAACCCAATGACACTTTGCCCGGCCTGGGAATCGAACCCAGGACCTCATGTTCAGCAGTAGCGCTTACGGCCACTAGACCAAAGAGGCAGTCTATAATATATATGATAGTATAAGTTTATTTATTTCGTTATCACCAGGTTTTAACAACTAAATTGTAGAGGCCTTATTTAAATATCTACATACCTGTAACAGAAGACCTCTCTATTCTATGTTTATATATGCACACATACAAAGCCTGTTAATGACATAAATAATAACAAAGTAGGTACAATAACAAAACTAAAACTAGAGAATTTAAAAATAATTCGTTAGCATGAAACGTATGCGTGGATTGCGTCAGTGACAGTGACATATATGTATAACCTTTTTGCCTTTTAGAAGAAGCTGATTCAAATGGTTCAAGTCGTTGTTTGATCATGTATTATTTTTTGGAAGACATATTTGATAAATAACCCCTCTTTCAACTGGTAACCACGTATCGATTTAGTTCTGAACTAAAACGTATCGATTTTAACCATGATTCTGTCAATATTGTTGGACTTGTATGAAAGTTTAGGAGAATCCTGTACCGTTGCAAGATAGTAATAAACGTCAAGCATCCGTGTTAAACGCCCGGCATTAGGGATAACCATTTTTATCATATCTTTGTTTACACACGCCTCTGCGGGTTTTTCCGCGGGTGGCCTAACGATGTTTTCCTTTGCTCGGAAGTCGGGAGCAATACAATAAATATATTTTGTAGACGTTTAGAAAACTCTAGCTCATTCACAGCGGGATCGTTAATCAACGTTACGTTTTTAGCACACCCTGCATATACAGTACTTAAAACGTTTTTTATTTATGCTTCAATTTTACTACCAAGTCCAGTAACCTAGTTGATTGCCTGTATATTTCACTGTGTCGAGAAAAGTAAATATTTAAGGTCAAACAGATTGCTTCAGTTTAATTGAATTTGACTTCAACAAGCTAAATGCAATGCAGATATGTATGCGTTTAATAGGAGCCAAAGGGGATAAACGGAAATCGGATGATTCGATCTGATGACGATAGTCCTGCTAGCACTAACCCGTTAATTGGCGAGGGTAAGGCTTCACTCCTATTAGGCTTTGGTCGACTGTTTAGCTTGTTACCAGTGCCTGGCTGTAAGCGAGTCAAATAACAAAGACGTAGTTGTGCTGCAAGACGCTTTAGAGACACAACATACTGCAAGAATACATGGTTTAGTAGTTGTGCACTAGCATTTAAATATACCTACAGCGTGATTGGTATAGGGCTCATCGAAAAGGGGTACTTATAAATTGGTACTGTACAAACAATAGCAAGTATGTAACTTAAGTCATACTGGACTTAGGTATTCGATCCCATAAACGTGGAGTTGAAACTTAAATAACCAATTAAAGTTTACCGTTTCCGATAATGTATTGTGTGTGCGTGTGTGTAGATGCACAATACATAGTTTTGGGCTGTGATGTGGGTTGGTAGGTACATATTTTAAGTGCCAACATTTATCGTATAGCAGCCTGTCCATTTATTAAGGCCGAAGACGGCAAGGTGTGCAGAGTTAACACTGCCGTGCTGACTTTGCTAAGCCTCTTGGCAAAGTCCAAAATAAGCAAAGTTATCAGGCAAGATTTGGTATTATGTTGCGGTCTCAGTTCTAACCACTAAGACTAGATTGTATCAACTTTGTTGTTTTACGAACATAATCGATTTTTTCGGCGATACCGATGCTTTTATTCGATTTCGAATTTCATATAGAAGTTTAAATTAGTGATGGGAGAGGAAAGTTCCATGAAATTATATTGTAAGTTACAAGGTAAATTTGGAAGATCTAATAAGAACGGACCGTTACAGGATTATTACTACAATTCCAGGAAAATTCGAACTACTTAGGTTAATATTTCTAAGCAACATAATATGATACGACGTACGACCCTGATCTGATTTTAATGAACTATAGAGATGTAAATATTTCATATTATGTGCAGATTAAATATTTACCTCGAAGTAATATACCTTCTAGGTATAATACCTAAGTAAGTACATACTAACACTACTGCCTAGGTAATTTTGATCATAATATTCGCCAAGTAGGTAACACAGAAAACGATAATACCTACCTTACTTACAGAAATTCAAAATTAGTATCGAATACCCAAAGGCTTAGGCATTTTCACAGTAAATTGTGGAAACATTGTAGGTTATATAAAGAAAATGGTAAGAAGCAGTATCAAGGCATAAATAGGTATTCTATATATGTGTTTTAAATTGTCTATCCGACCGCAATTAAACGTATTTTCTTTCTTTTCTTCTTTTATATCTACCTGAAAAATTGCAATTAATTAAATTCATAAAACTGCGTCTGAAAATTCAAAATGTAACTCTCGAGTAAGCTCAACTGAATTAAAAGATTCCAATTTCACTACAGAAATAACTTAAACAAAATAATCCAAACTTTCAAATAAATTAAAGTCCTAACTACTAAAGTGGAATCTCATCAAAGGAGTGTAAAATGTAATACAATTTCATCAGACGTAATTAAGTTCATTGGAAAGGATCTGACAGGTGTCGTTGACTGACGCAATGTAAGTGGCGCTTGCGCAGAGCTTCGGGTGAATTGCGTGCACCATAATTATATGGGAAAAGGGAGTAACCGCCCGTATGACGTAAGGAGTCATTATATCGAATCAGTTAATGTTTTTTTTTGTTTGTATGTTGCATCAGATTCAGGTGTAAAATGTTAACCAGTTTCTGTAGTATTTTAAGTGTGACTTGCAAAATTTTATTGACATTTGGTCAAAATACGGTTTATTGACCAAATATTATTTTTATCCCTAATATTATTCTGAAATTATTCGTGAATAGTAATTACAAAGGTTTAAGAATTATCCACTCATAAAGTCACATATTTTTCCCTCGTTTGTTAAATGACACTACCAATGCTACGTGCAACGATATACTAGAATTTGCAAATGAACTGGTAAATGTTTGTGCTTTGACGAAGAAATAAAGGGAGATAAAGAAGCCTTATCTTACGTGTATGTGCATTTTTGTGATCTTTGCGATGCGGAGGTGCATCTATTGTTGGGCGCCAGTTGAGAGCCCTGCTCCTCAGGATACGCCAAGCAACTTTGTTGAATTATCAATACTGAAAGTAGAGGAAAGTTTGAATTAGGATCGCATTTTTTTTAGTTGGATTATGCCCGAGTCTAGAAAATTGATAATTTTGCTTCTATTATTAACCGACGATTATTGACTATTGTAAAAAAAAAACTCAGCTTGAGAAGTTTATTACAGACTTTACAGCCTAATCGCGTTGTCATGTGTTTATTATATTGTAGAGGTTCATTAAAATATTGGTCGCCGTTTCTCCACTTACGATATTAGGTACTACACCACGAACTTAACTTTTACAAAGCTTTTAGTGGCGAGAAACGCTAACATTCTCGGCCGCGACACAAGTTGATTTCGTAACACCTAATAGGCGATAAAGCATCGATTTTCACACAAAGAGAGGTTAGTGGCGCAACACCGACCCCTTTTCAATAAAATTCACATTTTCTTTCACAAGTCGGGTGTTGGTGCCTGGGTAACATTCATGACGGAGTTTAGTGACTTCCGAAGTAGCAGGTTATCAGACGTGGGGGTGCGGGGGGCGTGTGGGTGCACGGGAGGGGGGAGGGAAAAGCTGGATGCTGGTGGTGTATTCGCGCCCCCGCATTCTAGTCCCGGCGCTCGGCGCGCTCGCTCGCGCCTCTTTCCCGCGCGACTCATTTCGCGTCGCTGTTCTTATTTTTATTTACTTACGCGGCGTCTGATTACTGCTTTCTATAACGTGTGACGGAGGTTTGTTGTGACTGTTGCAAAGTGACGGTGTGATTTTTACGGTTCCTTTTGTCATGAATTTGGGTAACAACTGCGACTATAATTTATGGAAATTGTACTTCGTATTGTAATTATTTCGGAATTTATGTTTAGGTTGAAACAACGAAAACAAATGTTTAAACTTTTCTTCTAACAATTTACTGATAACTTACTATTATTTTGCGAGTGTTTATTGTGTCAGCAATGTTGATAATTATTACCTACATTTACGAATGCTGGTAATATGAATTTAAGATAATTACGTGAAGCAATTTCCTGCATAATTTGTTAACCTATCTATCTATCTATTAAAATTGCAGTTTACAAACATGAGTCGATATGCAGCTAAATCCGGCTGGGTCAGTCTACCTCAAGTGAAACGGCTGCCTTGATCGACTGCTATCTATTAATACCTACACATGATATCTACTAAATAATCGAAAGATACATGCTACTAATCGACACCCTATCGTGTTTAACTGACAGCATCCGATTTGTATTCATTGGAACGCCAACGTCGAAACGGCTGTCGATATATCCACTTATCCAGTAATTTTGTGCGAAAAACAAATAAAACAGAATTAGGTACGGTAATGAAAATACGATTTTATTTAACAATGACATTACAGCAATTCGCTATTTATACAAGTGAAATCTATTTACTACGCAATAAGTAGGAATCGTTGTAATTTAAACATAGTTTAACTAACATTTATGCATCCAAAGTTTTAACAAACGTAACAAACATAGCACAACTTAAAGTAGAACAAGTGAAATTATTTAATTTGCAACCTAAACAAATGTAGGTCGTGGCTGATGAATTAAACATACCTACTGAAGATTTATTGTTCGAATATGTAAATACTGAAAACCGCCAAAACCTTAGATTGAAATCTTAGATCGAAATATTTAATTCATACAAATGTTTCGGTGTGAGAAAATTCGTCCAATTCTGTTTTACGTGTCGAGACGAGAATCGTGATAAAATAGCAATCAGTCGTTAAAGTTAAGCTTAGTATGTGTGTATGGGAAGTGATTCCCATGTTCCGTCCTACTCTACTTGTCGGGCACTCGTGCAATGTGGCCTCAGTGCCTCACGCGCACAGAAAAACCATAAAACTGCGCTTTCGATCCGGACCCGCAACTCGTGAGCAAGTTTCTATCTGGGATGATAACCAAGTACAGTCGCGTGCGAAGCCCAATGGCCCTTTATGACACCGAATCTTAATTGAGGGCGCAATGTTACATCGCTTTATATTTTACTCGCCATATAATGCTACGCCAAATATCAACACGATGTAGGTACCTAAAGGTTGTAAACCCATTATATTATAATTTCACATTTTTTCGGATAAAGCCAATTTATTTTCTTATTCCAGTTTTAATTTGTTTTGCGCATTGAAAAGAATGTCAAGTATCCTATTCCGTTTGGAAAAGTTCTCTATTTACACAGCCCCGTTAATGTTTCCATTGTCCGACATAGACGTCTCATTAAAAAATAAACATCTTATAGAAAACTTATTATACAAATGTAAACTTGGAGTCTCTCCAAATTGTATTTTAATCGCAGTACATATACTCGTAAATGTTTATCTTCTTAAATACTTATATATTATTTTGGAGGATCTTTTCTTTACCTTTTTGTACGCAAGAAGAATACCTACCGAATTAAGGATTTTAACATTTTTTCTTAATTAAAATGAATTTTTGAAAGTAAGGGGTAAACTTTGGAGTTATTTTAAAGTTTTAGGCGTGACTAAAATTATGGCGGACCTCTTAGTGGCTAGATAAATCGTTCCTACAGTACTTCAAAATTCTATTCTATCCAACTGGTGCGCATCAAAAATTCTTGTGTAATTTGATAAACGCTGAAAACTTTATATTCATTGTTATTGTTCAGAGAGACTGCGAAAGATTCTTGAATGGTGAATTAGCCCAGGCAACGATGTTACGAATCCATCGTACAAAGTTTATGGATATTATTCACAAGAAAAGTGCTTCTATGAAGTACGGAGTACGAGATCGCAAGCCTAAGCTGGATTGGCAACTTTCTTAATACGTCCTTACAATCCCATAGCTCTTGATGTCTCGTTGGGCCACTTGAGCACGAATCTATTAAAGAAAATAGATCACCCTGGCTAATAACCGGCGACGGCACCATACAGACTAATAACTTTTTAATAACTATCATGTTCGGAGAGCGGAATTCTTATCTTACTGCAGCTCACTTTTAAGCAGATTATCTATCCATAAAAGATGTCGGAAAATCTTCTTATTTTTTACACGGTGTTTAGTATCTTTCTGAAGGATAGAATTTCAATCAATTTCGGCAGGGTCATCATCATCATCATCATATCAGCCGAAAGACGTCCACTGCTGGACATAGGCCTCCCCCAAGCACCGCCACTTCGACCGATTCTGTGCTTCCCGCATCCAGCGAATTCCTGCGGCCTTTACTAGGTCATCGGTCCATCTTGTGGGAGGCCTTCCAACGCTACGTCTTCCGGTACGTGGTCGCCACTCCAGAACCTTTCGGCCCCATCGGCCATCTGTTCTGCGAGCAATATGTCCTGCCCATTGCCACTTAAGTTTGGCAATTCTTCGGGCTATGTCGGTTACCTTGGTTCTCCTGCGGATCTCTTCATTTCTGATTCGATCACGTAGGGAAACTCCAAGCATAGCCCTCTCCATTGCTCTTTGGGTGACTTTTAGCCTTCTAATTAGGCCCATTGTGAGCGACCACGTTTCAGTGCCATAAGTCATCACTGGCAACACGCACTGGTCAAAGACTTTCGTCTTGAGACACTGTGGTATGTGGGACGAGAAGATATTGCGTAGCTTCCCGAACGCTGCCCAACCGAGTCGGATTCGACGATTGACCTCTTTCTCGAAGTTGGACCTACCTAGCTGAACAGTTTGTCCTAGGTAAACATACTCGTCTACAACTTCGAGCGTAGCGTCTCCGATCTTTATGAGGGCGGGTGTTACATGGGCATTTGACATGACCTTTGTCTTGTCCATGTTCATTTTAAGACCCACTCTTTTGGAGGCTCTACTGAGGTCATCGAGCATTATACTGAGGTCCTCCATGGTCTCAGCCATGATAACTATATCGTCGGCAAACCGAAGGTCAGTGATATAATCGCCATTGATGTTGATGCCTAGCCCTTTCCAGTCCAGAATCTTGAAGACATCCTCCAGTGCAGCGGTGAACAGTTTCGGAGAGATAACGTCTCCTTGTCTCACACCTCGCTGCAGAAGGATAGGTTTCGAGGTCTGGTCGTGGAGTCGGACTGACATAGTGGCGTCTTTGTATAGGCACTTTAACACCTCGATGTACCGATAGTCGATCTGGCACCGTTGAAGAGACTGCAGTACAGCCCATGTCTCGATCGAATCGAAGGCTTTCTCGTAATCCACGAACGCTAAGCAGAGAGGCAGGTTATACTCTTCGGTCTTCTGTATAACCTGCCGCAGCGTATGTATGTGGTCCACGGTGCTAAAGCCTTTACGGAATCCGGCTTGTTCGGGAGGCTGGAAGTCGTCAAACCTGCGCGCGAGACGGTTCGTGATGACTCTTGAAAACAGCTTGTAGACATGGGTCAGAAGTGTGATGGGCCTATAGTTCTTAAGCAGGGCATTGTCGCCCTTTTTAAAAAAGAGTACCACCACACCTCTGCTCCATGCCTGTGGCGTTTTACCCTCGAGTATGACGGAATTGAACAGCTTCTGGAGGGCCTTTAGAACGGGTTTCCCACCGGCCTTTAAGAGTTCGGCCGTAATTCCGTCATCACCCGGCGCCTTGTTGTTTTTAAGTTGCTTTAGAGCCATCCTAATCTCGTACAAGCTGACGTCCGGGATATCTTCGGTATAATGTCGGGTTAATCTAGCTCTTGGGTCGTTTGCCAGATTCGTAACGGGGTTACTGGATGACGTGTATAACTGTCCATAGAACCTCTCGATCTCTCTCAATACTTCAGGTTTGGCGGATACGATCCTGCCATCATCGGTCTTCAGCTTTGCAAGCTGGCTCTGCCCAATAGACAGATCTCTTGCAAAGACCTTGGAGCCCTTATTCCGCTCTATCGCGTCCTTAATGCGGTCCGTACTAAAGCGACGAAGGTCGCTTTTTAAGGACTTAGAGATCCGTCTATTGAGCTGCCGGTACTTGAACGCATCGTCTGAAGACTGGAGGATCATCTCGCGCCTCTCCTTCATGAGCTGTATAGTAGGATCAGAGAGCCTCTTGTTTCTATTTGTACGACGGGTCTTAAAGATCTTGGACCCGACCGTATGGACAGTTTCCACGAACCCATCGTTAAAATCGTCCACGGAGCTCCCTAGGCACTCGAAACGATTCTGAAGTTCGAGCTGAAAGCTCTCGGGGTTTTGGACTTGGATCGGTGCTGGACGGAGCGTAGACTTCACCAGTCGAGATCTTTCCAGCTTAATATTTAAGTTCAATGTGCCTCTTACCATGCGGTGATCGCTTCCGGTTTTCACCGCGTTGATCACAGAGACATCATTGAATACTTGCTTCTTCGTCGACATAATGAAGTCAATCTCATTTTTTGTTGCACCATCAGGGCTCTGCCAGGTCCACTTTCTGTGCTCACGTTTTCTGAAGAAGGAGTTCATCATAAAGAGGCCTTCCTTCTCCATAAAACTGGCCAGTAGGTGACCCCGGTGGTTCCGACGTCCAACTCCAAATTGCCCCACTCGCAGCTCATCATCATTTCGTTTGCCCAGTTTCGCGTTGAAGTCCCCCATGACAACGGTGAAGTGAGTTTTAGAGGCATGCATGGCTCTAGAAATATCCTCATACATGGTCTCCACCTCATCGTCGGGGTGTGACGAGGTCGGGGCGTAAACCTGTACGACCTTCAGCGAATATCTTGCGGATATTCTGAGTATAAGGTACGCCACCCTGGTCGACACACTCTCGATCTTCACTACGTTGCTCACAAGGGACTTGTGGACGATAAACCCGACACCACCCTGGGACTGCTGGTCGCCCTCCCGGAAATAGAGCAAGTTTCCGGATTTAAGGATTATCGAGTCCTCCCCCTCTCTTCGGACTTCGGATAATCCTATTATACCCCATCGTAACCTGCTCAATTCTTCCTCGAGTTCGATGATCTTCTCGTCGGTCCGGAGTGTACGCGTGTTATAAGTTGCCAGGTCCAGTTTCCGGTGGTTGTGGTAGCCGGATCTCTTCCGGGGATTCTTCGCACCCCTTGCCTCACCGTGACCTTGACCGCTACCGTAGCCAAGGGTAGGTAGGCCGCCGGGCACTAGGGGCCGTTTGTTTGTGGTGCTTGTCATTTTTAGGGGGGGTTTGCCATAATCGCCACGCTTGGCAAGCGGGTTGGCGATCGCAGTATGGTGTAAATAGTGCATAGAGAACGCTGCTGCCCATTCTCTAGTAATCCCTTAGTCGCCTTTTACGACACCCATGGGAAGACATAGGGTAGTGCGATTCTTTAAGTCCGGCACCACACGGACAGGCAGGCACATCGGCAGGGTCTATCAAAGTAATCGGATTGTAGATACAGGAAACTTGCTGTCTAAACCGATTTACATTACGTTTTCATATTTCGCAATTTACTTGCCTATAATGATCCCACTGCTGGGTCACAGGCCTCCTCTTTCTGTAAGACGGAGTGGGTCGTAATCCACCACACGGGCTCAGTGCGGGTTGGTAGGTACGAGTAGATGTCTCATGTCTTCGAATTTTTGGTTCTAGAACATGCTGAACATGCCAGTTTCTTCATGATGTTTTCTTTCACCGTTTTGAGAGCAGTGGTGATGAAATATTTTACTCAAAGTAGTGCCTGTTAGGGTTCGAACCCTCGACCTTACTACTCGTAGGTCGCGGCCGTTACCACTGGGCCACCACTGCTCTACTTTTGCAATTTAATTGGTAAATATAATATTTTGTTCCGTATGGTTTCTCATTATAAATTGGATTATGAAAAGTTGAGGTCAAACGGTGGAGAAAGATAAACTAAAACTAAAATGTCTAATGAAACTATGTTGTTTTACTCAGTTAATTTTGTTTATGAATCGATAAAAAGAAAGCTTTATTTTTGGTTGAATATTCCTTGTTTACGTTGATCATTAAATTCAGGAATAAAATTTTAGCCCCGGAATGGCGAAAGTTCTAATTTCTATTGCGGGAGAGCTCCCTAGTTAGGGTAGATGGCAGAACATCTGTCGTTACTTCTGTCATAACAATCGCAGTACCAATTTATTCAGTCGTTATCTATTGTCATGAGTTTACATTTTTAGTTTTGAACGAGTTCATTTTGAGTGTAGCTTGTTAAAATACGGTTCCTCTTTTTTAGTTGTATGTAAGTTTAGGTAGTAGGTATTCGTTTTAGTTTAGTAGTTGCAGTTACAAACCCGGCTTTACCAGATGTCCTAAATTCGATTCCGAATAGGATCAATGTTATATTTTGGGAAGCTGAGTTGTAGTGTTATTGTTGCTGTTTCGGTACTGTTGCTGTTTGTTATATACATAGGTAACCACCGATTGTTTAATCAGCAAGTACAAGTGCGCGAATATTGTTATTCATGTATGCGTTTCCATACATAGCATACATACTAACGATGTAGCTCAAAATCGAATGTGGATTTGGGATAGAACTCCAATTTAATTCTCTGACTAAGCCACGAGTACCTACTTACCTAAAACCTTGTATTAAAATATTTTCATTAAGGCAAGGAAGTTTTTCATCGTCTGCGTAGGTACTTATAACCTTGACATTTCTGCTAACGGGCGAATACCTTATGTAGGTAATATGAAGGTGCTTAAGAATCCATCTCGGTAACATGCAAAATTGTTCGCGGGATCATCCTCGGTTTTATCAACACAAATATATAAAAAATTAACAGAGGAGAGATCAGAAACGTTTTTTGAATATGATTACTGACATGTATCAAATGTACATGTAGAAAAAACAGAAGCTAATAAAAATATTGCCTCAACCGCGGTTACATAAGAAAAGTCGCGAATTAATCCGCAAAGAGTAACGCAATTTATTTTTTACTATCTTTTGCCCGCGAGGTTGTCGGAAAATATAATATATCTATAGAGATATATATATAAGGAACGTAACGTACGTAACCGGGATTAAAAGTACCCTATGTGTTAATCCAGGCTATAAACTATATGTGTGCCAAATTTCATCTAAATTCGTTCAGCCGGTTTTGCACGAATCCAGACTAAAGTGACTGACGCCTGTCAGGCAAACGGACAAAAATTCTAAAGGCTTATTCGGAATCACACTCGTTCTCACACCTCCTAGCAATTACTTTTTTCTCTCAAAAATGTTCAATGTAAGTAAGTTTTAACTTCGTTATTCATTTATTATATGAATAGATTATTCATGCTTTAACTACTCGTGTCTATGCCCTAAATGTTACGAGATAGGTCGCAAGTTTAAAAGCGTTATTTGAACTTTGACATTGATATAGATAGTCTAGTAACGATTTTGAGAACCTAGATTTGACTTTGGAGATAGCTACAATATTTTAATTTTTGCTTTTTTTAGATACACTTGCACACAATAAAAATATATATGTTGATTTTTGTGCAACATTTAGTGTAATCAGCAGTGTAATGCAACATGGTATCTCGGACGTTGCCCGAACATTAAATGTAGTGATTGACAGTACCTAAGTCCACCTTTGCATTGATCGTGCCGCTATCACTATGCATAGCAAGCATCCACATTTGCGATGTAACATAACGTTCCTTTTATCAATTACACTGCATGTTGCAATAGGTTTTTACCCGACCCCACATAAAAATATTACGATTTTTGAGCTCGACTGTACTTATATCTTCTTCATATTAGATTAACGGCATTACAACCACCAATATTAGCATGAAAACACCTAATTTTCGACGTAAATTGAAACTCAATCAACAAAAGAACAAACAAAATGTAAAGTCTAAAAGGATCTGGACGTTCAATATGATATCGGATGCAAATGGATGCACGAGTGATTTGCATATTGTGTTGTAAAAGGGTTTGAATGGTGACCAACTGACCTGTGACCCCAAATTCTTATTTCCAATTAAAAACGTCGTTAAATTCGATGTCATTCATCCACGCAGTAAGCGTATTGTTTTAGTTTTAATGGAAATCGATGCTGATACGAGTATATTAGGCGAAAACTAAAAAATTGGACACTAAATACTTAAATCAACATTTCAGACATGACAGACAATATCAAATATCGGTTCCACGTTTGCAATTCGTAAGAATTCTATACGATTATAAAAATAAATGATCCCTTTCCGGATATTGCATACGTTGGAAGAAAAAATAATGATTGTCATTCCCTTCGTTTGTGATACATAAACTGAATTTGAATATTTTCCACATTCGTTGCCAAGATCCAGGATCAAAGGATTAGTAGATATGTAAAATGGTTTAAATTGAGCCTTGTTTGGGAGGCAAAGATACCTTCTTACGAAGTAATATGGAATTATGCGTAGGTGGGCTGTGGGTATACTTTTATATCTTTTCCTCTTATGAAGCTTAACTAGGTTTATATACTGTCAAGACAAACTTCTTTAAAGATTGAGATGAACTAATATCCAGCATAATATTGACAATAAAGCGACAAGAAATTAAGTTCCAAGTTCAAAAAATAAAAGAGTAAAATATTCCATCGCTCTATCACCATAACTCCTCGTAAATTTTTCTAGGCGATCTTAAGCTGGCTGTAAGTGACACCCAGTTCTGTTCCATTCAAATAAGTAAAGGGGGCGTGGCTTCATGGAGATGAATGGGTGTGAATTTGACAGAGGTTGTTAATTATATGGTCTTCAGTGTCGATCGCGAGCTCCTTGCGGTTTCAAGGAAAATTACGACCCACGTACATGCCTCGTTTAACACGCGTACAGTTTAATGAAGTCGTAAAAAGGGAATTCAGAGGTCTGACTGGAAGATTTCTTTCTCAACATTCAATTTGTTCTTTTTACGTAAGTAGATGAATCTATTTTACGGAAAACGTGTAAGAGGAATAAGGAGATTGACTTCGACATTGCAAAATTTTCAATTAGAGTAAGAGGAAAATAAGTGGTCTCATCTATTTTCCTACCCAGGAAAAATTTATAAGCAGCCAAAGAAATGATAATAATTTCAGGGATTCCTAATAGTGGTTATTTTAATTACTTCCGCCGGCTCTGTTTATCTTTTAATAGAGTAAAGCAAATATACTTTTCCCTCACTGACCCAATATTCTGGAATATTGGGCCGTGAGTTGATTTACTTGTAAACATTTAATTACTTACCTGCCAACTACTTACCTAAATTAAGATGGAATTACAAAACGAAGAGAGAATCATAAGTATTTAAGTATCTGAACAAAACGTAGCATGTCTAGAAACTTCACAGAATTTTTAAACGAAACTTTAAATGAAAAAGTTGTGAAAGCGGTTTGTAGCATTTTTTCTTTTCATTTTACACTTGTACTCGTCAAGTACATATAATACGGTTCTAGTTAATTGTCTGCAAAGTTCGAGTTAATGTGTTTTGTTCTATAACTCATTTTTCCAAAGCTTTTCATGACCGATCCATAAACAACTTTAAAGTGAGTTATACAACTTATAAGTGGAAAGTTATAAATGTAGGTATTTCTAGACTGGGACGAATTAAAATTGTGGGTGGCCCTGTTATTCTCATTGGGCAATGAAAATTTTTAACTATCCATAGCGGTTGGTCATTATTTGTACAATCAAACTCGTTTAGATGAGCCCACCCGCAATGTGGGGCGAGTCCGAATAGAATAATGGCGCGGTGTAATTGACGGGTCCCTGAAGTTCGGGTAATTAATTTCCGACTCGCTCCGATCTATCAGAGTTTACATGGAATTAATAAGGATTTGGGAAGGGCGATAAGCGTGCCTTTTTTAGACAGCGGCCACACTTGCGCGCGTGGTTCCGACAGGGCAGGCCCCGCTGTCGAAACACGCCTAATTTGCATGCAAAACTTTTCATCATCCGCGCCACAATATTGGCAACTGGGCGAACAAATCACTTCTCGGTGTTACCTAACTCGAGTATAAAGTTTCAATAAGCTGTGATTACGTCAAGGTAAGCGATAGGCATATGGCGCTAAATTATTAGCTGTATTGGTTATATTAGGTACTTCGTAATTAGCAAGTCAAAATTACAGTTTTAAAGTTTTGGTTCTGAAATGTTAGGAAAATTAATTAATTAAGTAGCTTATATGAGTTGACTTGAGTTTACAAGACATAAAAGGTTATGTAAAGCAGTCTTATTAAGATTTTTAGTACTAATCTGCAGCTTGGGCTAAGTAATAACAGCCGCACGGGTCGATCGTTCAGGTTAAGCTACGCTTGACGCTGTTGATCGGTGGATGGGTGACCATCTTTACATACCAAGACCCCTTCCGTGTCTCGGAAAGCACGTTAATCCGTTGGTCCCGGCTGTCATTCGTGGATCTTTGACAGTCGTTACGACTTACGAGTCGTCAGAAGCCCGAAAGTCTGACACTGAGTCATACTAAGGAGTATTATATTATCCAGTTACTGGGTTGTGGAGGTCAGATCAGCAGTCGCTCCATGTAAATACTGGTATTGAGCTGCATCTAGTTAGACTGGAAGCCGACCCCAATATAGTTGGGCTAGGCTAGGTTATATTAGGCTACGTGTAATTTTATTAGTAAGTCAAAATTACTGTTTTAAAGTTTTGGTTCTGAAATGTTAGGAAAATTAATTAATTAATTGGATATAATTCTTTGCAGCAGCTTGAGTATACAAGAGACAAGGTTATCTAAAGCAGCCTTATTAAGATTTTTAGTACCAATCTGCGGCTAGTCAGTATTTATGCGTCCAATGATATAACTTCTCTTTTACAGTATTGGTGTAAGAAGTAGTGAGCTTTATTGAAGTGAAAACTTCTTTAGGCGTCTAGGTCGGTTTAGGCTTCTTTAGCACTTTTTGGAAGAACCACCATGGAACTCGCGTCATGGTCACCTAATTTTCGAACGAAAGACCAACGCGAGAATCAAAAAGTTATTATTCATATCTATCGTCAGTCTCCAAAGCCTGCCTTATTTTTTTTAAAGGTTACCTACTAGGCAAAAAATTGGACAAAAATCTTTTTAAAATTTCAAGGCGCAGTAAATTATTTTCTACCGCCGAAAATCCACAGCCACCGTCACAGACCGTTTACTTATTTCTTCTGTCTCACAGTCTTGTGTATCTCTTAATGTAGATAAAATAAAAACAGTATCTTCATAAATTTTGTTTACCTGCCTTGCGTCCAATAAAATTTTGTATACGGGACCTTTCGTTTATCTTATTTAATATTTTATTTGATAAATGTAGGTAATGTAGACTGCTCGTACATATTTAAATAGCGTATGTGCGTAGTCCAAGTTATCATTCAACGCGTTGAGTTATTCAGAAGTATAATTTTGCGACCACAGTTTGCGAATACAGTGGACCGCAAGCTTGTCCAATTTCATCACGCTATTTTGAGTCACTGTTTTTAATTGGCTGTGACGTTTATGGACTGCCCACAAGTAGTATCTAGGAAGGCGGTAGGTATCTATTGCAGTTGTAGCGCAGAAATCCTTATCAAACATTGATTGCCCAATTAAACCATCGCGTAACCGGCCCTGGAATGTTAGGAATTATTAATGCACTATACTTCATTTGAAATAAGATAGGACATTTAACTTAACCTTATTTACAGTCTGTTTAACCGATTTTCTATTGCGATGGTGGCATGACAAATGGCAGCTGCAGTAAACAGTTGGTATTGTAACCACTTTTTTTGCTTTTAATGCCATCCTTATACCTACGGTATAGAAGTCAGAATCGGTTAAACGAAATGTATAAAAGGTTTGTTTAAATGTCTAATCTTATTTTAAATGGAGTATAGTTTGCTTTGCCCGCCCACACTCCATAATTGTAACTGACGGTTGTTGTTTATTCACATTTCACTTGTCCATTTACGAGATATTTCGTTATGAGAAAGTTATTGGAAGTTCTAATGTTGCTCATGTGGCGGGTTTATTAGTTTACAATTGTATTTCGCTGACCGAGTAGATATCGTATGAATTTGCTGCTGTAGCTAGCACTTATTACTCACTAGTACCTTGGCGACCGAGCTCTACTCGGGTAAAAATATATAAACATTATCGTCCAGCCAGGTATACCAACGTTGTACTTATCACATTCCCGAGGTTGGGAAAATAGAGAAAACGAATTTTCCCAGAGAGAGCTAGATCGATTTTTCGCCCCCGTCAACCCCTATATTGCAACTTTCATCGAAATCGTTAGAGCCGTTTTCGAGAACGTAATTACAAATTATTCTAAGAAATATACAGGGTGTTAAAGTATTTGCGTGCCATAGCTTAGCGGTAGGTTCAGTATCGATAAAGGAAACTGGGGAAAAAAAAAAAAAATATCCAGAATAATAATGTAAAAAAATTGCAACGTCAACCTAATTTAGTTTGGAATCAGGTATTTAAAAAGATTAAAAATCAACTTATTTACTCATGTTTTAAGTTGATTTGATTGCTATTTTAAGTTAGTAGGTACTAAATTAGGTTGACCTTGCAATTTTTTTTAATGTTCTTTTTTATTCGTTTTCTGTTTTTTTTTTTTTTTTTTTTCCTAATTTCTTTTATCGATACTGAACCTACCCCTAAGCTATGGCACGCAATTACTTTAACACCCTGTATATATTACTCGTTTAATGTTATAGGATATTTTGATACACATGTTTATTTTAATGGTTTAACGACCAATAAGAAAAAAAAAATACATTTTGCAATGAACTGTTTCAGTGGATATCCTTGGGACATTATGCAACATTTAGGTAACCTGCCTACATTTATAGGATAAAAGTATTATGCGAAGGGTATTACGCTCGTTTGTGGCCCCGTATAGCTCTTACATATGGGGCAATAGTATTAGAGTGCACTTAGACTATTCTAGTCGACAATCTTCGCAAGACACTTACTTATGTAGGTGTCTATTCAAATAAGTAGCTCTTATATCCTGTAATATAGGATTATCCTAGCATGATCGTCATAATCTCATTTGTGTTCTCTACTTTGTAGGTACCTACTATGTGTTTAAATGAAGGTATGTAAACTCTATGAAACAACGAAGATGATGATTGATACAATGAATGACGTTGACTGCCTCGTTGGTCGCAAGCACTACTGCTGAGCATGAGATCCTGGGTTCGATTCCCGGGTCGGGCAAAGTGTTATTGGGTTTTTCCAATAACCCTGGGATCTGTTCCATCTGGTATTCTATCTGGGATTTCTCAGTAGCAGCCTGGGGTCTGGATCTGTGCCCGCTTGATGGCAATAGGCTCGCCCCTTATTACATGGAACTTAAACTTGACTGGCGAAATGTGGGTGTATTAGATGTATGTACTAATCATCATCATCAGCCTATTAATGTTCCCACAGCTGGGACACAGGCCTCCTCTCTGTGAGAGGGAGTGGGCCGTAATCTACCACGCGGGTCTAGTGCGGGTTGGTAGATGTCACATGTCATCGAATTTTTTGGTTCTAAGACATGCCGGTTTCCTCACGATGTTTTCCTTCACCGTTTTGAGAGCAGTGGTGATGAAATTATTTACACAAAGTAAAGCGCCTGCTTGGGTTCGAACCCACGAACTACAACTCGTAAGTCGGGGCCGTTACCACTGGGCCACCACTGCTCTGTATGTACTAATAAATAATAATAATTATAAAATGTTTTATTGACATATAACAGGTGTAACATTTTCAAATAAAACCCTGAACTCCTGAGCGAGGTGGTACCTGTGTTACAGGAGTCAGTGTCTTCACCCTTTTCCGTTTCCGGAACAATAACAATTTATGCAATATCATTAAAATAACGTAAAACGAAGGGAATTTAGTGCATGCATGCTCTTGACACACACCCGTGTGTGTTTGTTGTGTTTTGTATGTATGTATGTATGAGTGTTGTATTTTGTGTGTGTTCGTTGTGTTTTGTGTGTATGTGTGTGTGTTGTATTTTTTATGTATACTAGGTATATATTCAGTGGGAAATAAAGTCAATATTTGTACCTTTTGAAGAAAGTAACCGACATTTATTAGATTTTCGTGGTCTGTAGAGAATACTCTACTAGGTAATTACTTAGATATTGCTCGAGTTCTTTGACTTACTGCCTACCTACACGTTTAGGTACTGGTGTAAACGAAAGTCGTAATTATTACCTTTTTCTTACGATACAATTTCTTTCATAGCCCTTTGCTATAAAGGTACCTCATACATCTCAGTGGTTACAAATAATAATTTATGACTTAACCGATATTATATTGCGTGGATCAAAGTAAAATCTTTGGAAAGGACAACAATTATGAAAGTGGAAATAATGCAACTCTGGTTGAACAATAGGTTTTCCTTTACAACAACTGAGGCCGCTTGCTTTAGCTTAAATATGTTCTTGTCTCTGTCTTGCATTTTTTATTTGACAGCAGTGACAGGAATAACTCTTAGCCAAAGTACGTGCTAAGTAATGTTTCAAGATCTCGGTCTAAGTATGGTGATAAGCTCAGGTGGGTAACGAAAGCAATTTCATTATTATTGTGTTTCATGCCAATCGTCCTGAATATTTCTGATTTAATTATGTTCAATTTCTATCGCAAGCAATTCTCGCCATTAAAATGTGCACTTGTGCAGCATTCGCTTCTTCGTTCATATATATTACAGAACGTAACATCTCTCTACAGTTCTGTCAGTTAGTGCGCTTTCGAGAACCAGTTATAAAATTATACGTCATACATAATATTCTCTGGTTAGGATTCCAATATTATGTTACGTTTGGTTTAAGATGGGCTTCTTTTCAATCGTTCTCTCACTGCCAACTGTATCAAATTGTCAACGGAATTTTTCCATCTGTTACGATCAGTGGCCTGGAAGATAGGGCACAGCTATTAAAATAATAATAGGTAAGACCTTACAGAATTAAATAAACTTTAGATCTTAGTCAGCTTTTGTATCTCCACAATCATCATCCAAGATAAAACCCAAATCGAAAATATATACATTTTAGATCAAAAGCAATAAGTACGTATAATTTTCCGTTGAAACTATAAACAAACTATTCCATACATAATCTCTGACCCCATTTAGGGGAGCCGCCCCCGAATCGTAAATAACTAGGTATCACGTGGTTCCAAATCACGACGTGAATAGAGAAATTTATTACAGTCACACAGAAAAATAAGTGCGTCTTTATTATCAGAGAAATAGGTTTTAGATTAATTTGTTAATGAGAACCTTTGGGTGCTAAAATCGAAGGTGGAGGTGGGTGATGATAATAGAATCGTGGAATATAAACCTGTCAACCTGTCTCTGAACTACTTGCACAATTCGACTATTACAAAAAAAAAACAACTTAATTGAACCAGTAAAGTTAGGATATTAATTCTTCTACTTAGGTATTCTCATTAGTTGACTTAAGAGAATATGAACATTCCACGGCTGCAATTATGCATAGAGAGATACCGATACCAGGTGTATAGAATATCCGACTAACTACAAACACCAATTCTGTATTTGTAGGTAGTGGTAGTCGGTATTTGTTTAAATGATTCCGAACTATGTCAGGGCTGTTCGGGAATGACTGCATTGTCATCGAGTCACTCTCAATGGGGAAAACCGAGTGGCATCTATGTGTTTGCGCGCCAGTATGTGCAACGTATGAAAACGTATCGATGTCACTACCGACAATATCGATATCGAGGGGGAAAATGATCGAGTTTTCATATTAGCCACCACTAATGTACGGTAGGGTGAGAACACCTCTTTTGCCTTTGCCGACGTTGCGAGCACTCACGCTCAAGGCTGAGGAGCTACTATTGTACACTTCAATCGTGTTACAAGGATTTTTTATTATACGTTACCCAAATAACCACCCTTATTTGAGAATAGGTATTTTCACCTTCTTGGAATAATTACCAAAATGTTAGTACGAACAAGTAATATTTTACGGTCAACTTTCAGAAAGTGACCTCCGTGAAACAAAGGGTCGATGGGATTATCCCGACTACCTGCTTTTAATACAGGTAGACGTCCCAGAGGATTCATATTTTAACTCTGAACTTCTGATACACTAGTTTGCACACTATTCGCCTGTCGGATTCGTTAATCTTTATTATCTGCTGTTCAGCATCTGTTATAAGTTTATAACTTTAGTTAGAATATTTTAGATTAATATCAGAGATATCTGTAACTATGCGACCTACATAAATTACGTTGCGAAATCGTTTATTTATTACGTTTCAATTGGAATTGTCGCGAGTCTATCGCGATAAGGCTTAGTAAACAAATTACGTCTGGTACCCAATGATTTCAAAAGGATACTATATAATATGTCTATGCTGGTACCAAACAGCGAATAGCCCTAGCGACAACACTCGTATAGGGTCGAGTGCCTCGTTGATTTTTAAATGGGCTGTAAGCTAGTTATCTCTACACGCGTAGGGATGGTAACGACGTTAAAAAAGGAACCGTGAAAATCACTGAACTTTTGCACGTGTGTACTTGGTATTATAATTCTTACTCTTTCACGTCCTCATTTGTATACATTTTATCTTTTAGTGAATTAAGTGCCACACGGTATACAAAGACTTTAAGAGTGAAGAAGACAATATGGCGTGTTCTTGGATTATTTGTTTGGTAGCGGTAGCAGTGACGACAGAAGCCACGCTTTATGACGACGATTACGACACCTACACAAAAGCGTATGACTACAAAAATGCAGGTAATTCGAATGGTTTCTCAATTTTATTCCGAACTCAAACTTTAATGCAACCAATTTGATTTTCACCGTTATGCCTCTCAATCGAACCGAATGGCGTCCTCTGAAATTGAGTTTTGTAACGAAGCCTTCAAGGCAATAGTCGCCGGAGCCTCTAACTAGATTTTCGCAAGTGCCTAAAGGGAATAGATTTGAACAATGCCTCTATATTTAGTTTTCACTTACACTCAACGTCAACTTTCCTATACCTATGTAAGTACAGAGCTCAGTTATTTATTTATTTAAGTATTTATGTACACACATTTAAAAACAGACAAAAAGAAAAGAACATAAAAATACGTACAAAGGTGTGTTATAAATTTTATTAAACGAATACTTTGTAAAACACCTACAAACTGACTATTTAAAAGCTAGTCTTAATTTGGAGAGTAGAACAGGTTTGAATAATACATGTGCCCGAGCTAGTTAGACTAAAACACTAATACCTGTTAAAACGGAGCTCCGGTAGATTGTTTTAATACGATTTAGTACACACATGTCTGTAAACTCACTCATTTACATAATTTTAATAGTACGTATAAAATGTAATACGACTGAAAATATGGAAAACCTAGTAATTTACATTACACGATTATTCTGCTTACGCTGTCCTACATGTCACATTTTTTACTCGGTGTTTTTTTTTTAATAAAGCCAACATTTAGGTACCTTATATCACACACGAAATATTATTACACAGTTTTGGTACAACATGTTGGCAGTACGACAGCACAAACAGTCAAATTCGTAGGCGATCCGCGTCGTAGCAGATGTGACGTTCACCGCGTTTCCGTAGCTGAGCGTAGCGCGCTACGCATGCAGAAAACCAATCTCCAACTTTTCGTAGAGCTCAGTTACGCGCACAAACTCAATTTCATTTCCGATGGGTCAACAAGGTGTCAATGGCTGTTCCGCTTTGTTGTTCACCTTAATTCGGACAACATAATAGACAGAGCGCGCAATATGGAAGTTGCGAGGCGAATAACATATGCAAGTGCGCTCCAAAGCTCCCAGTTACGTCGGTAACGAATGCACTCATCGCTGTTGGCTGCAAGTAAGGCCCGGTAATACAATTTCCCGCTGCTCTGACGCTATTGCCATCTTGGGGACAATTTGGCCTAATGCTTGTGCAACTCGCGTTCGTAACGAACATTGTTTAAAATATTTTGTGGAAATAGCTGTTGTCGGCAAAGAAGGAAATTGAAACTATTGACACAGTTTTTAATTCCACTTCCAACACAATGAAAGTGTATTTTTTTGCCACAAACATAATACAAATAAACTCGTTTACTACAGTTCGGTATAAACACAAAACACGCACGTACCTATAAGCTCAAAGAAATTTTACAGCGACAGAAAAAATAGGTACCGAGAACGAACCCGTTTTGAATACAAGCATACATACCTTACATACACAGTTTGTTACAAAGCTCTTTTGAAACATAAAACCCTTGTTCAGTCACCTTTATTCTTTTGAAGCACGCTCATAAAATCCGTGATATTTTAACCTAAGAAACACAGGTTAGAAGTCACAAGATCAATAATCAAGCTTAACGAAATCCTGTTATTTGATTTATTGGCGTTTTGAAATCAACTTATGAGATAAAACTATTATATAGTAAGTAAGTATTATCTTGTTCAAAAACGTTGTCTACAATTATTTCTAGTTTTCCTTACAAAGTTGGACTGTCGCAAAGCGATAGAGCTTTGCAATAACGCGGAGGAGTTTCGGAAGCTGAAAAACACCTTATAAAAGAATGGCTTATACTGCAATTATAAAATCCAATTTCAACCCAATTGGTGCAACATTTCTGTACTTATAAACATCTGTGGGAAGCCACCAGATAAAATATGAAACAGTTATGATTTATTTACCAGGACATCATTATTTCGTTTAAACCGCAACATGGAATATGCTTCATTGAAACAGTTACAAGTATTTTATTTTATTTATTCAGGGATAATAAACAGCGCTTTACATTAAGTGTTGGAGCATAGAAAAGATAATACAAAATATTAACAATATTGCAGCCCACTACATTATCCGCATATTACCAAAAGAAAATATGATAATGAGTGCCATTAGATACGTAATAAATAATTACATTACATTAATAATAATTAATTACACCATGCAAAAAAGGAATTCTAATTGATTGCTTGGCAACAGATTACTAATTAATACTAAAAACAAATAAATAATAAAATCTAGCTTGCATCACTAATAATATGATTGGTATTTACAACTAGGTACTGAAATCAAATTGAGCATCAATATTGAGAGAATTAGGCTGTCTGTCCACTGGAGCGGAGAGGAGAGGAGAGGAGCGGAGATGTGCCAGTATTAACCAATAGAATCTACACTCCGCTCCAGAGGTGCGATTCTATTGGTTAATATTGACACTTCTCCGCTCCGCTCCTCTCCTCTCCGCTTCTGTGGACAGGCAGCCTTAACCCTATACCGACATATTGTTCTTAGTAACAAAATATTACCGACTTAAACAGCTTGACAAGTTCAAACACAATAATGTTATCGGCAAAACGAAACTCGAAAATCGAATGTGTGCGATTGAATGTGAACACGATATGTCATTACATCAATGAGAATCGTAGATACGGAGGGCTCCAGAGGCAATTTCGCGGACGGCAATTTTTGTCGCCATTTCGCGTTAGAGTGATTTCATTCCACGAGAAGACATAGCTGTCGAACTAGCTTATCGGACGGGTGCAGGTCGACGTATCTTCGATTTACCAACTTGTCTGGTTGCGGCTCAATACCAGAGACATTTATAGCCTTTTCTTGCGGACCCGATTAGTGATTCACATCTCTATCGGTCGTAGAACAACTACGTGTCTAAATTGCGCCTGACAGGACCGTTTGGCTAATGGGACCGTACCCCGTTGGATTAATTAACTGTACACTGTCGAATAATCTCTTTGTTCTGTAGTAACCACTTGTATGGATACTTGCACAAAGGTTTATCAGCAAAATTAACTGCGATAATTGCCTATTAAATATTTGATGCTACATTCTAGTTTGGCTTTTGTGAAATGTTTGGCTTTGCGTAATGAATGTGTCGTACATAAATTATATTATGCAGTCTTTGGGAGCATAAAGGGCACAGAGCTGATGACAAAATTCTCCATTCCTAGACACATAACTGTATTTAGGAATGGAGAATTTTGTCATCAGCTAAGTTAAATAGGTATCTATCGCTAACTACATAGCAGTTGGGATACTCACGTAAAACATTAATGAGAAAGTTGGCGCGACTAGCGGGCTTCAAACAAGGATTGAAGCAGGCTGAGAAGAAGCTCCCATTAACATTCCAGCGTGAAGGGGGCAATAATGTGGGTGTTACACGGTGAACGTTTCACTCGAGCAAATGGCCGCGCTCCCGGGAAATGGGTATTCTGTTACGAATAGAATACCGGGGAATACCGGCTTCGGTTACAGCTATCGGGGATACCAAAGCTTTGGCTGCATATCCTACGAACTGCAGAGACAGCAAGAATGAAAGTATGACCTTATTTCCAACAAATGACCTTCGACGGTCTTCAAAAAGGTTCGACTCACTAGAAAGACCTTACTTAGTTTTACTTTTATATTTCCGAGAAATTGCTAAGTATGTTCCGAACCACGCTGTTTCTGGAACTGTATTTACCAAAGCCTTAGTTATTAGATGTGCTAATGTATTTAATAGATAACTACCCAAGTTAAAACGTAAGTCTTCTTAAGTCCGACTTAATACTAAGAATCCTAGATGTTGACTTTGCGAGAAAAGCTCTTTGTTTATGAATGTATTCATACTGTAAATATAACCACTTCCTTTAAAAGAAAGAGCTAAGTTTCCTCAATCGTCGAGACGTTATAAGAAATCTACATGTTCCTACATATAACGTCATAATTAATATTATGATAAAATTCAATGCACGTAGCTACTTTGTACACCGTAGAACAAAGATATCGCGCGAAGTTTTGTACTTAACGTTAAACGTGAAAAGATTATAAAGACAGAGAACTGTAACGAGAAGACTCAGAAGAAGACTATTGCATACAAAGATACAAAAGTAACAACCTAATATTACCGGAGTAACACGAACGTTACCGTAAATTCAAGGGTAAAATTAGTCAACAGTTTGTAACGGAAGTGTATACCTATTGTTAGTGAAGTTTTTTACGGCGAGTACGGTGCGAAATACCGCTTTACGTTCCAACAATCTCTGATGGTACACTTGAATTTATCGCGTGGGTTACAGTAAAAGGGCTACGTAGTCGGCGGTGGCGGCAAGGCGATATTATTCGGCAGGGGTGCGTTTTGTTTACAAATTGCTTGGCGGCGCGTGCCCGCCCTGCCTCGCCTCGAATCACCCCGAGATAAAGCGGCTGCTGCTACCCGCCGATAATTTTCTTAAACCTTGTTTTATACGCACGTTGAACGGTGATTTCAGACGTAAATGGATTGATCCAGTTTACGGCATCCCCTGCCTTGGCTGAGGTAAATTAGAGCGATCCCGTAAAGTGGATATAATAACGGATTTTTTGTAAAAATATGGTTTTATTCATGTTGTTTGATTTTTCTTCAGTTTATGTAAGATAGAGTTTTCAGTCATGTTAGTTCTATCTACTAGGTATTTGGGTTTTTGACAGTTTAATTCAAAAGTTTTGAATTGTTTCTGAAATTGCTTGTAGCAAACTGAGATTACTTAATATTAAATTATTCTCTTCATAAATATTCTAAACTGGCAGATGTATGAGAATACCTAACTTATTTGTATATGCTGAAAATACATGCTATCTGCATAATATGTAGCTTAGTTCAATATAAGTGGAGATTAAAGACCCTCGGAAGCGTCAACATAGTCCCCGTCACATCTTCCAAATAAATTAAAAAGGAGTAAGATCCTTCTCGGGGTGTCACCTCGTTAAATATTAACATCTACAAATGTATGCTTAAGGTTCATTTTACTTTGACGTATAAGAGTTCCAAAAATATTTATCAGCAAAATTGAGTTTGGTCGAGAAGTAATGAAAAATTCACCCTTGACACGACCTGTGTAACTAAACCTTTAACGATATTGTTGGATACTGTTCTGTTATATTCGATTAAGTTTGCGCGTTGTGTTCTGCAGCTACGGTTTCATTCAATTAATTTAATCTTTTTTCATTACAGAAAGTCGCACTTGTACGCAGTCGGAGTTCCGATGCAAGACAGGAAGATGTATTCCGCTGTCCTGGCACTGTGACAATGAAAAAGACTGTCCTGACGGTTCAGACGAGGAGCTCGGCACTTGCAGTCAGTATCCACACTTTATTGCCCACACTCAGACACTCACTCGCGCGCGTAAACTTGCCAAATAACACTTTTATTCCTTTTACTACTTTTGCAACGAGTAATTTTGGTACAAATATGAAACTGGAATTTAATAACAAAGTTCTTTCTAGCCGTATAAACATAAATAAATTAAAATATTATGAGACCGGGAAATAATGATGTAGACATGTTTGTAAGTAAATTCTATGAATAAGTAAGTACATTTTAAGTTTTCTTGTTAACAGTAAAAGGAACGTCAACTTTGCCTAGCCGCCCACTTAGTTTATATTTTGTGTGTGGAAAGTAAGCAAACACTGTTATTTTGGCAAATTTACTTTAGGGTCGAGTTGGCAGTCAGTCGCCTATTGTTTAGACGTAGAACAATGAAAAAACAAGGTCGCAAAATGACAAAGCCAGCGAGGGTATGAAAACTGGACGATCCTCTGATCCCAACCCGAGTTATCCCTTGTTATTAGAAACTGAGAAACTTTTTATTAACCGCAATTCGGATTTAAACAATCTGTGCTCTGCGATGATGAACATTTTACCATTCAATTTTCTAGAGTAAAAAGCATAATAGATCGTTATTTTTCGTAAAATAAAAAAAAGTTAAATCACAGAGATATCTTAAATTATAAAAATCATCGCTATCAGCTTTAATCGACAATAGTATCAGTCTAAAACGGATTGTAGGTACGTACTTAAAATAATCCTTAGGCACCTGCTATTTAAAATGGATTTTTATTTTTACACCGCCGCATAATCTAACTCCTGTAATTACTTGGTAACCAACATTCAAACCGTGTTGGCGCCAGGCGGTCAACGTAATGGGATGGCATCAATTCAAGAACTGAAACCGTAAAAAATAATTATCTAACGATTTATGAGCAAAGTTTTGAAATACGCGTATTTTGTCCTTAGCGGGACTTCCAACATAGATTAAAATCTTAATTACGACCAAGTTTTCAGGATTAAGTTTATAATCTTTGCCCCCACTCACCTGCTTTAGGAAAAATTTAAATTTAGGATCACATTTCAATCAAAATGTTTCTGCTCTAGGTATACCTTAATCTAGTATTTAAATTGTATTTTACGGCTAACGAGAAGGCTCGTATCCTTTATGTAAAATGTAATTACAGAAATGTAAATATGTTCCTTATAAGTAAGTCGGTAAACGTAATGTGAAAAATGTGAATATTCACAAAGACGGGAGGGTCCCCAAATGAATTTTTGCCGAGAGCCTGTGGTATTTAAATAAAACACGTAATACGAATTTAAGCATTCCATGGGGTGCGTAGAGGATCGCGTTAATTTATTTATGGTTGACACATGAGATAACGGACAAGGAAGGGAATGTACGCCATAAAGGACTTGTTCATGTTGAGCCGACGGGCAAACTAGGTACCTACTGGCAATTTAAATAGGTACTGAAAATGGCAGTACCTAATAAGTTGAAAATTTCGATCGATTCGGCGGTTTCCGCTACGGTGGTGACCATGGAGTTCGGTTGCCGACTGACGTAATCCCCAAACTCTCCACCTTGTCACAAGTTTCAAGGCTCGTAATCCTCTTTATGTGAAACACTTGTCTGTGCTTTAGCACTTTCTTTGAAAATAACTTCTTAAAAATATAAGAATTTTCTTTTCAATAGATATGAAAATGTAGTAGTTTCTAGCGAAAATGACATGGATGATATGAAAATTTTATAGTTTTCATATCGGAGCCGTGATGGATCTAGCTGAAAATAGTGGCGCCTTAGGGATTTGTGTTCTTGGTATGAAATATGAGATGGTGATAAGTATTTCGCCCCCATAATCCATATGGGTAGGTAGCTAAAATGTCTAAATTTTTTTTGGGTTTATTTTCCAACAAATTATAAATCGAATGTTTGAATATAGATAGATATATATGCCTGAAAAGGACAGTGTATAAACGACTGCCCACCCCATTATTCAAATGTGAAACGAGTAGAAAATTGCGCGTTCGCTTTTTTTTCGTTTGTCGATCCATGGGAGGGTCACGCTATAAATTGCGATTTTTATCACCGACACTTTTCAATATAAGTGACCCGTAAAATTAACATGCCTTTTCACGATTTAGGATATGTATGTAGGCAGTTATTATGATAGATACCACTGCCAGAAATAGACTTGTTCTCATCTTTTATAAAGTCGTTGCCTTGCATATGAAATATTTCCAATTCAAAACATGTACCAGATTGATAGCAAATACCTAATCCATGGTCAGTACTAAAATTTTGCATAGTTTAAGCATAATATTATGAAAGTACCTATATAATCATAATGGTATATTTATTAACTATGCTAACTTTGAAATTATCTTTTGTAATGCAAGCAAGCATTATCAACAAAAGTCCTTATAAAAAGAGTTAATCCAGCGCCAAAGGGAATTTTAATCCCTTGTTTTTCTCAAACTGCAACGGTGTGTATAAAAAGCTTGTGAAAGTTCACGAAGGTTTTATTTCAGCGGAGGTGGGGTTATGGCAACCGCGGGCGTAACTTTGTACACTTAGAGCCACTGTAAGTCGTCCCACATAATGGAAAATCCTTTTTTATTTGGCAGGGACACGCAATGTTTTGTAGGCGACAATGTAGAAGGTGGTTATATATATCAAGTTTATATAGGTAATCTGGCTCTGTTGTCCCTGTTGACAAATGTATTTATGGCTTCAACTGTAGCGTTATTTTCCGGGATAAGTAAGCTTTATGGTGTCATGTCTCGAACATAGTAGGAGCCAGTCCTAAGCTTATGTATATTATCCATCTGGATATGATATCTCTGTCACTCGATGTATTTACGTTGCACATTATTTATATATAGTGTGACAAATGCTATCCAATATAGGGTTTACGACATCGATCATGTTTGGAATTTATCATCTTATATGAAGTCATCCCTCAATGTCTTTCGCAGCTTCTAGTGTTATAAGTATTGTTTTAATATACAAAAAACAATATCATTTCAATCCAATTTTATAAAAAAATATTGGAAAAGGTATTAGATTAATTTTGCAATGAAAAAAATTTGAACGTACTTAGATAATGTATATCATCTCAATAATCATAAATTAATGCAAGATAAATTAACCAGATATAAAAAAACAACTTTTAATGTAACGGCTTAACTCTTTCTTATTATATAATATAAATGCATTAAACAAAGTAGATATACCTACAGCTGACAGAATCCCCAGCAAAAACTTTTGAGCGGGGGTCACTAAAGCTTTCTCAATTTGCGTCTGTTGAATTTCGTTAGCGCCGTCGCAAAACAACATTACACTCTAATAAGGGGACTGTTTAGAATCATTAATTACGTTTTAGCCGTGCCCGTGCTTAGCATTACCATTTATTATATTGCTAAAGCACTTGGCTAGCATTTTAAACGTGTTTGCTTTGTCAACTTAAGTTGCTACTGATAGCCTCGTTCCAAGTCAGTCCTTTTGCCAAGATTAATTACATCGTGTAAATTGTTTATATTGCGAGCCCCCTGATTTATTTGTGTCTGATCGCAGATAGTTTAATGCTGTTAAATTGTTTGCTCCTCGACTAAAGTTCTGCAAATAGTTTGCAAGTAAAGCGCTCAGGGCAACGTTATCGATGCTTAACATTGCAAAGTTACTATAACGGGAAAAACACTAAAGTCAATGTCATAAAATAACCCTAATAAAAGAATGGAGATAAAAGGATCATTGTTATGTGAGAAATTCGATATCAATCAAAATTTCGTACACAGCTACGGAAAGGCGTTGTCCGGAGCACAAATTTGTGTGCACGACCGGCCAGTGCATACCTATCTCGTGGAAATGTGACGATGTGGCGGACTGTATCGACGGCTCTGACGAACACCAGTGCGGTAAGAGCATGGTCTCGCAACGGATCAACAGCATGAACCCAGCAACAATTGGCATGTCGGTATACCTGGTTCATATTTAGGATCGACATAAGCATAAGCATGCGAATATAAAAGCACATTTTACGACCGCTATAAACTTCTTCGTTTTTATCAAAATTATAGTTACGATTTTCTATGATACTTACGGTTACTTTATAACTTTTCTATTTTATTACCGATTTTATTGCCCGAATCGATTGCTAGACAGAAATAGGCTTAATTAAAACAAAAGAAACGTGCCATTACGGTTCAAAAAGAAAAATAAAAAGTAAAACAAAATAATTATTTTTACAAGGACTTCAAAGTAATTGGTGTCCTAGTTAGATAATGTTCTCCTTAGATATATTTAACGGAAAAAAAATAGAGCCAAAGGACTTAGAAGAAAGTAGGAAGGATAAGACGAAAACGGATATCAGAATCCCTGGAGGGATTTGTGTACCTTATCGTGTCGGTTTATATTCGCATCGTACTTAGCATGTGCATGAATGGGTTGACAGAGGTGAAGTCGTGCGGACCAGAGGAGTTCACTTGCAGAGGAAGAGACGGCGAGTGTGTACCGCTGACATGGATGTGCGACGACAACGCGGACTGTTCCGACGGATCTGATGAGAAAGCATGCAGTAAGGGATTTAACATACAATGCAAGAGTAATTAAGTGGACAAAAACGCTACTAGCAGGAAATTTTTGCCACTTGGGGTTACGTGGTTTCGTTTTCTCTTTTTTTGTTGTAACTTTTCCTATATGCATGAAAGAGATAGCGAGACTATCATTTCAGCGGCGTGACTCTTCAAAGTTAATTACGTTATACGCTTTCATAATTACTCCTGAATTGTTTATTCACATTACACTTTACATTTTATACGTGGGTCAGCATATATGATATATAAAAAAAAAATACAAAATTACCATTAAAACATTCTTCACTCATTGGTGACCATTAATATGGTATCTAAATTGTGTAATCGGTTAGTTATATTGTGGAAATTGCATGATGCCGACCTAAATGTTCTATTTTAAGTTAAGATAATGTAGTACAAAGAGCACATTATAATTTGTTTCTAGCGTTTTCAGATATCTCTAGTGTTCCGTTTACCTAATTATTTCATTCAATGTTATTATTTCATTAACAGTGTGACGTAGTGTCATGCGACACTTGAGTTTATTATAACTAATGGTCACAATCGCGAATACGACGCATGACTCAGTGACTTCGATTCCCAAGTCATTAAGATATACTTTTTTATTTATTTCAATAGCGGTGAGATGTGGAACATTGCCATCTCCATGCCTAAAATTGATCAGAAAATACATATTATTATTTTTGTTACACCAACTTCTTGGTCAACTTTTAACTATTCGTCCTCAGTATCGGCAGCACCAATCAATCATGGGGTCGGACCCAACTAAACTCTGTGTATTCTATCAACGCTCGGCTCATCCATCTATAAATTCTTATCTTCCCACACTGGGCGGGTCGAGGCGTGAGCGATGATGTTGCGTGCCTGCTTCAATACACGTGGAGTTTTCCTTACGCCCAAAAGCCTCATCACGGTTATGTCATCGTTTATCTTATTAGGTATCTACTTGATTCTTCTGAAAATTCCGAGGCAGAACAAATTGGGCTTAATGTTCTACGTCTGTGTTTTGGGTTGCGGCGTCCATTCTGAATTCTAGTCATATCAGAATACATGGAGGAGACCGTAAGTATTTAAAACACAGAGTTTTGGAAATTGAGTTCAAATATGGTAACTTTCTACAACTAGAAATATCTGAGAATCACGGAACTTAAGGGGATAATAATATTTTATATTAGATCATGAACTATGCAGTACCGCAAGTTCTTTTATTTATTTTCATATTAAATTAGTCGAACTCCTTCATTAGATCCGCTTAAAATGTTAACTGACTGAGAACAATTTTAATTACCTACGCTGCAAAATATGCGCAATTCGTTTTAAATTAAATGTGCTCTTGGTGCTCATTGTGACTCTACAATATAATTATATTTGTTTCAGTGTACCAGCAAATTGGAAACGTTTAATAATTCGAAATAAGTTTGCCTTTAATAATAATTCGCTTTGCTTTTTCAATTTAAATTGAGGCTTAGGTACCTAATTTATAAATTTTGCTGCCAGACTTACTGTATTTAAAATTTGACTCATTTCAAAGGATTGGTAAAAATATTAAACTGAACACACTTAATTAAAACTGTGTCTAATGTTTTGAGTAACATCATTAGATAAGGGCTGAAAACTTTCATTGTATTTTTAAAGCAGGCCTTTAATGAATTGAACTTTTTTAAATAGATTTTGACACCCATTTAAGAACTTCTCTTTATGGGTTATTTTTGGAAACCATTGACGTGGTTCAATTACTAAACTATTTCATCATCTTATAATGACGACTAAATGTATCCAGTTTAACTGTTACACTGTGTTTTGTGTCTCTTTATTCCAACTTATGTGCAATTTGGCCGGGTTCTTTCAACGAAATTTTTACTTTGTCATCTTGGAACACCACGATAATGTGAATTATGGATGCATAACTCTACCATCCGAATACCAAAACGTGACATATTAAAAACTACGTTGAAAACACAACCCATACACCAATACTCTCACAAATAAGTCTTGACCTGGCCTACCAGATGAGACGTGTCGCTCGGACGAGTTTACCTGCGGGAATGGCAAGTGCATCCAGTTGCGTTGGGTGTGCGATGGCGATGACGACTGCGGGGACGATAGTGACGAGGTCAAATGTCCTGCACCGACCTGCCAGCCGCAGACACACTTCTCTTGTGGAAATGGACACTGCATATCCGCGTGGTGGCGCTGTGATGGGACTGAAGACTGTCCCGATGGAAGCGATGAAGTGGTAAGTTTTTATAGCAATTTTAAAGTTAATTAGAAGCAATCTCACTTAATATACAGGATAGTAGGATTGTTAGGCGGTTTTTTTTTTTTTTTTGGGTGGGAAATCATCAAATGATTTCTCCCGCTCTGGGCGGAGCATAAGGGCGTGTCAGACTCTTACTGACTAAAACCCACCCGTGTTCCTTCCCTTGCCTAGACGGGGGCCACGGTTTCCCCTTAGGACTATCCGCAACCCCGGTAGTAGGCATCGGCCCTAACGGACCCCTTCAGCTTCGCTGACAACTCTTTGAGGCGCGCGTGGAACACGACGCGCCGTCGACCCAAGCTTAGTAAAATTTATATGAAAGCTAGGTAAAGTTGCTCTAATTAAAAGGCAAGCAAAGGCTGAAGTGAGTCTTTTGCGTATCGAGCAACTCAGCGATTATGGGTCAATACATAATTAAATAACATGAATAGATGATTACTGCTTACCCTCTTAATATCGCAGTCAATTATTGCGTCACTCGCCGGAACTGATAGTGTGGTCTATTCGCGGCGACGACCACCCAGCAGCTGCTACTTTAATTACATTCATAAAAGGCTTATCTGAAAACTATATCAATTGTAACTGGGCCTAATCTAATCAATGGATTATAGTCATTAAATAATAAATGATTCAATCAAAGCTAAATGTAGCGAGAGATAAAATGTAAATGCCCTAAGTGCGTGTACGACCACCCATAAAGGGCTCCGTAATGAAAGCAAATTAAGCTTATTCGGATGAGCTAATACCTACTGAACCGCAATTGAATTGGTCTATTGCTACAAATCTTAACAATTTCGTCGTTTTATCATGCACAGCTCAATAAATTCTCTATAAATGAAATAGTAAAAATAAACATAGTAAAATTACTAATCTTGCATCCACTAACCAGTTCAATTTACTTTTCCAGGGATGTACAGCGACTCCAAAGGTCCGATCACCATGCATATCATCAGAATTTGAATGCAAGGACCGTATGACCTGCGTCCACAAGGCTTGGGTGTGTGATGGCGACCGGGACTGTCCTGACGGAGGAGATGAAGATCCTCAGTTGTGCCGTGGCAACGTCACCTGCAGACTGGACCAGTTTCAGTGCAAAGACCACAGCTGTATCCCTGGAGCGTTATACTGTAATGGAGACAAGGACTGCCCTGACGGCAGCGATGAACTTAACTGCAGTAAGTATCCGTTCATTAAAATAATGCAGTTGCAACGTAATTGTGGGTCGTACACAGGTGGTTTATAAACAGTCTAGATCACGTGTTCGAGTAGTATGCTGTTTATTTAAGTTTTTGACGTGCATCAAACGTGCACATGCCATTTACAATAAACAACCCGGCATTATAAACTTTAAAGATCAAACGAAATGAATTATCCTAAACAATGCAAATGTTTTCAATCTCCTAAACGTTTATGTGACGTGACGAGACGTGTAATTTAGTTAATGTCTCATTCACTAAGCTGAACCAACACTTTCATTTGTATTTTGAACTTGTTTTAACTAAATCCAACTCTTTTTAAATTACAGCAATACTCAAGACTGTATGCGACAAGAAAACAGAATTCGACTGCGGGGCTGGCATGTGCATTCCCCTTTCAAAAGTCTGCGACAAGCATCCAGACTGCCCGAACTTTGAAGACGAGCCACGGGACAGGTGTGGTGAGAACGAGTGCGCGAAGAACAATGGAGGATGCACGCAGAAATGTGTGGACACACCCGTCGCATACTACTGCGACTGTGACAAAGGATACAAGCTTGTGGACAATAGGACTTGCGAAGGTAAAAAATTTTTAATGAAAAGTCAATGGAAGCCTTAGGCCATTTGTCCACTGCCACCGTCAACGGAACGTCAACGAGAACGAGATGACGGCGCCGAAGTAGCGATATACACACTAACTATGGCCGCATGTCCATGGCACGTCTGTCACTCGAGCGCTGGGATCCCCGGCCACCGAATTTTCGAGTAGTTTGGCGCGACCGCTAGAACTCAGCCTGAGAATATAATGGGCCGATTTATCGGCATACAAACCATGTTTGATATTGTCCTCACACTGCCATCGCACGGGCGCGCGCCGTTCGCCCGGCTTTTGTTTCGTCTATCATCATAACGTTCTGAACCGCCGAGTTTGGTCGCGGTGATCAAACGATCGCCATCACCTCGACTTCACATTCGGTTTGAATAATCTTGCTTCTCGTTGACGGTGGCGGTGGACAAACGGCTCAATTTCGAGATTCGATAGGGTCCTTAACCACCGCGTTATAATTATCACCTTATCGAACATGACCTGTCGGCACACAGTACTAGAGTGGTTTTAGCATACATAGAACTTCACTATGTGAAAGCTGCAGGTACTTTAGTTAGATTTTTTTAGACTGACAGTTATAAACTAGGATAGGCGCTGCAACTTGTCAGATCGTATATAGAAGGTGCGTGTCATGTTTTTAGATAGTCCTAAAAATAACGCTAATGACTAATTAATGACTCAAAAGATTAATCTGTTTATATTCATTTGTACAGTCATAACCTAATCAGCAAAATAATTTCAATAGCATTAAGATTATTTCCATTCAAAGCACAAGTAGATATTAGATAATGATATAAAATCACAATTTATCGTAAAAAAACCATTGAACTCTTAGATCTTTCTACGATTTTGATGTTATCATATGACTGTTTGAGGAAAATATTCAATTAGGCCAAGTCCTTAGTATTTTTTCGTAGTAGGTAGGTACCTACCTATTAATAAATTGTGATAAAAACTGGTATCGATCTGAATATTGTTGTTGGTTTTACAATAACTTGATCCTATGAGTGTGGGTTGATTCATGATTGAGTCAGCTGATAAAAATACGTATTTAGAACATCTCCTTTGAGATATTCTCTTGGTTACCTTTGACGACTCCCACGCACCAGGGAATATTTACCTTAAAGAACCTATCAACAAAGGGAAATATTTTCTTTAATTAATATTTTTCTCCCTATTTCTCCTATGTTTCTGTGACCGACAAGGTAATAATAATCTGTTTGTGAAACATTATCAAACGCAATAATATATTAAGTAAGTATATCACAGATCGCTTCCATAAAACTACAACACAACTAAATTTTTCAGATGTAGACGAATGTTCGGACCCCGGCGCCTGTTCCCAGATGTGCATCAACGAAAAAGGCACGTTCAAGTGCGAGTGCCACGCAGGATACGCTCGGGATCCTCGAGATCGCACCAGGTGTAAGGCCACAGAAGGTCACCCATCACTCCTGTTCGCAAGGAGGTTCGACATCCGCAAGATAAGCCTGGACCACCACGAGATGGTTGCTATCGTCAATGATACGAAGTCAGCGACCGCGTTGGATTACGTGTTCAGGACCGGAATGATCTTCTGGAGTGATGTGACGGATGAGAAGATTTATAAGTTAGTATTTTTTTTTATATTAGGAGAGTGCAAATGGAAAGAATTGATAAAGGCATTTGCATAAAATTGGGACAGTCAAGATTACCTATAATAATATCTAAGTACCTACGGTTTCGTTCCATGGCACTATCTACTATACATCATCATTATCATCGACAGCCTGACGTCACCCACTGCTGAGCATATTCTTCTCTTTTCTTGTGCCAATCCCCAAGTTCCTGTGCCAGCCTCATCTAGGTTCTACCCGCGCTGGTAACTATGTCTTCCGGCCATCTCGCCACCGCGCCGGACGACCGGTATTTCGTCTTCCAATTCTTGGACACCGCTCAGTCACTGCTTTACTCCACCTGTAATCACTGCGCCTTGCCAGGTGTCCTGCCCAACTCCATTTGAGTTCCATAACTCGTTTACCGATATCAAAAACCAGTAGGTACCTATTTTTTTTTTAAATTATCCCAAATCCCCTTTTTTTTTATTCCACAGCTTTTGCACCCAAATTGATTGCAAAAAGAATGCGGTTTTAAAGAAGAAAACTACTTAATTTTCAAATTATTTTCCCACGCTGCTCATTGTTGTCAAAATTAAGATCATAGTAGATGCTGTAGTAAGAGATAATTTTGGGTTCATAAGGCTAAAACAAAAAGACAATGAACTCGGATGATACTGTTATTGTTTACATTATTACAATGAGATATAAATTACATAAGTAAACATTTTACACGGTCATAAAAAGTATTTTTATCACGTCTAAGAATATGAATGACGTCATATTGTCAACTAAATGCTTTTACCGAATGTGTATTAAAGAGATTAATGAACTATGGTAACAGACTATTTATAATACCTTACCTACTTGGGAAAATTAACACTTTTGTTTTTAATTAATTATCTACTCGGTGTAACGTTTGTCGTGGATTCACCTGAGTATTACAGCGTTATCTTATCACCCTGACGACTTGCCAGCGTGTTTCCAGCGAGGCGATTTGTGAACATGCTCTCCGCGGGTGCGAAGCGAGCTAACTGCGACTACGGGACGTATACCTACGCCGCGTTTTAACATTATTGTACACGTTTTGCATACGTGGCGTGTTCGCTACACACACGTAGCGAGCACGTTGAACAATCACCTCGCTGATAACTGGCTCGAAAATCACCCGTGGATAAGGCCCTTAGTCCTCTTAAATGTCAAATTGCAGTTATAAATATATTTATATGTGTGTATTTACTGTAACTCATAAAACAACTACAAATACTTAATGAGCGCTTAGTATTGTAAGGAATTGACAGAACGTGGCTGTGCACGTGGACAGTTATTGGTGATTTAAAACGCACAACAAATTTTGTTTTAAGAGCGTTTATTGTAAACGCTCTTAAGAGGGCTTATCCTAAAAGTTGGCAAAGTCGCAAATAGCTGTCAGATATTTACCTGTTTTGATTAATTTGGCAATATTACTGTATGAAAATATGAAATGTGGCTAAAAACATTGATTATGAAATTCAATATATTTAGTTTTAGATGTAAATAAAGTATTGGAAACTTTCCAAATGCCTTTTTTACCCCTAAAACAACCGTTTTACAACATCAAATTCAGTGTTATAATTTTGAATATTCTACATAGTTCGCTAGTTGGCCACATTTCATATTTCCATTCAGTAATATTGCCAAATTAATCAAAACAGCGGAATATTTGACATCTATTTGCGACGTTGCCAACTTTCAGAATAAACGCTTTTAAAAGTCATCTTCCTGCCCTTTTCCCATGTTACTTGGGGTTGGTGCAACACTTTTTCTGTTTCCATTCTCCCCTGTCATTTGTCAACCGTCACTCTGTCATTCACTTCCACACTCAAATTTTAAACTTTTAAAATAAAACTTACTATAATTTAAAACTTATATCTACCCAGTTAATTTGTCTCTACTTCACTAATTATATATTTACTCTTCTTTATTTTCTCAGGGCGCCAATAGACGAGGGCACACAGAGGACAGTGGTGATCGGTGACCAGTTGATCACATCAGACGGTCTCGCGGTCGACTGGATCTACAACCATCTGTATTGGACCGACACCGGCAAGAACCACATCGAGCTGTCAGACCTGCAAGGAAACATGAGGAAGATACTCATCAGGGACCAGCTTGAAGAACCTAGAGCTATTGCTCTTAACCCTATAGATGGGTGAGTATTTAAATAGACGCTAACATCAACCGTCGAAACGGTATTAAACAAAACTGTGGTGACGCAGACCGTTCTCAGAAAAAGGGGGTGCGGTCTATAATCCGTTATCACCTCCACTTGACCGTTGTCTTTTTTTGTATTATTGTAATATGAGAAACTCTAGTGATTTTCCTTAATCATGAATGCGTTTAGAAATACGAATAATCCCACTTTTGCAAACAGCCAGCAATCTGAAGGCAATACAAATATGTTTTCGGTGCGGAATCGAACCTGCGACATGTAGCGTATTAGCCAATCGCTCAGCTACTACATACATACGTCAATCACGCCATCACTAACACGTTCTTGGTAGCTGTTAAGTTGATTTGCTTATAATAGTTGCTACGCACGTCAGACTGGTTGGTGACCAAAACAATACAAAGTATTTTTATATGCAAGAATTTAAACAAAGAAATTGACAAAACATTAGGGTAGGACATTACACTACTTTTATTTTACATACTTTTCTACGTACATTAAAATAGTAGGTACTACTTACTTCCTTTAACACATAACAGTCTTAATAATGTACATACAATTGCGAAGTACCTAACTTTGATGGAAAAAATAGATACCGGCTTAGTATAGTCAAAGGCGTAATAGAAAGAAAAAAAACTTAAGGGATATTTTAAAAAAAACCTAATATACCTAATAAAATTTGATTTAGTTCAGAAGACTGATAAGCTAAGTTTTTTCAAAGCTTCCTCTCTCCTACTATTTTACTGTGTGCCTGACAGGGTTCATAATGATCACATATAATTTTAAATTAGCACCTAAGTACACATTGTGGAATGCAAATAAAGTATTGAGCTTTACCACCCTAAGGTTAAATGCCAGTTGCACATTTCCTTTTGTCTATCTAACAGTTAACTAGTTTCAATCTTAGTGAAATTTCAATTTACTGGGGAAAATAAGTGGTGGCCCAGTGGTAAACGGCGCGACTTACGAGTTGTAGGTCCTAATTTGTAAACTAGACGGGCGCTTTACATTTCATCACCACTGCTCTCGAAACGGTGAAGGAAAACATCGTAAGGAAACTGGCATGCCCTAGAACCAAAAAAGACATATGACATCTATCTATCACCCCGCACTGGACCCGCGTGGTGAATTACGGCGCACTCCCTCTCATCGAGAGGGAGATGTCATGTGATTAAGAAGTCACCTAGAAAAGTCATTTAAGAAAAAATGTCAAAGATGAATAAAATAATAAACAGAAATTAATGAGGAAAATATGGCATGAAAATATTGAACATTACCTACATAAAAACACAACTGACAATATTTAAACTGACAATATTTACTCAATAATGCAAACGCACTGTGCTGTTAGTTTTCACGGTAAATATCATGTTTTTTATGTAATTTTCCTTCCTTGACATAAGTACAGATTAGCAATAGAAGTTGCTAAAGCTACGGGAAACCTATCTAAAGGAACGTAATATGTATACACCTCCTATGTACGCACCTCCTATCACCATAGATTCAGAAGGTACATGATTCGAAACCGACGAAAAAATTTAAAGCATGGGGCTTTAAAATGTTCACGGTTATTAAAAAAAAAATCATCAGTTTCCTACAAAAGTGCATACCTACACGTGTCTTTGCGTTTGCGCTTGTCGTGGCACCACGTCGTGTCCGGGTTCGCAACCAGTTAATCGTCTTCCTGCGGATGCTTCGTTGAGAGGTGAAACACGTGTCGATTTCTTACAGGGTTCTTTATGACTGTTTAAGAACAGTTAAGCGGATTAGGTTACTAAATATACGTCGTCTATTGTATTTTATAATGGATTTCCGCAAAGTCACGCCTGAGTCAACTAACTAATACCTACGCGGTCAAAATGTATGGAACAGCAATTTTTTTTTTATCATGTACTGGTAACAGATTGCGCGTCCATGTCCCTGCCACCCTGTATAGCATTCCTTTTGATAGGTTTCACCTTAAACGTAAAACGCACACACAATGCACATAAAATACCTGCCAAATAAGTGCTGTACAAAGCCAATAATTAAACAGGTAAGTATACAAATTCAAAACACTTTCATTAAACATTCAATTTTCCCAGAGATATAACTTTCACTTGTAAACAATTCAAGAAGACATAGACAACGTTATTTGGAGTAGGTACTTAAATCGATATTATCAATCATTTATTATCATTGATCCCATAACATTTTCCCACTAACTTTATATAAATCGAGCTGTGTTTTCCGGACGAAATAGAAGGGTAAATAAAACTCCTAATAAACCAAAGGACAACTTTCAAATAAGAGGCACAGGTTTACAAAGGAACGTGGTAAAAAATATTTGCTCATGTTTATTACGAAACAATTTATAATCTACTACGACGGTCGTACCTTCGGTTTCTTTAAACCATATTTTATGTTTCTAAAATTTATTTAAGCACGCAAAAAACTAAATCATAGAGCAGGGGTAGATATGCATTATATCATTAAAAAAAAACATGCGGGGCAATCTTTGGGGACTGTCAATAGAAGTGAAAACTGAGTAATGTCAGTACAAGAACGAAAGCTGTAGCTCCATTTAAAAAAATCCAAAAAATAAAACAGCGTGCGCTGTCAAAAAAAAAGTGCTCAACGCGCCTTCGGTGACGATGACGCCAGTTCCAGGAATTTTTTCCCTCAAAAAGTGCTCAACGCGCCTAAAGAAAGTAAGTAAGTTTTCAGTTCAGAAAAGCGAGCCTTACAGCAGTCGCTTAAGATGTGTAACATCTGTAATCTCACCTTGTTAATAAGCAACATTAAAGGAGCGGGGGGCCTCGTCAAGGTCGTTTCTGACGGCCAACTCTAGCACCGCGCGCGCTCACTGGTCAATACAAATAGCGCGCGCTATCTCGGCTTTCTGTTACCAACTTCCGTTGCTTTTCACGTAATCGGTCCCGAAGATAGCAGGAAAGCGAGAGGAAAGTAGAACTACGTTTCCTTTTAACATTTTTTTTCTCGTATTGGCACGACTATAATGTGAAGAGGAAGAGGATAAAATACTAGCCACACAGCAAGGAAAATGGCGCCGGAATTATTCCGCAAAGGGTGCGCCAGACGTTCCTACATTTAAGTTATCGTCAATTCATCACTCAGGCTATTTTTATGAACAGTTTAAAAATAATCCGCTTTATTATGAGTAATGCACGATTCTATAAATAAATGATATTTATCAAAGACGATAAACAATACTGGATTAAGTAATTTGTAACTATGTGTCATTAATTATATCAATTGAGTTAATAGCAATTTTCCTGGTAGGTATAATACGATAGTCAGGCAAATACAAATAATTGATTTGGCTATTTTTTGTTTTAAAATGTTCGTAATAGACTGAATTAGTTTTTTAAGGAAATAAAAATTGGAAGTTTCCCGGATTTTTTTTTAATTCGGGAAACCTGAACGAGAAAAATTGAGACAGATATCAAAAGAATTTACATTTTTTATTCATCAAGCATTCCATACGAATTCGTTATAAATAAACCGCTACTCCACAATATAAAACACGATCGGTAGTAATCAGTTCCATAAAATGCCATTGACTGAAGGCAAATTCGATCAATTGACGAAAGAATGTCGAATTGTTTCGGGTAGTCGCAACGTATTGCAATAGGAATCATTATTCGTTGACACAATAAATTGACGTAAGGAGTTATTGATTGTATTTACCACTCAAAATGGTGGTACGTACCTTAGAATCAATAGATCAACAATCTGTGATGTATATCACCATCACCTCACACTTTCAGGTTCAGTTGAAATAGCAGCGTCAGGCACTTGTCTGGCATTTTTGCTGAACTGGGCTTTTTTGGCGCAGTCGTGAGGCACAATCCCCTGCTAATTTCTTACATCGCACGTTACACTTTTTATTTTATTGTTTTATCTGCTGTATTTATTGTGTGCCTTTTGGTCTGTTCCAATAAAAGTTATTTTCTTTCTTCGATACTAAAGCCTTCTTAACGCTAAAATACATAACATGATGAGTTCCTCATTCATATCCGCCTCATCTCCTAAACATCAGTACCTTATGTGGTAAATGAAGTCATGACGAAAGGAGTCTGGCAAAACTGACGCATGTTGACCTAACCAGATTGGCCTTTTCATGTATGGTAGGCCTTTAGGACAGGAAATTTCCACCAATTTGCATCAATTAGCAAGCAAGCATACTCAATTCAAATGGTATCAGATCTGAATAGAACAAAGTTTACGTTAAAAATGTGATAATTGCTACAACACCACATGAATTCACTTTGATTTCGAACTGTCTAATTTATTTGGTAACCGATTATAATTTATGTGCATTTTTTATGTATATTGAAATCCTTCACATTATGCTAAGTCGTCTGTAAAATTATTCTAAACTAGATAGATGACCCGGTGAACTTCGTACCACGTGAACAAAATTCCGCGATTTTTCAGGTTTTCCTTTGGGTTTTTCTTAATTTTCTTTTTTCACTATTGAGGAAAAGAAACCAAAAAATAATATTCAAATCGGTCGAGCCATTTTGCGAGACGGTAATAGATTTTTTATATGTAAGTATAATAGATAACTAATTTATTTTAATATTTTAACAATTATTAATTTTTTCTTTAGCTGGATGTACTGGACCGACTGGGGTCAGGTACCGAAGATCGAGCGAGCTGGTATGGATGGCTCCCACAGACAAACCATAGTATCTTATGACGTCAAATGGCCCAACGGCCTCACATTGGACCTTGTGCGCAAACGTGTTTATTGGGTGAGTGGAAAAATAAGATAGGTAGTTATAAAGAAGTTTATTTAAAAGAAGCTGAATCCATTAAGAATTGCTTCAATGAAAGGGTCATGTACCCTGTGTTTTCCCATATTATATTTAAAGGAGCTTGGGGAACTTCAAGTATTATTACGAAGTTACAAAACGTTAAGTAGGTAACCCATATTAAAATTCATTTTAAGCTATTTGCCTGTTTCGTTCGCTTCTAAAACAGTAGGTTTTGATAAAGGTAGGTAACCTATAGCATACCAAATGGTTTATGAAAAACAAATGACGTTTGACTATCCGACGTCATACCTACGTCATACGATACCTATTTAAGAACCACTTGCAAAAAGCCACATAATCGAACATTACTGTAAAAATCGGTTTTCCCAACGCTATATGTTTAGCCCACCTGTACAAAATTTTTCTAATGAGATATGACCATCATTATCTTTAGCAAAATCAAGTGTTATGAATTAATTATTGAAAAGAGATAGGTATTATTATGATAACTCGACAATCATTCGACTTAATTCGATATCGATCTGACGATTATAAATTTTGTAAACAATATATACTTCTACTATTTTTTCAACAATCTATTCGAATAGAATGTTAAGAAGAGTCACTGAACTTTAAATATTTGTTCAGGTGGATGCCAAAATGAACATGATTTCTTCGTGCAACTACGACGGTACCGGGCGCAGGGTGATCCTGTACTCCACAGATGTGCTGCGTCATCCCTTCTCCATCACCACATTCGAGGACTGGGTCTACTGGACTGACTGGGACAAGGCTGCTGTCTACCGCGCAAATAAGTTCAACGGAAAAGACATTGAACCTATTACTCCTACTCATAACGTAAGTTGAACACGACAGCCTAGGTAAGAAAGATGAGACAGAATGAAAATTATATTGAACAAATTAGAATGACAAAGTTTTTGAACCTTGAAATAAAAACTAAGTTCTACCCAATGAATTAGAAAGATATAGAAGAAACGACCATAGCAACTCGGATTTGCCAATATCGAAAACCACTCGAACAAATAAACATTTCGTTGTAGTAAAGCCTTGCACAAATTAACAAAATGTAAACTATCTGATTAACGAGTTTAAAGCCAAGTTTAATGCGTTTTTTTGGTCATTACCGAAAACGAGATGTCGGATAGCCTCCTTGACATCGACTTTTTAATTAACACTCGTGTTCTGAGAGTCGAATCCGACACAACACAAAATGTCAAAGATAGAGCGAAGTGGAGGAGTAAAATAAGGAAGTCTGACCCTGCCATCGTAATTATACCCTATCATGGGTTTTGACGGGGACCTTGTAAAATGAATATTTTTCAACAATAATCGTGTTCTTTTAAATTTTATACTGTAAGTAAATTCGTTTCTTTTCTTGGTATTGACGATTAACGTAATAATTGTGAATTTCACAGATTCATTTAATCAAACTAATATGCATCTATTTACATAAAATAATTATGAATAATTGCCTTTATTAATTTTGTTTTTGATATAAACAATGTTTTGGCGAGTAGTTTTCCAGCACCGACAGCAGCAGTTAAAAAAAAACAATTTAGCACTAGCCAACAAACAGATTTTTTATCGGCACTTTAAGAATTGCGTTATCGCCTCATCATAATTACATGTATGCGAATGTTAACTAGTTTAATAACAGCATCAATGGTTTCTAAAACAACAGCAGTTTCTAAAGAAGACTAGCCAGTGTTTTGAACATTTATCACTGCTTTTGCGCCTTCTTTTACTACATTTATCTTAACATTGACAGCTCCAAAACCCCATGGTTATCCACGTCTACCACCCGTACCGTCAGCCCGATGGTGTCAACCATTGCGCTGCCGTCAATGGCCACTGCTCTCACCTTTGTCTACCGGCGCCACGCATCGGGGCTCATTCACCGCGCGTCTCCTGCGCATGCCCCAACGGACTAAGACTGCTGCCCGACAACCAGATGTGCGTCGAAGACAGTAAGTGTATTTTCATTATTTTAATAATGTTTGACGTTTTTTACAGGCGTGGTTTCGTTATAGATGGTCGGGCCTTGCCCAATCAATTTTGTATAAAGGACTATTTGCAACGATATGACGAGCGGCACGTGTGAACGGTCACCATCTGCAGTTGTATCGTGCGTATGCGCACTAAGCTGCGCTAACGCCGCGACTACCCTACTACTTTTGTCACAATCATGTCTAAGCGACGTAAGAGTGTCTACACGATGTCTACCAAAGATAATATTATTTATATAAGAATTTTAATTTTGATGAGTCTTTGATTGCTTGAGGTTGTAACTGGCTTTTGATCTGCGTTATGGCAGTATCTACAAATTTCTTAATTGTATAGAAGAAAATATTAACACATAATGCTGCTGACATAATCTTACCCAACTCTAGACTACTGCACAATGTGTGTAGTTAACTTCAATTACCTTGATTTTGTTTTTATCTTATTTAACACATAATACAAAAATAACAAGACGTATGATTGTCTTAATAATGAACGTTTGTAAGCAGCAAAAAATCAAACAAACTTATTCTCTATTTCTTCGCATTAATATGGTAATCAAACTTTTTACTTCAGTATCTAATGTTTTTTTTTGTTATTGTTGGCTACCTTTGACCGTCATAACTACGTCTGTATATAATGATACCTTTACTTTTTGTTAAAAAAAAATGTGATGTGAAAAAGGTTTTAGGCCGGCCACATACCTACTTACGGATTTCCGTTTCGAAATAACGGCCTGCCACGTCCAGACGGAATTCCGTACGTGTGTGTGTGATAGATCCTTGATTTTATATGGATTTGCTGCCTTCGAAATTCCGAATTGATATTTCAAAACGGAATTCTGTATGTATGTGGCCGGCCTTATATGAGACATACTAAACAATGTCAAAACACGTAAACGTCAATCTTAAGCCGGGTCTGCTGCGCCAATGTTCTTAACAAAACACGTTAGTAAAACATGTTAAATAAACGTGTTTAGTAAACAGCCAGTCCGCTGCGACATGTTATGTTAAATGTTTGTGTTTAATATTAAGGCCACGCCCACAAATCGCTCATTTCAAAAATCGAATAAGAGTATGACGTATGTACGTCTATTTCTTTGGCACGCTCTGACAAAAAAAGGAGGGAAGGTTTTTTTGTAAAATAAATTACAACAATATTGGATTTAAATTCCAAATTATATTTAAAACTAAACAACTTGAAATAAAGAAAAAAAAAATGTTTTTTTAACAATTTGTGCATTATTCATGTTATTAATTAAAAATAATCATCACAGTATACGTACACACGGCTACACATCAAGCTATACATTTCCAGTATAAGCTGACCTCGCATTGTTCGGAAATCCTGTACAATGCGAGATCAGCATAAACTGGAAATGTATAGCTTGATGTGTAGCCGTGTGTAAACGTTAGTTATAAAAAATTTGCAGGTATTGAAAAGCTTGTTTTTTTTCTGCATCAGTGTCATGTGTGGTTTAAATTTGAGTAGATGTAGTTGCAGCAGGGCTTACTATGGTTTCATTTTGTAATATAATCACTCTTTGTGAATCTGGCAGATCAGAAGAATCAGTGGATGTAACATCATTTGTTTTTTTGTTGTTTTTACCGAACGCGGGTGATGTTATCCGTTCGTCGCGGCAAACACGTTAATGTTTCATGTTTCATGTTTTATCAAGTTTCATGTTAAACCACGCCCCCAAATCGGTTCAATTTTGATGTTTCATGTTAATAAAACATTAAAACATGGCGCACCAGACCTGGCTATGTTTCATGTTGCATGTTTTATGTTAAACCACGCCCCCAAATCGGTAAAATTTTGGTGTTTCATGTTAGTAAAACACTAAAACATGGCGCAGCAGACCCGGCTTTAAACGTCATGGGTTTCATTTACCGAAAAGTTTACTGTCAGGTAGGTATTTCTGAATCGTGAGATATCACAGTTCATGAATTTAATGATACAACTATAAGTACTGCTTAGTATCTTCTATACAAGGTGGAGACGACAATACAACAAACAATTAAACGGTGTGTCCATAATGACGTTCCCATTCTGTGTACAAAAAATTCATAAATTCAATGGAATATATTCTATAGTTTAGTCGATTTTTTTCAAATTGGGGATATACTAAACGTCTATTTTCTAAAGGATTTTTGTATGAACTATTGAAATTTTGACAGGAAGTCTGTCGGGTCAGCTGGTAAGCAAATAAAACAATGTTGAGACATGATTTTCTGGATACCAAGGCATAGAAAAACCGTTTCAGTTCTATGAAAAAACAACAAGACTCATACGCATTAGTAATTTGGATACATCAACACTTGATTGTGTATGAAAAATTTTGTTTGTATGGTTAAAATTAGCTTCGCGCACGACACGAGGCTCCCTCTATAACGATGATAATTAAAATGTACCGACACATCAGGGTATTAGTTTAAAAAAAAATGCAGTTCCTAGGCAAATTGGCATTGAATCAAATATTTAGATAGCTCGGTTTTCAAGAGCATAGGCAATCTGGCATATGTCTGCACGTGCTGCTAAAATCTGCGATTCTTTACTTCAACATGATTTATTTCCCCTGTAGGCAAGGTGGGCCAAGTTGCAAACGATTCCGTAACATGGAACGTTGGTACTTGAAACAATGTACAGTAAAACAATCGGAATGGGAAAACATGCTTGTTGCTGGTTCGATTGTCTATCAGAACCATGGTTGGTAACTGAGCGATAAAGGCTCCCGCAGAAGGCGCGACGCGTTTCTGGTGGAACAATTTTTATGAAAACTTCAGGAAAACTGTTCTACCGGTGTCGCGTGGCGCCGTCGTTTCGCACCTGTCTGCCCGCCTTAATACTCACATTGAATATTAGAAAGAGACAGAGAATGTTTGAGAGACAGAGACGAAGCACTACAATGCCCAACTTTTATACACTAACAGTAAAAAGAGGTAAAGTTTTTAAGTTTGTATGTAGGAGGTAATCTCAGAAACTACTCATCCGATTTCCAAAATGCTTTCACTGTCAAGAGTTACACTATTGCCGAGTGTTATATGATATATTTTATGGTAGGTATAGTTCGTGTCATATTAACGACCGAAAGCGGGGGCGTGTCGGGCGCGGGTCGGCAGTACGGCGGGCTTGTATAAACTGTAATTCCTAGTACTTATTATATGGATGTCCGCACATGACAAGCGTGTGCAAGTCGTGCGCGGACCGGGTCGGGAGCGGGAGCCGCGCACGCTTTTTACCCGCCGTACCGTAAAGAAAGTGCCGTGTACAAAGGGCCTAAATCTGAAGATTATTTTAAACAATGGATGTTTACTTACACAAGATTTGCGTAATAAAGCAGGTGGCGAAATCATAAATGAATGTCACTATCTTAATCACTTTTATAAGAAGATTAATTTTAATGCATAAAGGTGGCGTGATTTCGGCTAGATGAAACGTGAATGATACCTGGTACTGATAAGCCATTGTCATTAGAAATTTTCATTCAATCTTCATTAATTTGTTGACGTTTTTTATTTCGAACATACCTAGTTATACTCCATTTGAAATAAGATTAGGCATTTAAACAAACCTTTTTTACAGTCCGTCCAATCGATTTTGACTTTTATACCGTAGGCATAAGGATGGCACAAGCAAAAAAGTAGTTACAATACCAACCGTTTACTGCAGCTGCCATTTGCCATGCCACCAACGTAATACTCAAAATCGGTTGAACGTACTGTAAGGTTTGTTTAAATTTATGTCTAATGTTATTTCACCTTTCGCGATCGACCTTTTCGATTCGCGACTGATTCGCCTGACTGCGCGGACGTATCTTGCTTAGCTTATTATGATACTAATAATTGATTACAAATACAAATTGTTTTAGTTATTTGCGTCGTCAGTGATAAATGTGTGTCGCGAGTGGTTACTGACTTTGTGTAAGAATGAACTAAAGTATTTTTAAATAGTGTATCTAATAGTGTTTCTGTGTTAGATATGTCTAACACAGGATCTAGCCCGTTTGGCCGTAGCCATCTAGTAGCGCGGAGTCCTCCGCCGACACCAACTCAAGCTTTCCAGCCTGTTGACCCAAATCCACCACCTCCCTTGGAGAATGAGCTACCAGCTGAAGTTATTTCTACGCCAGAGATACAGAAATGGATGGGGTCCATAGAAAAAATCCTAAGTGAAGTATGCAGTTTAGTCGCTGACGGAAAAATGATCGCGGAACAAAAGGTTCGTGTAGCCAATCTTTGCCGTAATGTCTCACATGGCGCATCTCAGATGGCTGTTTTATATCAAGCCTTAAAGCAAAAAACCATTCAAGCCCATAGTACCATTCAGCACCTACAGCAACAACAGAACATCGCAAACTCTCTCCTACAGTTCAAAGAAGTAGTTGAAGGCATTTCAACCCCTTCAGAACCCTTTTCGTATGCTAATATGGTCAAAAAAGGCTCTGATAACTTTGTGCGCCCAGCAAATTTAAGCTCAGTTGCCATATATCCCAACGACAAGACCAAATCAAGTGACGATACCAAGTCTCTCGTACAGAAAATTATTTCGCCCGGGGAACTTAAACTACATGTTCGTGGCCTTAAGAAAGTAAAAAATGGAGGTGTTCTTATTAGTACCGACTCCAAAGAGGACATTCAAAAGCTCAGGAGCTTAGAAAAACTCGTTTCTTCAGGCCTTAAGGTTGAAGAACCATCAAAACGGCGCCCAAGAATCACTGTTATTGGAGTCCCAGTAGCCCTGACTGATAAGGAGGTTTTTGATTGCATCTATGAGCAAAACCTCTCAGATAAGATGACCAATACAACTCGTGAGTCGTTTGAAGATCAAGTTAAATTGAGCCACAAATCAGGAAAAAAAGACCTCCCTAATTGCAATTACATACTAGAAGTGCCAGCTAGCATCAGGAAGATTCTAGTGAATCAAGGACGAATATTCATTAATTGGACGTCATGCCCAGTACGAGATTTCACGATCGTTACTCGGTGCTTTAACTGCCAGCAGTTCGGTCACGCGGCCAAGTTCTGCCGTGAAACTAGCCCGACGTGCAATCACTGCGGAGAGACTGGCCACTCTTTTAAGGAATGTAGCACAAAATCCAGTCCACCCAACTGTGCGACGTGCAAACGTTTTAAGAGAAAATCGGATCATAAAACTGGTGATGTAAATTGTCCAGCACGAAAAAATGCCGAGGACAACTATATCCATTCCATAGATTATGAAGGCGCCTAAGAGCGCTACCGATTAACCTATATATTAAGCACACTAGTAGTAGTTTTTTGTTTTTTTTACATTTGTTAGGTGTTTATTTACCATGACTAATCAATTACTTAGTGACCTAGATCAATTTTCTGTGTCTGAAGCTATAAATTGTAATATTGATGAATGTAAACGCCTCTTTCCCTTGGGAGAGAAACCACTGACCCTACTTACACAAAATATTCGCAGCATTAATCGAAATATAAATGGTTTTGAAATATTGCTACAGAACTTGGGTATAACTTGCGACATTATCGTCCTCACAGAATGTTGGTTGTCAAACCAAACAGCTGTTCCATCTTTAGACGGATATGTCTCGCATAAAACCAACAGAAACATCAACCAGAATGATGGATTAGTTGTATATGTTAACAATAATTTAAGTACAACTGTAGAAGAACCTTTGCTACAAAATAGTAATTGCTTACTCATTAAAATTGGTTTGGATACGGTGGTTTTGGCTATATACAGACCTCCTTCTCAAAATGTCGCAAATTTCTTAGATTCACTAAACATACAGTTACAAAGTCTTACAACTTTTAAACACATAATACTCATGGGGGACATCAATATCAACATTGCTTCCGGGAAAATAGATTTACATGCACATAACTATCTTAATATCTGCTCATTCCACGGACTATTACCAGCTCATTACCACCCCACGCATCAAAGTGGTTCATGCTTAGATCATTTCATTATAAAAACAAATAACCCAACCAAAACATTTGTTACTAACTCTTCGCTTACTGATCACCAAGCAGTATTACTAACATTACAAGTTTATTTACCCAGAAAAAATTGTTTACGTAGCTATACTAAAGTCAACATGACGCACCTAGAGAAAGACATACGTAATATTAATTTTGACCCAGTTTATAATTCTACCGATGCAAACATTTCTATTAATTATTTTATAAATTCACTTCACTCTGCAATAATAAAACATACAGTCGCTAAAATAACGCCAAAGAAGTATAAGTGTATTAAACCTTGGATTACACCCGGACTTGTTCGATGTATTAGGCATAGAGACAAACTTCACATAAAGACCAAACTTGAGCCTGAAAATGAAATTCTTTCCATTACTTATAAAAGATATAGAAACTTCTGCAATAACCTTTTGAAAAAAATAAAAAATGAATTTGATAGAAAAGAACTGCAGAAAGCAGGCAAAAATAGTAAACTGATTTGGAAATTTATAAAAACAAATACATTTAGAACAAAACAATCAGAACCTCCACTTGACTTATTGACAATAGAGAACAACCCAATCGAATCAGCAAATAAAGTTAATTTCTATTTTTCTAACGTAGGCAAAATTTTAGCAGAAAAGACCATACAATCTAAAAGTTCTCTCCCTCAAAACCATCTTAAAACTTTCCCCACACTTAAATCGTTTGTCTTACTAGATACGGATGTCGATGAAGTACTAACAATTATTTCTGGATTAAAGGACGTTTGCGCGGTTGGGTGGGACGACATATCAAACAACATACTAAAACATTTCAAATACCTACTTGCTCCGCCGTTAACTCATATTTTTCAGTTATGCTTGACTACGGGTATATTCCCTAAGTCGCTTAAAAAAGCAGTGGTTACACCTGTATATAAAACTGGTGACAAAAAAGATGTTAATAACTACAGACCCATTTCTGTTTTAACAGGGCTCTCTAAAATCCTAGAGAAAATCATTAATATTAGATTAATGAAATACCTAGAAGATAACAAATTGCTTTCAGATAGACAATTTGGCTTTAGGCCCAAAAAATCAGCTAATCAAGCAGTACATCAAATGACGGATTATATAACAACTAATTTGGATAAGGGCATGCACTCCATTGGGATCTTCCTAGACCTCGCCAAGGCGTTTGACACAATTTCTTGTCCTCTATTATTAGACAAGCTTGAAGCACTCGGAATAAGAGGGACAACGCTTTCACTACTTTCTGATTATCTTAGTGACCGCAAACAATGTGTCAAAATTGGTCAGTACGTCAGTTCTGAGCTTAGAAATAGTAATTACGGAATACCACAAGGGAGTATTTTGGGCCCTACTTTATTCCTAGTATATATAAATGACCTCTGCACCTTAACGCTCCAAAATGGTGTCATAATGTCTTATGCAGATGACACGGCTTTATTGTTTTCAGATAAATCTCGAGATGAGGTATATAAACAAGCCCAGAATGGTTTTAATATAGTGTCTAATTGGCTACATGAAAATCTCCTAACACTAAATGCAGAGAAAACCAAACACATTTTATTTACCATGAGAAACACTAACCTGCCAACTACTAACATAAACATTTATGCGCACAAGTGCGGCACGTATGCTGACGATGCATGTAACTGTCCTAGTTTAGCAAAAACCGATCATATGAAATATCTTGGTGTAACGATTGACACAAATCTGAATTTCCGTAAACACATTGATTTGTTATGCACTCGAATGCGTAAATTAATATACATTTTTAAGAATTTACGATATATATCGGACTACAAATTAATTAAACAGGTCTATTTAGCTTTGTGTCAATCCATTCTCACTTATTGTATAACTTCCTGGGGTGGGGCTGCCAAATCAATCCTACTGCCATTAGAACGTGCGCAGAGAGCTATCCTTAAGGTAGCCACCTTTCGCCCATTTAGATTTCCCACACATGAGCTTTACACGGCATGCAAGGTTTTAACCGTGCGTCAACTATTTATATTGAATGTAGTACTACACCAGCATAATAAACTTCCTTATATCCCAACACCTATTGATAAGAGAAGAAAAGACTTAGTTTGCATAAAGCCTCAAACCAGACATACTTTTATAAATAAATTTTATGTATTTTTAGGTCCGTTCTTATATAATAAAATCAATAAGTCTGTAAATATATATAGCGTAAATTATAAAAAGTGTAGTGAAATGTTGAGTGCATACCTACTGACATTTAATTACTCAGACACAGAAAAATTGCTAGAAGTTATGCAATGAGTTTATTAAATGTTAAGTTAATTTTTATTTAAAATTTATTAGGTATCAATGATAGCTCTATGTACAGTAACATAATAGTCCACTGAATCACTCAGCGTTGTTAAGTGATGGCCTGAAACACAGGTTTGAATAAACCTACATCAGGCAGGTCGCTATTGTATTCATTGGGCCTTTAATCAATATTATATAAGTTATACACTAGATTTATTTTAGGTATAGTTTAATTTTTTTCTACATTTCTACTATTAATATGTAACTTTGTTATGATGTAACTTTTATGTAATTTATATGTGAACTTATGAATAAATGATTGATTGATTGATTGATTGATTGATTGATTGACCTTTAAAATATCCTATTGACGTAAGAGCGAATTAATTCAAAATTGTATCAGTATAAATTGGATTTTCTTTGCCGTTTTCCTTGATTATATTTGGAAGGCGATATTTATTTCTATAAGTATCTACTTTTGTTTTTATATATTACCGAATATAATTATTTGAAGAAAAACGTTGCGTAGAAGAACACACAAAAATACTTGATTGATGTAAAAAGATTCTCAAGGACTGCATAAAAAGGTAATTTTGTACTCAAATGCTTTCATTTGCATTTATAATGTTTAGATTCTTATCAAGGGTGTAGCTTGAGTGGGAAACTCAATAATATGTACCGTACCGTGATTTTGCAGTTTTTTTTTTTAGATGGTCCGCATGTCATAAACTACGAAAATTGTTAATAAATAAACGGAAATATCGTCATATTTGAAAATTGCAAGCGTGCGTGAATGTGCACTTTGTGTTTTTTATGGTTCTGGTCTAAAGTTCTAATTGCGTTGCTCAAAAATACTTATCGCATCACACGCAAAATGTAGTAAATTAATTTGCAAAGAAATCCTTCATAATTGCAGACACTTCCCTGTAGGTAATACTTAGGTAAGTGTAGATCTAGACACGAATTAGCGGATAAAAAATTGATAAAAGTAATTGACGGCGAATTAATCATTAAAACTGGTACGTGCTGATAAGCCAGAATTATAAATGAACACTTGGTTAATTAATGTATTAATAAAACATTGTTCAAAATAAGGATAAATAATTAAAAAGGAACAAATAGGTATTTTATGGCGATGATAACATAGTATGTCTGCCTGATTGAGGGAAGGAAGTTACGATTCCGTTGAAAACCGTACCATATGGGAAAAACCCAATTATTATTTATCTGTTTTAAAAATATGTTTTACACGACTTAATAATGTCCCTGAGTTATATGAGTTAGAACTTAGAACCAACAAATAAAAAGTAAAAACTATGAGATTCCAACTAAACTTGCATTCATGTGATCCAATAAAATAATAGCTAGTACCTTTACTGCCAAGACATGTAACATTAACCACACCAGACTGCTGTTCGTAACCTATAGTCGTTAGGAACAGAAACAGTCACCTTAGCCGCAATTGGCATGGGATGTTACATTAAAAATGGCCAGTTCAATATAATGGACGTGGATTATATAAGTCACTCCCATCGTTCTATAGGAAAAAGCTGCACAAAGGTGTAGAAAACGGTTGCAAAATCCCAATAAGTAGGTAATTAATTTTATTGTTTTTCCACAAATTTTCCGGCTCTCGTGGAATCAACGTTCAATTTGTCTACTGCACTTGTACGATGGATAGATTGGTGGAAGATTACCACACACAGATAATCAGATACTGTATCTAGATGTTTCCTTTTTGTTTTGTTAGTGGCATCTTCATGAAGAAAATTTGGTACTAGAAAGTTCAAAACGGTGAAGGAAAACATCGTGAGGAAACCGGCATGTCCTAGAACCAAAATTCGAAGACATGTGACATCCGCCAACCCGCACTGGGCCCATATGGTGGATTACGGCCAATTCTCTCTCACCGAGAGGAGGCCTGTGTCCCAGGAGTGAGGACATTATGAGCTGATTATGAGAAAGTTCATAGTCAATTTAAGATTGTAAATATAGTATGTTTCCAACGTCTACGCGTTATGTTATGTAAATATACAACTCCAGATCATCTAAGATGTAGGTCCGTTCATTACACACATTCATCTGTTCATTAAAGTACAATTGAATGGGTCAATAAAAAATACATTTAGTACGATTGGTAACGTTTAGTAATGATTGATTGTGTATCCGATCAATAAGACGCTACCAAGTACTTGTTACGTATTGTTTTTAAACAAGGAAGCTGTTTACAAGTATCAATTTGGAACTTTTTTTAAAAATATTCTGCCTTATACGTAGCTGCACATCATTTTCGTTTTTTTATTTCAAGTAATTTATAGACCTTCAAAGATCAAGGCGAGGAGAATGTAAAATTGATACTAGGTTTCAATGTAGGTTTAATCGTTTAAAAAGAATTAACTGTTGAATGTTTTTAACTTTCTTCATTGAAAGGTCAACAAACGCATTTAGTCACACCATCACGCCATTGCATTGCGTCAGATAGCGTGATATTAGACGAAAACAAACGAAGACTCGTAAATTCGGTCCTTGTGACGATCATTTTCGTAATATCATTGCACAGACAAGGCCACTAGAACATTGATGTGAATTTTAAAAATACTTGGTCGAATCAGTTAGCGGCCCGAACACGTAATGGGCCACGTCACTAGATGACGACACATCGTACGATATTTTTTATCAGTGGTAAATTTTAGTATGACTGATCCGTTACGAAGAACTTCCATGTTTTGATTGGAATATACCGCGCCTACGACTTATCTCATACATTTAATCATTCGAGTTAATCGTTACAATTATTACTCATAATTGTTTATAAGCAAATCGTTATCATAAGAAATGCTTTACGTGTAGATATCGCGTGTTGCGGTGATTTGTAATGTGTATTTACCTATACTACATAAATCACGTAACAGAAATATTGATTAAGTCGATAATTTTGGCGCTATTGGCGGATTTACTATAAATAAAGCATTTCGGTGGCTTTCCTTTTGGCTTTGGTTTGACAGACTACCAAGGTCAAGGAAACATTTTTTTAGTTAGTCATCAGGCTAACTGAGTAAGAAAAGCTTTGAGGCAGGGAAAAAAGTAACAATTTGTTTTTAACCCCTTGGTAATCAAAGAATCTATATCAATGAGTCACTATTTTAATGTTTCTATTAACCTGCGAGGCTTGTGACCTCACACATGGGTGCTTATGCACCGAACAGACCTACTTGATGTGCTCTGCTCGCACTCGTGTGGAAACATAGAACGCCCAATAGTCTAACAGTTGGCGAATAAGGCGACGTGACGTCACGGCATCACGCCACCTTTTGTTCAGTGGTTCTACCTGCGATCCGGCACGCCGCATGCGCATGCTAGCAACAATGTTACCTCACACCTGGGTTGCTTACTAGAAAATTTATGTTAATTATTTTACTCGAAGGTATTAGGTACTGATTTAAACTGAATTAACCTGATGAATGCCAATGACATGATTCTGTATTTTCAATAGAATTTGCCTAACACATTAAGTAGTCAGTGTGTTGCCAGGATTGTTTAATATTCTATGGTAATGGAGTATATAGAGAAAAATACTTGGGAACGGAGAATGGAGTAGAAAAAAAAAACAATGTTATGGGGAATATGGTGCAGTTAAAATTAACCAGTGCATGGTTTGTGAGCGCGAGCCAGATCGCGCTCAGTTAAATTGACAGAACAGCCCGGTGGTGGGACGTCAATGGCGGTTACACGCGACCGGTTTTCGGGCCGTCTCATTCCGTTTCGGAAACCCGTACGTGTCGCGTGTGCCGTGCCTAGTTACGTGAAATTGTTTCGCTGTGTGATCAATATACAAAAATACTACCCACTTACGGAAAATGATGACAAGAATTTATCAATAAGGAAGCATTTTAAGTTGTTTATTTCATAAAATCTACAGATGCAATAAAACCAGATGTGGAGGTGCATAATAAACCGACCATTGGTTCAAATGAAACCATAGTTATTGAAGAAAAACCTGTAACCAGTGAGTATTTTGGTGACATACATTCAATTAATCGTTCAACCAGTTTACCCCCTTGATCTGTCTCACATGAGTTTGTTAATTAATCAGATTCGTGACGTTTGAAATGTTGCCTTTAATCGAATTCACCGAAATGAAAGTGAACGTGGTAGCTATATAACTAACCTTGCTTTCAGTAACAGTTAGAGAAAATGTCCACAGTTTCAGTATTTTGCTGTCGATCAAACGCCACGATTTTGATTAAAGATTGCTTCATGGATGGGTTGAATCATTTAATCACATCGTTTGATAAGATAAACTATCGCCCATATATACATAAGGTAATGGGTTTCGAACATCACTAATACTCATCAGGCCATAAACTAACAACAGTTCATTGTGATGATCAATCAATATCTGTGTGTCTTCAACTTGGGATTCCTTGACTGATTTGCAGGGCATGCCAATCTGCTAGTTGTCAAACAGATGTATAGCTATTTCGAATGCGAATGATTATCGGGAAGCTTGACACATATGGTGAATTACAAAAGAGAAGGGCTAAACCTTCTCTTGAAGTTGGGACGTGGCCTCCTGAAGAGTGAAGATACGACTGAGGACCCTGAGGATATAGAGGGACCATTCACTGCCCCCCTGACGGACCCTGAAGCTGAGCCAATGAAGGCCTATTGGGAAGCTGATAAACGAGATCTGGGAAAAAGGAATCAGCCATTTATAGATCTGTTCTTGAAAGGAGAGGCTCTGGAGAGGATACCAGACGCCACGGAAGAGCCCGTCAAAGAATCTCATTATAATTTTGAAAAAATCAGTTTGGTTAATTTGCCAGACGCCCTGAAAAACTTAAATATTGAGGGTAACGTATTATAACTTTATTTAATTTTGTACTAAAGTCGGAAACATCACACTTTCGATGACGGGAAGACACACAGATTCATTATGAGCTGGGTGCATGTCGCATAAACTTCCGTTTGTCTACTAATTATTAACCAATTTTATCGCTAAGTTCTAACAACATTATTCCAGATGATTCGGATACAATAGTTTTAATTTAATAGCTATATTTTACTGAATACAATCACGACAAAATTGTATCATTAAATAAATAAATAAAAACTGAATTGTCATTTTACAATATTCAAGCTTTATATTATAATGAAATAATACCAAGTCACTTGGCATAAAGATGAACTTGATATCAACATTATACAGATTTAGTGTGACAGATTTCAGGGTTTTGTTATGTAAATATCAGAGCACCACCCATCCTGTCCTGCTTTATTTGATACGATCAGTCCTTGTAATCTATATTTTATTATTACAACATTACTCATAATGTCAAACATAAAAGAAAACATCTGTAATGTGAAAGTAGGTTAGGATATTTCAGTTAAGTTGGCACGTTTCATTGACACTAGCTGTAAATAGAATGTCTAGTGCGATCGAGTTAAGCGCCCACACAAATATAAAGTGAAATTGACAATTAGATGTAAGAGAATTGATCGGAGGCGCTCCCGCCCTGTATCCACAGGCCAATGTGGAAATACGTCAATTTATGACGCTATTGTCGTCATTCTTCTTCAAATGTTTTTAATTTGTTGACAATGAACTTGTCAACCAGGATGGACGACAAATACTGTGTACTTAAGCTGTTTCAACTACCAGGAAGTCTGTTCTTGTTAATGATTTATTGTATGCCAAGTCTAAAATTTACATTATTATTTCAACCTTTTAGTTGAGTTAACAAAATCGGTTTCTTTCATTTCTTCACTTGTTTCTGTTCTTCATTTGTTTCTATGTTGCTTTCAATTTAACATTTTCACAAATCACCTCTCTTTTCTGCTTTTTGGTGAAAGTTTCATTTTGTTCATAAAACCAACGCAACAGTTGTAATTAACTATAACTCTAATTACTTTTAAAAGCTTTGCAACGGTTATCTTTTATTCAAATCTAAGTTTGTTGAAACAATTGTATCTGTACCTATGGTTCATTTACAATTTAATTTGTGCAATCAATTATCAATACACAGCTAACTTTCGCTTCATTTGTCTTGCATATCAATGAACACGTTGCAAAGGTTTAAAGAACTGTTAAACGTGTCAGCTGACAATGTAATAACAATTGTTTTCTTTATTCATTCTAGGTGTCCCTGAAACACCCAAGACTGGTACAGGAATCTCAAGCAGTGGCCGCGATGCCGGCATGGTCGCAGGCGTTGTGGTGGCAGTAATCTCTGGAATTATCATATTGGCAGCACTGGTAAGCACGCAATTTGTACCTAGAACTGTCTACCAACCTTCCGGTAATGACAATAGTCATCTAACGACACCCAAATACATGGGCAGGCGAAAATGGGACACCGAAATGTACCGTTGGAAATTTGGAATGTGTTAAAAGAAACGGAGCATGTTTGAAAACGGAGACCCCCTCCCGTATAATACTAATTCCTAGTTCTACGACCTAGATTATAATTGGCTCGTAGGTATAGAATATCACTATGTTGCCACCCAAGTTTAATGCTCGGACATTAAAATGAATCTGCAAGTTGTACAAATGCATTTACAGTTCTAAGAAACGTGTGTGTAAGATTCTTTATCTCGAACATTCCAGTACGTTTGCTGGTTTTTTTAGTTTATTACTGAATTCAATTGTGTTTGTATTTTTATATTAATACTCGGACATTAAGAAGAATCTGCAAGTTATATAAATTGCATTTACAGTTCTAAGAAACGTGTGTGTAAATTTCTTTTCTCGAACATTCCAGTACGTTTGCTGGTTTCTTTAGTTTGTTTCTGAATTCAGTTGTGTTTGTATTTTAAACAAGGCATTTCGATTCGGCGAACTCAGTTTCGCATTTGTAGACTTATCCAAATCAAGGATCGTAAATAATAAACATTTAATCTTTGCAAACCCGACTGGGGATTTATGTCTATACGTAGGACCTACTAAGATACGTCAAAAATGTGAGATCGCATTTTAAGATAATTTCATTGTCGATTAATAAAAATATTGGGGTCATACGTCAACGTTTACAGGGACATAGATCGGAAATTACCAAAAAATCCGCGCCTAAAATATTATTCATTAAACTTATCTCGCGTATGTCTGGTGCGATAATAGCATTAATTGATTATGATTAATGTAGGTACGCCGCGCCATACGCACTGGTTTTGACTAAGCCGTTCGCGGTTAGACGTAAATTCCAACCTGTAACAGTCATGTCGTGACGTTATGGATATTTGTTGATTGTGACACTAATGAACAAATTGCTTTGATTAATGTCTCAGTAGCGTTAAATTGCATCTTAGTAACCGCTCTAATAGACATCAATTGTTCTATTTCTTTGATGATGTAACTTTTCGACCTTCCTCGAGATCTTGAACAGATGTATCTTGTCTATTAAAAATCACGTGGAAAATTAATGTTAACTACTCGTTTCAGATCGCAGTGCTTATGTACAAACACTACGTGAACCGTAATCATACATCTATGAACTTCGATAACCCGGTGTACCGCAAGACGACAGAGGACCAATTTGCGCTTGAGAAGAATGGCTACGCACCGGGCAGCAAGCTGTACCCCAGCACCGTGGGCGAAGAGGTGAGAGCACTAACTGCCATGGAGTGTACGCTTAACATACAAAACAGTCTAAGATAAGTCGCACAAGGACGCACTGCCCTCCGCCAAGCCAATTAACGAGCTAGTGTCTCATACCACTGACTCAATTCTTCTTTTCATATATTTTTACTGTAAACTAAGAACATTATTTTCAAAACATCACTCCAACTTCTTGTGTAAAATGAATTATACCCCGTGTAACTTGGCCAAAATGATAAATGTTGTAAATACCAATGAAAACTAGCATTATTTTACTATAGTAACGATTATTGTAAGGTCTGCCTAAGACATTTTAAACTTGATGTATTTAGAGTTATTATATTTACTAGAGATTGTTTTAAGGATTTATAGGAAATATTTTCGTTTAGATTTAAAAGATTGTGGCAATTTATAATGTGCCAACATTTTTACCGCATCAGTATTAAATTATAGTTGCCAAATTATTGGCTCTAATTGGTAGGTGTAAAATGCTGTAAATAGTCCCTTTTAAATAGCAAATATGATTTTTGTAATCTGCCTAAAGCTTAACATAGACTTTACTAATAATATTTTACTGCCGAAATATTTATTTTTCATGCGTAAACATGCGAGGGCATTAATGGTAAGTTTTAGAATGAACTTAGGCGTTTAGATTAATTAGTTTAACGTGACAGTGCGATTTAGTTGCATTTCGTTGTTTCTTAGATGTTTTGCTGAAGCTCTGAGTATTGTTGACAATGTTCTCAATCACTTATGTGTATTTTCTCTTTGCAGGCCCAAGAACCTCTCAACACACCGGGTACAAATGACTTTGTATAGTGTACTAGCTGGAAGTAAATACAGTATAATGTCATTGAATGTGAAAAGAAAGAGAAGGACATGTGATACTTAAAATAGTGTTATCCAGTGAATGGGACTTAAGCTAACATTTTTGTAGTAAACTCTAAAAATAGTTAGCGTTAGTGCAGTGAAGTGAAAGCTTATTGGAACAAAGTTCTGTTTGCTGTCATCGCCTCGCGCCGGGATGGATCTCAAAATTACGGTTATTTCATCAGCTGTCATATCACAAGTTTCGGTTTTTTACACTGATATAGAGAAAGGTGGGTGTTTGTGAAAGTGACTTTTAATTTTACATCTATATAATATACCAAATGCGACATTATAGTGATAGCAGATCTAAATTTGTTGAATGATTTGCGTCCATTGATTGTAATTCGAACACTTACAGTGTTCGATCAGTCAGGGAATGATTCGCCAAAGATACGCTGTGTTGATCAGCTTGCACTACCTTTTTCTATATCTGTGTTCTACATGTAGAGATCTTGGTAATGCTTTTGTACTATCTGTATCACATTTTTAGACGTTAGAAGGGACATGTTTGCTCTAATTTTCTCTTTACATTGTGAATAGTATAAACATTCGTAAATATTGCTTTATCAAATGCCTGGTGCATTGTAATTATTTATATAGAGTTTACAATTTTTTATTCCACTTTAGTTGATAATGTAATATTATACACCTATACAGCAATCTTAAACTCTAGATCCGCATTCAGAGAGAATGAAAAGCTCATGTTTCATAATGAAATGTACTTAGTTAGTAATTTGTCATGTTTTCCTAAATATTTTTAAAATTGAACTGATTCTGCATATTTGAATATGAAAGTATCCAGGTATTTACCTGGGTTTTTAAATAAATAACTGATTTATTTATTGCGATAACACACTAGTAAATGTAGGCTAATATAACAGTATAATGTGCCAATTTTAGTAAAATTTACAATTGTGTCGCCAAATTTTATTGTTCTATATACTTGATAGTAGTTGAATTCTCATACGATATGCCTATTTGTTGCGTCGGTAATTTATTTGTACTATATGAAATTGTTATTATTAGCATAGTACAGTTTTAATATGAATTTATATTTTATGTACCAGTTGAGTTTTACCATCGAACATTTTTATGTATTTATATATTTAATAGCAATGAACGCATAGTATTTGGAATGTGACTTTGTCAAGCAAAATCCTGCCAAATCCTTTAAATATAAATTATTACTCTATTTGTAATGTAATTCAATTACATTAAAACATACTTGATGCACATTTCATACAATATGCCTAGCTCAATAAGTGTGGTCACTGAAATAAATTATTGTGTAAATATTGTCAGTAAAATATATGTAAAAGGTGTTAATACTATGTCTTTTATTTACTACGGTCTTTTTATTTGGAGTTGCCTTCCTTATCAAAACAATCTGCCTTTCATCAACTATGTTGGGGTCGGTTTCCAGTCTAACCGGATGCAGCTGAATACCAGTATTTTACATGGACTGAATATCTGACCTCCACAACCCAGTTACTGGGTAATACTCCTTGGTAAGACTGGCTATCAGACTTAAGGGCTTCTGCCGACCCGTATTTCAGTGTCTCCAGTAAAAAAGGGCACAACTCAAATTCGTCACTTTTCAGGAGAGGCAAAAAACAACACTTTTAATGTTTTTTAGTATTTCGCAATTAAAATCATAATTGCTTTCGAATTAGTATTGTAGATAAAAAATTGCTCTTTCATTTAATAGTAATCACTTCCACATTCAGTCACTCCTACTATATTTTTTTTTAGTTTTTCTCGAGTTGTTCCCTTGTTAACGAAGTGTTAAGGGAATAACGTTAATTATACTAGTCAGGTTGGTCGTAATAAAAGTAATATTGCGAGTTATTCCCTTATTTTATAAATGCCTAAGGGCCTATATCGCGATGTCCGAATACCCACTACTTACCGAATAAATTCAAAAATGGAACAGAATTTGTATGAAATTATCTACCAAGTAAGTTAATAGGAACTTAATCGTAGGTGGTGAAACAGGCGCTAAGACATTTGTCTTAGTAACGACTTATTTCCTTCTGCTATCGATCGAACAAAAAATCTATAATTAAAACAATAGTCTAGAAAATCTTTTATTTAAATATTTATTAAATCTACACTTTAAATAAAACACCTAACAGTAAAAGAGATTGTAAAAATGAAAAAGGATGAAAGTAAGAAAAGCGCCTATAACAGGAAGTTCTCTACAGGTAAAAGGATAACTACAGGGCCAATGTGTTAAGCTGTTCTGGAAACAGATAAGATTGGCTCATGGAGTGACAGGACCATCGAGAAGGATTATTATAAGAGCAGAAGATGGATGTTTACTAAACGAAGATTGAAAGGTCTTGGAACACTAGAAGGGATACTTTGGAAGTTTATTCAGTTGTCAAGATAGTGTGCAAGGAGTGGGTAACTGGACAGAAGCAAGTTTTGAAGACTCTAGCTCAGATGCACGTGATGGAAATGAAATAGAAATAGATGAGATTGTAATAGTGTTGAAAGGAATGAAAATTGGGAAGTTCAGGGAATGGCAGAGTGTCTGCTGAAATACTGAAGGCATGTGACGGGGTGGGAACAAGCCTGTTGTGACGGATCTTTAATATGTGTTGGAGAAATGGCCATGCGCCGGATACAAGGTGGTTTTTTTGGTGCAAGGCTGTAATCGTACCACTTTATAAGGGAAAAGACTCTCAGCAGCAGTCCAAAAACTGTCACGGCATTAGTCTTTTGAGTGTTGTCAGCAGACTCTATGCGAAGGTTTTAATAAATAGAGTGATTAGAGCGATAGATGAGAAAATATTGGATGTGCAGGCGTGATTTAGATAGAAAATCGGCTGTATGGATCAGATCTCTTGGTGCATAGGCGAAAAACATCTGACAAAGAACAAGAAAGTCTAGTGTGTTTTCTTTGGCTTGGAGAAGGCCTATTACATGGTGTGGAGGGAAGAACTGTGGTCAACACTATCCGTGTACGTTGTGGACTGGCGCTTGGTACGGGCACTTTCAATATTTCCACAAGGATACCAATGCTTGTGTTAAATGGGGTATGCTTAGACTGGTTTTGCATCTCAAGAGGTGTTACGCAGGGCTGTCACGTCACCGTGGATGTCCAACATGCACACGGATAGTTTTTTGCTAAATTTGAAAGGGGGTGAGTGCGGATTGAGCATTAATGAGTTGCCTGTCAAATACCTTCTCTACGCAGATGATCAAGTTCTACTTACATCGTGAGCTGAACAGTTGCAAGACATGGTGACTGTGATGGATGAAGCATATAATTTGAAAGGGATGAATATAAATGTGAATAAGACGAAGCTTATGGTATTTGAAACAGAAGAAGATGTATCGGTGTGTGATATAAACATAAATGATAAGAGTATGGAGAAAGTAAGTGTAATAATGTATTTGGAGAGTCAGTTTACAAGGGATGGAAAGATTGAAGAAGATGTGGAAAGGAAAGTAAATGCGGGAAATAAAGTGAATAGTAGTAGTGGTAGTAGTAGTATACCTATACATGCGATTGTGATCAACCAGTCAAAATGTCTCGACTAGCTGTTCACAATGGGGGGCTGGAGTGCTGGTGCCTATGTATGAAGTGAATGTTGGGTGTGGCAGAAGAAGCATAAAAGTAGAATAAATGCTGTGGAAATGCGTTCCTTGCAAAGCATGTGTGGCGTGACTATGAATGATAGGCTGTAAAATGGTGTGATAAGGCAACGGTGCGGTTTAAAAGACGATGTAGTGACAAAAATTGAAAAGAGTATGCTTAGATGGTTTGGTCATGTTGAGAGGATGAATGAAAGGCGAGTAACAAAAGGTATTTACAAAGCAGATGTGACTGAAAATACCGGAAGGGGACGCCCTAGAAGGACACATAGTGACCTAATTGGTGATGTTCTTCAGAATGCTCAGGTACTCGTAACTCGTGCGTGTATGACCAGATGTATGAACGTAAACGAAACAAAAGGAGTATGTAAAGCTAAGTGAGTTTATATATGTATATACATAATGTTTAAATAAAAAATTTCAATTGTCCTCGCTGTCCTCTTCATTGCCCGGTACAAAACTTAAGTCAGGATCGTCTTCTGCTCTTTGCTGTTCTGAAGTCAGCAAATTCTTATAGAAATAATGATATTCTGTGTATATAGATGGTAGAAGTCTCATTATATATTTGAATACTAGCTTAATGATGTTATATCACTTTTAAAAGCTTGAAAATTAATACGCGTAACACTAATTTAATTATTACAAAAGAAATTATCAAATTACAAAATTAAGGAATAAAACGACTTATTTCTAAAAACAGTACACCACACGCTAATCCATCAATAGCGATAAAGTGTTTAGTGGGGATATACCGCTTGAGACTTCCTAAAGCAAACGCAACAAATGCACTTGTTCCCTTTCAAACATGCTTACCAAAGGGATTATCTACATTTATTTCTTACTATATTTAAAAAACTTTGGAACTACATGAGTTGTGTCTTTTTGTAATTAAGTTAACTGTATTTATGCCTTTTAGTTCGATTGTGTTTTGGGGTTTCTTGCAGTTATGTCTATTAAGCAGTGAAATTTACTTGATATCTATAGATGTGCCTATATACGCAGTCGAGTTATGCCTTTGACATATTACCAAAAAGTATGTTAGGATGCAGCTAGAGCTATGTCCTTTTGATATGTTATGTAACAGAACACGTAGATTACAATGGTGCTATAAAAACAAAAGGGCATAACTCGACTTATGCCGTTTTTGACTGGAGGCACTGATTTTACGACTGTCTTCTTTATACGATCTTTAAAATATCGAGAACTCGCTACTCCGCATCGCACAACACACGAAGAATGATCTAGTGGGTGTAAACGTTCTGTTTTACCTTCCTTCTTTCCTGATTGTTTTTGTAAAAGATTCTGCAAAATGTCATCTCAAGAACACGTAACAGACCGATTCTTACTAAGGATTTTTATACTAACTAACTCTTTGGATGCAACTCATAAGTGTAACCAAATCTGAAAAACCCTTGCAGAGGCTATTTAACCAAACGTTTCGAGACGTTTTCTCCATGGGAGATTATTGACAGAACATGAAATTAAAGATTCAATATAATCACGTGGTTTATTGTACTATAACAACTAAGCTACATGTACGGCATACAGGCGGAAAATATATATAATACACTATGAATATTCATCACGCTATAACCATTGCGGGGTAAGCAATCACGAGCTGAATCCCTGACATACCCTTATATACATCACATTAGCATCGTCATTCCGCATCCAGCACATCGTTATTATACGGAGGTATTAAACTTATTTAAATATTATTAAAAACTTATATAAGTTATTAATGCTAGTTACAGCCACACTGTTGTAAACAGTCCTTTGTTTTACATACCGTACATTTTATGCGAGGTTATTAAATAAACTTAATAAATTAATTATTAATGAAGTTACTTAAAAGTATAAAATTAAAATTAACTAGATGATAACGTTCATCGCTGGGTTATGACAGCAAAATATTAGCTAACGTACGAAAAGACGCGTACACTTAATCGAAAATTAACTACAGGCCGACTGTCGAGGGAATTCGTTCTTGAGTAAGCGTCAGAACCCCTGGATTAATAGACATTTGATGTTTAGAACATACCAATTTGATACCTAACTTCAAATATTTAGTATCCCGATTGACAGCGAAAAAACGTGTAAAGAAAGTGGTCAGACATTCTGACGTCAGGATGTCTGGACCACTTATTTTATTCATATTAGAGACATCACAACGAATTTATCTCTTTGTAAATATTTACTACCTTTTTACTACCTCAACATATATTTTGTTCAGTCAGTGCATTTTGGTATTTTTTAAACGCCAAATATCTATTGGTCCAGGGGTTCTGACGCTTACCGTTCTTGACACTTATCAGTTTCATACTAACGAATTTATGTTTTGCGAAATTAATCCTTATTACAACTAGAAACTGTCCAACTGGCAGGTATCAGGAACGCAGTCTCTTGACGGCCGGTCTGTTACTCACAAACTAAAGTGAGGTACCGCAAGGGATAAAACTTAGCTACTTTACGTGCGGAATCTTATAAAAAAAAATTAAATGTTAAAAAACCTTAATTGTTACAGAGGTGATACAGCATTTGCTTCGTAAAAACACTAATTAACATAGCTATTTTAATTACCTACGATTCTTATGGAAAGTAGGCAACGAAATAAATGCCCACAATGAAACTTAGTTTGGTTAAAATCGTTGTTTATTTTACTTGTACTATGCTCAGTAAATACTTAGACAGAACGATTAGACTGAACCATTTTTCAACCTTATTACTAAGGGCATAACGCTGAAAAATGTCCGCGGTTGTACATTTAAAATTGGTTTGTCTGTTACATACTATAAATGCTGATAACTTTTATATTTTCACTATCAATGCAATCGATAACTCGAGGTAGATAAACGTAATGCATATAATGTATAATTTCCGCGTTATTATCAAGGTTAAATGTTTTAGTTTTATGTTTCCGTGAAATGAAAAACTAAGAAGAAAAAAACCTAAGTACGAATAGGCAAACCTATCATCATTGAATAAAATAACAAATTGTTAAAGACCAACCCGTACTGGGCTCTTGTGGTGGATTACGGCCCACTCCCTCGCACAGAGAGGAGGCCTGTGTCCCAGCAGTGGGAACATTATGAATCATAAATGCCACCGTATCATACAGATTTTCAATAGAAAAAAAAATCTTTTTAATTTCAACAATAAACGAAAAAGAGAACAAGAATTCTAAAGCCAACATTATTTTAAAATCACAAAATCAGTGTTAATTTTTGGTTCTAAATCACATTATAAATTAAATTAACAACTTATCACAACTTGCCATTCGTATTACACACTATCACTGTTATCAAGTGATGTGTACTTATAACTTATTATACTTTCTTACATAATTATTACGCTATAATTTTACTCCATTCAGTCGGCTATCTGGTTGGGATTTATTATTATTACAACATAATTTTACGCCTTATTCCACGAACGGTTAGGCAGAGGTGGACCTATAGCACACCCACATTTCGCCGGATATGTTTAAGTCCCATGTAATAGGGGCGAGCCTATTGCCACAATTCGCCAGTTATGTGTAAGTCCCATGTAATAGGGGCGACCCTATTGCCACATTTCGCCAGTTATGTTTAAGTCCCATGTAATAGGGGCAAGCCTATAGCCATCAACCGGGCACAAATCCTGACACCGGTCACTGAGATATTCCTATTGTTTATTTCTAATTCGTTTTTCAGTGTTATAAAACTTATATTATTATTACGTTTAGTCAGCATTGGCATGGAACGCTAATAATGCTGTTGTCTTAATGTCCATTGATCAGACAAAGTTTTATACGATAAGCGACTTTTTGGAGTATACACTGTGCATTTTTAGTAGCCAGAATACCATTCTGATCTACAACTAATAAAAAACACTGTGTTTGCAAGCCATCAAAAATACACAGGGTATAATAGTGTACAATTATTAATTACACTTCAAAGCTAGGTACTACATAGTACTTTCTAAAACTAAACTCTAAACTAAACAAATTACTGTTACAGACTACAATTAACTACTTGACTACTAAGAATATCATCGTCACTCACGCGCAGTCTCTTCTTCACGGATTCAATTCCGTTAATTTTAATGTCACTTTCTTTGATATCTGTCACTCCATTGGCTGAATGAGGTAGTTTGTAAGCTTCATACTGTTTGGTGATGTGCTTCTTGTATTTTTGGAATGTATCCGCTGCGATGTGCTGCCGGGCGTGACGGAACAGCTGATCGAAGTGGTGGAGATTGTGGCTGGAAGGTGAACATGGTAGGTATAACATAACATCACGCCAGTATTCGCCGAAGGGTTTGGCAGAGGTGAACCTATAGTACACCCACATTACGCCAGTTATATTTAAGTCCCATGTAATAGAGGGGAGCCTATTGCCATAAACCGGGAACAAATCCAGACTCCGGGCTGCTACTGAAATTCCTAATGTAAAAATCCAATAACATTACCAGAACTGGGAATCGATTACAGGACCTCATGTTCAGCAGTAGCGCTTGCGACCACTAGACCAACGCTACTTTCTAATGAGTTATTAACTAGTTTGTGATAGGTCGTGTACGGACCGCCATTGAAATACTAGTGCTGTGAAATTCTGGTTACTCATTGGTAATTTGAGTATACAATGTAATTGATTACTTTTGGATATGGACTACATAATCAACCTATAATGTTCCTTCTCTGTATAAGATGGGAGTAAGTCCCATGTAGTAGAAGGCGAGTGTATTTACATCCGGTAGCGCTTGCACAAGACCACCGAACGAGGCAGTCCCAGCAGGCAGGCAGGTATAAAATCCACAGTAGGTATATGAATGGTAATTAGGTAAGTACATTGATAGACTTCTATAGTAAGCATAGCCATTTGCAGTCAGTTGAATTTACGGCCTCTGTAGCCCGACCGCAGACCAGTAGTGCTGTCAACGCTCGAGCTATAACACCTTTTCTATCTTTTATCTACCGACTGGAATATGGGCTGCTGCCGCCTGCGGTCGGGTTCGAAATCATGACTGCAGCGACAAGACGCTGCGACGTGTCGCCGCGACATGACGCAGCAACACGTCGCCTGGCGGTCGGGTACGAATGGTACCTTAATTGAAACATATTGATGGCCAGTATTTGTGTACTTCGGTCAACCAGTTGGAATGCTTTCCTGCATTTGTTAGTCATCGAGGCAGAACACACTTTGCATGTAAAGTCGAATTTTGGGTATCTATGTAAACAGCCGAACCTTGAACTGGATGCAAACAGAGTCATCATGACTCAAACTTAGTTTTCCTTTTACCTAACAGGATAATTTATTTATTATTATTATTTTTCTGAGCATACAAACCTTTGTTTGTGAAATGGCTATTCAGAAGAGTACAGTCACCATCAAAAAGAGAATCCGCTCAAGATAAGAATTATTTTGACTGTATACAATTTGTTTGTGTTCTGAAGACTATACAGACGAGTACAGTCACCCTCAAAAAAAAAAGAATCCTCTCAAGATAAGAATTCATTTGACTGTCCACAATTTGTTTGTGTTCTGAAGATGCTAGTGGACAAAGACTCACCGATAATGAATCACTTCATGCAGGTGTTGGTTAGGCAGAAGTGATTCATTACAACCAGTGAAATGTGGTATTCACATTTATGTATGTAATTATTGTTTCTTCTGTGAGCTTAATACCTACTTATAACACACTAATCATAGCTTCTAAGCTTTTTATAACTAACTAACATAAATGGATCATTGTTGTCTTTGAAAATAAATAATTTAATGTATAATAAGAAGCTACAATCTATATGCTGTATCAATAAGAAGCTACAATTAAGTACTCAAAGTCAAGTACTACCGTGAGACTACGGTTGCTATGTCACTATGACATAATCAGCCTATTAATGTTCCCACTGCTGGGACACAGGCCTCCTCTCTGTGAGAGGGAGTGGGCCGTAATCTACCACGCGGGCCCAGTGCGGGTTGGTAGATGTCACATGTCTTCGAATTTTTGGTTCTAAGACATGCCGGTTTCCTCACGATGTTTTCCTTCACTTGAAAGGGGGATCAATTCATACTTACATGCTCAATAACACAGACGAAAGCATCTCTTTGGTATTTAAAAGATGGCGGATATACGCCCGCGTATGCTTCTTACAAGTTAAACATTCGCATCCTTCTAGAACTGGGATGAAATCTTCTTTATATCTGTAATTTAAATATGAATTGTCTTAAAACGTGTTTGTAAAGTTGTTATTACGCACATGTTGTTTTGTAGGCAGTAACAACTTTTTACCTTTGCAGGAAATAGCATTGGACAAAAAGTTAATGGTAAAACATCATACAAAAATTAACCTAAAAAAAGGCAGTGATGTAAATGGATTAAACTTCTAAAAATAGAATTTAATAGGTAGGTTTTGTGTGGTTTAAATAATTAATCATGAATGATTTACATACAAAAAACTATATACAAAAAAAAAAAAACAACCGACTTCCAAGAAAAACCCTACAAAAAATTACTTCAATTTCGGAAGTATTTTCGTTTTTTGCCACTGACTTTTGAAATTAAAGTTATTTTTCACTTTTTAGTTGTGTTACCTATCCCACACAAATTCGAATACCACTACCTGATATTTAAATAATAGTGACAGGAAGTTATTATAACATCATCCACATAGACTAAGTGGGAAAAAAAATATGTATTATTGAAGCTAACTCAAAAACTACCCAAGCAAAGTTAATCAAATTTATAGGGAACCACCGTGCAAGCTTCCTCTACCAAATCAAAAAAGAATTTTCAAAATCAGTTCTCAATTGACGAAAATAACGATGAAAATACATTTTTTTTAAAGACATACGAACATAGAACCTCCTTTTGTGAAGTCGGTTAAAAAATATGCTCAGATGAGGTTCAATTTGGCAGGTTGCATGAAAAATCCTAAAGGATTAGTTGATTGTAGTTGGTTGATCAATTTCCAGTTGATATTGATAAGCTTAATCTAAATAGTTTGAGGGGTTCTTCCTCAAGCACATATCCTCAAGTATCAGAGTACCTCTAATGCCGACAACTTAGGTCTTTTATCCTATAGAATATAAAAGCCCAGAATATGTTATACGGTGTTTATTATGTAATCGGTAAAGCAACAACTAGCTGCCGCTAAGCCAAGCAACGAGCAAGAGGTCGACGCAACGGCAATCACCAGATCACACGTGTGGACCAACACTCGAGGACTGACACGTGCGCGATGACCTCAACATTTTGTCATTTTAGGCGCTGACGAAAGCAAGGCCGTAGTTTCGATCGGAAGAGAATACCGCAGTTTGTACTTTGGACCTCGGTGTGATAACAGGTTTGTAAATCGAACGAGTTTATTATCATCAGTTCAAACTCCAAAGTCCAGCAAATACCAAGATTATATTACATATATTATACCAGCTACTATAAACAAAACCTTTAACCTTGTTTAAAAAAAAACTCAAGGAAAACGTTTAAAAATAAAACCTATTCAAATGAGGAAGATCAAGTAAAAAAGGCCAAAAGAATAAACATACCTTTCGTCATTGAGATTTAAGATACATGGTTCAGTACTTCGGCGTTCTGTGTCGAAGTTTAACGTTAAAACATGTCCTGTGTTGCTGAGCTTGGTGGGGTATGACCCGTCGAACACATCCCACCCGTGTTCGATAGCTGCTACTATGATTGCTGGGTTCCAACAACCTTCTACTACTCGTAGCAAGTCTTTTGGCAGCGCGTCCTGGAATTATTCAAAAAGAATTTCTCATTTAAGACGAAGATATAGGCCAGTGGTTAGCTTGCGTGTTCTGTACTGAGCCCACGCAACGCCAACGTCCTGCCAGGAATAGGACTCGCCCATCAAAGAGCGCTGTCCCAAATTAGTCGCATTATTAATTTATTATACATAAAACAAAAAGTATTTTAATAAAACACGTATACTAAAAGATGAATAATTAAATTATCTTTAAAATGGTGAAGGTTTCAGAAAAATACGCTTGATAGATTTTGCGTGATTCTCAGTTTTTTAACCGCCTTAGACATGAGTTTACAAATTAATTTCACTATGTAATATAAACATAATCTAAAATATTCCTACATTAAGTTATTAAGAAAAACCCTCTAATTTATCTTCTTTTTTTTCCAATTCATTAACAATACTCGTTTAGGCGTGATCTTTAGTTTTTGTATTATATAGGTATAAACAAAGTAGTTTACTTTGTTTCTTGATGTAGATTCGATCGATGTAAATCGATGGATTCGATGCGTAGCTTGAAAAGCCTTGCTCAAACTATCTTTTGTCTATAGCGACTAAGGCATTGCCAAGACGTTCGAACGACGCGACGGTAGAAAGGGGAAGAGGCCTAGTTCCCTGCAGTGGCATCATGAATTATACGAAGGTACAATTACTAAGTACTGTTTTAAATATTTTTCTGTTCTATGATGAGGAATAGTTAGAGTAGGTACCCCGTTTCCAGCATCTTGCAAGTCCCTACCTAATACTATAATTCGATAACTGACCCATCCATTAAACTCTAACATTGTTAACATAGCGATCGAATGGAAACACCATGTTTGGCAGTGGAAGTTTTATGGCCTGATAAAAAATGCCTTATCTACGACGGTGATAACAAAATGCGTAAATGCAGTTTTTTTGGTAACGTGATATTTTTTATCGTAAAATGCGAGCGTAGAGTTTAATCTATACTATTATACTACTAATAATAAAGCTGAAGATAATTTTTTTGTTTGTTTGAACGCGCTAATATCTGGAACTACTTACCAGTCGGATTTGTAAAAATCTTTTTGCATTTCATACCCGAATTCTTGAGGAAGGCTATAGGATATTAAACATTACGCTAGGACCCTTAGGAGCCGAGCAAAACGAAAAGTCAGAAAGAGCGGTAAGTGAAAAAAATATTATAGCGCCGGCAGGCGATGCGATGCGCCGGAGTGGGACGGGGAATAAGAAACACACGTACGAAGTCACAGCCAGAAGCTAGTGTTTATTATACCTACGTAACATACGTTTTCACATGTCTATTCAAGGTGAAAAATGACGAATTATAATAGCGTTACGTAAACTATTTGCTTACGATGTCTGTTTTAGAACAAATTGACTTACGTCGGCTCGTTTGGTAAACAACATTTTAAACTGACACTTAATTTACGCCGAGTTAAATGATGAATTGTTTATGGAAAAGTTTCATTGATACTGATAGGTACTAGTATTTTTTATATTTTTCCACAGGATTTTTCTGGTGTCTGTTAGTGCGATTACGGATTTTTACATTCCTACACACTTACACAGCACGCAGCACGGTACGACAAAATACCAAAGCACATTATTTCATCATTCGTGTCATGCAGTAAGTATTAAGTACCTAATTGAACTATAAAGAAACCCATTAAGAAATAAAAAGGTAAGGTATAATTATCACTTGCTTTAGCTTCAAAAACGGTGAAAGAAAAAATCGTGAGGAAACCGGCATTACTGAGGGATATTTCTCGACGGCATGTGAAGTTAAGTCAGAGGCCCATATGGGTGGCATAAAATTCTGACTACCCTAGTCACGAACCATACAAAAAAGAAGAAGCTAAGGAATTCGATCCAAATACTTTCCCGAACATAAAGGAAAAGGTAGTATTACCGCTGACTAATCAGAGGCGTGGGATTAATCACAATCCATTCTGATGTCAGCAATAACACGAAATATTGCATCATGACAGAAGAATGTAGGTGTCGATGTGTACAAAATTTATGTTTTTTTTTATTTATTTTTTCCTGGTATTTTACCATTTATCTGTTGAAATTAATAAATGATGCATCTTCTACTTGTGCTGCAATACTCAAACAGATTTTTTTAATTTTTTTATTATATTGTTTGTTGTTTAGTCTGTGTTAAATGAATGTGTTTTTTTTTATTTTTTTTATTATATTGTTTGTTGTTTAGTCTGTGCTAAATTAATGTGTTTTTTTTTATTTTTATTCTAGGTATTTAGTTTTTCACAGCATCAATTAAATTAACTAAGTGGCGAAGTAACTAATTTTGCCATGACTGTTTTTGTAGGCGACGGGCATCAAAAATTAAAGTCGCATCGGCGATAGTTGTTTCCACTGTTTAGGGACGCCAGTTGAACTTTAGACATTATGCTACTTGGACAAAATCATGATTACCTACTTATTACACAAATATTTTATGTGTGAAAGTGAGTTTGTTTGTTTGTTACTGTTTCACGCTAAAACGGCTGAACGGGTTTGGACGAAATTTGGCACATGGGTAGACTATGACCTGGAGAAGGACATAGGCTACTTTTCATCCAGGACGTGTAGCATGACAAACATAGAAACGGGTGGAAACGGGTTTTGTCGACGGAAGAATAGATAAAATGACAGACTGTGATTGCTTATCTGTCATTTTGTCTATTCTTCCGTCGACAAGATCCGTTTCTATTGTGGTAATGCTAAGCATGCTGGATCGTAGATGAAGTCGCGGGCAGCAGCTAGTAATATTAAAAATATTATTTGGTGGGTTACAAACTGAACGAATTTCTGATACTTACACCAACTGTCTTAAAAATATCATCTAATTTCTGTGCTGCCAAATTGTTTGATTCTTCTGATGCATCCGTTATTCCTGCCAAAGCTACTCCGGTCAGTGTATCTTTATGTTTCAGTACATGTTTGATGGATTCATCACTTTTTTTAGGCATCCCAGTGGCTACCACCACACCTGGAAATTAAATCATAGAGATTATAGACTTTTTTTTTTAACGAATAATCAAGATTTACTTACAGCATAGGTAACTGTCAGTATACCAAGTAGAGGGGAACATAGAAAAATACATTTATCATTATGTACTAACAACCATGCAAAATACATTGCCCAAAAGGAGAGTAAATTCAATGTAAAAAGTAACACACATATGCACTTTAGATAAAAAGAAAACAAATAAATAGCAAGCAAAGTAAGACATTAAGCAAAGTAAGACATTATTCATGACATGTCAATAAACATTGAATGTGCTATGTCTATACTAGGTCTATACCAGGCTCGTTTTAAAATGTCTCATGAAAATTATAAGGTTGTAAATGTTTGTACTAACCAATGAGAGCACTATCTCGAAGCTGCTTTGAGGCCTGATATCGATACACACAAGTATCCAACATATTGCAGGTCCTATCCAAAGACTTCATCATTCTCTTGTACCCCTCATTGAGTGATGTTCGGCCATCTGCAATCGCCAAAATTATTTCTGGTTTGTACACTTCCATCAAATCCATATATCTGAAAATTCATTCAATTTGAAGGATTGAGATAAGTACTGTTTGACATTATAGCTAATACATTATAGCATGTTTTATTACTCATGATTCAATAAAAAAAATATGTTTTTATATTGTATTTCTAATGTAAATTAATTTGAAGAAAGCTTGAACATACAAAGCTAGATATTATTAGACAAGCTTAGATGTTTGTTTACTGTAGGTCATAATAATTGTATTGTACAAGATAGTTAATTGACTCAGGCGTGAATTTGCGGAAATCCATCATAAAATACAATAGACGATGTATATCTAGTAACTTAATCCGCTTAACCGTTCTTAAAGAGTTAGAGAACCCTGTAAGAAATCGACACGTGTTTCGCCTCTCAACGAGGCATCCTCAGGACGACGATTGACCTGTTGCGAACTCGGACACGAAGTGTTATCAACGCGAGCCGAACGCATAGCGTTCGGCACTCTTTAAGAACGGTTAAGCGGATTAAGTTACTAGATATACATCGTCTATTGTATTTTGTATTGTACAAAACAAACTAGATTAAAACTGCATATACTGTGCAGTATTAGACATGTACACTTCTTACCTCTCCGCAGTAACCATTTTCTTTCCATTCTTGGTCCAAAGAGGTACTTTGTCAAGCTCAAAATGTCCAGAAGGGGTGGGTTCACTCATATTATGTGATGTCACACATGTTAGATGTTCTGGCAAGCCTGCAAACTTAGCAACACCTTCCCCTTGAGCCTTCATACCTGGCTCTAGTTGTAAGGAGTTTGATACTGGCACCCATAACAGTTGTGGAGTTGAAAACACTTTGGATAAAACCTCTGCGGTGAGATGGGATACACTGCCACCCTGAAAAAGTTAACATTATATTTAGAAACAGGTGTTCTTTTTACTAACCAAATAAATTGAGGCATATTAAGACAGGCTGGTGATGACTGAATGATGACAGACAGACATAGATGAGATAAGAACGATGAACTAGACCCCTAAGGCGACCTACCGACCGAAAAATCATAACAGAGGCGTGACCTCCAGCAATTCATAAGTAATTTAGCTTTTAGAATATACCTACAGGCCAACTATTATGTATAATCATAAGAGCCTAAGAGAGAGAGTAATGACTTTAATAGTCATGATTAAATCAATATTTTGAAAAGTACCTGAGTTAATAGAGCTGCTGTTGGAGTTTCAATAACAGTGCCCGGAGATTTCAAGAATCCGGTCAGAGTACCGATACGTTCACCACCACAGCTTACTTGTTTGATTGCAAAACGCATCTCTAAGGAATTCTTACGCTTATTTATTAATGTCGGTAACTTTATTTAAACTTATTTACGCGCTTTTCGTGCGTAGCTATAACCTCCAAAATAAATATTGCCGAACCAAATGTCAAATTTATTGTTATGTCAACGTCAACGTCAATGTCGGTCAACTATCACTGGAGTTGCCAGCTTTTAAAAACATTGGTATGTCCTGAAAATAAGCCTGAAATAAAAATTACTTTTTAACGAAAGAGTGGTTTACGAAAATGAAATCATTAGGAATTTTAACAATATCTGTGATAAATAATTCGTATCTCTCCTCCTTCATTACTCTATAATATTTAGTTAGCTCAGAATGGCAGGGATGTCCGCCATTGCTGCCGCGGGGTGGCGCTAGTGAGTTTGGCGGTCATAATTTGAATTTCTGGCGGTCACTTTTTCGTGTGTTGAGTTTCTTTGCAGGAATTTCGAGGTTTACTGATAAACTAATATTATAAATGCGAAAGTGAGTTTGTTTGAATGTTTGTTACGATTTCACGCTAAAGCGGCTGAACGGATTTGGATGAAAATTGGCACATGGGTAGACTATGACTATTTAAAAAAAAATTGTTTTGTGCACTTTGCCTTTTAGGAAACTACAATATTGCTGTACTTTAACTGTGGTGACTGTTGTGAGTGTCTAAAGGTTGCCTTCGCACTTGTTAAGTTATGTTGATGAAGGAAAACATATTTTTTTTACAGATTTAAGTACCTACTTATCAGTTTAGTTTGTAGCTACCATACCAATGCTTCAAGTACCGACACCGATGCTGTGTTTCAGCTGGTTACGGTGCTCGTTTCGATTATAAGCACATTATGAGAGCTTTCAGTTTTTCATCTGGGTTGGCATTAACCCGTGAGGTAGTCCAAGTATTAATATTGTATAGGAAAGTGGCACTATATAGTGCCAGTAGGACGATAACGTCTTCGATGCTTGATTTGTGGTGTTGCAGATTTCCAGAGGTGCGTGGCGGTGGTCACTACCTAGGTACTTAATTTTACCGTTAGGTACATGGGGTTGCGTATAAAAAACTGGTCAAGTGTGTGTCGGACCACGCACAGTGAATGGTTCCGTTGGGATGAACACACTTTTTCATAGTAAGTATGTATTTCTCGAAAAAAAAAGCTATGAAAAACAAAAGTTATTACTGAGGTTGTAACCGAAAAAAAAACAATATTCACTTGAAAACACAGAACACTTGAAATGAGAGCGCCACTATCGCACTTAGGTCACTTCGAATGGGAAATAAATTGTGAAAATAAATGTGTAACAAAAAACGATGCTTGTGGGTGACTCAAATCAAAACCTACTAGCTCTTGTTGGCAAAGTACCTAATTAGTGCCATCATCATTTAAAATATTTAGTTTCATTTGTTACTACGTCAGACTCTTATTATGTCGACCTGTAAGTGCATTGAATTGTTTTTCATCCTTCGGTTACATGTAGGGTTGGGGAGAGCCACCCCTAATTGTGATTTTTCGTAATTTCATTACACCATTGTTCACAGAATACACCTTTTTTCCAATAGGGATGATGCTTAGTCCGTCAGTTAGATAATAAAAAATATTAGACACGTATTTTTTTCTTTATCATATGAATAAAAAATGATTTGAGTATATAAAACGCATTAAAGTTGGGGAGTAGGGGTCGCTACGTCACAAGTAAGTATAAAATCTGCATACTCGTGATGTCATGGCACATTTTAACTCAATATATCGCCGTAATCTTTTTCTAACATAAAAAAAGAAAAAATTGTGTCCAATATTTTTTAATAATCTACATGAATATTATTTTTCATCTCTCATGCTCGGAAAGTAGTGTTTGTTTGATCCGAGTAGCGGGTGGAAAATGCTGCTTCTCTTTCTAGAGCGGGAAAGACTCATAGTAATTGCTTCCCGCCCTGGGGCGGGAATGAATTTAAAAAATAGAACTTTTGGTTAGGTAGTCTGCTACGAAACTTTTTACATGACAAATATCGAATAGAATAAAAACAAAAAAGCTGCGGCAGTGTTTCCACTTACGTTTTTGGTTTTCCCCAGTTTCCTAATGAATTATCCCTAAAATTCAATAAAAAATATAAAAATTCCTTGGTTTAGGGAATTTTTCATTTTTATAGCATAATTACCTAGAAAACATTCATTATAAATCGAGAGAGACGAAACAAACCAACTCTAGGTATAATGCGACTTATTTCCGATGTCGTCTTTAGCCACGAAAAAACTACGTCTAATTTTAGTTTACCATCAATAACATGGTAAACTAAAATTAGACGTATTACAATTATTACAAGTTTCAGGGAATCCCCTTTATTCAATCGGTGGTGCCATAGAGTAAAGTAGTACATCGGGTGCTGCCTAGTATATACAATAGGGTTACCAACTCAAGTTCAATTTTTCCCTAAATTACCCTGCCAAAATAAAATATCCCTAAACCATGCTTATTATTGGCCAATTTTCCCAAAAAAAGGGAGAAATCCTTAAAAGTGGAAACACTGGGCTCCGATCTTGTGAGGTATTTTTTTTAATTCACACTGGCTGTTTACATAAAACAGCCTGTGTGAATTTAAAAAAAGGCAGTGTATAGAGTGCCACCATTGGCACTCTATCCCTATCGGATAAAGTGCCACTACAGGCACCCTAGTAACACCGCCTCGGCCCGGCCAAAGTGCCGCAAGCATTGGATTGTCATTGTCACTGTCACTAAGTCACGTCACTTGGTATTTTGTTTGATTGTCGAGGTTAGATCGCTGTAAAACACCACATTCCCAAAACATTACATTCTCTTGTGCCTAAACGGACCCTGGCACTTCGCCGGCCGCTACCGCGGCACCGCTCGCTACGCTCGCTCGGCTCGTGCATTGTGTGGTCACAGTTCTAACCTAACCTAAATAACAAGTGACAGTGACAATGCAACGCTCACGGCACCCTAGCCGGGCCGAGGCAGTGACACTAGAGTGCCACAAGAAACTCGCGGCACTCTATACACTTCGTAAAAAAAATACCTAATGCGCGGGACGGCCCGCAGCAGTGACGCGGTGCGGTGCGTTCCATATCTAAAAAAAATCACAAATTGTTCTAACTTCTCAGTTCATTTTATATAGGTACTAACTAATCATGTTATTTAATACCAATAAATATTTTAAACACAATTGTTTTACTTTTCTTATATTCGAAATGAAAAGTAGAGTGTTTAACACGGGTGAAAGACATCAATTCCTACTCGGACTATAGCCGCCCTCGCTGCGCTCGGGCGTCTAAATACCTCATATGGGAATTGATTCCTTTCGACCCTTGTATAACAATCTACTATTTAGTCATCATCCGTATTTTCAACGATATAGTACAAAATAGCTGTGTAACATCCGGACGGACGGACGGACAGATATACGAACTGACAGACGAACATGACGAAATTATACCTAACGGTTTTTACTACATTTTGGCTACGGAACACGAAAAAGTTAACTTCATGACTTTGTACAAGTTGCTTCTCCAAAAAGTTAATCTGCTGAATTCAATTTCAGCACGAGCAATTATTATTAGAAGTGCTACCTAATCCACCCATCTGTAGGAAGGTATGTACCTATTTACCGATTTCTGGTACTTATAGGAACGTAAATTATTTCTCACGCCATTCACGAAATAGGCTTTTCAGCGACCATTATTGTAAGTACCCTTCGGTGGGTGTCCCACGGAAGGGTATCCACCCTTTTACGTCTCATTGTTTCAAAGAATGTTGCGAGATCTAATGGATATATTAATTAAGTTTGCTCATTTACGACGGATACAGTACTTTGTAGCATTAATTATAACTGAAAAGCCCCTTTGAATAAGTGGGTACACAGCAGGAAGTTTATTTTTAAGGAAGCCATACGGAACTGCAGTTCGTATAATTTCGTATTCTATGCCTTCGGGTATTTCATCATTTATTAATTTTCATATCATTTCAGAGGGGAGTGAAGGGCAGTGTTTTATAGCACAGTGGAAGTTTATTTGCAATTTAGTAAGTAGAAACCTCCTACTCGTACTTGCCGTGAAAGTAACTACTTATGTACTTAAAATTAATGTTTTAGGTAACCTACTGTGAGTATTAAAAATTAACAATGGCTAATTATAGTCCATGTTTTTCATATTTTATACCAGTACCTAATGTCTTAACTTAATAATTATTATAAAGGCTAGCTACTAGGAGCGTTTATGTAGGCAATTTATTAATATGCATGAGGCTTTAATTGGTAATAATTCTTCAAGAACATTGTTTTCACTCCTACTTTATATGTCTCGTAGGTACCTACGGGGCGTGCTTACCACCAATTTTTAAAGTAATATTGTAAAGTGGTTGCAAATTGTGAATTAATCATTTAAAAAAATAACTAGGATTGGATACCCTATTATTCAAATTTAAAACACTAAAATAGTAAATAAATTATTCATTGAAATTAAAATAATTTGGCGGTATTTTAGTTCATTTATTTATTTATTTTATTATTTATTTACACACAGTAAAATACGTATAGATACAACAATTATAATGCATGAAGGTTGGATTCACTTACAGGAATTGCATAGCATTTTTCTTTGTTTTAACACTAGACAGTATTAAAACAAAGAAAAATGCAATGGTAGGCTATGGAGTCTCTTTTACAGGTTATCTATAATATAATATTTAACTTTATCTAATTAAATGTTGGCTCTAGACTAAACAAGACCAGCATCAGAGATATACCTAATGCTAAATCTCTAACATTTTATTGTCGTCTCAAATATGGTTTAGGTACATTCTACTTCAGAGTCGCTAACATTTTAGTTTTTTCTATCATGATTGTTGAACAAGATATAACAAATCGTAACAGCTTAAATTTAAAATAGCTTCAGACTTTCTTTGCTGACCGTACCTACCTAGAACCTACCTTAGTTTTTTTTGTAGGCAGTTAGGGTTGGCTGACGCATCATGGGGGAGTATCATTACCACTGAATATTATTTATTCATAACCGTTTATTTTAACTTCAGGCCGTTTACCGGGCCGCTGCAAAGATATTAATTTTGAGCCCTAGGTTTAAATAACTGCTTGAAAGCTTTGTTTAATACCAAAGAGTTCTTGTCGTGGTAAACTTTAATAGCTAAACGTTATGAGATTCAGTGTTTAACGAGCGTTTCGATGGCGGTATAAAATTTTGTTTAACCTGGGCAAGGTAATCGTGGAACTTGGCAGCTTTCGCTATTAAACGCGAGGTCATGTAAGCTGAAATTCAGTTTTATTAAAAAACTTGAGTAGGTAAACTGCGTCAAAGCGACTAGGAACTTTTCGAGACACGAATTTCCCTGGAACCCTAATATTAATGCATGCAAGCTAATTTGTGAGTCTCACTCAGGATTTTAATGCGGGCGGGAGTGGAAAAACCTAGTTTACGGTAGGAAAGCTAGTAAAAAGTTGACATAATAAGTTTCTCGTATGTGTAGGCGTGGTCATGCCCCGCGCGTCGGTGCATTAATGCCTTACAACTTAATGCTAGCTTGCACGCGGACCACTCGTGCCAGTAACGAGTCTTTCCAAAGAATATGTGACGGATCATATTTCAGGACGTTTTTGCCTGCGTTGATTGTGACTTTCTGAGGCTGGCGGTACTTGTGACTTCGGATCTTGACACTGCAAAATGAATAGATAAAAGCCTAAAATAAAAGTTGATAGTAGTTGATATTGATCGCCTCAAAACATAATCGATGGTCGATCGATGAACGTAATCCAGCTGCCATGTACTGTCACAGCTGCATCGATCTGAACAGTCGATGTCATCGGTGATTGACTGGTATTTAGTTGCACGTTTAGGTACGCACATCTAGTATCTACTACGCGATAAACTGAAAAGATTTGAATTGTACTACAAACTGTCATGTTTATACAGATCTTACACAAAACGGAGGAGGGTATGTGTCTCTTTCGCTATTATCAGGCATATTTTAAATACGGTGGGCATACTGTGGGTAGTGTTGGTTACTGCGCTATAGAAAACCGTTTGCAGTTCAGGGGGCGTACCACCAGCTCATAAAGCAGTATTATTTTAATATTACTTTTTAGTAGTATGAGGAACAGGGTGTAAAGTTCACTCATCCACCATAGAAAAGGGAGGATCCTCCAACCAGACTGGTATTATGTCTGGCGGGCAACTGCCCGTAAGTTGATTTCGGATAGTCCTATCTATGTTTTTCGCTCGGTAAACTCTAACTGCGCGATGCAGGAATTGTGTGACGTCATGTTTTTGCTGCGTAGTTCGTATGTCATCACTCCCCTCCGGAGACCGGAGGTCGATAGTGGGCTGAGTCTTGGATCTTGCGATGCTTCACAGTGCCAGCTGTGGTTCCAGTGTGTCGGAACCGGGTGCCGCATAGTTCACGGTGAGTCGGAACTGTCTGCGGTGATTCCCCAGTGAGTCGGGGTGGTGCTGCGTCGTCGTCATCCAGTGAGTTGGATGTGGTACAGCGCCGGGTTGTGGCTGACTGCTTGCGTCGACCAGGAGAGGGTAGAATAGGCTCTGCTTGGCAGACCGGTCGGAAGTGCAAATGCTGTGCCAAGGTTGCTGATAAGGCTGAGGGCGATGACCAGGAATGTGCGTTCGCTGCATGCTGGTGGTCTGGATACCCGTTGAAGCCGTGGGTGCTGGCTGGCTGTGTGACTCGCCTTACGAAAGCTTGCGGGAGTGATGATGTTGACGTCACGCTGAAATTGTTGCACGAGGGCTGCGTTGACGTTCATACTCGGGGTCACCAATTTAGTGGTATGAGGAACAGGGTGTAAAGTTCATTCATCCACCATAGAAAAGGGAGGATCCTCCAACCAGACTGGTATTATGTCTGGCGGGCAACTGCCCGTAAGTGGATTTCGGATAGTCTTATCTATGTTTTTCGCTCGGTAAAGTCTAACTGCGCGATGCAGGAATTGTGTGACGTCATGTCTTTGCTGCGTAGTTCGTATGTAGTGGTGTAACCGCTACAACTTCAGTGTGGAAAAGAGATGAAGCTCTACAGGACGTATACCTCCATCTCTTTCCCCCACTCAAATAAGATTAAAATAATACTGCTATAAGAGGTGATGCCCCCAGATCAAATTATAATTTACGAACACATTTATCACATTAGCAATTCACACACTGTAGTAGGTACACGACACAACTATTCGGAATGCTTGAAAGATTCGAAACGTCTTCATTGCTTGACCGCCATCGATGAACTCTGCTTAGCTACAGCCGGTCCGAGCGTTATGTTGTAGACCCTGTCGAACGCCGGCAGGTGCCGCTGGCGTCCCGATTAGTCAACTCAGTAACGTATTTCCGACAAACACATAATTATATTTTCTGTGCTTTCGCAACGGCTACGGGAATTAAGGCAACGTGGAAAATAAGTATTTTTAGCGCCTTCCTCAGCGAATGTCTGTCCCCTCTGCATCAGTTTACCTAAAGTCTCTACTCTTCCAGCAGCTGGTGGCTAAAAGTCTGAAAGCCTTTGTGCCTCGGTGGAATCTAGGGCCACTTGCGCATCGTATGTATACTCGCCTTTATTTTTGTTTACACTTTGTATTATGTATGCATGCGTGGATTATTTTTAAGGTGCTTTTAAAGCTGCTCTTTTGCTACATTTTTGTAAATGGAATCTTGATGTGATTCTAAAAAGAAATACACAAAGGAAAGAATACAAATGTGTGGTCGTTTTATTTCATGTTTATCTAGCTTGTTTCATGATTGCGCTTTTTACATTTTTTTTGTATCTTTACAGAATATTTCGATTCTTACATCAGTTGTGCCAACAATTACCAAAAATAAAAGGACCAATCTACTATTCAAATTCAACCCTTTACCCTTGTTAACCTAGTGTAACTATAGGACACTACACCACTGTCTGGGCCAGCAGCCATATTTGTTTAGACAATGACGAACACAAGTCCTTCCCCAAGGACCGCATACACGTCAGCTTTACATAATAAGTTAGTGTGTACCCTACACTAGCCACTAATTTCTTTAGGGCGTGGGCCAAATTGTCCCACGTGACCCTTCTATACACGTTAATCTTCTCATAACTCAGTTCAAAACCAACATTGCTTGATATTTCATTCAGGTAGATAGGTAAGTCAGACAACAGGCCCCTCAGGTAATGTATGTAACTTTATCAACATGTTAAATTGTCGTCTTATTTACAAATGTAATATTCTACGTTTCTCACGAGACTATATTAAAATTACTTCTCTCAAAACGGGATTACGTTTAGCTGAGGTTAAGAGGCAAAATTTCACTTAATACTCTCTCGCATCTTGTAATTTCTTTTAACTTAACCAACGCAGTCGGGTTCACTCTGCATTAATGTTAATACTTTCGTATTAACTCACGTTTATACGACCTACGTCGCTTTGAGCTTTGAGAAAAATATATTTATTTACGTTAGGATGTTGCTATATGAGCATCCAGATTGTATTTGGAAGATAACCATGTTGGAAGCACCTCTTTCGTATGATATTTGTCGTTTACTTCATTATTTTCAATTTATTTGCAAACCACTAGGTATAGTATTGAGGTCATCCTGTAAGGATAGTGTGTGTAAAAATAAATAAATAATTAATAAATAAATAAATTTTGATAACGATATTTTTTACCGGTAAGTTTTTATTTAAAAAACCTTAATAAAATAGTAACAAAGTCAATATTGTACATTGTATAACATATTTTTATAAATTCCAAAAACCATATTTTTGGCTTCATAGTCAAAAAAAGTAATAGCTACGAAGTGTGGGCACTTCGTAGCTATTAATTTTTTGACTCAAAAATATGGTTTTTGGAATTTTTGTCCGTTTGTCTATTTGTCCGGTTGTATATTCCTCTATTCTCCGTGTATATTCCGGATTGGCGCAAAAATGGTTGAACGGATTTGGATAGTTTATAACCTGGATTAACACATGGAGTACCGTTCCCGTGAGATATTTTCAGACATCCATGCGTCGAAGCAGATGCAAAAAAAAAACCGACATATTTTATAAGATTTAGTATAAATGTGCAGGCAGCCATATCTAAACCTTAACCCTCATCTAGTAATAATTTAAGGCACATAATAATCCAACACCGTTGAAATAAGCTTGGTTTATGTGCACAATTTCTCAGCACAAACACCTAATGTAACGTTACATTACAATCGTTCATTCAATTACACTGAATAACGTCGTCCTATTTGTACTAACGAATAACAGAAGCAGGTGGTAACAACGACACCGAGTAATTAGTAAATGGAGTTCCCACATTAGGTAGGTACTAAAGTTTCCGCTAGGCGAATTTGTGAGGTGTTTGATGAAAAGAACTTCGTAGAAGCTTGTGTTGGTGCTATGAGTGTGATCAGGACAGGATCAACGTTATGGGTACCTTTAGGTTGCCAATGAATGTTAAATACGTCTCACTTTGAATGTATCATATCGGACGCACTTAGGAAAAACTCTACAGATTTTTGAGAATATTGCTTTACCTCTCCATTTGCTAACACTCGGTGACTAACATTTACTGTAACAACAAATTATACAAATGGGAATTAGAAAATGAACCAGATACTAGATCCAGGTACAGTCACGAGCACCAATATATATCCACTTAGCAAAATTCAAAAGCGATTTTCTCGTGGAATATTGACTGCAACTTTATTATAAGGTCTATTTCATATTTATATGGGTTCCAAAATACTATATTCGTAACATCATAAAATATTAATCAACACAGTAGGAGCAAATCACTTTTAAAAGTTGCTTAGTATACATATTGGTTCTCGTGACTGTACAACGTTTCTCTGAAGGTAAGCCGTAAGTCAATAGTCACTGTTGGTAATTTCAATTTGATGTTAGAACGTTATGACGATATTAGCTTTGATTAAGAAACATCTTTTACCAAAATGATCACTGGATACGGCTGGAACTAGATTATATTTGTATTTCTAGTTTCTATGTAAAACTGAAGTACCTAGTTCAATTATTTCTAGCAAATTAGCTTCGTATTTGCTCAGTTATTTTAAAAGTACCTGGTTGACCGAGCTCGGCTCGGATGAAAATAGAGAAAACTAATTTTCCCAGAAATGAGACCTAGCTAGATAGATTTTCGCACCCCTAATTACCCCTATATTGCAACTTTCATCGTAATCGAGCTGTTTTCAAGAACGTGATAACAAATATACATAGGGTGAACATAAGAAAATGGTGGATCCGTGGGGCCGTCTGCTACGTATTAGGTCCAATAACAAGGGGAGTGATATGAAAATTCGAATGACGTTAAAGAAAATGCTATCGCAGCGATTTTACAAGCGAAAAACACAAAACACAATGGCTTTATCGGTGTCGCGAGTTCGATCCCCAGACAAATTCAGATTGGAATATGCTATTCGCAACAGTGGATTTCAATGCCAAGAATTTCGTACTAGCATACCATTTAAATAGTTTTTCGAATCAGCGTGTTTCGAAACAACGTCATTCGATATAGCGGTTTTCGACTTAATGTGTTTTCGAACTGGCGTACCACTCTTAATTTTTTTCGAAATAGCGTGCGTCGCAATAACGTCATTCGAATTTTCATATCACTCCCAATAACGGGAGTGATATGAAAATTCGAATTTTCATATCACTCCCAATAACGTCATTCGAATTTTCATATCACTCCCAATAACGGGAGTGATATGAAAATTCGAATTTTCATATCACTCCCAATAACGGGAGTGATATGAAAATTCGAATGACGTTATTGCGACGCACGCTATTTCGAAAAAAATTAAGAGTGGTACGCCAGTTCGAAAACACATTAAGTCGAAAACCGCTATATCGAATGACGTTGTTTCGAAACACGCTGATTCGAAAAACTATTTAAATGGTACGCTAGTAGGTACTAAAGTCTTGGCATTGAAATCCACTGTTGCGAATAGCATATTCCAATCTGAATTTTTCTGGGGATCGAATTCGCGACCCAGTCATTACCAAGAACTACCTACCTACGCTACGATGATAAAACTGACACTGAGCTAGCTATCTATACTACCTACTAAGTATAAATGATTAATATTAGTACTTATTATGTATCCCTTGCATAGCACCGGCGATGGAATTGTTTAATGGGCAATCGAAAACTTGGGTTGTACGGCAGTATTCAAAAGCTCATTGACGAACAGAATACAACCACCCACAAAATTGAGAGAATTTTGGCTAATATCCCACAGATGCAGTCAGCAAAAAAAAATTAAAGAAAATGCTATCGCAGCGATTTTACAAGCGAAAAACACAAAACACAATGGCTTTATCGGTGTCGCGAGTTCGATCCCCAGACAAATTCAGATTGGAATATGCTATTCGCAACAGTGGATTTCAATGCCAAGAATTTCGTACTAGCATACCATTTAAATAGTTTTTCGAATCAGCGTGTTTCGAAACAACGTCATTCGATATAGCGGTTTTCGACTTAATGTGTTTTCGAACTGGCGTACCACTCTTAATTTTTTTCGAAATAGCGTGCGTCGCAATAACGTCATTCGAATTTTCATATCACTCCCAATAACAAGACCCAGGCCACACGGTTTTAAATAAAAAATATTCGAAATTCGTCGTTGCTCAAAATTCAAACGTTAATAATTTCATTTAAGAATAACAAACTGATCACATTCTTTTTTACCTTCATCTAGAATAATTGTAAAATCTAACATGTAAAAAACTTTTTGCTTGTAAGTATGATTTCACTTTTCGCAAATGTAGAGTTCCGTGAAAAAAGGCCCAGGCAATTAAAATTGACGAATTATTCTAGTTGATTTAAAAAAAATTGTGCATATTGCATACCATTAGAACGAGCATGAATCAAATATGTTTTCCTTGAATTAGAATTGGTCTATCACTCTTAGTTCTTTTTTTTTTAAAGGCAAGCTTTCGGTATTTATTTTTAATTTGTTTGTAGTTTAAGGGCTCGTAATTTAATTTTATAGCAATCATTTGCGTCAAATACGAATTCTAAAAGATTCTACAGTTATGCTAAAATAAAAAAATAAATGTTTTCAGTTTTGTTATCTTTAAATTAAATTATTGACGTTTGAAGTTTGAGCAACGACGAATTTCGAATAAAATAAAAAATAAATCATTAAAAAATTCCGTCTGGCCTGGGTCTTGATAGTGAGTAAACACGTAGCAGTTGGCCCTATGGATCCGGTATTTTCGTATGTTCAACCGTCTGCGTAACACTCTGTATGACAATATAATATTACTCATTAAAAAATTAACTCAATATTACTCATTTAAAAAAGGATGTTGTTTATTTGCAACTTTAAATAAATTATAAGATGAGAAAAAGGTCAGGAACATAATCATGAATAACTAGAAACGCTAGAGGTAGACAAGCCCATACTTACTAGGTAGGTAGGTGCATACTTACTTACCTACCGTAAGTAGGTTTGCAGCTATATTCAAGTTTAGTGTCAGGAGACAGAAAATAATAAAAAGACAAGTTTATTTTCCGTAAAAATATTTGCTATAATACCTGCTTCGTTTTATCACATAAACATTTACGACAATGAGTTTTATATTTTACACAGATCTCGTTTACATGCTCTTCCTGAAAGGTTTGGCATTTGTCCCTAAAATTATTTTACTACTTATTTTTTGCCTGTAGCTCGCAAGACAATTTTATAGTTGAGCGAAAACTCTTTATAATGTCATGTTCAGCTATTTAAAAATGTTTTTTTTACAAATGCTGAAAAACAGAAAAAAAAATTGCTGATTTGAAGTTTATTTTTGTGGTCTGTTACGGTCACTCTGGGGAGTGCTTAAAATAAAGTGAGCATAAATTATTCAAAATTCGTATGTAAAGCAATCCACGACAAGGGAATTGTAATACTAGAAAATACATGCTAAGGTATTCTAAGTATCCAGGGGTTTTATTACATTTTTATTTATGCAAGCTAGATTTAAGCGGCACGAGGTTCATATAAAGTTAGTTTTACAACTATTTTCTGTACAATCCAAACTATAAGTAAGCCAATATTAAACTAGAAGTGACCGTAAAACTGGGTAGTCTACCAACATAAGAAACGGAAAGGCCGAAATAAAAAGTTACGGGCCTGAATCCGACAATGGAGTAAAATTCGTTCCCATAAAACGAAGGTCGAAACGCATTAGTATTAAAAATTTACGCGATGAAAAATATGTCTGCGGGCTAAACCAGCCTTGACTAAATATTTTATTCCCATTTATCAGCGAGCGTGTTCCATAAACGTCAGAAAAAGCTTCAATGTGTAATACATTGGAGACACGTGACGTGACGGCGGCAGTCGACAGGACTTGGAATCTCGACATCGGAGATAAATCATGTAAAAGTCGAGTAAGCCACTCTCACTGGTTATAAAGTAAAACTCAATGCGCTGTTTTTATAGCGTCTCAAATTCAAATCTGCAATTTCAGATGAAAGCTTTCAATTTTTAATCTTACAGTCACATCCAGCTGACAGTTACATTCATATGGCTTTTTATGGTAATAAAATCTGTGAATTTACCTACAAATCGTTTTTTTTTCTATCTAACGTTAACTTAGTAAATACAGCGCCATTGTGCCATTACTTATGTTGTTTATGTTAGACTAAGCTGGTCACATATTAATTTCCTAGACAAAGATTGAGTACAGCAAGCACATTTATATTCGCGCATAAAATACCGAATAAATAAAAATAGAAGCTCATCTCCCCCAGTAATAAAATACGTTAAATTATAGGATTACCGTCAAGTACGTACAAAGGAAGCCAATTTCTCTAAGAGGTTGGCATTGGATGCGTATACAAACCTAATATACTTTATGTTATTCATTTCATATGCCTAGGAAATGTGCCAAATGTCCTTTCTTACTACGAGCTTGTTCTACGAAATCGTACTAAGTAAATGAACATTGTAATACAGATTTAAAATGGCGCTTCTCTCTTTATTTTATGCACATAAAATATTATGTTTGCTCTATCGCGTAATTTTGAAATTTTGTGTTTGGCAGTTATTTTATTTGAATAACATGCATCACGCCTGTAATCCATAAGGGTTAGGCAGAGGTATACCCACATTTCGGCATGTTAGTTTTGTTTCGGTATGTTTAAGTCCCATGTATTAGGGACTTTATTTGAATACTTTTTGGAAATTGTAGTTTCATCTAGTGGGTTATGTTGAATTTAGGAATGTGTAGGTGGGTGTGTAAGTATGAATGTTTTTTAATTTTTTTTGTTCGATCTATTGACTGCCTCGTTGGTCTCAAGCGCTACTGCAGAGCATGAGGTCCTAGGTTCTCTAGTTCGATTCCAAGGTCAGGCAAAGTGCTATGGGGTTTTCTCCATCTGAAATTTCTCAGTAGCAGCCCGGAGTCTGGATTTGTGCCCGGTTGATGGCAATAGGCTCGCCCCCTATTAAATGCAACTTAAACTGGTGAAATGTGGGTGTACCTTCTATGGGTACTTATATGCCCAACCCTTCGAGGAAATAAAACGTGATGTTATGTAGCAGAGCTCATTTTGAAATATTTTGTCTGGGGAAATACCTAAAACCATTGGTTTAGTAATCACGCGCTCTGGTTTTATGAACAAATATGGTCCCCGGAGACCGTGTAATATGAATCATTGACATGGCCTTTGACCTTGGTCTTACAGGTATTCATGCATGGTGGGCATCACTTTCCATTTGTTGATCATTTGGACAATGGGCCTGCTTGGTAACCTAGAAAAAATTAACAGAAAATAAGTTTTAGAAACTGATTTTTAAAAGAAATTCAACTTATTTTCTCATCTGAAAACATTAATCCATAACTCAATAGGATAGACTGCTACGTTAACGGCCATCCCTTTCAAAGCTTTATCAGCCACTGATATCTTCCTATTGATAATATCTCTAACGACCGAAACCCTGTATAAAAAGGTAAATGTTGGTTTTGCAAGTAGGTCAGGATTTGTGAATAAATCTAGATTGGGCATAATGTGTGTCGACATTACCCTCTGGGGGTGGGTCATGTCTGTTTGGGCCGATAGATAACATTAGACTGCTGTGTCGATGGAAATAAATCTGATAATAGAGAGGCCGTAATTATCTAGGCTATACAACTATCGGTTGGATTACGTGGTAGGTTGAGTGGGTCTAGAATTTAAATAGAATGAATTTATTATACTGGGGAAAAATCAATACTGCTCTTATGAATGATCAATTTACTATTTATACTTTTAATTTGATTTGTATTAGTTTTAATTCTGACTGTAATGTATTATTCTGACCTGGTATTTGAATTGTTATTTCCATTGTTTCGAACTTAATTTATACTTGTTTGTAATTTAATTTTCTACTGTTCTTACCCGACTGCCCCAGAAGGAGGGTAATGTTTTTCGAGAGTATGTATGTATGTATGTATGTCTATTTCTTTGGCACGCTCTGTAGCCTAAACGGCTTGATGGATTTTAACATATGAGGTGTCGTTAGATTCGTCTTAATCGTAGAAGTGACATAGGCTATATAATATTTGTGTATTGCAACTGCAAATACAATAAAAAGGGAGGGGAAGGTTTTTTTTAAAATAAATTACCACAATATTGGTATCAAATAAAAGCTGGTAATTAGTCAATTCAAAATTAAGATATATTAATAAAACTAAAAAACTTGAAATAAAGAAAATTATTCAAAAAACAAAAAACCCGACTGCAAAAACACATAACTGAAAAGAGAAAAACAAGCATTATAATCTATAGAATTTTGGTATCGCAGGCGGGGACAACAATAATATTTCCGTTTATTATTGTTAATTATTATTGTCCCCGCCTGCGATACCAAAATTCTATAGATTATAATGCTTGTTTTTCTCTTTTCAGTTATGTGTTTTTGCAGTCGGGTTTTTTGTTTTTTGAATAATTTTCTTTATTATTTTTTTATTCTGTCATTTAAATATTATTATAATTATTTCATAACGCTGACATATTTAATTTTATATTGTACGTACTCACTTTTTATTATTTGCATACCCATGTGATGGTTAAACATGGAGAACTTTATTTCTATTAACAAAAACATCAATGTATATCTGTACCTATGTTTGCAAATAAATAAATGATTATGATTAATGATTATGATAGAAATAATATTTATTTGAATTAAACATGGTACCTATAAAATATTGTTTAAAAAGACATTATAAAAAATATCAAAAAATCTTTTTATTTTGACACATTTGGCCCATAATGTTGTTAGTACAAAGAAAACTTACAAACTATTGTTAAAATTTTAAATGTAATTTAATTAAATTAATTTAATTATAGAGCATACATGTGTTGCTTATATCATAGCATTGAAATATTAAAGGTTACATTACAAAATGTTTACGGTCACTGGTAACGCCATCTCTTGGGGTATTTACAACTAATTACAACGGGCGATGATATATCCCTTTCTCCCTCCTAAAAAAGCACGCCTTGACCGAGGACGCGCATTATTCCCGCTCGGACGGTGACGCCGCTAAGCCGTGTGTGAAAACGCTGCGCGCACGCCGCCGCTCTGCTCGCTTAATCCGCTTCAACCGCTTTCAACAAAAACTGTGATTGAACTATTTAACTAATAACAGCCCGCGGGTGTCGTTGTGAAATTTGGTGCATGTGGGACTCCATTTAGTCGAGCTTCGAAAACGGGATCCCGTCGCCGCCATCTTCAAGCTGAACGCGTGTCGCGCGCGACCCGCAAAGGAAGATATTACAAGGTAAGGCGTGCTCTTCCTTGTACCCATTCCTATTTATTTATCGCCCGTTCATCACCACCGCCAACCTTTAAATACAGTCCACTTAAATTAAATAAATTTTGAATTTGGTAGATTTTTCCTTACCATATTTTTATGATCCTAGCGAGTCGGATTAATCGCTTACCCCGCAAGAGAAGGATTTATAATCCATATTCTCCCATATAAAGCGTAGGTATCTTCTAGAAGTGCCTACGTAACTGGTTAAAGTACCTAGCTATACCCATTACGTGGTCATTCCCGCACCCAGTAGGTAATATACTCAAAGTAGCTACCTACTACATAATTATTATAATAAAAACTATCATAGTTGTCTTGTAAATTCCATACTTCAAGCATCTTTTAGTAATACCGCCAATTTTATTAAAGTTCCCGCCAAGCTAGGTAATAACGCCGCCGCATACCTATACCTACCTTACATTTAGTTAGGTATCTTATTTCATCTAAGAGTATAATACGAACTTTAGATATCATAGTTTGGATAGGTTGTACCACAGATAATTTAATATAATACTAGTTGTACATACCTACTTATACCAACATAAACATGTCGAAAGAAAGAGAACTTTCGATTTTGGAAGCTAAACGCAATGTTTTATTTGAGCGTATTCAGGACATTTATGAGCGCTCAAAAACTGCCCATACTTCCGAAACTAAATCAGAATCGTTTCTTAGTTATTGTATGACAGTAGATAATATTCGAACAGACTTTCATCATTTGTTGGACACTTATAACGCAAAGTTACTCTCTATTAATCCCGAATCGAAGCCGAATTATCAGGCGTACACTTCATTCGAGGATCTTTATTGCATCATCAAACGCATACAATCGCGACTAGAGGGTAGAAGTAACATAACCGCGCAAGCGCCGCCGCCAGGCCGATTGCCCCGTCTACCCCCAATTGAACTTATGTCGTTTGATGGCGATATACGGAACTGGCCATTGTTCTATGCTAGCTTTAAGTCAACAGTGCACGATAATGGCTCTCTGACAGACGAAGACAGGTTGTACTATTTAATAGGTAAACTGTCACCGAAAGCGCAATCCGTATTTGCAGGTGTAACTCCCAGTGCTGAGAATTATCAGATCATATTCCAGTCACTCCTTGATAGGTATCAAGATACTCGTGTCCTAGCGTCTACCTACTTTGATCAGGCTTTGAATCTTAAATTGTCTGGCCCCGCCTCTGTTTCGAATTTCCAGCTGTTCATAGATAACTTTATTACCGCCGTTAGTGCCCTTAAAAACCTAAAATTAAAGGATCTTTCCGACTTTATACTATTACAACTTGCTCTAAAAAAGTTCGACCCAGAAACGGTTCGTGCCTTCGAGATGACGGAACGTAATAATAAAATACCTACACTAGATAGCTTCATTTCCTTCATCAAAGATCAGTGCCGAATATATTATAATCATAATACACAGCCTAGTGCATTTAACTCGTCAAATGATAACAATGTTAAACAGAGGTCGAATAAATCGCGAAATAACAAGAGTAATCCCGTCCCTAACCCGCAATCTTACGTAGCATGTTCAGAGTCTAACAATAATAATTCTAATAAGTGTCTGTGCGATAATATTAAGCACGACCATTATTTTAAATGTCCCGCTTTTAATAATTTAGACCCGACTGCGCGTTTTAAATGTGTGAAAGAAAACAAAGCTTGCGTTAATTGTTTAAGCTTAAAACATAAAACAAGTAATTGTTCTAGTAATTCTAAATGTCGATCATGTAAACAGAACCACCATACATTGCTGCATTTTGAAAAAAAACCGCCGGTATCGGATGAGTCACGTAAACCTGACCAGTCTGTTACGTCACCGCGACCGATTCCGAATGCTGCCGATACTACTGCTGTCCCGCTCACCTCCCAGTCGGAGGTATCGCTGTGTACGACATCTATTGCCGCGCACGGTCGGCGGCGCTCGGGAGCTTGTCATGTTCAGCGCGATATCAAGCAGCAATGTGCGGCGTCCACAACGGTTTTGTTGGCAACAGCACAAGTTATTGTTTACGATGTCAATAACAGACCACATACAATTCGTTGTTTACTCGATAGTGCGTCACAAAGTAATTTTATTACTTCTGATTGCTTCAAACGCCTCGGATTGTGGAATAACTTTAAGAATACGAAATTAATAATTAAAGGGATCGGTGGGTCGGAAAAATCTTGCAAGGGTTCCGTAGATGTTAAAATATATTCCCGTTTTAATATGAACATTAATTTTGACATTTCCTCACTTATCGTAGAACGTATTACGGACACGTTGCCAAACGCGCAAGTGGACGTATCTCAACTCACACATCTCGAGATGTTACCGCTGGCAGATTCTGACTTTGCCCAGCCGGGAGACATCGATGCCCTGTTAGGGGCCTCCTTATTACCACATATATTTTTAAATAATGTGGTACGCAGTAAACAACATAATATACCTCCCGCTATTGAGACGGTATTGGGGTATGTGATTATGGGTACCGTACCTACGTTACATACTTCTAAATATACTATGTCTTGTTGTGCTGTTCTTCAAGAAAATAATATTGATTCTCTTCTTAAGCGATTTTGGGAGCTTGAAGAGATTTCCGCACCGCCCTCGCAGAGCCGTACGGAACTCGAGTGTGAAGAACACTTCCGCGCTACCACTGTTCGCGATGACAGTGGCAGATATGTTGTAGCGTTACCTTTTTGTGGTGACCCGTATTCGCTAGGCGACTCATACGCTGCCGCACTTAGACGCTTCTATTGTTTAGAACGCAAACTTAATACATCGCTCAAGTTACGCGGCGCCTATAATGACGTCATGCGTGACTATATAAATAAAGGTTTTTTGAGTCCGGTTGTCAACAACGAGGATAATTCCCTTCCCTCGTATTATATTCCGCATCACGGCGTAGTTCGCGAAGATAAGACCTCCACTAAACTTCGCGTGGTTTTAGATGCTAGTTGCAAGACTACTTCGGGTCAGTCGATTAACGACATTTTACATGCCGGCCCTAATCTACAGGGTGACTTATTTAACATCCTAATAAAGTTTCGTCTTTTCCAAGTCGCCCTGTCAGCTGATTGCCGCCAAATGTTTCTAAATATCGGCATTTGTGAATCTGACCGTAGATTTCAAAGGATTTTCTATCGTTTTGACAACAGTGAACCTTTATCCGTATATCAATTTAATCGTGTTTGTTTTGGACTCAAGTCCAGTCCATATCACGCGTTACGTGTTGTCCGCAAGTTGATCGCTGATGAAGGCGACGACTTTCCCGCTGCAGCAGCTGTCGCCACCTCCGCTTTATATATGGATGACATCGCATGTAGTGTCACATCCGCTCCGCAAGCAATTTCGCTTTGTGAAGAGCTTATTCAGCTCTTCAAGCGAGGCCAGTTTGATCTTGTCAAATGGACAAGCAATTGTAAAGAGGTTCTCGCACACCTACCTGATTCTCATAAGGCTTCTCCAGACATTGAGTTTGAGAGGTCTGTACCGCATAAGGTTCTCGGTTTACGCTGGGATAAATCCTGTGATAGTTTTCGATTTGACGTCGTACCGCCCGATGATAAGTGCACCAAGCGCATCATGCTGTCCACAGTGGCTCGACTATGGGACATACTGGGTTTTGTGGCTCCCACAATTTTGTACGCCAAGCTCTTGATCAAAGAGCTTTGGCTATCAAAGTGTGAGTGGGATGACACACCTCCCGACCATATTGTCGCCGCTTGGAAACAATTTTGTATTGAGCTTTCGGCGCTCAATCAAATTGTTATTCCACGTCATCTTGGGTTGGTTGACGGATGTTTTGTCAATCTAATAGGATTTGCTGATGCCAGTGAACGCGCTTACGGCGGAGTCGTATATTTACAAGTCCGCATTGGTCCTAACTACTCAGTACAGTTAGTTTGTGCCAAGTCCAAGGTTTCGCCTGTCAAAACCATTTCGGTTGCGAGACTGGAGTTGTGCGCGGCCCTTCTGCTGTCTCAGTTGCTCCGCAAGGTTCAAGACACAGTTTTGCCCCACTACCCCATCAATAAAATATACGCATTTTCTGACTCCAAGGTAGTGCTCGCTTGGATTTATTCCTCTCCGCACCGCTGGCAGACTTTTGTCGCTAATCGCGTTACTAAAATAACAGAGCTGGTTCCCGCTACTTGTTTCCATCACGTCGCGGGTATTGAGAATCCTGCTGATTGCCTTTCTCGTGGGGTTACTCCATTTAAACTTCTGCAACATCCTTTGTGGTATCGTGGGCCTCCTTGGATTTCACATGATCCATCAGAGTGGAACATACAACCTTGTGACCACAGTGCAGGAGCCGAGGATGTACCCGAACAGAAGTCTGTTTCTAATCCCGTGGTCGTTGAGGTCGCGGAGTCTCCAATCTATGCGCTCGCGCTTCGCATGTCGTCGTGGTCTAAGTTACTACGCGCCATCGTTTATGTCTGTAGGTTTCTTAGGCAACTTCCTATTGGGGCTTCTGTTTCTAGCTCTGACCTTGAATTTGCAGAGTATAAATTGTTGCGAGTTGTCCAGGCTGTTTATTTTAGTAATGACATTAAACATTTAATAAATAATGTACCTTGTTCTCCCGCGCTTCTTAAGCTCAAGCCGTTTCTCGATGAGCACGGCATCATACGCGTTGGCGGTCGTCTGTCTAATTCGGACGAACCTCACAACTATAAGCATCCTTGCATCTTACCGCGTCACGACCATGTCGTTGACCTTCTTGTTGATTTCTATCACAGGAAGCATCTCCATGCCGGTCCAGAGTTGCTTATGTCCTTACTCAGGCATAAATATTGGATTTTAGCTGCACGACGAATAATTCGCCACAGAATATATAAATGTAACGTCTGTTTTAAATTCCGTCCTCGCCAGGTCTTTCCTCTCATGGCTGACCTTCCTAGCTATCGCGTCAAGCAGGTAGATAAAGCGTTCACACATACCGGTTGTGATTACGCAGGACCGCTGCAGTACACGCCAGTGCGTGGTCGAGGCGTTAAAAGCCGTAAAGCTTGGCTATGCATTTTCACATGCTTGACGACGCGCGCTACACATATTGAAGTTGCGACGGATCTGAGCACAGTGTCATTTTTGGCAGCCCTAAAACGATTTCTTTCGCGACGCGGCCCTATACAATGTTTGTACACGGACCACGGAACTAATTTCGTAGGTGCAAATGCTTATTTACGCGATCTCTATAAGTTTATCAAAGGAGAATATCGTACCCGTCTTCAGGAAGAACTTTCCATGGATCATATAGATTGGAAGTTTATTCCGCCCGCTTCTCCACATTTCGGCGGATGTTGGGAAAGCATGGTCAAGGTAATAAAAACGCATCTCTTCAAGATCATAGGTCAACAGATTCTCTCCTACGAAGAGCTTTTAACTGTGCTCGCTCAAGTCGAGGCACTGGTTAACTCGCGTCCGCTCACAGCACTGAGTAGTGACCCTGCAGAACCATCCGCGTTAACCCCTGCGCATTTCCTGAACACAGCGCCATTGTCGTCACTTCCCGCTCCTGAAGCTGACTCTTCTAGCTTGCTTCAGAGACATAGTCTGCTTGATAAGCTCGTGCAGTCATTCTGGCGGCGCTGGCGTTCTGAATACCTTCATCAGCTTCAGGCTAGGTCCAAGTGGAATAGTCCTGCATCCCCTATACAGGAGGGTACGTTAGTCATTGTCATGAATGATAATTCTCCGCCGCTTTCGTGGCCCTTAGCCCTCATAGAGAAATTGCACACATCTAAAGACGGTACAACCCGCGTTGTTACTGTAAAAACCGCGAAGGGTAGTTATATGCGCCCTGTTGTGCGTCTCTGTCCGCTACCGACTCAGTGAGATCTAGCCTGAAGTTGGATCTCTCTCTTAGTTTAGGTATTTAGTTAATAGCTTTCGTTATAAGTGTTCCGATAGAGTTAATTTAGATTATTTAATATCATAACGCTGTCTTAGCTTATGGGTAGGTTATGCGGTAGTATACCTAACATGGCTTATTTTATTTTGGTTCCTTCTAAAGGCAACCCTTTAAAGCCGGGGGGAAATGGTAACGCCATCTCTTGGGGTATTTACAACTAATTACAACGGGCGATGATATATCCCTTTCTCCCTCCTAAAAAAGCACGCCTTGACCGAGGACGCGCATTATTCCCGCTCGGACGGTGACGCCGCTAAGCCGTGTGTGAAAACGCTGCGCGCACGCCGCCGCTCTGCTCGCTTAATCCGCTTCAACCGCTTTCAACAAAAACTGTGATTGAACTATTTAACTAATAACAGCCCGCGGGTGTCGTTGTGAAATTTGGTGCATGTGGGACTCCATTTAGTCGAGCTTCGAAAACGGGATCCCGTCGCCGCCATCTTCAAGCTGAACGCGTGTCGCGCGCGACCCGCAAAGGAAGATATTACAAGGTAAGGCGTGCTCTTCCTTGTACCCATTCCTATTTATTTATCGCCCGTTCATCACCACCGCCAACCTTTAAATACAGTCCACTTAAATTAAATAAATTTTGAATTTGGTAGTTTTTCCTTACCAGTCACTAAATTCTTAGCTGTAAAAATTATTAGAGTTTAACCATTTATGTAGTATTATTTTGAACAATATAAGATCTAAAGTTTTTAAATCCCTTACAATTTTATTATATATCCGAACACAGACACCTTTTATTACAATTTTGCCAGTCTTGGTAAGTCATTGTGAGGATCTCGCCAGTTTTGTATATAAATAAGTATTTATGCTACTTAACAAACATCCATACTTCATAGAGATGTAGACATAGGGTAGCGGTATTAAACCAATATTTTTAAATATTGGCCTGCAAGATTCATCACGATTAGATTGTTGACTAGTTAGTGCTGACTGACTTTTTGTTGATATTTTAGAGATAACGAATTTAAAAAATATTTAACTAATAAAAAAAAAGTTGTAGGCCGCTCTTATAATATTTGTCATATTTAAATAATTAAATTCACTAAAACATCTGTTTACAATATCTAAAAACATTACTCATACCAATATCTATTTATTATAATATTTAGGAGAGCAGTGTAGTGGCCTAGTGGTAACGGCCCCGACTTACGAGTTGTAGGTCGTGGGTTTGAACCCAAGAAGGCGCTTTACTTTGTGTAAATAATTTCATCACCACTGCTCTCAAAACGGTGAAGGAAAACATCGTGAGGAAACCGGCATGTCTTAGAACCAAAAAATTCGAAGACATGTGACATCTACCAAGCCGCACTGGGCCCGCGTGGTAGATTACAGCCCATTCCCTCTCACAGAGAGGGAGGGAGGTGTCCCAGCAGTGGGAACATTAATAGGCTGATGATGATGATGATTATGATAATATTTAGACAATTATTATTCTTCATTTCGACATTTCGACACTACAAAATACCGTCCGACACTACTGTACTCCGACAAAGCGTCGACATGACTTATCTAGGAAATGATGCGAGTTTGACGACGACATACTTCTTCGAAAAGAATGCTAGTCCTACATGAGTCAATTTCTACTCCTGCGTGCTGTACTTCGACAATATCTTAAATCGACGTGATGCATCTGAGATACGATGCTACTTCAAAATTATTATTATTCCAAAAGACATCTAAAAACCATATCCTATAAAACTTTCTATCCCCGAAAGTGATAACTAGACACCTACTTACTAATGAAGAACCATTAATTAGGTTGGTATACATTAATTAGACGCCAAACTGTTCACCTAATCGTTAGGACTAATAGTTCAAACCAGCCCGTCCATCTTATATGACAGTAAGTAACAGGCTCCCGTCACATAATTCTCTCAATCCCCGGAACATAATCACTTGATGTTTTTATTTCATTACTGTAGATATTACAGAGAAAGCTTACTTCGTTGTTTCGCAGTGAGCCTTTATCTTATTAACTCTTATGATACTTACTTGTTCATGTTTATGTTTTTATGAAATTGTTAGTTGCTGGGTTGTTCTAACAAAATAACTGAACAAGTGCGAGTCGGACCACGCACAATGAAGGGTTCCGTAGTTGGAATTAATGCATCCCAAAAACAAAATTAACATTGTAGTTGAAAGACACGTTCTCATATACGTCACGCTCACGGTTAATTCTCCAACTGCAAATGTAATTAAGTAATCGCAAAAAAAAATATATTTTATTATGATAAATCTACAAATTAACGATTTTCGGACCTTTTCCTATACTTATGCTGTGAGACATTACTTTCTGCCAAATTTCATGATTCTAGGTCAACGGGAAGTTCCCTGTGGGTTTCGATTTATTTGCGAGTATCAAAATATGTCGCTTAGGCCGTATTTTCTTATTGCGTTAACTTAGAAGCTTGATTTTTTTGGAGCCTAAAAAGATCACAAGCTTACGTAATTGATATTAATTTGAATTTGATATCTCCACGCGTTCCTGGGGAAAAGGGTCTTGACAGACTGACTGACAGACGGACCGACAGACGCGCAACGAAGTGATCCTATAAGGGTAACGTTTTTCTTTTTGAGGTACGGAACCCGAAACAATATTTTTTCTTGTACGAACATGAAAATCAAGAAATGTTATTAAAAATATGCCTAAGGCAAGTAAAGGTAACATATCGATCTTTCTATTCTGTCATGTTAGATGTGGAAAAGACTAATAGAATTAGGTCAGATATCGTTTGTGTTAAAATATTATAATACCAAAGGCAATGTACCTAAAATATCTGCGTAACCCCAGCTGAAAACCAATCGATCATAATTCCAGAACAAAAACAATTGCCAATTACGAATTTTAAAACAAACATCAATATTAAACCCGTACAAAAACCAGCATCAATCAATGTTCCCAATAAGTTACAGAACCGATCATTTGTCACAGAATACATCACGAAACTTTGTACCTACGACATTTATACACAGACCCAATAAATTAATATCGCTATGATAAAGGGGTTCCACACGACAGCCTAACCAAGAGGTTATATCCGGCCCATCCGTCAATGTGAAAGTACTCGATTACGACGTACGTGCGATTTATAACTTTACATAACCACATTAATCATTGGCGAGAATTGACCGAGTGTAATGGTATCAGTGACGAGGAGTTTGTGCAGCTTAGCTTTAATGGTGGGTTTTCTCTTATGGAGGTAAATATCGAAGTATATTTATGAAAGATTTTTATTAAACATGGTGTAAGCATATTTAAGACCTACCTAATGATTTCATGATGATGAATTTTATTTTGCAAACATTATACATATATTTTGTATGCATCATTCTACACGGCTAATTACAGCTCCTTGCGTAAAAACGGGAAAAAGTTTTCCATAGCCGACTGGTAGGTACGCTAAAAGTTAGACGTATACTTTTCACATGGGTGATATTAAACTAACGTCAAAATATTTGCGACGCTCATAAGGCAGTAGTTCACTTATCTTGTCATACGGCACGTTTAGGAGTGCATTAGGCAGTGATTGAGCTAAGTGCGAGAAGCATTAGCGATGCGACGCCGGCGGACATCCGCACCGCGCCGAGCCGTGCCGCGACGGTCCCGCGACGACACTTCGCGACCATACTGTAATGTAAACATAATGCAAGCCTTTGGCTATTTGACAACGTTTGTTTGTGAGAAGAGGAAATGCGGAGATAGGTATGTCTGGACTTGAAAATGGCTGAATTTTTCGGGCGAGACGTTGCTATAATATTTAAAGTTGAGAGAGTTGAGTTGATTTTGCATAATAATTGAAATGTCTAGTTTTGCGGTTTTATCACAAGGCTTAGCAGAGCGAGCAGTTCAACCTTTAGCTTTTTTGTCTTCTAAATAATCAAAAATGTATACTTAGTACCTAATCGTTTTTACAAAGTTAGGTTTTATAGCTTTTAAAAATTGTTTAATCGGTAAGTTTCGAATGTGTGTGATCCAATTAGGCATCTTATTTAACCCTACAAAACTTAAAACCAAACATCTCCCTTTACTCGGCTGTTCACTATTTGATTATTCTAACATTTATCATTGTTACACATTCCAGAAAGAAGAAAACTAATACGAAAACGAGGTTACGCAATTAATATTTCTTAGCAGCAAAACCACTTGTAATATCGGAAAGATTGTGAAGAATATGAATGAAAAAGTTAATATGGAGGACCGCACGCGCGTACGGCCGAGAAAAAAAAAGATGGATGTCCGTGAATAATGTTCGGTCGCGAACTGTAGTAATGGACAGCACTAAATATTGCACCAAGGGAAAATAAATTACACCACTTTTTCAGACGCACAAAAAGAACTCTTCGTTTTCTCTTTCAGTAAAGCGGTGAGTAGAAAAAAGTTTAATATGTTAGGACCGGACACTGATTATGTAGGCTGAGTGGTCGTAGGCGTGTGCCCCCGATCGCTTGTTTACTTTTGTATATGTATTTACGACCATTTTACGTCTACTACGGGATAAATAGAGCTTTGAGAAGAGCTTTTGTTAGATTTATTTGGCTTTGCTGTTCCTATGTGTTTTTCCTGTATGAATTAGAAATCTCAATAGCAGCAATAAAAATGTTACAGTGAAAAGCTATTTAGTTCTACGAGCTAATTAGATCCACTTTAAAGTTAGAACCGACAAACAGAAAGTTATTAAATCCGCTGCGCAGTGCCAATTGCAACTCAATCTGCTGGCATTGTAGCAAGAAAAATTTGCTTCAACCAGAACCAAATTCACAAATTGTGTAGTCAAACTAATTTTCTGTTAATAAGGTTACGGACAGCTGCACGCGAGTGAGAAGTTTAAATTGGTTCACGACCATTGCCGCTTCGGTTTTTGTCGGAGGAATCAGTAGCCCCTTCAGCGGTAAATGGATTTATTACCCTGCGCCGTTCAGGTGTACTCGTAATTACTCTTATTGTGCAGAAGCGGATTGCTTATTGTTTGCTGTTGGAAAATTGCAACATATATTTCATGTTCAATGCGCTCGATATATGAAATATTATGACTGCAATTCGATATATAATTCTTCCTCATTGCGGAATTAAACGAGGATATTGTGGCTAATTTATGTATTAGAAAGATGCATGTTATGGAAGATAGAAAAAATATTAAATTCGAAATAAAGCACAAGTTTTTTCATTCATCATAGAAAATTAAAATGTATAATAGGTGTAATTTTCGCAAAATGCAAGTTCTGCTCATGGCTGAAAGAGAAAAAACCAAAGGACAACATGAAAACTGAGAAAAACTCTCAGTCTCCAGATGACCCCATTGTCGTAGAAAGGCACTTTAGTCCACGCCTTTTAATTAACTGCGAACTCGATTCACATAAAATATTCACGCCGCCATGATGGGCCAATCAGAGCCCACAAAGATTCAATTGAACAAAAGATGCTACTGATGTGTGTGTTGCTACCCGAATACCCACATAGGTAGATATATACACAGTTTTAAAAGGAAAATCCTCGTGTATCGGTTGTTCCAATTTAAATATCCTAATCCTCACTGTAGTGGCGGGCAGTAATCAGTCGCCAGTAACCGGCATCCGAAGGGATTTAGTTTCAATCACGCCGGTGGCCGAGAGCTTGTGATTAATGCATACTAAACAGGGCACACACAGACGATTTCCAGATAATTTACTTTCCTGTATAATCGTCTCGTACGTTCCCGCTTTAAAGTTTTTCAATTTCAGAGAAGCGGTTGAGAATTTTGAGATGCGGTATAAAGTTTTTTTGTTTGAGATTTTGGATTATGAAGATGTTTGGATATTCTTGTACGGTATTTAGAATTAAGAATTACATTCTATTGTTTTTTTTGCCATAAGTTTATAAACAAAAAATATAATTCGTAATAATTATTAGCTCTTCTTTGCTTAGGTATATTAGGTATATTAATATGGTTCTTTTGGTAGGTAGGTACATCAGCTGATTTAACAGTTAATTCTATCTTTACCATAAACTTTTAAATGTTGATTGTGATGACGATGAGATGAGACCATGCGTATTTTCATTAAACGAAAACTGATCAAATAATCATAATTTATTATGTGTATCTCCATAATTCAGACAAGTCAACAACCCCACTTAATAATAAAACCGGCGCCTCTCCACATAATCAAATTAATTAAACACAAATAATGTTTTGTTATTTTGTTTTTGCTTAGATTTCGTTTTATAAACTCAAGTGGGCAAATAAAGCGTTGTTGATGACAAGTGACTGACTGGCGGGCAATTAGCGAGTGGGCAGGCCAAGGAAACAAAAGGGCCTCTTAGTTTCACTTAATTAAAAAAGAGGAAGCCGGCGCGAGGCAGAGAAAAATTGCTGTGAAATAGCGCTGTGTTTGTGTGTATAGGAGTCCGTGTGAAGATATTTTTTAAAGAAAATACAGGACAAAGGTTGGTAAGTATACGAAGTTTGATGTATTAGTCAAGCTTTTTGTATATGTAGCTACAAGAGAGAGCATGCAGTGTCTAATGGGTCTTGTTTTTATCGTTTCAGAGCCCTTTGTTAAAATGACGTACTGATATAATAACAACAATACATAACCGAATAATCTTGATAATTGACCGAGCGAGCGAAGCGTCTCTGCTTCAAGTCTGGAAAAATTTGCTTTCGTGTGTAAGTTTGTTGGTACTCCTCTACAGGTAGTATTTTACAACCGATCTGGACCTTGCAAACCTTGGAAACTTAGTATACAGCACCCTAATTACGTCATGCACGATCAATTTTAAATTGAAACCAATTGAAAAAGATTGCCAGTCCATTGCTTCATAAGTTCGACAGAAAAAAAATCTGCTCAATTTTTTTTGTCGAACTTTTCGGTCGGTTTCAATTTAAAATTGATCGTGCATTGCTTAATTGGGGGGCAGGTTTTATGACTTTATAGAATTTTTTGTCGACGGGATTTCTGTTTTTTTATTTTTTTGTATTGGATTCGTACTTCATCCAAAAAGGGGGCTACTGGATATCTCCGCCTTATGAGATCCGATTTCTATTGTTCTTTTTAGAGTTCCATAACAAAATTTAAAAAAAAGGAACCCATATGGTCTCACTCAGTCTGTCCGTCTGTCTGTTACAGCTGGATATCTCAAGAACTACTAATGCTATCAACTTGAAATTTGGAATAGTTTTAGATGACGTTTGCCCAACTATTTAGTAAATAAGTTTTCCCAATTATTTTTCTTGCAACATGGACTGAACGGGGCTTTTTTAATCTGGATGTTGGATGGGTATATTAAATATAGTATTTAAACTGACATGGTTATTTTCCCTTATAAAGTTATTTAAAATGGGATATTTACCATGTTTTTAAACACAAAAAACATGGCAAATGTCCCGTTTTAAATAACTTTAGTGGTACACATATTATATTTGTGGCAAAAAAGATTGTGTTCGCGAGGTCTACTGTTCGCAGAACTAGTAATTACAGTAGGTGCCGTAACGTATTCAGGAAAAAGTTTTCGTCAGTTCCATTTTCGAGCTAAAATAGTTATAATATTTAATCACGTAATCTGTTATTACTGTCACCGTTTCAACCCAGAATTTAGTTCACAACACAATAGGCGGAAATTTTCCGAGGCGCACTGCGGAAATTTAGTTTATAACAAGCTATGTAACGTCAAGTGTACCAGTATGAGTTCACTTGAGAGAGGGGGAATCGTTAAAAATAATTTACAATTTTTCCTGTTACCATGCACAAAAATCCGTCTGCTCGAAGTTTGCAGCGTGTGAAAAACTAAATTGCTCGTTGCCAGTCGACGCGCGAAATTCTAGCAAGTTTAGTTACTATAATTTTCCGGCTTGGCTGCGCGGGTTCAGTACAATGAGGCGACGCCCGCAGCCATCATTAAGGTGTGTATGCGCCGCTTGCGCCGCGTCTTTCATCCATATTTCCACTCCACGAACTTTTCCGTGTGAATGTTTGGCCGCTGAATTCTGATACTTCCCATAATAAACATTCGCCAAGTATTTTATCTGCAGCATTCCGTTCCTTTTTTCTCTGATAAAATACTTCGTATATTGAAACACAATAGATACTCATTGGTTTTTTGTTTTGACGTTATGAAGGTTATATTACTTACACAATATTTGTTCAAAATTAAGTCTACAGGTTAAATAGTCAGTGACGACTACAATGCGGCTTATTTCCTTTATCAAAATGTTAGCAAATATTTGAGAACATAACTGTAGGGGACAGCATATAATTATGTATGTACAAGTACCGATGTCATGCTAGATAACAATAGATTCTACTATACAAGGTAACGAGTAGATATGAGTTCGAATAACAGGCATTAGTTTTACAAACAAAATACCTACTACCTCTCTATGTAAAGGTATTCTTATAAAAGTACTTACAGTGTCCATTACAGAAACTTTCTGTTCCTAGTAGTTCCTACACCGAAAAAGCTTGTTATTTATCTTGCTAATTGTATTGATCTAGTAAATGTTCAAAAGAGTCCAGTTTGTCCTAAGTTTTGTTAAAGTAGAAAGTTTTCCGCCCGTAGCGTGTTGACTAGTAAATAAATGATTAATGAGTCGACCATAGGTCGAAGGGCGCAATTACGATAAATTAAGACATGAAAATGAAGATTGATAATAAATTGATTCTGTTTGAGTTTTGAGAATGTGATAGTGTTTTCCAAATAAAACTTTAAATTGTATTAAGTAGTCATAAATCCACGTTTCATGAAAAAAATGTCACATAAAATCAACATGATCAAGATTTAATAATTGAATTAATAATTTGACGCGTAGCAATGGCGTAGCGGGGAGTGCTACGTCGTAGCAGCAGCGTAGCGCTTTCATAGAGTGCGGAATGCAGCCTAAGCCAAAAATGCCTTAAAATTCTACATTTTTACATAATTTCTTAAACTTCTAGTCGATATAAATTAAGTCTATGATATCGATATGAGGAAAAAAATACGTCGAGTAGTGAAAAAGATTGAGAATGATTATATCATGAGCACCCTGAAAAATTATATAAGTTTACTTGACAAACATTAGAACGAAATCCAGTAAAGTTCTAGAACCTGAGAAGTTATTTTTGGAACGAAGTTCCCTTTCGCGCGTTGCGAAAGGGGGCCAGACGGAAAAAATTGGGACCAAAAGTTGTACCAACACTTTTTATTTTTTATTATAACGCCATCTGTGAGCGACCACAGGTACTAATTAGTGGCATGCCTCTGTGAGGTTCATTCCATAACTTCGTTCCATCCGGGTGTCCCTTAACACCTCACAGCTTTTTTATCTCTTCGACATCCTTTCATATTACTTACTTGATTTTGGAAGTTAAAATTTTATTATGTAATTTAAAATCCAAGTGTACCTTTAAGTGCAAAGAGTATATATTATAAACAGTATCTATTTGCCTGCTTTATTTGCTCAAGGAAAACTAATTTTTAAGGGGTAAATTTAATATCACGTAATTAGCGGAAGGCCGTGGCTAAAGATGCCTTCAAGTATATTTGTACGTAAGCCGCGATGTTCCCTTTTATTGTTATTGCAGAACGAATTCTGAGAGTCGAGCAAAAGTAAATTGAAATTAAATTGAAATCAACATTACTTGCTTAAATGATACTAAATTGTTTCCTAATGGACGTTGTTAAAAGGGAATAACGCAGTTAGTATTATTTAATTTTACAATGTGAGTAGTTAGAGTTTATTATTGAAGAAGCCATTAATTGAATTTGAAATAAACTGGAACGTGCACTATAAATACTTGTAAGCTTGTATAAATAAATTAGGGCAGAAATAACTATGACTGAGTATACTTGTAGTGCCAGTTATAATTATAACAGTGTCACAGTGTCATCTTAAAAATACTCGCATTTTATAATCCCTAGAGTACAGACAGTAACTATCCCATAAAACACGTTTAAAAGTAATGCCCGTCGTCTCCAGTGAAATTGATACCGATCAAGTGGGCTATCCTATCAGAAGTTATAATATCAGTATGCATTCAATGAGCCGTGTGCGGTATCCGAGGCTTCCAAGAATTAAACGTTGAAGATTTTCGTGCCAGCGGCACTCCCCTCTGAACAACCCCTGCAATTAAAACGCACCCGAAGGGTTGCACCGCTTTCCAAATTGCAAACACGTCCATTGTTTTAATCTACTCCTCTCCCAGAATCCTGGGTATAATACTGGAATAAGGATCCCCTAGTTTACTTTGACCCGCTCTTCTACAACACTCACGAACAATTAGGTTCCGTAAGAGAGGTCTTGATTAGCTGGATGGCTTCATTGGTGCGGAATTCACCGATGTATACTTGATTGAAATATTAATTTCAAGCTTCCTTACTGACAAAGCCGCGGAATAAAATTTTAACCATCATCATTAGTAACAATTTCATCGGAAAAGAATGATTCTCTACAAAATACACACAAGACCTGAATGATTGAAAACGATGAAAGGGGTTTGAAAATTTTTGTATGGAGGGTGGCCCTAACATGATGCCGCCATTTTGTTTTTTTTTTCAGAATCGCGGAAAAAATTGAAAGTTATATATTTAGATACAGGACACTTATACAAACAAAAAATGTCATATGACATAATATCCTAAAGCGTCAGGTTTCGGAGTTATTCATCGAAATATAAGTCAAAAAGTGAACGCTGAAACAAGGATTTTTTTTGTTTTTTTTTCCCCTTCAGGTAAGTATATTGAACTATTAAAACATAATTGCATCATGTATAGGTAATATTTTAGTTAGGAGCGAAAGAGACAAAAATATATGTATACCCTCTGCCGAATGAGGACGCGTGTTATATGGTATATTATGTATTATATGGTGCATGGCATGGGCGCGACACCAAGAAAATCCTATTCAGCCTCCCGCTGTTCTTGGATGATATTATTTATACCAAATATGATTAAAAAATCTTATGTTTTATCCACTAGGTGAAGTCAATTAATTCATGTGTAAATAACTTAATCAACATGAAGTAACTACAACATAAATAAATAAATTCGTTATAACAATTGTTATTTTTATCTTTGAATATCTCAGAAACGTGACACTTTATGATGTTATGTTATATGAAGTTTTATGTCTGTATAAATGTCCCCTATCCAAATATATGACATTTATTGTGCACCTCGATTTTGAAAAAAAATCAAAATGGTGGCTGATTTTAGGGCCAAAATCTAAAAGGGAAAATATAAATAATGCTTAAGCAGCGAGCAGCAAGAAGAAAAGAATGACGTTTTCATACTTGAAACGGGTTCACGACAAGTCAATCGTCATCCTGAGGATGCCTCGTTGAGAGGTGAAACACGTGTCGATTTCTTACAGAGTTTTTATGACTCTTTAAAAATAGTTAAGTAAAATTATATCTACGTCTATTGTATCTTGACTTTACACTAAAAATAAATAAAAAAAACAGTGGGTTGTGCACATCCCTTTACTGCGGATTATTATAAGTGATGTCACATAGGTCTACATTTGCCGAGGAGGATAGGTGTGTAATTACTCCATACATGATAGAAAAGAATTGGATTATAAGAAAGGCGTAATAGGGGCAAAGTACATAATGATACCTCTTTGCATGCTTTTAATAATTTTCAGTAGAAAGAAAATTAACGCTTGTACCATTATAAAAGGACGTTACGCGTGTAATATTTGAAACATATTTTCTTATAAACCGTACAGACCGAATCATGCCGTCGGATCAGTCGAGCATGCTCAACAAAAATTTTATCTGCTTTAAAATTTTCGGGATATGGTCAGGAAAAACGCCCTGGAAATATTACAGATATTACTCCTTTATGTACCTTTTCGTGACTTTTGCGTGTTACAATTTACTTCTCACTCTGAACCTACTTTATACGCCCCGGACAATCGAATTATTACTCAGAGAAGTGATATTTTATTTCACTGAAATAACGGTCGCAACGAAAATTTTGACGATTCTCTTTATGCGCGATAAAATAATTGACGCAATTAAATTCATTGATTGCGATGAATTTATAGGCGACTATGAAAATAAGGACGGAATCCTGTACAAAACTAACATGAATTACAGACTAGGTTGGAAATTATACGCCATTTCATCAAACGTGGCTTATTCAAGTCAGGTATTCGTCCCAATATTCTTGGATTTGATACGAGGCACCAAGTCTGAATTGCCAATATGCAAATATTACTTCTTGAGCGATGAAGTGCGAGAGTCCCATTTCCTTTTTTGGTACATATATCAATCCGTCGGGATGTATGGCCATATGATGTATAACGTGAACATTGATTCGTTGATCGCTGGGCTTTTAGTTATAGCCATCGCTCAGTTGAGATTACTTAACAAGAACTTGACGAATTTGAAATTATCGGAAGAAGAAATTAAACTCCCAATAGAAATTCAAGACAGGATCCAAATGACGAGGCTCAACAAATTGTTACGACATTATGAAGTTATTTTGAAGTAAGTGCAAAGTTTCAAAATGTAAGATTACAGCTGTATTAATCGAACTGCAACTAATCATTAAAATTTTACTTGTTTCAGTTTTTGTGAAACAGTCCAGAACATGTTAAGCGTAACATTATTCTTTCAATTCAGTGTGGCCTCTATGATAATATGTGTGGTGATGTGCGGACTAGTTTTGGTAAATGCTTACATTATATATTTTCTTTATCTGAATGTTAAAATTAAGCACAACACAGAGAGATCCCTTGCCCTTCATTGGAACAATGAAGGAATAATTATATTATTAGAAGGAAATAAATAATTAAGAGACCTAATAATTAAGTATACTACGTTGTCCGTTGGGCCGAGTTAGTGTTCTTTGTTTTAAACCCACGTATTGAAACTCTGGTCTTGTGATCAAATCAAGATATTTTTCATCCATGTTCTGGTAAAGCATAATATACTTAGTATGGTAGGATTTTTTTTTAATTCACAGCCCTCGTCAACGGAGACAAAAGTATTTTTAGTAATGTACCTTTTCACGATGACTCTGCAAATTTTTGTACCTGGATTTTTGGGAAATCAGCTGTCCTACGAAGTAAGTAATCTACCTAACATTTTTTGTCAAAATTTTTCTGTATTAGCTGACCCGTCAGACGTTGACCTGTGCAAATTTCAATTTTGAATTTTCGGCTGTTCCTATGAGTTTTTTCCAAAATTGACCTTTTTCTATTGCGAACAAAACAAAAAAAATAATTATTCAAATCGGTCGAGCCATTTTCCAGTTTTTGCGAGACTAATGCACGGCAATGAATTAATATTATAATGTTTTTTTTTCTCTCATTGCAGAGTCAAGAATTAGTAACAGCAGCTTACAACAGTGAATGGATACCGAGATCCGAATCATTTAAAAGAAGTTTAAAACTCTTTAGAGAACGAGCCTCTACCCCAATCATGGTTTCAGGGCTCAACATGTTTCCTTTATCACTACTCACCTTTACTTCAGTAAGTCTGTTCTTTACTTTTATTTTACTGAACATAAAAAAGTTTAAACCAACTAGGTAGATTATATTCAGTACCTACTATTGAATTGAGAATTATTAATTTTTTTTTCTTACAGCTTTTAAAATAGAGCTTGACAGACAACAAGAACAAAACGCAACCTCGCTTTTGAATTAACGAGAAAAACCTTTAAATTAATTTATAAATAGGACCTCTAGGCCAATGCAGGGCTTACGTCTCGTTTAGTACCGTAAAACGGTCACTTTAAAAAGCTATCTTCTCCTTAACGGCTTAGTTAAATGATTTGAAAAAAATATATGTTTGCTATAGATTCATCTACAACATATCTGAAACCGGGTTTTTTCGTATGACTAATACTTTTGCCTTAAAAATATATTTACCATAACGCTATTTTTGGCTAATATTCCTAACTACTTCTAAACGGCTTTGACGATTGGAAAAAAAATTACACTGAAAAATTGTTGATTAAAGGTACTACAAATTTGAAACTGCATTTGTAAATCAATCAATATTTGTTAAACAAAATGTCCCCATTTAGGGATAGAGGTTCAGAGGGGCTCTGCGCGGGACGCGGGCGGCAGTCGCCCGTGAGCATTGAGACGGGATGGCTGTGTCGCTCGCTGGTCCGCTCCGGCTATCGACCGAGTATGCACATACGTATGTGTTAGTGCGAATATTTATGAACTTATTGTATTAGTGTGCGTTTATAGACGAGCTTGCTGCAGAGAGTCCAAATCGATTGTGCGCGTAGGCGCTTTATTGTTGAGTTGTTCTTTGATGTACAATTATTAATACTTTTTTACATTGACAATTACATACAAATTAACAATTTACAATATAAACTAAAAAAATGTAAATGTAAAATATAACATAACATCACTACTGTATTCCCCGAAGGGTTAGGCAGAGGTGTACCTATATAAGGTGTTAAAAAATTTACTTTAGAAACTTTAAGAGGTGTTTTAGACCATCGAAGTGAATAACTTTTACTTTGGGACATACATTGATATCGCGAAAAAAAAAATCTGTTGTTCCATAGTAAAGTTTAATACCTACTGTTCTAAACTGTATGGGACAGCTGTTTTTTTTTCGCGATTTCAAAGTTAAAGTAAAAGTTATTCAGTTTGATGGTCTAAAGCACCTCTTAAAGTTTCTAAAGTAATTTTTTTTTAAATCACTAAAATTTGTTTAGTCCTGTCAAACGAGCATTTCCCATTCTGAAATAGACTAAGGTGACACAACTTAACTATATTTTAGTTTGACAGCACTAAGATTGCACTGAGTTATTAGTTTAGTGAAAATGGCAATTTTGCTATTCTGAATTTGACGTTTTTCACCTAAAAATTTAGATTATCCAACTAAATCAGTCTATTTTTAAACGCGATTAAAAAGGAGTGGAATAAAATTAGTTGGCATGAACACACACTTCACACACTTCAGCTGCAAAAACTGTATCTTTTTTTTTATTTTGCTTATATCTCGAAAACGGTGCGTCCTAGCGCAAAAATAATGGAAATTTCGACCCCCTCTGCCAACCGTAAACCCATATGCCCCTACTCATAAGTAATATTTAATCATATTTTCTATACAAAAAGTTAAAAATTTCATACAAAACACGTCAAGGCTGCCCCCCCCCGCGCGCCTCTGTCTCTAAAAAAATTCACGGGGTAGAGCAAACAAGTACCACGTCGGTCGCGACGTGACTGTCAAATTCAATTTTAGATGTGTCAAAATTATTTTTAATTTAGAGATATTTTTCCGCAGAATAGCTTTTAGATTCTCATAGCCAAAAGTAAGGAATTTTAGTCGTAGTTTAGTTAGTTTAGTTCAGTGTACAAGAGAATCGGCACCAAATATTTTCTTAAGTTACGTAGGTAAGAAGGTTAAGAAATAAATCTTGATTGGTGCCGATTCTCTTGTGCACCGAACTAAACTATCACTAAAATTACTTGCTTTTGGCTATGAGAATCTGAGATTCTGCAAAAAAATATCTCTAAATTAAAAAATTACTTTGACACATCTAAAATCGAATTTGCGTCGCGAACTCGCGACTCCACGTGGTACTTGTTTGCTCTACTCTGTGAATTTTTTTAGGTCCAGAGGCGCGCAGGGGGGCAGCGTCGACGTGTTTTGTATGGAATTTTTAACTTTTTGTATGGAAAATACGAAAATTTGTGACCTTTGTGTTGGGGTAAAGGGGTTTAAGGGTTTCCTAAAGGGGGTCGAAATTTTCATTATTTTTTTGCGATAGGACGCACCGGTTTCGAGTTATAAGCAAAAAAAAAAAAAAGATACAGTACTGTTTTTGCACCTGAAGTGTTGGTGTGAAGTTTAGTTCATGACAACAAATTTTTATATTCCATTCCTTTTTAATCGCGTAAAAAAAAAAATTGTCATATTTAGTTTGAATAATCAAATTTTTTAGGTGAAAATCGTCAAATTCAGAATAACAAAATTCCCTGTTTCACTAAACTACTAGTTAATAACTCATTGCAATCTTAGTGCTGTCAAACTTCGGTGGCAGTGACCTCTCGCGTCCGGCCCTGGTCCAGGCCATGGTGCGGAGTGAGAGGGCATGGCAAGCCGTCACCTCCTTCTGCGAAGCAGTAATGCTCGCGAAAGAGGAGGCGGAGTGCGCGAGGGAGTGGCAAAGGCCGCGCCCTACCAGCCCTAGCCGCCGCCGCCGTAGGAGACGTCCCGGGCGTCGGGAATTGACTGCGACTGGACTGGAAAGGGCTAGGCATCAACATCAATGGCGAGTATATCACTAACCTTCGGTTTGCCGACGATATAGTTATCATGGCTGAGACCATGGAGGACCTCAGTATAATGCTCGATGACCGCAGTAGAGCCTCCAAAAGAGTGGGTCTTAAAATGAACATGGACAAGACAAAGGTCATGTCAAATGCCCATGTAACACCCGCCCTCATAAAGATCGGTGACGCTACGCTCGAAGTTGTAGACGAGTATGTTTACCTAGGACAAACTGTCCAGCTAGGTAGGTCCAACTTCGAGAAAGAGGTCAATCGTCGAATCCGACTCGGCTGGGAGCGTTCGGGAAACTATGCAATATCTTCTCGTCCCACATACCACAGTGTTTCAAGACGAAAGTTTTTGACCAGTGCGTGTTGCCAATGATGACTTATGGCACTGAAACGTGGTCGCTCACAATGGGTCTTATCAGAAGGCTAAAAGTCACCCAAAGAGCAATGGAGAGGGCTATGCTTGGAGTTTCCCTACGTGATCGAATCAGAAATGAAGAGATCCGCTGGAGAACCAAGGTAACCGACATAGCCCGAAAAATTGCCAAACTTAAGTGGCAATGGGCAGGACATATTGCTCGCAGAACAGATGGCCGATGGGGCCGAAAGGTTCTGGAGTGGCGACCACGTACCGGAAGACGTAGCGTTGGAAGGCCTCCCACAAGATGGACCGATGACCTAGTAAAGGCCGCAGGAATTCGCTGGATGCGGGAAGCACAGAATCGGTCGAAGTGGCGGTGCTTGAGGGAGGCCTATGTCCAGCAGTGGGCGTCTTTCGGCTGATATGATGATGATAATGATGATATGCTGAGTTATAGGGGTTTATGGATTTCATAAAGGGGGACGAAATTCACATTATTTTTGCGATAGGACGCACCATTTTGCGATAAGAAAAACCTTCTCCCATCACACATAAAGGCAATGCTTGTACAGTCCCTAATATTTCCCATAATTGACTATGATGATGTGTGTTACTATGACCTGAATGCAGATCTTCTCAATAACTAGACCGCCTTCTTAATAACTGCATTCTGCATGTTTCGTTTTCTCCTCTTCTGATCGTTATTTCTCCTCTACCGATCGTTATGTCTCCTGACAAAGTTTATTCTGTTTATTATGTATAATATGTATTTATTAATTATAATTTATTCTTGTATTTTTTTAGTTATTTTCGTGTTATCAATTGATTGATTGTGTATTACGTAATTAGGGTACGGGGCACGTGCCCCGGGCGACACCGTTAGGGGGCGCCAAATTCGAGCATGACAGACAAGTGCACCACCCAGCGCACCGCAACTTTGCAACAAATGAGACGCGCAACAATTATAATCTTTCTCTGAGGGTGGTGCACTGAGGAAATTACTGATTAGCGTAGGTTTAGGTCGTCAAACGGTCTGAGCGGGTTGTGAGTACTTGTGAGCGGGCGCAGTTGTATTCTACCAGGAACTCGATGAGCGTTTCTGTGGTCTATTTTTTAAGTTTTGCGGTGCCGGGCGTCTTGCTTCAACGCCGACGACGCCTGTGACACGACTTACTTTAACTTTTACCACAGTTTTGGCGCCCCTGTTGGATTGGCGCATTTTCGATCGATTTTTGATTAATATGTTTATTATGCCTAAATTTTCGAGCTCGCTTCGCTCGCTCTTGCAACCTAGTAAAGTAACTCCTAAAGCAAAAATCCAACTTATCTCAGGCAGAGTGAATAAGGCTAATCAAAATAAATGTCTGACACGTACTAGTATATTTAAAAAAAAAACGGTTTTTTTTTAAGAAAAAAAAAACGATTCGGGGTCAGGCGATAGGTTTTGCCCCGCCTCGAAAGATCCGTTCCGTTCTAGATCCGGGGCTGCCCCTACCAAATATCACTCAACGCGCTTAAGAAGTTTTTCCTAAAAAAAAAAACTATGATACCTACAAAAAATGTCTACAGTCAAAGGCCGATTCTCTTGTACACCGAACTAAACTAACTACAATCACTAAAATTCCTTACTTTTGGCTATGAGAATCTTAAAGCCATTCTGACAAAAAAAATCTCTAAATGAAAAAAATATTTTGACACAATCTAAAATCGAATTTGACAATCGCGTGACGACTCCACGTAGTACTTATTTGCTCTACCCCGTGAATTTTTTTAGAGCCGGAGGCGCGCAGGGGTTGGCAGCCTCGACGTGTTTTATATGGAATTTTTCACTTTTTGTATGGAAAATATGAAAAATTATTACCAACATGTTGGGATATAGGGGTTTAAGGGTTTCTAAAGGGGGTCGAAAATTTCATTATTTTTGCGATAGGACACACCATTTTCGAGATATAAGCAAAAGAAAAAAAAAATACAATACTGTTTTTGGACTGAGGTCGAAGTGTTGGGGTTTTAGTTCATGCCAACTTACTTTATTACACACGTTTTTAATCGCGTTTAAAAATAGTCAGATTTAGTTGGATACACCAAATTTTTTGGTGAAAAACGTCAAACTCAGAATAGCAAAATTGCCATTTTCACTAAACTAATAACTCAGTGCAATCTATTTTTAGTCTAGTTTAGAGGCATTTGTGACAAGAGAATCGGCACCAAAATAATTATAACTAGCAGACCCGGTAGGCAGGCGTTGTCATGCACCAACAGCGCCTCCCAACAGCGCGTCCAACTATAGAACCATCCAAGTGACACAAAAAGAATTGAAAAAAAAAACATCTAAATCAGTCAAGCCATTTAGCATAAGAAGAATTACAAACACACGCACACCGATATTTTATTTATTGCCAGGAATGTTCTTAAAAAACAAACAAAGTATTTAAAATAATATGCGGGTCAAAATATGGTAGTCGGCGTACAATTTCAGATTTGCCTACGATTCCTTCTCTTAGGACTAGGAATCTTAGGCAAAAAATGCGACATACGTGCGCATGTCTGCGCCTTTGTCTAGTCTTTGATCGTCGTTTTAGTGTAGTGCGCCACCGTTGCACGTTTTACGTATTGGAGAGTAGGGCGTTTAGCTCCGCCCACATGCACAAGGTCAGTGAGCCTACTATACACCTAAAACTATGTTTAATAAGTAGCCAGTAGTCCAGTGGTATCGGCCACGGGTTAGGAGTTGTAGGTTATACCAGGTTATACGTTCAAACCCAGATGGACGCTTGGTGTAAATTATTTGATCGTCACTGCTCTCAAAATGGTGGAGGAAAACATCGTGAGGAAACCGGCATGTCCTAAAACCAAAAATTTGAAGACATGTGACATCTACCCACCCGCACTGGGCCCGGGTGGTGGATTACGGCCCACACCCTCTCACAGAGAGGAGGCCTGTGTCCCAGCAGTGGGAACATTATAGGCTGATTATGTTATGTATGTTATGTAATAAGTAGCGCTTCGACTGAAAAAAGTCATGATAAATAATAACGCATAAATGCTAAACAATTAAAGCATTTCATATTTTATTTTAATTTGTACTTTCTTGTTACAGATTATGAAGACTGCTTATTCCTTCTTCACGCTAATTAGAAATGTTCAAGAACAATAGAAAGGGGAGGAAAAGTACATTATTATAAAACTCACAACTTAATCTGGAAAATGAAGTGGAAACTTCAGGCTTTTGCTTTGTTCTTTGCTGTTATATAACTAGCATTAAGTTGCTATATTAGTAAATAATGTAGAAAACACTAATAAAACATTTAATTGTTTTATTAATTAATCAGTAGTAAAGATATTGAACGAACCAATCAAATTGATTAATGTATTCGACCTTTCAAAGTTTAAAATGCCGTGAAATCTCCACGTTTTGAACAAGGACAAAGTTCAATCACCGTTCTGTCGTAGTAAGCTTTGGTAAAATACAGTCAACGAAAGAGTTTGCTGTGCAGGCAAGAAATGAATATCTTTGCTATTATTGCGTCCTTAATTGTGGTGCACTCAGACTAAAGCTACGGTTTTCTAGAAGAGCGGTGGCCGCCAAATAGCGTCCGCAATTTAACGGCAAATGACGTCACTGAAACGTTATTTATGAAAATAAAATAATGCAAGATTCAGTGGAATATAAGCAGACACGCTACGAACCATAATTACTTAATCACCGGGCGCCTGAATCGATGCAATCAGATTAATGTACACATTGTATTCATTATTCACGATAGTAAAAATTGGGGCTTCTGCATCACGCAGTTCGAGCGGCGCGGGCGCGCGGCGCGAGAACAAGTGCTGCAGAAGCCCCAATTTTACCCTACTGCCGGTGTGTTTTCCTAGAGAGCGTTTTTTGACACCGTAAAGTCAAACCCCGGTGCAATCATTTTCATTACAACCGTCACTGCGGCCGTTATGTGGCGGCCACCGCTCTTCTAGGAAGCCGTAGTTTAACAACAATGTTTTTGACTGTCCAAAGTTTTTTACATAGACTCAGCGGCAATGTGAGTACAGAGAACTACAGAAGGTAGCCTGCAAAGTAATATCTTTTGCTGTCAGTACCAAGAAACCATTACTCGTAAACGATTAACGAATAAGATTTCACGTACCGCTAATAGGTGGTGCCACCTGCGCTAAACTCATTAGTGACGAAACTTCAAATTGTCGCCAATTAAAATTACTACTAACATGGTTATCGTTACAAAGGGAATCACGTTTATTTTGGCACGTGATATTTACTAATAGTACTGAATTAGAATATTAATCTGTAAGTGATGAATATAGGTAGGTATCTACCTAAAATTAAAGTGGATTACGTAATGTTTTATTGCGAGAGATTATGTCTATAAATAAGTCTAGTTTTAGTAGTAGATAGTATTTAAAAATGAGGTGGATTGGAGATTTACGGTTTGCTTCCTAAGTGCTACGTAAGTTTCTCCAAAAAATTCAGTAGGTTCAAATCCCAAATGATTTTTGTCCTTTTTCAAGTTCAAATTATGCTATCACGCATTAATATTGAGGCAAACCTGGACCTAAAGGTTCATAATCGTCAATGATCAAAGCGCTATCCTTCTAATTGTGAGACAGAGTCATTTGCCCTGCATTTGAAGCAGCTACATTCTGTGATTATTAAACTTCATCATAGTTTCAACTGAATTCCAAAATCGGTCTTTGATAATTTCTTAAACATATCGTCTTCGGACTTGGGGACCGATATACCAGAAGTTGAAAACATTTGGTGAATGCAATGATCGTTACCGCAATGCCAATGAGCGCAGATTTTCATGAATAAATTAATATTTTTATTCGATTAAGTTCAGTTTATTAGTTTCATTTCACTTTGACTGCGCTGATACTGCTGACTATTAATTTTTTATTGGCCGTATAAAATATTTTTGAGTTTAATTTGGTCGAGGATTTTAATGATTTTTGGCAAATAAAACGTCAGTTTATAGGTTTAATGGATGAATAAAAGCTTCATAGGCAAAAAACGATTTGTTTGAAAATAAAATTTTATGTTTTGTCGCAATAATGCCTTTGGTGGGCTTGATCTGCGCGATCAATGCCAAAAATAATTATGAGTTTTTTGGAACGTGCGGTAGGAGTTGACGTACAAATCGATACGAAGGCAAAAGCATTATGAAGCGTTATGCATCATAACGCTTTTTCCTGACGTGACGGTTTCTACTAGTCAACTCCTACTGCGAGCCGAGTTAAGGAACTTCGTTACAAGAATCTCGTGAATTTAAACTCGAAAGAACACAAATACAATTAAAAATAAAATGTAAAGCCAACAATAGAAAAAAACGTTTTAACTGACACTGATTTAAAAATAATCGCCGTCACAAGCGTCCGCGCCAGGCCACGCGCGCTTGAGACTGATGGATTATGAATGGGTGTGCGGACATAGATAAAGAGATATTCCCGATGGTACTACCGTACCCTGCTACAATTGTACCCGGTTTACCCGAAGTGAGAGTCAAACCTGCCCTTTTATGGTTTTTATTTTGAAGCCTTTCCTTTTTCTACTTGGTTAGAAGCTATGAGAGAAGCTCACGCTAAACTTCTTTTAAAATTTCGATGCAAAATAAGGCATATTTACAAGATGATGTCATGCGAAAGGAGTTGTACAATAGACTGGAAACAATGTGAACGTGTAAAGGAGATGTTTCAAAATGGGCCAGGTCTATGTACAGTATCTCAAAAAAAAGAGAAAAATCCGTAGAATTCAGGAAAAATACAGATAATTCAATTAAATGTTTACTGTTGTGGTAGTAAATTGATATTTATTATCAATTTTTATCGACTTTCAACATGGCGTCTCACGGATTTAGTTACTCTATGCTTAAAAACATTGACAGTAAACCATAGATCATAGAAACAGAACTGTCAGCTGTCACAACAGTGTGAAATAAACATGTCAAACGTGACAAACCTCAATCAAAATGACAGCTTACCGCCATGACGGAACTGTCAGCTGTCACAACAGTGTGAAATAAACATGTCAAACGTGACAAACGTCAATCAAAATGACAGCTTACCGCCATGACGGGTTTTTGTTGTGTTGCAATTTCAAGTGTAATTTCTTGTGTTTACCAGCAAACCAAGCCATTTTAAAGTAATTGGACAATTAAGAACTGTTTTAAATGAATTTCCCTATTTTTTTGTATAGTGTACAAGGACCTGGCCCAGGCTCCATACATTTTGAAACATCTCCTTTGTCTATTTACATAGTTATCACGGAGCGTTCACATCGTCACCCGGGACCAACGGTAATGGCTCGGCTCATTACTCGACTCCTTACACATATTGTTGGGGGAAAACAATTACAACTTAGTGTAAAACGGGTTGCTCTTTAAAAAGAAAAGTGGACAGAAATATTCTAAAAAATTAAGTAAACAATTTTTGTTGTTGTCAGAATGCAGTTATATAATAGAACTGTCACTTGCCAAGTGATGAGAGATCAAAAAAAATTAAAATGTTTGAAACACAACATAAATATTGTTGACACAATAATAGTAAAAATACTTTTAAACATGTTTATAGAATAAGAAAAACCGAATAAGAATAAATTTCAAGTGGCAACATAAAGCAGATTAAAAAGGAGTATATTTTGTATGTCTAAGTTTTAAAATGACTTTAGCCCAGCAGAATTTTATCTCTAAAGCACAGCAGCACTTAGTAACAAAAACTCATTTTGCCTTCATTATTTTAACAGTAGCCATGTATATTGTGTGGAAGCTAGACAAGGACTCTCCAGTTAGTCTTAATGAGCTTGGTCATTACGGAGCGTGCGTGCCCCGGAAACAAGTTTCTGTAAGGAAACTTAAACACCTTCCCGGAATAAACAGGAGTATAAAAGGTCTACGAAATCATAAAAGCTGACGGGTAGGTAATATAGCTTGTAAATAGGGTAGCATGTTGTCTTTGATAGTGTAAACGTTTTGGAAGTGGCAGGAAAATGTTGGCAACGTCTGGGATGCAAATGTGTCTAGACTGAAAAACGTGGTCGCTTAATTTTTTGGTACAATCATATTCGGAAAGGAAAATGTCTATGACTGATAATAGGAACGTTCGATTTATTCGTCGCCATTTGCCTTATTTAAATAATGTGTGATTATATGTAGTAGTAGCTGACAGCTACACTAGTACACTGACAGATAACATTATTATTGTTACACAGTTTAGTTAGTGTCAGTCACACTGACAGTTGACATGTCAGTGTGACTGACATTATCTGGACAGTGTAGTATCAGAAAGTAACTACACTTAGTACAGTACGACACAACTTAGATGTAGCATAGATTTGAAATTTTCATTCATTCATTTCAATTTTACGAATGTATTGGCTATAAGACTTTACAAGTTTTTGCGTTTTCGAAAGATAATTTTCACCTGAAGCAGTAATAAAGATTGGTGGTTTTGAAGGCGCACTCAGTTCGGATAGTGATCGGTTTTACGAATTTTGCCGATGCTACATCTAATTTGTGTCGTACTGTAACTTTCAGTGTACTAGTGTAGTGATATTATACGAGTACTTATTCAGCTTAGATGCGGAATTAACAGGATTCTACAGGTAGGTCGATACATATAATGTTTCGATTTTTATGATGTTTATTAGGTATTTTAACTTTTGTTACCTTTATTAACCAAAAAAATTAGAAGAAGTTGAGGTGCACTAAGAAAACATATTTAACAGACAGAGTAATATCATAAATATTTAACTTACCTTAACAAGAAAACAAACAAAAATACTAACAAAATAGATGCTAATGATATCAAAACATGGCGGTCGCATTCGTATTACTTTGTTAATTACACAATGTCAAACTTCATTAGTGCACACACAACAAAATTTAATTTTGCCGAGTCTGAATTTGCAAGTTCGAGTTCAAACATGGAATAACATTGTGCTTACTTTATTTGACTGACTGATGTGAGTGGTGTACTAACTTCTCCCTGATGTATTATATGGTCTATCGATCAGGTTAAGCTTCGCTTGCCGCGGTCTGTCCAAGGATGAAAAGAAAAGAAAGAAAGAAAATACATTTATTTGCGGTAAACATGACACAAAAAAGAAATAAAACACGAAAATAACAAATTGGGGGAAAATATGCGTCACATCCAAGCAAAACGGCCATCGCTTAGTATAAAGCTGCGACTCCATACGAGACAGAGCCCCAGCGCTGGTTTTCAGCGACAGCCGGCGTTGACGTGATGACGTCAAACCGGTGCAGCATCTAGTGATGACAGATCGTCTTTACAAAACGAAACCTCTCCGTGCTCCGGAAAGCACAGTTGGTCCCGGCTGTCATTCGTAGATCTTTCGTTATGGGCCGTCAGAAGCTGGAAAGTCTGACATTGTCTTACCAAGGAGTACCTAAGTATCGTATTATCCAGTAACTGGGTTGGAAAATACTGGTATTCAGCTGCATCCGGTTAGGCTGGAAGCCGACCACAACATAGTTGGGAAAAGACTAGGTAATATTACTAGTAGGTATGTACTAAGAAATTAAAATGTGTAACGGTTAATTTATAGTTTATGTAATTTATTTAGCAGGAACTGGAAAATCGAAATGGATTTAATAAGATTGGTTAAAATGATAAATGGTGTTTTTTCTGTGAGTAGGTTTATACAAACAGTTTTACACGTCAATGGCAATAGGCTCGCCCCTATTACTTGGAACTTAAACGTAATTGGAGAAATATGGGTGTACTATATAGGTACACCTCTGCCTAACCCTGCGGCTATTATAAGCGTGATGTAATATTATGTTTTACACGTCAATAATGTATTTTACAAACTAGATGAGGTCGGTGTTTTACAATCCGACTACACTAAGAAGAAACACCATGTGTATATGTCGTGGCCAGATCTTAAAATAAATCATTTCATGAAAAATGGATATCGACTACTGGTCTCATCATAATATGGCCTGACCAGATCTCAACTCTACTCAACGTTTAACTATATGAACAGTTAAACGAACGACTACTTCATGATGTGGCCAAACATTAGTGATCATATCGTAAAATAGTTAGATTACCCACCTGTAGAGGCGTTGATGTCGCTTTGTTTTGTTGTGGGGTATACAACAAATCAAACAAAGTAACCCTGACTACGCAAAAAAGGCGATGGACTTTTATTGGGTTTCCAAATATGATATTATGGAAAGCGATCAACTTGAAAGCAAGGCTCGCCAGCCGCTGCCGCAGCGTGCAATGCAACATACTTACAACTTAAAATTAGTTTGTAAAAATTAAAAATTTACGCCAGCAATGTGGCTGGTGACATGGTTAGGTTAGAACTGTGATCAAGCAGTCGCAATGGCAGCGGCCGGCGAGCGCTACTTCCAAGTTGTTCGCAGTAACTTGGCTATTTTTACTACACCTTACACCAATGATTATAATATCATTGCCTTACACCAAGGATACCCTACATTAATCATATTGCCAAACGTCGACTGACATATCAGATTTAAACGATATGGCCCATATTAGCTGGCCATTTCATAAATTGGTCAATTCTAAGTTCTGGCCACGACATAATAATATGTAGATCTAGTAAACGCGCTGCGAGATTTGGTCCTGTCATCATACCATTTTCCACATAACTTATTTACTAGTTAATTCAGTAAACGATTTACCAAAAAAATTACCCGCAGTAAAACTAGACTTTAACGAACAAAACAAATCCCAAACCTTTCAATTCCATCCACAAACAGACAAAAAAAAGTATTTTTGTTCTTCCATTAAATAAATCCATTACAAAAATAGTTTATCTACCCAATTAATTTGGAAAAACACAAGTCGCATCCCAGCTTTCAAGTATAATTTAAACATTACAGTGAGATTCCCATCGGGTCCGGATTAATCACTAGCTGTTTAAAAATTCAAATTAACCATTCTACGTGGCTTCTTTCTGAATTCGGTCGGAAAACGAGAATTAATATTTAAAATATTAGATGCTTAAACTTGGTTGTACTTACAGATCTGTTCAGTTGTTCAAGGGGTATTATTTTATAACTCAAGATATTTTCCTTATGGTATAAATTATGGGGTAATAGTCTTAATTTAAAATTAACTTAATTTATCTAAAGGAACTTCTGGCTTAATTTTCTTTGTAATATTCGAAAACGAAATACCGACCATATACAATAACGGCAAGTTCAAGATCCATTCACAATTTAAAACGCTTGACAAAAAAGAACTCTAACAAAAATTCTCGCCATCATTAGTGCTCTGTATCGCCTGCATTTTAACTAAAGAATCTAACAATGCCTCCACTCTTATCCAACACATACGCAATGTACCGTAAAACGCAATCCAAAGCATACTTCACACCAGGTAGCCCTACAATCTGAAGTAAAACAATAGGAGGTAAAGAGCTACCATCGGGAGGGATGATGTGTGCACGTAACGAACCCCTGGAGGCATGCTTTATCCTCTGAATAAAAATAACACATAAGTACAGTCGAACAATCTATTTGGTTACAGACAAAAAAAATACATCTTTTCACTCGATCTTTATCAGCATTGACAGCCTTGTTCCATCCACTGTTGAAGGACTACTTCCTTTTGCGCTATGCTACACTGGTCTGTGTTAGTCTCATCAAGATCTTCCCGCGATCTCCTGTAGGCCGTCCACCTATCTGGCTGAGACCTCGTTCCCACTATGTCGTGATGATAGGTTATCGTGTCGTTTAAAGCGTCGTGGCTTGTGTATTATATGGAGGTATTCACATGTAGGCCGACACGATTAACTGTAAACCCAACGATACAATAGACGATGTATATCTAGTAACTTAATCCGCTTAACCGTTCTTAAAGAGTTAGAGAACCCTGTAAGAAATCGACACGTGTTTCGCCTCTCAACGAGGCATCCTCAGGACGACGATTGACCTGTTGCGAACTCGGACACGACCTCGGTTCCGAGGTCACCATTGTTGCGATTGTTCGCTTATCGCACTGATAACGATCCCGGCCGAGGTGGGCCGATAAGCGATCCTATATAAGTGGGGGTGACGGGCGGTTGAAGCTCATACACACGTTAACACGTTGGCCCATATTCATGGGCCAACGTGTTGCTTCCGCGGGCGAGGGGCGAAGCCCTGACCCCGCCTGCCACGCCCCCTGGCGGGGGCGTCGCGACATCTCGACTTCCGTTGAAGCTCACTTTGCGTTCGGCTCGCGTTGATAACACTTCGTGTCCGAGTTCGCAACAGGTCAATCGTCGTCCTGAGGATGCCTCGTTGAGAGGCGAAACACGTGTCGATTTCTTACAGGGTTCTCTAACTCTTTAAGAACGGTTAAGCGGATTAAGTTACTAGATATACATCGTCTATTGTATTTTATGATGGATTTCCGCAAAGTCACGCCTGAGTCAATTAACTAACCCAACGATAAATTATTAATCGTCAGTTCGTCACGACATAGTGGGAACTCGCCCTAATGATCTGCCAACGTTCTATCCACTTCTGCTAGCATCTTTTCACTACACTTAGCCAATATTAATTTTACTATGTGCGTAATAACTTAATAAGGTTATGGCATAAGTACTTAAAATGTAAAACAATTGAATGCTGAGCACACTCACTATTCATTCTTTAAAAGAAGATATAAGTTAGCTGCCTGTATACCCAGCCACTAGTTCGATTGTACATAAAAATAACATATACGTACACAGACAATCAGTAGATGCTACCTGTAAACGTCTGCCTTTGGGCGCCATTCTTTTTCCCGACAGAAAAACAAATGCCTATCTAGGTTCTGCGGATGTTCTGCGGGTTTCTGATAATGGATTTCGGCTTATACATAGTTCTACAAAAAAGACAAGAGGATTTTACGGCTGTATATGAAATAATAAAGTACGCAAAGTCAAGGTAAGGAGATTTCATTTTTATGTAATGTATATGGGCTCCTGAAATATATGGTAATATTTTGTTTGTTGAAGTAAATAGAGGGCTATGAGATACAATGTAGAGGTGGTATAATTTAGAAAATATCTTGTAGCATAATCGCACAAAATGAGCATACAGTCGTTACAGCACGTAACTTGGCAAGGTTTTGGCGTATTGGGAATAAGTTGTACCGAGCCAATCAGGAAACGCTTATTGAAATATAGGCACTCGGTAACCTTTCGGTACCGAGTATACTGAACGTGCTGATCCCGCACCGCTGACGTACCGGCCAATGACGAAACGGCCTTAGTGTAACAAAAAAATTTTCGCTGTTATTGCATGTCATTATTGGTTATTGCCATAATTTATTTTTGAACTTGTCTGTAAAGAAAAACAAGCGAAAACGAATTCTGCGCATCTACGATTTTTGTCAAATTACGTGCCAATACCTGAATTCAAGATCTCTTTTATATTATACTTATACAATGATAGAATCATGGTTTCTTTACTATGGTCGAGTTATCTATTAAGTACCTCAAGGCGTTCTCAAATCAAAATATTGAACTTTTGTTTTAACGAGGTAAAATCAGAATAGGTAGGAATATTTTATTCTGCAACTAAAGGGCAGTCATAATTGAAAGTGTTCCAACTATGCCGAACTGAGCATCACCGGTTTTCGAGCAACAATTTTCATTCGACGCTAAAAGTTACCTGTTGAGGCTGAAGTTTATCATACGTGAAAACCTCACTGAAACTTCGCAACTTTGCCAACGGGACAACAGTTTTCACCTCTATTATGCATGAAGCAAAACATGGTAAACTCCTTTATTATATTTTGGTAACGCTCATGACAAAACCACTATGTGTTCGTATTTTGGCAAAATAAAATGATAACTCAATTGAGTGTAGGTCCAGTTTACTGCATATCAGTGGTAACCCTTGCTACGACGTAAAGGCGCTGTCAATGTAAATTTGATCCCACTGATATGCGGTTGACTGTACTTACTCGTTATGCATTTACGATCATCGATCACTAATAAGGAACTAGATACACAATCAGCGGCAAAAAATGTCCTCACCGAATGAGCACCCACTTGAACATTTGGGTGCGCTTTTGATTTAGTAGCATTCGAACGCTCCGACGGTAAACACGCGACATAGTATCGGTCGTAAAAATTTATTGCTTTTTAAACATATCTTTGTGAAATAAACTTTAAGCATTTCGTTTAAGGTTGAATTTACATTTTTATTTATATTTATTTCAACTATTATTACTTAAACACAATTTGGTGCCAGTTTTAAGAGAACTTTTGTTTGGGATTGTGTATCTAGTTCTTTATTAGTGATCGATGTTTACGATGAAGCAGCATCAAAAAGTTGTGAACCATTTTTGTTTATCAATAATGGTCTGAAAAGACTAAACAAAAATTAAGATATCGAATATTATAATGATGATGATGATGAGACTCACGAGTTGCATGTCTTTACTTTGTGTAAAATTCATTCATCACCACTGCTTTCAAAACAGTGAAGGATAACATCGAGAAGAAACCGGCATGCACTAGAACAAAAAAAAAAAAAAAAACAACGGGTTGCACTCCGGGAGTGCCGGCAAAAGTGAAAACTTGAACATTGACGTTGTGCATTTTTGAATATTTTGGAATGGTTAGGGAATAATTTCGCACGAATTGCTTTTTTTATCATTATAAAAGTACTTTAATTTATGTGGTTAAATACCATAACCATTAGTAGTATATTTATTTATTTTCAAAATATAGTCTCACAAAAAAAAAAAAAATATTTAAACACTTTTCATGAAGTATATTTTGATTGATTTTTTTTACCCATCAATTTGGGTAAAATTTCTTACCTCGCAATCTTTACGTAATGTCAAAGACTATTTATTTTGATATTTACTTTGTGTCGGTTGCTAAGCAACGGATCTTACGGTCGCGTTCAGACGCGAGTTTAAAATTTTTTACCCATCCCAAAAAAAGTGCACAACGCCGCTAAAGAAGTTTTCACTTCAAAAATCGAAGACCTGTGACATCCACCAACCCGCCCTGGGCCCGCGTGGTGGAGTACGGCGCATGCCCTCTCACAGAAAGAGGAGGCCTGTGTCCCAGCAGTGGGAACATTATAGGCTGATGATGCTATGCTTATGCTTAAGACCATATAGTTTTTATGCAATTTGCAACGAAAGCTGTAATACCTACCTTTAAATACATAATAATAAAATACTAATGAAGTCAAAACTAAATTGTTTTTTTTTTAAATAAAGTAATTGATAAGTGTAGAAACGAGCCTGATGCCAAAATTATAGAATTTTTGTCTATTCGTCTGGATGTAGGTTCCGGATTGGCACAAAAAGGCTAAATGGTTTTAGATGAAATTTGGCACACAGATATAGTTTATAAATTGGATTAACACATAGGGTACTTTAATCCCGGTAGTACGTTCCCGTTGGATATTTTCCAACACCCACGCGGGGGAAGCCACAGGAAAAAGCTAGTTGTATTCGTAAAGTTTACTTATCCGATTCATGAATATTAAATAAAAATAACAAACAGGTAAAATAACGCAGTTACAATAAGGATATCCCAATATCCCTGCAGACCGGAACTCGCCCCAAGGCTCAATAAAATAACATGCGCTACTGTTTTTTTAAACTGAGATTTATTAAAAACAATTTTAGCCCTACAATGCAGAGCGATAGCTGTGGAAGTAGATTAATTAAAAAAAGGTTTTCGAAAACTAAAATAATAGTAGATTTTATGCCAAGGGAGCAAACAACTATTTTTAAGGCGAGAGTGTTTCTTTGAATCCAAAGCGGAGCGAAGGATTCTAGAGTAGAATCTTGAGCGCAGCGAGGGATACAAAGTACATCACTCGAGTTTAAAATATATGAAAAAAAAAATCGCGCCCGCCATGTTGGATTCACATTTTGACTCACTATCGGGTTTACCACCCCCGAAAACTATTAAAACGATACCCACGATGAAAAATTTTAAAATTTTGGCATCCGACATCTTGGATTTTTATTTTGACCAAATTCACACATTCTCTCTCTCTTGCCAGCCTGTTACTTGTTCATACAATGTTCGTGATTGATCTCTTTGGTGATTTGAACTTTTACTAAGAATATCCACATTCCAAATTCAAATCACTTTTAGTCCCTAGGTATTAAAAAGCTATTTTGTTCCCTGTTTACGAGGATTAAACTACGTCTTTTTGAATAGATGTGATAAAAACAATATTAATGTAGAACTAATGAAAAACAAAAGAGGAAGGAAAGGATTATGTAAGGATCGTAGCAGGTGGCGTTCTGTAGTTTCTGCCTACTGCCATGGGAAGAAGGCGTGAGTTTATGTATTTGTAGAACATGCATAAGAAAGCAAGAGAGAGAGAAAAAAAGAAAGAAAATACACCAGAAATCATGCCTGTATTCCCTTTAGAAAGAGGTACATAGGTACACACAGTAAGCACACCAATATTTCTCAGATATACTTAAATACTCGTATATCGCCAATCGGCCTTAAATTGGTAGGATTACACTTTTATTAGATGTATATCTCTAATTCTCTTAATTTTTTCATGTCGTTATACAGCATGTATCAGAAAGGTGTGGTCATATTTAAGGCCATATCCTTAAATATGACCACACCTTTCTGATACATGCATCATATACAGACCATCGAACTGAACAAGGTTCTCCATGGGACCAACGTCCTAATCGCGAATAAATTATGAAAATATCCCATCGAGGCAATTCAGCTGTTAGACCAACCAAACAAATATAGTACGTAGACTAAAACGAACAAAACGTTTTGAGTTAGTGTAGTTTAAAAAGTGTAGAAATAACGTGACACACCAGTAAATTACACGGAGCGACTGCCTTACTGGGTAATACGATACCCCTTAGTAAGACTGGTTGTCGGGCTTCTGACTACTTGTAACGACTGTCAAAGATCCACGAATGACAGCAAGACATCACATGCACAAAGTGTATTATATTATCAGACTCTTATGAAAGTGGAACGGATTTGTGGAAAGTACAATCAACATCATTCTAATTTATTAAATAATTTTTACGTAAAAATTAAGTTAGATTAAATTATTAGTCTTATAGTCTAGATTGTAATGAATTATTAAGAATCTGGTTCTTTTAGGATCTGGTTATAAAGGATTAAAAAAAAAAACCTCACACGGACCATGCGCCATTTTGGTACCAACTCTCAACAGTGATGAGACGCATGCCATGTGAAAGCATTTGGGGTATAACCTAACCTAAGGTTTTTTTTTTGTTCCGGGATGGAAAATCTTCATGGATGCCCTCCGCCCTGGGGCGGGAGAAGGGATCTGTCAGACTCCTACTGACTAAAAACCACCCCAGTGTTCCCTTCCCGCACTTGGACCGGGGATCATGAGATCAACCTAACCTAACCTATCCTAACCAAACATAACCTAACCAAATTTTTTTGAATATTCAAAAACACCATGTTCGCCCTCGCGTACTCGTATATACATAGTATGAATTAAATGATACCCCAAAAGCTTTCACATGGCATGAGCCTTATCACTGTTGAGAGTTGGTCGGTACCAGAGTACATACAAAGTTGCCCATGGTCCTTTCAATACCTACTCGACGGCCCATGGAGAAAGTTAATCACTTTGATGGTCTTTCAAACTCTACCGGTAAAACCCGACTATATCCATTTGGATAGCAAACTAACACCCCCTTCAAGCTCGACCATAATATAACCACAACTTTCATATACATACTGTAGTTATGTACACAGTATTTATTATTTTGATTGTATTTCCACATTGTTCTTGATTTTCGTGTTCCCTCAAAATGTCTAGGTAGCGTCGCTTCGCAATCAATCGCCCCGGGCCACCCGCCTTGCAAGTCAATATTTATTCATAAATTGAATGCGGAACTCCGTACGTAGTCCTCTTTAGTTTTACCTTTCTGTTTATCTGATATATCGTCAAAATGCCTACACTTTTGGGTGAATAAGCATTGATTACCTAATACATAGTAATACTAGAAATATTATTATAGTAGTTAAATATGCTAATCTAAGATAAGTCGAAGTAAAGTAGCTCTATAACAAGGTTATTACGGCTATAACTATCTTCAAACCTTATATATGACGTCTGTGTTTAACAGTTATCTGTCTTTTCGCCGAACAATCAAGTAGGCGTTAGAATAACTATTTATCGAAGTTATTTTCGATTGAAAGCGAAATAGTTTTTTTCGTTTCCGCCATGTAAGATTTCCTGTTATTCAAATGAAAATTATCTTCATCTACCAGATCGAATAAGTTTAATTTTCATAACCCTTTACCGCTGCTAGCTGCTGAAATACAACAAAAGGGTTTTCGAGGCCTTTATAAATAATTTTCAGACTTTCTTTAGCAGTCTCCTAATTAGAACGGATCTCTGGTTCCGTTTTCAGATGGACGAACGTCACCTCTGCTAATTGCATCTCATTTAAAAAGTACGGAACTCTCAATTAACCAACATCCTTTCTCACGTTTAAGTAGAGAAGGCACTTATTGTAATTTTAACCCCTTTGAAACCTACTCATAAATTAAATTCTCTTTGAACAAACTATAATGTGGCAGTCTAGTATGTGACTCTTTAATTAGAAAAATAAATGCATTTTTGTAGAAAAAGTGCTAATAACAAGTCAGGGTCAAGTGTAGAACAAAAGCGATGGACCTGTAGTTTTTTACCTTGCGTAAATATTTTGTGGTAGGTAATAAAAAGTAGTAAAGCAAAGTAAAAATAAGTTTCGTCATACTGGTAAATGAGGGTCCCAATAAGGTTAGCATTATAGCTACTAGTGTCTACTTAACTGTTGTGGACAATAAGTTACATAGTATTTATTTTTTAATGCATTACTCAAAAATAAATACTATGTCCGTAGTAGCACTATAAAGAATAAAAAATATTATTTGAAAGTCGAAAACTTTGAGACAGCTTTCTAAAAAATAAATACATCTAAACGCCACTCCACTCCACTCTAAACGTTATCTAGTCTGCAACTGTTGGCTACAACATAGCTATCGGATCCACACACAGGAGCAACACAGTCTATCTCACACGTTCGCAATACAACAATTTGGATAATGGAAAAGCATCAAGTAGACTGCTTTAAAATAAACATGAAGTTTTGGAGGTTCCTTGCTATTTGGCCCGGCGACGAAGCTAGCCATAGTTATAGCTACTATTCCAAAACATTTATTATGACCTTTGTGTTCGTCTACTATGTCTTATTCTCTATAAACTTCTATTTCTTGCCGAGACGGTTGGACATTTTTATCGACGATTTGATGTTCTTTTTTACAGACTGTTCTGTATTATCTAAAGTTTTGACGTTTCTCTTAATGCGTAACCAAATTATCGCGATACTGGATGTTCTAGAGAGTGAAATGTTCCAACCTGAAGATTCTGAAGGAAAGGCTATTATAAAAAAAGCTAAGAAGTTTAACAAGATGTATTGGAAAGCAGTAGCATTTGTGTCAATTACATCAAATATTACACACCTTTCACCGATAATAGTACATTTAATAAAAGGAACAGAACTACTATTTCCTGTCTGCAGTTATGGTTTTTTTTCTGAGGCATTCAGAAATAAGTTTGTATATCCCATATATTTGTATCAGGGTGCCGGCATAACTTTTCATATGCTGTATAATTTGAACGTTGACACGTTTTTTTTGGGATTAATGGTTTTTATAATAGCCCAACTGGAAGTTCTTGATTTAAAGTTAAGGAAAGTAACAGACGAGAATAAACTTGGCGATGAAGATAGTGAAATATCTAGAGAGCCGACCGACAGAAATAAGGAAGCTGTTGAGAAAATTAACAAATGTATCATACATTTTGATGAAGTGGGCAGGTGAGTTTAAACTGACTTCTTTTTTCATACATCTCTATCTAGCCGTGTTTACTGTGACGGTACTAACTATGTATCTATTATGTGTATGTCCCCAGGTTTTGCGACCTCGTCGAAGAAGTTTTCAGTGTGACGTTGTTCGTACAATTCAGCATGGCATCTTGTATCATATGCGTTTGCTTGATGAGATTCACTATGGTAAGGCATATTATTTTTATTTTTTTGATGTGTAACATCTCTCCTCTTGATTTTCTGCAAATCTTTCCTCTCACTTACAATCTGTGGAAGCGACTTAGTGAAAAGGAACGGAAGTGTGTAACAGCAAGCCGCGCGCTATTTGATTTGACCAATGAGCGCGCGCGGTGCTAGATTTGGAGGTAGAGTTGGGTAGAGTTGGTACCAACTTTTCCGAGAGGTTGGTACTCTCAGCCAACATGTCAGATGTTACACATCACATGCGAGTAACTGTAAGGTTCACTCAATTTTTTGAAGTGAAAACTTCTTTAGCGGCGTTGTGCATTTTTTTGGGATGGGTAAAAATTTTGAAACTCGCGTTAGAATGTGACCGTAAGATCCGTTGCCTAGCAACCGACAAAGTATCAAAATAAATAGTCTTTGACATTACAAAGCACAAAGCGCTAGTGCAAAGTGAAGTGCTACTAACATAGTCATAAGACTTATTTTATTAACACAAGTTTTGTTTTAAATATTAAAATATATATGTTTAGATTAAGGTATTTTTCTATGGGCCTGTGTTGCCTGCAATAAATGGTATTATTATTATAATTTATATATGTCTACATATATATATATATATATATTCTTTATTGTACACCACAAAAATACATAACAGAAAAAAAATATAAATTTGACACTACAAAATATACAATTGGCGGCCTTATCGCTTTCCGCGATCTCTTCCAGGCAACCATATCTCGGGACCCTGGGGTCCCGGACCTTTGGAAGGCGTACGAGGGGCCAAAGCCAACTCGCAGAGGCCCGTTAGACGTGCTTAATGAAATGAGGCACCAACCGGCGATTATCCCTGTATGCACTATGCAAGTGCACCCAAGGACAACCCCCGGTTGGTGTAGGACTATTGCAGGAAATGGAAACAAATTCAATAGACTATGGGTTTGGGTGGCTAAAGTTGACTGGTGACCTGGAACTATGGAAGGTCTATGGCCCCTGCCTGATCAGTGTTTTATATATACACGGATAAAATGGCAGGGGGTGACTTGCACACTCAATAATAGGCCCCCGAAAACGGTCGCTTGCACAAAGTGTCGTAGCGACAAGGGGGCAACATGTCCTGAGGTGCTTATGAGGAGTGGAGCGGTATTCCACGGCTATCAGGAGAATCCCGGAAGTACGGTCAAGATCCCTACCAGCATCTCACTGGAATACTTCCTTCCTCCGAGCACATTTGCTCTTGCGAATCTCCACTCAAGCCGGCCAATTAAGGCAAGAATGAGGTGGGAGCTCTGTTCCTCGTCAGTGTTCACTCCAGCCGGCCAATAAAGGCAAGCCAGAGATGAGGAACAAGATTTCTCCCGGGAGATAGGGTCCGTGGGGTCGCTACTGCCCAACAGCTCGCCACATGCTGCCCTGCTTTTCTGTATCTCTCTTGGTCTGGCTCCTCATTCTAGACTTGTTCCGGCAAAGTAAACTCTACCGGCACAGACCTAGAGTTTGGAGCGCGCAAGCCCCACCACGACGTCAACGTAGAGATACGGGTAAGAAATTTTACCCATATTGATGGGTAAAAAAAAACAGACAAAACTTACTTCATGAAAAGTGTTTATTCACAACGTCGGCACTCCTGGGGGCCAAGTCTACTAATTTACAAATGTCATAATGGTGTCACGATGGTGAGTTTTTGACAGATTTTGTATGGCAAATCTGTCAAGAACTCACCATCGTGACACCATTATGACGTTTGTAAATTAGTAGACTTGGCCCCCTGGAGTGCAACCCATTGTTTTTTTTTAATATTTTTTTTTTCATTATTTAACACAACTAATTATTTACACTAGGTACCAAATTAAATGACTAGCTATACAAATAAATACAAAAATAAAAGGACAGTAACTTAGGCCGAAGTATTCATCCGCATCGTTATCATCCGGAATCGTGCCTAGAAGACTGGCAGCATTGCCACGTACAGCGTACACGCAGGCTTACCCACCTTTCAAGGCAACAACGGCATGCCGTTTGGTATCTTCCCATCGTCACGTACCAATCCGTTTGGTTCTAATACCGGTGGTACGTCGGTGGTGAAAAGGGCTCCATTAATAATATCGTTGATGCTGGCGTGCCGAGCGAGAGCAGTGGTGGCCCAGTGGTAACGGCCCCGACTTACGAGTTGTAGGTCGTGGGTTCGAACCCAAGCAGGCACTTTACTTTGTGTAAATAATTTCATCACCACTGCTCTCAAAACGGTGAAGGAAAACATCGTGAGGAAACCGACATGTCTTAGAACCAAAAAATTCGAAGACATGTGACATCTACCAACCCGCACTGGGCCCGCGTGGTAGATTACAGCCCACTCCCTCTCACAGAGAGGAGGCCTGTGTCCCAGCAGTGGGAACATTAATAGGCTGATGATGATGATGATGGCGTGCAATGCGGCCTACGCTCCTATAACAGGACAGGTCATGATGCCCGAGATTGTCGACAGCTTCACTGCAGTGCGCAAGCGGAGACACGTAGCGAGCCGAAACGATATGTCATCCATCATTGTGGCTATGGTGGATGACGGGAGCGCCAGAAGCCACAGGCCTGACTCCTTTTCTCCCACAGCCAGCAGACGGGCACGCTCAACAGTATTAGGTGACGTGCTTCCCATACTCCAGAGCGACACGTCCCACCTTCTCTGGGAGGACGGGTTGTCGGGCAAATCCGTATTGGGACCTGCCATTTTCCAAGCGTTCAACACATTGGTCAAACAAGGTACCTCAAAATCGACCAGTTTGAAAGATAAAAGATTCGTCAAAAATTGGGGAACCCAGGGGATGAAGATAGTCTTTTTCCGTAATTTTGATATTTGGTGCTAAAGTATTTTGCTTAAGCTGTCTGTCAGTGGTTTGGAGAAGATATAACTAACATAACCTATCCTTTTTTTTTTTTTTTTTGACGCTGGGAAAAATGCATTACGCATGCCCACCCATCGGGGGATGGGAGGGGTATGTGGGACTCCCCGGAAAATCCGGTATACCCACTAAACGACCCAGCGGCGCTCCTACCTCGTCTGCAAAGAGGAGGACTGGGAATCCGGCAGAGCCATAACATCCAGTCCCCCGCTGACGACCGCCCGCCTTGCAGGCGAGCCCGACACGCCCCCCCCATCGGGGAGGGGCCCAGGAATGACCGCGAGCGCTCTGTCATTCCCGCCCGACATGGATGGTGAACTGTGCAATGCAGGAGAAGGCGCCCCCGCACCCGTCTCCCGCTGTTCACCACCAGGGGGCATAAGACGACGATCGTACAATCGCCTTCTCATGCCCCGTCTTCGCCTGCGGAGCGGCGCTGCGAGAGGGTCGTCCTCCCGCGCGCGCTCCGCGTCCTCCTTCTGCGACATTACGTCCTCGCAGAAGGAGGCGACCGCTGTCCAGGCCCCCTCGCTTTCCAGCATCGAGTTGACGACGCCGGGAAGCGAGAGGTCCTGCCCGACCGCTGCGCTCAGACTGCGGCGCAGCTCGGACCAGGCTGGGCACACCTCAAGGGTGTGCTGAGCCGTGTCCTCCGCCGCGCCACAGTCGTGGCACGACGGGGTCTCCTCCCTTTGGATCCGGTGCAGGTACGTTCCGAAACACCCATGGCCGGACAACACCTGCACCAGACGGAAAGAGAGGAAACCGTGGGACCGCTCGAGCCAATCCTTCAGGACTGGCCCGAGCGCGTCCAGAGTTCGGCGGCCGAAAACGGCATTGGCGAGGTCCTCCGTCCAGTGATGGACGATTGCGTCCCTCACCTCTTGCCGCACGGCCTCCCGCTCTTCTGCGGCGGGGGGCTCCCCGAGCGCCTTACACCGCGCCGTCCATTCGTACACTCTGGTCAGCACCCACGCCTCGAGCTCCCAAGGAGGGGTGCCGGCCAGGGCGCACGCCGCCGAGAAGCCCACCGACCGGTAGGCCCTCGCCACCCGCAGTGCAATGGCCCTTTGGGGCCTACGGATGGTAGTGGCGTTCTCCCTCCTGTGGAGGGAGTCCGCCCAAATCGGGGCCCCGTAAAGGGCCAAAACATAACCTATCCTAACCGAACATAACCTAACCTAACCTAACATAGTCGGAACTAAAGAACCCCGGGACAGAATTTGATGCGCCTTGGCCTGAGTAAAGGGAGAAGTACTTCAAAACTACAGTGGTATGAACTGTGGCCGTAGTGGGACCAGCTCCCATATATTTTTGCCCACTATCTTTCACATTTTGAAACGATAAGGTCTAACCAATGGAACTGAATTTTTCTTTTAGTATACTTATATCTTTCACGTCGGGTTCCGTCATCCAAATACCATTCGCTGAATTTAGAATTAAGTTCGACTAATGGATTATTGCTAAACTAATATAAAATACAATATAATTTTCTATTAATTTAAATCAATTTCAACAAGAAAATATAAGTATGCATGATTGATTTCAGCCGGCACCGTTGGAATATTACTTATTTCTTGGTACTTACATGATTGTGATGATCCTACAAATAATGCTTCCTTGTTGGTTTGGCACACGGATTATGGATAAGGTAAACAATAACCTTACATTACCTTACCTACCACCTTACCCCTAACTACCTAACGTACCTACCTTTTCCTTAGTATATTTTCTAGGTATTCCTTGGTACCTTAGCGTGCATTGTAAAAAGGATCTAAATGAATTGTAAATATTATGATATCAACTCAAATCAGAGCAGGGAAAGAATTTCTGATGATATTCTGAAGCTTACCAATGTCAAAATCCTTGTTTCCAACAAGATGCAGTAGGTACCTATCAAGCAAAAGGTTTTTATGGAGACTTGTAAAAAAACTTGGTTAACAACAAACAAAGACTAGGTTCATTGAATGGTCCATGGTCAGGGACCGTCGAAGCTTGAAATTATTGCATAATTGACAAATTAAAATTATTGTTTTTTTTTCAGAGCAACTTGCTGGCATTCTCCATTTACAACTGCGACTGGACTCCTAGATCGCGTCAGTTCAAGAGCAACATGCGTCTCTTTGTGGAGAGAACTAACAAGCCTCTCTCTATTACTGGAGGCAAGATGTTCTGTCTTTCACTTCCTGCTTTTACTTCTGTAAGTATAGATTATACCACTTTTTATCCTGAGATTGAGATTATGGGAATTGGCGTATTCTTGTTTTTTTTTTGTATTTCCTGAATGGATCGATATTAAGCTGCATTGGAAGCTGAACGCAATATAGCTGGTAAAAAGGGTAGGCAGATGGTGACTGATTATATGATATATTATAAGATTAGTCACTTAACATTCTCTTAAATTTCAGATTATGAATTCCGCTTATTCATTCTTCACACTGCTTCAACAAATGCAAGACTAAAATCTTTATGTAAAAGTACAGAGGGGCCTAACGGTATTTTCATGCGCTCGATCTACCACGCTGTTTATTATTTATTTAGTGTAGTAAGTAATGTTTTACTAAAATCTAAGGTTAGTGATTTGCATCTACTGTTATATTATACCCAGAAAAGTGACGAGTCTACAGTTTCAAGCAACTCTTTATCTAAGACGATGTTGGATCCTAGATTCCTAGCATTTCTTAAGGCGAACTTTATACATTTCGTTTTCTTGGCATTGAGAATTGTTGTCATTTGTCATAAAAGAAATCGGAAACCATTGATAGTGCACTGTTTACGTCGTCAAAATCTTGTCTATTTCTGTCTAGTTTAAAGATAAGGAATCATCTGAAAAGTGTATAACATCACAGATATCTTAAAGGATATCTGTGATGACATGATCTGTATGACAGATATCTTAAAGGATATCTGTGATGTTGTACTGTAATGACTTACCATATTAAATTAAAAATATGGTAAGTCATTGATATATACTGAGAATAAGAATGGACCCAGTATTGAGCCTTGAGGTACACCTAACTGAACTAGTAGCCTGGAATATTTCACACCATTAACATCTACACATTGGAACCTATTATGTAAATAAGAATGTATTAGTTTGAGAGCTTCGTTTTAGACACCGTAATGACGTAGTTTACGCAAAAGCGTGTCATGGCTCACGCAATCAAATGCTTTGGAAAGATTACAAAAAACTCCAATGGCAGTTTGCGAGTTTTCATATGCGTTAAATATGAGTTTTTGCAGAGCAACATCCGCATCTACAAAAACCACCGCTGAAGTAGCTCATTGGTTAAAGCCAACAAAGGTGCCATTAATGTTAATGGTTTTGGTCTTGAAAGAAGTTGCACCACAGACTTTATTAGGATTCTCGTGTTCTACTATGGTTTATTTCTACGAGCTATATTATTTTTAAACTTGCTTCAACAATTAGCTGTACCTACAAGGCCTGTATTCTATTCTTATTAAATCTTGGAATTAAGTAAATGGTCTAATTTTATTGATGAAAAGTGATATTTATGAATAAATATTCAAATGTTTCACTTTAATAAGTTTTAAAATATTATTTAGCACTTTGTTTGATCTTTGATGTTTGAACTTGGGATTTATTTGCAAATAGGTATAATATCGAATATACCTACTTATTCTTTATAATTAAATAATGAAAGTAAGACATTTCCTTTTCGTTTTGTACTTTAAGTTCTGTGTTGATATCATGTTGTAATCTGAATCTTAAAAATACAGTTCTTTACTAAAACAACATTTTTTATTGTGTGCCTCTGTGTTGTCCTGTGATTCAATCCCTCCGTTGCCTCCAGGTTGTCGCTTAAATTTACGGGAGGCCTCTGAAGTTAGAGAAACTCTAGCTGCATGGTGTAAAATGCTGCAGCCGACCACCCCTGAGCAGGGAGGTCTCTGACGCTGGGGCAATCCTCCCGCGTGCCGGAGGGCAGGACATTCCTCTTGCTGAACGTGAGGTGCTGCATAGTACCTCTGCTGTGCTCCTGGACAGAGAAGCCTCTGAAGTCAGGGCATTATACTCGCATGGTGTAAGACAACAATGCGGCCCCTTCTGGTAGCGTAAAGCGTTATAAAGCGCCTGCGCTATTAAACCCGTACAGCATCTGCGGCAATTAATAAAGGAAGCCTTTACAAAAATCTATAGTAATAGTTACTTCTCAATGCAATTAGAATAATTTATTGGACAATTACTGAATTGCCGTTAATTCAGTAATAAGCTATTAATCTAAAACTATATTTTTCAGTCTATTTATATTTTAGCTGTTGTGTCCAACAACTCTTCTTTTAATTCGGTATATCATCCTTTGTTTTCAAGTATGAAATCGTATGACACTCATTTAACTCACGTTTTATAAATATATTTTTTTACCACTGAAAAGCAAGTCTTTGGTTACCTTCGACTGTTTCACATCTAAAATTATATTTTACACTATAAATTTTCTCTTGGAATGGAATACTCCGGAATACTTATATATTTTTTCATTTTCATCATAAATTGTAACCTGTCAAATTTCTTTTTCTACACCTTATACTTCACACGATAAGGCCAGGTCTACAGCTACACTGTAAAATTAGGGGTTTATTTATAAATGGGGTTGCTTGTAGCTCGTTGCGTTAAGTGACGTTAAAACGTCAAATATGTATGGTTAAACAGTCGCTAATCATTACTTAACTTTAAGCAACGTTTATAAATAACCCCCTTAATATAATAAGGCCAGATCTCCAGTGTAAAGTTACCGTCATAGGTCAAGTTTACATTCTAACCTCTCATAAAGCTAGTGTAATAAATGTTTGCAATAAGGCCTCTATAATAAAGCCAGGTTCCACTATAATCCGTTTTTATTATTTCTTATCGTCATTCAACTATGAAGTAATTTGAATTATGTTTGAAATGTTTAACATGTATTTCCAGAATGTCTGAAGAAAACTATAAAAACGCAGTCGAACCTATCAGTTTCAGTCTTAGTCCAGTTTTAGCTCAATTTTAACCCAGTTTTAATGCGGTTTTAAGTTCTGTGTTGATATCATGTTGTAATCTGAATCTTAAAAATACAGTTCTTTACTAAAACAAAATCTTTTATTGAGTGCCTCTGTGTTGTCCTGTGATTCAATCCCTGGACTGTTTTCGGGCCTCACGCTTACATCTATGGGAGGTCCCCCTGAGCAAGGAGGTCTCCGACGCTGAGGCATCCTATAGGAGGGCATGACATTCCTCTTGCTGAGCTTAAGGCGGTGCAAAGTGCCTCTGCTGTTCTCCTGGACAGAGAAGCCTCTGACGTCAGGGCATTACACTCGCATGGTGTAAGACAACAATGCGGCCCCTTCTGGTAACGCCTGCGCTGTTACGAGATATCTTTTTTTTTACTTTTCCTCGTCTGGACAGGGTTGTTGACATCACAAATCTCCTATACCTGCTCGATGTAAGACGCCACAGCCCTGCTCCTCGTTCCTTTTCCACTACTGCCTGTTGTTCCTGATCTTCGTTTCTGCTCCACTACTGCCTGTTGATCCTGCTTCTCGTTCTTGCTGTCGAGTCGGGATACTCGCTGTAGTTCTAGTCTCAAACCTTTTTTATCCTTTCTGTACTTATTTCTTCTTAAAAAAACTTCTGGCTTACAAATTAGCCCTCCGGCCAATCGTAACGTTACAATATAAAATTCGTTTCTTCGTTTCTGCCATGTAGGATTTGATAAAGTCGCCACCTACTTTTAAACTAATTTCAATACTGTCCCTAATTATTTCAGACGATCTAGGTTATTCGAATAATTGAAAAAAATATTTTCATGTACCTGATTGAATAATGTTTATTTTTCATATTCCTTTACCGCTGCTATCTCTCTTAATTAAAATAGATCTCATGTTCCATTTGCGGATGGGCGAACGTCACCTCTGCTAATTGCATCTCATTTAAAGAGTACGGAACTCTCAACTAACTTGCATCCTTTCCCAACGGCCCTTGTTTAACTAGAGAAGGCACTTATTGTAGTTTTGGTGTATTCCCGTTGTCCCCTTAAATTTGGCCCCTTCATGGGGACAACGACATTAATCCCTTTAATAAATACATATGAATTAATAGCTTCAGATTAACTTTGATGAAACTTTGATGTAGTAGTCTAGTGTGGGTAGTCTTTAATTTTATATAAAATTGCGTTTTGTAAAAAAGAGAGCTAATAAAATGTCAGGATCATGCGCTGAATAAAATAGACGTATGGTTAGTATAGTTTTAGCAACACGCCCCGGCTTCGAACGTAACATAAAAAGAAGAAAGCAATATATATGCATATAGTCCCCGTCACGAGAAACTATACATTTGGTAATCCCAAATTCAATGAACGCGTCTCAATTCCAGTACCACAAAACAAGATGACAGCGCTTTATATCGCTAAAATATAACTTGACCAAGTGAAATTGTTCGTTAGTTTCGTAATACACGTATTTTACTGTTGTTTCTGTTTGGTATTATTTTTTTACGCTACGTAACTGAGTAGAAGTTCTTTGTTTACCAAATTTATAGCTTCTCGTGACGTATACTTTCTTTTTTCTGTCTTGGTGTCGTACTACCAGCCTGTTGCGTTAAGCATGTGGTTTAGATTAAAATGTAACTATTTTTAATGTATTTTATTGGAGATGGATAACGCTCCCATACAAGTTTGGCCCAGCATGGACATTAATAAAACAATATATATTATGAAGAAATATTTGTATTTAATAGACCTGTTTATATTTTATTACTCTAGAACTAGGTGGTGACGAAATATCAGACATTTTAGTTAAACATTTTGGTATGACATTTTGACGTTTTAATACAGTAAGTATTTACATTGTCGTGAAGGCCCAGTGATTAAGGCCTCGCTACTCATGCACGAGGTTGTGGGTTCAAATCCAGGAAAGTACCAATGTGATTTTTTTCAATTCATATTATCTTGGACATTAGGTACTGATATCGGTTAAGAAAAAACATCGTGAGAAAACCTGGACTCATATTTAATATAAGTCTGAAATCGCCAACCTGTCTTGACCAAGCGTGGTGATCAATTCTCGTGCCTTCTCTGTATGAGAAGAGGCATCAGCCCTGTAGTGGGCAAATAATACGCTGGTATTATTATTATTTACTTTTAATCATATCACATAGATCAGTCCTGTGCTTCTCGCATACAGCGAATTTCCGCGACTTCTAGGTCATATTTCCACCATGTGAAGGGTCTACCTATGTTCCGCAGTGGACTTTTTGGCTAAATGATGATGATGACTATTATTTGAAAGAAAACGCGTTCATTTGTTCAGTTGTTCAGTTGTTCATAGCCGTGGTCGCATGCCTGTATACCATGTGGGTGCCAGGAACACCATCAAAGTTATAATGGCATGCGACAAAGGCTTTATCTTGACCATTTTTGTACCTATGTCTTGATTTCTGTCTGAAAGATTTTCTTGTTTCGTACTTTTTAGATCACTTTTATTTTCCCGTAGTCGGGTTTCAGTTTTTGAAACTTAATTTTTTATTGACCTTTCGATTTATCGCAAAGAAGGTTGTCAAAATAATGTTCGAATTACCAAGCATGTTTGAGAAAAAGAAGTTTTCACTAAAAAAACAACCATTTCTATAAAATTCCAACGTAGTTAATTAATTAAAAGTAAAAAAAAAAAAAAGTAAAAAATATTTATTTAGGAACAACAACAAAATTAACACAAATTACAATGGAAACGATGATAGCTACAAAAGTTAAGAACTGTGTCGCAGCTATCAACGCCCGTCTAAACATAAGATGCACATTGTTCCAAACTAATCTGTGACTATGGGTACAGTTTAGCTAGCTTTAGTGAGTTTTTAAATTATAAATATTCCATGCAAACTTTGTATGTTGGTAGGTGTGGTGTGTATTGTGAGTGGGGTGTGTATTGTGAGTGGGGTGTGTGTGGTGTGGGTGAGTGTGTGGGTGTGTATGAGCTAGTGTGTGTGACTATGTGTGTGTGAGCGAGAATGTGTGAGTGTGTGAGCGAGGAATGTGTGTGAGTGCCAAGACTAGTTTTAAGTTTCCACAATCTTTTCAGTTGCATCATAAGAAAGAGATTTCAACCAGTCTGTCAACTTTACTCTCAAAACATTACGAGATAAGCGGTAGATATCGATGCTTTTGTTAACTTTATTGTAGATCTTGGGGCTGATGAACCTGAAGTGTCTTCTCGCCACTGCTGCTCTACAAGGCACAATTTTGCAGATTCTGTCGGAGAGGCGTTTCGCAGTACTGTAGGTTGGGTCGAAAGGTACAAGCATATGTTTTTTGAGGACAGTCTGTAGTACGAAAAGCTGCCTAACCGTGAGGACTTTGCAAAGTGAATAAAGGTCACGTGTCGGATACCGGATCGGTTTTTTTGCAAGGACCTTGAGTACGGCCCTCTGCGCCCTTTCTAGTCGGAGCATGGTTGTTTTATGGGCACCACCCCACGCGGTCACGCAATACCCAAGGACTGATTGAGCGAGAGCAAGGTAGACAGTAATCAGACATTTGAAGTCAGCAACCGCCCTAAGTTTAAAAAAAATGTAAATTAATCTACGCACTCGTGTCACCGTAGAATTGACATGCTTTTTCCATTTTAAATGGTTATCAATGATAACACCGAGATATCGTATGCTATCGGCTGCATCGATGGGTGTGCAGTTACAAGTGCAAGAGTTAGTGAGTATGCACGTGTGAGCTTTAACTTTCATGGAAATGGGGGGCTGGCTTAGGATGCCTGGGGTAAAGGGAATAAACTTTGTCTTGCTAATGTTGAGCGTGAGGAGGTTTGTACTTAACCATTTCATGACAATACTGAGAGCCATCTCCGCTTTATAAAAAGTGTCAGACCAATCGTTGCCGTTAATTATAAGAGCTGTATCGTCGGCGTATGAGACGATCCTAGAGTTAGGAGAAGATAATTGGCATAGTTCGTTCACGTAAATGAGGAAGAGAGTTGGTCCAAGAACACTTCCCTGAGGGACACCAAAAGTAACATTCTCTTCTTTGCTAGTGTAGCTTCCTATTTTAACTACCTGGTGGCGGTCATTCAGATAGCTGCGGAAGATGTCGTGTGCAATACCGCGAATACCAATGCTTTCCAACTTGGACAGTAACTTGGGGACAGAGACAGTGTCGAAGGCTTTGGATAAATCTAGGAAGATACCAAGAGTTTTTTGTTTATTATTTAAGTGACCAGTTATTATGTCTGTGAGTTCCAGAACAGCGTCTTCTGTTGATTTTCCAATTCTGAAGTCAAATTGATTTGCAGACAGAATATTGTTTTTATTAAGAAAATTTACAAGTCTAACATTAAGCACTTTTTCAAAAATTTTGGACAATGTCGTAAGTATCGATATAGGTCTGTAGTTAGAAACACTGCTCTTGTCACCAGTCTTGAATATTGGGTGAACTATAGCGGTTTTAAACGCATTTGGGAATACACCCGAAGATAAGCACAGGTTAAATATGTGAACAAGAGCGGGAATGACAAAGTGCCTAGTGGCCTTAATAACAGAGGCCGAGATACCATCACAACCTACAGCACACTTGTCTTTTAGGTTTAGGATGATTTTTTCGATTTCATCATCATCCACGCAATACATCACCATAGAACTTAAAGGGGACGGCATACCAGGGCTCAGTGGCCCTGGTTCAGGTTGAATACCTGCTGCATTGAATGAGGGAGGAATAGGTTGGGGGATTTTAGCGGCTAAATTACTGCCGACATTCGCGAAATATTTATTTACCTCGTTAACTGACTGAGTGGGCTCGACACAGCATTTCAGCAGCTCCGAGGCAGGTGCTTTGCTAGCCTGATTCAGGTTCGCCACTTGAGTGATCAGTCGCCATGTCTCTTTTGGGTTATTCCTGGCCTTCTGAAATTCTGTGGTTTCATAATTTTGTCTGAGTTTTTTAAGGAGATTATTACAGTAATTACGATACCGGACGAAAACAAGTTTGTGAGAGTCGTTTTCCGGATCTTTCAAGAAGGTCCTGGACAGTTTGTCTCTATGACGAATACATCTCAGAAGGCCAGGTGTAATCCAGGGTTTCATAATACGTAGTCTGCTAGGAATGGTTGAAGATTCAGTGTGGGACTTTATGGAGGTTGACAAAAGAGAGACAAGACATTCAGCCGCTAGGTCAGGGTTATTACACTGAAGGATAGGAGAAAAATCTGTATTTTTCATATCGTTTATAACCTCAGGGATGTTAATTTTCGTAAGTAATTTCTTAGGAGCATTAGCTGTTGTAATATATTGGTTGCAGAAAAGAAGAACAGGAAGATGATCCGTAATAAGACAGTCCAGTACCAGGGTTGTTGCTGTGGAGGGCGATCGCAGCAGAACATGGTCAAGGCAGTTCGCGAGCCTGGTGGGGAAAGTGTGCGCGGGAAGCATTGCATGTGACGCTGTAGTATTTAAATATTCATCAGCATTAGAGTCGAGGCTGCTCGACACAATGTTAATGTTTATGTCTCCAATAAGAGCAATTGTTTTGTAACCTGCAAGCTTGTTTAGTAGATCATCCAAACTAGAAAAGAAAGGTGATAAATCCCTATACGAGGGAGAGCGGTAAAGGGCGATAAGAGCGACCCTGTCAGAAAATTTAAGCAGCAGGCAGTTAGCATCATTAAAGGAAGGGACTTCGACAGAGCACTCCAATGAATCTCTAGTATAAGCAACAACACCCTCATTCTGGTTTTTAAAGGAGGAAGCGTGGGTTACGTACCCGGGTAAGGCAGGGATATTGGGACATTTACTCAGCCAGCACTCAGACAGTAAGATCACGTCAATAGAGAACTTCAATCTAGCTATCAGTACCAATAGGTGATTAAAATTACAGTTAATGCTCCGAATATTAACGTGAAGGACCTTCAGAGAACAAGACGAGTTGGTAACATACTTGTAACTAAGCTCCGGCGTGCAAATGAAGGAATTGGAAACAGATACCTGTTCAATCTCATTGTTTTTGGTGTTTATATTATCCATTTTCCATTAATAGTACAAACAAAGGGATCCAAAAGCTATGGGCAGGGCAATCTTTAAGCAACAGTGGGTTCATGAAGGTAGCATCTCCAACCCGGAGCGCGGAAAGAGTAATATAAAGAGTTTTTTGTAGATGCAGCGAATAGAACTTAGAAGATGAAAAAATTGTGGCAATCACAACGTTAGGTAGTAGATGTAGGTAGGTTTGCTGTGGAGTGTGTTTTAAATTGATTTGTGTGACTAAGAGTGCTAAAATATAGATAGTGCAAGTAAAAACAACAAAAATCAAAATAATATAAACGACTATTGAAGCCGATCCAACAGATAAAAACAAAAACAAAAGGTACAAGAACAATAATGAATGAACTACAAAATTATGATGAGTTAAGGGGATATCAACTATAAGTAATGAATGAACTACAAAATTATGATGAGTTAAGGGGATATCAAGTATATGAAGTAAGTCATTTGGGTTTCACAATATTGACAAGATCCGCCTCAGATTTGACTTCTAGATGCTTGCAGCCCACTTTTTCACGAAGATAGATCTTACCATGTTTTACCCAGCAAAATTTGTAGTCATTCGATTTGGCAGCATCTCGAGCCAAGAAAAAGAGCCTTTTATTCCTTGCTGATAAATTCTCCGAGATATATACTGGTTTCGCTGGACCACCAATTTTTAGGTGTTCCGTAGTAATCTTGAAACTTTCTCTGATGTGTTTCCTGAACTTATATAGAAACTCCTCTTTCTACTATGATCACACACTACTATGATCGTCTTGTTAGCCGGGTCTTTTGATTTTATGCGAAATACATCTTTGACTTCGAGCGGTTGTATTTCCATGTTTACAATGCTGCCAGTATTAATGACAGTGTTCAGCAGAGTAGCCTTAGTCTCAGAGTTGCTGACCGGAATATTGCGAAATTCTAGGCAAGTTGACCTACTGCTTTGCTCAAAGTATTCTAGTTTAGTTTCTAACTTTTTAATGTAGGAATTGTTTCCTTTGCGCTCGGTTTCTAGATATTCCACTCGAGAGGTCAGCTGATCGAACTTGGTAGACATGAGATCGACATTTTCCCGGATTTGATCTACCAGAGAATATAACTTCTCGTACTTCTCTTCTTGCTGGTCTTTGAGTTCGCGAAACATTTCCCTCATGTCGAAGATGAAAGTGGATAATCTGTCGTCGCCCACATCATCATCCTCTTCTGGGCATTTGCGCTTACCATTTCGGAAGGTGGTAGTCCGTGAATTGTTATTAGAGGGTGTGTCTGCATTTAAATTTAAGCTCGGTTCCGAAGAGCTATGTGGTGTGTAAAGCAGGGGCTGGGGAGTACTGAAAACTGTCGATGGGGTCGTCTCCGCCTGCGTTTTCTGAGCCTGAGGCGGTGGAGAGCGCTGCATTCTCGGCATTTCCTAACTCCCTTCGAGGCGATCAACGGCTGATATTTATTGCAAAAATTAAAAAGTAAAAATCGCAAAAATAAAATAGCAATAGTTTGCAAAACAAAACAAAAACAAAAACAAAAAGTGCAAACGAAGACTCAGCAACCCAGATTTGAACTCGGAGCTCTGAGTGTACATCCGTAGTGAGAGCGCTAGACCACCGCGCTATTTCGACACTAAGAGGACTTGGCGAAATTAGTGACTACTTCTGCGTCGAGCGAGCTGAACCAATCAAAGCGGTTCGGTCGATTTCTTTGTGTTATCTCGAGCGGTCAAAGTCCAATATGTTTACACTTTTATAATTTTTAGTTCGTTGAGATTTTAAAACTGTTCTCATTTAGAGTTAGCGTTATCGATTCACTGTGATTTTTCACACAATTGTCACTTGTCCTTCACAGGTAATTACTGTAAAGTTGTATAGGAAATTAAAGCACTTTTTACACAGTTTTAGAATTTTAGACACAGAGCTGATTGGAAGTACGTGTGTACGCGTTAACGTCACGGCGCGGGGGGGGGTTAATAAGGAGTTAAAAAAAAACTATCTTTCAAGAACTGACACTTCACTCTAAATTATACTATACAGATATTGCAGGTCTGGCTTATAATTATTATTACCTACTTTACCTCTTAGATCCAAACCAAACTTACAATATTATGGGCCTGTTTCACCACCTACGATTAAGTTCCTATTAACTTACTTGGCAGATAATTTCATACAAATTATGTTCAAGTTTTGAATTTATTCCGTAAGTAGTGACTATTCAGACATTGTGAAATAGGGCCTATGTCTCACTAATTGTAAATAATCATCCTACTCTCAACAGAAGACCAACATTCAACAATGTTGGCTTCCTTCATTGCTCTGCGCTCCATTACGGGTACTTGGTACTTTGGTACATACTTACCTACCTAAAGAAAGGCTATCAAGTAGACGGTTTAAAATAAACATGAGGTTTTGGAAGCTTCTTGCCATTTGGCTTGGGAATAATTTGAGCTTTCTAATTTTTCAAAGATTTACAACTATTATTCCAAAGCATTTACTTTATCTTTGTTATTGCTTTCTATTTACTGTTTTCCATAAACCAATTGTCTCGGCAAGAAATTAAAGTTTATAGAAGAAATGATACTCTATTTCACCGATCTAGCCGTGTCGTCTGAAGTCTGACCTTTGTTTTTATGCGTAATAAATAATAACTGAGATACTAGACGTTTTTCTAACCAAACAATTTTGAAGGTTTGCCTAACTTTTTATCAGTTTTGGTTTTATTTGTATGCTATATTTATGCAAATATAAATAGGAGTACCCCAAGGCAGTGTCGTAGGTCCATTTTTGGACTAATAGTCTCGTACAAAAATGTAACTTTTTGATTCTCGTGTTGATGTCTTTCGTTCGAGCGTTAGGTGACGATGACACGAGTTCCAAGATTTTTGTTCACCCAAAAAGTGTTCAACGCGCCTAATAAAGAAGTTTTCACTTCAATAAAAAATGGTATACGTATAGGCTTCATCTTTAAGATAATTTATGGAAAATATATTAATAATGTAATTTTAAAGTCCTTTGAAACCTACTCATAAATTAAACTCTCTTTGAACAAACTATAATGGGGCAGTCTAGTGTGTGCATACTCTTTAATTAGAAAAAGAAATGCATTTTAGTAGAAAAAGTGCTAATAACAAGCCAGGGTCATGTGTAGAACAAAAGCGATGGAGCTGTAGTTTTGTTTACCTTGCGTAAATATTTTGTTGTAGGTAATAATGGAGAGTAGTGGAGGCCCAGTTGTAGGTCATGGGTTCGAACCCAAGCAGGCGCTTTACTTTGTGTAAATAATTTCATCACCACTGCTCTCAAAACGGTGAAGGAAAACATTGTACACCCAAAAATTCGAAGACATGTGACATCTACAAACCCACACCGGCCCGCGTGGAAGATTACGGCACTCCCTCTCACATAGAGGAGGCCTGTGTCCCAGCAGTGGGAACATTAATAGGCTGATTATGTAATAATAGCAAATTAACAGTTTCGTATCCGTCTAAAACAAGTATCGTCATATTGCTATGAGGAACTCAATAAGCTACTAGCATAATAGCCAATGATGTCCAAATAACTGGATAATAAGTTTGATGCACTTAAAAATACAAACAATGGCCACAATAGTACCAGAAAGACTCGTAAAAATTAAATAAATAATTATTGCAAAGTGAAAACCCTTTGAGACAGGTTTCTAAAAAATAAATACGTTCAAACGCCACTCCACTCTACTCTAAACGTTAATATCTAGTCTGCAACTCTTGGCTACTTTATAACAGCGCAGCTATCAGATCCACACATAGTCATATCTTACACGGTCGCAATATAACAATTTGGATAATGGAAAAGCATCAAGTAGACTGCTTTAAAATAAACATGAAGTTTTGGAGGTTCCTTGCTATTTGGCCCGGCGACGATGCTAGCCATAGTTATAGCTATTATTCCAAAGCATTTATTATGACCTTTGTATTCGTCTACTATGTCTTATTCTCTATAAACTTCTATTTCTTGCCGAGACGGTTGGACATTTTTATCGACGATTTGATGTTCTATTTTACAGACTGTTCTGTATTATCTAAAGTTTTGACGTTTCTCTTAATGCGTAACCAAATTATCGCGATACTGGATGTTCTAGAGAGTGAAATGTTCCAACCTGAAGATTCTGAAGGAAAGGCTATTATAAAAAAAGCTAAGAAGTTTAACAAGATGTATTGGAAAGCAGTAGCATTTGTGTCAATTACATCAAATATTACACACCTTTCACCGATAATAGTACATTTAATAAAAGGAACAGAACTACTATTTCCTGTCTGCAGTTATGGTTTTTTTTCTGAGGCATTCAGAAATAAGTTTGTATATCCCATATATTTGTATCAGGGTGCCGGCATAACTTTTCATATGCTGTATAATTTGAACGTTGACACGTTTTTTTTGGGATTAATGGTTTTTATAATAGCCCAACTGGAAGTTCTTGATTTAAAGTTAAGGAAAGTAACAGACGAGAATAAACTTGGCGATGAAGATAGTGAAATATCTAGAGAGCCGACCGACAGAAATAAGGAAGCTGTTGAGAAAATTAACAAATGTATCATACATTTTGATGAAGTGGGCAGGTGAGTTTAAACTGACTTCTTTTTTCATACATCTCTATCTAGCCGTGTTTACTGTGACGGTACTAACTATGTATCTATTATGTGTATGTCCCCAGGTTTTGCGACCTCGTCGAAGAAGTTTTCAGTGTGACGTTGTTCGTACAATTCAGCATGGCATCTTGTATCATATGCGTTTGCTTGATGAGATTCACTATGGTAAGGCATATTATTTTTATTTTTTTGATGTGTAACATCTCTCCTCTTGATTTTCTGCAAATCTTTCCTCTCACTTACAATCTGTGGAAGCGACTTAGTGAAAAGGAACGGAAGTGTGTAACAGCAAGCCGCGCGCTATTTGATTTGACCAATGAGCGCGCGCGGTGCTAGATTTGGAGGTAGAGTTGGGTAGAGTTGGTACCAACTTTTCCGAGAGGTTGGTACTCTCAGCCAACATGTCAGATGTTACACATCACATGCGAGTAACTGTAAGGTTCACTCAATTTTTTGAAGTGAAAACTTCTTTAGCGGCGTTGTGCATTTTTTTGGGATGGGTAAAAATTTTGAAACTCGCGTTAGAATGTGACCGTAAGATCCGTTGCCTAGCAACCGACAAAGTATCAAAATAAATAGTCTTTGACATTACAAAGCACAAAGCGCTAGTGCAAAGTGAAGTGCTACTAACATAGTCATAAGACTTATTTTATTAACACAAGTTTTGTTTTAAATATTAAAATATATATGTTTAGATTAAGGTATTTTTCTATGGGCCTGTGTTGCCTGCAATAAATGGTATTATTATTATAATTTATATATGTCTACATATATATATATATATATATTCTTTATTGTACACCACAAAAATACATAACAGAAAAAAAATATAAATTTGACACTACAAAATATACAATTGGCGGCCTTATCGCTTTCCGCGATCTCTTCCAGGCAACCATATCTCGGGACCCTGGGGTCCCGGACCTTTGGAAGGCGTACGAGGGGCCAAAGCCAACTCGCAGAGGCCCGTTAGACGTGCTTAATGAAATGAGGCACCAACCGGCGATTATCCCTGTATGCACTATGCAAGTGCACCCAAGGACAACCCCCGGTTGGTGTAGGACTATTGCAGGAAATGGAAACAAATTCAATAGACTATGGGTTTGGGTGGCTAAAGTTGACTGGTGACCTGGAACTATGGAAGGTCTATGGCCCCTGCCTGATCAGTGTTTTATATATACACGGATAAAATGGCAGGGGGTGACTTGCACACTCAATAATAGGCCCCCGAAAACGGTCGCTTGCACAAAGTGTCGTAGCGACAAGGGGGCAACATGTCCTGAGGTGCTTATGAGGAGTGGAGCGGTATTCCACGGCTATCAGGAGAATCCCGGAAGTACGGTCAAGATCCCTACCAGCATCTCACTGGAATACTTCCTTCCTCCGAGCACATTTGCTCTTGCGAATCTCCACTCAAGCCGGCCAATTAAGGCAAGAATGAGGTGGGAGCTCTGTTCCTCGTCAGTGTTCACTCCAGCCGGCCAATAAAGGCAAGCCAGAGATGAGGAACAAGATTTCTCCCGGGAGATAGGGTCCGTGGGGTCGCTACTGCCCAACAGCTCGCCACATGCTGCCCTGCTTTTCTGTATCTCTCTTGGTCTGGCTCCTCATTCTAGACTTGTTCCGGCAAAGTAAACTCTACCGGCACAGACCTAGAGTTTGGAGCGCGCAAGCCCCACCACGACGTCAACGTAGAGATACGGGTAAGAAATTTTACCCATATTGATGGGTAAAAAAAAACAGACAAAACTTACTTCATGAAAAGTGTTTATTCACAACGTCGGCACTCCTGGGGGCCAAGTCTACTAATTTACAAATGTCATAATGGTGTCACGATGGTGAGTTTTTGACAGATTTTGTATGGCAAATCTGTCAAGAACTCACCATCGTGACACCATTATGACGTTTGTAAATTAGTAGACTTGGCCCCCTGGAGTGCAACCCATTGTTTTTTTTTAATATTTTTTTTTTCATTATTTAACACAACTAATTATTTACACTAGGTACCAAATTAAATGACTAGCTATACAAATAAATACAAAAATAAAAGGACAGTAACTTAGGCCGAAGTATTCATCCGCATCGTTATCATCCGGAATCGTGCCTAGAAGACTGGCAGCATTGCCACGTACAGCGTACACGCAGGCTTACCCACCTTTCAAGGCAACAACGGCATGCCGTTTGGTATCTTCCCATCGTCACGTACCAATCCGTTTGGTTCTAATACCGGTGGTACGTCGGTGGTGAAAAGGGCTCCATTAATAATATCGTTGATGCTGGCGTGCCGAGCGAGAGCAGTGGTGGCCCAGTGGTAACGGCCCCGACTTACGAGTTGTAGGTCGTGGGTTCGAACCCAAGCAGGCACTTTACTTTGTGTAAATAATTTCATCACCACTGCTCTCAAAACGGTGAAGGAAAACATCGTGAGGAAACCGACATGTCTTAGAACCAAAAAATTCGAAGACATGTGACATCTACCAACCCGCACTGGGCCCGCGTGGTAGATTACAGCCCACTCCCTCTCACAGAGAGGAGGCCTGTGTCCCAGCAGTGGGAACATTAATAGGCTGATGATGATGATGATGGCGTGCAATGCGGCCTACGCTCCTATAACAGGACAGGTCATGATGCCCGAGATTGTCGACAGCTTCACTGCAGTGCGCAAGCGGAGACACGTAGCGAGCCGAAACGATATGTCATCCATCATTGTGGCTATGGTGGATGACGGGAGCGCCAGAAGCCACAGGCCTGACTCCTTTTCTCCCACAGCCAGCAGACGGGCACGCTCAACAGTATTAGGTGACGTGCTTCCCATACTCCAGAGCGACACGTCCCACCTTCTCTGGGAGGACGGGTTGTCGGGCAAATCCGTATTGGGACCTGCCATTTTCCAAGCGTTCAACACATTGGTCAAACAAGGTACCTCAAAATCGACCAGTTTGAAAGATAAAAGATTCGTCAAAAATTGGGGAACCCAGGGGATGAAGATAGTCTTTTTCCGTAATTTTGATATTTGGTGCTAAAGTATTTTGCTTAAGCTGTCTGTCAGTGGTTTGGAGAAGATATAACTAACATAACCTATCCTTTTTTTTTTTTTTTTTGACGCTGGGAAAAATGCATTACGCATGCCCACCCATCGGGGGATGGGAGGGGTATGTGGGACTCCCCGGAAAATCCGGTATACCCACTAAACGACCCAGCGGCGCTCCTACCTCGTCTGCAAAGAGGAGGACTGGGAATCCGGCAGAGCCATAACATCCAGTCCCCCGCTGACGACCGCCCGCCTTGCAGGCGAGCCCGACACGCCCCCCCCATCGGGGAGGGGCCCAGGAATGACCGCGAGCGCTCTGTCATTCCCGCCCGACATGGATGGTGAACTGTGCAATGCAGGAGAAGGCGCCCCCGCACCCGTCTCCCGCTGTTCACCACCAGGGGGCATAAGACGACGATCGTACAATCGCCTTCTCATGCCCCGTCTTCGCCTGCGGAGCGGCGCTGCGAGAGGGTCGTCCTCCCGCGCGCGCTCCGCGTCCTCCTTCTGCGACATTACGTCCTCGCAGAAGGAGGCGACCGCTGTCCAGGCCCCCTCGCTTTCCAGCATCGAGTTGACGACGCCGGGAAGCGAGAGGTCCTGCCCGACCGCTGCGCTCAGACTGCGGCGCAGCTCGGACCAGGCTGGGCACACCTCAAGGGTGTGCTGAGCCGTGTCCTCCGCCGCGCCACAGTCGTGGCACGACGGGGTCTCCTCCCTTTGGATCCGGTGCAGGTACGTTCCGAAACACCCATGGCCGGACAACACCTGCACCAGACGGAAAGAGAGGAAACCGTGGGACCGCTCGAGCCAATCCTTCAGGACTGGCCCGAGCGCGTCCAGAGTTCGGCGGCCGAAAACGGCATTGGCGAGGTCCTCCGTCCAGTGATGGACGATTGCGTCCCTCACCTCTTGCCGCACGGCCTCCCGCTCTTCTGCGGCGGGGGGCTCCCCGAGCGCCTTACACCGCGCCGTCCATTCGTACACTCTGGTCAGCACCCACGCCTCGAGCTCCCAAGGAGGGGTGCCGGCCAGGGCGCACGCCGCCGAGAAGCCCACCGACCGGTAGGCCCTCGCCACCCGCAGTGCAATGGCCCTTTGGGGCCTACGGATGGTAGTGGCGTTCTCCCTCCTGTGGAGGGAGTCCGCCCAAATCGGGGCCCCGTAAAGGGCCAAAACATAACCTATCCTAACCGAACATAACCTAACCTAACCTAACATAGTCGGAACTAAAGAACCCCGGGACAGAATTTGATGCGCCTTGGCCTGAGTAAAGGGAGAAGTACTTCAAAACTACAGTGGTATGAACTGTGGCCGTAGTGGGACCAGCTCCCATATATTTTTGCCCACTATCTTTCACATTTTGAAACGATAAGGTCTAACCAATGGAACTGAATTTTTCTTTTAGTATACTTATATCTTTCACGTCGGGTTCCGTCATCCAAATACCATTCGCTGAATTTAGAATTAAGTTCGACTAATGGATTATTGCTAAACTAATATAAAATACAATATAATTTTCTATTAATTTAAATCAATTTCAACAAGAAAATATAAGTATGCATGATTGATTTCAGCCGGCACCGTTGGAATATTACTTATTTCTTGGTACTTACATGATTGTGATGATCCTACAAATAATGCTTCCTTGTTGGTTTGGCACACGGATTATGGATAAGGTAAACAATAACCTTACATTACCTTACCTACCACCTTACCCCTAACTACCTAACGTACCTACCTTTTCCTTAGTATATTTTCTAGGTATTCCTTGGTACCTTAGCGTGCATTGTAAAAAGGATCTAAATGAATTGTAAATATTATGATATCAACTCAAATCAGAGCAGGGAAAGAATTTCTGATGATATTCTGAAGCTTACCAATGTCAAAATCCTTGTTTCCAACAAGATGCAGTAGGTACCTATCAAGCAAAAGGTTTTTATGGAGACTTGTAAAAAAACTTGGTTAACAACAAACAAAGACTAGGTTCATTGAATGGTCCATGGTCAGGGACCGTCGAAGCTTGAAATTATTGCATAATTGACAAATTAAAATTATTGTTTTTTTTTCAGAGCAACTTGCTGGCATTCTCCATTTACAACTGCGACTGGACTCCTAGATCGCGTCAGTTCAAGAGCAACATGCGTCTCTTTGTGGAGAGAACTAACAAGCCTCTCTCTATTACTGGAGGCAAGATGTTCTGTCTTTCACTTCCTGCTTTTACTTCTGTAAGTATAGATTATACCACTTTTTATCCTGAGATTGAGATTATGGGAATTGGCGTATTCTTGTTTTTTTTTTGTATTTCCTGAATGGATCGATATTAAGCTGCATTGGAAGCTGAACGCAATATAGCTGGTAAAAAGGGTAGGCAGATGGTGACTGATTATATGATATATTATAAGATTAGTCACTTAACATTCTCTTAAATTTCAGATTATGAATTCCGCTTATTCATTCTTCACACTGCTTCAACAAATGCAAGACTAAAATCTTTATGTAAAAGTACAGAGGGGCCTAACGGTATTTTCATGCGCTCGATCTACCACGCTGTTTATTATTTATTTAGTGTAGTAAGTAATGTTTTACTAAAATCTAAGGTTAGTGATTTGCATCTACTGTTATATTATACCCAGAAAAGTGACGAGTCTACAGTTTCAAGCAACTCTTTATCTAAGACGATGTTGGATCCTAGATTCCTAGCATTTCTTAAGGCGAACTTTATACATTTCGTTTTCTTGGCATTGAGAATTGTTGTCATTTGTCATAAAAGAAATCGGAAACCATTGATAGTGCACTGTTTACGTCGTCAAAATCTTGTCTATTTCTGTCTAGTTTAAAGATAAGGAATCATCTGAAAAGTGTATAACATCACAGATATCTTAAAGGATATCTGTGATGACATGATCTGTATGACAGATATCTTAAAGGATATCTGTGATGTTGTACTGTAATGACTTACCATATTAAATTAAAAATATGGTAAGTCATTGATATATACTGAGAATAAGAATGGACCCAGTATTGAGCCTTGAGGTACACCTAACTGAACTAGTAGCCTGGAATATTTCACACCATTAACATCTACACATTGGAACCTATTATGTAAATAAGAATGTATTAGTTTGAGAGCTTCGTTTTAGACACCGTAATGACGTAGTTTACGCAAAAGCGTGTCATGGCTCACGCAATCAAATGCTTTGGAAAGATTACAAAAAACTCCAATGGCAGTTTGCGAGTTTTCATATGCGTTAAATATGAGTTTTTGCAGAGCAACATCCGCATCTACAAAAACCACCGCTGAAGTAGCTCATTGGTTAAAGCCAACAAAGGTGCCATTAATGTTAATGGTTTTGGTCTTGAAAGAAGTTGCACCACAGACTTTATTAGGATTCTCGTGTTCTACTATGGTTTATTTCTACGAGCTATATTATTTTTAAACTTGCTTCAACAATTAGCTGTACCTACAAGGCCTGTATTCTATTCTTATTAAATCTTGGAATTAAGTAAATGGTCTAATTTTATTGATGAAAAGTGATATTTATGAATAAATATTCAAATGTTTCACTTTAATAAGTTTTAAAATATTATTTAGCACTTTGTTTGATCTTTGATGTTTGAACTTGGGATTTATTTGCAAAAAGGTATAATATCGAATATACCTACTTATTCTTTATAATTAAATAATGAAAGTAAGACATTTCCTTTTCGTTTTGTACTTTAAGTTCTGTGTTGATATCATGTTGTAATCTGAATCTTAAAAATACAGTTCTTTACTAAAACAACATTTTTTATTGTGTGCCTCTGTGTTGTCCTGTGATTCAATCCCTCCGTTGCCTCCAGGTTGTCGCTTAAATTTACGGGAGGCCTCTGAAGTTAGAGAAACTCTAGCTGCATGGTGTAAAATGCTGCAGCCGACCACCCCTGAGCAGGGAGGTCTCTGACGCTGGGGCAATCCTCCCGCGTGCCGGAGGGCAGGACATTCCTCTTGCTGAACGTGAGGTGCTGCATAGTACCTCTGCTGTGCTCCTGGACAGAGAAGCCTCTGAAGTCAGGGCATTATACTCGCATGGTGTAAGACAACAATGCGGCCCCTTCTGGTAGCGTAAAGCGTTATAAAGCGCCTGCGCTATTAAACCCGTACAGCATCTGCGGCAATTAATAAAGAAAGCCTTTACAAAAATCTATAGTAATAGTTACTTCTCAATGCAATTAGAATAATTTATTGGACAATTACTGAATTGCCGTTAATTCAGTAATAAGCTATTAATCTAAAACTATATTTTTCAGTCTATTTATATTTTAGCTGTTGTGTCCAACAACTCTTCTTTTAATTCGGTATATCATCCTTTGTTTTCAAGTATGAAATCGTATGACACTCATTTAACTCACGTTTTATAAATATATTTTTTTACCACTGAAAAGCAAGTCTTTGGTTACCTTCGACTGTTTCACATCTAAAATTATATTTTACACTATAAATTTTCTCTTGGAATGGAATACTCCGGAATACTTATATATTTTTTCATTTTCATCATAAATTGTAACCTGTCAAATTTCTTTTTCTACACCTTATACTTCACACGATAAGGCCAGGTCTACAGCTACACTGTAAAATTAGGGGTTTATTTATAAATGGGGTTGCTTGTAGCTCGTTGCGTTAAGTGACGTTAAAACGTCAAATATGTATGGTTAAACAGTCGCTAATCATTACTTAACTTTAAGCAACGTTTATAAATAACCCCCTTAATATAATAAGGCCAGATCTCCAGTGTAAAGTTACCGTCATAGGTCAAGTTTACATTCTAACCTCTCATAAAGCTAGTGTAATAAATGTTTGCAATAAGGCCTCTATAATAAAGCCAGGTTCCACTATAATCCGTTTTTATTATTTCTTATCGTCATTCAACTATGAAGTAATTTGAATTATGTTTGAAATGTTTAACATGTATTTCCAGAATGTCTGAAGAAAACTATAAAAACGCAGTCGAACCTATCAGTTTCAGTCTTAGTCCAGTTTTAGCTCAATTTTAACCCAGTTTTAATGCGGTTTTAAGTTCTGTGTTGATATCATGTTGTAATCTGAATCTTAAAAATACAGTTCTTTACTAAAACAAAATCTTTTATTGAGTGCCTCTGTGTTGTCCTGTGATTCAATCCCTGGACTGTTTTCGGGCCTCACGCTTACATCTATGGGAGGTCCCCCTGAGCAAGGAGGTCTCCGACGCTGAGGCATCCTATAGGAGGGCATGACATTCCTCTTGCTGAGCTTAAGGCGGTGCAAAGTGCCTCTGCTGTTCTCCTGGACAGAGAAGCCTCTGACGTCAGGGCATTACACTCGCATGGTGTAAGACAACAATGCGGCCCCTTCTGGTAACGCCTGCGCTGTTACGAGATATCTTTTTTTTTACTTTTCCTCGTCTGGACAGGGTTGTTGACATCACAAATCTCCTATACCTGCTCGATGTAAGACGCCACAGCCCTGCTCCTCGTTCCTTTTCCACTACTGCCTGTTGTTCCTGATCTTCGTTTCTGCTCCACTACTGCCTGTTGATCCTGCTTCTCGTTCTTGCTGTCGAGTCGGGATACTCGCTGTAGTTCTAGTCTCAAACCTTTTTTATCCTTTCTGTACTTATTTCTTCTTAAAAAAACTTCTGGCTTACAAATTAGCCCTCCGGCCAATCGTAACGTTACAATATAAAATTCGTTTCTTCGTTTCTGCCATGTAGGATTTGATAAAGTCGCCACCTACTTTTAAACTAATTTCAATACTGTCCCTAATTATTTCAGACGATCTAGGTTATTCGAATAATTGAAAAAAATATTTTCATGTACCTGATTGAATAATGTTTATTTTTCATATTCCTTTACCGCTGCTATCTCTCTTAATTAAAATAGATCTCATGTTCCATTTGCGGATGGGCGAACGTCACCTCTGCTAATTGCATCTCATTTAAAGAGTACGGAACTCTCAACTAACTTGCATCCTTTCCCAACGGCCCTTGTTTAACTAGAGAAGGCACTTATTGTAGTTTTGGTGTATTCCCGTTGTCCCCTTAAATTTGGCCCCTTCATGGGGACAACGACATTAATCCCTTTAATAAATACATATGAATTAATAGCTTCAGATTAACTTTGATGAAACTTTGATGTAGTAGTCTAGTGTGGGTAGTCTTTAATTTTATATAAAATTGCGTTTTGTAAAAAAGAGAGCTAATAAAATGTCAGGATCACGCGCAGAATAAAATAGACGTATGGTTAGTATAGTTTTAGCAACACGCCCCGGCTTCGAACGTAACATAAAAAGAAGAAAGCAATATATATGCATATAGTCCCCGTCACGAGAAACTATACATTTGGTAATCCCAAATTCAATGAACGCGTCTCAATTCCAGTACCACAAAACAAGATGACAGCGCTTTATATCGCTAAAATATAACTTGACCAAGTGAAATTGTTCGTTAGTTTCGTAATACACGTATTTTACTGTTGTTTCTGTTTGGTATTATTTTTTTACGCTACGTAACTGAGTAGAAGTTCTTTGTTTACCAAATTTATAGCTTCTCGTGACGTATACTTTCTTTTTTCTGTCTTGGTGTCGTACTACCAGCCTGTTGCGTTAAGCATGTGGTTTAGATTAAAATGTAACTATTTTTAATGTATTTTATTGGAGATGGATAACGCTCCCATACAAGTTTGGCCCAGCATGGACATTAATAAAACAATATATATTATGAAGAAATATTTGTATTTAATAGACCTGTTTATATTTTATTACTCTAGAACTAGGTGGTGACGAAATATCAGACATTTTAGTTAAACATTTTGGTATGACATTTTGACGTTTTAATACAGTAAGTATTTACATTGTCGTGAAGGCCCAGTGATTAAGGCCTCGCTACTCATGCACGAGGTTGTGGGTTCAAATCCAGGAAAGTACCAATGTGATTTTTTTCAATTCATATTATCTTGGACATTAGGTACTGATATCGGTTAAGAAAAAACATCGTGAGAAAACCTGGACTCATATTTAATATAAGTCTGAAATCGCCAACCTGTCTTGACCAAGCGTGGTGATCAATTCTCGTGCCTTCTCTGTATGAGAAGAGGCATCAGCCCTGTAGTGGGCAAATAATACGCTGGTATTATTATTATTTACTTTTAATCATATCACATAGATCAGTCCTGTGCTTCTCGCATACAGCGAATTTCCGCGACTTCTAGGTCATATTTCCACCATGTGAAGGGTCTACCTATGTTCCGCAGTGGACTTTTTGGCTAAATGATGATGATGACTATTATTTGAAAGAAAACGCGTTCATTTGTTCAGTTGTTCAGTTGTTCATAGCCGTGGTCGCATGCCTGTATACCATGTGGGTGCCAGGAACACCATCAAAGTTATAATGGCATGCGACAAAGGCTTTATCTTGACCATTTTTGTACCTATGTCTTGATTTCTGTCTGAAAGATTTTCTTGTTTCGTACTTTTTAGATCACTTTTATTTTCCCGTAGTCGGGTTTCAGTTTTTGAAACTTAATTTTTTATTGACCTTTCGATTTATCGCAAAGAAGGTTGTCAAAATAATGTTCGAATTACCAAGCATGTTTGAGAAAAAGAAGTTTTCACTAAAAAAACAACCATTTCTATAAAATTCCAACGTAGTTAATTAATTAAAAGTAAAAAAAAAAAAAAGTAAAAAATATTTATTTAGGAACAACAACAAAATTAACACAAATTACAATGGAAACGATGATAGCTACAAAAGTTAAGAACTGTGTCGCAGCTATCAACGCCCGTCTAAACATAAGATGCACATTGTTCCAAACTAATCTGTGACTATGGGTACAGTTTAGCTAGCTTTAGTGAGTTTTTAAATTATAAATATTCCATGCAAACTTTGTATGTTGGTAGGTGTGGTGTGTATTGTGAGTGGGGTGTGTATTGTGAGTGGGGTGTGTGTGGTGTGGGTGAGTGTGTGGGTGTGTATGAGCTAGTGTGTGTGACTATGTGTGTGTGAGCGAGAATGTGTGAGTGTGTGAGCGAGGAATGTGTGTGAGTGCCAAGACTAGTTTTAAGTTTCCACAATCTTTTCAGTTGCATCATAAGAAAGAGATTTCAACCAGTCTGTCAACTTTACTCTCAAAACATTACGAGATAAGCGGTAGATATCGATGCTTTTGTTAACTTTATAGTAGATCTTGGGGCTGATGAACCTGAAGTGTCTTCTCGCCACTGCTGCTCTACAAGGCACAATTTTGCAGATTCTGTCGGAGAGGCGTTTCGCAGTACTGTAGGTTGGGTCGAAAGGTACAAGCATATGTTTTTTGAGGACAGTCTGTAGTACGAAAAGCTGCCTAACCGTGAGGACTTTGCAAAGTGAATAAAGGTCACGTGTCGGATACCGGATCGGTTTTTTTGCAAGGACCTTGAGTACGGCCCTCTGCGCCCTTTCTAGTCGGAGCATGGTTGTTTTATGGGCACCACCCCACGCGGTCACGCAATACCCAAGGACTGATTGAGCGAGAGCAAGGTAGACAGTAATCAGACATTTGAAGTCAGCAACCGCCCTAAGTTTAAAAAAAATGTAAATTAATCTACGCACTCGTGTCACCGTAGAATTGACATGCTTTTTCCATTTTAAATGGTTATCAATGATAACACCGAGATATCGTATGCTATCGGCTGCATCGATGGGTGTGCAGTTACAAGTGCAAGAGTTAGTGAGTATGCACGTGTGAGCTTTAACTTTCATGGAAATGGGGGGCTGGCTTAGGATGCCTGGGGTAAAGGGAATAAACTTTGTCTTGCTAATGTTGAGCGTGAGGAGGTTTGTACTTAACCATTTCATGACAATACTGAGAGCCATCTCCGCTTTATAAAAAGTGTCAGACCAATCGTTGCCGTTAATTATAAGAGCTGTATCGTCGGCGTATGAGACGATCCTAGAGTTAGGAGAAGATAATTGGCATAGTTCGTTCACGTAAATGAGGAAGAGAGTTGGTCCAAGAACACTTCCCTGAGGGACACCAAAAGTAACATTCTCTTCTTTGCTAGTGTAGCTTCCTATTTTAACTACCTGGTGGCGGTCATTCAGATAGCTGCGGAAGATGTCGTGTGCAATACCGCGAATACCAATGCTTTCCAACTTGGACAGTAACTTGGGGACAGAGACAGTGTCGAAGGCTTTGGATAAATCTAGGAAGATACCAAGAGTTTTTTGTTTATTATTTAAGTGACCAGTTATTATGTCTGTGAGTTCCAGAACAGCGTCTTCTGTTGATTTTCCAATTCTGAAGTCAAATTGATTTGCAGACAGAATATTGTTTTTATTAAGAAAATTTACAAGTCTAACATTAAGCACTTTTTCAAAAATTTTGGACAATGTCGTAAGTATCGATATAGGTCTGTAGTTAGAAACACTGCTCTTGTCACCAGTCTTGAATATTGGGTGAACTATAGCGGTTTTAAACGCATTTGGGAATACACCCGAAGATAAGCACAGGTTAAATATGTGAACAAGAGCGGGAATGACAAAGTGCCTAGTGGCCTTAATAACAGAGGCCGAGATACCATCACAACCTACAGCACACTTGTCTTTTAGGTTTAGGATGATTTTTTCGATTTCATCATCATCCACGCAATACATCACCATAGAACTTAAAGGGGACGGCATACCAGGGCTCAGTGGCCCTGGTTCAGGTTGAATACCTGCTGCATTGAATGAGGGAGGAATAGGTTGGGGGATTTTAGCGGCTAAATTACTGCCGACATTCGCGAAATATTTATTTACCTCGTTAACTGACTGAGTGGGCTCGACACAGCATTTCAGCAGCTCCGAGGCAGGTGCTTTGCTAGCCTGATTCAGGTTCGCCACTTGAGTGATCAGTCGCCATGTCTCTTTTGGGTTATTCCTGGCCTTCTGAAATTCTGTGGTTTCATAATTTTGTCTGAGTTTTTTAAGGAGATTATTACAGTAATTACGATACCGGACGAAAACAAGTTTGTGAGAGTCGTTTTCCGGATCTTTCAAGAAGGTCCTGGACAGTTTGTCTCTATGACGAATACATCTCAGAAGGCCAGGTGTAATCCAGGGTTTCATAATACGTAGTCTGCTAGGAATGGTTGAAGATTCAGTGTGGGACTTTATGGAGGTTGACAAAAGAGAGACAAGACATTCAGCCGCTAGGTCAGGGTTATTACACTGAAGGATAGGAGAAAAATCTGTATTTTTCATATCGTTTATAACCTCAGGGATGTTAATTTTCGTAAGTAATTTCTTAGGAGCATTAGCTGTTGTAATATATTGGTTGCAGAAAAGAAGAACAGGAAGATGATCCGTAATAAGACAGTCCAGTACCAGGGTTGTTGCTGTGGAGGGCGATCGCAGCAGAACATGGTCAAGGCAGTTCGCGAGCCTGGTGGGGAAAGTGTGCGCGGGAAGCATTGCATGTGACGCTGTAGTATTTAAATATTCATCAGCATTAGAGTCGAGGCTGCTCGACACAATGTTAATGTTTATGTCTCCAATAAGAGCAATTGTTTTGTAACCTGCAAGCTTGTTTAGTAGATCATCCAAACTAGAAAAGAAAGGTGATAAATCCCTATACGAGGGAGAGCGGTAAAGGGCGATAAGAGCGACCCTGTCAGAAAATTTAAGCAGCAGGCAGTTAGCATCATTAAAGGAAGGGACTTCGACAGAGCACTCCAATGAATCTCTAGTATAAGCAACAACACCCTCATTCTGGTTTTTAAAGGAGGAAGCGTGGGTTACGTACCCGGGTAAGGCAGGGATATTGGGACATTTACTCAGCCAGCACTCAGACAGTAAGATCACGTCAATAGAGAACTTCAATCTAGCTATCAGTACCAATAGGTGATTAAAATTACAGTTAATGCTCCGAATATTAACGTGAAGGACCTTCAGAGAACAAGACGAGTTGGTAACATACTTGTAACTAAGCTCCGGCGTGCAAATGAAGGAATTGGAAACAGATACCTGTTCAATCTCATTGTTTTTGGTGTTTATATTATCCATTTTCCATTAATAGTACAAACAAAGGGATCCAAAAGCTATGGGCAGGGCAATCTTTAAGCAACAGTGGGTTCATGAAGGTAGCATCTCCAACCCGGAGCGCGGAAAGAGTAATATAAAGAGTTTTTTGTAGATGCAGCGAATAGAACTTAGAAGATGAAAAAATTGTGGCAATCACAACGTTAGGTAGTAGATGTAGGTAGGTTTGCTGTGGAGTGTGTTTTAAATTGATTTGTGTGACTAAGAGTGCTAAAATATAGATAGTGCAAGTAAAAACAACAAAAATCAAAATAATATAAACGACTATTGAAGCCGATCCAACAGATAAAAACAAAAACAAAAGGTACAAGAACAATAATGAATGAACTACAAAATTATGATGAGTTAAGGGGATATCAACTATAAGTAATGAATCAATCAATCTTCCTAGCCTTTTTCCCAACTATCTTGGGGTCGGCTTCCAGTCTAACCGGATGCAGCTGAATACCAGTATTTTACATGGAGCGACTGCCTATCTGACCTCCACAACCCAGTAACTGGGTAATACGATACCCCTTGGTAAGACTGGTGTCAGACTTTCGGGCTTCTGACGACTCGTAACGACTGTCAAAGATCCACAAATGACAGCCGGGACCAACGGCTTAACGTGCTTTCCGAGGCACGGAGGAGTCTCGGTATGTAAAGATGGTCACCCATCCACTGACCAACCCCGGCAAGCGTAGCTTAACCTAATGGATCGACCCGTGCGGCTTGTTATTACTTAGCCACGAGCTCCTCGAACTATAAGTAATGAACTATAAGTAATGAATGAACTACAAAATTATGATGAGTTAAGGGGATATCAAGTATATGAAGTAAGTCATTTGGGTTTCACAATATTGACAAGATCCGCCTCAGATTTGACTTCTAGATGCTTGCAGCCCACTTTTTCACGAAGATAGATCTTACCATGTTTTACCCAGCAAAATTTGTAGTCATTCGATTTGGCAGCATCTCGAGCCAAGAAAAAGAGCCTTTTATTCCTTGCTGATAAATTCTCCGAGATATATACTGGTTTCGCTGGACCACCAATTTTTAGGTGTTCCGTAGTAATCTTGAAACTTTCTCTGATGTGTTTCCTGAACTTATATAGAAACTCCTCTTTCTACTATGATCACACACTACTATGATCGTCTTGTTAGCCGGGTCTTTTGATTTTATGCGAAATACATCTTTGACTTCGAGCGGTTGTATTTCCATGTTTACAATGCTGCCAGTATTAATGACAGTGTTCAGCAGAGTAGCCTTAGTCTCAGAGTTGCTGACCGGAATATTGCGAAATTCTAGGCAAGTTGACCTACTGCTTTGCTCAAAGTATTCTAGTTTAGTTTCTAACTTTTTAATGTAGGAATTGTTTCCTTTGCGCTCGGTTTCTAGATATTCCACTCGAGAGGTCAGCTGATCGAACTTGGTAGACATGAGATCGACATTTTCCCGGATTTGATCTACCAGAGAATATAACTTCTCGTACTTCTCTTCTTGCTGGTCTTTGAGTTCGCGAAACATTTCCCTCATGTCGAAGATGAAAGTGGATAATCTGTCGTCGCCCACATCATCATCCTCTTCTGGGCATTTGCGCTTACCATTTCGGAAGGTGGTAGTCCGTGAATTGTTATTAGAGGGTGTGTCTGCATTTAAATTTAAGCTCGGTTCCGAAGAGCTATGTGGTGTGTAAAGCAGGGGCTGGGGAGTACTGAAAACTGTCGATGGGGTCGTCTCCGCCTGCGTTTTCTGAGCCTGAGGCGGTGGAGAGCGCTGCATTCTCGGCATTTCCTAACTCCCTTCGAGGCGATCAACGGCTGATATTTATTGCAAAAATTAAAAAGTAAAAATCGCAAAAATAAAATAGCAATAGTTTGCAAAACAAAACAAAAACAAAAACAAAAAGTGCAAACGAAGACTCAGCAACCCAGATTTGAACTCGGAGCTCTGAGTGTACATCCGTAGTGAGAGCGCTAGACCACCGCGCTATTTCGACACTAAGAGGACTTGGCGAAATTAGTGACTACTTCTGCGTCGAGCGAGCTGAACCAATCAAAGCGGTTCGGTCGATTTCTTTGTGTTATCTCGAGCGGTCAAAGTCCAATATGTTTACACTTTTATAATTTTTAGTTCGTTGAGATTTTAAAACTGTTCTCATTTAGAGTTAGCGTTATCGATTCACTGTGATTTTTCACACAATTGTCACTTGTCCTTCACAGGTAATTACTGTAAAGTTGTATAGGAAATTAAAGCACTTTTTACACAGTTTTAGAATTTTAGACACAGAGCTGATTGGAAGTACGTGTGTACGCGTTAACGTCACGGCGCGGGGGGGGGTTAATAAGGAGTTAAAAAAAAACTATCTTTCAAGAACTGACACTTCACTCTAAATTATACTATACAGATATTGCAGGTCTGGCTTATAATTATTATTACCTACTTTACCTCTTAGATCCAAACCAAACTTACAATATTATGGGCCTGTTTCACCACCTACGATTAAGTTCCTATTAACTTACTTGGCAGATAATTTCATACAAATTATGTTCAAGTTTTGAATTTATTCCGTAAGTAGTGACTATTCAGACATTGTGAAATAGGGCCTATGTCTCACTAATTGTAAATAATCATCCTACTCTCAACAGAAGACCAACATTCAACAATGTTGGCTTCCTTCATTGCTCTGCGCTCCATTACGGGTACTTGGTACTTTGGTACATACTTACCTACCTAAAGAAAGGCTATCAAGTAGACGGTTTAAAATAAACATGAGGTTTTGGAAGCTTCTTGCCATTTGGCTTGGGAATAATTTGAGCTTTCTAATTTTTCAAAGATTTACAACTATTATTCCAAAGCATTTACTTTATCTTTGTTATTGCTTTCTATTTACTGTTTTCCATAAACCAATTGTCTCGGCAAGAAATTAAAGTTTATAGAAGAAATGATACTCTATTTCACCGATCTAGCCGTGTCGTCTGAAGTCTGACCTTTGTTTTTATGCGTAATAAATAATAACTGAGATACTAGACGTTTTTCTAACCAAACAATTTTGAAGGTTTGCCTAACTTTTTATCAGTTTTGGTTTTATTTGTATGCTATATTTATGCAAATATAAATAGGAGTACCCCAAGGCAGTGTCGTAGGTCCATTTTTGGACTAATAGTCTCGTACAAAAATGTAACTTTTTGATTCTCGTGTTGATGTCTTTCGTTCGAGCGTTAGGTGACGATGACACGAGTTCCAAGATTTTTGTTCACCCAAAAAGTGTTCAACGCGCCTAATAAAGAAGTTTTCACTTCAATAAAAAATGGTATACGTATAGGCTTCATCTTTAAGATAATTTATGGAAAATATATTAATAATGTAATTTTAAAGTCCTTTGAAACCTACTCATAAATTAAACTCTCTTTGAACAAACTATAATGGGGCAGTCTAGTGTGTGCATACTCTTTAATTAGAAAAAGAAATGCATTTTAGTAGAAAAAGTGCTAATAACAAGCCAGGGTCATGTGTAGAACAAAAGCGATGGAGCTGTAGTTTTGTTTACCTTGCGTAAATATTTTGTTGTAGGTAATAATGGAGAGTAGTGGAGGCCCAGTTGTAGGTCATGGGTTCGAACCCAAGCAGGCGCTTTACTTTGTGTAAATAATTTCATCACCACTGCTCTCAAAACGGTGAAGGAAAACATTGTACACCCAAAAATTCGAAGACATGTGACATCTACAAACCCACACCGGCCCGCGTGGAAGATTACGGCACTCCCTCTCACATAGAGGAGGCCTGTGTCCCAGCAGTGGGAACATTAATAGGCTGATTATGTAATAATAGCAAATTAACAGTTTCGTATCCGTCTAAAACAAGTATCGTCATATTGCTATGAGGAACTCAATAAGCTACTAGCATAATAGCCAATGATGTCCAAATAACTGGATAATAAGTTTGATGCACTTAAAAATACAAACAATGGCCACAATAGTACCAGAAAGACTCGTAAAAATTAAATAAATAATTATTGCAAAGTGAAAACCCTTTGAGACAGGTTTCTAAAAAATAAATACGTTCAAACGCCACTCCACTCTACTCTAAACGTTAATATCTAGTCTGCAACTCTTGGCTACTTTATAACAGCGCAGCTATCAGATCCACACATAGTCATATCTTACACGGTCGCAATATAACAATTTGGATAATGGAAAAGCATCAAGTAGACTGCTTTAAAATAAACATGAAGTTTTGGAGGTTCCTTGCTATTTGGCCCGGCGACGATGCTAGCCATAGTTATAGCTATTATTCCAAAGCATTTATTATGACCTTTGTATTCGTCTACTATGTCTCATTCTCTATAAACTTCTATTTCTTGCCGAGACGGTTGGACATTTTTATCGACGATTTGATGTTCTATTTTACAGACTGTTCTGTGTTGTCTAAAGTTTTGACGTTTCTCTTAATGCGTAACAAAATTATCGCGATACTGGATGTTCTAGAGAGTGAAATGTTCCAACCTGACGATGCTGAAGGAAAGGCTATTATAGAAAATGCCAAGAAGTTTAACAAGATGTATTGGAAAGCAGTAGCATTCATGTCAGTTACATCAAATGGTACACTACTTTCTCCGTTAATAGTACATTTTATAAAGGGATCAGAACTACTATTTCCTGTCTGCAGTTATGGTTTTTTTTCTGAGGCATTCAGAAATATGTTTGTATATCCCATATATTTTTATCAGAGTGTCGGCATAACTTTTCATATGCTGTACAATTTGAATGTCGACACGTTTTTTTTGGGATTGATGGTTTTTATAATAGCCCAACTGGAAGTTCTTGATTTAAAGTTAAGGAAAGTAACAGACGAGAATAAACTTGGCGATGCAGATAGTGAAATATCTAGAGAGCCGACCGACAGAAATAAGGAAGCTGTTAAGAAAATTAACAAATGTATCATACATTTTGATGAAGTGGGCAGGTGAGTTTAAACTGACTTCTTCTCCGTACATGTCTATCTTGCCGTGTTTATTGTGACGGTACCTGCTAATGATGTATCTATTATGTATGCCCCAGGTTTTGTGATCTCGTCGAAGAAGTTTTCAGTGTGACGTTATTCGTACAATTCAGCATGGCATCCTGTATTATATGCGTTTGCTTGATGAGATTTACTATGGTACGTAAGGAATATTGATTACTGTATTCATTTAAATCAATTTCAACAACAAAATATGAGTATTTATGATTATATTGATTCCAGCCAGCACCGTTGGACTATTACTTATTTCTTGGTACTTACATGATTGTGATGATCTTACAAATAATGGTTCCTTGCTGGTTTGGCACACGGATTATGGATAAGGTAAACAATAATTTTACCATAATCTGCAGTGTAAAAAGGATCTAAAATTATGATATTAACTCAAATCTGAGTAGGGAAATAATTTCTGGTGATATTCTGAGGCTTACCAATATCAAAATCCTTGTTTCCAACAAGATCCAGCAAAATGTTTTTATAGATACTTGTAAAAAAAAAAAACATGCGGGGCAGTCTTTGAGGACTGCCGATAGAAGTGAAAACTAAGTAAATAATGTATATATATGTATATACTTTATTACCACGGCTTCAATATTTATTATGCCTCTAACAACGTAATGCCATCTAACAAAAATGTCAGGAATTTTTGTGGCTTGCTGTCAGTACAAGAACGATAGCTGTAGCTCAATTAAAACAGATAAACTAGTGATTTCAACCACAGCTACAATATTTATGATGCCTCTAACAACGTAAAGCCATTTAACGAAAATGTCAGGAATTTATGTGGCTTGCTGTCAGTACAAGAACGAAAAAAACAGAGTGCGCTGTCAACACGAAATTTATCATGGGAAGCGTGCGGTGACGATGACGTTCGGTGACGATGACGTTCGGTGACGATGACGTTCGGTGACGATGACGTTCGGTGACAATAACGCGAGTTCCATGATTTTTGTTTACCCAAAAAAAGTGCTCAACGCGCCTACATAGGCGCGTTGAGCACTTTTTTGAGCAAGTTTGAGCAATTTATCATGGGAAGCGTGCGGTGACGATGACGTTCGGTGACAATAACGCGAGTTCCATGATTTTTGTTCACTCAAAAAGTGCTCAACGCGCCTACATAGGCGCGTTGAGCACTTTTTTGAGCAAGTTTGAGCAATTTATCATGGGAAGCGTGCGGTGACGATGACGTTCGGTGACAATAACGCGAGTTCCATGATTTTTGTTCACCCAAAAAGTGCTCAACGCGCCTCTGCAGGCGCGTTGAGCACTTTTTTGAGCAAGTTTTTGAAGTGAAAACTTCTGTAAGTTTTCACTTCAAAAACTTGGTTAACAACAAACAAAGACTTGGTTCATTGAATGGTCCCTAGTCAGGGTCCGTCGAAGCTTGAAATTATTGCATAATTGATAAATTAAAATGATTGTTTTCTTTTCAGAGCAACTTGCTAGCATTCTCCATTTACAACTGCGACTGGACTCCTAGATCGCGTCAGTTCAAGAGCAACATGCGTCTCTTTGTGGAGAGAACTAACAAGCCTCTCTCTATTACTGGAGGCAAGATGTTCTGTCTTTCACTTCCTGCTTTTACTTCTGTAAGTATAGATATACCACTTTTTATTCAAAGATTGAAATTACGGCAATTGACATTTTCTTAAATTAAATCATAAAAATTTTTGAAGTAAAAACTTCTTTAGCGGCGTTGCACATTTTTTTGGGATGGGTAAAAAATGTTGAACTCGCCAGGACACGTGACCAGATCGAAAATTCGTAAGACGTTAAAGTTTTTGTTGACAACGCACTCTGTTTTACTTTTTTGGAATTTTTTTGATGGGGTTACAGCTTTCGTTCTTGTACTGACAGCAAGCTACATAAGCCTCGTCTTTTTTTTTTTTGTAAATACTGAATGTATTGACAATCAGTTGTACTGGAAGCCGAACCCAACATAGTTGGAAAAAAAATTAAGGCATATTGATGACTGATTTTATCGATATCGTCACTGGAAAGGCAAAATTACTTAACCGCCATTGCCCACAATGGCGGTTAAGTAATTTTGCCTTTCCAGTGACGATAATTATTATAAGATTTGTAACTTTATTCTCTTTAATTTCAGATTATGAATTCTGCTTATTCATTCTTTACACTACTTCAACAAATGAAAGACTAGAATCTTTAAGTAAAAGGGGTACCCTAACGTAATTTTCTCCATTGCCCACAATGGCGGTTAAGTAATTTTGCCTTTCCAGTGACGATAATTATTATAAGATTTGTAACTTTATTCTCTTTAATTTCAGATTATGAATTCTGCTTATTCATTCTTTACACTACTTCAACAAATGAAAGACTAGAATCTTTAAGTAAAAGGGGTACCCTAACGTAATTTTCTCACGCTCAATCTACCGCGCTATATATTTATTTAGTTTCATTTAATGCCCAATCAACAGTTGTACTGCTGCTAAGTGGTAGACTGCTAAAATTATAAAGTAATGTTTTTCAGAAATCTAAAGTTAGTCTAACAATTACATAATTATATAAGTTACCAACGCATGCCCCCGTGCATAGTACCTAAGTAGTGTATGTGTCGTGGCCAGATCTTAGAATTGATTATTTCATAAAATGAACATCGACCGCTGATCACATCATGGTGTGGTTAGGTTATGATCTGGCATCATTGAATACTCAACGTTTGACGATATGAACAGTTAAACGCACGACTAATTCATGATGTGGCCAAACCATAGAAATATAAATAACAGGAGAAGTGGCATGGGGGCGTGTCAGTGTCCGCGCATCGTGATCACGTTGCTCATGTTCTCGGCAAATGGCCGTCTCCGCGAACTAGTGCGCTTTCGACCGCGATCGTGATAAAATTTAAGAATACTGTGTTGTTCAGTGGTTTCTTGTAAAAATCGAAGCCAAACTAGAAACTTTATAAATCATAGAACCACTTAAAATATATCAGCACAAGTATTTGACTCTATTTGTGTTGAAAATCAAGAAAAACAACAAATGGTAAAATATTTCTCGCCTTTACTACGTAATTATTTTTTTAATATATCACAGCGATTGTACTATTTTTGCAGTAAATACATTGCGTCTTAACCACTACCTAAAGTATGTCGCTAACTGACTCGACAAGCAAAGTAAAAATCACAAAACGATACTTCACTTATGCAGTTGCATCGCGTAGTACGGCCGCTGTGTCTTGCGCCGAGCTAGTGATGCGCTTGTGCAGATCCACTAACGTAGGTTATCGACTACAATGTCGATTATCGTATGAATTTATATTACTATTAAAGTTTATTCTTCAATTTGTCAACAGTTATAGCTTGATTGGAAAACCGATGTAAAATCTTGTTTTATACTTATTTAGTTGTTTACTTTTCTTATAATGTTGAAATTTTTTGGTTTACAATTTTTTTTTTTTTGCTGCGTATTGTTTATTTATATCATCTTTATTATACAATGTCGCCCATGCGCATGTGACCGCCCGTAATTTTCTGAATATTCATGAAAAAATATCGAAAATAAACTTCAAAAGGGGGGGTCTATCTATAAAATTTTTCACTAGTTTAAAAAAAATAAATACACAATTTTTTACCGAAAAAATGACTTCGATTCCGTTTTTTCTTTCGTAGTCGATAATTTTTTGTAAAAAATTTAATTAACCTGTTAAAATAACTCATAAGCTTTTGGAAATAATAAACAGAATCCAAATCGACCCATAAACTTCGGAGATGTGTCAAAAACAGAAAGCAAATCTTTAAAAAATAAAAAATTGAATAACATGAAAAATGTTATGGATAGACCCCCTTTTGAAGTTTATTTTCGATATTTTTTCATGAATATTCAGAAAATTACGGGCGGTCACATGCGCATGGGCGACATTGTATGTATATCGTTTTTTTATTAAGTATTAGTTTTCAAGAACTTCCAAATTTTTTAATACGATATTAAATGGGAGAATCGATAAATATCCTATTTAGTCAATCACTAGCGTATATGTAAAATAAATGGCTTTTGCACAGCACAACGATAGCGATCGATGTTTTCGTGTGAGTGAGTTGTACGGTGCATGATAAATGCATGCTGTGTTTGATGGGATAAGGTTTATAATTGATTGTGTAGTACGTTGTGATTTATGATTCGCAAGTGTGAGTAGGACTTCGTATCTATTGGGTTTACTGATGTGCATGTGTAGTTGTGGCGCTGAAGTAGGGAGCAGCAAGAGACATTGGGTTCCGGTACATTTTCAACTACCGGGCATATCTCCTTCTTTCTTATATCTATGGGCCAAACATTAGTGATCATATCGTATAATAGTTAGATTATACACCGGTAGAGGCGTTAATGTCGCTTTGTTTTTGTTGTGCATACAACAAATCAAACAAAGTAGGGTGACCACACCCAAAAAAAGTCGATGGACTTTTATTGGGTTTCCAAATAATATGATATACGGAAAACGATCAACTTGGAAGTAGCGCTCGCGGGCCGCTTAAAACACATAGCGCTAAAACATTGATTTTAAAATTAAAATATGTATTTACGCCGCTTATGCGGCACCCCGACTAAATGGGTTAGGGTAGGTTAGAACTGTGAAAACCGCGCGCGAGCCGAGCGAGTGAAGAGAGCGGTGACGCGGTAGCGGCAGGCGAGTCTACTTCCAATTTGGTCGCAGTTGCTTGGCAATTTTTACTACACTTTAAACCATAATACCCTACATTAATGGCCAAACGTCGATTGACGTAAATCATTAAACGTTGACGTTTCAACGATACGGTCAATTATAGCTGGCCATTTCATGAAATGGTCAATTCTAAGATCTGGCCACGACATATGGACAAGGAAGAGTGCTTCCACAGTTTTCCCCCGGCTATCCCATACAGTCGCTGTCGAGCGTCAACGTGTACAAAGGACCTAACGAATCATAGAATGTACTTAATATTAATTAATTATAATCTAGACTAGCTTGCCGTTTTCAAAGTTCCAGTCTATTAAGGTGGAACTAGTCGCGGGCTCGAACTCAATGGTGGGCATGGCCAAAAACCACGCTGTCTCACCTGGCATCGTGTCCGACAGAGATAGTATCAGTGACGAGCAGTTAGAAGCTGGTCTACATGGACAACGTATAGTTCGCACGCACAGAAACACCGTTCCGACCAATTTTTGTAAAACGAGCGTGTCAAAAATTACGAAAAGGCTTTTGGAAAAAAGGTTTTTCTGAAAAAACCACTGCATAAATCAATTACAAATAAAATTTATTGAAATCTTCGATAATTTTCCTGTGTCGATACGGATTTTGTTTTCGAGATTTCACACTTCTTGTATTACTTATTTACGCCCGAAGTTGCGTTAAAATTAGCAAAAAAAACTAATCTTTGTTGGCTTATAACTTTTTAATGGCTTTTTATTTTACTATTCTGCTTCCGTACAGACAATATTAATAATGAGACCTAACGATATCATGTTAAACTTTGAATATACGATGTCAAACAGTGAAGTAAAACCCCTCCGAAGTTTGTATGGAAAATATATCAAATTGTTTCACCTTAAGCAATGTTGTTGTTCATTTAGATTGACGTTATTTTATTATTAAATTATACATAACATTAATTATATGACTGATTACCTTTCAAGATCAAATAAGTTAATTTCATGCAATACGGCACAATGTTTCATTTATATCTTATGTACTTAGTTTTTAGTTCCATTAATTCGTAGCACGAACTTTTAACTATAATAATTAAATCTCGCAAAGTAAATGGTCTAATTTTATTGATGAAAAGTGATATTTATAAATATTCAAAGCACTATTTTAAAGCTTGCTCGACATTTTCTTAGTTTTGATAAATTAATAGCATTAGAATGTTTCACTTTAATAAATTATTAAAATATTATTTGGCACCTTGTTCTTGATCTTTGATGTTTGAACTTGGGATTTATTTTCAAATAATTATTAGTTATAATTAAATTATGAAAGTACTTACTTACATTTCGTTTTTTATTGTACCTACAATAATTATTAATATGACTTGTGTTGAAAATAGTGTAGCATCCTGGCGATTAATTTATGACGCCGAATCCTCACGAAAATCTAAAGCAATAGGTACCTCTCAATGCTTAAAGAATGATTTCCTGGATCATTTCACGGCTGGGTGAACGTCAGCTCACTAATTGCATCTCATTTAAAAACCACGACGTCAGCAATTAACCTACATTCATTAAAACCTCCATATACTTCGCCCATACATTCATATTTTATACGTCTTGGAAACGTACCTGTAAATTAATTCCTAGAGGCTGTTAATTTGCTTTGAACTAAAATGGGTGTAAATTAGAATTTTGAAGACGAATAGAACGTGCGCTGCATTTAAACACCTGTATTTATTAATAAGACTATACGTAGGTTTAGTGTTGTGCGTATTACAGGCGTTTTCTTGACCTTTGTGACTTCGGACTTTATAAGCTGGTACTGTCCATTTTTTTACAGAAAAGCAAAGAAAACTTGCGTCACTGATAAGTAAGCTCAAAAAAATGGGCTAATATCAAATAGATTGTTTCAAAATACATTTGAGAATCCTCAGAATTCTTGGTGTTTGGTCTGAAGAAAATCCGAGTCTTTAATATGTCATTTCTCTAGAATATTTATGTTTTGTTGAATTTGTACTTCTTACCACAATAATTGGAGATTTTTGCCGAGGGAACTAATATTTTATTTCACGAACGTTAGAACTCTGGCTAAAGCATACTTAGTGCATTTATTTTCTTGCGTGAAACGAACAGAAAATTCTCGATATGCTAGAAAGTGATATGTTCCAATCAGGCTTTCTCTATTAAAGCCAAAGGTAATTTTTTATTTAACTGGAAGATTGTTGCTAGTTTATCTGTATTAGCAAATACAGTGAATATGTTCCTTCCATTCTCTTGGTTCACGTACTTTTTAAAGTTATATTTGGAGTTTCCTGTGTGTAGATATTATTTTATACTTGAACAATTGTTATGTTTTTGTATCCAGCATACTTATATATCAAAGCATATAGATCATCACCTAATAATGTGAATGTTGACACATTTCTTTTGGGAGTGATGTCTTGCCCCGTTGTACCATATGCACCATTGACCTGCACCATCAATGGTGCAGAGGAGACTAATTAGTTTCGTTTGCACCATGAATATTAATACAACTATTTCACCATACTTTTGCCATAAGCACCTTTGACCTGCACCATCAATGGTGCAGAGGAGACTAATTAGTTTCGTTTGCACCATGAACATTAATACAAATACTTCACCATACTTTCCTAGTCATAGGTAAAATAAAAACCAATAATAGGTCGTATTTTGTTTGTGTGCGGAACCACTTTTTCATATAAATAAACAACCAAAAATCAACAACAGTAAAATGTTTTACAAATAAATTAAACAACTACTTCATGCAATATTAAAAAAATAATGACCCACAAACACTTATATTTTATTGTTGCCTAAAATAAATAAAATCTGTCAAGTGCGAGTCGGACTCGCACACGAAGGGTTCCATACCATGTCGTACAAGATTTAACACTATGAATTTTTGTAATACTTTCGTAAAGGTAACAACAGAGGCGCTATAAAAAACAAAGATTTGTAAAGAAATTGTCTAATTTTAATGAGAAAATGTTGTTGTGTTAAAATATAGGTGTAGGAGTATATTTCATTTATTTTAAGAGAAAAATATTAAGTTAACTTTATCCAGTAACATGCATTATCTAAAGTCAAAGTTATTTATTTGCTACTAACATAGTATTGGTAGGTATAAATAGGTATATATGGTAGGTAAGCAGGTAGATATGTAGGGTAGGTTAGGTACCTACCTACCCTGGTAAGAAGGGTAGGGTAGGTAATTAGGTAGAAATAGGTAATTAGGAAAGGTAGATGCGCCGTAGATAAGTACTTAGTGCTAACCGTGCGAAGCCAGGCCGGGTAAAGCTTACTAAGTTTACTTATAAATAAAAGGATTTCTCTTGCTACATCAGACTATATTGTACAAAATAGAATGTAAGTAGTACGCCAAATTTTAATTATAACTGTGCGTTTGCACTGACGAAACATTCACAACAAAACATGTTGGAATCTCTATTTTCTGTCAATTTTTCATACAATGTTTGACAGGAACTAGAGATTTCAACATGTTTTGTCGTGATGTTTCGCCAGTGCAAACGCACGGGTCAATACAGGTATTTATTTACGTTATTTTTGATAGTCATACAGAAATCTATTATTTCTTACTTATTATTTTTACACATCCCATCGGACTATGAGAGTGAGGGAAGAGAGAGTGCACTCGTGTCTGCGCACACACTTGTGCACTATATCTCCCGCGCCGAAGGCCAGTCTCCGTTGAGATTGGCCGCCATGACCGAATATTTTTACACCAATAATTTTTCTCAATATGAAATTGTATCCACAACGGTTTAAGCTAGGTAACTGAATAGTACACTGTATGTGCCAGCATTCATTTCAATGTTACTGAATATATTGTCTATTGGAGTGTAGTTTTGACACGAGGTACACACATCAACACCGTCTAGGGATACTTTGAAAAAAGTCGATAAAGTTCTTAAACTCAAAAAATACTGGCCGGTTTTAAAATCTTGTGAAGAAAGTTTATTTTGTAGACCTTTTTGGATGATCGAAATTTAAATGATCGAAATAGTATATGCTGCCATGATAGTAGGTACTTACTAATTCCATGTCATTACTCCGACTATTAAATAGTTATCTGTGGAATTTATATCGCATAATATTAGCATGAAATACAAAATTATTACTTTAAGTTGCAGAAAATCGCCCATATTATATAAAATACGTTATGAATCGGCGTTTTTAGTATTTGTTGATTATAAACAGTATATGTTACATGATACACACAAGTTTCAAATTCCTAATTTGTTTAGTTGTTGAGATAGAGCTCGTACAAAAATGGTCTAAAACAGACAACTTCTACGGCCCCCTAATTCATCATTTTTGAAGATAAAAACAAATAAAAATTATATTTATTCTCTACTCGATGAGCTCTAGAAAATGATACCCCACATGCCAGGGTCAGATAATTTTTTTTTCAAAATTTAATTTTATTGTATGGCGACCCCCCTTTATTTTTTAATTTTATTATTTGTTGCTCTTACGGCAATAGAAATGCTCAATCTGTGAAATTTTCAACTGCCTACCTATTACGGTTCATGAGATAGAGCTCGCTGACAGACAGACGGACAGCGGAGGCTTATGAATAGGGTTCCGTTTGTCACCCTTCGGGTACGGAACCCTAAAAATTGCAACTTTATAACAAGAACAGTGTACCTTAACTTTTCTAAAAATAACGGCACATCAATGTCGCCATTAATTAATTGCATTTGTACAAGTAATATAAATATTTATTACGTTTCTTGACGTGTTTTTCCGTTTTTAGCCCTCTTAACAGGGCTATCACAAAATTGCGTTTTGACAGTTCGAGCGCCCGATGCATCGCATAAGTAGCAATTTGGCAGTTGTAATTATGCTTATTATGAGATATATAATAAAGTTTTTGTTTTTTAAGTATGCAATTATTAATTTCCTATGAACTAACGTTTATTCTGGTATAAATTTTACGTAAAAATATGAATGTAGAAAGGAGTTAATTCTGAGCGTTTTTTATGATTTTGAATTGGATTTTTTTTAGATATCCCATAAATACCTATTTCAAGAGATCTTATTTTAAATTTTTCATTTCATTTGCTATGTACAATATTGTATTATATATATATAAATATATACACATGAGCTCAAAAAAGTGCCGTCGAGCATTTTTTGAAAAACTTGCTTCGGAATATTGGCTTTATATAAACAATTAAGAAAAAATTGCAAAAAGCGAGGCCGCTATGGACTATACTAATAACTATTCTCCACAACTCAATAAGTCATAGTTGTCCAAGTCTCTTAGTTACTCAGAACAAGAACGCTAAAGTTGCCCATTAAACGCAAAAATCACCGTCGAAATCAGTCAAAATGTAATAGGTCTCTTAATCATTTCCAACGTTTGCACCATTCTCAATGGTGCAGATGAGACCATACTATCAATGCGGTTTCGTTTGCACCATTCTCAATGGTGCAAATGAGACCATACTATCAATGCGGTTTCGTTTGCACCATTCTCAATGGTGCAAATGAGACCATACTATCAATGCGGTTTTGTTTGCACGATTCTCAATGGTGCAGATGAGACCATACTATCAATGCGGTTTCGTTTGCACCATTCTCAATGGTGCAAATGAGACCATACTATCAATGCAGTTTCATTTACACCATTAATGGTGCAAACGAAACTAATTAGTCTCCTCTGCACCATCGATGGTGCAGATCAATGGTGCATACGGTACAACGGGTGTCTTGCTATGGCTCAGTTGGATATTCTGGAACAGGTAAGAAAAGTTACCGATGCTGGTGTAAAAGCAACTCGTGGTTCCATAGATAAGGTTATAAATAATCAGAACGCTGTTTTGTAAATCATTACGTGTAAAACATTATGATGCAGTATCCGAGTAAGTTCTTGTTTTAATATAACTTTAGAGCTAGATAATTATGTTAATTGGCATTAAGTTGTTACTTATTTTCTTATGTGCTTTTCGGTATTGTAAATTAATTCAGGAAACCTTTAACGATATATTATTTGTGCTGTTCAGTTCTGGCTCCTATAAGATATGCATGTGCCTCTTTTGATTAACTATGGTATGATGATGATGATCGTAATCCCGTTAATTTCAAGAATAATTTAAGAAAAATATCGTTTGTTCAGCCTGCGGAGACTAAGTATTTAGTTTTCCTTATTCTGTATGAGTGATGGTTCCTTGTTGGTTTGGATCTCGACTTATGGAAAAGGTGTGAATTCATATTGTATTTTATACTGACTTTATTTATTTATATATACTTTATTGTACACCAGAAAATACATAGCATAAAAATAAATATAACACAACTATAATATGACTTTCATGTTATTGTAAACCTTGTGGGTAAATGTGGATGTAAAATAAGTTGTTTATCAAATTGAGTACCAACTTAAATTGTCCGCATAATCAAATCAAAACCGTAATTCTTTGACTGTTATATAAAAAAGATTTAGCACACTGATAAACATTTCATTTCACTGACTGTTCTATTAAATTTTTTTTTTCATTTATGTCTATAAAAAATGAAAAAAAATCTTAATCTAAAACTGTGCTAGTCTACTATTAGACTAACACAATTTTTGATTTCGTCTAGGAGTAATTGCAAGGCCTAACGTTTTGGGACCTTTCTTGAAATCTGTCAGTATTAACAGATGCCGCCGGTAGAATATCAGTAGGTAATTTATTCTGAAGGTCTCTTGATCGTCACAGCCTAACAACGGTCTCTCTGAAAGACTGATCACTTGACCTATACATACCTAGAATCTATAGCTAAGCTGATGTCTTCTGTGACTTTTTTTAACAAATGCCGTTTTCATACTCATTCTTCACTTTACTACGCCATATGTAATCTCGTTGAACACATTGCTTCGAAATAAGAGACAAAAGCATCATTTGTGTACCTATAAAATAATTTATTAGCAATTAGATCTTCTGATCACTTCATTCTGGGGATGTGACAGGGCAAGAAGTATTAATAAATTTGTAATGAAGCTTTCAAAAGTAATTAACAGCAGCAGAATAATTAACACAAATATGAGCCGTCATAAGTCGTCAACTTATTTAATAATTCTGAAACATTTTCTTTTCAAACATTATTAAGTAGATTAACTTTGCATATTTAATAATGAATTATAACGAATAAATTCAAATAAATATGTAATGTTTATGGTAATAAAAATAAGATTGTAGGTACATACAGTGTAAATTGACTGTCTACTTACGTAACTCTCGGTAGTTTTCCTTTTATTTTACTTCACGAGCAGCAAAATAAATATAGTGAACACATGAATAAATAGTCGTTTCTCGACGAGGGAGTACAATTTTTTCTTCGCGTCTGCGAGGAACAAACGTCACACACAAGGCCCGAGGACAATGGTCCTGTTCAGCAGTTCATCTGTTAGCCGGTGGCGGTAATAAGGCGTGTTTTTGCCCGAACACACAACGGAAAAGGAAACAATGATTTTGCTCGTGACTAGATAAATAAGATGTCCGGACGTGACGAGGGTACCATTACAGTTTTTATGGATTCTTTCAGCGGGTACAGCACCAGCCGCCCCACCTGGCTCTCTTTGTTTAGGTCTGAGTACACTGACAATGTACGGATACGCAAAATTATACCGATTCCCGATCGCCGAACGAGGTCACAAGGTGTATCGAATCCGTAATCATTAGCCCCTGACATTTGTCGGGAAAATGTAAATTCTAATTATGAACACAATGGCAATGTATCCATTTGTTTCCATCGATGAAAAATGGATAAAAATTGCGCCCGCACACGTCCTTCCGCCGCCGCCGCCTGCAAACGATGATTTAGTGGCGATCCCTGGATTTATAGAGCGGCCCGCCCCGCCCAGCGACTTCAATGAATAATAAATTGAAGATCTTTTTCGATATTATTGATACTTTGGGTATCTTCGCGTGATGTATGTTCGGGTGAGAATTGAAACCCTTTTATTAAAACATATATTACAGGACACGTCCCTACGGTGACACTGAATAATACGCTCCTTGTTGCGACAATTCTTTGCGGAGCTCTCTCTTATTTCGGATTTTATTACTCTAGGATTATTTATAGCATTGTCTGTATACTTTTGTAGGAATTCGTTGAGTCATAAATCCTTTGACTTTATTATATTTTGCTTAAAGTGCACGCCAAATGGGATAATATGTAAGTAAATCGTATTTCTACGCCAGTTTTTCCGGAATAAAATTCAAATGTGCAGATTAACCTAACAAAGTTAAAGTAAAACTGCGCACTGCAGCGTAAATGCCTTTAGAAAACCTCATGCACAACATTCGCTTGCAAACTGCGCTGGGTAATCAAGACTGTACGTTAACTTGGTGGCTTTCAAAATTCTGACAACAGCTATCGTCGCTAGTTGTCAGGCGTACAAGTGGAGGAGTTGGCTGTTTGAATTTGCCGAGCTAATTCCGAAGGGTGTACGAACCAGTTTGTCTTGCCGACTCGCGTAGTCGGCACTCAGAAGACGTACCCACGACGAGGCAACGCAAACATATGCTAGTGGGGTTAAAACTTGCCCCGCATGTAAAATTAGTTAAATAACTCCCCGGGAATCTTCACTCTCTATATGGAAACACGTCTTTGCTCTAAAACCGAGCAAATTAGACTAGCGAACTTGCACACATTAAGCTCGCTTTCTAAATTAATCTACGTACTGTGGCTAATTAAGAAAAAACATTGTTCGTGAACTGGGATTTATGTTTGTTTGTGTTATAAATTACTAAAGCATTGTTGTTATTCAGTGTTGAGTCTGTGCCAGAAATAAGTTGTGTAACAATATCAAATGGACCGACTCTAACGTGAAGTAATAAATATGTGTATAATATTAACTGAGCGAGATTTCCTCTTATTTTCTATGTAATAAATATGTGTAATGGATTTATCCCCGACGGATTTAGAGTCCAGAATCTCAAATGGCGTAAATTTTTACATACTTCATAGTACCTTATCTACCTACCTCTGGGCCTATAAAGTTATTACCTTTACCTAGTAGAAGTTATTGGGAAAACTTTAGTCTGAAATCAATACTTACCAATTTTTATTGTTCAATTAATGTATCACATAATTATTAGTATTTTTAAAGAATCCTCCGTTTGTTATACTTAGATACTTCTTTTTGCACTTAAACAACAGTAGATACTTTATATAAATAACGAAACTCACAAGTAGGCTTTTAGACGATTTATTGGCATCCATTTTGTAAACGAATGGCTTGCTCCGATCATTCGAAGTTACTTTCATACTAACAATGTTAAAGGCGTTATTGCGTCTGTTTGCAAGGCAATGATACCCTATAGCAAAAAGTAGGTAAAATATGAATCCACCATAATGCGAATTTGAAGAGAAAAATGGCGTTTGATTCTATGAAATAGGGTGCAACATATTTGTTTTTGAAATGAAATCTTCTTTAGCGGCGTTGTGCACTTTTTTTGGGATGGATAAAAAATGTTAAACTTGCGTCAGGATACGTGACTGTAAGATCCGTTGCCTAGCAACCGACAAAGTAAATATCAAAATAAATTGTCTTTGAAATTACGTAAAGATTGCGATGTTAGAAATTTTACCCATATTAATGGGTAAAAAAAAGCAGTTAAAACATACTTCATGAAAAGTTTTTAAATAAATTGTTTATTTTTGTTAGACTATATTTTGAAAATAAATAAATATGCTACTACTAACGTATATTATATTTAACCACATAAATTATAGTACTTTTATACTGATAAATAAAGCAATTCGTGCGAAATTATTCCCTAACTATTCCAAAACATTCAAAAATGCACAACGTTAATGTTCAAGTTTTCACTTCTGCCGGCACTCCCGGAGTGCAATCCGTTGTTTTTTTTTTACATTATATGAACCTGATACTTGTATATAAGTAGTGTTATTGGTTCATTTAACAATACAAAGGCACATTTCCTCACTAAACTAAAACATGGTGATAGCCCTGTAGGGCCTGTAGGATACATTTATTTTAAAGTAGGACATTTACCCCTGTATTAATAAACCTTGCATATAGTTAAGTAAAGATTAGCTACTGTATAACTACACATTTCTGACGTTTAAACGTATTTTAAGTTTAGTAACGTTTATAAAGAAACCCCTTTAAGAGTTAGTAATTTTATTTGAAGACTTAGATCTTTTCAGAAGATCCGTTTAAGTATTGGGTAAAGGACACATTCAAATCAATCGACGAAAAACTTTCCCGGATATTATTTACAACTCAAATAGAATATAATTGCGAGTTTATTTATTATTATCAGTAATGGCAACCTTATTCCACGTGTAAAATTTCTTGTGCCCCCGACCCACCGTGTCGCGTCGCATCGCCCGCCCGTGCAATTCGCTTAGCGTTCTTTCCGACATTTTTTTCTTTTTATTCGGCTCCTAAGGATCATAGCGTGATGTTAAGCCCATAATCTTTCTCAAGAATTTTGCTATCAAAGGCTTAAATAATTTTTCTAATCCGACTGGTAGTTCTAGAGATTAGCGCGTTTAATCAAACAAACTTTTATATTAAGTATAGGTTATCTATTATTAGAGGAGGAGCTCGTGGCTAAGTAATAACAAGCCGCACGGGTCGATCCATCAGGTTAAGCTACGCTTGCCGGGGTTGGTCAGTGGATGGGTGACCATCTTTACATACCGAGACTCCTCCGTGCCTCGGAAAGCACGTTAAGCCGTTGGTCCCGGCTGTCATTCGTGGATCTTTGACAGTCGTTACGAGTCGTCAGAAGCCCGAAAGTCTGACACCAGTCTTACCAAGGGGTATCGTAGTACCCAGTTACTGGGTTGTGGAGGTCAGATAGGCAGTCGCTCCATGTAAAATACTGGTATTCAGCTGCATCCGGTTAGACTGGAAGCCGACCCCAAGATAGTTGGGAAAAAGGCTAGGAAGATTGATTGATAGGTTCATCTATTATTGTAGTCGGCTTATTATTGTAGTCTTTCTCTTCAAAACAGGTCTTCACAATTCGCCAAATGCGAAGCAAGCTACAAACACATGTTCATACTATAAAGCGAGTCTAGAATTTCAATGTAGTGCTCAGTCCTCACTAATTCTGGAAGCTAAAAGCGTCGACATGTTTGTGTCATTTGTGTGACTTGGCCGTCTAAACACTTGGCCAGTTAATTTCTTCAGTCTGCCCTTTAGATCACTGACGCGTGTTTAGGGAGAAAATTGTTTATTTCAATATAGGTAGGTAGATAAAAGGGCTTTATTAATGTCTACGTTTAGTTGTGAGGATTTGATAGGCACGTGTATGTCTTAATTGATTCAAGGTATTACCTTTCTATTTATAAGCAAAATAGATCATAATTTTTTCAGAGCTTTGTTCTTGTTGTATCTATTTATTACATTAGACAATGATGTTTGTTACCAAAGGAAGAAAGTAATCCATTTAGTATATTTTACAAGGTTGCAACAAAGACCTGCTTAATAGTCTTCCAATGGACGTTAATATAATTAATAATAATTGATCACTTAGAGATACACTGACGAGCAATATAAAAAGTCCACTTGCATAGTGCCAAAAAAATCTAAATATCACCAAAACTACACAACTTAGATATCATCATCATCATCATCAGCCTATTAATGTTCCCACTGCTGGGACACAGGCCTCCTCTCTGTGAGAGGAGATATTATATGAAGTAAAAAAATATTGAAAACAGTTTTATAGATGTTTTTATGCGCCATTAGTGTCGCGGCATATCTACGGAACGTACGGCGCCAACACTTCAGCGACTGAATTATCGGTCGTAGTATTCGGTTGGCATGACATACCAAACGCTCCGAACAGTCGGCGGCGTTTGCTTACGGAAAAATACCGCTCTTCGCTTAACGCGCCGCCGAACTTTCGGTAGCGATGCGTCGCGTGATGTGACGCTTGCTCATGAACGCGACGTAAAATTCGGCTGATATGTCGTAGGGAACTTGAAAAACACTACGAGCGTATTCAACCGAACGTTTGGCGCCGTACGTTCTGCAGATGTGCCGCGACCCTTAAATACACTTGTTACTTCAAGAAGATGTCGTGGTTTAGGAAATATTTCATAATAAGTTACAATTTTTAGGGTTCCGTACCCGAAGGGTGACAAACGGAACCCTATTCATAAGCCTCCGCTGTCCGTCTGTCTGTCAGCGAGCTCTATCTCATGAACCGTAATAGGTAGGCAGTTGAAAATTTCACAGATTGAGCATTTCTATTGCCGCAAGAGCAACAAATAATAAAATTAAAAAATAAAGGGGGTCGCCATACAATTAAATTAAAATTTGAAAAAAAAAAAAAACTGACTGGAATGTGGGGTATCATTATCTAGAGCTCATTGAGTAGAGAATAAATATAATTTTTATTTGTTTTTATCTTCAAAAATTATGAATTAGGGGGCCGTAGAAGTTGTCTGTTTTAGACCATTTTTGTACGAGCTCTATCGCAACAACTAAACAAATTAGGAATTTGAAACTTGTGTGTATCATGTAACATATACTGTTTATAATCAACAAATACTCAAAACGCCGATTCATAACGTATTTTATATAATATGGGCGATTTTCTGCAACTTAAAAAAATAATTATGTATTTCATGCTAATATTATGCGATATAAATTCCACAGATAACTATTTAATAGTCGGAGTAATGACATGGAATTAGTAAGTACCTACTATCATGGCAGCATATACTATTTCGATCATTTAAATTTCGATCATCCAAAAAGGTCTACAAAATAAACTTTCTTCACAAGATTTTAAAACCGGCCAGTATTTTTTGAGTTTAAGAACTTTATCGACTTTTTTCAAAGTATCCCTAGACGGTGTTGATATGTGTACCTCATGTTAAAAATACACTCCAATAGACAATAATATATTCAGTAACATTGAAATGAATGCTGGCACATACAGTGTACTATTCAGTTACCTTAAACCGTTGTGGATACAATTTCATATTGAGAAAAATTATTGGTGTAAAAATATTCGGCCACGGCGGCCGATCTCAACGGAGACTGGCCTTCGGCGCGGGAGATATTATAGTGCACAAGTGTGTGCGCAGACACGAGTGCACTCTCTCTTCCTTCACTCTCATAGTCCGATGGGATGTGTAAAAATAATGTAAGAAATAATTAAAATTTGGCGTACTACTTACATTCTATTTTGTACAATATAGTCTGATGTAGCAAGAGAAATCCTTTTATTTATAAGTAACTAGCTTTACCCGGCCCGGCTTCGCACGGTTAGCACTAAGTACTTATCTACGGCGCACCTACCTTTCCTAATTACCTATTTCTACCTACCTACCCTACCCTACTTACCAGGATAGGTAGGTACCTAACCTACCCTACATATCTACCTGCTTACCTACCATATATACCTATTTATACCTACTAATACTATGTTAGTAGCAAATAAATAACTTTGACTTTAGTTAATGCATGTTACTGGATAAAGTTAACTTAATATTTTTCTCTTAAAATAAATTAATATACTCCTACACCTATATTTTAACACAACAACATTTTTTCATTAAAATAAGACAATTTCTTTAAAAATCTTTGTATTTTTATAGCGCCTCTGTTGTTACCTTTACGAAAGTATTACAAAAATTCATAGTGTTAAATCTTGCACGACATGGTATGGAACCCTTCGTGTGCGAGTCAGACTCGCACTTGACAGATTTTATTTTATATTGCCTCGTCAGTGTATTATATTTATCTAAATCGGCAAGCGAATTGAAGATGGTTTTTCAGTCAAATCAATGAATTTATATGCTGGGAGTACCACTTTTCTCTAAAAACATATTTAGCTGAATATTCTGAGTTTTTTTTTACCTAGCCACTTTTACACCTTTTCACCTGATAAAATACCGTCACAAATCCTTATAATGACAATAAACAGGTCTGTTAGAACGAGATCGTCATGCACCGACATTGATTAGTAGCGACTGGCTGCGGTTGTGACCGCTGCAACTCTGCTGTATTCGCCTGGTTTCTGGTTTGTGACCCCGGAGACCAACGGATATGGAAGTAACTTCAGTTTTGTTTTTCTAGTAAGTCTAAAATTTTATTTGACTTGGTCAAGAGAAAGGTTTCGATTCTACGAGAATGTTTGAAGTAGACGATCAGATCTGACTACTAAGAGACATGAACATTTACAGTTATTGCTACAAAGAATTTAAGTCAAATTTAGGTGGAGGAGACTGGTGTAACCATCAGATCCTCCAAAAGGTACCTATAACTATCCACTGGCATCCAACTATCAAGAAAAGTATATTCAGCCTATAATGTTCCCACTGCTGGGACACAGGCCTCCTGTCGGTGAGAGGGAGTGGGCCGTGACACATCACGTGGCCCAGTGTGGGTTGGTAGATGTCACATGTTGAATTTTTGGTTCTAGGACATGCCGGTTTACTCACGATGTTTTCCTTAAGTAAAGGGCCTGCCTGGGTTCAAACCTACGACCTACAACCCGTAAATCGCGGCCATTACCACTGGGCCACCACTGCTCGCATCAAAAAGGGTACCTACTATAAACTATATATATAAAATTGTTGTACTATTTTCTAGGACCAGTCCATCCTGTCTAAAAACCGTGAAATAACTAGACCAAAGATAAAACCTGAACAAATAACTTTCCCATTATTTTCCCTCTAACCTTCCTTCCAGTTTCTTTACATTCCCGGTCACATTTGCTGGGTCGAGTGATCGCAGGCGAGTCCAGTCGGAGGGAATGAGTTTTCTATTTATCTAAAGAGTCAACTAAGCTCAGTTGGTTAGTTAGTTGTGGCAATGGATGGTTTAGATAGTTGCAACCATGTTTGCGCTGTGATCAAGATTGCTAGTGGAAATTGGTGACAGATTAGATGGATGTAGCTACTAGGATGCAGCTTTCTGTTTTTGTTGCTGGTCTTTTGTTTTGTTTGTTGAAGCTTTGTTAACTCGGTCCAGCGCGTTAATGTGTATCTAGCTAAGTATTTAACAACTCGTACTACTAACCAAGTTGGATAGAATACTCTTTATTATGTACACCATAAAAATAACAGATAAAAATATAGAAATTTTAAAAAGGGTGACACAATGATCGCTAAAAGCCATCTTTTAATACAATCTGTGGATGGATTAAGGGAGTAAGGAGAGACAATGCTGCAGGTAGTCATTGGTGTACCATTTATGTACATACAAAAAATACATTTTATGCATAAAACATATAGATACTTATGACATTTTTCTCAAAATCAGTTGATATAGATAAAAATTTCTCAAAAAGTTAATGACAGTCTCGTCACCGTTCACGTCACCTTACTGCCCCGACTCAAAAATCCACCCTATATAAATAAAAAATAAACAACATTAAATAGACATTATCGATATTATAAAATATAAACCTAGGCCATTTTATTCACCTACAACGTAAACGTTATTTTTTTATCAAATAAATAATTGTATTGTTTGATATATTGATTTTTGGCACTGACATTTTTTATAAGGGAATAAAAGCGATAGTCATAAGGTTTCTGGGATTAACCGGTTCTTCTTCTGTTAGCCCAAAATTTATATTTCATACCGCAAATAGCTGGTGTGGCGTGGTGCTAATGAGTCCAAGTTCGTCCAATATCGATTTGTACAGTCCGCGTAAGACCTGTTCTAGATGGAATTTCTAGGTCACTTTCATATCCCAATTCTGATATTCAGACAGAGAAGAGTGAACGTCGAAGTAAGAAAGCAAAATGCATAAATGTTGTTTAAAAGAAAAACTATGAATTTTCACCAAAACTGCTTAGAAAAGTGTAGATTCGACCCAACCAACTTAGAAAACTATTTGTATGCGGACAAACAGTAATATGTATAAAAGTCCCGCTCAACATATTCCCGCAAAAGCCATTGAACAAGTCCATTTATTCAATGTTTTAAAGACACATGGTCTCTTGAAACTGTTCGGGGTAGAAGAAAAGCTTCCAGTTGATCCGTTCAACTAAAAGTTTTCAACAACAGTTCAAACATTTTGCGGGACGACATACAACGTTCCCCTTTCAGCGGAGACTCTTTGTGCTCTAATGCTCGATGCATTAGATCGATTGTTTTGTGCCGCCAATTGCTGTAATGTAAGACGAGATGGTTGTTCTAATAGTTGGGTAGGATAACTCTACCGTGAACATCTACCGTGCAGTGTTTAAGAGGCTTATGTTGAGTTGAATAGTGAAGTGTGAATTCGTGAAATTATTCGCACTGGCGTGAATTTAGCCCTACTGTATTGGAACGTAAAAAAATGAGAACCATTTAATTTATTACACTTTAAAATAATTATTGATTGTTTATTTTGAGTGGTGTTATTCTTGTAAACGAAGTAGGTATTTAAATGAAAATTTCCCGGAAGTCAATTTACCTGCCTATTTATTTTATCTGAATACCTAGCGGGCAAAAGCGTACGTTTATCCATGCTCTCAGGTCTGAATAAAATTAAAATATAACCCATTATAGTATAAATAAACATAAATAACACCCGCAAAGCGATTAGCAAACATCTAAAATGCCTATAACAATAAACAAATTATGTCTTTGCATAATTTGTTCTCGAAAATTAACTTTAATTATTCCATAAATTCAAACGGACACCCTTCACATTATTAGCATTCAGGACGTAACTACAGTTGAAATAAAAGGGTCTAAAGTTCAAATATTTCAGGTCAACTTAATTTGCACGAAAATTGCAAGTTTAATTTCTTCCTGTTAAGAGTCCATTTCGTCTGTCCGCCGTTTGGCTTTGTCTTCACAATTAATTTAGTATGAGGAAATCTCCATTCCGTGACAATGTCACAGCATTTACTTTTCTTACGGCCCTGACTTTCATTTATATTTCAAAGGGACTAGCCGCTCTAATGAAATTGTTTTAAAGACCGGCTTATGATTTATTTATTAACATAGAATCCGGTGAATTATGTCGTTATGGCAGCCTTTATTGTGATTAAATAATTATGAAGTAAACTGTTTTGCTTTTTTTGTTGGATGTTTTAAATGTCAAAGAATTTTATGGAGTGTTCAGCTTTTTATACTTCAAAGTGTAATAAATTCATAGTTAACGTAAAATGTTATTTATATTTTCACGTTATAGGTCTTATTTTAAGTGTGCCGAAAGATTTTGGAGTGGTGGCCGCGTATCAGAAAACGTAGCTTTGGAAGGTCCCCCACAAAGTGGACTGATGACGTGGTGATGGTAGCGAGATGCACAGAAATGTTCAAAATGGCGTACTTGGGGGAGACCTATATGTCCAGCAGTGGACGTCTTTCTGCTGAAATGAAGATTTTAGTGTAGGTAATAGTGGCAGCATGTTTTCTACTACCCAACTATGAAAATATTTTATTTTTATTGAATCTATTACACAACATAACATAACATTACGTCTGTATTCCCCGAAAGTATAGGCAGAAAAGCACTTATAAACTACTTCATTTCGCCAGTAATCTTAAGTCCCATGTAACAGGGGGTGAGCCTATTGACATCAACCTTGCACTGTTCCAGACTGCTATTATGAATTTCCGGATGTAAAAACCCAATAACACTTAACGACCCGAAAATTAAACCCAGGACTTCATGATCAGCAGTAGCGTTTGCGATACACAATGAGGCTGTCATCAGCGTCAACATATTAAAATGGATATTACAACTTTATAAACCCACCGGCCAAGCAACAAAAAAAAGCACAAACGCACCAGCACTGTAATGTAAATAAAAAACTTAAAAGCACTCCATTATTTTAATAGCGGATCATTTTTCCACACTCCCCCTCGGTTCATGTTTAAAGAAATAGCCACTACTGCGATTTTATCGGTAAAAAACTCGCCCCAACTCGCCCCAAGTTAGTTGACCTGTGGCGCTAGTTTTTCAGTGGATAAATACGACTAGCATCACCCTAGGGAGTAATGCATCACGACCGTGACTAGCCTCTAGGACTTTTCCTTCTCGAGAAAAGTATATTATACTTAGAGACTATGATTTTTCTGTTTGAGTTATGAGGCTTAGGTATGGAGTTTATGTGATTGTTTTAGTAATTTAAGAGTGATAAGGAGTATTTTATATGGAAAATCTTTATTAGTAATAAAAATGCATAGATATATTTAAAACCGGAGGATCTGGGTAGTCTGCTAGCCTTCGAATTTAGTTTGATTATATCCATTGAATGTGTTTAATTAGGTTATTTGGATATTATATTTTAATTTTAATAATCGATTAGTTAACTTAGAATATGAAGTTTATCCAGTGAACGTGTTTCTATCTGGAGTAAGGTGTTGTTATTATGTCCTTTATTTCATATTTATACTTACATAATATAATTTATATTTTTACATATTTTTATAAAAACAGAAAAAAAAACAAAATCAGAAAACATATTAAAAATAGTAGTCCACCGGTATCGGGAACAGGGTCCAAGCTACCGGCCGTGGTCAGGGCTCCTGAAAAAGGAATCTCCTATCGATACGCACCGTCTCCAGAAGTACCGCTTTCTGGATCAAGCCCTTGATGCTTGTTATTATTATTATTACTCATTTTATTTAAGAATAATTTACATTTCATAAATTGTTAGAAAATAATTAATTTTTACTATGTAAGTAAAATTATTAACTATAAATTTATTATTATTGAGCTAATTACCTCCAGATCCGTGGACGGTATTCCAGTGCGTCACAACAAGGCAATCAATTCTTCCTAATATGGTATTCAGAAGGCTGTTGGGGCTGCATCGCACGCGGCGCATCAGGGAGGCCACTCTTTTCGTACTATTGCTCTAAAGCAGTCCGTGCCGGCCCAAGCAAACAAATCACTGCAAAAGCGAAGCCCTAACAGCATCCTAAAAATGCCTCCAACATAAACATATCCATGTAAAAGAAAGAAAGAAAAATATTTTATTTGGGACACGCACAGGAAATACAAACAGTGATAAAAATAATTAAAAGGAGCATCTAAAACTAACAATAAACAAAAAAAATAACACTAAAAATTATAACTATTCGTTACAGGTCGATCCCCATCTGTGCAAGGCCAAAAAGGTCCCTATCTCAGCATATCCTGCGTTTAAAATATAAATACCGCAGCGCTGGTATACGCGCTGGTGTATGTACGTAATTAAATGAATTGCACATTGGGAATTGGCCTGTTTTTCCTACGCTACGGCGTAGGCGCTGCGTAGCTAATAATAAACATACCCATAATCCATTATTTAAACAGCGCATGACAAAATCCCTACACAGCAGATTATTGAAACGTGATCCTAACTCAACATTAGTCTAAACAAAATAATGCACGAACTGAAATAGAGTAAACTAAGTAAATACTAATAAATGCAATCCAAATAAGTTTGTTACCGAAACGTATATTAACGACTTTGTCATCAGGCTGTAATTAATTGGACGTGCGACTATTTGTTTTAATTTGGTTCTAATACAATTTGTGGCTAGGTTGAAACAAGGATTGAAATACATAGGACCTAAAATTGATGTACTACTGCTTCTGCCCGCGACTTCACCCGCCAATTTTTTTTTACATAATATAATTATGTCCTATAGATGTGCCTTGTACTTCGCTTTGACTTAGCGTTCTTTATGACCTTTTTCATAGATTTAAAACTGAAAAAAAAAATTCAAACTACATTTTCGGCATCAAAATCGTTGTCACACCTCGTAGCAATTACTTTTTTTTGAAATATTCAATGTAGGTACAGTTTTGACTGCATATTTTTATTTTATTCCCTTTTAAATAGGCTATAAACAATTTTCTCAAGAATTGGGCTATATGCAAAAGGATTTTTTCAAATCCGACTGGTAGTTCCAGAGAAAAGCGCGTTCCAACATAAAAAAAACAAAAAAAATCTTCATTTTATTTTATTAGTATATACGTAGATAGTGGTAGAAGAGCGGTTGGTTGTAGATTAAAAGAGTTTAGTGACGTCAATCAACATTGTGCATTCGATGTTTCATAGGTAATAAGTCTTACACAGGTAAACCAGTAGGACCAAGCTTATTTGGAACAGTGAACCACAGTTCAACAATAATCACAGCACGAGCGGCATGAAATAGGTATATATCGGTAATAATACCAAAAAAATAGTGTTTGACAATGATTTTTAAATAACCTCTATAATCACATTATTATGCACAGAACATAAAACAAAAAAGAAATGAAGAGATCCGCAGGAGAACCAAGGTAACCGACATAGCCCGAAGAATTGCCAAACTTAAGTGGCAATGGGCAGGACACATTGCTCGCAGAACAGATGGCCGATGGGGCCGAAAGGTTCATTTAATGTAGCATTTAAGGCAGCATTGGAAGACCTCCCACAAGATGGACCTATGACCTTGTGAAGGCCGCAGGAATCCGCTGGATGCGGGAAGCACAGAATCGGTCGAAGTGGCGGTGCTTGGGGGAGGCCTATGTCCAGCAGTGGAAGACTTTCGGCTGATATGATGATGATGATAAAACAAACAGAAACATAAATATGTACTTTTAAAAAGGTACTTAACAAATTAATTTCTTAACTACCATTTTTATTTTCATTACAGCATGTCCTTTGATCGCGATCTATTAAGTACTACTTTCTAAGTGTAAAAAAAGGATTTGGAAATTCTCCAAATACTTTTTTTACATCTAAAACGAAATATTCGGTGTAACGATATTAGTTATTGCATTTCATAATCAATATTCTAGTTCGCTAGCTAGCCAAAGAAGAATGATCATTTTTGACCTGACTATGTATAGAAACGAAATAAATCTTAAAATTCAGCTAATTTTATTTTTATTAATTACGCTTATCACAATGTTAAAATAAACGCAGGAAAAAAGATTGTTTAATATTTCTATAAGATTATTCTACGTCAAGGGTACATATTACCATGTTTTGAACGCACCTCAACTACCCTTTTTTGACGACGTTCCATTTTACACATTGCTACTTGATTTTATTCAACTTTGTTTCTGAGTTTTATTTATTATTTTACCTTTTATTTAATCAGTAAGTAATTCTTTATTAGTCTTTGTATAATACAGATTAATTAAAAATAACATATTTAATAATCATGCAGTATGTAATCGAGTTGGCACGAGTCAGTATGTAATCGAGTTCGCACCAGTGAAACGGATTTTTTTTGACATTTAACAGTTCTGCGATTGGCGTCGGCGCAGTCCGTCGTTGCGTTTGCTGCTCGTTGTGTACTGTGCGATTTTGTGTGTGTTACTTACACAACACAAGCAACTGTCCTATCCAAGCAAGTGTTCCTATTTTAGACTTCTAACTAAGCTAGCTAACTTCGAGCCTTAATAATTATTTCTAGCACATTTATTTCTAACGTAACGGAAAATCCTAACCTAAAAAGTAACATTAATGTTTTTTGGCCCTCGTAGCGTTTAAATCGTAAAAATTACTATACTACATTATTTTCTAAACTTACAGGTAGTATTTCTATTATACCTTATAACTATACATACACTTTCACTATCAGGTTTTTAAATGTGTGGGAAGTGGGCATTGTTCTTTCTTATTTCTATACAGTATTATTTCCAAATTAATCAAAACAGAGATATTTGACAGCTATTTACGATGCTGCCAATTTAGGATGCACGCAGTGCAATTTATTTACTCTCAATTTGAAAGACCCTCAAGTACCTACAGCTACTGTCATGCACAAGACAACAGAAAAGACAAAGGCTTAGCCACTCAGTACGTGTACTCAACTGCTTGCTTATCTTCCCGTTCATCGTACAAGTACACAAAAGTAGCGAGGAATATCGTGCAAGCGCCAACTGGAAGTGTTTGCTCTAATGAAACGCGATTGTTCCCGAAGCACACCTGATGTCGTCTTTCTTTCCGCTCACAAAACTCCCCTCGCCCGGAACTGGCTGAGATATGAAAATGTTATTCTTTTTTTAAATCGGAATTGTGTGTTCTTAGTTCTTAACGAGGTAGGCAGAAAGCGCCAACGGCGACTAGGCTTGTGTATTTTTTTAGTTTGCTTACTTATTCTTTGTTTATTCTCTAAAGGTAAGAAAAGAATGGTCTTTATGCTCGTTGCTTTTGTTGTACTAAGTAAACTCATAATTAAGAATCGGAAAACTCCGTGATCTCCTAAAACAGAGCTTCCTCTCTCCTACCCTTTTGCTGTGCCCTACAGGGTCCATAATTATCTAAATTATATAGTTACCACTTATGTACAAATTATGGTAAAGCAATAAAGATATTGAGTATTGAGTAACACGAAGTTGTATCTATTTCTTTGTATAGTTATTATGGTTTCGGATTCATTTTTGTGACAATTGGTATTATGGTATTTTAAGGTACTTCTTTGTGTTGAAACCATATAATTATATTTTAAAGTATGGAATAGAAAATCACTATATTTCAAGTGACTGAGCAGTGGTGGCCCAGTGGTAACGGCCCCGACTTACGAGTTGTAGGTCGTGGGTTCGAACCCAAGCAGGCGCTTTACTTTGTGTAAATAATTTCATCACCACTGCTCTCAAAACGGTGAAGGAAAACATCGTGAGGAAACCGGCATGTCTTAGAACCAAAAATTCGAAGACATGTGACATCTACCAACCCGCACTGGGCCCGCGTGGTGGATTACGGCCCACTCCCTCTCACAGAGAGGAGGCCTGTGTCCCAGCAGTGGGAACATTAATAGGCTGATGATGATGATGATGATATTTCAAGTGGCTAATTACGGTACCTATCTATGCAGGTTGCTTTCATTTCACAACCATCTTTCTGGTACTATACAAGTCATTGTCTACAGATAGATAGATATTATCGTTTATATAGTGCACACAAAAGAAATAACACAGCACACAAATGATAACAAACTACAAAAAATACCTACAAAGTGCTTTATCGATTCATATTATATTGGCTTAGACCTCTTACTGTGATTGAAATGAATATTACTTTTACAATAGAAAATTACTTCAGCGAAACATTTCTAACAATATTCTTTACATACCAAGCAGTTAAATACCATTACAATAATCACGACACGTTTCATTTAGTATTCTACATTACGTCAGTACGTACAGTCAAACTAATTTGTTGGGCAAACAATTTCTGTTTTAGTTAGTGATTTATTTAATGCGGACATAGTTTAATTAGATCGGTTCGGTCTGCACAAAACTGAATGCGATTTACGTATTTATTCTCGCATGTGGCACAAATCTAGCGGTATCGCAAATCTGATATCAAATAGCAACATAGGTGAATCTATGTTATGATTATCAGTTTTGTCACCATTGCATTCTTCTTCGTAATTTTACAACACTGGTCTTGATAACTAGATTACATGATATTTATCAGTGTATAATTTATTTCGGAATACCTAACTTATCTACATCTAACAAACTAGCGTTGTGACAACGCTTTGTCTTCTTCTTTCGAATATCAAATTACTGACGACTGAAAGAGAGAAATCGGTGTGTAACTATACAGGCGATATACAACGTTTATTAGTAAGGGGGGGTTTAAAATAATATATATGTACCTAGGCTACGTGTACATCAAAAAAAAAAAAATTCATAATGAAATGAAATGAAATGAAATGAAATTTTATTTGCAAGAATTGTAGTACATTACAGATGGTCGGGTTTTTTTAAAAGTTTCTAAAACAATTCGCTAAAAATAGCATGCAAAATTACATTAATAATTGAAATAAACTATTCAAATTAATACACATACATCATAGTCACTTAGTATAATATAGAATTAGAATGTCAATCATTTGTCAAATTATAATAGTAAGTAAAATGTCAGTGTCAATCTCTCAAATTTAGATACTCATTCACAGAATAGAATGATTTTTCTATTAGCCATTTGAATAACACTGTCTTAAAACGATTTATTGGCAGGTCCCTATATGATTTTGGTAATTTATTATATATCCTTATAACCATTGGAAAGCAACTTCTATGATATAAGTGGCTTTTCATTGGAGGTATAATAAGTCTATCAGGATATCTTGTGTTAAACGTAACCGTGTCTCCAAGACGTTGAAATAACTCGGAGTGCATTTTAACAAATTTACAGCATTCAAATAAGTACATACCGGGCACAGTCAATATTTTTAAATCTTTAAAAAGAGGTTTGCATGAAGTCAATGGTGGCACATCACAAAGTGCACGGATACATTGTTCATAGGGCATCAAAAAATTCGTCCGCATCGCTGTCATCAGGAAAAGTGCCCAAAAGGCTGGCAACATTGCCACGGTGTATGGTGATGCTGATTCTTTGGCCCAAAAATAGTCCAGCCCTCTGGTCATGTAAAGAGTCGACCAACCGTTTGGCGATGTCTCGAAAAACCAAGTGGGCACTCGGATCAATGGCTCTAGTATTTCAACCCCAAACGGCTCCAACAGAATAACTCGTAATAAGATTGGAGTATAACTGACGACTTTTGGGTAATTGGGTTTGGTGTTTTCTTTTGTTAAATCGAATTAAAATAATGTAAGTAGCTCCATTACGAACTATACACACTATACAAAAAAAAATGTTGATTGTCAAGTTTTAAACGGACTGCATTTGAGATCATGCTCACATATTATATGAAATTACTTGGGTTCGTCCTATGATTAAATCTTTCGCTGAGTCATCTTGTTTCACTAAGGCATGAGTCATGTCCAAATAGCTCACACATGAATCTTCATGGCCAGTTCAGTAGTAGATCAAACTTTCAGGGCAACCCGGCTATCTCATTCAGTGCAAGCAATTTTTAAGACCCAGTGAAAATCGCTGAATATAGTGACGAGGAATAGGCGAGAATCTCGGGGAAGATCTTTTTATTTATTTTTTAACCACAGCGGGAATGCTCTTGGCCTTCATTTCACCTGATGGTAATTGATGATCAGACCGAAGGGGAAACCGAGCTTCACCCGGAATCCTCAACCGAAGACGAACTGGCTATCTTACCTCTAACTGCCTAAACACAACAATTTTGTTAAAATTGTTTTTATGGCGACAGACTTAGATAAGATTTGAACAAGCCCTACCACCAACCAAACTGAGCAGAATATAATTTCCAACGTCCACGCGTTCGAGCCACAGGCAAAAGCTAGTGACAATATATTTACCTGGCTGGTAACATTTTACGCGTCGATGTCCCTTACTTATATTTATCGCCTGACACCATCTCAGCCACTATTTTAACTAACACAAGGAAACTTTATCAAAATGGTTTCCAGCAAATATTTTGGGCTTAACTAACGTTCTGGCTTAAACACAAATGAACACCCCAGGAACAATTGAACACATACATAAACATACGCCTTCTTCCCGTGGGGGTAGTTAAAAACTACTGAACGCCATCTGCTACGATCCTTACATACTCCTTTTGCCTCGTTTACGTTCATACATCTGGTCAAACACGCACACCAGTGACAAGAACTACGCACCTGACTTTTCCAAAGAACATCTCCAATAACGGCACTATATTATGTCCTCTTAGGGTGTTCAGCCCCCTGGCGTTTCCTCTCATATCTGCCTTGTAAATATCTTTTGTTAGTCGCCTTTCATTCATCCTCTTAACATGACCAAAGCATCTAAGCATACTCTTTAAAGTTTTTGTCACTAGGTACTACTTTTATATCACATCGGTCGAAACAATTGAAGGTAATACATTATCTTTTCTGACATTCTACAATAAAGGCACTGCAGGTGGAAAGATTTCCGTTAACGAACCATACCCATATCACTTGAGACCTAAATATGAACTTGAAACAAGATATAAATGCGTCATCGTTTAGGCTGGGTGTTGCTGGGAACATTATCTAAGGAAGGAAGGCGTGAACCACGTCGTTAGTGAATCTACAATGGGGTAATGGGGTCGTAAAGGATCATAATATCCAACCATGTTGGCTACTTGGAAATTATCATGAAATTAATTTGGCGGTAGATGATATTCCACTTAAGAAAACTTAGTGTAACAGCTGTATTAGTGAGTAGGGAACATCATGGACTGTTATAAAAGAATTTTTGTTTTCAGTCAGTCTTGGAATAATACTGAATTGCTCAAAATTTACTATGTTTTATGCAGAAGTACCTAAACAAATAAACTGCCAAAATGACTGGTTCCATTTAGACATAAAATTATATTACGGTCGGATACTCGCGGCATTTACCATCATTTTGGCGCCGTCCTAAAATATTAAAAGTCCAGTTGACGACTTCGTAAACTTTTATATAATGTGCGAATATAGCATTCCACATTCCACGGGCTGACAGAACTGGACTGCACTTTTATGCTCTCGTACGAATTATGACATTTACACATTTCCGTGGTAAAAAAATAGTTTCGTACGTTGTAATTTTTCCATTGAATTGGGTCACAGGCGTTATTGGCCATTCTGCAATTTTTGTACTGTCAAATGAAAATATTTATTGTATTAAATCAGACTACAGGATTGGTTTTCAGTCGAGCGAAGCCCAGCCAAGCGTCGATATTCTTTTTCCCCTATAATAAATTGTACATAAAAGCACCGCGTGCGGGTCACGCATAACATCTCATAGATTTATATCCCACACTTCTGTCCAAATTTAGATTTAGTGTTATGTTTAGCTATAATTCAAGTTTATTCTAGCCACCACTTACGTTTTTGCGGAATTGAGAAAAATAGGATTACGAGGGCAGTAATTATTAATATTTTATAAGGTTGCAACGCAACACAAATTGAAAATAATAAAAGCAGCCCGTCGCAGTCCCACGGATGCTGCGGACGTTTTAGATAAGCGCTGTAGTTAATTTATTGCAAGAGAAGCAGTGACTTGTGTATAATATTTTATTATGCAGTTTGCATTTTCATAATATTGCGTCTAGACAGTAGACCATATGGCGTACAATAAAGTGCTCACGAGCGTGCACCTATCAAGGCAAGTGGACGATTCATCCAAAAATGCTGCGGATTCATATTCGGGCGTAATATCCTGCAATTACCCAGCTTTCCCACTGATGGAGGGGCTTAATACATCCAGGGGTCCGCCGTAGTTATTCGTCACTCAAACCGTCCGCTCACATATGAGTTTTACGTCATTTGGGCAAATTTTTCAAAGCGGAACAATTTTTCCACGAAACGAACCGACCGGCCCGGTTTAAATAACACTCGTTAACTTTTCCGCACAGTAACGGGCTACGCGATTATTTTCGAGAATGCGATTTTTTAACGGGTTGATTAAAACGAGCGTTTTTTTTCTCTCTGAAGCACGAGTAATTTTTCACGTTAATGCACGGCTGGGTGAAATAGGCACTTATTATGTTAACGTTGTTTACGTTGAGTTGGAAACTCAAAGTAATTAAGTTAAAAATATTGACGTAACATTATAGTATTCGTTTATATGTTTAAAAAAAAAGGTTGGCGTTTAAACTATAGGCTTAAAAATAAAATTATTTTTGTATGTGAGTCGTGTTTATTTTAAAACGAACATAAAGTTGATGGTATGAATATAAATAAAATGTTTGTCTATAAATAAATATAAGAGGATTAAATGTCAAATTAGTATTCAACAGCATACCTATCCGGAGCTAGCCAGTACCAGGGAAACAGTGCCCTCGGGAGGCTTCGGTATCACCGCGCGGCTATGTGAAAAATTTAATTCATTGCCAGCAAATTTATATGCATACCGCGATTGCAGTCTATTAAGAATGCACCGTTCGCCGTCGCCGGGAGCTCTAAAATAAAACGGTCAGCTTCATTTCATCCATCATACCTATCGAGGGTTAGAAAAAATTAAATCTGCTTTTGCCTGCTATTGGGGTTTTAAAGTGCTTGTTTGCATTACTTACCAGCTTTTTATAGCGATTTTACTCGTCGTTGGCTATGATTTGCATTTACATGTTGTTTGGTTTGTAAGAACTAAAACTAACAAAGAAAGCCAATTAACTTTGCATCAATATTGGAATGCCTTTACAGATGTGACTGTCATAGCTTAGTAAAGGCAGTGTGCTCTCTACTTTTGTCGGATGTTGTACGCCTCCTCTGAAAATTAAACAGATGTTCATTGTCACAAAAGTGAAGGGAATAAAATCTTTTATTGCTCTCACAATTTCTCGTCTTTCAGCCAAAAATAACACGACACCAATGTCCTTAAAAGCAATCCCCTAATTTCAACCAAATGAAGCACTTAAGTGCTAGCTTTACACCAGAGAAGTTGTTTTATCCGATCTCTTACAAAGTAAACGTCGGATCGCCATGAAATATGCATTAAATATTTACTGAGCCTCAGGCCGAGCCATTCCCTTGAAGTTGACTGAACCGAACAGATTTGCAATTCACCGAACATCCTTTAAGAAAAAAGAGCCACCGAACAAAGGGGAAGTAGAATCGAAATGAGCCACTAAATATCAACCGGCTAAGTGTTCGCTCGCCGAGAAATGGTTCACTGTGAAACCTTTTGTTTTTATGCTATATTTTGCTGCTGCGCCTTTTAGATATTTGAGCAGTCTTGCTCTAAATGTTTCGTCGAAGATCGTATGCATACCTAAGAGATGCAGATTGTGAGAGAATTTCATCTTGATCTTTATTAACCCAGAAGAAGATTAAACATTTTTATTTCCCCGAATTCATTCTTGTGGGTCGATTTCGTTATTAAAAACTTTTAAATATAGTCGCAATTATGACACCGACAATCAAAGTCAAAAATGTACGAAAACTCGATACTTTGCATTGCATTGCATTTTTTACTCTTACTGAGATAAGATTGCGAAGGTTCTTAAAAATATAGGATTTGGTCCTCTGTTGTAATATGCTGCCTACATTTCGAATAATATGTTTTAAAACAAGTAGGTACTCGTTGATAAATGACATCCTTACAAACCGAGTGCGCCTAGATCTCCAACAACACTTACGATGAAAAATAAGTTAACTGATAAAATGTGAAAGGTTGAACAGTTTGATCACACTGACAAAGCGTGGGTTAAACTGAGCTACTCTTATCTAATCTCCATCTTTGCCTGACAACCTAAATCTATCTACACTAGACAAAAACAAATGAAATTCACTGATCTTGAAAAACCAAAAGCGAACTTAGCTTTGTAGCGGTTAGACCGCCACATACAAAAACTACGAAACAAAAAGACATGACGTCACACAATTCCTACATCTCGCAGTTAGAGTTTACTGAGCGAATAACATAGATAAGACTATCCGAAATCAACATATGGGCAGTTGCCCGCCAGACATAACAACCCGTCTGGTTGGAGGATCCTCCCTTTTCTATGGTGGATGAGTGAACTTTACACCCTGTTCCTCATTCTCCTAAAGCTTGAACCAATAATAAAGTAAATTTCACTCCTAATGATTTAAAACCGCATGAAAGTGAACATAATCGTTATAAACTAAGTGAACTGCTCATTTTATGAACGTAGGTACAGTACGCCGGACCTAGTGGTACCAAACCAGTATTAGCTGCTCTCTAAAACGACCAAAAGAGAGACTGAAGTTGTGGCTTCCTTACCCAAACCATTTGTTCCACCTGCGGAAGATCTCTCTGGACATGAGTTGCCTTGGGTAACCTACGGACTCCGGACCCTGGTTGGCTGAAGCAAGCAAAATCTTTTCAGGTGAAGATTCATAGACGACTCCGTCTTGGAGTAAATGTGGTGCTGTTCCACAAACGATAGGACACTTAATGTTCTGTCCTGCGTGTCCTGTCAGCTGCACGTCACAGGACGTCAACTGATGGACGCTAGTTATGGCGCTAAACATTTGGCCGAATTATATTCCGAGTCTATTTAGATTGCCATCGACTTGCTTAGAAGAAGAAGCTGCCCTCTCATTCTATTCCAACTCCGTACTACGCTAGGTCAGCTCAAGTTCAAAGTTATACCACTGACGTACGGTAGACTGTACGGTAGAAGTTAGTTTTATGCTGCAGTATAAAACGTTATTTAAAATCAATGAACACTTTATCTTCACGCTCTGTTTTGCAAGGTGGTAAAGTTTTAACCTTATTGCTCCTTCTGCTTAGCTGCATCAAGAATATAATCGAAGCAGAAGTGCAACAATCTTTGCGAGAATCCAGAGATCTGGGGAACTTCCAAGACATTAACAAGGTGAATTTTGTATTATAATGTAGTAGTTTGAAAGCTGTTCAAAATATTTGAAAGATGAAAACTACATTCTGAATTAGCTTTAATTCTGAAATGTGTTTAAAGTCACATTTTTCTCACTTTGACAACAATTTTAAAATCATCTTATTATTCTTGTTCTAACTATATGCTACCACACTATTACTATACTCTTTGTAAGAACCAAAAAACGGCAGAAAAATTCCATATCACATAGGACACAGCGAGACGATTGTCATCGAAAACGGCCCTATTCCGAAGGTTTCATCGACACTTTTGATTTTTCATATTAGATCGAGAACGGCAAACGACGTCGATTGTTGGGGACATTAAAGAATCGCTGGAAGACTGTTACGTCCCCGCAGGCATTCTAATAGAGTTCGCTACTGCCTGTGGGATGTTGATATAGAATCTTACAGAATAGGGCACTGGGTATTTTGATAGGGGGAGACTGATTTGAAAATGTAATGTAAAGTAAATAAAAGGAGAGAAGTGGAGTAGCTACAGTTCCTATGTAAGTAAAAAAAAATGGTGGGAATGTGTGCTACGTAATTTTATTTCGTAGAGCTTTCGTAGGTGCTAGGAAAGGAATCTCATAGCCGCTAAGAAAGCCACTCTCGTAGCCGCTACGAAAAAAAATCTCGTAGCAGGTAAGAAAGCAATACTCGTAGCCGCTACGAAAGAAATTCTCGTAGCTGCTACGCAATAGTTATCCATTAATTGTAATCCTGCGCATACGGAGATCGATGAAATAGGGTGAAGCTAGAAGTATTTCCAAAGCCAATTTTCAACATCTGTTAATGAAAAGCATAAAAATAAGGTATGAGATGAGTGGTGTGTGTTGCGGGTAATGGGTTGCGGGATAGTCCTAAAGGGTTATCGTGCCTCCTGGCAACGTACAGGCAACTGAAGGAACATAGGTGGGTTTTAGTCAGTAAGTAAGAGTCTGACACGCCCTTCTACTCCGCCCAGAGCGGGAGAAGTTATAAGATGATTTCCCACCCAAAAAAAAAAAGATATGAGATGAGTACGCATAGAAAATTTTAAGTGTATTATGGTGTAGTATCTTGCATAACAACCTAACATAACCCTTTTTTCCAGTGTGACAAAAAAGTACACCACCCACGTTCCACTCAACAAAATTGATCGCACCAATCTAAGACTGTCTTCAACCTAAACTAAAATATCAATCACTCGTGACCCGCTGCCCCATCTAGTTCCAACAGTTCCATTTAAGAAGCGTTTCCGTTATTAAACGCATCAATTCGACGGCGACAAGAGATAAGGCGTGCACTCACGATCTGAAGCGACAGTTATTACCCTCTAATGTAATGCCAGTTTGGCACATCCATTCAATTACAGCTTAACTGTTTGTTACTAACCGTTGGAATTTGTTCTATGTACAGATCATTGTAGGCAGGTAAGTTGAGAAATAGAGTCTCATGTAGATTGGCATAAGCTGTGGGTGCGCTTAAGCCCGTAGCCGTTTATACACGTTATAATGTTCAAACCCTGTGGTTTGACATAGACGCGCGCTGTACGTCACTTTAGACTTTTTCAAAAAAAATCGGTAGGTTCCTAACATTTTTTGATAATTTTACTTCTATTTGACGAGAATATCCGTCAGGCCCTAGAGAAAATCAGCCGTCAGACGATTATAGTCATTATTTAGCAGTAATAATAGTGACTCAAGCCGCATGAGTCACCCGTTACCCTTTACGGTGGGGCTTTACGGTAATCACCGGTGACCGTTACCAATTGGTAACGGTGGGGCTTACACGGTTATATATCTGTAACTAACTTCAGCAGTTTAGGAAATGCGTTGTCTCTCAGTCAGTTACGGAAATTGACCTAGGTCTAAAGCAGTTTTCACCATTGTTTATATTTTAATGTAATGCCAGTTGCAATTACGTTTGGTGAAAATTAATCTCATATTATTAAGTATTGGTAAACAGCAACGGCCGAAATAGCTCAATCCTCAAACAATATTAGTTTGAAATTCCAGTTTTAATATTATAGCATTTACGATCCAACTTTTGTAATCATCACGTTAAAATCGTTAATGACTTTAGCCGTTTTATGAAAGGTTTTACGATATAAGTTACGTGTAAACTGTTTCTGAACTGTTTCGCGATTGGTAGGTAAAGTTACTTTATTAATATGTATACGAATACTTTATTCAAGCTTACAACTAGGTACTATTAACGTGCACACGATGTCTGACAGCTGGAGCTGAGTAGACTTCATGGGTGGCGGTCAAACAGTGAAGACGTTTAGAAACTGTCACGCATTTCGAACAGTGTGTGAAATGCTAGTGTGATTATTGTGATCGTAAATTATAATTTGATGTGAACTGCGAACGGTTTTTCTGTTGCGCAATAACTAACAATACCCGTAGTACGCCCACAGTATTATTGTAGTTAAAATATGCCTAATAATAAGGAAAGAGACACATACCATCCTCTGTTGTATAGATTAGTACCTACCGTATTTTTTTATTATAAGCGCTTATAAAAAAGCTTATATTATAGCTTATAATAAAAGTTATATCCGTCCATATGCTGCTGCTTTTGTTTGTATAGCGTGTCTGCGGTAATAAAGGTATGATAAAAAAAATCATAGAACAACTAAATAATAACACATAAAATAAATATCATTATTTAGAAAACTTAACTAACAACTAAATACAGTGAGCGTAACCGACTGACCTTTGAACGTTAAGACATCTGCTACATTATTAATGTGCTACATTTTCACGAAGGCACGTGGAGGCTTCAAATTGTTTTGTGTTTGATTAAAATTGTTACCATGTGTAAATTGTTTACAAATTAAAATCTTTGATGAGAATTTTTTTGGAAGCACTTCTATGTTTTATTATTGTGGCTTTATGCGCATCTCTACACTTATTTTTATAAAGAGAACAGTTTTTTTTTTGCATGTTTGTATTTTTGTTTGTAATAATTAATCAACTCAAACGTACTGGACCGATTTAAAAAACTCCTTTACTGGTAGACTGCTATATCATCATTGAGTCACATATAAGGCCATATTTTATAAAGGTAATCACAGGGGCGAAGCCGCTGGTGGAAGCTAGTCTTCAATATTTACGGATTGATAGTTTGAGTTTCTATACTGTGAAGCAGACTGATTGAAAAGTTTTTCTCATGAAGGGGTTCGATTTCAGCTAAAATATTGTGTAGAATCAAAACAAAATCATCGTCTAAAAGTATGTATTTATCATGCCGCTGTAAACCCTTTTATTTGTTAACCACACTTGTGAAGCTCTTGGCCTGCATCTCACCTGATAGTAAGTGATGATCAGACCGAAGGTGGAAGCAGCGAGCTTCACCCGGAATCCTCAAACACAGAGAAACTGGTTATCTTACCTCTAACTGCCGAAACAGAACAACACAATGCTGTTAACAATGTTGTTATGGCAATAGACTTAGATAACATGGTGGTAGCTAAGTTAAAACAAGCCAGGACCACTGGCAATCGAGCAAACGAGCAAACTGGGAATCGAACCTAGGACGTTATTTATAAAATTTGCTGTTAAGAAACGTTTAAACGATAATATTTTATTTCACATAAACCTACATGGGCACTTACGAAACGTCAGAAGCTACGCACGGTTCCAATTGGTTGTTTCCTATGGAGAAGAGCCGGGAAGAAACTCCATGGGTACTCTTTTAAAAATGATTGGCTTTACAGCATTAAGAAAAAAACAGTGTTATTAGGTATGTATGTGGGAAATACTTAACAAGACAGAAGATGATCAACAAGTCTACAGTCCACTAAGCCTACAGCGTTCTCCACATTCACAAAATAGAGAATAATCTATTTATAAGATATATAAATTAATAAAATTACTTATCTTTAAGCAACGTTTATAAATAAACCCCAAAGTCAATAAGTTTTATAAGAAAATTATAAGTTCTACAACATAATCTCAAACTCACACGTGTAACATATTGATTAAAGGGCTCCGCAAGTAATTATCTGGTCAAAAGATAATTAAGCCCATTCACATATCTGTAGAAAATAACGTGATTACAACGTACAAGTAGATAAGGAGGGTCAAAAAGAATAGAGGATTAAAAGCTATTGGCTCACTGCCCATCCAATTCTCTGTTGACGTCTCTTGGGACCGACCTAAGATAATCTTAACAAAGCAAAGGCGTTAGCGCCAAGTTCGGCTTCTGAAACAATGTTATCCAACATCCAACATTCAACAAAGAAAACAATTACAACTTTTTACAGATAATTTATCACATTACTTTTGTGTCTAAAATACTCGTACTATGTGTTGGTGGAGAAATATCGTGCCCTTCTTTTGTTATTTCTGTTTTGTTTAAGCTCGGGTTTTTTTTTGTTGGAGAAAAATGTGCGGTGAATATTTTTTATCAGGGTTTGTAGCCAGACAAATTAATGCTAGTAGACGTGTTAGTACATAATTAATGCTTACAGAAGCGTTGACAAAAACTGAGCACAAGATCAACCCAAAAAAAAAGTTATTAATGATAGTATCAAGAAAACTTGGTTTAAAGGAACTTCAAACTATACTGTATCCATGATTTTTTATGACTTGACAAAACATAGAAATTTCTTAGGTAAACTTAACTTTAATACTGACGTATTATACACATATACCTTCCACAATAAATTCTCTAAACGATGGTGAAAACTTCATCAAAATCTGTTATGTGGTTTAGAAGAACAACGCGAACATAAAGAAAACGCGAAAAGCGGCTTTGTTTTATAATATGTATGGTTTCTGCACTTAACGGAATCAGTATTCAGTTTCATAATTTTAATACTTTAGAAAACCTTAGCCTCTATTCTCTTAGATCGTCTAAAGGTCATCGCTCATTATAGCAGCATGGTTCCGACACGGCAAATACCTTGTCATTCAAGTTAGGATTTTAAGTAAAATCCAGTAAAGTCTATTTTACGATGGCTATACAGAATAGTGGACGGCTCGCAGGCAGTGAGCGGCCCACGAGCCGTCATACGTCGGGCCGACAGCGTGCTTCTAGCGAGGAGTCCGCTCGCCGGTGCCTTGCCATCCGCGCGGTGACGCCTCGCCGTCCGCGCGGTGACGCCTCGCCGGCCACACGGTGACGCCTTGCTTGTGAATAAACAATAAACTGTAACCTCGCTGGTGGCGTGCCGGCAGCAAGCGGTCGCCTTGCTGACGGCGCGTTGGCGACTAGCCGTCGCCTTGCTTCCGGCGCGATGGCGACATTGGCGATTAGCAGTCGCCTGGCTTACGGCGCGTTGACGACTAGATTTTTCGAGGCGGTGCCGGGGCGCTACCGTGCTGGAGCGGTGCTGTTACACTGTTTTTCACAATCCAAAGTCATTGCAGGCATTGCTTCTTATGTGTGAACAATTTGTTTGCTCGACAACGTAAATAACGCAATGAATGTTGTCGAATTGTCAATTTGAGAGGCATTGTAATGGTTAGTGTAGTATGCAATTACCCCGCCTGGTCATAATACGACTGTTTTATAACGATCGCTCGGTCATTCCAACAGACGTTACGCGGGGTATCGCTTTGGGGAACATCTTGTCATCTCTACAATCAACCGATTGTTCGCAGTATTGACTACTCGTGTTTCTACGTAGGTATAATGTGTAGGATTTTAGGCTAATTCTGTAGGTAATAATTATGTGAAAACATTATGTAGAATAGGATTTATAATACATTGTTATCTTTGGAGAAGTTCTGAAAGTTATTTTTAGGATGTATTCAGATTATAGTGGCTTCGTCTAGACATGTTATTTTTTTCAGTTTTTGTTTGACTATCGTATTGTGTTGAAATAGCTGAATGAAATAAATAATTATTATGAATTATGATCGATGAAAAGAAATACTATTTCTTTTATTTATTTATATATACTTTATTGTACAATAGAAAATACACAGCAAAAAAAAAAAACCAGCCACCTTCTTTTGTTTCCAGCTAACGATTTAAATTCACATTAGGTAACTGTAGTATTAACTGTAAGATCTATTTCAACTTAATCCCGTAGTTACTAATCCTCAGAACCTCAATTCTAATTAAAGATAACGATTATAACTTATAGCCAAACTGTTTGCGGCCAATAAATATCGGTTCTCAATTCAATAGACCTCCTGCAAACGTTTGGTATCCTGGTACCCTGATATTGATGGTCGATATCAGCACATCCTGCAGATTTCCGTTCACTGAGTAATACGTTTGCTTTAACGACTGTATAGCTGTATAGGTTTATGTGAGCCTGGTGACTGATGTGACGGCGCCATTTGGCAAGAGTTTTTTGGTTCGTTTGCAATTTTGAGCTTCGGGGTTTTTAGTGATGGATTCGGGGGTTTTAATTAAGGGGGTGTGGAGTTTTAATGGTATAATGATTTGAATAGTATTTACCTTTGAGAGTTCCAGAAAATATACTCACTAATTAAATTTGTCCTAGCATACCTAAATATGAAAATGTTGAGGTATATTTTACATTAAATTATGTAGCTTACTTTACTAAGGTTAAAGTTCAAAGTACGCTGAAATAAATAACCGTTAATCATATTATTAGTCGGGAAAGTTTGCTGCCAAAATTACTTATTCTGCTTCACATATGTATTATGTAGGGTTGATTATCTCAACCTTTGGCTAACTCTAAGTAACCTCAATCAGAATTACTAATAGTCTAAAAATAATGCGCAACTTTATGTGTGAATTCACTGAAGACTTTTCATAACTTTTTTGTGTTTAAAAGATTAACATCGCTTTTATTATTATTTGTCAATGTTTCAAGCTTTAAGAGGCCTTTTAGGCCATTAAGGCCTTTAAAGCCTTCTGTTCACTGTACACGGAGGCGTAGCCTAGACGCCTCAATATATGCCGTGCAGCTTGTGCAGCGTTGCGTACTAAACTGTCCACGAAGCGTAATGCAAGCGTACGTTTTCTACTATCTGAGCAAACGCAGCTATTGCCATTTTTATAAAAATAATCACGTGCATCTTCACTCTATGTAGTCCAGCCGTGCGACACGCTCGACGGCACGCGTCATGAAGTCTGCATGCAGTCGACAGACTGTCATAGTTTTGTATGTGAGCAGCACGCAGGCGTATACCAAGCGTATAGTGACGAATACGCGTCTATGCGTTTGTCGTTGAAAGACTTAGGCCAGGCCTAAGTCTTTGGGGGGTTTAATTATAAAAGCATCAATGACAAGAAGGTACAGTTTTCTAATATTAGTAAAACGCATTTTCATATGGCAGTGTGGAGTTCATAAGCAAAATACTACCTTTACGTCTTTTTTCATTAAATAATGTAAACCTATTAATTAAGGAAAGAAATGTAAAGCACTATTTTTGGCTAAAAATAACCATTATTATTGTTTCCTCGACTATTTACATAATGAATTATATTTTTAAATAATAGAATGAAAAAATATATAAAAATATTAAAAATAGTAGCCCACCGGTATCGGAAACAGGATCCAAGTTACGGTCTGGAATCCAGAGAGAGAGGAACCTACTAACAATGCGAACCGTGTCCAGGAATACCGCTTATTATTATAATTATGTTTTACCATCCGTATCAGCTGTAGCATAGTTATCAGCGCTAGCAATAACCTTACAATTATTTGTAAGGTAGCTACAGCTGATACGGATGGTATTTTGTAATGACTCAGGAACGAAGACATCAGAGGCCCTAGCCGAAAATAATCGTTTCTTACATAATATTTATTTGGATTTAACACTATTCATATCAATGGGTTATACTAATTGCGCTTGCCGCATAAATTGAAACCAAAATGCTGTACGATAGGATTAAAAAACGTTCGAATTCATACGTCACGTTTCTTTCGCGCGTTTGTGATAGGCCCACTAGTCATGCAACATCTTGGAGGCGTATTCTAACCTTCATTAATTTTAATTCTAAGCGTGATTAATACACAGACTTGTTAGTACAAATCGGTCTACAGATGGCTTTACAAACTCCAGTGACAATTTATCACTTCATCTAATAATAACGCGACTGTCTTGTCGAAGCACAGCTGGTGAAGACACGCTGACCAGCACGATCATTTTTGTGAGATGATTAATTTTCTGAACTGAAATTAGATAGACTGTGACATTTTGATATTTCAGGAATGATGTCACTGATAATGTTTTTGTGAGGAAGGTTTTAGATGTTAAGTGTAGATGAAAATATAATTAAACTAGCAACCCGCCTCTGTTTTGCTGCAAAACAGAGGCAGGTTTTTGCACGGTTTTTACGACTTGAAAAAACACTGAGATTTTTGTATTAATTATTTCAGTTTAATACACATTAATATTACATAACATCACGCCTTTATTCCCCAATAGGTTAGACAGAGATGTACCTATAGTACACCCATATTTCGACAGTTATGTTTAAGTCCCATGTAATAGGATAAGACTAAGTAAGGTACAATGCCTATTTGCGAAAAACTAGGGAACGAGCCCCATGCCATCAACCGGGCACAAATTCAGTCTCCGGGCTGCTAATGAGAAATTCGAGATAGAAAAACCCGAAAAAAAAACAAAAAGAAACACTGCCGACCCGGGAATCGAACACAAGACCTCATAGACAGCAGTAGCGCTTACAGTAACACGCACCTAGTACATTAATAAAAAACTGACATAATTATACCTTTCGAAATAATTGTCTTAGATATTTTATGATGGTGAAAACTGCATCAAAATCTGTTGCTCAGTTTAGAAGAACATCGCGGTCACAGACAGACACGATAGTGACTTTATTTCCTAATATTTATAGTAAAAAAAGCAAAAGCTTTAGTGTCACAAATGACAGCATTCACAACAATTTGATACATATTAGGTATAGATTTATTTATTTTTGCTTTAGGTACTGAAACTAACCCAAACTAAGCCAGTGAAACAATGCTGGATTACGAGAATTAACACAATTTCTTGAGTAAAATAAAAACAAAACTCTAAATGAAATGTAAGAAACACGTCTATTTTCCCTATCGAAGCAGCTGGCTTCATGTTACAGGTAAAATGCAAGAGGGCAAAGCGATAGCATTTTCATTAACTCTAATTTTAAAACCTGCTCGAGCAAAACTGAGCACAGGTGCTCGACCTGAATGAATGGATAGAAAACAGGAGACAAAAGAAATGGAAATACTTTTCTTTATTGTCATTTACATGTAAAACATAGTGAATTAAGTAGTTTCTAGACTTTTAGAAATAAACTTTATGAAGCAGAAGATTTATCATCATATCTGTGTTTTTTTCTCCATAACGGGGAAGCACTTGGCCTGCATCTCACCTGATGGTAAGTGATGATCAAGCCGAAGATGGAAACGAGCTTCACCCAGAATTCTCAACCACAGACGAGTTGGCCTTTACTGCCGAAACACAACAATGCTTTTAACATTGTTGTTATGGTGACAGATTAGATAAGATGGTGGTAGCTAGCCAGGCGGACTTAGAACAAGCCGTACCACCAACCAAACCGGGCAGAAAATGTTGTCCCTACTGGGAATTGAATCCGGGACCTCTGGGTCTGAGACAGGTGGTCTAACCACTAGATCACAGACGGCGGGTTTGTATTCTCCGTAAGAGTTAGGCAGAGTAGTACCTATATAATAGTACACCCACATTTTGCCAGTTATGATAAAGTCCCATGTAATAGGCTAAGACTAAGGTACTAAGGTACAATGCTTATTTACCAACAACCAGAAATCCAGATTCCAGGCTTCTCCTGATAAATTCCAGAACAGTTATCCCGGGATGCTCCCTCTGGCCCTCAGCTAGCTCTAAAACAGAGAAGCACTGGACAACGTTGGTGTAAGGTGAGGTAAAACAATAAAACTGACGGCAGAAGATAAACTGTATATTTTTAGCACATCACAATTATGTTAATAATTTATAAAGGTATAAACTATAAAACTTTCCAAATGGTAGTAGTAGATTGTAGTGATGAAAAACTATGAAAAGGAATGAAATATGAGCGCATGACAGTGTGCGGCGTTCTGAATTCAAATTGAAATTAGAATGATGAAGTGGCCAGACATAAAAATATTGCAAGCAGCAAGTGATCAGATAAGTAAGGAGGAAGGGACCTCGTCACACGGTTACAACTAAGTTGTTATAAACATCAATATATTTTTTTTCTGTGTTCTTAGAACATTTCCTTAAAAAAACCCTAGGTATTCGTCATGAAAATTTTGTTGAAAAATCATTCCTACGAAGGTTACGTTATATGCAAGAACCACGACAATTTTTTTTTTCTTATATTATTATTCTTTAAAAGATTTGGAAATTTTTAGATTTTCTAATATCTAATTTTAGTCCTGAAGTACCTATTTATAACTTTATGTAGGTACTCCAATTATACATTGAAGGTTTCTGAACTGTAGATGAACGAGGGTAGTTTGAATTTCGTATTAGTTAGAAACCAATCAGGATCGATGAGGTCTCTCCAATTAACTAATCACATGTCGTTAAAGCCAACTCTATCAACTTTGTATCACCCTTTGGGTCGATAGGTATAATTCTAGATACCTACAAATATACAATACCTTACCTACGTACGTAGGTATTGTATATTTATATAATAAGCGTTAATTTAAGGTCTAGCTTCTACCAGTGGCTTCGCCAGCGTGATATCTTCAGAAATAGCCTATGTTACTCAATGATATTATAGCATTCTACTAGTGAAAGAATTTTTTGAATCGGTCTAGTAATATTTGAGTTTATTCATTACAATGAAAAATATAAACATACAAATCATTTCTCTTTATTATATTATTATTATAATGATATGTAAATGTGTAGATTACCAACGAGATACATAACAATTATCTTCTATAATATTAAAACTTGTTTATGTAGTTTACATTATCCTATGATGCATACTCTATTACAGGTAACCACAGCAAATTATTGAGAAAACGGGGCATGCTCTGACTATATAATTAAATCAAGAAAACGACATCAATACCACAAAGGGGCAATATTGAATTTGGTAATTAAAGAAAGCACCTATATCTACAAAAAAATTAAAAGTTCATTCTAAAAGTTGGCAAGATCACAATTTTATTAGCTGTCAAATATTTACCTGTTTTGATTCATTTGGCAAAATTACTGTATGGAAATTATGAAATATCACTAACTAGTGAACTAGAATATTAATAATGAATTGCAAATATTTTAACGCTGAATTTTGATGTTGTAACCGTTTTAGATGATGATGATGATGTACAGACGCCACCACATCAACCTACTCCATCAATCTGTCAAATTTTCCCAATCAACATTGAACCTTATTTTTTAGCGATAAAGTTGAAAATCTATTAAAGTGACAGATTGTAGTAACTTGATGTGCTGGCGTCTATACATCTCAAACTAAATCAACTTATATGGACGGAAAGGTCTGAAATATAAAGTATTTAAAAAAATATATAAATATTCGGTTTTGCGATATTAATTATTGCATTATATAATCAATGTTTTAGTTTACTAGTTACCCATATTTCATATTTCCATTCAGTAATGTTGCCAAATTATATTCGCCATCAATTTGCGACGTTGCCCACTTTCAGAATGCAGGCTCATAATTATGGCAAATCGAACAAACTTTAAAAAATACTTAGTAATAATCTTATCCTGCGAATTTATATTTTTTTTATAGTTTTTCTAAAAATAACTGTCAGACATCCACTAATTCAACGGTTAAAAGACATCTGTGGTAAGTTGTAAAGAAACAATTATTTTAGCTCGTGCATAATAGATAATTCGACAGTGTATTTCTCATGAATACCTATTTCCATTTATATCAAACTTAGTAATGTTTGTCACTATTACCAAAAATTAATAAACATTCTAGTAGATACTCTGATTTAAGCTTCAAAAATAAGGGCTATAAATAAAACTAATTATTTTTCTAACTATTCTTGGAACCCATTTTAGAGCTGCATATAATATTCAGTCGAGGGAAGCTATTTCTGTAGTAATTGTCCTTCCAGAACGATATAGGGAGGTAGTTATATTTAATGAACAACGGAATTTACAAAAGCTCTTAAAACCAAAATTATGTAACCACTAATATCATAAACATGTCTATTTATATAATTAAAGAAATAATTGTTAGGTCTACGGACATTACATATGGTGCACCCCTACCTTTAGTTCCGGCATTTCAGCCCAGTTTTTCGGGAAAACTTCTCAAATATGCGTGGGGAGAGATAGGGTTGTCACCTGCAGCGGGACCTAATGTGCCATTAGGTCGGGAAACGGGTAGCGATGGGTTAGACACCGCGTGTCGGCAGCATAAGGGTTAAGTGATATGGACCAACTTGCGTTTTCAATTAATGTTTTGTTTCGTTCTTCAGAATTTATTCGTTTTAGAATTGGGTGGTAGTTTTATGGTGGTCCGTTTACGTACTTTTGTAATATTAAACTGCAAATGGACAGATTCTCATAGTTCGTGATCGTCGCTTTTCTAATATTATTCTGGTTCACTATTTCGAAATTATAGATAGCAGATTTGTAGAAGGTACAATCAGGGTTTATAGTTAACCAAATTGACACCCATATCAATTTGCCGTATTGAGCCAATTTATACCTACAACAGCCAAAAAAAAAATCGGTTGTGACTTGAAAATACGGACAATTTCGGTTGGTAGCCACTTTGCTTATCCTTGGTAACTTTTTTATGTGCCTAGATTAGATTAAGCTTTTTACAAATTAGTTTTTTTTTAAGTCAGCGAAACATGCTTCCGAATATTCTAAAAGTCCTACCTTACCAGAGCGCTCAACTTTTATTAATTAGCCTCTACAACAACCAGGCTTAGCATAACTAAATCCTTATAGATGCGTTGTTTAATATTTACAAATGCAAGGCAGCAGGTGTGAGGGACAGGCCGTCCCTTCTAATTTGTTAGCTGGTCTGGTAGATCCCTTATCACGTGACGTCATCTGTTTCCAATTATAATTATAACACTAACGACCCACCCCTACTTCGTACGGTGTTTACGATTAGACAAAACATCAATATTTAATTATTATATGTTAGTTTAATATAAATGTAGTATACACATAAACCCGCCGGAATTAATTTTCTAAATGATGGTGAAAACCGTAACAAAATCCATTTCACATACACACACACGAAAAACGACTTTAATTTATAGATATAGATATTATTATCATTTAGATAAACTCGTAGATGTATTTATAACTGTATTTATTTAATTGTTACGTTCAAAACTAGACCAGTTTTCAAAATTAGAATGAATGAATATCACTTTTGTATTGGATTTGGTCAATTTCTAGGAAGGCTGAGATAAAACTTTTCATAAAATAGTTATTCGTTTGAGCTCGGTAGTATTCTGAAATGTTTTTGTTAGAAAATTTGGATTACCTACTCATATTGAGCGGTACCTACTCATTCATTTATCTGCGAATCGTGGGTATATAGTACGGTGTGTCCTTTTTTCGGAGAATACAAGCCAATAGAACAGAACTTGTTAAAAAGGACCAACTAGTCCAATAAACGCGCCTTACAAAATAAAATAAAATAAATATTGACAAAGTATTTCTCAAAATATATTATGGTCTCTCCGTTGTTATAGAACTTTTGTAAGGGTGTGTTATAGGTTATATAGTATACGAAATGAAATGTTCATTCAACGTTACACAGTGAATTCAATGTTGGAGTTTCATATAACTAAATACCTCTACTAATACTTTGATGCCCATGATGTATTTAAATTCAACGAAGTAGGCATTAAACCGTATTAAAACTTGAGACATTGTCATCATTGACTCGTAGAACACATGAATAAATTCCCACCACCCCAAACATTAGAAGTCAATACAAAAAGAAACGAAATACAGTATATTTCACAGGCATAGATGTTCGGAAGCGGGCCAAACAGATCGTTACCCGAAGTCGTTTTGTGGGAACAAGTCTCATTTATCGCACGCGTTGCACTATCCAATATTACTGAGAGTGGCTCTTATAGATTTTATAGCCTAACGATGATTGCCCATGGGTACGTATATCACTGTACATCTCTATAATTTATGGACTGGATAATGATGTCGAGTGCTATATGAGCTGGGAAGCTAAAAGGATTTTTATTGGAGAAGTGATCGGTTTTATGGAAGGTGCAGAAAATTGATGGGAAAACCTAGTCATGAAATAAAAACTGAAGGAATTTTGTATCATCAAGCAAATACGATAAAATATCTATAAACAAACAAGAAATACATCTGCATTTTTCCCGATAAAATACATCTGCATTTTTCCCGACAAATGGTCCTTTTCATCCTATCCCGAAAATAACACATGAGTTACTAGGGTCGCATCCTCCATCAGCATGTCAATTTATGCCACTCGCTCGTCTCCCTCTACCGTCCTTGGTTTCTTTACAAAAACTGCCAATATTATGTAACTACATGAACATTATTTTTAAAACAACAAAAAGAGAAAACACATCATCAACCTATATCTATTCTGTAGTTAACTTAGTTTACTCAAGTTTCATCTAAATTCCCTACAAACTGCCAATAACCGTTAAAACAACGACCGAGGTACCAGGATCGCAGCGGCCACAGGACGTCACTCCCAACAACTATTAATTAGGAGCCCCGGGTCATCATCCGGTAGCAAGACAGCTGTCTACCCGAATTGCGCGGACCCTCCCAAACGTGTTGCTTGCAAATGACGGCTAGGCTTTTTTTGGACTGTTCTAAAGTTGGTGGTCCACTAATGATGAGATGCGATCAGACGAATATTCACTCTGTTAAAAAAAAGCTAGAAACCCGGATTTTTTAGGTTAAGATTCGAATAAAAATTGCTATATTTATGAGTATAGTTTGTTTATTTATCATTTAATTTAGAGGTAGATTGTATATTGTATTACAGATTTTTCATCTATGGTTATACAAAAAATATTGCTACGATGGTAAAAATAAATTGCTGTTGATTATTCAAAGTTATAAGTTTATTTATTTTAATACATATAATTATGCTGTTTTTGCTTGCTAGCTATAGTAGCTATACACCAATCTGGGATATTTCGTAAATATATTTAAATGTCTTTGTTAAGAACTCTGACGCGCCGCGGGCGTGCCGCGCGTCATTTCGCGACAACCCGTCAAGCCGCGCGGCACGCCGCGTAGCTTTGGAGGTTAAAATTGTCCGTATATACAAATAACAACTGTTATTCTTTGTAAGTTGTTTGAAATGGCTATAACACGTAAAATTGACGAGGATTTCAATTTACTTATCAATGAATTTCCCTGACTATAACTAACTCAAGAGATATCTTTGTTCGATATTTATTAAAGCAAAATCTTCGCTTTTCCTGTGCAACTGTCTTTAGGTAACACGATATAAATAGCGTTAGAGAGACCAACGATGTTTAGGTCCTCATCAGCTAATAGTTTCGTCTTTAGTATAGGTACCTATACCTACTTGGATAATTCCCTTTCCATGCGTCATTTTTCATCCGCCCTGAACCTTTACTATACCAACGAAGGTAGGTATGTTATGGAGCAGTTCATCGCTAATATATAATCCGCTTGACCGTTACAGTGGACATCAGGTGGTCATAACAATTAAAATTCTATTGTGTCTCGTTAATGACAGCTGAAGGTCTATCTGAGAAGTGTTTACAAATTATTTATATTATACGTAATTCTTAACTTTCCATAAACTCATTTTTATATTTTAGTCATAATTAGGTAGATAGATACCTGTTATCAAAATAAATACGGGGTGGCAGGGACATCGACGCGAAGCCGGTTACCAGGGATTCAGTACATGATTCTGAAGCCAGGCGTTGAAATATTTCGTCGGTTATTAAAAAAAAAATCTGCTGCTCCATACATTTTGACCGCGTAGGTATTGCACTTTTCTATGGAACAGCTGATTTTTTTTTAAATTACCGACGAAAAATTTCAACGCAGGGGGGTTCAGAATCATGTACTGAATCTATGGTAACCGGCTTCGCGTCGATGTCCCTGCCACCCTGTATATGGCCTGTCTGAGTTGTAGTTGAAGAGACAGCTCATGTAAAATAATTTTACCCCTAGCTAGTCAAGATTCTACAAGAAGTGGCTCTTATAAAAGACGAAATTCATACTCTATTTCTTTGTTCAAATAAAACGGTATCCAACACTTACTCACAGTAACTTATACGTATCAAGCTAAGTACGTGACGAGATCCAGCAAATTTTTGTTACTCTCGATAAAGGTGATACCGAGCAATGTTTGACGACTCGAAACAATGTCTCCCGATCCTCCCCTATCACCTTTGATGCACAGAAATTCGCAAAAACATGTAGACGATATCAGGCGTACGTGTTATGAAGTACGGGGGTTTATTACTGAAATATTTATTAGAAGCTCGAATAAAATCATTATAAAATATTATAATATAAATTAATACAGTATGTTTATTAACGAAAGGCGTTCCCGTTAACCCGCAATAGTAGTAGCGTTAAGTAGCGTAGCGTTCAAACAAACAAACAAAAAAAACATTAAAAAACAAAGTGCGCGTATACAGTGTTTCTTTTACGTAGGTATCAATTTACAATTTTTTGAGAATATTTAACTATTAAAAAGAGAAAAAAAAATTGTATTTTTTTTTGCATGTTACGCAATTCGTTAATTAACATCCTGTATAATGGTAGGTGCAGAGAAAAGTTTCAGGGTAAGGTACAAGGACGATAGATATTATTAATAATGTAAAACAATAAGTATAAACGGAACAAAGGAGCCTGCATCTCACGACACAGGGCATCCTAGTGTGAGTTCCAGGAATTTTATTGTTAATTTATTGTTTAGGAAATTACATTCAAATGCGTTTAATTTGAATGTAATTTCCTAAACAATAAATTATTCTTATTCTATTATTATTCTTATTCTTAATTCTACCAGTCTGAAAAAGATGATTATGAATAATACTGAATTTGGAAGGTTGAATGCCTGGGTAATGTCAGGAAAATTAATTGATAACCAACTTTGTTGGTATATATATTCGAATCACAACTGTAATTCTTTGACAGTCTTATGAAATGGTTATAACACAGCACATTGACATAAAAAACATACATAACATACATAATTCCCACTGCTGGGACACAGGCCTCCTCTCGGTGAGAGGGAGGTAAAAAACATAGGTATTATTAATTATAATTCCACCAGTCTGAACAAGATGATTAGTAAAAATACTTGAATTTGGAAGGTTGAATACCAGGGTAATGTCAGGGAAATTAATTGATTAGGTACCAACTATATACCGACTATGTAGGTACCAACTGTATAATATATTTGAATCACAACTGTCATTCTTTGACAGTTGTATGAAATGGTTATAACACAGCAACTTGACGTAGGGTGTCAGTTTGATAAACAGTTAATTTTCTTGACTGTAAATTGGCGCAACACTTGGGAAACATTAAGTCAAAAATTGTACGGTGTTGAGATTATAGAAGTACCTAAATACTGCGGCAGTTTAAGTGTATCTAAAAACATACTGAAAACATTAATAAAGTTAATAAATAATGTGGAAAAGGGTAAGTTTTCTATTCCAATTCAACAGTCTAGAAAAACTTGGCTACATCTGAAATGTAGTGAAACGCCAAACAAAACAGCATTCAAACGTCGTGCCAAAGCGACTAAAAACAGGCCTCCATACAATATTCAAGATATCGAACGTTGCCTGAATAGCGCTCCCGTCGTCAGCGTTCCCGATTTCGCGTGAATTGCTTGTTTAACATATTTTTTCGTTTCTGTCTCGTTTACGTTTAGTGTAACGACTTCGCACGCGTTATGTATTTGAATCGGAAGTCGAAGTCGGCCCATTGTGATTGCTCTTTTTATAACAACGTCTTCTCTTCAATGCAGATTTCGAAGAACACTCAAATTTTTCAAGTATTTTAGCTGTTCATTCTGATGCCAAATGGATTCTGATTTGGGTGAATTTCGTGTCGTATGTTATATGTGCCGATGTGTTCTCATGCATACATAATGTCATATGTGGTACGGAAAGCCGAGTGACAATTAGTCGTATTGCAATACTTGGAACTATATTATTTGCCATGGATACGATGGGTTTAATTGCTTTATACAGGGTTATACGGTGTGTTTACATAATATTAACATAACCCAGAATATGAGAACTTTAAACTTCAAAAATTCAACAAAGCAGTTAAGAGACTTACACTCGAGAGCAATGAATCCGGGTCACTTAAAGAATCCTAAAAATCTCGGAAACTTAAAATGCTAGGTTAATGCAATAAATTGTATTTAATAGACAATGTAATACTCCTTAAATGAAGGTATTAAAACTTCTTAGTTATTTTAAAGTTATATCATAAAAAAATCAAATTTGAAAAAGGGCCACTTTCGAAGATGGAACTACGAAATTACAGCATTTGGTTTTGCTTTTGTTTGTAATCTGTCATTTATGTGGGTACATAAACCATGTTGATAGTGCTCTATATTCATTATTCAAGCTGAAATTATGTCGCTTACGCCTGAAGAATGCACCAGAATACTTACAATGCTGGAAACCGGCCGGAGTCAGCGCGATACAGCCAGGACTGTCGTTGTGTCGCTGTCAACAGTACAAAGAGTTCTCCGACGTTACGAAGAAACTGGTTCTAACCTACGCAGACCAGGAACGGGCAGAACCAGGTGTACCACAGCACGAGAAGACCGATACTTGGTGAACACCATGCTTCGAAATCGCTTTCTCACAGGAACTGAACTCACAAATCAGTTTCGACGCCTCGGAGGAAGTAACCCAAGTGCATGGACAGTAAGACGTCGGCTTGCTGAATCTAACTTAAAACCCCTTAGACCTGCAAACGGCCCTAAACTGGAGCGTGGGCATCGTATTTCAAGACTAAGATATGCCCAGAGCCACGTAAATTGGAGTATTGAAGATTGGTCAAAAGTTATGTTCTCCGACGAGTCAAAATTTATGCTCTACAAGCACGATGGAAGACACAGAGTGTATCGAAGACCAGGGGAAAGATTCAAGCAAGCATGCATCGAAGAAAAAGTAGCCTACGGTGGTGGGTCTGTACTTGTGTGGGCCGGAATTTCTTCTGAAAGTCGCACAGAGCTGGTGATCATAGAAAACGGCTCTTTAACTAGCGTAAGATATGTGGAAGAAATCCTCAATGATCACGTTGGTCCATTTATGGTCAATTTAGGTGAGGATGCTATATTTATGCATGACAATGCCCGACCTCATACAGGTAGGATTGTGAATGACTACCTTCAAGAGATGAACATTACTCGTATGGAGTGGCCAGCGCGCAGCCCGGATATCAACCCGATCGAGCATGCTTGGGACGAGCTAGGCAGATGCGTAAAACAACGAAACCCTCCCCCAATCACGCTTCGTGAGCTCAAAATTGCTCTCACAGAGGAATGGGAGAATATTCCCCAAAATCGTATAAGGAACTTGGTGTACAGCATGCCAAACCGCGTAAACGCAGTAATGGAAGCACGAGGAGGCAATACGAAGTATTAAAATTCAAGAAAATCGTAATAAAGTTCAAAAATTTCATGTTTCCTATTTTTGTTTTAAGGAGAGATCAGCAGTTTTTTTCTTTATGTAATTTTGTGTTAATAAAATGTATGGTGACTCATATTTTTTTTACTTTCATTTAAGGAGTATTACATTGTCTATTAAATACAATTTATTGCATTAACCTATCATTTTTAGTTTCCGAGATTTTTAACATTCTTTAAGTGACCCGGATTCATTGCTCTCGAGTGTATTTTCAGATGTAGATGACGGCTCTTCGAATTTTGTTGTTCTTCTGACCCACCGCGTCCCATCGCATCGCCCGCCTGTGTTTTTACTTCTTTTTCGCGTTCTTTCTGACGTTTTTTCTTTTTGCTCGACTCCTAAGGATCATAACGTGATGTTAAATATTACCTTCTTCAATAATTGGGCTATCAAATGCAAAAATGTTTTTCAAATCCTACTTATCCGACGTATAGTTCCAGAGCGCACTCAAAAAAAAACAAACTCTTCAGCTGTATTATTAGTATAGATAACACGACAATGTTAGATCTCAGAAATATACTACTTTTTCGCTGTTTCGCTGTCTCGAGTTCCGGGAAATAGTAAGCAGCTGGTACTCTCTATTTATGATCCGGGATCAAGTACTAACTTATTGCTTCGTAGACACCTGAAACTAATGGTAATATTTTAAATTGCACGCTATATTTTTGCGGGATATCGGGAACGCCTTTAACATACATTGTGTGTATTTGATACATACATATACATTCCGTGCCTTGGAAAGCACGTTAAGCCGTTGGTCTCGGCTGTCATTCGTACAACTTTGACAGTCGTTACGAGTCGTCCGAAACCCGAAAGTCTGACACCAGTCTTACCAAGGGGTATCATATGCAGTTTGTGGTTTATGGAGGTCAGATAGGCAGTCGCTCCATGTAAAACACTGGTATTCATCTGCATCAGATTACACTGGAAGCCGACCCCAATATAGTTGGGAAAAGGCTAGGCAAATATAAATATGATACATACATTTATGATACACACTCTATTTATGACGAACGAACGAACGAACGAACATGGAACGAACATGGACATCTCCTCATAGATAATGGAACTCGGCGTGGCAGTTCTGGGGCTTGGTTCTGGGTTAAGTACCGACTACATCATTATCTGCCTAGCTTTTTCCCAACTATTATGGGGTCGGATTCCAGTCTAACCGGATGCAGCTGAATTCCAGTATTTTACTCAGAGCAACTGCCTATCATTCTGCTACTGAGTAACACGATACCCCTTGGTAAGACTGTTTATTATACTTTCGAGCTTTTCTACCCGTAACGACTGTACTGAGAATATACCAGGGAACTATAAAAACACTACTACTGTATCGCTATAAAGGTAACCATCCTGAGAAATCACCAACACAGAAATGAGTTGAGAAGGTTAATGATCGTTTTGTGAACCCATCCTTTGAGATGAGGCGAAACAATTTTATTACAGTCTGAAATTATTCAACCTAAATTAACTCAGCTACGGCAAGTAAAAGATAATCGTATTACGCAGCTAATGTAACAGTTAGGTAGACAGCAAACTGAAGGAACAACGCAGTGTACGATAAGTAAGTAGCAAACTACGTAAATCATAAATTCAAAGCGATTATTCACGACAGTGATCGCATAAATTATGCTAAACTAAAGCAACTAAATTCGTACAAGACGTTCTACGCCTGAGTTAATGGATTAGATAATAACGTGTCTACTTTTATCTAATCAGGGGACTAGTAAATTAGGTTGTCTAATTCCTATAAGTTACTAGGCGTCATTGGTTAATGTCACGACTCGTAACATTTATCTATCTATCTATATAAAAATCAATTGCCGTACATTAGTCTCACAAAAACTCGGAAATAGCTCGACCGATATGAATAATATTTTTTTTGTTTTGTTCGCCTTAATTAAATACAGGGGTGATTTAAGGCGCGGGCTTGCGGACGGAGAGCAATGGGTAGCTCGCCGTCCGATAATGACCAGGCCCGGGTCGACGGCGCGTCATGTTCCACGCGCGCCTCAAAGAGATGTCAGCAAAATTGAGAGGGTCCGCTAGGGCCGATGCCTACCAGCGTTGCGGGAAGTCCGTCCGTCCGTAAGGGGAAACCGTGGCCCCTGGCTCAGGCAAGGGAAGCAACGGGCGGGTTTTAGTCAGTAAGAGTCTGAAACGCTCTTCCGCTCCGCCCAGAGCGGGAGAAGTCATTTGAAGATTTCCCACCCAAAAAAAAAGGGTGGTTTAAGAAAAAATAAAATTTTGGGATAACCTAAAAGAGCAGCCGGAAATACAAAATTGATTTTGACAGGACAGTATCTGGCGGGTCAGCTAGTAAACAATAAAGAGTATAATGTCCCGAGCGATCGGGTCAAGAGTTTGATGCAGGGAGCGGTAATCTGACCCACAGCAAACATCGCAAGGAGGTTCCGCGTTCTGGATACTTAAAAGCAGTTGCCACTTCACTGCGAGCGGCACAACATTTCTAACATAACTCTTCCTAACTACGTTCAGTATAGCTATGTTGTTCTCACGTCCAAAATAAAGAAAGTCTCCATTGTTTGACGAGGAAGATACTTCGTCTGCTACAAGGAGTATTTAATAATGCTGCGGCCGCATCGACGAAGCTTCGCACAGTGATACGATACACGCAGATGTGACCAACCATTATTGGCTATCGTCGCGATAGTTCGGGCTGCGCAGCACTTATCGCCTGGGTAATAAACGTAACGAAGCCGCTAATATATGACCTCCTCATTAGCGCGATAACTCTTTAGCGAGCAAAACATACGAAGCTTCGGCACGCATTGCTTTGTCTCGATAGACTACTGCTAAAATTATCTTATTAGATACTTAATGAATAGGTGTCTAACTGCTCAATGTCAAATTAGATCATTTGACTACCGAATTAGATCTTCGTCGGTTATACGCTAATGGATTAGTCCCAACTTTTCTCTAATCATACAAATTGCAAATAAGCTTAAAGTTTATGGCATATCTATCTGCCATATGAACTATCCTGAAGGCTGCCTGCCTAATACAATTCCAAACAAAACAATTCCGTGGCTGCACCATCTAGTTCCCAGCTACTTTACTCTTTTATATTTATTACTTGCACATTGAACGTGCTCAACGCGAATTTGTTTTCATAATATTTCTCACAGGCGCCGCTTCTGTGTTATGTGTTCATCCTACACACAATATTCAACTTTAATCTAGAGACACAAGCTCCAAATTGGGTTGTAAGTCTCCGGGAGCATGTACATTTGTCTCTTTATTTACTTTATTGCGACGTTTTATAATATTCTACGTTTTGTGCGATAAGGCGCAAGACGTTCAACCGTTACAAAGTGCTTCTTGTTTTGAAATCATAAGGAGTTTTGCGTGAAAAGTTAAAAAAAAAACTTTTTTTATCCCAAGGGCAAAAAGAGTGGTGTTATAAGTTTGACCGCTATGTGTGTATCTGTCTGTGGCACCGTAGCTCTTGAATGGGTGAACCGATTAAATGAGGTTTTTTTATTAAGAAAGCAGGTTTTCTAGCGATGTTTTATCAAAATCGGTTCAGCCGTTTGAAGACTATCATTGGATGTGAGCGTCTATCGAGGTCTGATCGATTTGAAATTTGGTATTCTGTTTGAAGACATTAGAAGAACATAGTAACTTTGAACTGATGCAGCAGCTTCACCTGGAATTTGCAGGATACCCATCCCTTACCAACTTACAGCACAGATATCGTGTTTGGGCTCATTGGATAGCTAATAGATAGATGATGAAGTAGTATGGTGATGGAGTAGGAAAGAGAAATGAGGAAATGTTTGTGTCAGGGGATTTTTTAATTTTTAATTTTTGCTTGTCCTTTGCATATTAAAATCAATTAGGTAACACAAAACTGTGTGTGGAAGTAGGCAGAAACTACAGACCGCTACTTGCTACAGATCGCGGCACGTTAGTTGAACCAAAATGGCGGTCGTCCGCGCAGTTAAAACTGTGATTATACTTCGATTGAGACCCGAAAATGTTTTTCTGCACATTTAAGGTCATAGTTCAACTTACGAGACGCGATCTGTAACACATTTTCGGGTCTCAATCGAAATATAATCATAATTCTACCTACGCGGACGACCGCCATTGGTTCAACTTACGTGCCGGGATATGTACGATCCTTACATACTTCTTTTGCTTCGTTTACGTCACGCATGCCGGTTGCGAGTACTACGCACTTGACCTTTCTGAAGAACATTACCAATAAGGTCACTATACAGTATGTTAAATTAATGAAAGGCGTTCCCCTTAACCCGCAATAGTATAGCGTCCATACATGCAAAAAACAAATTACCATTCAAAAACAAAATGTTTATTGTTAATAAATAATAAAATAAACGTAAAAGAAACACTCTGTTCACGCGCACTTATTTTTCAACGTGGAAGTACGCCCCGTTTGTTCAACGGCAATACGCTAGATACTATTCTACGCTACTATTTTGATTTTAAACAGGCTACGCTACGAGTACTGTTTCGAGTTTATTGTCATTATTTTCAATAATTATTTTTTTCATTATTTTCATTTTTTTTGACTACGGTTTTTATAGACTTATTTTTCTATGCCGATATTTTAATTTTACTGCCTCGTTGGTCTAGTGGTACCAAGCGCTACTACTGAGCATGAGGTCCTGGGTTCGATCCCCGGGTCGGGCAAAGTGTTATTGGGTTTTTCTATCTAGAATTTCTCAGTAGCAGCCCGGAGTCTGGATTTGTGCCCGGTTGATGGCAATAGGCTCGCCCCCTATTACATGGGACTTAAACATGGGTGTGCCTGCTACAGGTACACCTCTGCCCAACCCTTCGGGGAAACAACTTTTTTAAGTTTATGTCTGCACCAACTTAGTATTTATAAAGATGTTAGCTACTGAATGAATAAATAAATAAAATAAATAAAGGCGTGATGTTATGTTATGTTTATGTTATATTTTAATTTTAATCTATTAATGATAGATTAACGAGTTTAAGCGAACGCCCTGTGTTATTTAACATACTGTATGTATATGCTCCTAAGTCTGAAACCGCCAACTCGTCTTGAGCGAGCGTGATGATCAATGCTTGTGCCTTCTTTGTATGAGACAGTAATAGGCTGCTATTATTATTAATATTCGATATCCTCCTAGGGCGTCCCGTCCCGGTTTTTCCAGTCACATCTGCCTCGTAAATAACTTTTGTTAGGCGCCTTCCATCATTCTCTCACCAATTGTTTTTCATTTTCGTTACTATATCTTTTAAACCACGCCGTTGCCGTATCACATCATTCATAATCTCATGACTCATTACACATGCTTCGCAAGGATCGCGAAAAAGTGCTGTGGCTACTTTCATGCTTCTTTTGCCATACCCCATATTCATTTCCATACATAAGCGTAAGTACCAGCACACCATTGTGAGCAGCCAGTCGAGCCTTTTTGGACATCGACTGGTTCTGGTTGGTCACAATCGAAACACTGGCGACATGTGGGTGTACTATAGGTACACCTCTGCCTAACCCTCCGGGGAATACAGGCGTGATGATTGTTATGTTGCTAACCTATGTCTTATTGTTATTTACAGATATATAATATGTTTAGAGATAGACACAGTTCTCATCTATATACTAATAATTAATATACAGAAATATTATTATCAAAAAAGTAAGTTCTAAAACTAAAACCCGATTGTTGAAAAATCACGCTCTAAAAAGTATGAAACAAGAAAATATTTCAGACAGAAATCAAGACAGTACAAAAATGGTCAAGGTAAAGCCGTGGACGCATGCACGTACACCTACAAAATTATAATGGCATGCGACCACGGCTTGTAAAAAAATTGTACAGTAATTGTAAAATGTTTGTGCGACCTCATGAGCAGTTTAGAAGTTATGAGGTAACAGATGAACATACACACATCAAAAGTGTCTAGGGATCAAGCATTTTTATGCGGATTTCTTGAGATTGAGATGTGGCTTTGTAATAAATTTATGATTTTATAAATTTTAATGGATCCTTTTTGGTGCATTTCATAATTTGAATCAGGAACTGTGAATCAAATTCGAGTAAAAGATGAAAATCAGCTGTCAATATTTTCCCTATAAAAACATACAACGCATTGAAGACATTATTAGTGCTACTGTTTCCCTACTACTGATTAAAACCAACGTTATTATGGAGCAGCGACGTCATTTAAGCAGGGAAGAAATGCTCAGAGCCGTGGGAATGATAGAAGCTGGTTCCCGGCAACGTACTGTGGCTTTAGCTCTGAATACAAGTCAGAGTGTTATCAGTCGACTTTGGACACGTTACCGAAGCACTGGTACCGTGGCTGAGCGCCATGGAGGACGGTATCGCTGCACCACACGGAGACAAGACCGATACATTCAAATCTTAGCTCGAAGAGCTCCAACAATAACCGCCATGATGTTAGCCGTGAGGCTTCATCAATCTTCAGGGAACTTAATTAGCGACCAAACAGTCAGAAACCGCTTGCATGAAGTGAACCTTCATTCCCGAAGACCGCTACGGGTACCACCTATAGCAATGCACAATCGTAGGATTCGATATCAATGGGCTCTTGAACACAGAAATTGGGCAGAAGAACAATGGCGTTTCGTGTGCTTTTCTGATGAGTCTCGTTTTGGTATGAGACCGGATACAAGACGTATACGACACTGGAGAACCCCTGGACGCCAACAGCGATTAAAATCCTGCCAGGAAGTCCATCCTTATAGTGGTGGAACCATCATGGTATGGGCGGGTATTTGGATCGGCGGAAGAACTGAGTTGATTTGGATTAGAGGCAACCTCAACGCTCAAATTTATGCTGAGACGATTGTATCAGACGTCATCGTTCCTCTACAAGTGCAAATCGGTCCCTTATTTCAGTTAATGCACGACCGCACACCGCAAGAGTTGTAAGACAGACTCTCGCCGCAGCTAACATCAATGTCCTGCCCTGGCCTGCTCAGTCGCCAGACTTGAACCCGATTGAGCATGCATGGGATATGCTACAGAGAAGAGCTCTGCCGAATATGGAGGGTATCCAGTCGCAAGAAGACCTTTTTTTGTTGTTGCAACGAACATGGACGGCCATTCCACAGCGTGATTTGGATGAACTCATTTTGAGTATGCCAAACCGATGTTCTTGTGTTGTTAGTGTTCGCGGTAGAAACACGGATTATTAATTGTTTAAGTTACCCAATAAAATTTTAAAGAAAACTGTTATTTCAGTCTTTTTTTCGAACTTTAATGTTAGTGGTTCAAATGTCAAAAATCCCTTTATTAGGAAAATGGCAAATTTCTTTATTAATGCAAAGGTGACTTGGTTTATCGTTACTGTGACAAACGAAAACACTTTATTTGATGAATCCTTAAAGAAAATTTTAATTAATATCAATCAGGAGAAAAGTTATTGCAAAAATATATGTTGATCCCTAGACACTTTTGATGTGTGTACATCCGGTCAAAATCATAACCCTCCTTTTTGTTTCGCCGTAGTCGGGTAATAAAATGAAAGCTGAAAATCAGAATTCAATAACTTAATTATTAAAAGATTCCAGTGAGCAAACCTTAAAACTTGCACCTGCCGTTATCCGACGATTTCGCTTACACAAGCTTTCCTTTTCAATGAATGTTGGAAATCTTTTCCTTTTGTTATTGTTTTCGATCGACGAAGTTCAAGGGAAATGGCGGAAAGTCTGAGATCATAACATTCAACTTAATGTCTTCAATGTGACCTTTTTTAAGCGAGTTTGTTAAGTTAATGTCGGTTCGTTTTATAGACAGGAAAAGTAATATTTTGTACTTTATTCATACGTAGAGTGGGTTATGGAAGTTGCTCGACCATTTTTGGCAAAGAGTTCTTTATAAACTGAATATGGCTTTATACAAAACAAAATCCTCATGCTTTTTTTAAATTAGTTGTTTTTATTTTTATAATTATTTAAATTATCGAAGTGTATAGAGTGCCGCGAGTTTTTTGTGGCACTCTAGTGTCACTGCCTCGGCCCGGCTAGGGTGCCGTGAGCGTTGCATTGTCACTGTCACTTGTTATTTAGGTTAGGTTAGAACTGTGACCACACAACGCACGAGCCGAGCGAGCGTAGCGAGCGGTGCCGCGGTAGCGGCCGGCGAAGTGCCAGGGTTCGTTTAGGCACAAGAGAATGTAATGTTTTGGGAATGTGGTGTTTTACAGCGATCTAACCTCAACAATCAAACAAAATACCAAGTGACGTGACTTAGTGCTGCAAGCATTGGATTGTCATTGTCACCAATGACAATCCAATGCTTGCAGCACTTTAGCCGGGCCGAGGCGGTGCTACTAGGGTGCCTGTAGTGGCACTTTATCCGATAGGGATAGAGTGCCAATGGTGGCACTCTATACACTGCCTTAAATTATTGCAACATTTAAATTAAACAATTCATTTGCTGCTCACAGCTCTGCCTAACTCTTCGAGGATTACCTGACGTGATATTTTGTGTAAATGCTATTTACTGCTAGTTGTGGTAAACATCGATCTTATCGAACATGATTTTAAAATGGCGCCGGTGCGGCTTATGAGTCAACGTTACACATCCCTACGAACTGGGAAAACTAGTAAATCAATTGTTTGCGGCACGTAGATACCTTCGTGAAAGTTAGAAGAGTGGGAAATCTTCCACTTCCTCAATAAAAAGTCTGCAAAGTTTTGGCTGCAAGATCTATAAATTGATCACCAATTCTGTCCTGCAATATGACAGGTAACTTCGGTGGGACCACGTCACTATCCCGAGAGTCCCGAGACAGATTGTTATGAAAGCTTGTTGTTCCGTTCCTGAAAATTCAAATACGAATAGAATTTAAAATTAGTGTCGAGTTCTTTTCTCAATTCGACTGTATGTTTTTTGAAGTGAAAACTTCTTTAACGGCCGGCGTTGTGCACTTTTTTTGGGATGGGTAAAAAATGTTAAACTCGCGTCAGAACGTGCTGTAAGATCCGTTGCCTAGCAACCGAAATAGTAAATATCAAAATAAATAGTCTTTGACATTACGTAAAGATTGCGAGGTAAGAAATTTTACCCATATTGATGGGTAAAAAAAAAGCAGTCAAAACATACTTCATGAAAAGTGTTTAAATAAATTGTTGTTAAACATCTAATGAATATTGTGCCATTTTAAAATATTAAAAAATGCACAACGTTAATGATCAAGTTTTCACTTCTGCCGGCACTCCCGGAGTGCAACCAGTTGTTTTTTTTTTGTTTGTTTGTTTGTTACGCTATTACTCCGCCAATTATGAATTGATTTAATGATTCTTTTTTTTGTTTGGTAGGTCATACTTCAGAGGTGGTCCCATATAAATTTTATTGACTTTGCTTGGGTAGTTTTTGAGTTAGTTTCTGTGTTTATGCTTCTGTGTGGATGATATGATGATAAGTTCCTGTCACTGTTATTTACATGGCAGGTAGTGGTATTCGAATTTGTGTGGGGTAGGTACTACAAATAAAAAGTTAAAAATAAAATCTTTTTACCAAATAAAACAACCGACTTCCAAAAGATACACTACAAAGTCAAATATAATATTGTTTTCTGAAGTCGGTAGCAAAAAAAGAAAATTTAAAACCAAAGATACCGACTTCCGAAAACAATGTTATTTTTGACTTTGTAATGTCTCTTTTGGAAGACTGTTCTTTTGTTTTTTGTACAAATTTTGTCCAAAACCATGTTGTGACAATACGTTCTATAGTGTGGAAAGCGCTTTAGCCCTGTGCCATTGAAAAACAGTCCGAAATACGCAATCACGAGGTGCCAAACATTTTTTAACAATCGACTGCTATTAAAAACAAAAGCCTGCGTGTTATTTTTTCTATTAGCAGTATATAACTCATAACACAATCTCAATCTTGTGCTAACAAGAGCAAAATAATTAAACGAGCCGTCGGCCGCTCGTTGCTTACTTCCTATAAATTCTACTGAAAATATGAACGGTGTCGCAGTATTTCAAAAGGCTATTACTTATTAAAGAATTATGCACACAGTGTGGGAGCTTTACGTGGCTTAAGACCTCGCTTATGAAAAGAATTTAATAATAATGTCGTATTTTTATGCCTGTGATATCGTTTACTTGGCTTCGGTGGACGCGTTTATTAATAAATGAGTTGTTAGTATTATTTCCTGCCATATAAAAGCTTTTTTAAATTAAATGTCAATGTTCTTTTTAAAAAGCAACGTCTGTGCCGCGTTGCCATCCTTTCCTATATTGTCCGCGCGGGATCTAGTTTCATTGTATACCCTCTCGTGTGCCAAGACGACGTTCGATGCGAAACTGAAACACAAAAGCGCAAACAAGGAACGGCCTTGCCAAAGATCCTTGTCAACTGGATTAATTCTGTTAAACAAACCACCAAGTAAATGCTCGCAGGTTGAGGTAGATAAGGCTCCGGAAATTGCCTTAGAGTAGGAACCGAGTGGCCATTGCCAGTGGCACAGGGCAAGTGGGTGATGGATTGGTTGCTCGCATGACCAAGTAATTGTTACTTGAGGTCCGCTGACCGCCCCACGCTCGCGTGCCAACACTCGGCCTTTCTTTAAAACATAATCTGTGGACCTTTTATTGTTGCTTTTGCTTTAAGTGAGACTTAGCGAAGTGACGCTTGGAAATGGTAATGGTGGAGACGTTTTCATGGCGTGTAATTATGTAGATAGTGTGATTACTGTCGATGTTTTATTGTAAATCCAGTTGTGTAGTGTAGGGTTGGATAACCGAAATAGAACAAAACAAAAAACAGTTTTCGTTTTTAAACTGTCTCGCTAAGTTAAAACGTGGTCTGCTGTCGTAGGAATTGTATGAATCATAAAACACACTCGGTCTAGAAAACAAAACAAAAACATTATGCAGCTATTTAGCAACCACACGATAATGCTCAGACAGGTAATCCAGATGAAACGACAAAACTTTTCACAAAACATAATGCTCAATGCTCACTACTCAAAGGGAAAAAACGAGTGTGCAGCATATCATATCATATTCAGAAAGGCAGAAACACACGAGTAACACAAATAGGCCGTCGATGTCGCGATTGTCAGCGCAGTTTGTTTTTGATTTCATTCAACAAAGCGCGCTGGATGCAGCCCGTCGCAGCATTTGTGACACATCGCTGCCTTTCTGTCGAGCTAATAAATTCTGCTGCGATAACGCTGAGTTTAATATGTTTTTGTTGTAGTTTTTGATGAGGATTAGAGAATGTGATCTGATGACATTTTATAGGTAACTTTCGGACTGGTCATCATATTCATCATAATCGGTTGTATAATATTCTCTATACTGCAGCTGAGAGATTCAAAATGTATCTCAAGGAGGTTGAATTTTTCAACAGATGATATAATTTTAATAGCGACGGAAACCATTCCTACTACCTGAACTAATTTGGGAATCCAGAACCAAAATTATGTCAAGAATTAATTAGATGACTTAAGTACTTCTAAGTTTTAAGTTAAAAAAAAAAAAACTTCATGTTCCCGTTTGTCGAGTGTCAACTAACAGGAAACAAGAATTCTTGCCTTCAGGATCTGGAAACTTTCTGATTTTCATAATTACGAGTGCTGTCTCGCTTGTCCAAAAACACTTTGAAAATCACGAAAAACAAAGCTTTTATAATATAAAATTTTATCTCCAATAATAAATAAATAATGAGGTGATCCACACATTACTAGCTGAATGAAAGCGTGTCGCAGACTGCACGCGATTGCCTCCGCCTGGCCACTCACAGGCTTAATACGGCAACTGTAAACTGTAACCGAGTTTACACGATTATTGCGCATCGGTGATCAGCACCCTTTATTTTTGGATTCGATTAATTGAATCCGGAATTCAAGTGGTGTTGTTTCCTTTTGATTGATTATTGAGTTGGATGAGATTATAATTGATTTTTCTTACTGTTTTTTTGTTAATTCGTTTAATTTTGGCAGTTTTATGTTTACAGTATAATTCTTTACAGTCTCGTATTTGTTTCGGGCAGTCCGACTAGTTTCGGTTATGAACGGTGGACTCCCGAAAGTGGCATGACTTTCGGGAACCATTCGTTTTCTCATGAAAATCACGCAGTTTAGAGGGGAATTCACACACCAAGCTAATCCTTGTTCCATAATTGTTTTTTAGCATTGAAAATGCTTTTTGAATGGCTTCAGTAGGGTACCCGCGCTGTGCTGTGGGTCCCCATAGCTTAGCATCATGCTAAGTGGTAGCCTTCTTGTCACAGTTATGACGTGCCAGCAACTGCCGACTATTTCTGTTTTTTCGAGCTCGTGATTATATTTAAATCTATTGTTTTGATTTTCTTGTTCTGCTCGAACTTATTATCTTTTTTTTTATGCACGTGTTTCTGTGATAAATAAACTTATTTTTCTTTCTCTCTTTCTTTTTCTTACCCATTTTCAAGAAAAGAGCGACTGGGGGCTAGCTGCCTCAATTTTAAGACGCAGAAGTAAAAATGGTATAAAAAGATGTGTTATGGAAAGGGTTGAAAAAAATGTAAAGGGATTAAGACTTTTTTCAAATGAGATATCGAAAAAATAAAACAATTATCCTGGAGAATTTAAAGGGCTTCACAGTGATTCCATTCTGGTTTCGATAAGATTATAATTAAGAGTAGATGTTTACCCCTTTCGTAGACACCTTTTTGGTGATTTCACATATTTCGTTCAGAATGGCCATTTGTCATAAATAAAGTCATTTTCAATACGCCGGAAGGTCATGGGACCGTGTCTTCTGTGGATTTTTTTAAAATTCCTTAGTACAGAATGTAAATTTAGACTATTTACATAACTATGAGATAACTCATCCTCACATCAGTAAAAAATGGACAGTCATGCAAATCACCACAATAAATATAACGATCGAATCTCGTACACTCATCGGCAACATACTACATTCAGTGGAGATTATTACTAGCGCCATACATGTATTATTCATAGTTGTCTATCCGTATTACAGCGGTCATACATCACGGGATGACTTCCCCTTTTATCAACAATGTGTTATTCAGTTCTCGCGTCAGTACTCAATATGCGATCATAATTTGACCGCGCAAAATTTTGGGTGACAAGTGAAACTATTTTTTACTACTATATTTTAATATATTAAGTCACGTGCCCGATTGTATTTTTCATCGGGATTAATGACAAACTTCCATCAACCCCTAATTAACCCATTTAGGGGGAGTATTACAAAAGTCCTTCCTTAGTACTCCCTTATATATAAGAAACTCTTGCGCAAAACTTCATGCTAAACCCAGCACCTAGGCTGTGCGTTGTCTGTCAGTGAATGAAGGAAATTTAGATTTTTATTAAGTTAAATATATTATTTTCACCCCCATAAGTCCCGCTTCCGTAAAAAATTCGGGATAAAAAGTATACTATATCCTAAGCCAGGTCATGGACTACCCATGTGCCAATTTTCACTCAAATCCGATTAGCGGTTTTAGCGTAAAAGCGTTACAAACAAACAAATAAACAAAATCACTTTCATAATTATAATGTATATTCTAAATATTATTATAATATTTATGTCATATTATATTAAGTATATATTATAGTTAGGTAGTTGATGATAGATTGTAGTAAATGAGATATAATAAGGTATGCACATATGCTACCGGATAAAAATAATGTCATAGGTTTGTTATTGTTTGCCTCTGAAAACGGTTTTATATTTAATTCGTAAAATACAAGACAGAATCATAGAAAAAAATCAGCAATAATAATTTAAATACTTTCATTAATTGAAGGTTTATTTCGAAAAGCAGGCGTAGGATTTCTCCAGCGTATTAATGCTTTCATCATCATCATCATCAGCCTATTAATGTTCCCACTGCTGGGACACAGGCCTCCTCTCGGTGAGAGGGAGTGGGCCGTAATCCACCACGCGGGCCCAGTGCTGGTTGGTAGATGTCACATGTCTTCGAATTTGTGGTTCTAAGACATGCCGGTTTCCTCACGATGTTTTCCTTCACCGTTTTTGAGAGCAGTGGTGATGAAATTATTTACACAAAGTAAAGCGCCTGCTTGGGTTCGAACCCACGACCCGTAAGTTGGGGCCGATACCACTGGGCCACCACTGCTCTCCATTTGCTCTGCTCACCTTACAGATACTAAAGCATCAATTGCTTTAGTATCTGTAAAGTAATAATTCATGAGCCGAAAATGCCGATACCAGAAAAAATATGAGAATTTCCGACATTTTCAAAGCTCATTAAAGATCTAGCTCTAACAAATCCATGTAAAAAACTAGGCCACCATATGACGGTTAAGATTAAGCGGTATTAGATTAAGAGCTCAGACCTGCACTGTTACTTTTTTGCTAAAAAAAATAATGCAGCAACCGCTTTCATAGCTAATGCAAACTTGGCGTGAGAGCAAAGCTTTCGCTTTGTTCTAAGTTACTGCAGTTTATTCTAGATTCAATATATGGTATACCTAATTTAATGATGTGGGGTCGACAATAAAAAACCGACAGAAATTCATCCGGTTATCACAACCAAAATAACATAACATCACTCACGCCTGCGAAGTGCAGACGTGATGTTTTTTTTTTTTTATAAGCCTGTGTTGTCCCACTGCAGGGCAAAGGCCTCCCTTCCCTCTTTCCACTTTTCCCGGTCTACTGCGATTGTGGGCCAATCCTTTAAGAAGGAGTCCAGCTCATCCCGCCATCTCTTTCTGGGCCCGGCGTGATGTTATGTTATGTTATTCCCAACAATAACGTTACTATAATTTTATAATAATAAATAGAGAACTCAATAAAAGCTATCATAAAATAATATTAAAAATTAAAAAGTTATTGCTATCTGAAATTCACATTTTTAGTACCAAAATTAACCCAAATTCATTTAAAAGAAGGAAATTTTCAATAGGGGTCATGACTTGTAGACCACTCGCGTAACGAGACGGCAGCCCGCGCCCCATGTAGGTACTAAACCGGTAAAATTCCTCATTGAAAAAAAAAAAAGTTTATTGTAGGTTAAAAATATATCTTTCTTTTTTTCGTTTTTCCTGAAAAGTAGTACGTGGTAATAGTGTGGTAACACTATTACCACGTACTACTAATACCACTTGAGAGTCTATTTAAGACTCTCAGTACGATATCTAACAACACCCATACTGATCGGACGGGATTTTTTTACATGTTGTATAGACTATAGAATTTTTCATATCCTACTTAGTTCCTTCACATTCAAACAAAACAAAAACTCTTCAGCTTTATTATATTAATATATATGTCATGGCCAGATCTTAGAATTGATCATTTCATGAAGTGTTCGACCATTTCATGAGATGGCCAGCTAAAATTGGCCATATCGTTTAAATCTCAACGTTTAATGATATGTCAGTCGACGTTTGGCCATATCATTAATGTAGGGTTAAGAACTTAGGGTTCAGTATTCAATGATTTGGCCAGACCACATCATGATGTGACCAGCGGTCGATGTTGTATTTCATGAAATGCAACCATTTCATGAAATGGCCGAACACTTCATGAAATGATCAATTCTAAGATCTGGCCACGACATAATATAAGAGGTAGGTAATAGTTTTCATTGAAGACAAGACAGGTGCCTACTCCTCCACCTTGATAGTGTAGTGTGCAGATATTGCCAGAAGTTTACCCACATCCAAAACATGTGTTCAACTATTAGTAATCTACATGTTAGTACTAAATACTTGCTAGAGGCAAGGTGCTAACGAGATTGGAGTTTAATTAAATATCTAATTATGTGCCTTAAAGAAGCAAAGGAAATAAAATTGATAGGTTTATCCTCAGGTTAAGCTACGCTTGCCGCGGTTGGTACGTGAATGGGTGCACCTGACCATCTTTAAATGCCAAGACATCACCTAGCCACTTTTACCTCCAATAATCACTATTTTATTTGAATGCTGAGTGACTGATTTATGTTCTTTTGGCACGAATGTCAACAAGCAACTCATAAATAAGCAACTCATAAATGAGGAAAATCCTTTTGCAAAATGTACTCAAATAAACCAATTCATGTTGACCTATATCTGCCCGTGATCATTCTATTATCTACCAATTTCCTTCCAATAAGCAAAGAAAAACAGAAAAAAAAACAACAACAAATTAAAGTTGGATCGGTTCGCTACCGCAGCAGTGCGATAAAGGAACCCGTATACGAAACAGACTATCGTGCGATGTTACTATACGTATTAATCACGAGTTTGCGGACCAAGTGATAAATTAAACCGAAGCCTTATATTTAGGGTTGCCTCATCTAAGCCTCACATATATTTTTTCTTCTGATTTTGTTTACTGTGGGAATCGAGATAGTTTTCCTTAGAGAGATTTGCTCTGATTTGTTTTTCGGTAAATATGGGAATTTCTGTGGTTATGGCTGGCAGGTGAGAATATTTCTTGTAGATTTGGTTTGGTCGTTGATATTGATTGGCTGAATATTGGATTTCGTGATTCATGACTTCATCACGTTTTCAATATTCATCTATTTTCTCAAACACAAAAACATCGTGAGGAAACTGGTCATGCCATTTCTTGACGGCCATGTGAAGCTAAGACGCAAAGTACTGACTTTGCGTGACTTTGTTTGTGTGGCTTTGTTTGTGTGTTTTGTTGTGACTTTGCGTTCGGCTCTTGTCATGGCAACACTTCATGTCCGAGTTCGCAACAAGTCAATCGTCTTCCTAAGAATACCTTGTTGAGAAGCGAAACACGTGTCGATTTCTTACAGGGTTCTCTAACTCTTTAAGAACAGTTAAGCGGATTAAGTTACTAAATATACATCGTCTATTGTTTTTTATAATGGATTTCCGAAAAGTCACGCCTGAGTCATTTAACGTTCTAAGTATTCAATCTAGAAATAGGTTTGCATTTAATCATTGTAAAGTAAACAGTTTAACCCCTAATTTATTTCACTATGTTTTAAATGCAAACCTAATTTAGGTTTAAGTTCCTTGAAACGAACTAGTTGTTGCAATAATGCTCGTTTTCACTAAGTAGGTAATATTGCACCGTCACCTAAATGTAATGCCTAAATTTTATTGCATCGTTGGATATGCTTTATAGCTGGGGAGTTTGTTGCACCATTTCATCTTCACAGTTAAAGCTCTCTATAAACACTTCAATCAATCTGCCTAGCCTTTTCCCAAATATGTTGGGGTCGGTTTCCCATCTAACCGGATGCAGCTGAATACCAGTATTTTACATAGAGCGACTGCCTATCTGACTTCCATAACCCAGTCACTGGGTAATACGATACCCCTAAGTAAGACTGCTGGTCAGGCGTCTGACGATCAGTAACGGCTGTCAAAAATCCACGAATGACAGCTGGAACCAACGGCTTACCGTGTTTTCCGAGGCACGGAGGAGTCTTGGTATGTAAAGATAGTCAACCATCCACGGACCAACCCCAGCAAGCGTAGCTTAACCTGATGGATCGACCTGTGCGGCTGTTATTACTTAGCCACGAGCTCCTCTCTATAATCACGTCAACTCAAATAAAGTAAAAGGAAACGCCTGAAGACAACCCTAGTCATATCGCAAACATGTGATCTAAACGCCGCGTTTTTGGTACGCCCGCGTACTAGCAACGCGTTATCATTAATCACGATGATCTGACTTCTATTTATTTTATTTTAGCTATAAATAAAACACAAATGTATGATTTATTTATTACATTAGCTCTAATGTTTTGTGATATATGTCCTTTATGTGTGAATAATGGATAAATAAATCTAGTTCTGTTAAATTCATCGAAAATGTTTGGAAATAATTAATAATGTGTGTGACATCCGAACGATTTACAAAATTTAAAACTCATACTTTTCCGTAGACCTACAACATTATATTTTACCTGAGACCTGCAACGCAAAAACCAATCGTTCAGCATAATTATGCGCCAACCGTGCTATCGAATTATCAAATCGAAAATCTTATAAAAGTCCTAGTTTTTTTTCATTATATGCATTAAAATGGTGAATTTCACTTAGTTTTCAAATCAATACTGAAAGATTTGACATTTCTATGTATACGCAGGTATTTGTTTCATTTGAGCAATTTTTGCAACAAACAAAAGTACAGTACCCACACACTCAGGTGTCAATAATATGAAACAAGAACTTTTAAAAACCGTCGGATCACGCACAATGAACGGTTCCGTACCTCGCGGTCCATAGTTTCAACAATATCCAATCCAAAATCCGCTTGACCGTCACAGTGGACATCAGGTGGGCATAACAATTAAAATTCTATTGTCTCGTTAATGACAGCTGAAGGTGGCGGCGGTAAAATCCAAAACAACAGTTCCAAGTCAAACGTGTGAGCTATGTTCGGTGCCCAGTGTGACAGCAAGGGTCGTACAAGGTTGACATGGTCAGAATTCGTAAAAGACAAAGCACCTTCCAGATTGAGAATTGAGCTGATTATTATTATTCTAAGATAAAAAAAAAAAAATTATCATAATCATAACACTTTTGGGCCCACCGTTTTCCATCTCCTTTACTTGAAACGACAGAGTTAATTTGTATGTTCAATTCATTCCAGCTGCTAACTCAATAATGAAATTATGTACTCTAGTTTATTTTAATACGGAGGTACACTTTACAGCTCAAATTATATTCAAGCGTAACTGCAACTATGTATTGCGTTGTTGTAACATGTTACATACAATGTAACGTTAGCAACTTAAACCCACTTTGATATGGTAACGTCCAATTAAGTGCTTAACTTCAAATTAATTTGAAACTATGAGGAGACTTCTAACTAGACGGGTCTTGTTTGATTACGTATGGGCCTTAGGTAATTTGTCGGTGATGAACAAAATGAATCAGGTGCGTGATACAGATTTATTAGGTGACCTTAGTAAACCTTATACCAACTATTCAGAATCTTCCAATTAAACTTAAATTAGCTATTGGAACGAAGTTCCCTTTCGCGCGTTGCGTTGGACCAAAAGTTGTAACGACACTTTTTATTTTTTATTATAACGCCATCTGTGAGCGACCACAGGTACTAATTAGTGGCATGCCTCTGTGAGGTTAATTTTTTTTTTATATAACGTATTCTGTGAGCGACCACAGGTACTAATTAGTGGCATGCCTTTGTGAGGTCCATTCCATAACTTCGTTCCATCCGGGTGTCCCTTGACACCTCTTAGCTTTTTATATTATAATATATTTCGCCTACCCTACTATCAATACTAATAGGTACAGTACGACACAACTTAGATGTAGCATCGGCAAAATTCGTGAAACCGATCACCATCCGAACTGAGTGCGCCTTCAAAATAACCAATCTTTATTACTGCTTCAGGTGAAAATGATCTTTCGAAAATGCAATAACTTGTAAAGTCTTCAAGCCAAATACATTCGTAAAATTGAAATGAATGAATGAAAATTCTCATATCTATGCTACATCTAAGTTGTGTCGTACTGTACTCGTTTATTGCTGATGGTAACTGATGTTTAAAACAGTTCGCAGAATAAACAAAGCACTATCGCTTAACAAATCAACAAATACTGCACACAAAGGCAGTAGGTACCTTTTCGTAATTAATTTCAAAAACTCGTATTGTGGAAACACAAGCAACGTCAATTCCGAACTCGAAACGCAATCAGGGGCACAATAAGATAGCCGAGCTGACCAATGCCCGAGAATCGCATCATCTGGTGGTATTGAAAATGTAATAAAACGATGCACAGTGGACCCGATTCGGAGTTCTGTTACACACAAAGTTACACAAAGGATTATTAGAACAACAATGTATCTGGTTTTCATTTGGTAATCATACAATTGCGTTTGGTTTCATGACTATTAAACCGGTGAACAAAAGTATTTTGAAATTTCGAATTAAAAGTGAAACTCGCGTGATCGGAGAACTGGCTCGTTCTTTGACTAAAGAATTAGCATTGTCATTCAACGTGGCAATTTTGCCAGTCTTCTGGATGACAGCGATGCGGATGAGTACTTCGATGACTGAGTGTCCTTTTATTTTGTATTGTATTTTTAGTTAGTTAGTTTAGTGTAAATAGTTGGTTGTGATAAATATTGAATCTAAGTATTTTAATGTATAGGAAATATACTTTCTGAGTTTATCTTGGACATTACTGACATTGGTGAAGGAAAAACATCGTGAGGAAACCTGGACTTATAGTTAATGTAAGTCTGAAATCGCCAACCCGTCTTGAGCAAGTGTGGTGATCAATGCTCGTGCTTTTTCTGTAGAAGAGGCCTTTGCCCTGTAGTGTCACAGTAACAGGCTGGCATTATTATTATACTGGCCTTCAAAACTTAGTACCAGTTTTAAAATTGTAATTTCTTCTAAACATAGAAGTCAGAGTTTTGAAATAACAAACGTTTTATAGAATTATATTTTTTAAACTATAGTTTGCCATTATCATTGTACATCAATAACGTTTTTAACTGCAAAAAAGATAAAACCAATTATGAGCCATTGTTAACTTATTGGAAAAAAACTCAAACAACATTTTTAAGTATGCTTTACGCCTTATTTAAGTACATTTTAATAACTGGTATTGCCTCAGTCACTCATTTAAATACATTTTAATAACTGGTATTGCACTCAGTTGTAATCAGAGCCTCCTCAGGCTCTGATAACAACTTCGAGCCGGTTTGAAGGCGATGTTGGGGAAAATTCTCCCATCCTTCCATCAGGGTCTGTTTTATTCTCCTAAGGGTGATAGGAAGTGGTCTGTGGTTTTAGACCAGGCTCCCGAACTCATCCCAGGCAATGGGCTGAGATCAGGACTTCTTGATGGCCAAGCCATCAAGTTGATACTAACCTCCTGAATTTACCGTTGTACGACCCGAGCGGTGTGTGGCCGGCCGTAATCCTGCATGAGTATCGATCCATCTCCATATTGACTAAATATGGTCCTGCATACTCAGTATGGATCTCTTGAGCATATTTTTCTCCACACAGGGTGCCATTTTCTATGACCACTAGCTCTGTGCGACCTTCTGAGGAGATGCCAGCCTATAGTTTCACTGTACTGGACTCTTTCTGAGAAGCAGGCTTGAATGTATCGCTCACCAGGTCACCTGTATTCCATCGAAAGTGAATAGTAAGAATTGCGACTCATCAGTGAACTTTAAATATCTTGTGTACTTCAATATTAATTGCAATTTCAAAAGTGTGGTACTAAGTTTTGACGGCCAGTGTATTATGAAATAAATAATGAAAATTTAATTGTAAACAATATTGTTTTATTGTTTAAAATTAAGAGATATGGTTATAAAGCACAATCGCTTACAATAAGTTAGATATTATAGTTATTTTAAGCATGGCATAAAGTTAAAGCATAAACTAATTCAAATAAGGTCTGACTAAGGCATAAGCACCACTGACAGAAACAGACAAACTGTCAAACACATTGAATGTGACGTTTTAGTCATAGTTTTTGTCCATGAAACTCTTAATCGCGCCCACTGTGTGCCAGTTGCGCTGTGCACTCGTGAATTTTGTTCCAACTCTCTGATAGATTGTTAAGTCCTGCTTCTGTGCAGTTTGCTCCTAATGCTACTTTTTACGTAACTGTAGCACACCGGATGCTTCTAGTTTGTTTTATACTGTTGATATCTTGATCTGGATATAATTGAAATGAATCTGTTAGAATTAACGTTTCCTGGATATATATATTTTATCTCCAGTAGGTTACTGATTCTGTTTCGTTGGAGATATATATCTTTTATTCGCCTATATAGTGTCCCACTACTGGGCAAAGGCATCCCCTTTTTCCTTCCAAATCTCTCTGTTTTATTGATTTCAGACCATTTTGGCCCCGCAAACATAATTAAATCATCACACCACCTTCGCGGCGGTCTACTTTGACGGCTATGCCCTCCTTCAGGCGTCCAGTGAGTGACGATCTTTGCCCATCTCTCCAGGTACATTCGTGCGACGTGGCCGGCCCACTCCCACTTCAGCCTGGCTGTCTGGTGGTGTTTCTAATGCTCTCCTTTTGCTTGACACTTATTATGCTGCGCTCCATTGCCCGCTGGCAAATCTTGAGTTTGGATTTCTGTTGTTCAGTAAGTGATTATTTCATCAGTTATATAGTTGTAAGAAAAAAACCGGCCAAGTGCGTGTCGCACCACGCGCAATGAGGTGTTCCGTAGTTGGATTAATTTATCCCAAGAACAAACCTTACCCTAACACCCTGTATAGTTTATAAACATGTTCTGCCTAACATTCCAACTGCAAATGTAAGTTTGTACGCACAATATTGGGACATTAACCATGTTATTTTAAGACCATACACTTTTTATCGATTTTCTTGTAATCTATAAATATAAAACTATTTATCGTATTTTTTTTCAAAATTTTAAGCTGTGTAGTTGCGGAGATATGGTTTGGAAATGGTAAACTTTCATCTTTTTTCCATATTTATCATATATGCAAATGTCTGTTTGTTCGCATAATATTGGGTCTTTAACCATGTTATTTTAAGACCATACACTTTGACCATTAAAATAATACTGTAATGTGAAATTTTAATAACTCATTAAAACCTAGTATTAATTGTAAATGTAGCAAACGAACCTGTAAGTAGAACCTACTGAATTAAACATTAAAATAGCTAGGTGCTAAAAAGTCTGAAATCACTATATTAAACTGGAATTCCAACAAAATTCTTGGAAAAACTGAATAAAAACTTTACGTGCCTGAATAAAATTCAAGGTAAGTCGCGTAGAAACGTGTCATGATTGCCGCCGACAGTGACACATTAACGTTGCATTCATTCCCCCTACATTGGCTACATTGCTTACTAACCATTATGGAAATTACCATTTTCTAACCCTAGTTTAATTCATATTAGCTTAGCTACGTCCGTGGGGATTTGCCTGTTCCTTGCTGGTATATTTACTTCGTATTTTTATATTTTTCGTTGGGTTTTTTGAAGTGAATAGGTACTTCTTTAGCGTCGTTGTGCACTTTTTTTGGGATGGGTAAAAAATGTTAAACTCGCGTCAGAACGTGCCGTAAGATCCGTTGCCTAGCAACCGACAAAGTAAATATCAAAATAAATAGTTTTTGACATTACGTAAAGATTGCGAGGTAAGAAATTTTACCTATATTGATGGGTAAAAAAAAAGCAGTCAAAACATACTTCATGAAAAGTGTTTATTAAGTGTTTAAAATAAATTGTTTATTTTTGTTATAATTATTGTTGTTTATTGTTGTTGTTTTGTTATAATTATTGTTGTTGTTTTGTTATAATTTTGAAAATACATAAATATACTACAACTACTAATGAATATTGTATTGTACCACATAAATTATAGTACTTTTATACGGATAAATAAAGCAATTCGTGCGAAATTATTCCCTAACCATTCCAAAATATTTAAAGATGCACAAAGTTAATGTTCAAGTTTTCACTCCTGTCGGCACTCCCGGAGTGCAACCCGTTGTTTTTTTTCTGCGGGGAAGATGATAGAATGACAATTTTCATGGGGATTGTTTTGTGGTATTATCAAATAAGTAAGATTTGTATTTCGTGTACTTAATGCTGTGCTTGTTCATTACTTTGCTTGTGGCTTTTAATAATTACCAAAATTACTGGATTAATGATTGGTGATTGGTACCGAAACTTTTTTTTTTTACATACAACGGGGAAGCTCTTGACCTGTATCTCACCTGGTGGTAAGTGATGATTAGGCCGAAGATGGAAGCGAGCTTCACCCGGAATCCTCAACCACAGAGGAACTGGCTATCTTATCTCTAACTGCCGAAACACAATAATGCTGTTAACATTGTTGTTATGGCAACAGACTTAGATAAGATAGTGGTAGCCAGCCAGGCGGACTTAGAACAAGCCCTACCACCAACCAAACCAAGCAGAAAATTTTTATACGCGTGGATTCCGTAATTATAATAATCAGTTGATTGTTTCACACTAAAACCTTTTCAGGCAGGCGCTTTACTTTGTGTAAATAATTTCATCACCACTGCTCTCAAAACGGTGAAGGAAAACATCGTGAGGAAACCGGCATGCCTTAGAACCAAAAATTCGAAGACATGTGACATCTACCAACCCGCATTGGGCCCGCGTGGTAGATTACGGCCCACTCCCTCTCACAGAAAGGAGGCCTGTGTCCCAGCAGTGGGAACATTAATAGGCTGATGAAGATGATGATGAAAATCTTTCCTGAATGCTCTATACGTTCTATTTTACCTATTTGTGCTAGTTTTTTTATAAGTATTTTTAATTATGTAAATCTTGCTATGTCAAGTCAATCAGGTGGTCATTCAGTCATGAAACGGGCGTTATGATCAAAGATCTTTTTTGTCTTTTATAAACATACTTGGCTTTGAAGGAAACTACTCGCATCAGCTTCAAAACATAATCTACAATGATTATTTTTGTTTAACTCTTAGGCGTCGCGGCAGACCTCGTAGAAGATGGCGGGACGAACTAGAGATCAAAAAACCCGTGGTCAACTTTAGCCATGGATCGAAAGAGCTGGAAGTTATGGGGACCTTTACCCAGCAATGTCCTGATGCAGGCTAGCAGTAACAGGAACTTTAGGACGCAGACTATATAAAACTTTTACTGTAACAGTTATTTATAGTGGAACACGTAAATTGTACAATGTAGGTCTGAGTTATTTAATGAACAGCGAACACATTTCAAAATGGAGACCCATTTTTCTCTGGAAATTACTTTATTTTTAAAATATACATGTTTAGCGAACATTTTTCCCCGTAAAATATTATTTAACATAAACTTCCGCTATCACAGTAAAAAAACATGATTAATATACTTACAGTAATTACCGTCATGAAAATGCACTTAAGTAAATTGTGCTACGTAAACGGTATTATAAATACCGGTAATTTACCGGGAAGATTATCCGCACCCACATCCATATTGAAATCAACGAAATGCAATAGCAGTTATATGTTGTTAGTAGTAGTTGTAGGTGTTTTCGTGTTAATAATATAGTTAATTGAATAATAATAGCGGTAAAATGCACCCTCCAATGTAAGGAACCCCTCAAAAACACACGCAACCCGTCAACTTGTCACTCACGAGAATTTTTCGAGCCTTGAAACATTTCTCTTTTATTATTTATTCAAAATAGGCCGATAAATTTTGCGAAATAAATACAGGCTGGTTGGGAAGTTGAAGCGTTACATTTGTTTATTTTTTTTTTGTTTTTTTTTTTTACGAACATGGCCAGCGACAAGTAACGCCATCTAACGAAAATGTCAAGAATTTATGTGGCTTGATGGTCAGTACAAGAACGAAATCTGTAGCTCCATCAAAAAATTCCAAAAAAATAAAACAGAGTGCGCTGTCAACAACATTTCTACTCTCCCTCCATCTTACGAATTTTCGAACAGGTCACGTGTCCTGACGCGAGTTTAACATTTTTTACCCATCCCAAAAAAAGTGTACAAAGCCGCTATACTCGAAGAAGTTTTCACTAAAAAAAAAATACCCGTAATAATGTTGTATATTTATGACAATGTCCATAAAGAACAAACTATATTTCAAGTTGGTAAATAATAGCTATAAATTAGAAAGAATATTATAAACACAGGAGGAAAAATAAATTGGAATAGACGAAGAGATAACTACGTTCTTTCTATGCAACAAAATTGAATGCAAAAAATTTTTTTTCTCAGACAAATTACTTATGTAGGTACTAAGACAGAAACAATCGTTTAAGTCGACTCAAATAAAGTAACTAGACAAAGAAAAATGTGATATCCTTTGTGGAGACAAAATTAAATTAGTCAAAGTTAATTTCTTCGTCTGTGACCTCGGCCCCAAATTGTTGTTGATGAACAAGGATTTTAATAAAAGATCGTGTTTTATTAAAAACTCAGTTTTCGGAAATAGATACCTATTGAGTTTTATTAAAATATGTTTGAATATCATTTATTTTAGTTACTGGAAAAATTTCTATTCTTTTGACTTTGGTTTAAAAGGTTCATCCTGTTAACAATGAATCTGAACAAGTTAGGATAGTAAGAAATATTTATTACTAGCTATTGCTAGTGCCCGCGACTTCGTCTACTATCCAAGATGAATTTGTCCTTCTCCAGGTTATCCATGTGCCAAATTTCATCCAAATCCGTTCAGCCGTTTTAGCGTGAAAGCTTAACAAACAAACAAACTCACTTTAGCATTTATTTTTAATACACATATTAAATACATTTTTAAATATTTTTATAGAAGTCATTAAAAAAAATAAAAAATAGTAGCCCACCGGTATCGGGAACAGGGTCCAAGCTACCGGCGCGCGGTCAGGGCTCCAGAGAGAGGAACCGTAGTATTATTATAGTTAGGATAAATGATAGGGTAGAACAAACTTATTTACATTCATAGTCAGTGAGATACATAACCTCTCTGCCGGATAAAAAAGGACCTGGAATACATAGGTAGGTAGATACGATATAAGTACGTACTAACATAAAAAATGGTTGAACTTTTTATTTGTTTAACCTAGGCTTGCGAGTATTTTCGTGTTTTTAATTGAATGCCGCAAGAACTTGGAATTCTTTTATATTGTTCAACTAATTCTTAGTAATCAAAAGGGTACGTGACTCGTGATAAAAAAAAGACTGAAATAATGTAAAAAGCGAATTCATTCCTGAAATTGCAAAGGTCTTTGATCGCTCACATGCAAAGAAAAGGTAGTATTATTGAACAATAGACATAATTATGTGCATGAATACGTTAATATTTAAGAATTGTGAGCAAATAAAATATTCATATTTCAATAAATGTAAGTAATAGGTCAGTATCATCATCTGCCTAGCCTTTTCCCAACTACTAATGACATATTTCCTACAGTTGACATATTTCCGACAGTTGACGTATTTCCGACAGTTGACGTATTGAGCAGTGGTGGCCCAGTGGTAACGGCCCCGACTTACGAGTTGTAGATCGTGGGTTCGAACCCAGACAGGCGCCGCGGTTTATTTTGATTAAATAATTTCATCACTACTGCTCTCAAAACGGTGAAGGAAAATATCGTGAGGAAACCGGCATGTCATAGAACCAAAAATTCGAAGACATGTGACATCTACCAACCCGCACTGGGCCTGCTTGGTAGATTACAGCCCACTCCCTCTCACAGAGAGGAGGCCTGTGTCCCAGCAGTGGGAACATTAATAAGCTGATTATGAGACGTCACTGATTTGACTAATTGGGGCATCAGCGCCGGTCAGCGGCGCTCGCTCGACAGAGTCTACAACATAACGCTCGACCGGAGATAAGCAGAGTTAAGGTCATCGCTCATTATAGCAGCACGGCAAATACGTTGTCATTCAAGTTCAAATCCTTTAAAGTCTATTTTACGATGGCTATACAGAATAGTGAACGGCTAGCAGGCACTGAGAGGCCCACGTGCCGTCCGCCGTCGGGCCGACAGCGTGCTTGAAGCGAGGAACTTGCTCGCCGGCGCCTCACCGTCCGCATCCTCCTCGCCGTAAGAGCGGTGACGCCTCGCCGGCCGCATGGTGACGCCTTGCTTGTGAATGAACAATAAACTGTTACCTCGCCGGTGGCGTGCCGGCAGCGAGCGGTCACCTTGCTGACGGCGCGTTGGAGACTAGCCGTCGCCTTGCTTCCGGTGCGTAGGCGACTAGCAGTCGCCTGGCTTACGGCGCGTTGACGACTAGATTTTTCGAGGCGGTGCCGGGGCGCTACCGTGCTGGAGCGGTGCTGTTATAATGGGCGATGACCTTTAGTCGGGAGCGGTCAAGCAGTGAATACGTTTAGAAACTGTCGCGCTTTCCGTATAGTTGTGTAGTGTACCTACAGTCTGTGCATTGCTAGTGTGATTGATTTGGTCGTAAATTATAATTTGATTAAAACTGCAAAAGGTTTTTTTATTGCGCAACAAACACTACCCATAGTACGCCCACAGTACTAAAAATATGGCTGGTAATAACGAGAGACACCTACTCTCTCCGTCATAATGCTAGGGTCGGCTTCCTGTATTTTACATGGAGCGACTGGCTATCTGACCTGCACTACCCAGTAACTGGATAATACGATACCCCTTGGTAAGACTGGTTGTCAGACTTTCCGGCTTCTAACCACCCGTAACGACTGCCAAAGATTTAAGAATGACAGCCGGGACTGTTAGGTAACGCTTTTTTGAGGCACAGAGGGGTTTCAATATGTTATAGATGGTCATCTATCCATGGAGTGACCTCGGCCACCGTTCCTTAACCTTGAAGATCGACCCGCGCAGCTGTCATTGTTTAGCCACGAGCCACGAAAAGTATGGGTGCCGCTGGAAGCCACTGTATATGGGTGTGTATTATAATATTTGCCTTAATATTTAATAGGCAGATACATCGCTCAAGTGGTTTAGCATGCACCGTTAATACGTGGCTGGATCAAACATATAATTATTTAATACGTATGCAAATCACTTCATTACCCCTGTTACGTGTATAGTGTACATATAACAGGTACAGATGAGTACAGTTTAACGTTGGGGTGATAATATTATCTGTCATTATCGTAGCCTTTCCAGTGTTGGGGTTTAGATTTTGATGGCGTCTTTTAACTAATATTATGTATTTAAACTTCTCGCACACATTATAGTACAAAGGCGGATTTAATGCCTTAGGTATTCTCTACCAGTCACCCAGGCGCGGTGAAGAAATAAGACGGCAGGTGCACTGCCAACAAAAAAAAACAAAAATATAATAAAAAAATGCAACAATATAATTTAATGCAATAATATAACGCAAAACAAATAAATAATATAATATAATGCAATATTCTTTATTAGTTCATAATATTATACCTACAGGAAAGACTTCAGTTGGTATGTAAGTATGCGGTACCTATTTAAGTATTTAAGTTCCAGCCTTTAAAGTCTCACTTTAGGGCAAAGGCCTCTTCTCAGACAGATAATGCATGAACATTGATCTCCACGCTTGCTCAAGGCGGGTTATAATATTATTAATTATAAGTCCAGGTTTCTTCACGATGTTTTCCTTTATCCATGTTCAAGATAAACTTAGAAAGTGCAGTCACGAACATTAATTTGTAAACACTTAGCCACTTTTAAAGTACATTTTCTCCTACTGTGGTGATTGTTATTTTTTGTGTTGTTATGAACATAGTATTTTGGAACCCTATCTCAAAGTTGCAGTAAATATTACAAGAGAAAATCGCTTTTGAATTTTGCTAAGTGGACACATATTAGCGCTCGTGATTGTATAATATATGTAATGAAAAAGTCATATTGGCTCGAATTTGAACCCAAAACCTAGTGCATGAGAGGTGAGACCTTAACCACTGAGTATTAATTTGGTTTATACATATCTAATATTAACAGCACAGTGCAATAAGCAATCTTGGAGTCAAGAGCGGTTATGGCCGAAACCGCACCAAGGTAGCAATTACAGGTAATATTCAGGTTAGCAATGCATGTAGAACAGGCAATGGTGATGAATTAAGTAAATGGTTTGCCGCTGCTGACCATCTGGGGGATACCCCTATCAAAATGGCCACAAGGCTGTTGTAGTGTTATTCTCTAATGATTCATCTCTTCGAAATTGTATACGATGTCGAGGTAGGTATATAATACATAATCAACCCATAATGTTCCCACTGCTGGGACACAGGCCTTCTCTTTGTGAGAGAGAGTGGGCCGTAATCCACCAAGCGGGCACAGTGCGGGTTGGTAAATGTCACATGTCATCGAATTTTTGGTTCTAGGATATGCCGGTTTCCACACGATGTTTTCCTTCATCGTGATTGAGAGCAGTGGTGATGAAATTATTGACACAAAGTAAAGCGCCTACCTGGGTTCGAACCCACGACCTACAACTTGTAAGTCGGGGCCGTTACCAGTGGGCCACCACTGCTCTCCCTCAGGTATATAATAGGGCAATAATAGTATTGTCAGGGAAAATGATTGGTAAGCGAATTCACTCGGGGTGTCAATTTGCCATTTCATACAATTGTGGCAGCATCTACATCGCCACATGCGAACTACGTATCACAGTGACGGCACGCGATATCCTGCATCGCGCAAGTGGAGTTTACCGCACAATCAGCATATATATAACTTCCCGACATCAATCGTTAGGCAGTTGCCCACCACATACGACACCCTCACTTTTCTATAGAGGATGAACTTTACACCCTGTTCCTCATGCCTTTATACAACTGTCAAAGAATGACAGTTTTAATTTTAATAAACAGATAAGTTGGTGGTCACTTTCCATATCAAATAATTTCCTTGACTTTAGTCAGCTTTCTTTATGTGCTGTCACTTGAGTGCGGTCAAAAAACCCTTACAGTGGTTAACAACCTTTTCACGAACGTGTGTGGCTTTGACTGTACAAAGACATCGCGTGATTCCCGACATCCCATGTAACACAGCGTTTACTTTCCGCGATACAAATAAAATATTGCAAAACGCAATAATTTGCATTACACTTGGCCAAGGAAGGGCGGGGTGAAGTCGTCATTAATAATAGAGTAAAGTTAGAGGGCGTTTCCCGCCCTACAGGACGGGGTTAATAACCCTCGTTAAACAGTATAGTCTGGATTCATTTTCCGCTACAATGACTAGTGCATTTATGCTAAGTTTCGTTACCAGGAAAAGTGGTTTTTATATTAAGTGTATGCTTGAGACGTTTTGTTAGTTGGCTGGATTTAAATTTATTTTTGTTGAGGGTTTTTTTTTTGTTACCGACTTTATTGTATTTTCTACCTTACTATATCTACTAGTGAGCTTAATAAAGAATACCTACAAGTCAGTAGGTATCATAATTATTGTTATTGTATATGTTTGCATTCAGCAACTTCAGTATTTAGATGCCAAAAAATTTACTACCCTCGACAATGTTGTTCTATTAAAATAAATTATTAAAATAAAATTCATTTAATTCAGATTAATTAGATAAACCATATTTCGTTAGTATTAAATTATCTTAAAACTATGTTAGTCATGAGAAGATCAATAATAATAAATGTATTTATGTAACATAAAAATCAATACTATATTTTAATTGTCCTTTGTACAGTATTTTATTTACTTGCGCATAAAGTTTTAATAAATAAAAATGGAAACAAATAAAAACTAATATAATGTAATCATCCATCAACCACGACCATTCTAACATTATGGGATATTTTTTCACTTCATAAATGTACCATGCGACTTAATCCATTTTATCTCCAGAAACTTGCCATTTTAATTTCATTCTGACAAAAAAAGTCGCGAAAAGCCCAAGGATGAATTAGTGATTGCAAGTAATAATTCACCTCGGGCCTGTTGGCGGTCCGACTAGCGGCCGCAATCCGTGAAATTGGCCGCACATTACTCTAAAAATTGGCCGCACATTATTTTTAAAATATGCGGCCATCATCGCTCTTGTTTTGTGACTTAATTATCTTCCGTTTTTTTGCTGTAATCTACTTATTTTGGCAAGATTAATGGCGACCAGATTCGGTCCTGTAAGTAATTGAACAGATTTTTTTTTGTTGTTAGGCTTTATCCTGAGAGCCATACTTGATTCAATATACCTACGATTCATAATATATTAAAACAAAATACTCAAGCAAAAATATAATGCGATCCTTAGACGTAAAGACATACTTAGATTTTATAAGAATGAGCATCACCATCAATCAAAATCAATTTCTTATCAACTCGTGAAGTGCGCTGCTCACGAAGAGCCATCCCTTTCAAAACTATTAAAATAATTTCGGTTATACCTAATTATAAAATTATAGTCTGCAATAATTTCTGTTTCTATCACAGGGACTGTTTCTCGAAGTTAAACTTTTTGGTACGGCTTATTGGGGATTCACACAAAACTCACCCGAAACGGGCGAATCGTCAATTTTAATATTATTTTATCTTGAGGCGATTCGCACGAAGTTAATATATTTGACGGCGAATCGATTACTGGAGTTGTCGATTCGTCCACAAACGAATTAACTTCGTGCGAATCGCCTCAAGGAAAATAATATTATTTAAAAATGTCGATACGCCCGTTTCGGGCTAGTTAATTCGTGCGAATCACCAATAACCTTTTGAAATACATGGAATCTAAATGAGAATTTTGTGAGGTAAAACTATTTCGTTACATTTCAGTATGATTGAACAATTGATCAGATTACAATGTAAAGTATCTTTATGTGGTCAGCGTGAAAATCCTAACTTAAAATTTGCCGTTAATTCATTTTCAGTTCTTGCCAAAACCTTTAAACAATTCACGCAAGAACAACGCCACTAGAAGCCTAAAGCCTGCGGCTTTAATAAAGCACTTTATAATTAAATTACATTAATATTGATGGAGGCTAGAAAGTGCGTAGATAGCATTACATTGACGGGGCCGAACCCGTTTCGTAAGCCGATTAAAGACCATCGCACACGATGTCAAATGAGAATCACTCCAACTTTCGGTTCAGCCTCAACAAATCGTGAACTCGGCTCGGAGTGTACAAACGCGTCGTCAATTACAATTGGACATCATAGGACAACACGGTGCACGAGTCGTTAACGCGAAATCCGGTTAGTGGCAAGCAGACTGTTCTAGTAGGCAGTTTTCGACGCGTCATAAACATGTTGTCAACACGTCTTATGCTCAGTCTGCGTGAAACAACCTCCAAAAATATTTTAGAATGCTCTATACAAGGAGTTTCCAAAACACCTCCATGTATGTTCTTTTGGATTTCGTTTCATGGGCCAGCCTGTATATTAATTTTTTTTTTAATGTAAGTGACACGATGTGAACCTCATATTCAAATGATTTGATGCAAATTGATGTCGAACTGTGGAGTCGTTAAGTGTACGATGCCCTTTATTCAATCTAAACAACTGACAAAATTAATCTGAAGACCATTATTGTTGACATGTAAAACGCATTAAGCGACCAGAAGCCTTTTTGGAAATAAAATAGTCTATATCGAAAGTCGAATCCGATAGACCGACATACGGAATAACAATGTTCGCTTACTTTTTTTTTGTTTGCATTGTGTTTGGTCTGCGGAATATTAATTTTTGTGTAAAAAAGTGAGGACATACATTCATTTATACTGTAGAATTAATTGGGGATGAATTTTTGCTATGTGTGCCGAGAGGATTTCGTACACGTGTTTGCAGAATTAATAAAAGTTCAAGTCCTCCAAACTACAAGGCCAGTTTATTTACATAGTCTGTAAATTATATTAGGCACTTGAAGTATTTTAAGGCTGCTTATTTCAATTACTGCTGTTCAGGTTTTTGAAAACATGAATGTGTTGAACGAAGTACCTTTTATTACAATTATTGTTTATTGTGAAACGTTCCTGTTTTAATCCTAACTTCCTAACTATTTTATAATATTACTACATAGTTGTATAATATTATAAAAGCGAAAGTGAGTTTGTTTGTATGTTTGTTACGGTTTCACGCTAAAACGGCTAAACGGATTTGAATTAAATTTGGCACATTAGTAGACCATGGCCTGGGTTATCACATAAAGTACTTTTGATCTCGATATTCGCACTGGATCGAGACTTATGCGGGTGAAACTGCGGGGCGCAGCTAGTTTAAAATAAATAAATAAGTTTTCTACTTTATCTTTTTTAACATTGACTCCCAGAAGTCCAGACAAAATAAAATTTTATATTTTTATCATATCAGTTACCCTATAAAAGCTTGTATTGTACGTGTCCTGAATCTTCCTTCGTTACAGTGCAAACTCAACTCGCTCTACCAGCATACGAATGTAGTAGAAAATTCCCAACTTATTTGAGAAAAGAATAAAAAAACATAATATTTAGAACAGAAAATATTAGAACTCTTACGTAGAAAAAGGACCAACATTTTACTGGGTTACGCAACAACATTGTATATTTTATGAAAATCACGGAACACAGGAAGGATACGCTGATTTGCCCTGTAAAATTTTATTATAAAGAGGCAATTAAAACGAAAATTAAACGTGTGTTTTTCGTGCATCCCTTAATCAAATAAAGCGACAAAATTAATCTGCGCGATTCACCGCTCCCTTCCGCAGCCGGTCGGCCGCGATCCGGTGCGATCTCGACCGGACGCCGGCAATTTCATACAATAACACATCACGTATTTGTGTTGCCATGCCGTAATGGAAACGTATACATACTTGTTTTGTTTGCTCCCGTTATTAATTCATCGTATTCATAGAAAGGGTATCCAAAGCATATCGACTGCCATTTTGATTGGATTCCACAGAAAGAACATTTTTATAACTCGAGCACATTCGTATGATTTAATAACCGTTGGAGATTCCTTTGATTACGTTACACGAACGTAATATTGTACCCTTTGAATAGACATTTAATTTCGTCGGAGGCAAAACAAGTTATCTGAGAAAAGTAATATCCACGTGAAATATCACGAGGATGACTTTGTTTTACAAAACGAATTTCTTTTCTTATTATATATAAGAAAAAGCGGATAAGTCATTAAAAGTGTCGACGAAGCGTAAGAATAAAGTGTGCCGAGCAAAAGTGGTCGAATCCACGCGAAGCCGCGTCTTATCGAAAACTTGAAACTAGTATGGTTCCTATCCAACGAACGGTTATTAAACTTTTCTTTACTTTAACGAGTCGAACGTCAAATTTCTAGAATAGTTACCGACTTCAAATTTTGCTGTAATAGTTACAACTTTCTTTTCGTTCGTATTTAATTCAATTAGTTAAATGAATGCCAATTGGTTTCTTGGAAACTTTTGCAGATTCACAGTTTTCTGGATTGATAGCAATCATCCAGACAGAATGAGTCGTTCAGTAGGCAACACAGAAATAAAATTTTATAGAATTCAAATTTCCTCATATTATTGTATACCTAATTAAATAGAGCTAAATAAAATTGCGAAAATCTAGGTTATTGTCATAGATATCCGTGGTTATCCGGTTTAAACAGTAATTTTTTATTACCCAAATAAATTACCAAAAGCGTTTGTCAACACTCACAGGAACAAAGCAGAATTTTCTAGAAACGTCTTCAAAATTACTTTTCAACACGTAGCGGAACCAAATAGACCTGTCCTGAGTCCTCAACAAATAGGTCAGCGATCCTTGTTTTCTTATTCAATCTATACATACACATAAATTAAAGTCGCTTTTCATGTCTGTCTGTGTGACCGCGTTATTCTTCTAAACTACCCGACAGATTTTTATGTAGTTTTCACCATCATTTAGAGAATTTATTTCGGAAGTTTTATGTGTATAACACATTAATATTAATCTAACATATTATAAAGAAATCTTGATGTTTTGTCATGTCAACCGTGCGAAGCAGGGTCGGGTTGCTAGTTTTCAATAAACAGGTCAAGCTTAAAAGGTCTTATCCAGTAGATAAAACCAGATTGGTCCGTCGTTTTTTGTTCATCGAGAGTCGGTAATGAGCCGTCTCAGTGCTTCGATTGACCGTCCCTCTACCTTCCGAGCCAATTCACTCGCCTTTTATATACTTTTAAACCCTCGGATCTGACTTTTAGAAAGAGCTGTTGCCACGTACCGTTGGATACAGAAATAGATTTGTATTTTAATATCTGAGCTATATTTAGAGAATGGTGTTGAATTTTGATACTTTTGGGTATGTTTCGTGGTAATGAATGGGGAAAATTTTTCTTTATAGTTGCCTTGCTTAGTATTTCAAAATGAGTAACTACCTATACGTATTTTAGAAGGTTCATGAATGCTAGCAAGTCTTTAGCAATGACGATGTTGAAATGAGATGCTAATTGATTCTAGCTCTTTTCACTGTAAGGAATTTTGAAGGTTTTTAGGACTTAGCTTATGTCGATACAATCAAACGGTAGATTCCGTTGATAAAATATGTTGAATAAAATAAAGGCTGAAAACTCGTATCAAAAACGAGTCTGTTCTTGAACACGCAATCTACATTATAATAAGAACGGGAACCAGAAGTAAACCAAGACAATTTTCGAGTAATATAACTTAGAATAAGAACGCAAGGTGCTCTGGCTTCGGGGATGCACTAGGAAAACACACGTGATCCAACTTTGAATTAAACTCGTACATGGTTCATACGAGTACCTACATAAAATATATCTACGAGTATATCAGTACAATTTTAGAGAGAAGATTGTTCCTGGATTGTATGAAATATTTTGAGATATTTTAATGAGTTTTTAAAAATGACTGCCGAGGCTTGCCGTCCCATTTTTTGTTGTCCCATATTACATGCGGTCTTTTAAAATAAATATGCAGCATTTTAAATTAATTTAATTGATTAATTTTAAATTAAACTTCTTATCTTTAAAATACATGGTCTTGACCGAAACTACAAAATTGTCTTTATCTTGACCCCAATAATAAATTACTAGGTGTCACTGTCAACGGGGACATTTTTTTCAATTTGCAAGAACAAAATTAAATTCTATACAATTTTTGACACTATATTTAATTAACATTTTACCACGATCTCTCTGATGAGTTTTACATTAATTATCTTGTTCATAAAACACGTGTAATTAATTTCCAAGAAATCTCTGAGTAATATTTAATGCAAATTGAAATTCTTATTTGCAATGCAAATATTCGTCCTTTGCCAATATTGATGATAAAATGTGCGTGCATGAATTATTATTTTCTTTGATATAAAATATATCTTTAATATTTGATAAGACGATAAGCCATCCATAGAAGCGTACATCAGGTATATAACTTTAATTATATTTTGGCAATAGGTTTCATATTATGAGAATGAACGTACTTTAATAAATCATTTCTTTAGCGGCTCAGGCAAATAAATTGAATTGGGTCTAATATCTGTATTTAGAGAAACATTTAGCGGCTAAATGTTTCTCTAAATACAGATATTAGAACCAATTCAATTTAGCGGCTAAATCCAAATCTATATATCCAATTAAGTATAGAAAAATATAAATAAATTGGTATGTAAAGGCGTTTTCAAGGTACTCCATTTTTCAGTGAACCGCATTAGTAAGATTTTGCAACTATAATAGGTACGTTTTATAAAGTTCAGCTGAAAATAAACTTTATAAAGTTCAGCTGAAAATAAACTCTTGGTAATGATTACTATTAATGAATGCCACATTAAATATGGCTGACATTCCTTACAAACACAAAGGTAATTAAATAAGGCACCTAAAATAAAATAAGAGCTTAGGGAAGGTTATTAACTATACTCACGACCCCTCTCTTAGTTAGCAAAGTTTTAATTCTGTTTTGTTTAATATAAAGTGCAGTAAATTATTACGCATTAAAGGGTAGGCTAATAACGCCAACTGCCTCGCTTATGGCTGCTGTAGAAATTAATAGCGCCAATAGTGGTGTGAAACGTGTGGCGTTATCGATGTAGAAAGTGTCGAAAAAGTAAATCGAAAAATAGTTGTATGGATGTTTGTTAGATTAATTGGAGCTTGGGTTCTGATACTAAGTAAGTACGGTTTTTGAGATATGAATAAGCAATAAAAAAAATACTTTTCTTTTTATTGCATTAAAGGTTAACTACTATAAATATTACCTGCCTACATGGATAACAACCACAAAACTGGCACACTGAGTAACAAAGAATTTGCTGGCTTTTATTATGATAAATGTAAGCAAAATATACAATCTTATTAAATTTTTTGCAGCCATGTCGATCATCTTCGTCTTCTAATATTAAATACATCGGCAAACATAATGCGCATTGTAGGTGTTTTATTTGGTATTTCAACATAAAACTACTCCAGACTATCGACACCCAAAACTTCAGCACATCCCATCACTAAACGTTCTTTAGATACGTGCTAGGGCGTCGGCAGGGGATTTCCGGCCCTCGGGTGGGTCGCTAATATAGCTATCCTCACTCGAGGCGAGGCGATGTCGCCGGCCTAGCGAGAAACTCATTAAAATTACACACCGGCACAAAAGCATACAGTAACACAGCCTCCCGTCGAATACGGCCTTTGCCGTGTCAATTTGTCGCGTCAATTACTTTATTTACCGGCTATAGATGGTATACAAATATTTTACTATTTAGATTATTTTAAAGGTTCATTTGTTTGGTAAGTTACTTGATCATAAATAACTTATTGATGAATGACGTCACCATGACGTGACAGTTTTTTTAACGGTCGAATCCAATAACCTATTTTCAGAAAAAGACAGATCGCTATTGGTGGTAGACAGTATAATTCTATCTGTCTGAATGTCGTCCCACAATTCCTTAAGGTCCTTATTCTCTGACAGATTATTGGGACGTTTAAACCTTAGATAGATAAGTTTTTCTATCTCCAGTATGCCCGAAATGGTGATAGATATTGGGTTCAGCCGCAAGAGCATTTGCACTATCTGATGAAGCTTGGGTTTTCTAGGAAAGCGGCTCCGTCATTTATAACAGCGGTCATGAAAATCTGTCATTTTCACCAGTATTTGACATTATGGTGTCAAAAAATGCTCTCTATTTGGACAGCTATTATTGTGTTTGACGCCATCGCTTTCTTACGTAACCAAAGCTTTACTTTAGCATATTCAGATTTCAGACGATTTTTCAGTTAGAACGCTTCACTCTTCATCCAGCTGTAATCTTACAAAGTGCCCGAAAGACCCTTCATAATTTTACGTAGGCCAGAAAAAAATCTACTTACCCAAATTAAAATAAACTTATCCGTGTAAAATAAATGGGGCTGAAACACTTTGTATATTATTAAACCTGAAAATAAAAATAAAATAAAAACAAACCTTGTTAAAAATAAAAGCCTAAAATCGCGTAAAATACAACAATCAGGAAAGGTAAAGCGTCTGTATTTAATCGTACCTAAAACTCATATTTCTCCATGAGATATACCCGTAGTCTTTACCAAAAATTAGATGACAGTTAAATTTTTTACGGGCGTTTGCCCGACCGCAATGGACAATAAAGCTCAGGCAATCCCGGGAGTATTTCACGGTAGCCCGACGCTTGCAATGAATTCGTTCTGAACAAATTTTAAACGAAGTGTATAGAGTGCCACGAGTTTCTTGTGGCACTCTAGTGTCACTGCCTCGGCCCGGCTAGGGTGCCGTGAGCGTTGCATTGTCACTGTCACTTGTTATTTAGGTTAGGTTAGGTTAGAACTGTGACCACACAACGCACGAGCCGAGCGAGCGTAGCGAGCGGTGCCGCGGTAGCGGCCGGCGAAGTGCCAGGGTCCGTTTAGGCACAAGAGAATGTAATGTTTTGGGAATGTGGTGTTTTACAGCGATCTAACCTCGACAATCAAATAAAATACCAAGTGACGTGACTTAGTGACAGTGACAATGACAATCCAATGCTTGCGGCACTTTAGCCGGGCCGAGGCAGTGTTACTAGGGTGCCTGTAGTGGCACTTTATCCGATAGGGATAGAGTGCCAATGGTGGCACTCTATACACTGCCAATTTTAAATATTAGTCTGGTAAAAATATAGTACGTTCTTTGCAGTACTTATGTTAGCGTTTAAAAACTGTATTATACTGGACTGATTTTTGAAGTGAGATATGATACATAACATATCATAACATCACGCCTATACTCCCCGAAGGGTTAGGCAGATGTGTACCTATAGTAGGTACATCCATATTTGGCCAGTTTTGTTTAAGTTCCATGTAATTCTGGACGAGCCTATTACCATCAACCGGGCACAAATCCAGACTCCGGGATTCTACGGAGAAATTCCTGATGGAAAAACCCAATAACAATTTGCACGACCTGGAAATCGAACCCAGGACCTCATCCTCAGCAGTATTGCTTGCGACCACTAGACCAAAGAGGCAGTATGGCAGTAGTCGGAATTAATAATATGTTGAAGTCGTATTTTGTATCGCCTTTAGGATTCCCGACATCATCATCAGCCTATAGCAGTCCACTGGACATAAACCTCTGCAATCACACGCCATTCAGCTAAATTCTCAGCAACTCTCATCCAGCTGCTACCAGCCACCCTGCGAAGATCGTCGCTCCACTAAGCCTGAGGTAGTCCGACAAAAACTTAATCATCCCTAAATAAATAAATAAAAAGGATTCTCTCAATTAAAAAAGAGACAAAAAATCATATTTTAATCAAGATTCAACCTGACACTGACCTGCTAATTGCAAAAAACGTAAGAATTTTTGAATTTCGCGGGCTACCTTGGCGCATCCGCAGCATTTATTCTCAAAGTTGGCAATGTCGCAAATAGCTGGAAAATATTTACCTGTTTTGATTAATTTGGCAATATTACTATATGCAAATAAGAAATATGGCTAACTATAGTCCGCGCGCGACTAGTTGGCCGCTCATCTCATCACAAATCATCTCGCTATTGCAATCTCATGTGCGTTTTGTCTAAACTAGCCGGAACTTTCACTTCGCGACAGCAACACGCGTTGAAAGTACCGTAAGAAAGTAAGTAGCGAACTAGAATATTGATGATGAAATGAAATAATTAATATCGTAACAAAAAATATTAAATTTTACACCTAAAACGGTTTCAACATTAAATTCCGTGTTCATGTGTCAACACTTCCTAGTGCTTTAGCTGGGAAGAAGAAGTGGTGCAACAAACTCGCCAGCTGCAAAGCTGTCTGCTAAATACAATAGTAGTTACGCAAAATAATTTACATTACGCGACACAAAATATTAAATTTAATCATTCGCTCTAAGTTAGCTAGCACACGCCAAAATACCAACAAATTAAACACAAATTCTGAAATTACCAAGCATTTGCCAAGCGTGCCGTCATAATTTACTTAGTCTCCTTTATAATATCTTAATCCAAATCGGTCTTGTTCATGTTGTCATAATTATTTCTAGATAAAGCACTATTTAACATCCCTCAATTCATGCCAGAGGCCCAAAATAGTTACTATAATAATGTCTATAAACATTCGTTGAAATGTTAAATGTAATATACCTTTATCATACAAAAGCTTTTATCATTCAGCTACAGGCTATCAAGATACAAGGATTTCTATTGTCTGCCTTATATCGGATAATAAATATGACGGAGAAGCTACGTCTCTCTCGTTATTATCAGCCATATTTTAACCACTGTGAGTGTACTAGTTCAGATCAAATTATAATTTACAGTCAAATTATTATTAATTTGATCTAAGCACAAGTTTCATTAGCAATTCACACACTACACAGACCGTATACGACACAACTATACAGAACGCGCGACACTTTTTAAACGTGTTTACTGCTTGACCGCCACCGACAAACTCTACCCAATTTCCGGTCGAGCGTTATGTTGTAGACTCTGACGAGAGCCGCTGACGAGTACGACAGTGACGTATATCCGTCATATAATATTAAATTATTTAGAAAAAAGATTAAAATTTGTACTTTTATTTGTAAAGAATAAATTCAAAACTTTTCAATGGTCAAATCTGATATTTTGCGAATCTAGTAGGTTCTAGTAGTAATACGTAAAAGAAACACTCTGTACACGTGCACTTGTGTTTCAAAGTGGAACGACAAGTGCGACAACTGCGCGTGTACAGAGTGTTTCTTTGACGTATCAATTTAATATTTAATGTGAAAGTTTTTTTTTTTTTATAGTATATTATATTAGTTTTTTTCATGCATGAAAGCTATACTATTGCGGGTTAACGGGAACGCCTTTCCTTCTGTTCCTTTTTTCTTGTCTGTTTATATGTGTGTACCTACATAAAAGGTTAAATAAGGGCCGATTTTTCAATCATCAGATAACTTCTATCTGACGAATTAAAATTGCGATTTGACAGCTTTTATATAGAAAATATGTCAAACCGCCATATTTAATCTTCAGATGACAGTTTTCTGCGGATTGAAAATACGGCCCCTAATAAAAGAAATAATGATAAGATACCTAACATAACCTAAGGTTAGTTAAAAACCTATGTATTGGCCCTGATTGGTCAGCCAACACGCTCAAATTCCAGGCCAAACTTAGCACTAAATCAACATGACGTAAATCACGACACCAAAAGGATGGAATAATTAATGAGGTGCATTGCTCGTGACAGTGGCGGAGAATCATTTGGGCCATAATTAACATGTTCTGTTCTGCACGGAGGGCGGAACCGCGGACAAAGGGGCAACATGTTTAGACCAGGTCAGTGTATTGTCCGCACACAATTAACTGACAAATGGACGTACGTGCTCAATACTTGATAGATATTATGAATTAGTGTTTTGATTTATTGTTGTGGGTGTATATTAGTGATTTAGGTGGTAGATAGGCTATTTGAGGAAGGTTTGAGGCGTTTTTTGGCTTCGCTGTGTAACTCATATTTCGAATTTCACCAATGAAATTGAACGCGTTCAGCACATCTTAACGAGTTCAAGAGCTGTCAGTGTATAATATTTCGTAACAATTTTGACACTGACAGCTTTTGAATGCGTTTTAAAAATGCTGATCGCGTTCAGTTTCATTGGTGAAGTTAGCCCTTAGTCTTGTTTTCTGTAGATAGTAACGAACATTAATCACGTGCTCAATGGTTTGCCATTAATTTCTATTAAGCTATTGCATAGCTTCTATCGCGGGCCTTGACCGTGGAGACCGAATCCAGAAATTCCGTAACGAAAATACCTAACGCCTAACGAGAGTGATGTATTGAAAATTATGTTTAACTGTTTGACAACAAAGTTAAAATTTACTTAGACGAATGATCTAACGAGAGTGTTGTATTGAAAATTATGTTTAACTGTTTGACAACAAAGTTCAAATTTACTTAGACGAATGATCCTTGACTATTAATAGTTAAATTAAAACCTTTTTATTAGTTTGATGTTCTCATTACGTTGTGTCAAGTTTTAAAAACTATAAATGTGAATAACAGTTCCTGTCAATGTCACCATTGCTATTTCTTGTATTCGGGTTAATATTTTACAATTGCATAAGTTGATAAAAAATGCTATGCAATAGCTTTACCGCGGCAGTCCCCGAGTGCCACACGTCTTTTTTTTTCTCCCTATTATCTAGAAAATTATAACTCACACATTTTTATATTTGATAGAAGATTTCTCATAAACCACACCTACTTTCTCCGATAACCTTACAAACCATACATTCTCAGTAAAAAACACCGCAACGATAGACGAATTATTTAGAAATCAATTTCGGTCGTGCAGCGCGCAATCGAATCGTCGGCCCGCTACGATATTGGGAACGTAATAAACTGCTCCAAGATTATTTCCACTTGATCCAATACGTACAGATTCTATGAGAATTCTCGACCAACGTCGGTATGTGGATGTTAACAGAAACGGTTTCAGTGGGTACTTGAAAGCTTGGCTACGATCAACAGACTTTCAACCTTGTCTGTGGTGTAAATATTGAGGATTCATTATAAGGTTGAATATCGGTTACGGTTACTTTTTCCTTAACATTTTATTGATAATCTAGGTGTTAAACTGGTAGAGTACTCGTACATATAACTGGTAGAGGGTAACATTCCCCGCGTAGCGTATTGCGTAGGCCGTAGACTTTCTTTCGTAGACATGTTTTAAACGCTATTTATATCCATTTATTGGAATATAAAATGAATAAGAAACAGAGACCGAGAATATTGCAACGGCAACGCTTTTGTAATAAAATTATCCGCGTAGCGCGTCTCATAAGCCGTAGATGAAGACTCCGCTAAGGCTGCCTGTCCACTGGAGCGAAGAGGAGAAAAGAGGAGCGGAGATGTGCCAATATTAACCAATAGAATCTTGACTCCGCCCCTGAGTTTAGATCAGTGATCCTAAGTCAAGATTCTATTGGTTAATATTGGCACATCTCCGCACCTCTTTTCTCCGCTCCGCTCCAGTGGACAGGCAGCCTAATAGGTATTATTTTCTTCATAATCACGTAACTATATCAATTTATTGTTATACAGAATGGATAACATACACAGATAGAGTTTAAATGATTCTGCAGTACTTTTGTAGTAAAATTACCCGCGTAGCGAGCTGCGTAGGCCCGTGCGTAGGCCGTAGATACCTCGTAGACGCGCCGATAATAATCTCTTTCCGTCGATCCGCATAAACGTTTGCTCACGTTTTACACAAAATAGGGGCATTATTTTTTACATTCTACAACTAGATTAAGTAGCAACCGACGAGTATTTCACAGCAATTGGTTTTTTTTTTTAACCATACGATTCTGCGTTATGGCTTTATTCAGTGCAGTGCGATCCGCCGTTGCAATCGGATGCGCTTGCTCTGTAAGCGGAAATTATTATTTTGCGCCGAGCGCGGCAAGTGCCGCTGTCACCATGCGTTCTGAAGAACTTGTGGCGAACGAGGTCCTGGCATTCCTTCAGTACCAGCTGGATGTCATGGACGAGGTCAGTGTGATCCAGATCTGTAAATCCAACTTCAATGAAGAGGAAATACGCAGAGCGAAAACACTGCTGTATGAGTCGCTACATATGGCCGACCGAATGCCGTCCCGCAGGAGGGATGAAAAGGGAGAGAGGAGTCTCCAAGACATTATAAAAGTGTTGAAGGAGACCGACCCGGACGACGTGCCGACTTTCGTGGCGAAGGATTTGCGCAAGCTGCCCTCCGTCACATTCGACCACGTTGACGTCACCAGGCTGCTACGGGACATCACCACCCTAAGATCAAGCCTGGTCGAGATGCAGTTGAAGTTGGAAGCATCGCAATCCACCATCAGTGATCTACGTATTGAGGTAGCAGATTTACGCAATACGGTATGTAGGTCACACAAGCCAGCTACCAGCGTCAACACACGTCACGGCGCATTCAATGCATCGCAGCTGAGTCTCGAGTCAGCAAATTTTGCCTCGTCGCCGGCCGCCGTCACTGCAAGCGATGCACAACCGCGCCCCACCCTCCCCGCGTCCCCCATCGTTGGGGCGCCGACCAATATTAGCACGTCAACACCGGGACGTGCTCATTCGGCTGCCGTTGTTAAAGCTCCCGCAAATCATCAGTGGCATCCTAATAATACAAGGGGTGCCCAAAAGCCCTCCGAAACAGTTCGAAGCCCGTTGCCGCCGGTAACAAGCCAAGGACAGACTGATGAAGAAGGCTTCATTCGCGTGGAGAAAAAGAAGAAGAAGAAGCCTGTTTGTCGTAATCAGTGCGGTACCGCATTGACTGGTCCCGACATGTTGCTGCGTCCCGCTATTCCATCGACGCAGCTGTACGTGTCACGTTTACATCACTCCACGAAGGTAGAGGAGGTCGTGGAGTACATCAGGATGAAGTCAAAGTTCACCTTGAGAGTCGAAAAGTTGGAGTCGCGCCATAAGATTAATTTCAAATCTTTTGTGGTGCGGGTTCCGACTCACCATCTGCAGACTTTTATGAAGGAGGAATTTTGGCCGACCGGTGTCGTGTACCGGCGTTTTCGCGGAAGGCTACATGACACCACGACTCAGCTCAATACGTCGCCGACCCAACGTAAATAAAGATTCTGTAATGATGTTTTTAATTTTATGTATTAGTTTATTATTTTGTAAGATTATTTGTGTATTGTGTCTATGGGCCTTAGTTGCCTGAAAATAAAGCAATTATTATTATTATTATATCTTTGACATTTCTCGGGACCCTAGGGTCCCGGACCTTTGGAAGGCGTACGAGGGGCCGAAGCCAACTTGCAGAGGCCCGTTAGACGTTTGTAATGAAATGAGGCACCAACCGACGATTATCCCTGTATTCACTATGCAAGTGCACCCAAGGACAACCCCCGGCTGGTGTAGGACTATTGCAGGATATGGAAACAAAGATATTGGACTATGGGTTTGGGTGGCTTAAGTTGACTGGTGACTTGGAACTATGGAAAGACTATGGCCCCTGCCTGATCAATGTTTTATATATACACGGATAAAATGGCAGGGGGTGACTTGCACACTCAATAATGGGCCCCCGAAAACGGTCGCTTGCACAAAGTGTCGTAGCGACAAGGGGGCAACATGTCCTGAGGTGCTTATGAGGAGTGGAGCGGTATTCCACGGCTATCAGGACAATCCCGGAAGTACGGTCAAGATCCCTACCAGCATCTTACTGGAATACTTCCTTCCACCGAGCACGTTTGCTCTTGCGAATCTCCACTCAAGCCGGCCAATTAAGGCAAGAATGAGGTGGGAGCTCTGTTCCTCATCAGTGTTCACTCCAGCCGGCCAATAAAGGCAAGCCAGAGATGAGGAACAAGATTTCTCCCGGGAGATAGGGTCCGTGGGGTCGCTACTGCCCAACAGCTCGCCACATGCTGCCCTGCGGTTTTCTGTATCTCTCTTGGTCTGGCTCCTCATTCTAGACCTGTTCCGGCAAAGTAAACTCTACCGGCACAGACCTAGAGTTTGGAGCGCGCAAGCCCCACCACGACGTCAACGTAGAGATACGGCGGTGGGGTTATTATTATTATTATTATTTATCTCGTATACCAAACAATCAGAAATTCCCTCAATAATCCCGTCCTATCACTCTAAACAGTGTCCCACATTTGCACGTGTAACTCAAAGGGTGTGTTGTTTTAATTTGAATATTTGCAGCGCAGGAGTTATCATAATATAGTGGTTTGTCTGAGTTGAGGGTGTTCTGGTTCGGATGATTTTGACCGGGAGATGGATTATGTTGGAAGCTTTCGGTTTAGTATTTGAGGACTTTGAATTCATTTGAATGAGTTTTGAATGGAGTATCACGCTACAATTAATTAAATGGAAGGTGAAGATGGAAGTATGTGATACTAGTTAAAAGCACAAAGCGATAGCGATAATTTTAATATAAGGAAAAATTGCTATCTCTCAAAAACTTTTAGTTATCTCTGTAGTGACAGGAGAACTTTTTAATCGGTCGTCAAAATGTCAAAACTGAAGAAAGACATATAGTTGTTTTATCTCACGAAAGCGGGTGACCCATACTATTTGCCGCGAGTCAGAGTGTGCGTGTCTATACGCATTACAACTACAAGTATGGCTCACCCGCTTTCTTGAGATAAACAACTGGCTTCGCCGCGATCGCATAAAAAACAGACACTGTTATGTTTGTATTGTTACCTTCAAATGTAAAAAAAAATCCACCCGTCTCCTATACCATTTTTAAACTCAATTCAATCTCCCACAACAAGTAAAAATCCTTTCGATCAGATTCAATTTCATCGAAAACACTCTGAGACCAGGCCATCTCATTAAGTATTCCCCAAAGACTATTAATATCCTACACCGAAGATGCATTCGCCGGTGAAATCTATAGGTTCCTATGAATATTTCGGCGCGAGAATAGTGCTCAGTTGCGTCCGTATTCAATGAGGCATTCGCGATTCAGTGAGAACTGAAGTATTTCATATTGTGCAATCTCTTTCAACAGCAAACAATGCGATACGCGGTGGAACGCATCACTCAACGTCACAGCTAGACGTGTATTTTTACATCCTCACAATACTCAAGGGGAAATAATTTCTATTGTCAGTAAATAGAACCTTACGATCGGCAACTACGAGGTGCCTACTGTTTATTTTTCGAGCCAGAAATTCTGAGAATTTGTAATATATTTCGCTGTGCGTTATTTTACGTCAGTCAACTGTTTTTTGTGTGTTAAGATATTTTATTGGTTTTTAATGTTACTTCGGTTTTGGGTTAGATGTTGTCAAGAATGTCTTACGTTTTTAAAAAAAAAAATACGATGGCTCTTGTAGAAAACTCAAAAATTCACTAAAACTACTTGTAAAACTTCGCGCAGTCAGTTAATAGTATTTAAAAATTCAAGAGAGTGTAAAAATGTTGAGCTTGGAAGCATGCTCACCACCAATATAGTGATTACTGTTTCGCTTGAATACTAAGCTTTGCTGTTAAAAGTTGTATGTATTAACATAAATTAAATTTTAGGGCCAATATGCCAAGCCTATGAACATCTAGGTTTTACTACGTGGTAAACAACAAAACGAGACATTACGATGGAGATAGCGATACAAGTTCGACTAAGTACTTTCAATAAACACTATGAAAGGAGTTAAGAGGCATTAAAGTTCGTTTTTTAATCTCAGATTAATTTGACATTGACTAGTGATTGTTGTTTTTTTTTTTTCAATTGGGCCTTGACATTTGTCCCTGTCAAATTTGTCTCTGGGATTAAAAAACAAACTGTCGAAAACATTAAACGTCTCTTGAATTTTTCTTACGATCACCCCCATAGACCGCTACTAGAATAAACTATAATATTATCATCATTCCCCAGGAACTAAATTATTTGCTTATTTATCTAACAGGCACTTGACATAATTCAATATTTATAAGCACTCTCTTGTAAATACACTGAACTACTTTAAGTAACATTCAACTCTAAATGCTCACTCCAGCCATTTCAAACGAAGAAACGAGTTCTACATCTACTAACGGAATCATTAATCAACTATCAGGGAGCCGTAGCAGAAAATAAAATATGGCAATTCGTAGTCCACAGAATCGTGCTGTCAGCTCCTATGATGTATTTGAACGTTTTCATGGGAACCAGCGAGCGCTTTGTCAACGTCCCCCATTAGGGGTCATCGCTCATGGCGACCCCTACCGTCGGACCCCGGTTTTCCTTAAGATTTATGAATATCGATTCGAATTATTGTAGCTATTAAGTCTGTGATAGAAACAAGACGCCAATTATGTAGGGAAGTCAATTTTATGCGGATATTTGGGTTTTGGTGCTGATAGGTAGATAATATCTGTTTTGTATGTTGAAGTGTGTTTACGTGGTAGAGGAAGATGGGATAAAGGATGATACTTTTCTATCGTCAGACCGTTAATCTTCTTCTTTTACTGCTTATTGATACCTCATGGTTATTTATGTATAGAAAATTAAGCTAAGTTAATTTTAATGGCAAGTAAAAACACTAAAAGCATTAAGCAGTTTGAAATCTTTTAAGTATTTTCGAACAAGGAACCAGTTCGTATAGTTCAAACAAAATTGTGAAAGGAATTTTGTAACGACGACAAACTCACAATTTCAAAGTAAGTACTGAATGTTACTCCTGAAAGTTATTGCCATCGTTAGGAACATAGTTCCATTTTATCACTTTGAATGTAGACGATAAATACAAACGAATGGTTGAGCGACGCTCATTACCGCCCAGCACTCGAAACTCCTCGTAAAGCCGCAGAAGAGTGATGCAGCTACCAGTAATGGACGGACAGAGAACGAGTGCCGGATCAAGCATTACTCTCACTTTGAGCTCGCGCACATCTGAAGCAAGCTACTCAGGTTTATGTGCGCCTAGTAATTCTTCCCCTCCAAGGGAATAAAAAAAAAATCTCTCAAAGACAAATTCTCATAAATCCCTCTCGAAATTTCTCACTTTTAATACAGCCTTATTTCAATAATTATTTTCATCACAGTGAAAATGAAAGCCGATTCCGGCGTCGCACGCCCGACAGATGGCAGCCGCACCTGGCATTCACAACTTTCCTTTTCAATAAATCCAACCAACATTCGCGCGACATTGTTCTACCAGAATATGTACTCAAATTATGATTAATTATTATGAAACGTTAGTTCTAGTAATAAGGGGAAGTTTGCATGCTTATTCTGAATGTTAATTAGGGGCAAAATGAAAACCGTGTAGACAATGTAACGATTATCCGACGGTACGTATACGAACCGCACAATACAATAGAAAAGTTTATTACAGTACCCGCGGGTAAAGTCAGGTTTCTCGTTAAGAGGTAAATATTTGCAGAGAGCGAAGCAACGTGTGAGCACGAGTAAATAATGAAGCATACGTCTCGTAACGAGATGAATGTTTGCGGACTACCAAGCAACGAAAGTAATTAAGAGTTTAACAAGAGTTACAGAATAAGACAATTTTGTCAAAAACTCGTCAACTTTGATCCCGACTCGCGAACACTGATTATGTTGCTTCTGGCTTCTGAATTATTATTTTTTAACATCATAATACAACAAGATAACCTCAAGCTTTAATTAAGTTGTTAATGGCAAAACTGCGAAAAGTATGAACAATAATAATAATATTGAAACGTTTCATAACTTAATTTTATTGGTCTTATGAAAAAAAAAGTGAAAAGATTTTCAAATAAAATTATCATTAATTGAACTATAAACAAAATTACAATAGCGTACAAAGTAATTCTAGTAAAACTTTTAAAATGTTCTCAAATACGAAATTTTAATAACCGAATAATAAACAATCGAGTTTTCACGTGCAAATAATATAAAAATAATAGTAAAACCGTTCGTTAGTCTTTTATTAAATTTCTTTAATAACGGGCCAGACTATTGCCTTCTTATTTGTACTAGGATAGCAATAGCAACTGATAGAATTAAACAACTTTTGCTTAGCCACTCCGAAATACTTTTAATAACAACTAAGTTTTATATTTGAGCTTGGTAACACGGTCACTGGCTTTTTATTGCAAAAGTAATTTTTCTATGCCTGTGTATGAAAAAGTGGAAATTATTTTCTTTATAAGATACAAAAAAGCTATTCAGACTATTCACATTCAGAATATTATTTACTTATTAATACTATATTCAGATTTAAGTAAATAGGCAGCTTGTATTATAATAGAAGATTCAATTTAACTTGGCATACCTTTAGCGATTACGAAACAGACAACGCCACAAAACAATTAATTAAAAACCCCCAAAACACCTAACCTTTCGTTAAAAACACAGCATTTATCTTAATAAAGAAACATAGTGGCGAGAAAGACGGACAGTCCCGATAAAGTAATCCCCCCGACCCATACTTCGTCACTGTCCGATCCTTCGATGCCACCTATCTCGGGCTTAACGAACGTGTACAAATTTAAGGATACACAGCCATGTGGTTACAGCCCTAACCCGGAGCTTAATCCTCGGTTACCGAATAAAAGGTTCTGGCGTTAATTCTTAACAAGCGTTTGTCTTAATCCTGATTGTATAGAAATCCTATTTAAGTTTTAATGCTGCCGAAAAGTTTTGAGGGTTTGGTATGCGGAGCGGAGTACCTACTTATTTACGTTGGCGCTGTTTTTCGGTATGAGTCGACCGGAATTCCATACTGTTATTGTTCATAGATTTTGACTGAAAAGGCTCTCGAAAATGTGGAACTGACCGACTGTTTATTAAGGCCTTATGGACCTTACGTAGGCTGAACAGGTATTAAGGTCACAAAAGGTAGTTTAAGTAAACTGTTTCTAGCTCATCCCTTACTAGTTAGTGAACATCTAAGACATACAAGGCCTCAAGAAGTATAGAGTTTCAATCAGGACTCCGTTTACTTTGCGTAGGCTAAATCTAATCCATGCCTACATAGGAACATTCCTTATGTTCCTTCACATAGTTTGTAAATGAAGTTACAAGTTCTGTTAACTTTGTCTTGGAATAGAATATTATGCAATCGAGGAACAACAATGGCGTCTGTTTGGTAGAAAATATGTTCGGGAGTGTATTGTAATACCAAATACCTTAATCATTCCAATAACAAAATTAGTGTAATTGCAAAGGATAAATTCGATTTTCAAAATTGAGCAATGTCTATAAGTTGCCTATTCAAAGCACCTTTTCATTACAGGTCATAAAGCGATTTACTTACTCTGTGTTTGTTATATTGTCAAAACAAATTTCCGAAAAAAATACATTCAATTTCCAAACGAAACAGACCATGGTTCAAGCCGCCATCTATTCGGGCCATCGTGGTCACATAACTCACATTTACGTGTTAAAAATGTTTGTCTATTCGTCTTAATAAAGGCGGATTGGTCCGGTTGGGTTCATACGGTATCGTACGGATTCGTACGGTATCGTCCGGGATCGGTCGGCCATCGGATACTAATCCTACCCGCTTCTCAGTCAATGTCGTGACCGCGTTCGCCCATTGCCGCCCGATGGCCAATGGGATTATTTGACACATGTTTGGATTTAGTATATTCGGTTGCGTAATATGTGGAGATTGCTCTTTTTCCTTTTATGTTAGTTTTGGTTTACAAAAAGTTTTTTGGTTTTAACACGTTCAGTGCCGGGAGCCCTCCTGGAGGGTTCACCTAGGCGGATATTATAGGATGACGGGAGCCCCCGCGGAGGGCTCATTTTTAATGAAGGCTTTTCTTAGCGAATACGGCATTGTAAACCGTGAAAATAAAATCTGATGTTTATTTTAACAAGATTTATTGGTATATGCGTTGGTTTAAAAATCCAAGCACTTTTTATTTTTTGTTACAATTAATAACTACGTATAGCAATCCCCTTAAAACACAATTTTACTTCGTTTTACAGTGTTTTATATCATGGTTTTAAACCCAATGCCGTTGACCGTCCGCGATGGTTAACTTTAGAACAAATGTAATGCCAGTAACCCTCCCCGAGGGTTTACTTCCAATAGGCATGGCGTATGAGTTCTATGAAAAATGAGTGGAGTCGAAAGTGTGAAAGCTCACAGTTCAGAGTCATATATTATGACACAATTATCATTATGATAAATATGTTTGTATGTACGTTCACGTAGGTAGTACGTAGATAGTCTAGGTAGGGAATAAATCTATCAAATATTCTAAGAATTTAATTTCACCTGGTACATGAATAGCTAAAAGCTTACAAAGAAAATGTTAAGGTAATCATGTTTCTTTCAGGTTGTCGTCGGTTCAGTTATCCTTATGTACTCTTTCTTCATGTTTATGGCTGGAAATAGGTTGGCCTATTCAGACTAGGGATCAAACGACTCATGAATATTTTAAGCTTGCTATGGTCTTTACTCCTACCTTGTAGAGTTCGAATTTTTCAGGTTAGAAAGTAGGTACTTTAGAGTTCTTTTTCAGATTCGAATCTGCACCTTGGCTTAAGGAAATGAAAACAAAAAATCAGAACTAAAGGTACCATTGAGTAGGTGCGGGGACGGCAACTGCAGGCGATATGTTGCCGCGACACGACTGGTTTTTAGAGACCGGTCGAGCAATTTCTATAAAATACCTTCCATAGTTAGCGACACGTCGTTTGCAGCTACGGACGAGTGACAGACGACACGTGTAGCTCTACCGCAGAGCAGCGATGCTATCAACGCTCGAGCGATAACACGTTTTTCTATCTTCTATCTACGGACTGGAATACGGGCTGCTGACATCTGTGGGCGAGTTCAGAATCATGACTGCAGCAACATTTCGCCATAACGCGGTGACACGTCGCCTGCAGTTGCCGCCTGCAGTCGGGTACGGGATGGTACCTTTAGAAGAAGGTAGAACGTGATGCAATGTATTTATAACCTTAGAAATTATAAACACCTAACCAAGGTACTTAAACAATTACCATCAAAACACTTTTTGTGCTCATGATTGATTGACACAACACACAATTATTTTCCATGGCTACTCGCGTGACCACGCTCACACAACTCCCGTGTTTTAATACAAAATACACAGTTTATTTAATATAATTCTGTGCAACGTTTCAGAAAAGGTCGTGGGTAAGGTTTATAAAAAGAAATCTAGGCACGTGTGGCATGAAATAAAACAATTTGTTTATAAGAAACCGTCGGGGCGAAAGAGCGTCGTTGAGGCAGGCGACCATAAGTAATGGAGAGGTTGAATATTTGTCCACCGACCCTCTACAAAGTCCTCAGCGCATGAAATTTTCATCGGGAGCACAGAATAGTCCAGAAGGTTAACTCCTTCTAGCGAGTAACAACGCACGCACACAGACACGCTTCGCGTATGGGGAGCGCAAGCGCACTTGCGATTCCGACTGTCGTTAAGCTGAGATAGACTAAGGGGTGCTACACACAACGGGAAAGTCCTAATGGGTTACCGTGGCCCCTGGCAACGTACAAGCAACTGAAGGAACACGGGTGGGTTTTAGTCGGTAAGAGTCTGACACGCCATCCCGCTCCGCCCAGAGCGGGAGAAGTTATTTGATGATTTTCCATTTAAAAAAAATAAGAAAATGGTGTACTACACACTTGTTCGGGTCCCAATATTCGATTCGAGTGTATTTGTTGAATAACAAAGGCAACCCGAAGCATTTACTACTCGTGCTGTTCGGCAAACTTCGTTTAAATTCGCGTTACCGCGGCGGCTCAGCACAACTCAATCTAAGCTGAACCGCTTTTTCCAGAACATATATATTATATCTACATAATTCGATTATTCGATTTTATTGTCCAGCTGGGCCGAATAATGCCAACCCGAACATGCGTGTTGCGTGCGCGCCTGCTCTTCCTCGTTTAATGCAGCCGACCTTCTGTACTTACTTATTCTGTCGGGAGCCTTGTATTGTACTAAACTTGGGGGGTGTTGCTGCCTATTGACGTTTTAAGCTTTCATGTCTGTTGCCTCTTTGAGACGTCTATCATTCTGTTACGATTTTGGGTCGGGTCAAGTGCCTTTTGTTCTACGTGGTGGTATAGATTTCTTAAGCTACAGGGAATGTCTTACAAAATAATACTTCCCGAGTAGGGCAATGAATTGCAAAAAAAATACAATCTGTTGATGTTGTAGCATAAGTACCGGTGACGAAACATCTTATTTAAATGGGCGTATAAATATAAAATAGGCTACAAAGAGTCGGCAACAAATAACTTCTACTAGTAAAATCATAAAACCTGAAATTGGACAGCGAGGAAACCATTTTACGTAGATGTATTAGTAAAACGGAAGTAACTTAGAAAATAAGCCTCCTCCCCTCCAACAAATCAAAGCGAATAGTCCAATAAAACGCGCACAACCGAGCGTATCGTCTAGATGTCCCCTTAAAAAGTTAACTTCATATCATGCACCTGGACACACAAGAAAAGTAGAATTAGGGAAGAGACTGAAATAATAATTTCAGTCATAAATTCAACTTTTATAACTGGCGCGTTACGTGGCAAGCTCTGACTCTTCAGACATCAATATAATTTAACTTTTTCCTATTATCTTTATGCTGACGCCGTTAAGTGGCTCACTCACATATTGCAGAGCGAGCGTTTTTGTTATAATTTCGAATTTACTCCGCCTTTCATGCATTTTTACCAAGTTTAATTTTATTCGAAGAAGGTAGGGACCCGAAGTTTGACTCCAATTATTACTTTGGAATTAAGTTACACATTGTTAAAGGGATGCCTTACCACGTACTTGGTTAAGTTAGTTAGTTTCAGTGACTATGGACGTGAAGTATTATAGTTTTTCTGTATAATAACTGGCTAGTGGATTTCTTTATGAGATTTTGTATTCTCTCGTTTTTTGAGGCGAAAATACTTTTATATCTGACATGTTTCAGCTGTAGGCTTTCGTATTTCGTGTTATGTGTTGTATGTAGCCTCCGGCGTGTGTTAGGCTCTGTTACACATTTTATTTGATAGCAATCTTTAGGGTGTTTCATAAGTAGAATGAACTACTTATTTTTTATAGTATAAGTAATCTTTTTTATCTGTCTCTTCTTTGAATTTATTATGTAGATTTAGCTTATACATGTAACTTATCCTACCATCCTATCTCTAGACACGTTTTACGCTTATGCGAAATATACATTATATTATAATACAAATTATATTCATTACTATGTATCACTTGGAGTCTATTTTTCCTATAACCTAGAGAAATTATTTTTATTTCAAATTTTTTTTTGAAGTGAAATCTTCTTTAGCGGTGTTGTGCACTTTTTTTAGGATGGGTAAAAAATGTTAAACTCGCGTCAGGACACGTGACCTGATTGAAAATTCGTAAGACGGACGAAGAGAAGAAATGTTGTTGACTCTGTTTTATTTTTTTGGTTTTTTTTGTTGGAGCTACAGCTTTTGTTATTATACTGACAGCAAGCCACATACATTCTTGACATTGTCGTTAGATGGCGTTACGTTGTATCAAAAAGTTACTTAGTTTTCACTTCTATCGGCAGTCTCCAAAGACGATGTTTTTTTTTCTTTTACAATATCTGTGTACAGCTGTAAGGTACACAGACAGGTGCCATTTCATACAAAACTGGCCCGTGGTTCTATAAATAACGGCTTACTTGAACCGTGCAAGATAAAATGATGAATTTCCTCTGAATAGTGAAACATGCATTTTCTTCTTTCAACAGCTCTTTAAAGAGCTTCTAAGAACTAATTAGGTTTAGACCGTACTTTCTTCCCACATCGAGTTGTTTTTTCTTAGTACGAGCTGTAGGTAACGCAGATGCTTTTAGAAAAGATTTTGCACAGTATATAGATGACGGAGGAACTTTGAAAACTTTTTTCAGTAAATTAATATGGTTACCATTAACTCCATCTTTTCCCTTTCCAGTTCTCACGAAGAAGCAGTCATATTTTAACAATTTATTTTTATTTTATACCATAGCAGATACTTTTTCTATAAGTAAAGAAATACATGCTGTAGTAAAATCAACCTAACATTAACGTCCTATAACTTTGTAGCAGACTCTCTGATTCGTCCTCACAAATGCAAAATACCGATACATTAAACATTTCCTGGCGTCGCATTAAGTACAAACCTTGAACGGCCCTCGGCTATACTGTTCACATTCGCATCTTACCATCGGAACACCGTTTTGCTCTCAAACACATCGTATCGCGACTCCGACGTCTCTACTCTACTAGCCAACTTCGAGTCAAAGTTCCCTCGGGCCAAATCTATAAGAGTGTTTTGCCACATGATCGCTTTCACGATTTGCCAAGAAAATAAAGTAGAATCGAACAGGAAACTAGTTCCCACCACAAGTGAGTTGATAAAAGTAGATATCTTTGCAGCGTTCTAACTTTGCCAGTGAATAATAATGTTACAGTTGGAGTGGGAGATGTTTCAGTTTAATGTAAATGCTTTTGATATTGGTTGCAATGGTGTCAGTTTGAAGTAAATGTTGTAAAATGCACTTTCACATCTTTGTAAATTGTCGTGAAGTATGTGAAGAGTTTTGTAACCGTGTTTTTGCATGATGTTTTTGCCATTTGCTCCATTCTTTTGTCTTACATATGTCAGATGTAGACCTGTGTCATTTTTTTCGTCTAAAATAATATAAAGCGCAAGTTTCAGTGTAATCATTTAATATCATAGTATACCCAGTGACTCATAGCGTGACATATATTGGAGTGTACAATAAATAGTGTGCATATGGGCAGCAAATCAGCAAAACAATAACACAGTGACTTGGCGTAATTAGCTGCTTACCCTCTTATTGCAACAAGTAATTGCAGTAATAAGGTGCCAACAGAGCCATCTATCTTTCTTGTGGCTATCGATCTTGTGCTCCGTATCGGATCATCTCTGGCGCCATCTAGGGTGCGATCCTAGAACCACTTGCGTAACAGTTTCGTCTCGATTTCCATCATGCCAGGTGTCAAGTGTGGCGGTTGCGGTCGTTTCATCTCGACAGTAGAGGGCGCTAGGTGTGGTAAATGCCAGGTCCAATACCACAGAGTATGTGTAGGCATTCCTACTAAAACAATTATTACTGCAAGCTGGCGTTGTCCCGAATGCAAAAAGGACCTTGTTAGGGATAATAGGGCTGAGACCCCAGTCAGAGGCCACGCAGAAAATTCTCATGCAGTAACCCCCGTAGAGCAAGCCTGCATGGAAACCAGTACGCCTAATAGCCCTGACTTCCGTTCGAAACCGGCACCTATGCAAACTGTGTGCCCTTCTAATGCTGCCACTCCCCCGTCATGCGTTGCCACTCCCCCGTCATGCGTTGCCTCTATAGTCGATGTCAAGGCCCGAGAAATATCGCAGATTGCGGGCTCCGACATGAATTTGATCATGGAGGAACTGAGGGCGGTGCGTGCAGAGATCAAAGACTTTCGCAGGGATATGGAGTTGGAGATGATGCAGCTCAAAACATCTATGAATACCTGCAACACGCGCATCGATGGCCTAGAGGCCAGGGTGGAGGCCTTGGAGCGGCGGGCTTCGTCTGGTCCGGCGAACACCGGGGCGGTGGACAAAATCGTGGAGGAGTTGAGGCGCGAGCTCAATGACAGGGATCAGGATCTCTTGGCGAATGACATCGAGTTATCGAATATACCCGAGGCCAAGGTTGATAGCCCGATGCACATCGTCAAGGTCGTAAGTTTAAAGCTGGGGGTCAATCTTGAGGAGCGCGACATCGTCAGCGCGGAACGAGTCGGCGGGAGGCAGCTCAACGCGACGAGCTCTGCAGGTGCGACAGAAACTCGCCCGCGCGCCATTGTCGTGCGCCTGGCGCGTCGTGACCTGCGTGATGAGCTGCTAGCGAGCGCGCGAGTGCGACGTGGTGCGACGACGGCCGACCTTGACATGCCAGGCCCGGCCCACCGTTTCTTCCTCAATGAACGCCTCACAAAATCAAACCGCCAGTTATTTCGGAAGGCTCGGGACGCTGCTACTCTCTTCGACTGGAGATTTGTGTGGACCAAGCGCGGCCGCATTCTTGCCAAGAAGAAGCCAGGTGACCCCACACAAAGAATCCGCACAGAAGAAGACATCTCACGCGTATTTGGACCTGTCAATGAAAAAGCCTGATTATTTTTTAGTTTTATTTTTCTTTATGTTATTTTATGTTAATTTCATGTTAATTATTTCTGCTGGGGAGGATATGCGTCGCAACTACTTCTATCAGGTGCTTCACCACGGTTTGGCGGGTGTGCATAGTGAGTTACCATTAATACTTCTTTATATATTTGTTCTATGTATCTACACACTCAAAACATTTTTTACAACATACCCTAATCTTACACAAAAATTATGTACAATCAATTTAATTCAAATTATTCTATTCTATGCTAATTACAAATGCAGTTCAATATCATTCCATCATTTAAGCTCTTTGCAGCCCACTGTTGAACATAGTTCCTTCCTCCACATTTATATGTATACTTACTCATACTCAACATTAATATACAGACACACAAGACATACATATAATACACAGATGACAAATGGCTCCTAGTAAATGTATTTAGTTTGGTCTACTGAATGCAGGCTCTTTAGGGACTAATCAAGATGAATTTTTGATTGCCATGGGCAACCATGCTGTCGATGTCATGGCTGTCAACGAAACCTGGTTGCGTAAGGGTGAGGAGGACCGTGCGCCTGGTGTGCCTGGCTACAAGCTTAAGCACATTCCGCGACCTATGTCTGTACGTGGTGGACGCGGCGGAGGGGTTGCATTCTATATTAAAAATGGAGTTACTGCGCGGGTAAAACCTCATCCTGATAATCCCAATGTTGAACAACTCTGGCTAACCCTTAATGTAAATAAAAAGAAGTTACTCATTGGTACTGCATATCGTCCGCCATGGTTGGACTTGGAGCTTTTTCTCGAGGGCTTGACTGCCAGTATTATTGGCCTGGCACCCTACGATAACGTTATATTATTGGGCGACTTTAATGTTAACATGCTGGATGTCAATAGCCCAAAATATAAGCAACTTTTAGACTTTCTCAGCTACTTGAACCTAAATCAATTAGTCCAATCACCCACACACTTCGTAGGTGATAGTAGCTCGCTTATTGACATAGTCTGCACTGATGCTTCAATCCGTAATGTCGTGGTGAATCATATTAGTGAACTTAGCCATCACTCGTTCATCACATGTGAGACGATTTTTAAGAAGCAAAAGGCTAAACCAAGATCTGTCGTATTTCGTCCACTCGCAGACATATTAGAGGACTATTTTGACACGGATTTAAAACTTATACCGTGGTCGATAATTGGAGACATGAGTGATGTTAATTCTATGGTGCAAACATTCAACTCATTTATGGTCCAGTTATTTGATCTCCATGCTCCTCTTAAAAGGAAGACATTTAAGACCCGCCCTACTCCATGGATAACTGAAAACATCAGACTGATGTCGTCTTTGAGAGATGAAGCGAGGGACAAGTTTCGTAAGTCTAAACTACCGGGCCACAAAGGGTATTATCTGGACCTGAAGCACCAAGCAGTCACGGCACTAATTAACGAGAAGACGGCATACTTCGGCAAAAGCATTAATGACCAAATTAAGAACCCGAAACTGTTGTGGCGCAATTTAAAGTCGGATGTGCTTCCAGACCATAAACAAAGACTGCTGCCAAGTCACTTCAACAACCCTGATGACATCAATGCGGCGTTTCTGGACGTCCCAGGTAATTGTCGTCACAACAACTTACAATTGTCACATTTTGAGTCTCATAGGTATGGCCCTGCCACATTCACACTCACAACAACTAATTCGGAGTCAATACTGAAAATAATTAAGAGTCTAGAGTCGAATGCACAGGGTGTCGACGGTATAAGTCTCGACATGATATCTCTCACGTTGCCAACTACCTTGCAAGCCATTACTGATATCATCAACCGGTCTATAGCCACGCGTACGTTCCCCGAACTCTGGCGATGCGCTATTGTACACCCTACACCTAAGAACAATAGCCCGGTTAACGTGAAAGACTTGAGACCAATCAGTATTCTACCTTGCCTGTCTAAGATCCTGGAACGCGTGATATACTCGCAGGTTATTCAATACCTCGAAACCAACAACATTCTCCCTGACCTTCAGTCGGGTTTCAGAAAGGGTAGAGGCACTGCAACGGCTCTGGCTGATGTTGTGGGTAGTATCCTTGAGGCACGTGACCGGGGGGAGGGAACAATTCTGGCTCTGCTGGACTTTTCCCGGGCTTTTGATGCTATTAATACCACCCTACTGCTTTCAAAGTTAGTTTTTTATGGGTTTGATAGTGATGCGGTGGAGTGGTTTAATAGCTATCTTACTAACAGGGCTCAATATGTAGAGATGCATAGGGAGGACGGGTCTTCGGTTTCATCCCCCCCCCTCCGGGTGTCGAGGGGTGTCCCTCAGGGATCGATTTTGGGGCCTCCGTTGTACATTCTGTACAGTGCAGATATAATAAAATCCTTTGTTAACTGCAAGTATCACATGTACGCCGATGATATTCAGCTGTACATATCTTTCAAAGGGGACGAAACATCTTTAGCAGTACAAAGGATAAATGAGGACCTGCAAAGGGTGGTTGCATGGTCGGAGGAGAACTCTCTAGTTCTAAACCCCCTAAAATCAAAATTTATGGTGCTGGGTTCTAAGCAGCAGGTTGGCGCAATACTGTCTGCCAACCCTGAGATAGTTATCAAGGGAGAGAAAATTGAGAGAGTGGAGCAGGCGTGCAATCTAGGGCTAATTTTGGATCCAGAGCTGCGCTTTGAGGCCCATGTAACTAATGTTCTCCGTAATTGTTTTTACAGGCTTAAGGTTCTATATGGAATACGTAAATTCCTAAGTATTCCAGTAAGGAAACAACTTGTTGATAGCATCATACTATCCAAGTTAAACTACTGTGACACAGTTTATGGTCCTTGCCTACTTTCAAGAACGGAGCGTGTAATCCAACGAATCCAGAATGCCTGTGTTCGTTTTTGCATTAACATCCCACGGAGAAGTCATGTTACTCCATATATTAACCAACTAAAACTATTAAAGATGGCTGCCAGGAGGAAGCTTCATTTAGCCAACCTGATGTTTGGTATCGTTTCAACCCATAAACCGTGCTATCTATATGAAAAGCTTACCTGGAAACAAAACTACCTAAAGTATGGTCTTCGCTCCATGGTAAGTCCATTGTCGGTACCAATGCACAGAACTACAGCGTTCAGGGGGTGTTTCAAGTTTGCAGCCACACGCTGTTGGAATGATCTTCCACCACCAATGCGACGCCTGGAAAAAATACAATCCTTTAAATTCCAATACAAAAAGTTACTATTACAAGAACAAATTTCCATTCAATCTTAACCAAGTACTTTTGTGTTGGTTCACTGTACCGTAGGGGTCATGGCATTCAGGCATTGGTGGTTGGCATCTCCTGGGGTTGGGCGTGGGCTGCTTGGAACTCCCTCTTCCGTCTGTGGGGCTGTAGTCTGTTTTTCGCTACCTGATCCATCCCATAAGCTTGGAAACGCCAGCGTTTTTCTGTAAATTACGGTTAAACCTAATTAATTTTATTTTATCGCGTCATGTTTATTGTGTACATGTTAATTTGCCAACAGGCACACTACGGCTTGTCAAGTTGGCTTAATTCCTTGATAACTTTATCCTAATCTAATCTATATATCTTCAATTTAATTACATCTAATTTAATTCAAAGCTCATTTATTCTTTTACTAATGAAATCCAATATAATCTCGTTAATGAATATAATTAATCTGCACTTACCTTACTCTCATACAAGTCGCCGCGTTTGTCATCAACTCATCATCTACACCATACACCTTCTAACAGTTTCTCAAACACTGTCTACAAAAACCATAGCCACACAATCACCCAATGCACTATTGCACTCAATTCATCCAGTGTTAGCATTGCATCATACATAACACAACATTCGTTTCATAATTGCCATTGCGCCATGATGTCTGATGATGTAATTATTACGTAACCAAACAATACCTTCGTCCAATGAAATAGTTTTATATGACAGCTGCGCACACAGACTGCATAATGTCTTCGGCGCTTGAGTCGCTGACGGAACGAAATGTTGCCATTTTATATTGTATTTATACTTTTAGTACTAAGTATTATATTTTATTTTTGATTTGATAATAATATGTTATTTCACTATATTATATCCTGCACCGGTTGACGTCATCACGTCAATGCCGGCTGTCGCTGAAAACCAGCGCTGGGGCTCTGTCTCGCATAGGGTCGCAGCATTATGCTGAGCGATGGCCGTTTTGCGTGGATGTGACGCATATTTTTCCCCCAATTTGTTATTTATCGTGTTCTTTTTTATTCTTTTCTTGCGTCATGTTTACCGCAAATAAACGTATTTTCTTTCTTCTTTCATATCAATGATCGACTGTTTTGAATCATCCGGTGATCTTATTTCAAATATTGTTCAAAGCACACGTTGTGTTCGTTACGTAAACATAAGAAAACAATTTTGAAGGCAACAAGGAAAGTTCAGTTTTAATTATATTTATAATATTATTCACAAAAATATACACAGTTACATGTCTCGTAGAATTTTGTTCACACAATTAAGAGAGTACACAAGTAATTAACAGAGTACCTAATTGAATTTCTAATTATGTATTTACGGGCTGTAGTTGTTTCCTCGTTTAAAGAAAATTTTGTTATAAGGCTGGCGGTGAATCTCCCGCATGCGGAGCTAATTACGCATACGTAGTTATAGGTGACTCATAAAATAATGACCAACAAAAATGATTTGTCGAAAAATCTGACAAAGCCCGCGAATGCAATGTATCGTCCAATCAAAATATCTTTCGCTGTCGCTCGTAACGGACTATCCGAAATGTAATGAATAAAAAATGTGCCCGCATGCGTGACAAAATATTCTTCCGTACACATTTCGTGAAAATTAGCCTTAGGTCGGGCATGACATCGCTGAAATAAACCGCCAGAGCTTCATGAATATATCGCTTAATCTTAATTAGATCTTGCTAAATTAGATGCATAAGCATCTAATTTAGCTGTGGTCAAAATTTGGCTTAGCGATCGTTCACACAATGCTCGACGTTTCGCAAAGTGCACGCAGAGCGACTTCCATAATAGAGATGGCTGTGTATTGTGAAGTCTCTAGGACTACTAGAATCAATGCAGCGCGACGGTCGTATCGCAACGGACTATTGGTAACGTACCTATAACTAAAGATGAGTTGTCAAACAACATCTTGACAGATTTTGTCAAAGATGTTTGAGTTTGCTACAAACAAGCTATTTGTTTTACCTGGATATTTCAAGACTCCTTGGGAGGTATTCGAAAAAAAACTGTGAATGAAGTGATGATACCTGAAGTACTCGTATAAGTTTTTTTTGTTTTTTTCGTGTTTATTTTAGGAAACCCATTACGAAACACATCACCACTGGAGTTAGAAAAAAAAACTCATATTTCAATTCAAGTGACACTACACCTGCGATTGATAACCCCAAAAAAAAGTCATCCATATAACCCTAAAAAAGGAACTCATCCAATTGAATTTGTCTTTTATCACGTTTAGCTAGCTAATTTAATTTGACCCTGTATACGCATTTACGCACGTTCCTTCATCTTGAGTCATTCGTATCCTAAAATCTTATAAAAACAACCATTTAAATTTTCCATAGATATAAACTTATAATTATTGTAATTGTCAAATAGCTATCTATCTACAAACCACTGAAAACAGAACCATAATGTCTACCGCTTGGTTATGTATACGAGTGCATGCTAAGAGCCGACAAGGCTGAATGATGGATGAAGGCGGAATCCCGACAGTTCAGATAATGTCTGCGGAGCGGAACGATCTCCGGGCCTAATGAATTTTTCATATAACTCTTAATGTGCTCGGGTTTCTTTGATGCAGTTTTGGTGATAGATGTGTCGTTACGCTTGTGTGAACTCGGTCAAAAAGGTTCCTATCTGTTTACTTAAATACCAAGAAAGCGGAGAATATTGTAATAATAAATCCAACACTTATCTACAGCTTTATAGATGAAGATCTAGAACCATTTTATACATAAGGGGTTTGTTGCCTAGGCCTTGAAGCTTAGTGTTGATTTTGTAAGTAATTTATTCTTACATGAATTTCATCCCTAAAGGAACCTAAACAGAATTTATTAGAAACTACAATAACCGCACATTAATTATTCTATGTGAAGAGCATGCTAACTACTATAGAATACCAAGGTTAATGAGCGTCATTAAGAATTCTAACTCCTCGCAGTACAGAAGCAATCAAATGAAATCGTGCGTGTCTCAAACGAACTTCAAAAGAAAAAAAAAGAACGTTCCAATGAATTTTAAAATCGAATTACAAAAAGGATGTGCAATCTAATTCACAAATCATATGATACCGTTTAATATTCCTTTCACAATTACGAAAACAAATGTATGATTTACTGCAAAATTTTACTCTCGTTATCAGCTAGGGGCGGTTGATTTACGCGGCGCCAGAACTCCGGCTGAACCTACCGTTATCACTACACCACGAAAGTAATCGGAGACGTTTATCTCTTCACTCTTAACTCACAAAGGAAAACAAAACAACAGTCAACCCCAGAGCAACAAGCCTGATAAACAATATTTTAAAGTTACGCCTAACAATAATTGTTATACTAGCTGTTTCCCGTGGTTTCACTCGCTTTCTAGGTAAACTACAACATTTAATCGAATAAAATTTATCCCATACTAGATTCTGACCGCGACTACGTCCGCGTAAAATTTATTGTTTTAACATAAATAATATATCCTGTAGCTTTCCATTAGTGAAAGAATTGTCTAAATCGGATCAGTAGTTCATAAGTTTACCTTCTGAATACAAACTCACAAATACCTCTTTATGAAATTATTAGTATAGATTTTAATCCGGGTCATAGCTACCTTTGTGCTAAAATTTATCATTCATAACAAACATTCAAACTTTCTCATTAATAATATTGTAATTAGGGTTCTATGAACAATCCAATTCCTTCGCAAAAACAGCTTTTAAAAACACTGTTGCGGACTAATTATGAATGTAGATATAACTTTGTCGGGAACCTGTCCTTCCCCATTAATCTTTCGCTACAGAAATTGAAAATCAAGGATAGCAGGTCGAGGAAAAAGCGGACGTTTTTCCACGACGAATTAATTAGGGAGCTGGGCGGGCGCTACATTGAATTTCACGGCGGCCTTTCGATTCCTTTTTAAACTGCGCTATGTGGGTGAATTGGCGGTAAAGCAATCAGTTACGTGACATTGTAATTTTCTTTTGCTGTAAATATTTTTAATAGATGAATATCTTTTTGAAGTGAGACAAGCTATCTAATTGAGTAACACATTTTCGTAAATAATTAAGACTAATCTGTTTCATTTTGACAGTTCAACAAAATTCATTGAGTTATTTACGTTGCTGAGAGGATTTTTTTTTTCGAACTTATGAAGGAAAGGATTAGCAATCTGTTTCAAAATGATTCAGATTGTGATTGATCGTGTATTACGCAATTAAGGTGCTGTTATCACGTAATTTTAACTTTATTCTCTCAATTTGTACATATCGTTTGTTACGGACATTAATTTTTAAAACACCATAAAATTATCGATAGTCTCGACAGCAAAATACAGGCAGCATTCAACATAATGTAGGTGGGTCAGAATAGCCCATTCAATAAAGCTGTACCCTTTTTTAAATCCGTTGATCACAACCCGACCATATTCAGCCCTCCGTTGACACAGTTTAGTGACATAACAACCTCAATGGCTTTGTCCTATCAAACAAAACCCTAAAAATAAATAAACGGGAACAATATTTTATCGTCCGACCGTTTCGCGATATTAATGCCCAGTTTTACGTTATCAGTACGTGTTTCGGCTTGTCGGGTAGTCACATTCATCAATCAGGGAAGTGAACTCGTTACCGAGTTTCCCGAAACGGCAATGAGGCCGAATATGTTTGTAAAAACTTTTTAGATCATTCACTTTCGCCTGAAAAGGTCCGAAAGTTGGGAACTATCTACATAGACGCGTAACTAGCGGGGAACGTGACTTATTTTCTTAACAGCGGTTTCCTTTTTGTTTGAACTATTGGTTTTTCTTGTGGAATGATTGTTTTATTGATTTCGTGGCATATGTGGGAAGGATAATAGTTTCTGTTATATTTTACCTATATTGCTAAACGTGACGTAATATTGCTGTTGTAAAAGAGATTATTTCTTGTTTAGACAACTCACTGAAAAGAGATGTTATTGCTCTTAAGAAAGAAAGAAAAAATGTTCCATTCGAACTTTTATCTCCAGATAACAACGTAACCAACGTCCAATAAACTTCAACAACAAAAAGTTAAGACACTTCGCAAGGAAATCTCATTACCATTCCTCCAATAATTCGGCAAACAACGGGCAGATTGACTGCCCCTTTACGTTGTATCCGGAACATTATTAACACGTTCCGAACGGCGCTATAAACAAAAGGGATTATTTAATATAAATTGGAAACAGGAAGTTAATCAGAGTCGGCAACAGACGGCGAAACTAAATGGGTCAGTCGTGCCTGAGACTCGAGCATCGAGCAGCTAGCGTCTCAACACGGTCTTTCAATTGCTCTAAATTAGGTAAATAGTCGACCCTTGTTGAATTAGCTTTTATTAGCTCAAGATTTTCTCTTGGAGCTTTTCTTGATGGTGTTCGACGGATTACCTATGTTTCAAGTGCTCAGTGCAAGGGGAAAATGCTTGGTAGCCTATGACGAGGCGTTCAACCTCGTAAGTTCTACAGTTCTGTTTTTTTTTTATTACAACATTCAAAACTGCACCTGCTTTGGATCGGTATTTAATTCAACATCGCTATTGATGAGGGTATGATGAGTGCACGCAGCAAACGCAGTAGTATTTGAACACGACCTTTCAGCAAATTGTCTCTAGGCATTGATAAATTCTATATACCCGACCTTTCATTGTCTCTGGGCATAGATAAAATCCTATCTATCTCTAAGTAAATATTCAAACCTTGTTTAACTAGCTACGTAAATAATATGTAAGCTAGCTTTGGATTTTCTCTCGAGAACTACGATTTAAATTAAATATTTCGCAATAAAATTAGAGTAGGCAGGTAGAAGGGCGTCTGCTCACATTTTAGATGCGAACTATTTCAATTTACGTCAGATGTTTATTAACTAAAACTTGTTTTATTCATGCATATTTTATATAAACCTCAACACACTATTCATGCGTTTCACTGCCTACCAAAGTATGTTACGTTACGTTATACGATAAGTATATTATCATAATTATATACCTAAGTCTACAACGCCAACTTTCCTTGTCAAGTTGTTTAGGAATTCGAAGTATTTCATCTCATTAATAATGCCAAGAGGATGCTTGTGCGTGCGCCCATTCTTGACTTCTTATAAATTTATGATACCAATATAAATACTTCGTAACTTGCTTATGATCAAGTGCTCAAACTCAGGTTGTGGGATAATATAAAGTATGTGGTACATCGCTCAGTGTATCGGAGTTTCGGCAATAAATTTCGCGCAAAGTCTTCATCGCAAATTAAAGTGAGATGTGCTCAGTAATTTATGTTTGAGAGGGCTGATATAAATCGTGATATTGAAGTTGCTCTTTTGTTTTTATTTCGCGATATTGCTGCAGTGGAGCGAAATAAAAGCTTTAATGTTTTTTAAACAATTTAAATCGAAATATCTGATGAAAAACGTTGACTACTGAAGGCAATCTGCGAACAAACTCAAACTCAAACTCAAACTCAAAGCATTTATTTCAATTAAACCATTTACAGGCACTTTTGAATTGTCAAAGAGTCGGTCAGTTAGTCAGATAGTTGAAGCTAGTCGCCCATTCCAAAAAGTAGATCTCTGTGGAGAAGAACGGGCAAGAAACTCCCAGGACACTCTTTTAAATAAAGACATTACAAAATCCTGGGTACATTATTCTTGTTGCTTCTATATGTGAGAACAATGTGAAAAAAAGAAATAGAGACAATTCAAAGTATAAGATTTAAAATAAGCCTTGGCAGAAAAGAGATGACCAGTCTCAACCGACGGCGCCCGTTCACGAACATGACGCGTGGATCAGCACCATCCAGATCAACCATTTTGTAGGGAACCGAATGATCCAACACACTCGCCACCATCGGCGAGACATTAAAGTAAGCATGACAAAGTCTCAACTGCCATGCTCTTTCAAGTCAACATAAAACATAATATAATAACAGAATAAACAGCCCCATGGTACTCACATTTACAAAAACTGAAAAAATGCTTCTAAATTATACAAAACTATAGTTTGCAATGTATTATACTATCAAAAAGAAAGATAATCATTATCAAATATTGGAATATTCAACAATACAAAATTGGTTAATAAAAAATAAAAATAAAATAAACATGTTGTTCGTAATGTCAGAAAAATAATATAAATAAAAATAAAAAAATAAGAAAAGGGGTAGCAACTCTTCCAAATACAATAATTTCAACTAGTGAGCCCAAGTGGCTGTGGAGCAGGACCAGCATTAAGCCAAGCATTTTTATCTACGATATAATCATCTAACTTATAATATGCTTGTCTACATAGTGTGCGTTTAATGCATGTTTTAAATTTGTTCTCATTAAGTTGAAGAATATCGAGTGGTATTTTATTATAACATTTTACACAGTACCCCATAAAAGAAGTGTGTACTTTAGACAATCTAAAACGTGGTTGATCTAATTTGTTCCTATTTCTAGTGTTAAAATTATGCCTGTCACTTATCTTACGAAAACAAAATCCATAGTACCTACTTATTAGTACGTAGCATACAGTTTTTTTAAATTGGCTAGCCAAACTCCGCAGACGAGGTGTCGATATCTCAACACGATAAAATAAAAAGAATTGAGGTTCTTTTTTTGGATTTACAAGATTTTTTTGTTGTTTGAATGGTTATGCTCTCGAGGCAAGCCAAATATGGCCAACCATATAAAGTTTATTAACTTTGCTTGGGTACTTTTTGAGTTAGATTCAATAATACGTATTTTTTTCCCACTTAATTTATACGGATGATGTTATAATAACTTCCTGTCACTGTTACTTACATAGCAGATAGTGGTTTTCCAATTTGTGTGGGGTAGGTGGCACAACAAAAACGTGAAAAATATAAAGTTTTTACAAAAATAAACAACCGTCTTGTACAAGTTGCGAAGTCTGTTCTTTTGTTTTTTTTAGTTTAAGGTGTATAGTAGGCTCACTGACCTTGTGCATGTGGGCGGAGCTAAACGCCCTACTCTCCAATACGTAAAACGTGCAACGGTGGCGCACTACACTAAAACGACGATCAAAGACTAGACAAAGGCGCAGACATGCGCACGTATGTCGCATTTTTTGCCTAAGATTCCTAGTCCTAAGAGAAGGAATCGTAGGCAAATCTGAAATTGTACGCCGACTACCATATTTTGACCCGCATATTATTTTAAATACTTTGTTTGTTTTTTAAGAACATTCCTGGTAATAAATAAAATATCGGTGTGCGTGTGTTTGTAATTCTTCTTATGCTAAATGGCTTGACTGATTTAGATGTTTTTTTTTCAATTCTTTTTGTGTCACTTGGATGGTTCTTAGCTATAGTTGGACGCGCTGTTGGGAGGCGCTGTTGTCGCATGACAACGTCTGCCTACCGGGTCTGCTAGTTATATTTTGGTGCCGATTCTCTTGTCACAAATGCCTCTAAACTAGACTAAAAATAGATTGCACTGAGTTATTAGTTTAGTGAAAATGGCAATTTTGCTATTCTGAGTTTGACGTTTTTCACCTAAAAATTTGGTGTATCCAACTAAATCTGACTATTTTTAAACGCGATTAAAAACGTGTGGAATAAAGTAAGTTGGCATGAACTAAAACCCCAACACTTCGACCTCAGTCCAAAAACAGTATTGTATTTTTTTTTCTTTTGCTTATATCTCGAAAATGGTGTGTCCTATCGCAAAAATAATGAAATTTTCGACCCCCTTTAGGAAACCCTTAAACCCCTTATATCCCAACATGTTGGTAATAATTTTTCATATTTTCCGTACAAAAAGTGAAAAATTCCATATAAAACACGTCGAGGCTGCCAACCCCTGCGCGCCTCCGGCTCTAAAAAAATTCACGGGGTAGAGCAAACAACTACGTGGAGTCGGCACGCGATTGTCAAATTCGATTTTAGATGTGTCAAAATATTTTTGTTTTTGAGTGATATTTGGTAGGGGCAGCCCCGGATCTAGAACGGAACGGATCTTTCGAGGCGGGGCAAAACCTATCGCCTGACCCCGAATCGTTTTTTTTTTCGAAAATTTAGGCATAATAAACATATTAATCAAAAATCGATCAACAGGGGCGCCAAAACTGTGGTAAAAGTTAAAGTAAGTCGTGTCACAGGCGTCGTCGGCGTTGAAGCAAGACGCCCGGCACCGCAAAACTTAAAAAATAGACCACAGAAACGCTCATCGAGTTCCTGGTAGAATACAACTGCGCCCGCTCACAAGTACTCACAACCCGCTCAGACCGTTTGACGACCTAAACCTACGCTAATCAGTAATTTCCTCAGTGCACCACCCTCAGAGAAAGATTATAATTGTTGCGCGTCTCATTTGTTGCAAAGTTGCGGTGCGCTGGGTGGTGCACTTGTCTGTCATGCTCGAATTTGGCGCCCCCTAACGGTGTCGCCCGGGGCACGTGCCCCGTACCCTAATTACGTAATACACAATCAATCAATTGATTACACGAAAATAACTAAAAAAATACAAGAATAAATTATAATATTAATAAATACATATTATACATAATAAACAGAATAAACTTTGTCAGGAGACATAACGATCGGTAGAGGAGAAATAACGATCAGAAGAGGAGAAAACGAAACATGCAGAATGCAGTTATTAAGAAGGCGGTCTAGTTATTGAGAAGATCTGCATTCAGGTCATAGTAACACACATCATCATAGTCAATTATGGGAAATATCTGTACAAGCATTGCCTTTATGTGTGATGGGAGAAGGTTTTTCTTATCGCAAAATGGTGCGTCCTATCGCAAAAATAATGTGAATTTCGTCCCCCTTTATGAAATCCATAAAAACCCCTATAACTCAGCATATCATCATTATCATCATCATATCAGCCTAAAGACGCCCACTGCTGGACATAGGCCTCCCTCAAGCACCGCCACATCGACCGATTCTGTGCTTCCCGCATCCAGCGAATTCCTGCGGCCTTTACTAGGTCATCGGTCCATCTTGTGGGAGGCCTTCCAACGCTACGTCTTCCGGTACGTGGTCGCCACTCCAGAACCTTTCGGCCCCATCGGCCATCTGTTCTACGAGCAATATGTCCTGCCCATTGCCACTTAAGTTTGGCAATTGTTCGGGCTATGTCGGTTACCTTGGTTCTCCTGCGGATCTCTTCATTTCTGATTCGATCACGTAGGGAAACTCCAAGCATAGCCCTCTCCATTGCTCTTTGGGTGACTTTTAGCCTTCTGATAAGACCCATTGTGAGCGACCACGTTTCAGTGCCATAAGTCATCATTGGCAACACGCACTGGTCAAAGACTTTCGTCTTGAAACACTGTGGTATGTGGGACGAGAAGATATTGCATAGTTTCCCGAACGCTCCCAGCCGAGTCGGATTCGACGATTGACCTCTTTCTCGAAGTTGGACCTACCTAGCTGGACAGTTTGTCCTAGGTAAACATACTCGTCTACAACTTCGAGCGTAGCGTCACCGATCTTTATGAGGGCGGGTGTTACATGGGCATTTGACATGACCTTTGTCTTGTCCATGTTCATTTTAAGACCCACTCTTTTGGAAGTTCTACTGCGGTCATCGACCATTATACTGAGGTCCTCCATGGTCTCAGCCATGATAACTATATCGTCGGCAAACCGAAGGTTAGTGATATACTCGCCATTGATGTTGATGCCTAGCCCTTTCCAGTTCAGTCGCAGTCAATTCCCGACGCCCGGGACGTCTCCTACGGCGGCGGCGGCTAGGGCTGGTAGGGCGCGGCCTTTGCCACTCCCTCGCGCACTCCGCCTCCTCTTTCGCGAGCATTATTGCTTCGCAGAAGGAGGTGACGGCTTGCCATGCCCTCTCGCTCCGCACCATGGCCTGGACAAGGGCCGGACGCGAGAGGTCACTGCCACCGAAGTTTGACAGCTCTAAGATTGCAATGAGTTATTAACTTAGTAGTTTAGTGAAACAGGTAATTTTGTTATTCTGAATTTGACGATTTTCACCTAAAAATTTTGATTATTCAAACTAAATTTGACTATTTTTTTTTTACGCGATTAAAAAGGAATGGAATATAAAAATTAGTTGTCATGAACTAAACTTCACACCAACACTTCAGGTGCAAAACAGTACTGTATCTTTTTTTTTATTTTGCTTATAAGTCGAAAACGGTGCGTCCTATCGCAAAAATAATGAAAATTTCGACCCCCTTTAGGAAACCCTTAAACCCCTTTACCCCAACACAAAGGTAACAAATTTTCGTATTTTCCATACAAAAAGTTAAAAATTCCATACAAAACACGTCGACGCTGCCCCCATGCGCGCCTCTGGACCTAAAAAAATTCACAGAGTAGAGCAAACAAGTACCACGTGGAGTCGCGAGTTCGCGACGCAAATTCGATTTTAGATGTGTCAAAGTTATTTTTTAATTTAGAGATATTTTTTTGCAGAATCTCAGATTCTCATAGCCAAAAGCAAGTAATTTTAGTGATAGTTTAGTTCGGTGCACAAGAGAATCGGCACCAATCAAGATTTATTTCTTAACCTTCTTACCTACGTAACTTAAGAAAATATTTGGTGCCGATTCTCTTGTACACCGAACTAAACTAACTAAACTATGACTAAATTCCTTACTTTTAGCTATGAGAATCTAAAAGCTATTCTGCGGAAAAATATCTCAAAAAAAATAATTTTGACACATCTAAAATTGAATTTGACAGTCACGTCGCGACCGACGTGGTACTTGTTTGCTCTACCCCGTGAATTTTTTTAGAGACAGAGGCGCGCGGGGGGGGCAGCCTTGACGTGTTTTGTATGGAATTTTAAACTTTTTGTATAGAAAATATGATTAAATATTACCTATGAGTAGGGGCATATGGGTTTAAGGATGGCAGAGGGGGTCGAAATTTCCATTATTTTTGCGCTAGGACGCACCGTTTTCGAGATATAAGCAAAATAAAAAAAAAGATACAGTTTTTGCAGCTGAAGTGTGTGAAGTGTGTGTTCATGCCAACTAATTTTATTCCACTCCTTTTTAATCGCGTTTAAAAATAGACTGATTTAGTTGGATAATCTAAATTTTTACGTGAAAAACGTCAAATTCAGAATAGCAAAATTGCCATTTTCACTAAACTAATAACTCAGTGCAATCTTAGTGCTGTCAAACTAAAATATAGTTAAGTTGTGTCACCTTAGTCTATTTCAGAATGGGAAATGCTCGTTTGACAGGACTAAACAAATTTTAGTGATTTAAAAAAAATTAACTTTAGAAACTTTAAGAGGTGCTTTAGACCATCAAACTGAATAACTTTTACTTTAGCTTTGAAATCGCGAAAAAAAAACAGCTGTCCCATACAGTTTAGAACAGTAGGTATTAAACTTTACTATGGAACAACAGATTTTTTTTTTTCGCGATATCAATGTATGTCCCAAAGTAAAAGTTATTCAGTTCGATGGTCTAAAACACCTCTTAAAGTTTCTAAAGTAAATTTTTTAACACCTTATATAGGTACACCTCTGCCTAACCCTTCGGGGAATACAGTCGTGATGTTATGTTATATTTTACATTTACATTTTTTTAGTTTATATTGTAAATTGTTAATTTGTATGTAATTGTCAATGTAAAAAAGTATTAATAATTGTACATCAAAGAACAACTCAACAATAAAGCGCCTACGCGCACAATCGATTTGGACTCTCTGCAGCAAGCTCGTCTATAAACGCACACTAATACAATAAGTTTATAAATATTCGCACTAACACATACGTATGCGCATACTCGGTCGATAGCCGGAGCGGACCAGCGAGCGACACAGCCATCCCGTCTCAATGCTCACGGGCGACTGCCGCCCGCGTCCCGCGCAGAGCCCCTCTGAACCTCTATCTCTAAATGGGGACATTTTGTTTAACAAATATTGATTGATTTACAAATGCAGTTTCAAATTTGTAGTACCTTTAATCAACAATTTTTCAGTGTAATTTTTTTTCCAATCGTCAAAGCCGTTTAGAAGTAGTTAGGAATATTAGCCAAAAATAGCGTTATGGTAAATATTTTTTTAAGGCAAAAGTATTAGTCATACGAAAAAACCCGGTTTCAGATATGTTGTAGATGAATCTATAGCAAACATATATTTTTTTCAAATCATTTAACTAAGCCGTTAAGGAGAAGATAGCTTTTTAAAGTGACCGTTTTACGGTACTAAACGAGACGTAGGCCCTTAATAGTTTTTTGAGTATATTAATTACAAACAAAAACACAAATCTTTTTATTATATTAGTGCAGATAACAGGTTGGAAGAAGGTAATGTGCCAAACCAGCAAATAGCTCTAACATGTTACCATATCTAGCCAACCAGTCACTTCACCAGTCTCTAATCCGAACATACACGTACGAATCAGAACATTCTAAAGCTGTGTACGCAACGGATCACTTACATTGAAGTAGCACAAACAATAGCGATAATCCCATTCAATAAGCAGTTGACTATCGATCGACAGTCGATAGTCCAAGCCGAGCTGAGCGATGTCCATTGCAAGGCCGACACAATGCGATACAGTGAGCGCTGGACCTAACCAAAGCAGCTTATGGAAGCAGTTTGGATACCGTTAACCACAGATGGCCGAATTTCGTAAATGTAGTCCCGATGATAATTAATTTTATTGTTATTACTGCTTCAATTTTTTTTTATGTAGTATGTCTAAAAGCCAGTGAAAAAGTTACTATCTCGAAACAATTAATTACCTCAGCGTCAGTAACAAACACAGCTGTGCAACACAGCGTCAGGTAATTCCTGAAAAGTTAAAAATAAATTATCAGTTTTCAGTATTTAGTCTTCTAAATGCATAAGAAGAAATAGGTATTTAGTATTACACTTTACAATACTAAAAATAGGAGAGTGTGCGTAAGAGCAGCACGACCTGAGCCCTCCATCTCCCTTGCACTACCGGACTACCAGACTTATTGCAGGCATCAACATACCATCCGCACTTGGTCGATATACCGATTAGTCGTACTCAGCGCTTCTCCTCCACATATGCGCACGGCCACAGTGTGGCACTCTCTGCCAGCGTCTACCACGTATAACCCATCAAAGCAAGAGTGAACAGGAATCTTCTTGGCTTGCTTGTTCCATCTTAGACTTCATCTATTGCTTTTCATCAGGCGATATCGAGGTCAAGATTAAACCCACATCGTAATAAAAAAACATGATTTTATTTTACCACTATTTATTTAAACCACCACTTTGTTGGAAGTAGCTGTGTAGTACCAACAGTCTCTGAGCTAAGCCGTGGACAGACAGACAGACAGATGGACATGGCGAAACTATAAAGGTATCTTGTTGACTACGGAAAAAAAAGAGGAGACAGTATAAGGACTTTCCTTTTAAATGATTTTAATAAACCAATAAACGTACATCACAAAACAATACAAAACTCAAGCAATTACTTCAACAACAAGTCAACAAATAAATTGCCCTAATCGCACCAGAACCAATAAAATAAATTTACACACGAATAGATAGCGTTCAAATAAAGACATAACTCAAAGAACGGTAAAACCGAAAGGGTATTCGATATTAATTAACGGCGGCTCCAAAGACGACGAAGACTAATGCAAGGGCCTCGCGTAATGTATTTTTCCGAGGCGAACTTGGACGGAACAAATGATAATCGGGAAAGAATGAAGTCAACATTAATGAGGTTTAATTAATTATAAGCCCTATACGAGAAATGTGTGGAGCAGTGTGGTAAGGAGAAGTCATTATCGCTGTAAATAATAGGGGACAGGGATTGAATGGAGATTTGGGAGAAGATGTACCTATATGTGTTTTTGCATTGTTTTCTTTGTTTAACAAAGGAAAACAGATACATTATACGCCCTCTTTGGGCCCTTACATGTTGGACAAGACACGACGTAGAGAATTACGTCTCTGCAAGTACATACAAAATTAACAGTATACTAGAGAGGCGAGCGCAAGGAATTCCGTGCGGCATTGAAACTTGATACCTTGAGCGACATCCCCTGAAGTCAATGTTGTTGTTCGTTCTATATAAATAAGGGATGAGAAGTTTTGAAATAATTAACCATAGAGGAAAGAAACTTTGAATAATAAAAACTGGAAACGGGGGTCTATGTATAATTATTCAGATTATGCAAGTATTAGAAAGTCACAGAATTTCATAGGCATTGGTTGATTATTACAATTAAAGTTAGTAAATTTACTTAAAAAATAGTAGTTTATAATGATTTAAGGCACTTGGTACCAACCCAACTTTAACAACAAAACGGTTACAAAAGCGTAAAATTGAAACAGAAACAAACAAAAGCAAAACATTCGAAAACTAAATCAAAATAACAAAACAATATCGCATTTATAACTCGAGGAACGCTATCTAATCTGTGGCAGAAACTTTACAATGGACACCAGTGGCAACTTGATGGATGGCCAATGGGGATGGTTGTGACGCCAGCAGGAGAATCTTATGGCTGCGTTACACGAGTGAAGTTTCTAACCACGAAAAAGCGATTAGTGAAGATAATAAGTTGAAATGTGTAAACCGAAGTTATAGACTAGAATACTCTTTATTATCACCATAAAAATTACAGATGTAAATGTAGTAATTTAAAAAAATATGGTGACATAATGGGCCGTTTTATCGCTAAAAGCGATTTTTAAAGGAAACCTAACATGCTAGTATTGCCTTATTAAAATTAACAGCGTCCATGTCAACCCAGAAGGTCGTATTTCGAGTTGTCAAATTACCTACTATTCAAAATCGCCTATCGAGTTTCGTATGACATAATCGTCATTAATCGGGTTCGAGTTTTGTTACTCGCTTGAGTTTACGTTGCGTTAATGGCCTGGCGAGTCTCGCCTGAACATTTTTTCGCCTCTCCACGATCTAGAATATGTTCTCGTGTAAAAGAGCCTTTATTGTGTTTATTCCTTATCTACGCGCAATTCCTTAAAACTTCCAAATAAACCGCTGAAGGATTACAGATAAAGGGCTTATTGTTACGTCACAATGGATGAGGCAAGACGAATCAATCATCGAATTGTCTTTGTAGCGAAATGATTTTTCAATTATACCTTTATAAATGATTCGAAGTGTATTATTGTTGGAATGAATTTTCGTTAAACAGTATTGATTAATTTACTAGGTACATTTAATTTTCGTGGTGTGGCTATGACAAAATGTTGGATTTATTGTGACTAACCAGAACACCCGTGAAATGTTGTTGCATAACTTTCTTAGTAGTCGAGATTTTTTATTCATAATTATAATTATTATTTATGGCTACCTACTCTTTAGGTCATCAGCAATCCCAATTATAAAACAAGTGCGTGTCGGACATCGCAAAATGAAGGGTTCCGTAGTTCGGATGAATTTATCTCAAGAACAAACTTAACATTGTAGTTGATAAATATGTTCTCCCTTACATTCCAACTGCAAATGTAAGTTTGTACGTACAATACTGAGAAATTGACCATGTTATTTTAAGAATATAGGCTTCTTATAAGTTTTTCTGTAAAAAAAATGCAGAGAATGTTTATTTACTCATAGATATGAGTAAAGAACCTCCTCGAGATAATATCGAAATTGCTGTACCTACTGGTCAAAAACAAGCGAGCGCCCGGCCAGCAATCTTAGTATGAAAATCCATATCTGTCGTGTTTAGCGGCCAAATAAATTAATATGAAAACTCATATCTGTCGTGTTATTAAAAATAGAACTAACTTTTTATATAAACTCATGGCAACCAAGGAGGTAACTTATCAAAGATTTTGTTTAAATTTCGAACTGGCTTAGCAAATAGAGCTGTTTAAAGTAAGAAGAAACAAATAAACATATTGGCGCGTGAAAATTTTTCTTTGTTCGACATTGATTCTGGAATTTATAAATAAATAATTTACTTGGTTTGAATTTTCGCGCATTGTTTGAGAAAAGTACTATAGAAGCCTTGGCCGCAACTAGGCATTGATGGACTCACGTATGTATGCCTCGGCTTCGCCTCGGCCCACATTTTTACGATTGTCCTTCAATGCCCTAATTGCGGGCCGCGACAGTAATGTACTATATTTTTATTTACGTTAGGTCCAAGTAGCAAAATTTGGTCATGTGAATATCCTAGGAGCATGTATTTTTTTGTCCTATTGAAATCCTACAAACGTTTATAAAGCCGCATTTGGGCGCAATTTATAGGACCATTACGCACTAAAGTCGTTTTTTTACAGTCCGGTAAAATGCAATTCGATTTTATAATAATCTTATTAGGTGCTTTTACAAGATATAATTGTCCTATAAAGATCCGGTAAACGCACTAAATAAGCGGGATTAGTCCTCCAATGATCTGACTAGTGCCGCTACTGGTTTAATTGATCCAACAATTGGCAGCGCGATGCTATTACTAGTGCATTCGTTCGATAATCTTTTTGTAACGATGCCGTGCTGGTAACTTAAGAAAAAAATAAAATATTTTCAAAGGGGAAGTATTCCACATTCTAATAAGCTATTTGCAATAGTTACTTTTGTCTTTTGACTGTTGTGTATAGAATGCCTACTCAACTTGCGAAATTAATTTTATTGATGAAGTGTTCGATGCTAATAAACATATCTTCACGCCCCTTCAAAACTAAACATATTTGTTATTATTTTATTCAATAATAATAAACAAATACTTAAGCCGCCATGGGATCTGGATTACGTGTCATAATATTGCATTATCAAAACTTTTATAAAACAATTTAGTCAAAGTTAAGACTACTACAGGATATACCTACTTCACCACCATATTTAAGTTTTAGGGTTCTTAGTAATTCAACAGAAAGAACTCCGCATGCCAGTACTTTTAAGATAATGTTTTAAACAGCACTAATCTTTTCATAATAGTGTCAGAATTACTTTGAAACAATTTTATATCTCTCTATAAAATTGAATACCAAATAGATCAAGAGTGGGCTGTGTAGGGATGCAAACCGGTAATAGTAAATGTAGGACACTAATAAGTAGAATCTTACCTATAAAAATCAGAGGGCATGCTAGTTTAATGCTATCAATCCATTAAGGGTCACGTCTTAGACAAATCAATCCTATAATATTCTTGACCTATAGCAGGTGTATCTAAGACGTTTATAAAAGTGTATGTCTTATAGAAGAATGAAACAAGACGTTAACAAGAGCAAATAAGATCACGACTAAGACAAATCAATCCTATAATATCCTTGACCTATAGAAGCTATATCTAAGACATTTATAAAAGTGCATGTCTTATACAAGAATGAAACAAGACATTAACAAGAGCAAATAATTATATTAAATGCATATATAGGATCAAAAGCGACACTTTCCTAATTAGTTTTATAACATGCGCGTATAAGACTGCACGCTCTAGTAAGAATCTTACAAAGTAATCCTGTAAACGTTTTTAAAACTAATTATAGGAGCGTATGTACTTGTAGCGCAAATCGTCTTGTAAGATGCTGTTGTAAGATCACTGCTTTAGTCAAAGCGTTTATTAAATTTCTATATGACGTTTATTCTTATAAGTTGATTACTATAGGAAAATTTTGCTACTTGGGGTACATGTCCGTATTTGGGTTACAGATACATATTACAATTACAATTTAATCGGTTCATTAGATTCGGGGCAGATTGGCTGTGACAGACAGACAGACAGACACACGAGTGATCCTATAAGGCTTCCGTTTTTTCCTTTTGAGGTACGCGGGGACGCGTGAAAATTGATTCGTTGTTACAATGTATTTATATATAGATTTTTTTTAACTGACCTAATTGTTCTATCTAGTTGGTTCATACGCTTTTGTTTAGCTGAAGAATTTGCGGTAATGACAGTGATCCGTATTTGTTTCTATAAAATTCTCTATAGATTCTTTAGATAGCAATTAATGATCTCCAAATCTTTTCAAAGTTAAAGTCGAATCATTTATTTCAAATAGCATTATAAGGCAACTTTGAACGTCAAAAGGTCATTGGGCATCTTAGTATAGAAACCAGACCCATGGCGGACACAAACGAAATATAGCAGAATGTATTGATATATGGCTCAGATATACTATAGCATTAATCATATTAACGTGAACCATAGGAATTTAGATAAAAATAAAAAATTGTTTGGTCGTATATTGAACTTTAGATTTACCAATATTTAAGTGCTATTAAATGTTATAAGTGTGTGTGGATAAGTGTTCAAGTGTTATACTAAGCTGATCAAAAAGTTTTTTTTTTTTTTTATATTGAATTAACAAGTAACATGACACAATATGTTAGTAAACTTTCTTAACAGCTATGTTAGTAAACTTAACCTACACACTTATCGAATCCCTGCTACACGCTCAACACAGATGTGGAAAGCTTGCAGCAGCGATTCACACACAAACAGTCCAATATGCTCGCGATTCACTGCAGTATATTGTTGGGGCTGGCACGCACCCGGCGCAACAGGGAAGCGCATTTCTTTCGCATCGTAGCGTAGAAACAATCGACACGAGCATCAGCAAACATCACTGATGCGCCACAGAAATGGAACAGCCCCCCCATCAATACCCGGAACGCATTATTATATTGAACGCGAAGGGCCTGTACGATTTTTGAGTGTAATCTACCCACAGGCTGCACGTGTGAAATGAGTTGCAATATGCACGAAATAAAGTTATTTTCACTGCTCTAGAACAAAGTGCAAACCTGCGAGCGATCATATTAGCTCTCACCGACAGCGTCCTCCTTTCTCGTTCAATATCGTCATCATCTCTGAGGTCAGCGGTCAAAAGATGTCCCAAGTATTTCACCTTAAATACCCTCACAAGCGATATTCCGTTCAACTTGACCGGAGGCATTGGATCAGAACATCGACTGCTGACACCAAAGACCAATCCATGAAGTAAAGCATATTCTTCACTTAATCCACAAACAGAGGCGCTCAGCAGCGCCGTATCATCGGCGTAACTATTGTTATTTACACAGACTCCGTCAATATAACAGCCGGCTCGCTCTCTGCTGAGCACCTCGATCGGCCCATTGACATACAGGTTGAAGAGCGTGGGTGAAGTTACCCCCCTGCCTCGCCCCGCACTCCAACCTATACGGTTCTGAAAAATGCTGGTATGAAGGCCAGATTAATCAGGTACGTGGGGTACCTGATTGATCTGGCCTTCATACCAGCATTTTAAAGTATTTATCAACTCTGGAGGAATTCCACCTTCCTCTAACTTCCCCAAAAGGATACTGTATGCGACCAGAGAGCTTTAGAGAGGTCGAGGAAGCAAGCATACGTAGGTGTTTTCCTATCGGAGTAGTACCTAACAGCCCACTTTAGACACAAGATGGCACTTTCAGTAGATAGTCTGGATCGAAATCCGAACTGATTGTCGTGCAACTTAACAAAGTTATTAAGTTGTCTGTTAAGCAGGCTATCAAGCACTTTCGCTATCACCGTAGCCAGAGAAATAGGCCAGTAGTTCTTTAAGTCGGCGATATCACCCGTTTTATTTTTAATAATGGGTACTACAATAGATAAAAAAAAAAAAACAAAAAAAAAAACATTGCCAACACTCTTGGTAAATGAGGGCCCGCGAACTTGAGGTGCTCGATGCTCAGACCATCGTGACCTGGAGACTTACCTCTTGACATACTGCTAATAACACGTTTAACGTCCTTGGCTGTGAATCTTGTTCCAAGGTCACCTAGTAATGTAATTGGTTCATGTTTTCTATACTAATAATAAAGTTGAAGAGATTTTTTGTAAGTAAAAGAGAGCGAGTAAAAAAATCTTTTTGCATTTGATAGCCCAATTCTCGAGGAAGACTACAGGCTATTTAACATCACGCTACAACCCATAGGCGCCGAGCAAAAACAAAAATAACCGATTATCATTTTTGGACCAGCCTAGTAAAGTGATATAGGGAACATGAATACAATTCTAATTCATTATAATATTTATTATTCAATTTGACATGTTAGCCCAGCGGTTATGACAACTTATGACCTCGCCTCTCATGCGTTTGAATCTGGGCAAGTACCAAAATGACTTTTTCAATTCATATGTAATTTCGAAAAATTGTGTTTTATTTCACTGAATTCCATCATGCTATTCTTTGAGCACAATAAGTTCTCGCAATATCCCTACGATTAATTGGTATAGGTACCATACTTAGCATTATCACAGTATATTAATAACATCAATGACTGCCTCGTTGGGCTAGTGGTTGCAAGCGTTACTGCTGAGCATGAGGTCCTGGGTTTGATTCCCAAGTCGGGCAAAGTGTTATTGGGTTTTTCTGTCAGGAATTTCTCTGTAGCAGCCTGGAGTATGTATTTATTCCCAGTTGATGGCAATAGGGTCGCCCCCTATTACATGGGACTTAAAAATATCTGGCGAAATATGGGTGTAGGTACTATAGGTAAACCTCTGCCTAACCCTTCGGGGATTCTTTAGATGAATTAAATCCTCCTCTGAAACCGTTTGTTTGAATTTTTTTTAAACGATTCTGTACGTTTTTCTCCATCGATTTTTAATCAAATACACACATCAAAAGTGTCTAGGGATCAAGCATTTTTATGCGGATTTCTTGAGATTGAGATGTGGCTTTGTAATAAATTTATGATTTTATAAATTTATATGGATCCTTTTTGGTGCATTTCATAATTTGAATCAGGAACTGTGAATCAAATTCGAGTAAAAGATGAAAATCAGCTATCAATATTTTCCCTATAAAAACATACAACGCATTGAAGACATTATTAGTGCTACTGTTTCCCTACTACTGATTAAAACCAACGTTATTATGGAGCAGCGACGTCATTTAAGCAGGGAAGAAATGCTCAGAGCCGTGGGAATGATAGAAGCTGGTTCCCGGCAACGTACTGTGGCTTTAGCTCTGAATACAAGTCAGAGTGTTATCAGTCGACTTTGGACACGTTACCGAAGCACTGGTACCGTGGCTGAGCGCCATGGAGGACGGTATCGCTGCACCACACGGAGACAAGACCGATACATTCAAATCTTAGCTCGAAGAGCTCCAACAATAACCGCCATGATGTTAGCCGTGAGGCTTCATCACTCTTCAGGGAACTTAATTAGCGACCAAACAGTCAGAAACCGCTTGCATGAAGTGAACCTTCATTCCCGAAGACCGCTACGGGTACCACCTATAGCAATGCACAATCGTAGGATTCGATATCAATGGGCTCTTGAACACAGAAATTGGGCAGAAGAACAATGGCGTTTCGTGTGCTTTTCTGATGAGTCTCGTTTTGGTATGAGACCGGATACAAGACGTATACGACACTGGAGAACCCCTGGACGCCAACAGCGATTAAAATCCTGCCAGGAAGTCCATCCTTATAGTGGTGGAACCATCATGGTATGGGCGGGTATTTGGATCGGCGGAAGAACTGAGTTGATTTGGATTAGAGGCAACCTCAACGCTCAAAGGACATGGCTAAGCCACTGCCTTTAGCATGTATAGAAATTTCTCACTACATCATAACATTCAAATATTCATTAATGAATTATTACGGTTTTATTATTTTCCTAGAACTTTCTTGAACTAATCAAATAATTAAAAGTATTTTTCCTGTTTTTTGTTTGACAAGAAGCACACAAAATTATGACGGCACTTAATAAATAGTGCTGTTTACTAAAAAGTGACAATCGATTCTTCTTTATTAGACTTGATTCGATTAGAACCAAATAAAAAAAATACCAAAAGCTTCGGAAAACGTGTAAACTCTTTGGTAAACTCTTTGTTAAATATATGCAAATGATCCAATAACCATCACAATAATAAGAAACTATTTTATGTCGAAGAATGTTGATTGAATAATAATCGACAAGAACAGTATTTCTATTTTCAATTATTTTATCGATTATGCTACATTCCAAGATGTTCCATACCATCTCTATTAAAAAATCAAACGTCAGTCAGGCCAGACGTGTGTCAGACGTCGTTTTTTCGTTTTGCCGTTTCTGGATATTTAGTATTTACTTTTGACCCTCGCTTATTTGTCGGCCTTATTGAGTGTGCTTATCTTCATGCTGACCTTCCGCTACTCTACATGGACTTCCCTTGCATATTCATTCATTATGAGATGCATAAACTAGTCGTGTCTGGTGTAGACTGTGGAGGCATATCACCTTTTCTTTACATGGTCTTCTACTCACTATCTTAGCATGATGGTACACAATCGATCGAGGTAAGTCATCTAGAGTTAGCTGAAATCATTCTACAAATACTCAATATGAGAAGCAACTAAGTGCAAAGCCGATTTGGAGGTTGTTTACCACAGTTCTTAAAATCTAATATAAACTCAATGGCAATGGATCAGAAAGACTCAGTTCTTCTTATAATTGTAACAACGACAAACTAGTTGCCTTAGATGTCATAAATTATTAATATGTTTGTGTATTTGTTAAATACTTGACTCATGTTAATAATTTTATTCTAGGTTTCAAAGGATGCCAACTTTTGCCATCCATGTTTTGAACGTCTGAGTTCGGAAATAGCTCCTGATGCACGTTTATTTGGGCATACCTACAATGTGCATCACTTGTGGCCGTTATGAAGTGCACAATACCATGCAGTGGAAAGGAACAATTCAATGTTTCAGAATGTACCGAGGTCACATCCAGCTTTCTATCAGGTAATTAAAATTATGTGTATTACAATGTGTTCTTTCATATTTAAATGCCCATCCAATGCATGAATGGATGGTCTTCCTTTTCGGATAATCAGTTCATCAGCCTGCAAATAGTCGGTCCTATCCCAGACCTCAATATTATGTGTATTTCCTATATTGATTCAATGCTGACTTCACTATATTAATACTTATAATAAATATTTTGGATATTTTACACAGCACCATATCTAGTCCTAAACTAAGTAGAGCTTATATTTAATACTTATACAACTCCATAGTTTTTTTTGTAAACACCCAGACCAACAAAAACACGTATGTTCACAGTTCATCACATAAATATTTGTGGCTAGTGATGACTCCTTAAATATCCTATATTGACTTTTTCTTTTAGGTTATGAACTATGCGTGTCATCCCTGTTGGATGAGACATCAACGGCAGTCAAATCAAGATCGAAATCGAGTAAATCTTCCTGGACCTGAATCAAGACCTGAACTTGAAGCAGCATCTAGACCTTTACCTACTAGAACTTGAAATAAATTATAAGCGGGCTGCAAACACCTCAACACACTGTACGAGTATGTTTAATGGTTGTGTCTTTGAATAACTGTTACATGTAATCCCAGGATTTATAAAAAAGATATTTGTTGAAAAACATAATTTTTATATTCCCCGCAGTACTAGGGTTTGTGAGACACATATATGTGATACATATGTGTCTCACAAACCCTAGTACTGCTTTGCTCCATATTAAATAATTAATGTACCTACATTTTGTTATTTTATTTCTGCAATAGCATTCTGTTTATGTACCGGCACAGATTAGTACAGATGATTCACTCGGCAAAATCATTTAAATAAAAAGCGACTCTTAACATACATAACATAACATAATCAGCCTATTAATGTTCCCACTGCTGGGACACAGGCCTTCTCTCTGTGAGAGGGAGAGGGCCGTAATCCACCACGCGGGCTCGGTGCGGGTTGGTGGATGTCACATGTCTTCGAATTTTTGGTTCTAGGACATGCATAGATGCACTTAGGACATGCCGGTTTCCTCACGATGTTTTCCTTCACCGTTTTGTGAGCAGTGGTGCTAAAATTATTTTACACAAAGTAAAGCGCCTGACTGGGTTCATCATGTTTCGGTTTCGAACCCATGACCTTGTAAGTCGGGGCCGTTACCACTGGGCCACCACTGCTCACCAAAAGCGCCTCTTGCTACGACACAATAAAGTGCAGTTCAGGTAGCACAGTGCTAATTACATAAAGTTATATTCACATAGAAGTTGCGGTTCTTACAATCGCGTGACTCTTTTATCTTCTGACTACGTTACGCCACCTGAATTGACCCGACGAGTCGAGCCAGCCGCGTACTTGTAGCTTCATACCTAAAATACGGAGTGCGCCTGGCCTGTCAGTGCGTATAATTATATGCGTTGGGTGATTTTCCCAACATAATCTTTTTTTAACCTATTTGTTGAAGGTTGTTAACCAACGCCTAGCTACAGTTCATAGCAAAATATTTTTCTTGTGCAAGTTTGTATGCCTTTTGACGTAGGAGTTTCTACGATTTTATTTTCAGGATTGTAACGATATAAAAAGTTCCTGAAAGTTTTTTCATACGCAATACTAATATTCAGCTATTCAGCATTACATAATAATAGGTACAATGTTTATACATTGCTAAGGGAGTCGCCCATACTTCCATTTAGCCATGTCATTTATGCTGAGACGATTGTATCAGACGTCATCGTTCCTCTACAAGTGCAAATCGGTCCCTTATTTCAGTTAATGCATGATAATGCACGACCGCACACCGCAAGAGTTGTAAGACAGACTCTCGCCGCAGCTAACATCAATGTCCTGCCCTGGCCTGCTCAGTCGCCAGACTTGAACCCGATTGAGCATGCATGGGATATGCTACAGAGAAGAGCTCTGCCGAATATGGAGGGTATCCAGTCGCAAGAAGACCTTTTTTTGTTGTTGCAACGAACATGGGCGGCCATTCCACAGCGTGATTTGGATGAACTCATTTTGAGTATGCCAAACCGATGTTCTTGTGTTGTTACTGTTCGCGGTAGAAACACGGATTATTAATTGTTTAAGTTACCCAATAAAATTTTAAAGAAAACTGTTATTTCAGTCTTTTTTTCGAACTTTAATGTTAGTGGTTCAAATGTCAAAAATCCCTTTATTAGGAAAATGGCAAATTTCTTTATTAATGCAAAGGTGACTTGGTTTATCGTTACTGTGACAAACGAAAACACTTTATTTGATGAATCCTTAAAGAAAATTTTAATTAATATCAATCAGGAAAAAAGTTATTGCAAAAATATATGTTGATCCCTAGACACTTTTGATGTGTGTAATTATATGCAATGAAAGGTCACATTATTCTCTTTAGTTTAAAACTATTTTGGTTAATGTCCGCCACTCTTCGCAAAGCGGGTCAGATATGCCCAATGACCTTTACAAAAAAAATAGAATTGATTCTCGTCGCCTCTTCGGAAACTACGTATGGATGTGGAGAAGAATGGGCAAGAAACTTTACCCCATTTTGCATTATAAAGTCGATACATGTTGCGGTTTAGGTAAGAAATTAGATACAAGAACTACTACTACTACTAACTACTTTTGGGCGCTGGTATTTTACAAAAGGGTTGGAATATGAAATATTTTTTTTTGTAAATACCTACTTACTTATTGAATTACGAAATATCGTCAACAATTCAAACAATACTAAAGGCTTGATTACAGTGGCGTATTTTAAGATTCAGCGCCCTGGGCCTGTAAGGTTTGCCGCCCCATAAATTACCGAAAAAAAGCAAAAAGTTTTAATACTATAATATAAAACCCCAGTATGTGTTCATTGAACATTCCTCACTATCGGATAAAGTGCCACAGCAGTGGCGCTACCTAGACCCGTTTATAACCCGTAATTTTGCATTGTACGAGGTGGGCAAGCTCTTTGAAAGAGTCATTGCAGACCGTCTCGTCGGGCGGCTCGTGCGGGAGGGCCGGATTTGGCGGAGAGCCAGTTTGGTTTCCGTCTACGGTGGACGCCGCGGCAGACAGGGAATGCTGTGGCCCGAGGTGGGGTCGTCTTGGCGGTATCTCTAGATATCGCCAATACCTTCAACACCCTGCCCTGGAGTTGCATCAGGGAGGCACTTCGGTATCACTAGATGCCGACCTACCTCTGTCGTGTGGTCGAGGCCTATTTGACGGACAGGGCCGTCATCTACACCAGTCACGAGTGAGAATGGAACCGGCGAGGGATGTCTTGCGATGTCCCACAGGGATCGGGGCCGCATCTGTGGGATATCAGATACGACTGGGTGCTCCGCGCCGACCTGCTAGCGGCATCAGCGTGGTTTGCTACGCTGATGACACGTTGGTCCTGGCGCAGGGGAGTTCGCACCAGGCGGAGACCGAACTAGCGTCACGCGGGGTAGCGACAATCGTCGATAGGATCCGGCAATTGGGACTCGAGGTAGCCCTGCACATTTCGAGGCCATGTGTTTTCATTGTCCTCGGACATGCCACCGTCGTGTTCCCAAATAACGGTAGAAGGGCGTCGAGTTGACGATGAAGTACTCGGGACTCGTTCTCGACAACCGGTGGAACTTCGTGGAGCATTTCGGACGTTTGGCTCCCAGACTGGAGCGGGCTGGGGCTGGGAGGTTCCTGTTCCAGATAAGGCGGGAAGATACGACCAGGTGTCACCATTGTGTGGATCGCCCGGATGACACGGTGGAGCATACGGTGGAGGCCTGCTCGGCTAGGGCGGAGCACCGCCGTGTCCTCGTGGAAGCGATTGGTAGCGGTGACCTCTCGCGTCCGGCCCTGGTCCAGGCCATGGTACGGAGCGAGAGGACATGAGAGTCAAGAGAGAGGCAAATTAGGAGCCCTCATGCCCGTAGTCATAAGGGCGCCTAATTTGCCTCTCACTTGACTGGAGACGCCCTGGGCGTCGGGAATCCATAGCCGATTTCTAGCCACCGTAGGCGCGGGCTTGCGGACGGTGAGCAATGCTCGCTGCTAATAAGGGACAGCGCGTTTTGTTCCATGCGCGCCTTAAAGAAATGTCAGCGTAACTGACGGGGTCCGCTAGGGCCGATGCCGGCCAGGATCGCGGGAAAGTCCGAAAGGGATACCGTGGCCCCTGGCAACACACAGACAACTGAAGGAACACGGGTGGGTTTTAGTCAGTAAGAGTCTGACTCGCCCTCCCGCGCCGCCCAAAGCAGAAGTTATTCCATAATTTCCCACCCAAAAAAAAGCATTGCATTGTCATTTGGTGTTTCGGTTGAGTGTTAGCGCAATAAAACATTTTGTGTATGGACAAAAGGCAATTTTACTACTAGGAAAACTTTGGATGCAAGGGCGAGTGAAGTGAGCTTGGGACTTGGGGCACCCTGACTCGGACAGGTTAGGCTGCTCCGCCCCTCGCAGCCTACCGCCCTGGGCCATGGCCCTTTTGGCCCTAGGGTAAATACGCCACTGCTTGATTAATATTCTTGAATACAGAATCACAATTCGCAGCCTACAGTAATTTGCTTCGTTGCAAGCGCCTATTTATTAGTGAATAGCACCGAGCCGCGTTATAATTGCGGCGCAAGTTTTTGTAGGCGCTTTCGACACGCATCTGAATCAGATTGCGATAATGATCGTTTGTAGCACAGAATAATCTGTTTTGTTATTAGAGCTTAAAGTAAACAAAGGATTTATTAACTAAACTAGATGGTAGAAAGAATACTTATTTTTCTTAAAATTGGTAATTACTATTTTTCAGTGTTCAGTATCTATTCAATGTTTGAATTCCGAATATTCATAGTCGCTGTAACGCAGTCTGCGGCCATATTATGTGGTGCTTTATTTCAGACAACAACAAAATGTTGCCTAACAAAAAGGGAGAATGTAAAAACAAGGCCTCCTCATTGCGTGCCTCTACACGTTTTATCATTGTTAATTTTTTATTTAAATTCCCACAATGGCGACGAAAATCCCACATGAACCGCCGAAAACACCATTTGTTTTTCCTAAGTCCAAGTCGTTAATTTCCTAATTACAGTTTCAAAATAAAAGCGTGTTTTTGTTCGAAGGCGTCCCTTCCATGGGGCGTACGATCCCGGCCGGAAGGTTAATGGAAGAAAAAATACGCTGTACAAATTTGCATAACATTTTTCTCTGTCTCCTACCAAAATTAAGTCCTCTGGCCCTGCATCGGCTTTGTTTAAATTACTGAAGTGAATTCCGTGATTCGCTTGTAATATTCAATTTTATGTTTGCTGCCCCTGCTTTTCCTTCTTTCTTGCTCTGAATTCTTTTGGATTTATATTTTTTATGCTAAAGCTTGTGGCGACATTATTTGCTTACTTCTGTTTATGCTTACATTTTACTAAATAAACGCGCGGTTTCGCGCTCTGCTAATTTAAACGTTTTGTCTTGTTTCTTTTTATTTTAAATTTGTTTTTCTTTACTCATTTAATTAAGGTTACGGATATAATTGCCTGCCTAATAAATACATTTGCTATGAATAGCGTCAAACCCCTGCTTATTTCTTTTAGAATTACTTGAGAATCATCTACGCAAGTGTAGATTTGATACAAGAACTATATTGTATAATTTTCTTACCTTTAAATAATCCTATCCACACTTCCAAGTATAGAAGGTTTAATTAAGATTAAGGATATCATTACCTGCCTAATAAATAGAGTTTCTATGAATAGGGTCAATCTCTGATTATTTATTTTAGAATTACTTCAGAATCATCTACGCAAGTGTAGACTTGATACAAGAACTAGTGTATCATTTTCCTTCCTTTAAATGATCCTATCCACACTTCCAAGTACAGATGATAATAAATAACTAAGCGAGTGTCAGAGGAAGTTATCGATATAGTCTGGCAAGTTGAAACTGGCGTAGGCCCTATGGGAAATCTGCAATCTTGGCCTTCCGCTAACAAAGTTTTCAACTAAAATCCTATTGTGTTCTCTGTCGTAGGGGAGTATACTTGATTAGTACTATGAAGACTTGAAAGTTGATGGCAAACCACGTTATCTGAAGCAGCCTGTTAAAAACTTGCTCAGTAGCTCTGATTAATTAGGCGGGAAAGTTTGCCGTTGCAAAGACGTAGGAGGTTGCCGTTTGTATGCTTTTTGGGAAGTGTTTGAGAAATGAGGGTTTTTATACTTAGACATACTCAGGTCATTGCCGTTTCAGAGCAAAACGTAACTTCTTGTAGGTAAATGTGAAATGATACTTTTTGGGAGTTCTGCTGATGTGTTCATATGGTTTATGCTTGGCTTTCTGCAAATTGCGCCATGAGACTCGATAAAGCTTTAATTTTGACTCCCATTAAAACTAAGTAATTTAATTGTAAGTACCATTTCTGGAAGCGTAAGTATGCCCATTTTCACTAACCGAATGCCTAAATAAAAACACGCAGTTGGATTCTCGACGCTCGGGTCAGCGCTGAAAGTTTAAAGTAGTAGTTTTGAGTTTTGCAACTGCAATTACAGCCCAGTGAACAATGAATAAGTATGAAATTACTCCTTGTTTCAGGTTAGCTGAATATCTGTAAGCAGTAACATCAAACGTGTGAATTTTTCCCCAAAAAAACCAGATTGGGGCAAGATCCCCAAACAATGAGCTCCCTCTACAAATATCAAAATATGAAAGATCGTGAAAAAACAAATCAGTTCTTATAAAAAATCTTGATAATAATAATCTGAGTGAAGGGAGCCAGTGAATGACGTCTAAATGAATAGGGTCTGCCAAAGAACAAAGCAATGCTGGATAAGAAATCGTAATAAACGCAGAGACATCTCATTTTTACTACAACTGTAAAGATAACAGCTCAGTTGGTGCAGACTTCAAAGATCAAGTAGGTACTTAAATGGTAGTAACATTCATCTGAAAAATATATTTTCTTTATTAGAAAAATGGAGATGTCTATCTGTATTCTTTATAAACACATTTTTTACATTTAGAGTTTTTGAAGTGAAAACTTCTCTAGACGCGTTGAGCACTTTTTGGGTGAACAAAAATCATGGAACTCGCGTCATCGTCACCGAACTCTTTCCATGAGCTATATGTATACTGGTGTACTTTTTGGGTGAACAAAAAGCGTGAAACTCGCGTCATCGTCACCGCACGGTTCCCATGAGCTATAAACAAGGTGTCTAGGACATCGACGCGAAACCTATTACCATGGATTCAGTACATGATTCTGAACCCCCGGGGTAGAAATTTTTCGTCGGTTATAAAAAAAAATCTGCTGTTTCATAGAAAAGTGCAATACCTACGCGATCAAAATGTATGGAACAGCTGATTTTTTTTTAAATAACCGACGAAAAATTTCAACGCAGGTTCAGAATCACGTACTGAATCCATGGTAACCGGCTTCGCGTCGATGTATGCCACCCTGTATACTGTGTCATATACAATGTCGCCCATGCGCATGTGACCGCCCGTAATTTTCTGAATATTCATGAAAAAATATCGAAAATAAACTTCAAAAGGGGGGGTCTATCTATAACATTTTTCATGTTATTCAATTTTTAATCTTTTAAAGATTTGCTTTCTGTTTTTTGACACATCTCCGAAGTTTATGGGTCGATTTGGATTCTGTTTATTATTTCCAAAAGCTTATGAGTTATTTTAACAGGTTAATTAAAAATTTTACAAAAAATTATCGACTACGAAAAAAAAACGGAATCGAAGTCATTTTTTCGGTAAAAAATTGTGTATTTATTTTAAAAAAACTAGTGAAAAATGTTATAGATAGACCCCCCCCCCTTTTGAAGTTTATTTTCGATATTTTTTCATGAATATTCAGAAAATTACGGGCGGTCACATGCGCATGGGTGACATGGTATATACATAACGTGACCATTTATTTTTTTACTCAAAACGGGACTTAGGTTTATTTATCTCAATTATAATAGGGCAGATTCATAAAGGAAACTTATTTTTGAAAATACCAGCATACTCGTATGTTCTCATTTTCTCAATAAAAAAAAAACATTTTTAATAAAAAAAATCTTATCAATATGATGTACTTAATTAAAAATTAAGCAGGATAAATTTTCGGCCATTTTTACATTTGTCTGCAGAACAACTTTCTTTTAATACAGCTGGTGATGATTTTAAATAAGAATAAAGTTCTTGGCACGTTTTTTAAATATTCAACGTAGTAATCAACATCGCCAAGCCTGTAACTGGGTTTTTTCAGACGTCCACAATTTATTATTAAAGAAAGACTCTGAGAACGGGACAATTTTGCGTCCCCAGGTGTTTTTCGGGGACACTGGGACGTAGAACCGAAAAAAGGGACGGTCCCGTTAAAAACGGGACGTATGGTCACGTTATATATACATAGATCTAACTCCGTGCGTTATTAGTATAAATTATATATTATACATGGATACAATTCACAAGTTACTTTGTTTTCACTTCTATCGTCTGTCCCCAAAGACTGTACCTACCGCATGTTTTTTTTTGTTTTAAAAATAGAGTCAGAGATCCAGTAAAAGCTTGCCTCTATAACTCTATTAATATTACAAGTAAGTTTGGATGAAGGAGGTAATCTCGAAGTACTGATCCGATTTCGAAAATTCTTTCACTGTCAGAAGCAGATTAAGCTACACTAGGTAATAGTGTAGCTTAATCTGCTTGCCATAGGATAGTTTTATATTAGCTAACAACCACACGGACGAAGTTACGGGCAGGAGCTACAACTTTAGAGGTATGAGGAACAGGGAAGTTCACTCATCCTCATTAGAAAAGCCCTGGTGATGACGTCACGCCGAAGTATTTTCAAGGAGGCTGCGTTGACGTTCATACTCGGGGTCACCAATTTAGAGGTATGAGGAACAGGGTGTTAAGTTCACTCATCCTCATTAGAAAAGGGAGGATCCTCCAACCAGACGGGTGTTATGTCTGGCGGGCAACTGCCCGTAAGTTGATTTCGGATAGATAGTCTTATCTATGTAGTTCACGCGGTAAACTCTAACTGCGCGATGCAGGAATTGTGTGACATCATGTCTTTGCTGCGCAGTTCGTATCGCCACATAACCGCTCCACAACTAAATATTACAAAACTTATTCTCATGGGAACTGAAGCACTTTCCTGGTAACGGACAATCGTAAAACAAAAACACATTATCGCCCTTCATCTACATTAATAGGTCAAACAACCTACGATTCTATTACGCGATAACTAAACCATTTTATTAAACAAACACATGCATTGTACTATAATGATCTCATAACCCTCATTAATAACGACGATACTAATTCCTATATGACCTTTGTTTACCCTTATAACCCCTTGCCGTGCGAATTGCCACAGAATACATATATAGGTACAGAAGATCAGTTCCATACGACGAGCGAAAACGCATTCGACACAAAAGGACCTGCCAATAACTGTATCACCAATTAAAAGTTAGCAAGCTACTTGCATATTTTTGTACAAGATACTGGCATACTGGCGCACGAATAATAATACCAGTGAAATCTCCGTACATACGCGTCTATGTGTACGTGCACAGGGTTTTCTTTTAATGTAAGCCGACCTTCTGTACGCATCTATTTTGTGGTCTTGCGAAACGAAGTGAACTCGCGATAAGGTGTGATACGAATCGCGCCAAATCAAACGCTCCCTCGGCGCAAGCAGCTATTTGGCGTACTACGAAATATAGCCGCGATACGAAATACGTTTACAGTGCGTTTGGGAATTTTTCTTGTTACCTTTAGATTATATCTTCCACAGGCATGTTAGCAATTACGTTTTTCGTTTAAGGGTGTCTTCGGATGAGACGAGAGGTCGTTAATGTTTTTATGTTGCTTGTATAACGTAATACTTACGTGTAAATTGTGATTTTTATATTCATACTGTACCACAGATGAATACAGATAGGACACTCCGCAGTTTAGGTATGAATCTACAAGTTCGCGGCGGGCCCGTCCTTCTGTGCCAATTCAGTGAGTGTAACGTAGTCAAAAGATCTAAGAGTCACGCGATAGAAAGAGAGCCAACTTCTAGGTGAATATAACTGCAGGTGATTAGCGCTGTGCGACTTGAAACTTTTTTGTGATATGATTTAGAGGAGGGTCCCATCTATATTTTATTAATCTGTGACTGTACGTAGAAGAAAATATACAAAATTATACTTGAGCATAATCAGCCTGTATTAATATTCTTACTGCTAGGACTTAGTCTTGCTAGAGAGAAGGAATGTGCCATTATCACACAGACACACACAGACACAAATCAAACGCGGATCAGTATGTGAATGTCACGCATTCTATGTTCTGAAAACAGGTGTTCAAAAACTTTGCTGGAAAATATCGGGAGGAACTGAAATACTCGCTCATTGGATAAAAATTTACAAATATTCTGATCTATAACATAACATCCAAGGGGTTAGGCAGAGGTGTACCTATAGTACCTACACCCACGTGTCACCAGTTATGTTTAAGTCACATGTAATAGAAGGCGAGCCTATAGCCTTCAAACGGGCACAAATCTAGACTCAGGGCAGCTAATGAGAAACTTTATTTCGAGCCAAGACTTATAAAGAGTTAGTAATAATGTTCTTAGAACTACATGTTAGTAAACAACACAATACGGTGACACATGTAACTGACAACAGTGAACTATACAATGTCGCCCATGCGCATGTGACCGCCCGTAATTTTATGAATATTCATGAAAAAATATCGAAAATAAACTTCAAAAGGGGGGGTCTATCTATAACATTTTTCACTAGCTTTTTTAAAATAAATACACAATTTTTTACCGAAAAAATGACTTCGATTCCGTTTTTTTTTTCGTAGTCGATAATTTTTTGTAAAAATTTTAATTAACCTGTTAAAATAACTCATAAGCTTTTGGAAATAATAAACAGAATCCAAATCGACCCATAAACTTCGGAGATGTGTCAAAAAACAGAAAGCAAATCTTTAAAAAAAAAAATATTGAATAACATGAAAAATGTTATAGATAGACCCCCCCCTTTTGAAGTTAATTTTCGATATTTTTTCCTGAATATTCAGAAAATTACGGGCGGTCACATGCGCATGGGCGACATTGTATAAGGACAGTTCACTCTGTCCGCTATCATTTTCAGAACCCTGTTGGGGCTGGCCATGACTCGTGCCACCATCGATGCTGCGCGTTTGCGCAATCTTCTTATATATAAAAATCATTTGCTGTTCGTTAGTCTGGCTAAAACTCGAGAACGGCTGGACCGATTTTGCTGATTTTGGTTTTGAAATGTTTTTCGTAGTCCAGGGAAGGTTTAAACGTTGAGTAGATAAGTACTTAGTGCCACCCGTGTGAAGCCGGGGCGGGCAGCTAGTATAGTATAAAAATAATCTACACGCGCCGCCGCAAACATCCCTGACGCACTGCAGCGCCATGGCAACCCCATCAGTTTTCTGAACGCTTTATTAAATTGGACACGAAGGGCTCCATACGATGCTCGCGAATACTTCTCCCACAGGCTGCATGTGTTTAATACTTTGTACGATCCCGGACCTCACCACTAGACCAACTCGTGGGGATGTTGTACGAGTATTTGCATCCCCACGATGAACGATATAGGTCAGGTTGCATTCTGTTGTCGTAAGTTTCTGCCTTGTGCTCGGTTCCCAGGTCCAAATAAACACTATTGTCACGTTACTAGAGGCGTTTCTAAGCTAAGTTTAGCATAGAAACGCTTTTGTATTGACAAAGTTAGGTGACTAGAGATACCTACCTAGCTGTAGCTTGATCTGGTCAATTTCAACCATATATGAAGTGAAAGGAAGGGCTTTTGCAGAATTAAAGAAATTTTAATAAGTTTAAAGTAAATTCGCAGCAGTAGCCCGGAGCCTTGATTTTTCGAGTACGTAGGTAGGTATTTAATCAAACCTCAAATAAATCCCATTTTGCTTTCCTAATAATATTATACAACCTTATTTTTTATTCATTACAAACCTCTTAAGGGGTCATTGTACTTATCATTATGAACAACTTTTACTATGGGAACAAAGCTGAAATGGCGAAAAAAAAAATCTGCTGTTCCCTACATTTTGACGAGATATGCGAACATAAATGTATGGAACAGCAGATATTTTTTTCGCGATTGCAGCTTTGGTCCCATAGTAAAAGTTGTTCATAATGATGAGTACAATGACCCCTTAAGAAGTTTGTAATGAATAAAAAATAACGTTGTATATAATATAGCAGTGGTGGCCCAGTGGTAACTCAAAACAAAGTGGTGGTCAAGTGGTAAACTGCTCTCAAAACGGTGAAGGAAAAACATCGTGCGGAAACCGGCATGTCTTGGAACCAAAAATTCGAAGACATGTGACATCTACCAACCCGCACTGGGCCCGCGTGGTGGATTACGGCCCACTCCCTCTCACAGAGAGGAGGCCTGTGTCCCAGCAGTGGGAACATTGATAGGCTGATGATGATGATGATAAATATATTAATTAACACTCATATTATATTTGAATTTTGAAGCACCTCATTTTCTGAACGTCAAGTGATTCCTAGTTTTGGTGTCTTAAAAATACTAAATAGCTAAATAACTGCGACTTATAGCTACTATTGGTACATCGGCTTTACCCCTTCGAGCAATAAAGGTTATATATTATTTAGGCACGTCTCCCTATTTTGCCAACCGTATAAAATGGTTTTGCGTTCAGTACTTGCATGTTAGTCATCTATACCATCAGTCTATCTGTTGTTGTGTAATCACGTTGTTCTTTTACACTACACAAAGGATTTTAATGCAGTTTTCACCACCATTTAGATAATTTATTCCGGAAGGTTTATAATTATAAACTAACAAACATAATAAACTTAAAATATAAACTAACATAAAATAAGGAAATCACAATATTTTGTCATGTTATAAAAACCGTGCCATGCAGGGGCGGGTCGCTAGTAGTGATTTAAATATTAAAGCACTGATTATTATTTCAGATGCCGTCTAACTTCCGTAACGTCACTATAAATTGGGGTTCTGCTCCTGAACTGGCGTGCTCACCCCAAAATCAATTTTTCACTAATTAATTAGTTTATTCAGTTCAGGAGGGTGTTTATTCGCTACCTAATCAGATTAATAATACAATCAGCTTATTTTAGCCACGTTAGCTGTTTCGTTAGTATTTTGTTAGAACAATATAATGTTTTGTCATGTAGGCACTTACTACAATGAGCATTCAAAATGCAAACAAAGTAGGTACATCTTTACACAGTAAGATGAAATCGGAAACAATACACATAATATTGTCTTATATTCTTGGAATATCATCGTATCGTATTGGGGCTTGCGGCTAAGTAATAACAGCCGCACGCTACGCTTGCAGCGGTTGATCCGTGGATGGGTGACCACCTATACATTCCAAGACCCCTCCGTGCCTCGGAAAGCACGTTAACGTGTTGGTCCCGGCTGTCATTCGTGGATCTTTGACAGTCCTTGCGGGTCGTCAGAAGTCCGAAAGTCTGACAACCATAGTCATACCAAGAGGTATCGTGTTACCCAGTAACTGGGTTGTGTAGGTCAGATAGGCAGTCGCTCCATGTAAAATACTGGTATTCAGCTGCATCCGGTTAGGCTGGAAGCCGACCCCAATATAGTTGGGAAAAGGCAGCTGATAATGATTCTTTGAATTTCGTCTATGGCAATTTATTTTCCGTCGTCCTTTTCTAACGTAAAAAGTCAACCTCAGCAATGTGCTCTTAAATTAACATAAAACTAACCAGAGATTATATTAATACAAGAATGAAGGATTTCATCATACTCCTTCATCCCAAATTATTTGAAGTTCGTGCACTTAAACGTGCTTTATTATTTTTTGATAAGTAAAATAACCTAAAGTATTTGACCCACGGTTACCAAACCGTTACCGTTTTTTGTTTTTGTGTGCCCACAATATGCACACAAAAACAAAAAACGAATAAAACTTTAAATAGCATTGTGTGCTTCATGGCTGCGCCAAATAGGCTCAGTTCAGCATAAATGCCAGACAACTAGTGCCTGACGCTGGTATATCTTTTGCGTGCACGAAATAAACGATTTATCTATAGGTATACCTTCATTCCTTTGCATCACATCAGATATTACCTACTATCCCGAGTGTTCTTTTAAAAAGATAATAAGCTTAGCTATTTAACTACCTGGACAGTATTCACATAAAGATGAACCCGCCCGAAGTGAGTGTAATTTGAATGTAGTCATGACACATTTTTGCATAGGTTTGGTTAATTACTACTGCATTCTTGTACGATTTAATACCAGAATTTCAATATTAAAGGTGAAATTCTGAGTCATGTTATAAATATTCGTTTGCTAGACGAAAATGTGTCAATTTATGGCATATTATTATTCTTAAAACAATGTGATCGTTATATAATGATTATGTTCTAATTACCATACTGCTTTGAGGAAAAAACATGAGGTGTCTCATCTTTAATGACACAAGGTCGTATCAGACGAATGAGGTAAAGCACCTCATGTTTTTTTTTTCCTTTTTTTTTTAGATAATCCTAACTTAATATTATAAATTCGTAGTGAGTTTGTTTATTTGTTAAGCTTTCACGCTAAAAAGAATGAACAGATTTGGAGGAATGCATATATCACGACCTGGAGAAGGCCATAGAATAATTTTTATCTCGATATTCCCACGTGATCGAGACTTTTGCTGCTAATAGGTTGATAAGCATGGCAAAAACCGAATGCTCGAAAGTGCTATAAGTCATCTGCAACAACCAGGGACTTTTGTGTGGGGAATATTGAAGAAATCTGCCTTAAATTTTACAGGCTCATGGAGAAATAAAATGCACATGAGGAAATTAACACACACATATAATCCCAAACGGTTATGTATTTCGGTTTTTTGTGTTACTGCGTTTTCCCATATGGAATTTCTCAGTAGGTAGCTCCCCGGTGACTGGATTTGTGCCTGGTTGATGGGTAGGCTCGCTCCCTATTCTTCTTTTATTTAGTTACTAACCTGGTGTCAGAGTTTTAAAACCACCCATGGGCCTCTGACTTGGCTTCACATGCCGTCGAGATATATCTCTCAGGCATGCCAGTTTCCTCACGACCCTCTATTACATTGGACTTAAAAATAACTGTGTGAGGTTCTTTTTGTTTTATTTTTTTTTACTTTCATAGATCTGTCTTTTTTGCGCAATCTCTAAAGAATTCCAATCATCGCATGATCTCGGAGAAAGTGTCCAGTCTTTCTTCGTCAATGACATTAAACTTCCCAGTTTTATTTTCTCTTTTTTTACAGCCTACAGACCTAAAGTAGTCCAATATAAAAGGAAAATTCAAAATAAAACAAACTACCCTCGTTACTCTGCAGTCTTTCAAATCTTGACAATGAAGATTACACACAATTGCGAAAAGATAAGTCAACAAGGATTTAGATACTTATTATATTTAGAATTATAATACAGGATTTTGTTCACAAAACAAGATGAAGTACATACACACAAAGCCTGCTTAACGAAGAAGTTACAACAAAGATATGACGACGTGTCACGGTTAGAACATGAATTCAGGCGAAAAAATGGATGACTAATTAAATTATTTATGAACTATATGAGTATAATATATGAGTATTATTTTTTCTGCCCGCGACTTCGTCCGTTAAAATTTCTTGTTTTGATATTAAATAATATCCTATGACACTCAGCAATACTGTAGCTTCCCATTAGTGAATAAAAATTCGGAATCGGATCGGCAGTCCCGAAGATTACCCCACTCATGTAGTGGTTCGTAACCATGCACAAATAGATAAGTCAGCCACAGGAAAATCCAGTGAAGCAGCCACGACCTTAATGGTCACCTGAGAGATGACCTATTAAAAAAAAAAGTTCAGAGACAGTTCGATAACGATAGGTACGACACACAGCCGCTAACCGCGTCACTCGTTCTTTATACCTATAATTATAATTATTGTTAATAAACCGTGTTTAGTTATAGTAACTTCATCATTAAATTCATTGTGTTATACTGAATGAATAATTTCATTTTATCTACTATAGAACCACACCCTGTGTTATAGGTTCTATAGTAGATAAAATTTTCAAAACAAAAGTTCTTTACTCACTTTAATAGATTGAGAAGCTACAGTAGGAAGGTACAGACGCCAGCACATCAACCTACTCCAATCTGTCAAATTTTCCCAATCAACATTGAACCTTATACTTTAGCGATAATGTTGAAAATCTATTAAAGAAATTTAACAGATTGTAGTAACTTGATGTGCTGTGTCTGTACATAGTAAGAGCATGTATGAAAAACTGACTATAAAAACTAACTTAGTTTAGCTGGCGGTGGACGATTCGAAGCGAGTTGTAGACCAAGAGCTAAGCTTAGTTAGTTTAGCTTAGTTCGCATAGCTGAGGTATTTTTTCATACTTGTGTGCAAACCGCAAACAATTAACAAAGTATGAAAAATTTTCTCAGCTCCTGTGTACTAAGCTAAACTAAGCTTAATTCTAGGTCTGAAACTTTTGTCATAATGTTTATAAATTATTTATCAATGCCACTGCGGGCTATTATCGATTTAGCCGATAATTCTCAGAGTTTTCATTATCAATCTCTGGTTAATGCTCAAGTCCTTGCAAAGTCAAATAGTTTATTTCAATTAGGCACCAAAAATCACTTTTGAATGTCAAAATTAATAGGAACAAAAATAAAAAAAAAAAAATCGTAAAAAAACATCAATATCATTGCAACCAGAAAGTTCCCAGGTATGATACAGGATGTTTATGAAGAACAAGTGACTCTCGGCTTCGATAAGGGTATTTTTACACCCGTATGTTGTTCACTATGGCAATCATAGTTGTAGATATTGCTCTTGTCTAGACAGTCTCCAGCTGAGAAACCCCTGCTTATTGACGATCAATTTGTATGCAAAGAATTTATCAAAAATTTCAAATTAATAAGAAATGTTTGTTATTATCTGCCTTAGCAAAAGCACAGCATTATCAGCCTGTACCGTTCCCCCTCCTGCGATATAGCCCTCCTCTCTATCTATACTAATATTATAAAGAGGAATGATTTTTTTGTTTGTTTGTTTGTTTGTTTGTACCGAATAGGCTCCGAAACTACTAGTCCGATTTGAAGAATTCTATCAGTGTTAGATAGCCCATTTATCGAGTAAGGCTATAGGTTATATATCATCACGGTAAGACCAATAGGAGCGGAGTACCAATGAAGAATGTTTCAAAATCGGGGGGTTTTTTTAGCGTTAGCCCAAAGTAACTATTCCACGCGGACGAAGTCGCGGGCAGAAGCTCTAGTAATATAAATACTTAATATAATTTTATTTAGGAACATAAAGGTTTTGTAGTACATGAGGGACTTATAAAGTATGCATTATTGATAACATGGTGTAGCTACAATGAATTGTTGGGTAAATCGCGGCTCTCCTAGCTAGATCACTGAGTAAGACAGTTTCGACTCCCAATTTGAGTATCACAAAAATCGATTGGTGGTTAAACTGCTTCACCCACAATAATACCAATTTATAATTCCAATTTATACAAAATCATCTGTCAATAGGTAGATTGAATAAATCTGAAATCATCTTCAGTTCAGGTTCTACGAAAACACTACCAACTATACAAAACTACTAAAGCCATTAGCCAATCGTGACAGATAAGAAATTAGATATTCAACACAAACACAGAATTATTCAACCTACCTGCAACGCTCATAAAGACTATAATTCCGATAAAGTCACACCCGCGAAAGCTTTAATGCCTACATTTGTAATCAGGGCCGCGTTCTAACATAGGTATTCCACTAACTAAAGTTGGTTATAAACGTGCAAAATGAGTTTAAATCCGCCGACTAAATTAAAGTTGGTTTACCTTGTGATTACTAATTCTATTCAGAATAATTTCAGAAATACATGTTTAGGTAAAATACTTTGTTTTCATTGTTTGGAGTCTAAATTTCAGACGCTGAAAATGTTTCTTTAAACAACAATGATTTTGATTGCAGTTCTTACCTTGATATCTACTCGCGTCTAATTACATAGAGACTTTGCAAAGACGACTAATGGGCCTCATTAAAAGACTAAAAGTCACCCAAAGGGCAATGGAGAGGGCTTTGCCTGGAGTTTCCCTGTGTGATCGACTCAGAAATGAAGAGATCCGCAGGAGAACCAAGGTAACATAGCCCGAGGCAGGGCACATTGCTCGCAGAACACATGATAGGGCCGAAAAGTTCTGGAGTGGCGACCGCGTACCGGAAGGCGTAGCGTTGGAAGTCAAGCAAGGTAGACCGATGACTATAATTGTGAAGGCCTCAGGAATCCGCTGGATGCGACAAGACCACAACCGGTCGAAGTAGCGGTGCTTGGGGGAGGCCTTAGTCCAGCAGTGGACGTCTTTTAGCTGAAATGATGTTGATGATGATGATTGCAAAGGCACTGAATTCAGTGTGATCACCAACCCGATCAAATACCGAGGTTAATGTGGTGATATCTTTCCGACAATTAAGACATCCCCACATTGCCAATTCAAGCAGTGGTGAAGGTGGAAGGAAATTATTTACAGATTGATCCGAGAAGAACTATGATTATGTCGTTTTAGGACAATATGTAGGAATTTAAAAAAAAAACATTATGTACCAGGTACTTACCTCGGCTTCGTAAAAAGTGATAATTCAAAATCAATTAAAATGAGGTTAATCAGGAACTGACAAGCGTCCTAACTCTGGTTAGAAGAAATAATTGGTTAATAGACCAACAAATTAACAAAACTCATTAACAAATTAACGATGATGCCAACTAAATTGCATATTCATAAAATTTAAATTTTAGCAACCAATTGGAGTTATTAAAAGGCAATAAAGTCATTTTACGAGTTACGTCTGACTGTTTTTTTTTCTTTGGAATTTATATGGAATGACATCATTTAGGAGATCTTCTGGTATTGTGTTTTAGTTCCTCAATGTCTACGTATCTGCTCTAGTTAAAAACCGATGCCTTCAAGGAATAATTTAAAATAATGGGTAACTTATAACATCATATCAGCCTATAATGTTCCCACTGCTGGGACACAGGCCTATGAAAGGGAGTGGGCTGTAATTCAACACGCGGGCCCAGTGCCGATTGGTAGATGTCACATGTATTCGAATTATTGGTTCTAGGACATGCTGGTTTCCTCACGATGTTTTCCTTCACCGTTTTAAATGGATAACGCGCCTGTAATAAATATCACTTAATATATTTAACAATTCTTCAATGAGACTTTTCTATTAAGTTTTAAAAGTCAACTTTCAAAATGATAGAAGCGTTTACCTATACGGATAACAGTCGATATCAATTAAAGTATATATAAAATAGTTCAGCTTCATAGATTTCTAGTAACAAATCAAACGCTAATACAAAACCAATGAACAGATTAGCAAAACATTTAGTCAAATCTAAAATATTACAAATACCTATATTTTTGGTTTTTTCGTTAAAAATGAAATGATTTATGATTTTACACGGCCTTGCACTGCACCGAAAAGCATATTTTACATTATTCACGGCTTTTTATATAGAGACGGCTTCTTTGAAGTTCCTATTTTTGTTTTAAACGTTATCACGTTTTGTCATCATCTGTTTCTTATTGGTATGTGAAGCAATAAATTTGAAGATAATTGCCATAACATCTATGTGATCATTTGCTTCAATAAATTTACTGAGATCATCAATCCGTATCCGTGCCTCGGAAAGCACGTTAAGCACGTTTGGTCCCGGCTGCTATTTGTTGATCTTTGACCGTCGTTACGTCGTAGTCAGAAGACTGAAAGTCTGACAACCAGTCTTAATAAGGAATCGTATAAGCCAGTAACTGGGATGTGGAGGTGAGATAGGCAGTCGCTCCATGTAAAATACTGGTATTCAACTGCATTCGGTTAGACTGGAAGCCGACCCCATCATAGTTGGGAAAAGGCTAGGCAGTTGATGATGAATCCGTATTCCAAGCAAGATACCTAAACAATGATTTACTGTGAAAAGAGTTCTAGGCGATAGGTAACTTGGTTCCATAAATTGCACAATGATAACACAGGAGGAGGATTGGTATGCATTTTTCCCTAGGGTGTAATGTCTGCAAAAATTTAACGTAGGCGTCCTACTGACCTAGCAAAACCATAATACTTTGATCACATAAACAAACTAATCAAAAGATCTTTATGCTACACGATATGGCTGAAAACTAATGAAAACCACTGCACTTTACAGCAGCAACTTACGTTATATCCCACCTATGTGTATATATCTGTAGCGTTAAGTAAACAAATACATTATAATATAAAAGTATCGAAATTATTAAAATAGCAGAAACAAGATATTATTTTACGAACCAAATTAATAGTAACATTCATACCAGACTCCTCATTATGTTAATTAATCTTATTTATTCGATAGGTAAATAAATTAGGTTCGTTATTTGTTATATTTGTACAAGAATAAATTACAAAACCCCCTTGGGATTAGTTAAAATATTATTATTGTAGGTAATACCTATTGCAGCTGTGCTCCGCGTTTTCATTCTCAGTCTACAGCTTTGTCCACTGTTAGAACATATTGCTACTTATTGGTATGTCATAGACACATAGCTCGACGCGTGGCCATTCTCATTCAGCAGCTACCAGTGTCTCCTCGAAGATCTTCGCTCCTGGTTTCAGGGCGTCCTACTCTACGCTTGCCGATTACTTTTTGTAGGTACCGTAGCCGTCAAAATTATACTAAATGTTAGATCAGCGGGGTAATTGCGTAAAATACTCATAATCTCAATGCCATTAATTTTGACATTCAGCAATATTCATTGAGTTAGTTACGCAGTCGAGCAGACAAATATTTCAAATTATATTTTTATCTCCTTTATTTCATCAATCATCATACATATTAATAACATTTTTAAATATTAGAATATATAAAAATATAGAAACATTTAAAAATGTAAAAAGTAGTAGCCCACCGGTATCGGGATCAGGATGTAAGATATCGGCGGCCAGAAAGAGGAACCTTCCGAAATGCGAGCCGTGTCCAGCAGTACCGTTTTCTGAATCAAGCCCTTGATTCAGCTGCCCAACGAGAGCCTCCTTTGGTGTTGGTCGAGGCTTTTGGCAATTAAGCCATTGGCTGATATGACTATCGCTTGCTTATATAGTTAGTATGTATGTATTTATGTATCTATTATATAGCATTTATCTATGTATCTGTTATACTTTAATATAATATTATACTTTTTATTTGCACCCAAGACAGCCCCATTTTATGTCCAGAATATCACTGTCCATTCCAAGGTTGCCTGGAAGAGATTGCAGTAAGCGATAAGGCCGCCCATTGTATATTTTGTAGTGTATTACTTTTTCTTCTTGTAATGTATTATCTGGTGTACAATAAAGTATATACAAAGAAATAAATAAATATCGGCACAATAATCGCTTATTTTTATTATTTATTTTAATTTTATAAACAACTAGCTGACCCGGCGAACTTCGTATCGCCTAACAGTCGATTCTTTAATTTTTTATTTTTTTAAGTTAATATGTCAACAATTACCTACATTATGTCAAAAATTAAAAATTATAAAACTCACAAAATTCTTTTAATAGTCACTAAAAAATCACAATGAAAATCACAATTTCAGAATTCTTTTTTTTTTTTTTAATTTTTCCATCCTCGTACTTCAAGGAATATTAAAAAAAAAGAATTAGCGAAATCGGTCCAACCGTTCTCGAGTTTTGCGCTTAGCAACACATTCAGCGACTCATTTTTATATTATAGAAGATGTATTCTGAATTTCTTTTAAAATCCTGCATATTGTGATTGAATGTGTGTAGTATATTAATTGAGGTACAGGACATAATCCATTTCAAAACGTTACTTACAGTCTGTTAAGAGGCGTTTAAACGTCAAAGTAGGTAGTAACATCCATATGTTACTCCATACGTTAATAATGGACATTTTAGATAAACGTCTATTATATCCTTTATTGTCCATACAATAATGGAAATTATAGACGTTTAATCACCTCTTATCCATATGTAATGTTAAAGCCATGTCTGTTTGTGCAAATATCTCCACAAACTTGCACATTTAATTATAATATCAGTAAGAATTACCAAGAATTCTATGACACATCATACTGCAGTACCTGGTCGCCCAAGCACTGCTCGAGTGGAAATAGAGAAAATGAATTTTCTCAAATAGGAGACCTAGCTAGATCGAATTTTCGACCCCATAAACCAATTTGCAACTTTCATCGAAATCGTTATTACCGTTTTCGAGAACGTGAATAAAAAATAATAATAATTTATAAACATACTAGGTGCCCGCCCCGGCTTCGCACGGGTAAGCACTTATCTACGGCGCACCTACCTACCCTAACTACCTGCCTACGTACATACATACCTACCTACCTACCTACCTACTTACCTACCCTACCTACGGTAAGTAGGTACCCTACATACATACATACCTACCTACTTGCATATCTACCTACCTACTCTACCTTCACCTACCTATCCTAAGAACCATCTCCTTACTATAACAAACACAACAAAAAAGAATGATCGAAATTGGTCCAGCCGTTCATGCGTGATGCCGTGACCAAGGAAATAGGGATTCATTTTTATATATATAGATATACTAATATTGCTCATTTAATAGTATAGACGAGACTACAATCGTCATCAAAGTGTAATGTCACTTTGCAGTGATATGAACAGCATCCGTGAGTGACGTTCGTGTAATAACCACGCATCTAAATTGACATTAAATGTCTTTCCCTATTGCATAGTGTTGTGCGGTTGTGAGGCTATGCATAGCCGATGATGGTGTGGCTCGTTAGAAGACAGAATAATGTGGAAATAATTGGTATTTTGTAAAATGTAACCGTGTTTTTCTATGTCACATTGTTAACCGATTATAGTTTTCCTGGTTGATAGACCAAATTTTCCAGAAGTATTAGACCCCATGAAATGTTTTTTTGTATAGTGTTGGCTTCGTATAGCCTGTTTGTCGACAAACATAGGGTCGTAACACATGGTGAGAGATAGGTTTCCTTTTAAAAAGCAAAGTGACCGATGACGTTGATGCGTATTGTAGAATCCTGTGGGAACTGCTCATCAGCTTCGTATTATAGAATATACTAGCTTCTGGCTGCGACTTCCGTCCACGAGGACGTCGACCATGTTGTAAAAAATCCTTCACTGATAAAAAGCGTTCTATCAGTGAAGCATTTTTGTAATTAGATTAGTGGGTACTTCCAGAGATTAGGCAGGTACCTCTTATAAACAAACAGTTAGTTCTTATACCTAGTTAATTACTTTTGGAAAATATTTAATTGGTCCTCTAAAAACTTATTCTCCATCGAATGATAGGCTTTTTTAAATTAAGGGACCTCTAAAAAAAATCTTCTTTTGCTTCTGATGATGCATTCTTTTTTTAATAACTGAGCCTCATATTTACTTTCTTGCCTTTTCTCACAGTTGTTCGCAGTAAGCATTTTAGAATTTTTAGGAACCCAAAATAAGAATTATTTAAGATTCACAAAAAGAGTCAAATGAATCATTATTGTAAGTATTAGTGTTCAATAATATTTTTAGGAAAACAAAATGAGAATCTTTTGAAGTTTGATTAAGTGCCTTTATTTTTGATACGTTTAAGTTTTATACAATGATGATAAAAAAGAATTTGGAGACATCTTCCCAAGTATTAAAGCCTCCTACCGACAAATGCGGGCGTTTCATCAACGAAACGGAGAAAGAGGGATACCCTCTTGTTAAGTGTCTCATGAGAAAAAATACGTCATCAATTTTACTCTTCAAGCATTTATCTTTCTTTAAATAGATGAGGAAAAAAGTTCATCGATCCAAATACCTAGCGTTTTTATTTATAAATATTATCTCATAGTTCTGTATTTATAACATAACAATATTGATAGGTATTAGGTAAGAAAACAGGCTAACATGATTATATCATGTGCTATAATCGGTAGAGATTAGATAGATTTTCAACATTTAAAATAACTAGCTATTGTGTCATCAATTAACGTGATTATCATTAATTAGGTGAAACATGAAACCTGTATTCTAGACTATGTTTATTCTAGACTTAAAATTTGACTCTTGAAATAGAGTAGAAATTGGTAAATTTAAATTCGAGATGATTCAAAAAACGGGCCTTATTTGTATTTTGTTCGCGACTGCCCAAAAACGAGTATGGTATTGTTACGTTTAGCAGTAAGTTATAAATACAAAAATTACACGGCTATATCGGCTATCAATCACCGGCCATCGTTGAGCCAACAATCAGCATAGCCGCAAACCACTAATACTCGTATCCACATCACTAAACTCGATGACTGCACGCATTGCCAGGGCGGACACGTCATCTCATTACCGGCTTTATTGCGGTGTAAATGTAAATAATTGATGCTGACCACGCAATGGCTAGTAAATGGAGTGCTGACTGAATTTGTTTGATGCATGGGGTATATATAAACATGCGCAGTAAATCAATTTTGTATCCTGTGAAAGTGAGAGTGCAATAAAGGGTCACCATTTCTAAATTTGAAAAATCCTGATAAAAAGCCGTATTAAAAAAAAAACACAAACATGTTCTTTCAATCATTCTTTTTCGGTCTTCTTTTTATTTTTTCTAATAAAAATCTCCGGACAAATGAGAAGGCTGGGAAAAGTCTTGACGGGAAGGTAAAAAGCCGGACTAATCCGGACAGATGGTAATCCTCGTTGATTTTATTGAAAAAGTATTTAAACTAGTAGTTCTGCGAACAGTAGACCTCGCGAGCACAAACTTTTTGGGAAAAATTAACCGCTTAGCTTGAGGCTTAAGTGCCTGCTACACGGTCGCAAACCGCATCCCGACAGAGGTGACAAACGTTTTCACACACACACACGCTACCCCATAATACAGGACAAACGAGAAAAAAAATTACGTGTAGGGTGAGGAGGTACCCTAAAAAACAATCATGATTTTATTTTACGACTTTGTCGGCGTGATTGATAGTATAGACCTATACCTACCAAATTACAGCTTTCTAGTACTAAGATTCTCTGAGCTAAGCCGCTGACAGACAGAAAGACAGGCAGACGGACATGGCAAAACTAAATCAGTTTATTGTGTACTACAGAACCCAAAAAACCAGACAAATTATGAGTAAAAAATTTGTAGGCCAGCTAGAAAAATTAACAAATAGGTTTGAATAAATAGCGAGCAATTTACTGCATTTGAGGAGGTATTCTGCTCATCATGCCGAAGATCCTGATCAGATCTTTACCAATTTTTTTTGAGACTATCTTAAAGTTACTTTCTTTCAAATGAAAAAAGAACCATCGAAAACGGATTTCATAAGGCGGAGATATCCAGCAGCCCCCTTTTTGCCCCATTTTGGAGGAAGTACCCCTCCAATCAAAAATCCCCGACGACAAAAAATTACAAAAAATTCATAATACCTGTATGCCAAGTTTCATCCAGATCGGTTGTAAAATACGACCTGTACACGAGTACGTACAAACTGACACACGAAAGAAAATTTTGCCAGTTGATGCAGAGACGCTTCGCTCGCTACGCTCGCTCGGTCAATTATGTAGTTTCCTATAACAGCTACGTATTGGGGTTTTATGTTGTGAGCTTTTCATAGGCTCAGTTTACATGATACTTTCGAATAAATTAAGCTCATATTGGAGGCGATCCACGAATATCGGCAGCCATGTTAAAAGTTCGGTGGTCACAGTATTTCCTTGTACATTGACAACAGTCCATAGCAATAGCCTCTGTTTCCGCACATCAAATCTCGATGCAATATATACATTACCACTTCATGTGCTAACTACTCTGTGACGCTTCGTATTACTGAACTATTCATAGAATACGCCACAGCGAGCAGGGACGACTTAGTCCACTGTCTGCGGACTTAGACGGCCGTAGGCGGTTGTCCCGGGTGTCCCAAACAATTGTTCACTAATTGTTCCTACTTGCCTCCGTCAGCCCCTATAACAAGGATGTATTACAAGAATTCTATAAACCTTGCCGTTCAAACTCGATTATTTGATAATAAACACTGATTTTGATACTTTCGTATATCGGTTTTGAAAACTCTTATTTAGAGTAAATCGATTTAGTTCATAAGTTCCTTTATTGAGTCACATCATGAACTTTTTTTGTATATTTTATTTTGGCAAAAGCATCAGACCCGCAATATTCATTACCTTAGCGCATTCTCCTTAAAAACAAATAATTATGACTATCCAAGTTATAGGAGTACCAAGTACCTAGACTTGTTAGGAACTCCTATAACTTTACTAGTTCCTTTATTTTAAAGTTTTGAATAAAGTAAGAAGTTTCTTCGCGAGCAATCCTGCCGGCTTAACGTTGAATCCGGCTGAAGCACTGCTTTTCCTGCAATGAAAAGAAAATGAGGGAGATAAGTGTTTTGCATTTTGTACCGGTTTTAAGTTTTCTTAAGTTCATGTTCATATAAAAATACCTACTGTCTAATCTAAATAAACGTTAATCATGTTAAGTTCCTTATTCCTAGTTAATTTACCACCACTGTTATGTACGCCGTAGCCGTACGAAATTAATTATTTATAAAATTGACACACGTCAATTTTCTGTCTTATAGCCATTGTCAAAGAATGACAGTTGTGATTTGAATATACGGACAATTGTATTTAGTATACCCAAATCGCTTGAGCGTGGCATAAGCGGTCATTGCCCTTTCCCTAATATCTCTCCATAGCAACCCAAACAATAAACTAAGTACAGTTTTTCGTTATTGGAACATGTTGAAGATCACGATAGGTATTGATTCAGGACGTCAACGGACTAATAAAGTCCGTTGAGTCAGTTAGGGAAATAAATATTGCTAGAAAATGTAGCTGGCAATGACTCCTATAGCCACACTAAAGCGACTCTGGTATAGTCAATTTTTTCCCTGGCTGAAATCATATGAATGGCCAAAATCATTGTCCAAATGAGAATTTTTCTGACTTTGGAAGGATTGTAAAATTTGTATAAAGACTAAGTACGCTTTATATTGACGACGCGATGAGAAATTTCGTTTAATCAGTCAAGGTTGAATTTAGGACATGAGAATGACACCTGTGGTTATTAATATGTATAAAAATAACATATTCAAGCGAACAAACAACGCAGTTACAATTTTATGCACAATAACATTCCTAATACAAAATAATTTAATTAGTGATATATTTAGGTACACTTGACAAATCTTAAATAAAATATATAATTTAACAATATAATTATATTTTATTTAAGATTTGTACAAGTATGAGTGTAAGTAAGTATAAGTAGTATTATGTACAAGTATATTATTCCTTATTCATATTCTAGTTCGCTAGTTAGCCACATTTCATATTTCCATACAGTAATATTGCCAAATTAATTAAAACAGCGAGATATTGCACGACTCTTAATGCGAAGCATTAGAGTGTGCTCTACTATCGAAAAAATTTTTTTGCCCCATTTCTGTAACTGTTTTTATTGTTACACTCCTGCTAGTACACAGAACCTACTTAATTTATATACCATTGTATAGATGATTAAATGAAGATTAATACTGTACTTTTTAACAATTGATTTAATGCAGCAGAAATGGAAAAAGCATCAAAATTGTTGAAAAAAAATTCCTGTCCGTCAATTTATGAACCCTGAAAACATTGTAGCTTGCGATAAAATCAATTAATTGAGTCAATTTTTTTTTTATACATTCGTTTCAGCTCTAGAAGGAACCCTATTGAAAATTGCTCTTTTATTCAAAGTAGTTTAATTATAATTAATAAAATACTAACTAAAATATAATATCTTTATCTTAATATTTCCAACCTTTGACCAAGTTGCCTAGCAACCGCCAAGTAAATATCTTTGTCAGTCTTTGACATTACGACTTCATGAAAAGTGATAAATTGTTCATTTTTGTTAAAAACTATGTTTTAAATTTCTTTTTCGTTTATGAATGAGTGTTATGTATGAGGCGTGCACTTTTGGATTTTCCAAACTATTTGACATCTATTTTTGCAACGTTGCCAACTTTCAGAATAAACGCTTTTATGGAAAACAAATAAATAATGATAAAGGAGCTCATTGGGCATAAAAAAATTCGTCCTCACTGCTGTCAGTGGAAAAAGTACCTACCTAAAAAGCTGGCAGCGTTGCCACGTTGGATGGAAATGCTGATTCTTGATTATAGAATAGAATTTTCTTTATTCGAGTAACCAAGACTCAAAAATATTGTTAGTAAAACTTACGACTATGTTAGTCAGCACAGACACTAAACAAAAACAAGGAAAACAATACAAGCACAAACAACAAATAAAAAAAGAAATAACGGTAGGTCACCGTTGCGACATCCCATGAGAGACGGCACAACAGTGACCCACGTATGCACAGTCCAGGCGACTCGCAACCATGCTTAAGACACTGTTGGAGCTGCCCCACACCCTGCGCACCAGGGAAGCGCACCTCTTACGCATTGTTGCGTAAAAGCAATCTACATGCGCATCTGCGAACATCCCTGATGCACTACAGAAATGGGGCAGCCCCACCAGTATCCTAAACGCATTGTTATATTGAACGCGGAGAGCGCTATACGATCTTTGCGTATATCTAGCCCACAGGCTGCACGTGTAAAAAGTGGTACAGTAGGCTCGAAAGAGCGTGATTTTAACTGGAAGTGAGCATCGTGCAAACCTGCGAGCCAGCATGTTCGCTCTAACCGACAACGCTCTCCGCTCCCGTTCAATGTCGTCATCGTCTTTGAGATTGGGGGTTAATATATGACCTAAATACTTAAACTTATAGACCCTTCTCAAAGCCAACTCCCACGGTGCGCCATATCGCGGACGCGCACCAGGCCGCACGAGGACGCACCGCCACGCACGCGTTCAACGCGCGTCTGCGCTACCACGCACGCTAGGTTTCCCACGGTGCGTCGTGCGCGTGCGTCCGCGATATGGCGCACCGTGGGAGGGCGGCTTTAAAGGCGTGCCATAAAGTAAAACAGGTGGTAGCTTGTTAGGGCTCTTACCCCCAGCCTCAAAAATCATGATCTCTGACTTCTTGACGTTATATGCCAGACCATGTAACTTAGCATACGCCTCACACTGGGCAACCAGTTTTCTCAACCCACAGATTGACGCGCTCAGCAGCACCATGTCGTCCGCGTAACTGATATTATTAACGCAGATACCGTCTACGTAACATCCAACCCTGGTACTGCTGAGCTCGGCAATCAGTTCGTTAATATAAAGGTTAAAGAGCGTAGGCGAGCTCAACCCACCCTGCCTCACCCCACACTCCAACCCGTATGGATGAGACAACGCCCCAGTCCATCGTACGGTGTTGATCTGGTTTCCAAACCAAAACATATAAATATTTAAGAGTTCTGTTGGTAAATTAACCCGTTCTAACTTACTCCATAACACATCATAGGAAACCAGATCAAAAGCCTTACATAGGTCCAGGAAGCAGGCATAAATAGGCGTCTCACGCTTCATAAATATAGTCCTCTTCACCGTATCCGGCGACAGCGACCCAGACTAATTTTCTTTTCTTTCATGAGCTCTCTGATGACTAGCAAAACCAAATTTGGTCTTGAAAACCCGGTCACACCGTGTACAGAAGAGCTGATCAGCATCGTTGTATGTGTATGTATAGGAAGGCTTTGGGCGACTTTTGGGCGATAATGATCTCTTCTTATACTTTTCAAAATGCGAAATAAACAAAGTTATGCAATCTAGAATATCTTGAAGTCTATATTTATATAATATTGTTGTAAGAATGGAATACTAAAACTAAAAGAAAAAATAATGAATAAAAAAAAATCATGATGAGGTCACATTAAAAAGAAAATAATAATTTCGAGCATTTGCATACAAATGACATTTTTAGAGACAGGTAGTACAATAATAGGAATTTATCTTACTGTTTTTGTTTGTCTAAGCTTTTAATAGAACATTCTGGCTTTACGTTATAAATAACTATACTTTGCCTTATGAATATTTTAAGTTCCTACGTATATGGAGTTAAATGAATCACTATTAAACGCAAATACATAAACATACACATTCCCCCAGTTTCTGTCTAGGAAATATGCCCATATTTCCTAGGCAGAAACTACAGACTTATGAAAAAATCATACGTTACTGATAAGTGATATCCAAAGTCTAAAGACATTGTTTTATACTAAGACCTAAATTATAGACCTCATTAATACGTCCACTAATACTGCTGAGTGTGCCCGCCTGCTGGTTGTGAGAAAGTGGGAGTCGGACCTCTGGCTTCAGATGCTCACCATCACCCAACATAGGCACTATGCTGGATGACAGCACTTTCCGGCTCGCTACAAATCTGCGTCTAGGCGCTCCTTGCGGGGCTCCACATTGCTGTCAGTGCGGCGAAGCAGTCGACCGCCTCGGATACCGAGGCCTTTCCTGCAGCAAGAGCGCTAGTCATTTGGTACGGCACGCAAGTATTGATGGCATCATCCGGGCTCTTGTCGCCAGCTGTTTTAGAACCCAAAGTGACGATGGGAAGAGGCCAGACGGAATTACCATAATGGCATGGAAGATGGGTAGGCCTTGGTTGTGGGATGCAACCTGTTTCGACAACCTCGCGCCATCTCATCTTTCTAATACGGCGTGCTGTGCTGGGGCGGCTGCTGCAGGTGCAGAAAATCTCAAACGGCGCAAATATAACAACAATTGGATTTTTCATTAGTAATTTCTCAGGAGCAGCCCGGAGTCTAGATTTGTGCCCGGTTGATGGCAATAGGCTCGCCCCTATTACATGGGACCTTAACATAACTGGCGAAATATGTGTGCAGCTACTACAATACCTCTGCCTAATCCTTTGGGGAAACAAGGCGTGATGTTATGTTATGTAAAATAGGTAAGTGTAGTATTAAAAAGTACCATCGAAGAAGTTCATATCTGTACACCGTAAGGGCTAATTCCGCTCGCAGCGCTCGGCCGCTATAGAACCGGGCCGGTAACAGATGTGGTCATCGTGTTCACGGGATTTGGTTTTCAAACTGCTTAGATAATTATGAAGTTTTTCGATAGTACCTATTAAAAATCTTTGACACACATACAATTTATCAGCATATTAATTACCCAAGAATTCCAAACTGCTTAATTGTAGAAGGTAGCGTGAAATATCTTATTACTCATCCATGCTTTTAACCTCTCGACTCCAACCGGTTTACAGCACAAATATCTTTTAATAGAATAAAAAACTTACATATGTGTATCTGATATGACAAGATGCAAGACTATATAAATTAACCGTCTGTTTGGTCTAGTGTTTAGACCACCTGCCTCAGACCCAGAGGTTCTTGGTTCGATTACCAGTGGGCGCAAAAATTTCTGCTCGGTTTGGTTGGTGGTCGGGCTTGTTCTAAGTCCGCCTGGCTAGCTACCACTATCTTATTTAAGTCTGTCGTCATAACAACAATGTTAACAGCATTGTTGTGTTTCGGCAGTTAGAGGTAAGATAGCCAGTTCTTCTGTGGTTGAGGATTCCGGGTGAACCTCGCTTCCAACTTCGGCCTGGTCATCACTTACCATCAGTTGAGATGAAGGCCAAGAGCGTCCTCGATGAGTATTAAAAATAAAAAAACTTGATAAGTTCGGTGCAATGTAGCAACGGGGTATGAAGTCATTAATTATATAATGCACAGAATATAAACCTACATCAAGGGACTTATCTAATATACGAATATTTTAGATTACATAGGTTTAAAATACAATTAAAACTATTTACACTACGTACTAAAAAACAATGAGTAACTATATTTTTTTTTTTTTTTTTAAACAAACTTCACTTAGGCGTCGAAGTATTCGTCCGAATCGCTGTCATCCGGAAACGTGCCCAGAAGACTGGCAGCATTGCCACGTTGAATAGCAATGCTAATTCTTTGGCTAAAGAACGAGCCAGCCCGGTCACGTGAAGTGTCGACCAGTCGGCGAGAAATTTCCTTAAAAAGGACACGCGCACTGGGGCCATACCCGAGCGTTTCGACCCCAAACGGCTCAAAACTGTAGTTACCTATAAGGTTACAGTATTTGCGCCGCTTGAGAGTCTCAGCAGCCGCAGCAGCCGCGCCAGCACAGCCCGCCGTGCTTGGAACATGAGATGGCGCAAGGGTTTTGACACAAGTTGCGTCCCACACCAGAGGCCTACCCACCTTCCAAGGCAACAACGTCATGTCGTCTGGTCTCTTCCCATCGTCACGTACCAAGCCGTTTGGTTCTAATACAGCTGGTACGCCGGCGGTGACAAGGGCTTGACGAATAATGTCGTAGATGCTGGCGTGTCGTGCAATGCGACCTGCGCTCCTGTAGCAGGACAGGCCATGGTGCCCGAGACTGTCTACAGCTTCGCCACAGTGACACCGATGCGGAACAATACAAGGTGCGCCCAAGCGGAGACACGTAGCGAGCCGAAACGATGAGTCATCCATCATGGTGCCTATGGTGGATGACGGGAGCGCCTGAAGCCACAAGCCTGACTCCCATTCTCCCACAGCTAACAGATGGGCACGCTCAACAGTATTAGGTATTAGAATATAAACTAAACAATGATTATTATCGTAATCATAAATAATATATGATTACTTATTAAAATGTATGGTTTTATTAACGCAATCTAAATAAAATAACACAATAAACATAATTTACAGATTAACATCTTAACTTAAGCTTCGTGCAGACTAGCGCGACGCGACACCGGTTATTGGTATACCGAGAAGTTTTCTTAGAAATTGTATTGTTCGAGTCGCGTCGCGCGACAAGTCGCGCTGGTCTGCAAAAGCCTTTATGGTCTGTTATAATAAATAACAACGAAACATTATTTTCCTTTTCCATTATTTGTCAGCAGTAGTATAAAAAGTAAATAAAACAATTAATCAAGTTAAATGGTAAGTTCTAATTTAGGTACTTTTTGTTTTTTTAGGCTAAGGGTTGGCACTCCATTTATTATGCTCTCTCTAATTTAACAAAGTCTAATTACAACTGGGACAGTTACTGTTATAAAAAGCCTACAGAGTCCTAGTTCTTTAGTTTTTATCTCTAAACAAGAATAAGACTGACGTCTTACCATGCTCTGAAGTTTAACATAAAAAAAAAAATTGACCTAATATACTGCTTGAAATTTTGCTTACCCTATAGACACCTACTAAGCAGTTACCTACAACCACAAGGGTGTCAGAAGGGTGTATTTTCTCATGCCTATGTTCTCCACCTAAGGCATATTAAGATTAATAGTTCAAAAAGACATCACATGACACCAACCAGCAGACCCATTGAAGAAATCAAAACCAAAGGAAGCCAACATAATGGAACACGCTCACAGTTGGCACGCCTGATCCCGCCGGAACCGGATGCCGTGTTAATTGGATATGTCAGATGCCTCTGGCTTTCTCGCCCCGAGATAGTTTCCCTAGTTGTGCTTACTAGACATTAATTATAAGGTACTCGTCTGTTCGCTGTCACTATGTGGAAGGAGGAGTCGTGTGTTATGTGCGAATTAGAATTTTAGTAGGTCTTGATGAGTTGTTGAACGAATATTTTGTGAATCAGTCGTTTCTCTATCACTAGTCACATAATTAATGTGTTCTAGTTTCTGCATGCGGCTTCGTCCGCAAGCATGGCGGAAATTATCCCACGGGAACATATTCCGGGATAAAAAGTATATTTTGTCCTAATCTAGGTCAAGGTCTACCCGTGTGCCAAATTTCATCCAAATCAGTTCAGCGGTGAAAGCGTAACTAACAAACAAACTCACTTTTGCATTTATAATATTAGTTTGCAACTTTGCATTGTTTTCATTTAAGTAGGTTTTTGGAGAGCAGTGGTGGCCCAGTGGTACGAGTTGTGTAGGTCGTATGTTCAAACCCAGGCAGGCGCTTTACTTAGTATAAATAATTTCACCACCACTGCTGTCAAAACGGTGAATGAAAACATTGTGAGGAAACCGACATATCCTAGAACCCAAAATTCGAAGACTTGTGACATCTACCAACCCGCACTGGGCCCGCGTGGTAGATTACGGCTCACTCCTTCTCACCGAGAGGAGGCCTGTGTCCGGTGTGGGGAACCTTTTAGGCTGATTATGCATGCTCAAGTAAAAATCCTGTAAGTTGACAGCCTGGTAGGTAAATTTCGATTGAGAGCTGTATTATACATAGTATACACAGTCACTTTTTATGTCTGTCTGTGTGATCACATATCTTCCGCTTATACGGTAATGGATTTTGTCGCGGTTTTCACCATCATTCAAACTATTTAGAGCATTAAGCACCCGCGGACTAGCGCGACTAATTAGCGGTAATTGTTCTATAGTGAAGTTTTATAAATAAAATTGTTTTGTTAGAGTCGCGTCGCGCAAGACGACACGTGGTTTTATTCCGCTATGAACGTTAAAAGTGAAGTCCCTCTCTATCGTGATTTAATAAAATATAATTGGTATTTCCAATGATCAACGACATCATAATGTCAATACACAGTTACCGCAACCAACTGATCGTAACCTACAAAAGAATACAACAAAAGGAGAATTCGAGTGGTGTCGATGTACTGTTTGATGTAGATTCCTGTCCACCCTGACAGCAATACGATAGATTGATCATAGATTATTGAGAGATAACCCCATTTTTATAATTTCTAACGGTAATAAAAGCTATCATAGCTTAATTAAGTAGGTTAAATATTAAAAACAAAGAACTCTATCATAAAGATGTGACCCCTCTGATATGAACGGTATCATTCGGAAATAAGAAGAACAAAAAAAAACTTAAGAATGAATTTTGAACTTCGAATAAGAAGCGAGATCGTAATCAAGTCAAACAAAGATCCATTCACCACTGATGACTCGGGTTTGAACATACGTCTCTCAATAATGCGAAAAAGGAAATCAAGTTGGTGAAATTTCATCTAAATGTCTTTAAATAAACGCAAAGTGAGGAAACCTGCTAAAGTAATATTTCAGCCTGTATCTTAAGGAAGGATCTCCTGATGTACCTAAAAGTAATTCTGCCGCTTAAGACTTGTGACTGACGGGATTGATTGATGGCTGAGTAACCGACAAATTCACTCCGTCTCCAAATAAGAAACTTTAGAGGGAAACGGGAGAGCATTTAACTTGGACAATTTTGAGATCTTTTTTGACGCAACATTCGATTTTTTGCCAGCTTTTATAGCTACTCTACCATGAGTTGCCATCGAAATTTACTCGCTAACAGGTGTTGAAAATTATAAGGATAAAGAGCGTTTTAAATAAAACTTATACAAAATTAGAGGTGTCAGACATTTACGTAATTTAAAGCACATTGAACCATCGTCTGAATAATTTTATGATTCAAAATAACAAATCACACACACAGGAGACATCAACCCGTAAATGTAGTGAATTTAAAGCTGGATTTGGTGCAAAGAAAGCCAATCACCAGTTCAGTCAAAAGAGAACAACACTTAGGTAAATAGTTAGGAGAATGATTATATTATCGATTACCATAAACACCGAAGCCAAGTTAATTTACATATGAATAGTTCTGATTACAAGATGACACTCGTAAACACACAAAGTTATCATTCCAAAATATTTTTTTAATGATTCATCGAAAACCAATTTCGATAAACATGACAATAAGTCATTCTTCAAATTATCCCAATGTCAACATGGATCCGGCAAGCCTATGTTAATTTTATTTTCGTCACCATCTTTAAAACGTCATGAATGACCTCAAAGATGGCGATGAGATGTGACGTCAGAGCTACAATAATAGTCATCGGTAGAATGTACGGAGTTGAACCTTGAATTTCCTCGGAGAATACCCAAGACGGGTCTTCCACATGATCTTATATTATTGACGCTTTATTAGCATTAACTTCTTAGATTTCTTGTCCAAAACTAAGATTACTAATACCAATGTAAATAATGTGTAAACTCATATCTAATTCTCAGACATCTCTGACTCACAGTGAAGGACTGAACGAAGCATCGAGAGGAATACCGTTACTTAATCGTTTGATTAAATTCGCCAAAACGCACAAATCATGATGATCATTGATTGTTCTTTTCTTGAATGAAAATAGACCCAGTGGTGCTTCAGTTACAAACTGTTAATGTTCCTAATTTTTTAATAGACTCTTGATACATGCCTGCCATTCCTTACCAAGCTCAAATCTTCCTCCAATCTAACTTCGATAAACAATGACACAACAACAATAACAACAAAAAATCGTATCAATGACCGCCCGTCGGGTGACCACTGAAGTCAGCGTTGTGCTGTGGGTCCCCATAGCACAACATCATGCTGAGTGGTAGCCTTCTTGTCACAGTTATGACGTGCCAGCAGCTGCCGACTATTTCTGTTTTGAGCTCGTGATTATATTTAAATCTATTGTGTTTTATTTTCTTGTTCTACTCGAGTTTATTATGTTTTTTTTATGCACGTGTTTCTGTGACAAAAAAAAACTTAGGTATTTTTCTTTCTTTCTTTCCTTTCTTACGTGTTTTCCGGGTGACCACTGAAAATCAGCGCTGTGCTGTGGGTCCCTCATAGCACAGCATCATGTTTCTACTACAAAGCCTCCTTGTCACCGTCATGACGTGCAGATTGAAAAAATTTTGTGGTTCATATGATTGTCTATAAGTATTAATTTCTTTTTTAATTATATTGCATGCACCACTACTTTTGTACGCCCTAGAGGCAAAACATAGCGCCCTCTGTTACCTATAAAAAACTTATAATGTACCTATGTTTTACAATAAATGAATCTGAATCTGCCGACTATTTCTGTTATGTTTATTAATATTTATATTATTGATCTATTTGGTTTTCTGCTTCCCTACTCTTGTATTTTTGTATGCACGTGTTTCTGTGACAAATGAACCTATTTTTGTTTCTTTTTTGCTTTCAAATTTGAAAGTCCAATCAATTCCATCAACTGAACTATGACCTGACTATTACACGTGTTTCTTAACATCAATACTGTTTAGAAACAACTAGGGAACTATTACGTTTCAAATTACCAATTTTCGTGTATCCATATCATTAATTCAATTTAATTGGTTTTAACAGTGTTATGATTACAGAATTCTTGTTACATAAGTGTTAGGCCTAGCGTGCACTACAATTTAATTTTTTACGACACGATTTTAGAATCGCAAAATCGCCGTAGGTGCGATTTTATTGTCGCAGTTCGCGCGAGGCCATACAACTCCATAGTATGTTGCAATTCACTTTTGAGACAATCGGGTGTCGCGAGCAGTCTTGCCAAAATATTAATTGAAATCGAGACGTCATTTTTCTCGTGTATGCGAACACTGCCATATAGCAATAGGTTGCATATATACGACAAAATATCGCGCAATAAACAGTCGTAGGGCGCACTGGCCTTTACGTCTACGTGAAAATGTTTACGATGAAAACGTGTCAAATCGAGTTAAATCCTTTATGTAAATAATTGGTAGAAACTAATGTTATTCTTAGAAAAAATGTGATCGAGTTAATTAACTGTTAATTTATGGAATTGAAATAGTTAATGTGAACTTGAATAATTACACTGGTAAACAGTAGTTTTGTTTTATGAAGTTTCATACCTGATTTTGTATGATTCCGCCACGCTGATTCCAGATCTGTTGTCAGTTTTTGTCTAGCAGCTCTAGTTTTTGAAATATTGACATATTACATTTTTAGCGAAAAATACCCGATTTTAAAATAAAAAAAATTGTTTCTCTAACCTAACATGAAAAAAAACTTTCTTTTATCAGATTTTCTTGCATGAATCGAAAGTTCAGCCTTGTTTTGAATGCTCCAGCAGTAATCAGCCATCATATTTGCATTCCAACGACTCTGGTATCGCTCTTCCATCGTGCGAATGTCCTGATGAAAGTTTTCTCCTTATTCTTCGCTTAAATCGCCTAAATTTTCTGGGAAGCGGTCTAAACGGCTGAAGAGGAAGTGCATCTTGATGCTCATGTTTACATCATAGTCTTTGAAAGCGCAACATGAGATGCTCAAAGTGTTGAATGTAGTCTGGAGACTTTTTATTTCCTAAGAAATTTTGTACACCCAAACAAATTCAATCCATGCAGATTTCTCTTTATACTGTCATTCAATTAATCTAATAGCTGATTTTAAATGAGGGTAAGTCCATTTGGAACGATTTATGCGGTTTATTCTGGCAACATGCACAACACAAAAATAACAGTAATCGTGATGATTTGTCGGTTCACGCCAAATCATAGGACTTTTGAACTTCAAAGTAGATCTTTTTTTACTAGCCCATAAACGCAATGATATTACGCAACTATCACATACAAAATTTGGGATCCATGGCTTACCAAACACTTGTAATGGCGCCCCAAAGAAGTCCAAGTAGGCCTTTTTTATAAAGTCAGACGCACTCAAACGACATTCTCGAAACATATATTTACCACAAACAGCACAAAAACTATTTGGATCGTTTAAGCAAGCTCTTCTTAATGTAGACATATCGGTTTATTTATGGAATTTAATCATTTTCTACACAAAAAAATATATTTGTAAGCCGCGTAACGAAATTTTAAGAAGTACCTGTATCACAAAAACTAGAGCTGCTAGAAAAAAACTGAGTGTAGATATGAAATCAGCGAACTCAAATTACTAAAAAACAGGTTAGAAACTTCATAAAACAAAAAAAATGTTAAATTTTGTTTACCAGTGTTATGTTATCATTAGTTGTATTTCTGGCTGTGTTTTTTTAATTCCTACGTTAAATGCGTGAACTATTTGAGAATAGTATAAATCATGGTAAAAAATACAAGGCCCTCAGCAAAATGTTTACACAAATTTCCCGTGATTGAAATTATCTGTACAAACTTAAATTGTTATATAAAAATAAGGTAGTCTTAGTTCAATATGTACCTACAGAGAAACTGCCTTGCACATAAGTATAATAACATAATATTACATAACATCACGCCTTGTTTCCCCGAATGGTTGAACAGAGGTGTAGGTACTTGTAACAAGTACACCCACATTTTGCTAGATAAGTTTAAGTCCCATGTAATAGGGGGCGAGCCTATTGCCATCAACCGGGCACAAATCCAGACTCTAGTCTGCTACTGTGAAATTCAAGATAGAAAAACCCAATAACACTTTGCCCGACCCGGGGATCGAACCCATGCTCAGCGCTCACTAGACCAACGAGGCTAAAATAAACCGGAAAATTCCTTGGTGTGGTCAAGTGTCACTTATAAGATTAAATCGAGCTAAATACATTTTGAGAGCAGTGGTGGCCCAGTGGTAACAGCCCCGACTTACGAGTCGGGTCGGTGTTGGGTCGTGGGTTCGAACCCAAGCAGGCGCCTTACTTTGTGTAAATAATTTCATCACCTCTGCTCTCAAAACGGTGAAGGAAAACATCGTGAGGGGTTCCCTTACGATGTTTTCCTTCACCGTTTGCATGGCTTAGAACCAAAAATTCGAAGACCCCACCCGCTCTGGGCCCGCGTGGTAGATTACAGCTGACTCCCTCTCACAGAGAGGAGGCCTGTGTCCCAGCAGTGGGAACATTAATAGGCTTATTTTGTATACATGTAGTTTAAGAGTCTGTACAATTTAAATAAGCCTCGATGTCTTGAACTAAAAGTCAGATAAGAAAATAAGTAGATACTGACTCATTAATAAATAGGAATTACGTATCTATTAAACGCACATATTTTTATAAAATTAATAGACAACCGAGAGTATAAAATGTAACTAATTATGGCGGTAATTATTAGTTATTTATTTTGAAGTAGACCGATCTTTATATGTTCTATCCTTGTAGGAATAAAACAAGGTTACTGAGATGGTATGAATCATAAGCAGATCGCGAGAAAAGGGCTAGACAGTAAATTCTTGCTAAGCTCCTACTTGCAACTCAGGAAATCATAAAATCTTAAACATATACAGGCACTGACAAAACGTCTATTTCTATAAATCACGAAGGTGAGCTCTACGGGAGGCTTTTATTAATTCTAACTCTAAGGCTGCCTGTCCACTGGAGCGGAGAGGAGAGAAGAGGAGCGGAGATGTGCCATTATTAACCAATCAAATCTAAACTCAGGGGCGGAGTCAAGTTTCTATTGGTTAATATTGGCACATCTCCGCTCCTCTTTTCTCCTCTCCGCTCCAGTGGACAGGCAGCCTAAAGGGCTTAAATAGAGAATGTAATTTTGAATAAAATTTGACATTTTTTATGTTAGAAACGTGGCAGTTGGCATTTAGACTTCTGTTTATATGTAAAAGTTTGTTTGTATCATTGTTTTTTGGAAACTGATCCCCTAAGGCTAAAGTTGCCAATAGGAAATCTTATGGTACACTTGGCTCATATAGCAACAACTTAAAAATATCATGTCTTGCATTAGCAAGCCCTTGACAAAATTATTTTATATCTTTCTGTTTTACATGGATTTGCCTCATTATACGCAAGACTAACATGTATTATTTTAAAACCAGACGTTCCTGCAATGCAATCTAATTAATACATTTAAAATCAAAACAAGCTTATAAAAATAATAGGCTAAGACTAATATTAAACAGCATTATGAAAGTATTACCTACAACAATAAGAAAAATTATACACTTTATAATATCGTTCTTTTTTTTGTAAAAAATTATACGCAGTATATAAAAATAGCATAAAAAGTTTTTCTGTAATGTGATAATGTCCTAAGTGATAAGTTTTATTATAATTATTTCATTTACGTCAACTTGTTAATAGAATAACATGTTCAGTGACATTATCATTTTTATATAAACAAAACACTTTGGTATTTTGTTCTTACGCAGTTTGTTATACTATAATTTGAGTTTTAATACACCTATTTAGGTACCTAACTAATATGTGTATTATCCAACAGAACTTAACTTACAAAAATAAATTGTTTTTATCATAATATTTTGCCAGTAGGTCTAGTTAGAACAATCGGACAAAGGACTGATATAATTTGTGATATCTCATGTTTTAGAATTCCTGAAGCGTATGCTTAAAGTGGATGCCAAACATCAATGGCAGTTAGATCTCCAATACCTAATAATTGTTTGGTATTGTAAGTACTTCCTTGCGGAACGCGGTCGCCACTCCAGAACCTTTCGGCCCCATCGGCCATATGTTCTGCGAGCAATGTGCCCCCCTGCCCTGCTAGTCGTGCTATGTCGGTTACCTTAGTTCTCCTACGGATCTCTTCATTTCTGATTCGATCACGCAGTGAAACTCCAAGCATAGCCCTCTCCTTTGCCTTTAGGGTGACTTTTAGCTTTCTGATAAGGCCCATTGTGAGCGGCCACGTTTCAGTGCCATAAGTAATCACTGGTAGGACAAGATAGACTGATGATCGTGTGAAGTCCGCAGGAATTTGATGGATGGACGGGTAGCACAGAATTGGTCGAAGTGGCGGTGCTTGAGGGAGCCCTATGTCCAACAGTGAACGTCTTTCGGCTGAAAATGATGATTGTAAGTCCCAAAATCAACTCCAGCAGCTATACAGCAGCTACATTTATAGAATAATCATTCTACTAAACATTTATAGAATAACAGATTTCAAGAGTCCAGACTTCCTAACTGGTCCATAACAGTTAAACTCAGTCCTCTGCCACTCGTAGGCAAGTATTCGATTTAATACTGACGAGCAACATAAAAAAAACCACTTGCACGGTGCCAAATAAATCGAAATATCTCCTAAATCACACAACTTAGCTACATGAAGTAAAAAACACAAGAAACATAAACAAGTTTTCAAGATTTGTGTATAAACATTTGAAAATTGCTTTTTACTTCAAGAAGCTATCTTGCGTGGTTTCGGAAATAATTCATAGTAAGATAGTGGCTTTTTATAATGCTTCTACCATCTGGAGTACAAAGTAGTTCATTAGGAATTCCAGTGCATTTCACATTTTATCAGCATGACTGTAGAACCATGACGATTTTTCTCGATTAGTGGTTATTAGTCTCCGTAAGTCGTCAGTACCTAGTAAGATGTCGGTATAAGTATAATTTCAACATGAATGATGAAACCAATATTTTGTAACAATTGTGTGATTAAAAAGAGTGTCCGTGATGTTACTCACCTGTTCTTCTCCATAGGTACCTACTACGCAATGGGTAACTTCTTCATTCCTCTTTTACAATTCTAAAGTGCCTGTAAAAATGGATTAATTGAAATAAACGCTTTGATTTTGAGTTTGATGTCGATTATTATAGAAATATGGAAGAAGAAGACAATGCGCTGCGCCGATCCCAAATAAATTGGCATAAGGGTAAAATAATAATATTGTTTGTAATAGCCAATCACAGTCCACACAAGCCTTTCTATTGGCGCTATCATGTGGCGGCATCAACAACGCATCAAAGACCTGACGTCACACAAATCCTGTATCGCGCAAGCAGAATTTACCGCGCGATCAGCATATATATAACTTTCCGACATCAATCGTCGGGCAATAGCCCACCAGACACTCTCCACCAGAGGATCCTCCCTTTTCTATAGTAGAGGATGAGTGAACTTTATACCCTGTTCCTCATACCTCTATAATCTAATCAAACGAAGGCAATTAATTAAAATAGTACAAATCAAAACTTGTTACAACTTACAACCAATATCAACTATTTGAATGAGTATAAGATTTCGTAAACGTAGGTCGATGTCTAGTCATTGGATCCTGCCCACATATGGCGCATAAGTTCTAAATGCGATATTAATGCAGTTATCTCAGAATTAATACTTACATTTCTACATTCCAGTAAAACAAGTATAATTTGCTGTGATTCTAGTTGCGTAATGAGCCACTAAGTTGCAAGGATGTCTTGGATTGTGGATTCCAAGAATTTTCATGCTAAAACGATTCTGATTTAGACGTCGACCTGGGATTTAACTCAGCTGTATTTCCCGTGGAAATCCTTATGCCATCTTCGTATGGGGAAAGCAGTAATGTATTACATGACACCATCATAAATGTGATCTTAAGGGTTCAAGGACAGATTACCTTCAGGCCCTAAGAAATACCACTATTTTCTACAAGTCATCAAAACTCTAACCAGTTAAAATTAACCAACATAATTGATTATTATTCCTCGGATTAGTTACTCGTGGCCAAGTAATAACTACCACACAGGTTGATCCAACAGGTTAAGCTATGCTTGCCGGGGTTGGTCCATTAATGGGTGACCATCTTTGATTATACCGAGATTCCACCGTGCCTCGGAAAGCACGGCCGTGCCAAGCAAAGGACTTAAGCCTTTGGTCCCATCAGTCATTTGCGGATCTTTGTCAGTCGTTACGGGTCGTCGGAAGCCCGAAAGTCTGACAACCAGCCTTACCAAGCTACTGGGTTGTGGAGGTCAGATAGGTAGTCGCTCTATGTAAAATACTGATATTCAGCTGCATCCAGTTAGACTGGAAGCCGACTTGATTGATTCCCCGGACTATAAGTAACGTGGAGCATTCCCCACAGCGCGAGTTACTGCGAGAATCTTAATATTTAATTATTGTTTTCTTATTCCATACTTCTCAATCACTCGTTATAGCAGTAGGTAGTTACACTCTTTTTAACCAATATATCATCTTTTACACAGGTTGAAAGGAATTGGTTCTCTTGAAATTAATTGCTTACACTAATCTTTTCAATTATCCTGACACCGTATACGCGTTAATCTGAATAATAACCAACAGTCATTGACTTGATGATAATTAGTTATACGACTTTTGTCAAGAAGATTATGTAAAAACCAGTAGCGTGTAATTATACATAATTACAAATAAGATTTTAAATAACAATAAAAATTATTAATAATTCTACTCAAGTCATATTAAACGCTATTACATTAAATGATAATTTATATTCTTCGCGTGGCTAGTCAATAAAACGTTCCATTTACGAGGTATATGTACGACAGAAACAGTTCATGGACAGTTAAGTTTATAGCACTTAATTTCATAAACAAAATACCAGCAGCCAGACTTCAAAATTCGCAATATCATCATCGAAAGCTTGAATTAGTTCTCGAGATCGTTAATACAAAGAATTTTAACACCTCAACCCTCATCTCACGAGACTAAAAAAAAAAGAATTTAGTGCTCAATTTGACGACCAATAGCGTCTCGAGCAATTTAATCTTACGACGCTCATACCCGGATACGAATTCCCTAATCAAGGGAGTATTCAGGCTTGTATTGTTTGGACGCGTGGATTTTGTACACAAAAACATGGAAGAGTGTGAAAATGAAGTGCTCATTGACATATTAATTAACTTTTAGGGGTATGAGGAACAGAGTGTAAAGTTCACTCATTCTCATTTGAAAAGGGAGGATCCTCCGACCAGATGGGTGTTGTGTCTGGCGGGTAACTGCCAGTAAGTTGATGTCGGATAGTTTTATCTATGTCGTTCGCGCGGTAAACTCTAACTGTGCGTTGCAGGAATTGTGTGACGTCATGTTTTTGCTGCGTAGTTCGTATGTAGCGGTATCACCGCTACAAACTCATGAAGTCAGTCAAGTGGCTGTCATTCGTACAATACTGAGAGCATGAGCATGTCAGTTGTGTTAATGCAATTGCTAGTAACTACGTAAGTTTGAGACCGATCAGCTTAACAGATTTCTATAGATACCCACAACATATCTAACACTCATAACATGTCAATATCATGCCGATATATGTGGAATTGGTATTTATCCTCTACCAGATTTAACTGATCGCGAAAGCCTAGGTTTGTAATCGACTAGTTACAATTATTAATTTGGAAGGACAAACAACGCAACGATATCCAGTCTAATTTTTCTCGACTTTTCCCATACATGATCACTCCATTTCTTCCCTACTCCGTGTCTAAAATCATAAATCACGCATTTATTTCGTGAGGCACGGACTGTTGTGGCATCGGGACGTGCTTATCTGTTATTTGCAGCGAAAACGCAGCATTCGTGTCGTGCAGCGGTTTTCACCAACATATTGATAAATATTGGGGCACACTAGATATAATGGCAGTGGTTGGTTGATTGTCCGTCCGAGTACAGTAAATCTAACGCTAAGTGTGGTACAAATGGCTAGTGTACACGAATTATTGCTTAATCGACTGGATTTATGCCAATAGATGCTTGTTTCGAACAAAGCTTGCTAGTTATGAAACACAGACTTTCGGAGTTTTCGTCAGTTAAGTATACATATTTTTCGGCAAAATCTGCTTCGTAGATTTAGTTTTCGCAAGCGCTACTGCTGGACATGAGGTCGTGGGTTCGATTCCCAGGTCGGGCAAAGTATTATTGTGTTTTGTCCATCAGGAATTCCTCAGTAGCAATCCGCAGTGTGGATTCGTGCCCGATTGATAGCAATAGACTCGCGCCCTATTACATGAGACTTAAACATAACTAGCGAAATGTGGGTGTAGTATAGATACACCTCTGCCTAACCCTTCGAGGATTACATGCGTGATACTATGGTTGTTTTGAACAAAGCTTGCTAGTTATGAAGTACTCGTTATTCGGAGTTTTCGTCAATTGTACGAATTTTCCGGAATATCTTGAGCATAGTCTAGATAATGGATTCTCAGAAAAGTATTACTATGTCTCTGTATCCGTGCTGAAAATGGCGATAAAAGGATTACCTAACAGCGTTGTTCAATTTTCCTCACATTTATTTTAAGGACATAAACTATTAAATCCTGTTGTAGGTAAACAGTGAATAAATCTTGTTTGAACATTGATAAGAAAAATAATATGCTCCTTAGATAAATACGAACTAAAAAATATGTCAACAGGATGTGACGTAGCTCCTATAAAAGCTTGAAGAATGTCGTTTAATGTGTCAAGTGATATCTTTTAATGATCTACAAATTAGTCGACGCTTATCTAGGAATTCAATACAGAATATTGATCACTGATTTATTTAAAACAAGTTTAATTACTGCTTCTTTTTTATTCGATATGATGAGACTTACATTTAATTAGGTGTCGAGAACTGAATTAGATTAAGTATTATTAAAAGTACCTGGTTGATCGAGCTCTGCTGGGGTGTAAATAGAGAATGGTCATTTAATATTATAGGATAATTCATAATTCCATGTATAGTACATATTAATTCCATGCTGTCATGATGGTAGGTACTTACTAATTCCATGCTGCCATGTCATTATTCTAAGCAAGCCATCTTGTTCTGAACTTTGGTCGACCGAGTTCTACTCGGATGAAAATACGGAGAAAACGAATTTTCCCAGATATTGCACGACTCGTAATGCAAAGCATTAGAGTGTGCTCTACGATCGAAAAATTATTTTTGCCCCATTTCTGTAACTGTTTTTATTGTTACACTCTTGCTAGTACACAGAACCTACTTCATTTATATACCATTGTATAGATGATTAAATGGAGATTAATACTGTACTTTTTAACAATTGATTTAATGTAGCAGAAATGGAAAAAGCATAAACATAGTTGAAAAAAAATTCCTGTCCGTCAATTTATGAACCCTGAAAACATTGTAGCTTGCGATAAAATCAATCAAAATTGAGTCAATTTTTTTTTTATACATTCGTTTCGGCCGTAGAAGGAACCCTATTGAAAATGGCTCTTTTATCCAAAATAGTTTAATTATAATTAATAAAATACTAACTAAAATATAATATCTTTAACTAAATATTTCCAACCATTGACATGACGTGCGTAAGTTGCCTAGCAACCGCCAAGTAAATATCTTTGTCAGTCGTTGACATTACGACTTCATGAAAAGTGATAAATTGTTCATTTTTAAACTATGTTTTGAATTTCTTTTTCGTTTATGAATGAGTGATAAGTATGAGGCGTGCACTTTTGGATTTTCCAAACTATATTTATTTATTTATTTTAAGGATCTCCAACAAAGGATACACATACACAATATAAATTACAATATTATAAACGGTTCTTTTACGTGTGCTCCTTCAATTACAGGAGACCACAGCATGCACATATAACTAGGAGTAAACAGGAAAAAATAAAAATAGAGAAAATAAATGATGAAGTTAAAAAATTGAAAAAGTTACATTCGAGCATTCATAATTATTACAATTGTTTATTTTTATTTTTATTATTACTTATTATTTAATATTTGTTGACTAGGTATTGGAGGGAAGAAACATAGTTACATACTTAGTTATTTTATGTTGGTTAAAATATTTTTGTATTTTGAGATTGGAAGGGTTATATAAGTCCAGGTTACAACGCTTTGACAGTTCATTGTATTGCCTACAGAGTCTTGGGAGAACGGCGAAATGTCCCATATTAGTTTTAGATCCTGAGACGAAAGATGAGACGGAAGACGTAATATCATAATATAATCATAATCTTTATTTATTTATCTCAACATCATATTAATTATGAGACCTATTTAGATCGATTTTCGCCCCCGTGAACCCCTATATTGCAATTTTCATCAAAATCGTTACAGCTGTTTTCGAGAACGTGATTACAAAAATATATGTACAAATATTACTCATTTAATAGTTTTTGATGAAAGCTATTTCCACGCAAAAAGGAGGTTGGTTTATTCAGTTTTGTGCGAACCTAGTAGGAGACTAGCTCAACGCTCCCGAGACTCATAATTGACGTTCATAGTCGATAAGTTCTCCTGTAGGTCATCAATCATTAAGTTATCAGCTATAAACGTGCACCGACGGACGTACGCCCCTCCGTGCCTCCCTGTGCCCGACTTAACATGGCCAGTCATATCGATATAGGTAGGTGTTTTTTCCCTGGGATAACGTCCCATCCCAATTTCCCAGATTTCAAGTTTTGAAGACCATAATATCGGTAGCTAAATTTCGACAAAAAAATTCAAGATCTGATCTATTTACGTATGTTATTCATAATCGCGAGATAATCGGATTATTAGTTTCGGGGCGGATACAACGAGATTCGTTTCTTTAAACTACGAATTATATACTTTTACTCGAGTAGTGGTGACCCAGTGGTAACAGCCGCAACTTACGAGTTGTAGGTCGCAGCTTCGAACCCTGACAGGCACTTTACTTTGTGTATTGTTGTGCACTACTGTCGAGGCTAGCAATTAGGGCATTGTAGGACGATCGTGAAAATGTAGGCCGAGGCGAAGCCGAGGCACACATACGTGAGTCCATCAATGCCTGGTTGCGGCCAAGGCTTGTATAGTACTTTTCTCAAACAATGCGCGGAAATTCAAACCAAGTAAATTATTTATAAATTCCAGAATCAATCTATCGACGAACAAAGAAACTTTTTCACACGCCAATATGGTCATATGTTTCTTCACAGCTCTATTTGCTAAGCCAGTTCGAAAGGAGGATGCTTAAAAAAAACCCAGCTTCGGGGGAAAAGCGATGTATCTCAAATCATCAATAATAATAAGTACTAAAATAATAACCAGTCATGATCGTGATCCTTACTGGCAAACATATAAAAATTGCCAGTTTTATTATGCAGATTATGCAGTCGTCTATATAAAAAATTGATAATTAGTTTTAATTACTTTATTCAAAAATATTATGTTCAAATGCGAGCTTAGCTCATTTTATATTATTTTACAATGCTTAAAGTCGTTGAAAGTACTATGGATACATTTATTGTAACAGAAACTTCGAGAGTTCGACAACAAAATAGTCAGGATTTAACAGCACCGTCACGTGAAAATACTATTGTTAACAGCGATACTATGATATTGATTCGATAGTTTGGAGTACTATATTATCGCCATCAGCGCCTATACTATTGTGGACGGGCCAAAAGTGCAGTGTGATGTTTCAAAGTTGCTGCTGAGGCTGATGGTGATGACGTCACAAAAATACTACATCGCGCAAGCAAAGTTCAACATATACAAGATCGCGACATCAATCGTTGAGTCACACAGCCAGCCGGCATCCACGGTTTCAACGGGTATCCTGACCATCAGCATGCAGCGGACGAGCATTCCTGGTCATCACTTTCAGCCTCAGCAGCAACTTTGAAATATCATACTGCACTTTTGGCCCATCCACAACAGAGCCCTTTCTACCCTCTTCTCGTCGTAGCAAGTTACAACCCGAACTGTACCACATGCGACTCACTGGATCATAACGCAGCGCCACCCAGTTTCGACTCACCACGAACTATGCGGCACCTGGTTCTGACTCACTGAAACCTCAACTGACACTGTGAAGCCACATGCAAACTACTCATCAAAATGCTGCATCGCGCAAGAAAAATTCAACATAATATACAAGATCCTGACATCTATCGTTGGGCCGTTGCCCGTCATACACGACACCCGTCTGGTCGGAGGATCCTCCCTTTTCTATAGAGGATGAGTGAACTTTACACCCTGTTCCTCATACCTCTAAAATAGTAAATAAAAATGTTATAACAAGATGGTTTGATTTCACCTCTACTCCCAAAACTTCAAGTGTCCTCACGTGATTATATAATTATTGATAGTACGAGTATAGGCGGTGATGGCGATAATATAGTACTCCAAACTATCGAATCAATATCATAGTATCGGTGTTAATAATAGTATTTTCACGTGACGGTACTGTTAAATCCTGACTATTTTGTTGTCGAACTCTTGAAGTTTCTGTTACAATAAATATATCCATAGTACTTTCAACGACTTAAAGCATTGTAAAAAAATATAAAATAAGCCAAGCTCGCATTTTAACATAATATTTTTGAACAAAGTAATTAAAACTAATTATCAATTTTTTATATAGACGACTGCATAATCTGCATAATAAAACTGGCAATTTTTATATGTTTGCCAGTAAGGATCACGATCATGACTGGTTATTATTTTAGTACTTATTATTATTGATGATTTGAGATATATCGCTTTTCCCCCGAAGCTGGGTTTTTTTTTCTATGGAGCCTGAGCATTCTCCTTTAAATAAAATCTTTGATAAGTTACCTACTTGGTTGCCATGTGGAAGTAAAAAGTTCAATTTTTAAATAACAGGACAGATATATTATGAGTTTTCATTGTAATTTATTTGGCCGATAAACACGACAGATATGGACTTTCATACTAAGATTACCGGCCTGATGCTCACTTCTTTTGACCAGTACAGCAATTTCAATTTATCTCGAAGAAGGTTGTCAAAATAATGTTCGAATTTCCAAGCATGTCTCAGAAAAATAATTTTATGACCACTGCTCTCAAAACGGTGAATGAAAAAATCGGGAGGAAACCGACATATCCTAGAATAAAAAATCCGGTCATATGGTAATTACGACTTCGGGAATGTGAAATTTAATTCAATTAAGCGCTTATTATACAGACTGGAATCGCGTGGATCGGTTAAGTTTAAATCCCGAGATAATAAAGCTGTTTGTGAACTAATAAAAGAACTCGACGCCGTATGAGGGGAAATTATGCTTATTAAGCCATAAGAGCAGCAGTGGTGGCCCAGTGGTAACGACCACGACTTACGAGTTGCAGGTCGTAGGTTTGAACCCAAACAGGCGCTTTAATTTGTGTAAATTATTTCATCACCATTGCTCTCAAAACGGTGAAGGAAAGCATCTTCAGGAAACTGGCATGTCCTAGAATCAAAAGATCGAACACATCTACCAAACCGCACTGAGCCCGCTCTGTGGATTACGGCCCACTCTCACAGCGAGGAGGCCTGTGTCCCAGCAGTGGGAAAATTATTGGCTTGGATTTAGACTCGAATATCTCATACCTACAGCTAAAGTCTGTAACATAAAAAATCCACCAAAACTTATGTATAACAAACTGCTCTTCACTTCTCAATCACAAACCGACAGGCATAATCCTTCCAAATTCAAACTAAATGTGCACATACACAACAGTAACTCAATTCCACGCACAGATTTAAATTAGGTGTTTAGATTCAATAATGTGTTACTACAGACATATAGAGGTGATCAAACAAAGCGGGCTTATGGTAGTTCTGTAAACAGCCAACGCATCCATCAACGAAGCTTAATGGCTTATCCAAATCAATTAGAAACTTGAGGCTTATGTTCAGTATCAGATCACTTGTGTATGTGTTAGGTTTGGGGTAGGCAGCGGTATGAGTGCTATGGGTAGGAATTTGGTTGGGATTGTGTGACGGAATGAGGGTAGGGCTTGATATTGATGTAGTTATATATATATGGCCCATCGTTGTGTGGTGGCCCATCGGTATCGGCTGCGACTTACGAGTTGTAGGTCGTAAGTTCGATCCCAGACAGGCGCTTTCATCATCATCAGCCTATTAATGTTACCACTGCTGGGACACAGGCTTCCTCTCGGTGAGAGGGAGTGGGCCGTAATTCATCACGCGGGCCCAGTGCGGGTTGGTAGATGTCACATGTCTTCGAATTTTTGATGTTTTCCTTCATCGTTTTGAGAGCAGTGGTGACAGGCGCTTTACTTTTTGAACATTTTGAAGACATTTGACATCTACCAACCCGCACTGGGTCCGCGTGGTAAATTACGGCCCATTCCCTTTCACTGAGAGGTAGCCTGTGTCCCAGCAGTGGGAACATTATAGGCAGATTAATGAGATGCCCTAGGTACTTGATTGATAGCAAATAGTCAACGTCGCCCATGAACATATGTTACACAAAAAGAGAGTATCAAAACAACCTACACGAGTAAAGATAGTTTAGTACTGAATCATAGGCAGTCCGTCCCGATAGTACCCTTGCTGACCAGCTTACTTTTTCAGAACACTATGAGCTATTCTCAAATAATGAGGAGCTTCTACCAAAATCAGTAATTATAGGACGTTAATGTTTACTAGATAATTTTGACTTGTACACTGGGCTCCAGTGAAACCTCACCCCCTCGCAATGTAAAAAGCAATGCAAGGGGGTGAGGTTTCTTTGGAGCCCACTGTACTTACATACCAACGAAAGAAAAGAGTTTGCTAGCAAATGATACATACGGTGCGTTCATGATAACTTGTCCCGTTGTGCGATTGGTAACATTGAATTTTGGCCTATTTCACGATGTCCAAATAGCCACTACTTACCGTATAAATTCAAAAATGGAACAGAATTTGTATGAAATTATCTCCCAAGTAAGTTAATAGGAACTTAATCGTAGGTGGTGGAACAGGCCCTTAGTTTCAATACTAATAGAGTTAAAAATGGCGACTGACAGAACAGTACTCCCAATCACATAACTCAAAATTCAGTGATAACAATCGAGTCATGACAAGTTATAATGAATGCACTGTAGACCTGTAGTTATAATTGTTTTCTAGGAAATTTTGACAAATCGACATAGGTAGGTATAACTACTATTGTGACTTGTTATGAACTGAATAGAAATCAAAAATATTAATTATGTTTTTTAGTCATTATGTCGCTTGAGCTTTTAATCTTCGTCGAGACCACTTCTAAAAAGGTACCAGTACCTAATATACATATTTACAAAACTCTTAACGAACTAATCAATGAAACATAACAAAACAACCATTAACTTTAAAATCCTCAAAATCCGTTGCCAATAATTAATTTATTCATTATTGCGTCAAAAATGTGTTAAATTAACATAATATTGACATTTGTCACAGTGACACTTGTCACAGAAAGGTTGCCTTCCTTGATCACTTGATAAATTGGTCAAGATAAACGCTTTGGTAAAAAAACGGCTCATCGGAATGTGATATTTAGAACATAATTATTCAAAATAGAATATGTTAGGGCAAGTTCGGCGCAGGGATAAATCCGTACGAACAATGCTGACAGCATTGTGTTCTGCGTCATTTTATTCTGCCCGACCTACACTTCGCCTGTCATTCCGGCAAGTAAGACGTGTGCTATTTTTGTATTTTTGGTAGGAAGGGTTGGATGTATTTATTTTATAGGCCCAATCACTAGGCGATGCTTGAAATGAAAGTCCGGACTTACCCCCTGATGGTCATTCTTCAGCATGTTAAAAAAGCAATGTCTTGTCTTGTACACATGTACAAAGCAGAAACCGCTCACTGTATAAAAATAAACAACAAGTATATTCAAAGCTAAACTACATTTAAAAATTACCTAACCATTTGCATATTTCAGAGATTTTAACTGCCTATACTAATGCAGAGAAAATTGTTTTTTTAACACTTTTTCAACCACCTAGTCGAAAATCCGTCCGGTATTACCCCAACGCGCAACAATCGAATCTGTTTGAACTAACACGACTTTGTAATAACCTATAATTTTTATGATGTCTGCTCTTGTTATGGTTTCCTATATTTTTGTGGGTCTTCATGACAAAACGAAGAATACAACTTACCTAAATGGTATCGTTTATTAGTCTGTCTGCCACAAGATTTATAATAAATAAAAATATTTGCTAAAAGTATAGAAAATCGTAGGGTACCTACGAGTACCTACCTACTGAATTCGACGTTTCTTAGAACAATATTTCAAAGAATTCGATGTTTTCTTAAACCAAATCAATTTGCGCTTAAGTAGGTCCATCAATTATGGGATCAGAGTGTAAGCCGTATAAATAAGTTGTCTTTGTCAAACATTTCAAAGAAAGAATCAAATAAACTGTAGAAAAATATATTAATATACCTTGGAGGTCATCAGTTAACTACAATAAGTATATTATTATTTCTACAGAACCCTTTTTGTCTGGAGGAACGCACTCACCATATTACAGGCAACGACATTCAAGTGATTGATAAAGTCTTATAAAAATATATGATATCACAAAATGGATACACAATAATATGGCTTACATAACATACATAATCAGCCTATAATGTTCCCACTGTTGAGACACAGGCCTCCTCTCTGTGAGAGGGAGTGGGCCGTAATCTACCACGCGGGCCCAGTGCGGTTTGGTAGATGTCACATGTCTTCGATCTTTTGGTTCTAGGACATGCCGGTTTCCTCAAGATGTTTTCCTTCACCGTTTTGAGAGCAGTGGTGATGAAATTATTTACACAAAGTAAAGCGCCTGTCTGGGTTCAAACCTACGACCTACAACTCGTAAGTCGTGATCGTTACCACTGGGCCACCACTGCTGCTCTTATGGCTTAATAAGCATAATTCCCCCTCATACGGCGTCGAGTTCTTTTATTTGTTCACAAACAGCTTTATTATCTCGGGATTTAAAACTAACCGATCCACGCGATTCCAGTCCGTATAATAAGCGCTTAATTGAATTAAATTTCACATTCCCGAAGTCGTAACTACCAAATGACCGGGAACATGAACATGAACACCAATTGTATTCCATTATAATTGATTCAAACAGATCCACAGAATGTGAATTTGAATTAAGTAATAGAAGTTAATGAAACTGAGTTATGAAAGTAGATCAATGGCGGTCACCTAGTTCCATATTAATGTGGAAATAACTATATGGATCAAGATTAGGTTTCAATAAAAGTGGTTATAATTTGCGCAGATAGCTTGATAATGATGTTAAAGGTAAAATTAAAGACGTGATTATCAGGATCCTTTTGGCCTCATTCAGGACTTCCTGTTTTTATTTTCATTTTACTTTGTTTAATTTTTTTATGTTTCTATTTGTGTGTTTAGGTTAATTAAAAAAAAAATGTAACGGCGTGTCCATAATGACGTTCCCATTCGATTTACAAAAATTCAATTGAATATATTCAATAGTTTAGTAATTATAGCCCGGCAAAATCCATAGTCGGCTCGGGCTATTCCGTTTATCCACCCTAAGGTGGATATTCTGAAATGTATGCCCAAGAATTCACCCAAGGCCTAATTAAATAAACGGAATTTATAGGCTTAGGGTGGATCATTACATTTAATTTGTTTGAAAAACTCATTTTTTTATTTCGAAGCTAGGATTTATTTGACAGTTCCAAAATACTCTTAAGCATTAGTAGTGCCAGTATTTAAATTTTTTGTTGTATGGTAGTCTCCACATTGTAGGTATATTTTTTTGCGATACTATTAAAACGGATGGTTTTGCCGAGTTCGTGAAAATATTTTTGTAAATAGACTCATCAAACGGTAATCTGACAAGATAAAACCTAGACGAGCCTCGTGACTGAAATCGAATATAGTTCTAACAAAAATAGACCATAAAATATGAGTAATATTATCCAATAACATACAATCATGTCGTATGACATTAGCTACTGAATCAAATACGCGTCAATATGATGTGCGCTTTATCTTGTCATACAAAAAGATTATTCGTTATAAATTATATAAACGCATATGAAAATAAAAATAAACCATACATACGACCACTAAAAGCGACGATAGAGATAAAAAAGAAGTGTTAAAATTTAAGCATTAAACTGAAATAATGAGTGGATACTTCGCAACTCTCTCGGGAAGTCGTAAAAAAGAACTCAAACTAACTTATATGGAGACCATCTGTTCTACAATGTATTGGATTAAAGATCTTATAAGATACAAGAGTACGCCCAAGGGGATGGCAACACACCTGACGTCACAACTTAGTAGGAAAAGTAAAGTATCAAGGGATGTAACTACATATTTTGATGTAGTTAGTATTCTGGTACATGAACTCTTTGTGCAAAAGATCTTTCGGGAAGTACTCAATACTCAATCACTTATTGCATTCCACAACGTGTACTTAGGTGGTAACTTAAAATTTTATGAAATCACAAGCTGCACCCCGCAGTTTCACCCGAACATAATATGTATCTCGATCCCGTGGAGGAGCTCCATCACAGATGACGTGCCTGCATAGAATAATTCGAAGGAATTCGTGACCAATTATCTCAGACCTTATCTACCGGATTTTCGCTCCTCCTGTTGGTAAGTGGTAACTCAAACTCAAAGCATTTATTTCAAATAAAGCAATTACAGGCACTTTTGAATTGTCAAGGTGTCGGAAAGTCAGAAAGATGAAGCTAGTTGCCCATTTCAAAGCGTAGTAGGTTCCTATGGAGAAGAACGGGCAAGAAACTCTGTGTGAAAAGAAAAAAGTCTGTGTCTGCGGCACCCATACCCTACCAACCGAAACAGGAACGCTGCTTGGTGGTCGAAATAGCTTTGGTGGTAGTACTTTTGGAACGAAGATCCCTTTCGCGCGTTGGGAAAGGGGGGACGGAAAAAATTGGGACCAAAAGTTGTAACGACACTTAATTTTTTATTATTACGCCATCTGTGAGCGACCACAGGTACTAATTAGTGGCATGCCTTTGTGAGGTTCATTTTTTTATTATAACGCCATCTGTGAGCGACTTCAGGTACTAAATTAGTGGAATGCCTTTGTGATGTTTATTCCATAACTTCGTTCCATCTGGGTGTCCCTTGACACCTCTCAGCTTTTTTTTATTAAAATTAACCCCTAATTATAATAGCATTAGATTGAGTTCAGTAAGGTCGCAGCTAAGCTGAGCGATGGCCGTTTTGTGTAGATGTGACGCATAATGTCCCCCAACTTTCTTTCTTTGCGTCATGTTTACAGCAAATAACCGTTTTCCTACTATTTTGTCTTCTATAATCCTAATCCTAACTTATTATAAATGCGAAAGTGAGTTTGTTTGTTTGTTACGCTTTCATACTAAAACGGCTGAATGGATTTGGATGAAATTTGGCACATAGGTAAACCATAACCTAGGATAGGATATTTTTTATCCCGATATTTCCACAGGATTGAGATTTATACGGGTGAAACCGCGAGGCGCAGCTAGTCGTAAATAATTATGCCATAGTTTTCTATTAACATTAACATAACATTAATAACTATATTTTTACCAATATTGTTATTGATCTTAATGTACTAAGACCTTATTTGGACAAGTGACAGTCAAAAGGCTACTAACTTACTAACATTTTTGGTTATAGAAATCCTAATGATATAGCGAAATTATTTTTGTCCACAATCACCTTTTAAAGCGTCTATGTGTCATCAATATATTTAAAGCTGACTTTAGAAAAATGTGAACCTAACCTAGGTGGGCAGGTCTCCTTAGATGTCGATTTATATTACAAGACAATGGAATGCAATCGGATCAAAACCACCATAAAAAATAATGTAAACATGTTGGAATGTTCATAATATTTCAACTCCTACGTAAGAGGCTTGTTTTGAATTCTGCTCTAGTTTTTAAGTATTTCTTTTTGTCATGTTTGTTTTTTCTATTTCAAAATACAACGTATTAATGATGAAATGGAATGTCATGGATGTCATCTGCGACATCAGGGTCGTTTAAGATAACGTCCTTGTCCAAATCGCGTTCTTCATCGAAAATATTGAAATCTGACTTTGGATTATTTTTAATAACATAGAATTCCTGTGTTATTGCCTGTGATTTATTTCGATGTCAAATTAATTCTTGATAACACGCTTAAGTGAAATCTTTTAGCAATGACATTAATGTTTGATCAAAAATCCGGTAGATAAGCTCTGAGTTAATTGGTCAAGAATTCCTTCGAATTCTTCTATGCAGGCACGTCATCTGTGATTGAGCCATCATTGTCAGTTTCCGCATACATTCAATATTTTACGACCAAAAAATGATCAATTAACATTCCTGGCAAGGTAACATTAAAATAAAATCTGTCTTGAAAATTGAACTAAATGTAATTTGCGAATGATCGTGTTTAAAAAAAAAAAGGAGCTAAAGGTTTCCGTGGCAGAAGATTGGTTTTGTTCTTTTTTTTAATCACGACGAGTCTGAGGTCATCGCATTTCGGCGGCCTTGCCGGGTCGCCGACCAACTATGACACTGCGACCCACGACATTTGCAGCCACGAGCTCAAAATAAAAATTATATTCTCCAATACAAAACACAACTTAACTCCATCACTGAAGGTATAATTTTGAATGGGATTAATACTGATTTCTGAGGCGTAGGTGAGTAAGTCTTAATATTTATTCGCAAAAACACCTAAGAGGCATAAATTGGAGTAGTTTTTAGCTAATATTTCCAGTTTTTGTTCTAGAATGTTTAATAGAAATCGATTCAATTTTGTGATGCTGTTTAAATAATGTGTTTTCAAGTTATTGTGTAGTAGTTCAAAACATATTAATACTTACTAAGTTACCTACTTATTCAGTTTTTAAGGCTTTGTAAAAACCAAAAATCCTTATAATCTACATTAGAGCATTCTTCAATTTTGTGTTTTAGTTTTTCAGTTACAAAGTTCCTTTTCTATCTGTTTTTTAGAATTTCAAAATAATATCTGCATATATCCAAAACCTTCCAAATCGTCCTGTTTTAACACATACACGCCTGTATTTCCCGAAAGCGAAATTTCCCGAAACCATAAAATTAAATTAAAACATAAAATTAAAACTATATTTAACTATGCTCTGCTCTATATGCTAAGGAAAACATTGTGAGGAAACCGGCATGTCTTAGAACCAAAAATTCGAAGACATGTGACATCTAGCAACCCGCACTGGGCCCGCGTGGTGGATTACGGCCCACTCCCTCTCACAGAGAGGAGGCCTGTGTCCCAGCAGTGGCAACAGTGGGAACGATAACAGCGACCCTTTGAAATTATTATTTGCGTGTGCTGTATACGACTCGCCAGACCGAATTTTATTTAAATACACGGTCAATACCTAATGCAATAAAATTAAAATTAAGTACATGATAAAGGTACTTTGGGCTATAAATAGTTATTATTCTAGAGGCTACTGATAACTATAAAAATAGGGTATTTCAATCACGAATTTCAATTTCGTAGGTGTCAGAACCAAAACAAAGTTTTGAATAGAGTTTGAAAACAAATGAAATCTATAATTACCATACAGTTTGTAAATGGAATCCTTTTCAAAAACAGAACACAACACGTGTAGTAACTTACACGTGATAAATCGTATAAATTACAATAATTTTTAATAAATTGGCGATTTCAAACGATCATCTGTCGATTATGTAACAAAATCGATTAGTAAACCAAATATAGATATATTTTAATACGAAAACTAGACTACCTACCTGTTATTAAGCTTTGAAACCACTTTAAATGTCAAATTGTACAGGTAGTGACGATTTTCAGAGTTTTATAATTGTAAGAGGAAAATTTTCGCATGATAATTTGAACAGCTGCTTTATCATAGAACAAGAACTATTTAAGTTGTTTACATTGATGTGAAAAATACAATGCGAAGATAGAACATTACATCGGCAAGAATTACGAACATCTATTCTATCTTTTTATTCTATTTACCTAACCCTTTTTGAGCAGTGGTGGCCCAGTGGTAACGGCCCCGACTTACGAGTTGTAGGTTGTGGGTTCGAACCCAAGCAGGCGCTTTACTTTGTGTAAATAATTTCATCACCACTGCTCTCAAAACGGTGAAGGAAAACATTGTGAGGAAACCGGCATGTCTTAGAACCAAAAAATTCGAAGACATGTGACATCTACCAACCCGCACTGGGCCCGCGTGGTAGATTACAGCCCACTCCCTCCCACAGAGAGGAGGCCTGTGTCCCAGCAGTGGGAATATTAATAGGCTGATGATGATGAACCCCTTTTGGTGATGAATTTTCAAAACCCTTCCTTATGGTGAATCTGCAAATGGAAGCCCGCGAAATTCAATTTTTTTTACGTTTTTTGCAATTTTGCAGGTCGATGATCTCATTGACTTATTAGTAATAGGTACTTGTAAAAAAAATTGGAATATCGTATACTTCTTCAATATTTGTAAATATTTGAGCTGCATGTATCTATCACTTATTGAATTTATCTGTCATTGCTTAATTTTTAATTCTTTTTACCTATTGTGGTATACTTAGTAATCTTATTCCAGGTGCATCGTTTTCACATTATAATTATTAATGTATGCAAAATATTGAAAAATATTTGAGAAGAGTAACGATGGAGTTTCTTGTCCATTCTTCTCCTTAAGAAAACTACCTTTTGGAAGGGGCGACTAGACTCAATTCTATTTTTTTGTAAAGGTTGTCGTTCATGTGTGCCTTTTATGTGCCGAATTGAAATAAATTATTTGACTTTGACTGTCAGGTTGTACCTTGATCAAAATATGATTCGCGACCATAACAAACATGTATTTACTGAATTATAATCATTAGAATCATACAATACCGTTAGATTTGTTCACAATACAGTTAGGCTTGTTCTCAATTGTCATGATTTCATGAAAAAAAATCATTTCATGGTCGCGAATCATATTTTGATCAAGATACAACCTGACACTGACCAGCAAATTGCAAAAACGTAAGAAGACGTAAGAAGTTGAATTTCCCTTTTGGTGATGAATTTTCATAAACCCTCCCTCCCTCCCTTTTTTATTTTCTTTCTTCTTTCTTTCTTCTTTTTCGTTACGCCTGACCGTTACAGTGGACATCAGGTGGGCATAATAATTAAAATTCTATTGTGTCTCGTTAATGGCAGCTGAATGTTAGGAAATCTAGGGCCACAATTTGTGGTTTTATAGTGGAATTTCAATTGTTTTTTTTTAGGTTTTGGTCAGGGCATTGTCTATGATGTGAATAGAAGATTTTATTTTATTTAGTAGATAAAACGGTACACGCTTGACCGGTTGTTTGACTATTGACCTAGACCTTTCTCGGCACGATCCTAAGTACTGATCTTTACAGTAACCTGACTACTCTGATCTGGTGATTGACGTACATTGTTATAATATTGTGATATAATGTTTCTGTTAGTACTTCTTTATTATTTCAGTAGCTTCTGCCTACGTCTTCATCCGCGTGTGTCCCAGCAGTGGGAACATTAATAGAATGATTATGAAATACCGTAGCTTCCCATTAGTGAACGAATTTTAGAATCAGAACAGTAGTACCGAAGATTACTCCCCGGGCCCTCTACAATACAGCTCACAATTTTTTATTTATTACGCTCGCCCCAGTCCTGGGCAAAGACCTCCCTTGACTCCTTCTACCGTTGCGAGCCCGCGCGTCCTCCTTCCAGTTTTGATCTTCCATCTCTTACGTGGTCTACCGCGACCCCGCCTCACTGTCTCAAGGCACCAGTTCTGTGCTATTTGGACCCAGAGTTTATCCGGCATACGGCAGACATGTCCCGCCCAGTCCCATTTAAAGTTGGGCAGCCTTTTAAACCACGTCAGCTATTTTTGTTTTGGAGCGCAGTATTGTGTTTCGAACACGATCCGTTAATTTAACGCCTAGTATACAAATTTTACCTCTTTATAATATAGCATAGATAGATACTTAGGTTGCTAACAGGCCGACGATCCTTCCTCAAGATAATGGCTTGCGTTGACCTAGAAAACTGCCACACTAGTTGGCGATATAGTAGCAGGTTACATATCTACCCAATACTTTTCTGGATCAGACCTACATTTTTCTTTTTAATAACTGATATTTAATAACAGCCTTTTTGGCTCTAAAACATATGAATTAACTCTACAACTTTACAAATTAAACAGAATGACATCAGAACCTAGCACTAGGTACATAAAGGATACATGAACTACGTAGATAACACTGAAAATGAAATGGATTTCCTGAGTAATTTGCAAATGACAGAGAATTCTTAATGTTATGCTAATATAAAAATAGAAACGCGAAAAATCCAGCTGTTATATTCAGTTCTGAGCTCTCTAGTTTGGAGATCATCAAGGTCGTAATTTATAACTACAGAAGTTGAGAACAGAATCTGTGATTTTATGCTTTTAGCAATCTCGAGTAGGACGTAAAACACATAAATTCAAGAAATTATGACCGCATTTCTTATTTAGACTTGAAGTCATTAGTCAATGTACACAAATGCATTTTATTATCAAGTCCTGTTCTCTCTATCCACCCAAAAACTTTGGCTCACTTTGGTACATTAACACCTAACGGGTCCCAGATACGAATGCAAGCATATTGATGTCAGAAAATAAACATGAACTTATAACAACATACCCATTATTTTTTTTCACATCTGACACAGAATCAATGATTGATATCTCACTTACAAGTGACTAATCCAGGCTTTAGTGAATTATGTTTGTTCATAAATGTACACTCGCATCGAATGGTGCGTTAATCAATGTTTACTGTTAGCAAAGAAGGTTCAAACTTATAATTATCGCTCATTCAAACACAATAAATTACCAATACATATGATTGATATTATAATTTCGGACGGATAACTGTTTAGCGAATGCGATGACCTGACGGTCTCAATGTTTTATAAAAGCGTCATAACTCAAACAATAGAGGTTATTCTAGCCTTATTTGGGCAAAAAATGAATGGCCTATTATCGGTTGTAATAAATCGGCCACATTAATATTGTCCATCAACAAAAACTGGGTATTGTTCAACTTGACACGGATGATAAAGGATCTCACCGTTATGTTGAGGTAGGTGATATCATAGATACACTTGATCTTTGCCCACAGAAGAGGTGTTACACCGTTAACCATTGTATCCCACATAATCCGTTTAACTGACCACAAACCAGTGATTCGCCACTGTCGATAAGCTATCAGACAGAATTCACGTCTTGTTGTAAATTCTCCAAATAAGGAAACAATTTTCGGTGAAGATATTTTCTTGAAATTACAAACGCATCCATATTCGAACCATGTTCGGGTTCAGCAGGATCATAAACAATAATTACGGAGCCATTATGAAATTCGATTTTGCAAAAACGTCCACAAATTACGAGATATTAAACGTCTAAATGAAATCACTATTGCGAAATGCGAAATTTCAGCGTTCGATCGGTTTTAATGCACGGATCCGGCGTAACTCGAAACTCAATATTTTGTTCGATCGCGGACCATTACTGAGAACAGCAATCTGTAAGAATGTTCGGAATGTACCGGCTATTAATTTTGTTTCGCGGGCGGATGTCGCGCAGGCCTCGGCCGTGGCTGGCGTCTCGAGCAGGCGCCAGCGAAACCACGACGCGCCGCGTGCGCATAAAATATCGATTCGCGGCCTTATGTTGCACCCCGCTAAAGAAGTAAACATCGTTGGAACGATTCCGTTGACTGCCCGGTTTTGGTGACATATTGAATAAATATTCCACATTCTGGCAAAACTAGTTGATTAGAATTAGTCTTTTAAGATTACGTTAATTCATTTTGATTGAAAATTAGCATATTTTGCGGGTGATGCTGACTTAATTAATTTTTAGTCGTAGATATAGCCTAAAATCTGAACGATAAGAGTGTTGAAAAGTTTGGACACGAGGTATAACCGTTTTATTTGTTGAAATAAAACGTTTTTTCTGTAGCATTCATCTGCCCACATCCCAGGATTATCGATGACCATTGTAAGTTTATATCACGAGTTAAATCTTCGGATTTACATTGCCTATATTCTGCACTGTCACGTAAACGCATTATAAAATCGAAAACAAGAGGTTAAAGGGCTTTTGACGTCAATAACCCGTGTACTCGCGGGAAGGTTACTTTGTCAATGTTGACATCAAATTATTCAGAAGTCGAAGAGAAGTGAAGTGAGAAGTTGAGAAGTTATCGCTCATGTTTAAGTACGTTTGTCCTCATAAACGGTCCTTTGACGAACCAGGAAATGTCAAATTTATCAATCTCTTAATAGTTATAAATACTACTAATCTACACATTTTATAAAGTAAAGTCGCTTTTCGTGTCTGTTTGTGTGACCGCGTTTTTCTTTTAAACTAATACAACAAATTTTGATGCATATTTCGCTATTATTTAGAGTATTTATTCCGCAAGGTTTATATGTACAATAAAGTAACATTAAATCAAGAAATCTCGATGTTTTGTCAAGTTTCAATCCAGTCAAAAACGCGTGCGAAGCGGGGGCGGGTCGCAAGTATAAATCTAAAAGCCAAATTAACAAGACACTGTTAATCATGCGATTGTCAGGCCCTTAATTATCTCATTCTTTAACACATTTAAAATCACTGACGTAATTCGTATTTAATCAATTGATTTGTAAGACGAAACTTATAATGCTATAATAAATCAATTAATCTATCAAATAGGCGAACAGCAGCATTCTTTCGAGAGGTCGTTTATTGTAGGTACGTGGAACTTACAAAGTAACATTGAAAGCTTAGAGGTTGGTACAGGAAGATGCAAGCTAACAACTCTTGAAAAGGTGACCTCGACAGCGCATCGGTAGGTAACCTCTGGATAAATCCATATCGATTCGTAGAAACCTTTACTTTATATTTTGATTGAAACCACATTATGTGATTGGAGTAGAATGTTCTGAGACGATGCGCACGATTTGCTTTCAAAGCGTTTATTATCTTGTTACTAGTTAGCAGTAGTCGTGTTTTAAGTTGTTCCGTGTCACGTGTATGTCATACATCTTGGTTCTGGGGTTCAGTAGTACTGATTATCCCTACGTAGGTAGATTAAAATAATGTTTTTATGTATAAATTTACCCAAGTGGCTAAATGATAAAGAATTTAGTACCCCAAATTGTTAATTAAGAAATGTTAGGTAGGTTGCTGCGGGTGGTGTGATTCTTGGAAATATAATTTAAAATAAGTACTTAAATAAGTAGTTAAATAAATAAATCGAAAAATAGTAAAAAAGATTACAAAAAAACACTACAAAGTAAAAAATAACTTTAATTTCGGAAGTCGGTGTCTTTAGTTTTTAATTTTCGTTTTTTGCCACCGACTTTCGAAATTAAAGTTATTTTTTACTAATTAGTGTTTTTTTTTTTTTGTAAAAAGTTTTTATTTTTAACTTTTTAGTTGTGGTACCTACCTACCAGACACAAATTCAAATACCACTACCTGATGTAAATAACAGTGAGAGGAACTTATCATCATATCATCCACATAGACTAAGTGAGAAAAATACGAATTATTGAAGCTAACTCAAAACCTATCTAAGCAAAGTTAATTAATTTTTTAAGAGACCAACTCGAGAGTATATATACACCTTTTCGAACAAAAAAGGAATTTGTGAAAATCGATCCACAATTGACGGAGAAATCGGTGAACATACGATTTAAAAAAACCTACTTAATGTCGAACATAGAACCTATTCTTTGGAAGTCAGTTAAAAATAGGTAAATGCCCTTGTTGTTCCAGGTATCCTTGTTCGATCACGAATCTCTTTGTACACTTGTACAGACATGTAATAGTGGAAAACCTTTTAGGTTCTATTAGACACTATGAAAAAACGGGGTCTAGTCTAATGAAATGAAAACAGTTCGCATCGTCACGGAATGTTATCTTTTTTATAGTGATGGCCATAGAAATGTTTTGCTAATGGAATTATTAAGGTGTTAATGGTATTAATAGCAACTGTTTTTAAATTATTAGCAAAACACCGTGTATAAATAGCATTATGTTAAATCAATTGGTCGATTAACATTGTGCGATGATTATATTTAGATACTCAGATTCGAATATTTTCAGAGGTTAATTAAATATTAGAATAACAATACAAAATTTACATGTCAATGATGAGTTATAATATATTTCCTTGATCTACATAATTGATGTCCCTTCACAAGCACGTATTAAGAATGGAAAATATTTTATTAAGGTCAAAAATGATGTCGAAAATAATAATAAACGAGATTAATGCTCAATCAACATGTTTTTTTAAATGCAAATTTATAATCATCCAATTTAATGCCTATAAAATTAAACGCAAATCAAAAATGCCAATCTATCGCCGAAAAACATTATTATAAAGAATTTGCAATCAAAACAGCAGGAGGCGTAATTATTTTGTGATTCTGACTCTTCTTAAATGACTGCTGACAAGGGAGCTCCGATGTCGTTAACGCTATGGTAAATATGTTTTTAATTAAAAAATAATTAATTAAATCTGAATTGAGTGATAAATTATTATGTGGTATAAATTGAAACAAAAATATAAAACTTAGATTAATCATTTTATTAGCCATGTTAACGTAAAAACCAAATGTTGGTAGGATGTATAATTTAGACACCATGCGAATGAAATTGAAAGTTGATTTTTAAGTGTTAGGTATTAATTCAGTTAACAGTAAAAGTAAAAAAGCAAAAGAGATAAATGTTTCTAAATATGCCTAGATAAATAAGTATTATTAGAAGCAGCGGTAGATATTGATACGTTATTCTTACTAAATCGGTCAAGTTTAATTTGGTTGCATATTGTTCAAGTTAGATCAAACTTCTAAAGCATAACAAGATTTATACACATATCTATTTTTCTTGACTAACTTAGCGGTATCTTGACAGCTCCATAATCAAGTCGACAAGCATGAAATGTCCTACTCCCAATGTTTTTTTGTGGATTTTAGAATAATCATCAACATTGCTGCAAACAAGAGTTGAACGTTGTCTTCATCTTTTTGAAAACAGAACCCTAAATCGTATATAGAACAAAAAGAGGAAGATTAAAATAAATGTCATGGTTGGTGGGCGCGACACACACGGTGCCAATATCTCGAGTAAGGACAGCCGCGAAGGTCGCATTCCGTTGTCAAGTTTCCTTCTTTTTTTCTAAGTGGCAATGCACCCCAATAAAATGGCGAGTTGAGGGTCGATCACATCGGCCACATTCTGGCAGTTTCTGACGAAACCTGTCCAGGCACCTGTTTCAACAATAAAAGCAAACCCAAATTGGCTCCAATCAATAAAGTAGACATTAAAATGATGATGCTTCTTTCTGTTCTACCCGATAGTGGAAGACGATGATTTTTTTAATAAATGAAGATTTTGTCAAATTTTCCAAAGTCGTGCACCACCCAGAGTGAATATTATAGAGGAAACGAAGTTTGGATAAGAACGAAACTAGAACATGATAAACATACTTAGATATTATGTTCATCCAATATTTTATACCTGTCAATGTTTTTAATGACGTCGAGTGGTGCATCTTACATCGGAATTTTAAACGATATTTAGTTAGACATTCTCTGATATTTCAGATGATCAGATATCGATGATCGTAAAAAAACTAATTGGATTGCAGTTACTTAAGTCAATCAATGTTTTATTCGGCAAGATCAGTTTTAGGGTCTTTCAGTTCGAAACTTTGTTGCAATGTCATATCCAGTAATTGTATTTTTATTAATATCAAACGGATTACACGATAGCGGTACGATTCATCTTGATTTAAAGTTAAATTAATATTTTATTACTGATCCTAAATGCAAATGGCAGTGACTCCAAAATATTATTTCATTTAGCTATTTAAGGAATGTTATCATTTGAAGATCGTTCTTCAAATAATTTTGATAGCATCAAAGCAGCTAAATTGCTTAATATCGTGAGTTTAATGTCGTTTACAGATATTAGTCAACGCTGAATCGAGATCAACCTTAGATGAACTCTGATAAATTGATAAATTATAATTACCATTACAAATCGTTTATAAAACGCGCTTTTGCATCAAATAAATTGAGTAAATAAAGAAAATTTCGGAAATTCATTGTACTAAAATTAAAAATTATGCAAACTGACATGAGAATGTAAAGTCTTTTTTTTTTTCTTTTAAAAGAATTCGTTGTAATACTCACTCTTCTTTCAACCTCAATGGAAAGACTATTGATAAGTTTGGTCGACTTTCCATGAATGATTAGAACTATAGGCTTAGCAGCTTCGCTCATCATGTGGGACATGTGGGTAGGTTGACACTTTACTGACACAGTTTCAGCACAGCTTAGCTAAAGAATGACTGGTCATCTCTGGGGTGGTACTCCTAAAAAACAAATGCAACACGACATGATCATGAGTGCATCAATAAGGATGTGGCCAAAAAATCTACAAACAAAACACTAAACATGTCAACATTTGAACAATTATTAGTTTAGGAAACAATATTTTAAACTTATCGGAGCAAAAAAGATTTAGTTGAAGAGTCAATTGAGTCTTAAAATGTTTGTTTTAATCATCAATAACGTCTTTCGGAAAGGAGCAACAAAAAATTATATGAAACCAATAAATCGATAAAAAAAACTATAAGTGCTTAAAAATAATACCTTTATTGGATTTAGGCAAAAGTAGACTCCTTCTGCGATACGTTGATAAGTACCAATGCCTCGACAATTTTGGTTACGAAGTGAATTATTAACAATGTCACATTTCAAGCGTCTAACATTATTTTCACAAAAAGGAACAGAGTTATTGTCAGATTTAAACAACACTATGCATCTGTGCATTTCTGCGATATTTGACCCATTGCTTAGTAACATGCATGCTATGTATGTATAGCAAAACATGTAAGCACTAATTTTAATGTAACATCTGTAATACCATGTTTTAATGCAAATAAAAATGATTTGATTTGATTTGATTTGGACAATGCCACTGATTTTGGTTACGAAACGACTGTCACATAAGAAACCTGTATTCTCCAACTTATAACATGGATCTCTAGCTCATGGATGAGCTTTATCTAAACTATATGTATAAGCCAACAAATTCGAGGTCCGACATTTCGAAGGCCATGTCCATTTTTCGAAGAGATATACTTCGTCGGCGTTATGCAATGGTCTCCATAACCCGTGCATGCTCCAGGAAAATTTCAAACAGGGCTAAATCTGCCATTATTGCAATATTTCATACGATTTGCAAGATTTTGCTCTTGACTGACTTTTTAATTATGATTATGATTTTTGACATTAAACTTCACTATGGCAATAAATTCATAATTTGTGGACCATTTTACAAAGCTCCATACAATACTGTCAAATCAGGGCCTTGCTAACACTTTGAAATTCGAACAAAGTAGAGGAGTGAAACTACGAATCTCTGACTTAAAAAAAAATTAGTTCTCTTTCGAATTCAGTGATTTTACTTGGTGCGGTTCAAATCGAACTTATCAGGACAGCCGTACAGGTTGCCGTTGTAAAGGCATTACAAAAGTATTTATGATTCTGTGTAATTCCGTAAATCTGAGGGTCATGACCTAATGAGGTGTCACCTTCCCTGCAACCTTAAGCCACTATCGCAATATTAAGCGAAAGTTATGTTGATACCACTGGGAGTTGCACTGTTGAACTTCACCTTTTTGGAGGACAGAGGTCTCTAGTCTAGGTGAAGGACCTTAGAGATATAAAGAGGTCGAAAATGAGTCATATATGATGCGTCAATCTACGATGATAAGAGTGACGTGTCTGAAATAGAAAAGTTTCTATTCAAAAATATTTTTTGGCAATATGTGACCAAAGTAACAGATAATATCATTCACTAAATATTTTTATTTTATAAACGAACAAAAAAGTACACTCGTTCTTAGATCAAATATTATAATGCAAAAAAACCAGCAGCATTTACTGTCGGTAAAGAATATCGTCAGTTTTGTGCCGATTGAAGAATATGAAATACCTGAATCTGATCCTAAATATGAAGGACAATTACCTATGATTATACAATTGCCATGGATAATGACAGCCAAAATTATGGCAATCCCATAATACCCCATGCACGAGAGGAATCAGTAAAAAATACATGGCTTCGTGAAAACTTTTTTTTTTCACGCACATCCGGGAAGCCCTTGACTTGCATTTCACTAGATGGTAAGTGATGATCAGGCCAAAGATGGAAGCGGGCTTCACTCGGAATCCTTAACCACAGAGGAACTGGCTATCTTACTTCTAACTACCTAAACACAACAATACTGTTAACATTGTTGCTTTAGCGATAGCTTTAGATAAGATAGAGGTGGTAGCTAGCTACGCGAAATTAGAACAAGCCCTACCACCAACCAAAACATTCATCATTACTGATGGAATGTACCTAACAATGTTTGGTAATGGATGGCTGAACCGCTGGATACACTAGAATTTATCATCTGCATAATAATTATAAGCAAAAAAAACAGTAGATCACAAACTCAGATCTCGAGTGATATCAAGGAAAATGTTAGACCATTTGTGTAGGAAAAATATGTAAACAAACACAATACTTATCTTTTACACACATACATAAACTCACGCCTTCTTACCATGGGAGTAGGTAGAAACTACAGAACGCCACCTGCTACGATCCATACACTCCTTTTACCTTGTTTACGTTCATACATCTGATCATACACGCACGCCATTCGCGAGAACTGCGCACCTGCCCTTTCTGAAGAACATCACCAACAAGGTCACTATATATCCTCCTAGGGCCTCCCGGCGTTTCCACTCATCTACCTCGTAAATACCTGCCATGACATGACTAAACCATCTAAGCATACTCTTTTCATTCTTAAATACACTCAGATGTCAAAGGTGTATTGACATGAATGAATCGACACGAGAACGCAAAAAGAAACACTGAAGCACTGTGATGACAAATCTCCATCAACGATATTTTACAATGACTCTATAGCCTAATTTGTTAAAAGCACACAAAACAAAATACACAGCAACTCATTTTGTTTTTACTTTTTATTTCTGTTGTTTCTTTAAGTACACAACTAATTGACTTGTAAACTTAGTAACTTGAAGTACCTACTTTACCTACGAAAATCTAGACTGTTGGATAAACTTTTTTGGCGTTAGAAGTACTTTATTACAGAACTTTTCTTTTATTAGCGTTGATAGCGTCTGTGTGTGTCCTGGGTTCCATTCCCGGCTCGTGTAAAATGTTATTGGGTTTTTCAATTAGAAATTTTTCAATAGCAGCCCGGAGTCTGTATTTGTGTCTTGTTCATGGCAATAGGCTCGCCCCCTTTTAGATGGAACGTAGGTGGCGAAATTTCGGTGTGAGAACACTTCTGCCTAAACCTTCGGGGAAAACAGGCGAGATGGTATGTTATGGAATTATATTTTGAATATTTTTGTAGGATTAAGGGCAATCAAATTTTGGAAAAAGCCTATATCGAGCCGTGGATTGCGATTAGCTGTATTGAGAAAAAAAGCGATTTGTTCTTTAAGAACAAATCCTAACTTCATAACTAAAATTATAAATGCGAAAATGAATTTGTTTGTTTGTTTGTTACGCTTTCACCCGTGCCAAAATGGCCAAAATGGCTGAACAAATTTAGATGAAATTTAACACATGGGTAGACCATGAACAGGGTTCTAATATAGGATGCTTTTATCCCAATATTCCCAAAGGATCGAAACTTATGCAGGTAAAACCGCGGAACGCATTTAGTTCATTATAATATTGTTGGCTGGTCTTATTATTTTAAGTCTCGTGAGTAAACAAGAACATTATTTTCTACGAATTCAATCCTATCATTATTAAGCGTTAAGGTGACATAGACTCTGAACAAAATACCTAATTTTATAGGAAACAATATTTATCATATTTTGAGGAAAACTTTATACCTATGACTGTACTTTGTAGGTAGTTCAGTATAATTTAGATTTAGGCGCCATTCAATTAATAATGGCGGCATTTTTGCGGTTTTGTACATATATCTGAACAATAAAGAAGAATTTATGAAAAATAAACGAAATGGCATCGTTCCAATGTTTATTATGATAATATGTCCTCCAGACCGAATTTCGGCCATGGCGACTAATTTCGACGGAGACTAGCCTTCGGCGCGGGAGATGTTATAGTGCACAAGTGTGTGTGCAAACACAGGTGCACTCTCTCTTCTCTCACTCTCATAGTCCGATGGGACGGCAATCCAACACGACCGGAGGTAGATCAGGCACCGTGCCTCGGGAAGCACGTTAAGCCGTTGGCACGGTAGACGGTAGGCCAACTTCATAGAAACGGACGAAGCGCGAGCTATACCTACGCGCCTCGATCGAGGTATGCGCGAGGTACGCAGACAGTCGCGTCTGTGCCGCAGTGACGAACGAACGGTGTGTTGTTTTTTTACAATAACCGCGCGATTTTTACACTAAAAATAAATTCAAGTACATATTTAATATGACGAGTAGGATATATTGTTGCTGTTTTTGGTTGCATGAATTTGGCAATAACGAATCCAGAGATAACTTTTTTTAGATTACCTGGAAACTTTGAAAGGTATTATTATTAACAAACAACAACAACAAAATTATTTTATAGTCTTACTATAAAATAATTTTACTTACTGGTAGGTAGGTACATATTGTGTGTATTTTTAATGGATAAGTATTTCCTTTTATCTCCCGAAAAAAAGATGTCTGGATTAATAAATAAAGTGAATAGAGTAAAGGAAAGTGATAACACGAGTGAAATAGGTAGTTATAGGAGGTTCATGAATTAATACGGTAGGTACGCTTGTTTTAAAACCTCGGGCATTTGTGTTTTGTTTTGTTATTCAATTCACAAAGTATTTTATTTATTTGTGTAGATAAAAAAAGTATATTTACAATCACAAAACTAAATGGAAACACAAAGTAGGCAAATGTAATTAAAATACTGGAGGCAGGCAGCCCTATCGCATGTTTACGTACCGCGCGGCTGTAGGCACTTATTTCTAAGATATGGCTTAGTTATTCTACCGTCTACCGTGCCGTTGGTCCTGAGCCTGATCTAGGTATTTATTATAGTAAGTAGGTAACTATACCTCTTGTTATATACCTATGCAACATAGGTACGAGGTGTATTTTATTCCTAAACGAAAAAAACATAGACTTTCTTTTTATCCTTCAAAAAAACTCTTCTTCTCCCCCTTTATTTTTTTCTTCGTTTTCTTTTCATCTTCTTTTTTTTCTTTATAATCGCGTTCTTCAATGTCCCACTCACCGCGCGGACTTCATTCATTCTTCCTTCTTCGTTCAGTCTATCTCTTTATGCCCCAGGAAATCAGGATGGCAACCAACAGATTATCCTTTAAAGTTAAAGTTCGCGAGCACATTCGTAAGAAGCTGGCAGTATCATCACAACGTTAATGTTTTCCCTTTGTTTGTCTTATTTGTTTTAGTATATTCGTGTTTTTATGTATATTTATTTGTACTTATATTTATATACAATTTGGCATTTATATTATATTTATAGTTTGTAATAGATATATGTATTTCTTTATTTTAAATTAAAAAAGTAAGTTTAAAAACTAAAACCCGACTACTCAAAAATCACGCTCTTAAAAGTATGAAACAAGAAAATATTTCGGACAGAAATCTAGACATAGGTACAAAAATGGTCAAGGTAAAGCCGTCGTCACATGCCATTATTTTGCAGCGTGAGCGTGATTTTTGAGTAGTCGGGTTTTAGTTTTTAAACTTACTTTTTATTTAAATTATTTTGGGGTTATAATTTCGTGATAAAGTATTTGCAGAGCCGCTTTAATTTTTTTTTGTTTAGGTTTAATTGTATAATAGGTATTAATTTTACAGCCGCGCCGTACGTTGCAGTCTTACTTTTGCATATTTTTAACAATTTAAACATATTTATTAACTTAGACAATATGATATATAAATACATTATTTGTAATGTGCTCGTCAAGCCCTTTCATTTGATACCCTACATGGTTTTATGTAAAAATATTTTTTGGATCGTTCGTCACTATAATGTACTCTAGAGGGTGCCATATTGAATTTAATGTAACTTCACATAGCCTATAACCAACGGACAATCAGGAAGCTTCCAACAATACCTCATTTGTCAAATTATGATCAGTAGTTTAGAAGTTATGAGGTTACAGATGAATATACATACATACATACATACATACCGTTCAAAATCGTAACCCTCCTTTTTGCTTCGCCGAAGTCGGGTAATAAAATAAAATATCCTCAATGTTTCGTAATTGCACTATTTGTCTCTGCATCACCCTAAAGTTGACTGGTAGAAAATGCCTATGGCATTAAGTCCGCCTCTGTACATTTCTGTGCTTGAAGTATTAAATAAATAAATATTTACGTGGTTTTCCTCGTTTGCCCATTAATTTTGATTCCAATAATCCTCTCACATTATTTCAATAACTGTTCAACTGACTCGTTGGTCTAGTGGTCGCAACCGCTACTGCTGAGCAGGAGAGATCACGATTTCGATTCCCAGGTCACGCAAAGTGTTATCAGAAATTTCTCAGTAGGAACCCGGAACCTGGATTTGTGCCCGGTCAATGGCAAATTATACAACATGGGACTTAAAAACATAACTGGTGAAAATGTGGGTGGTACTATTAATTCTGTTAACGTTTTTAGTTTTTATTTTCGCTTGAGTATAGATTGCGATGTTTTTGTTGGTATTTTGTGGTGCGTGCTAGTTGTCATTATGGCAAATAATTTTATTTTATGTTTTCGTGTTGAGTAATGTAAATTATTTTGCAATAGAATACAATAGAAATCAGTTTTTTTTTTCTAACTGAACAAACAGCAGTGCTTGCTGCTGTGGAGTTTGTTGCATCACTTCTTCTTCCCAGCTAAAGCATTAGGAAGTGGTGAAGGGCGGGCGTTTTTGGGAGACTGTTTTATGTAATATTGACGTTCGAAAAGTATAAAATTAAATTATACCTATATATACTATAAAATCTAAAAGTAAATTCTTAGCCTAATTTGAATAAACGACTTTTGAATTTTGAATATGTAGGTACACTTCTGCCTTACCCTTCGGGGAAGACGGGCGTGTTTTAAGTTATATTATGTTCAACTCCAATTAAGATAACATTTTGAATCGAAAAACCCCTAAAAGGCAACGGCACATTTATTGTAGGAACATTCTTGATTAGTGTTTAACATTTTATTGACTCCCAAAGTATGTCTAAACCCATAATAGGGTTTTATTTATAAACGTTGCATAAAGTTAACTAATTATTAGCGACTGTTTAACCATACATTTTTGACGTTTGAACGTCACTTAACTTTAAACAACGTTTATAAATTAACCCCCAAGCTAAGCCCGAAAAGGTTTAACCAAAAACTGTTTATTAATCAACCGTTAATGACACGTGTCAAATCATTGTAAGTTTCAGATTACACAACAAAAAAAGAAATGTAAAATTATTACAAATCTCGCTAACCATAATGTAAATATTGCTTTTGGAGATAATCGTAAGTTTAAGATGAAGACCCTCAATAAATAATAACCACTTTATTTCCTGCTTTAAGGTTGACGACTCCTGCAAAGGATATAAAATTGTGCGTACTCTTACATTAATATTTTATTGAAAAAAGGCGGGAATTATCAATCTTAATCATTAACCTTAATGGTAGCTATATTTTTGAGCCATTTGGGGTTGAAACACTAGGGCTGTGATGGGGTCCGAGTGCTCATCGAGTCTTCGGGACATCGCCAAGCGGTTGGTGGACTCTTCGCGTGACCAGATGACTGGCCAATTTTGAGGTCAAAGCATCAGCATTGAAAATTGCCATCCAACGTCGCAACGCTGCCAGCCTTTTGGGCACTTTTCCCACTGACAGCAATGCGGACGAATTTTTTTATGCCCAAAGAGCTCTTTTTTTATTTATTTTTTACATAATATAAATTATATATTTTAGTGTTAGATTTTATATTATATTAAAGATTTGTCAACAAACATTTATTTTAACCCAGTAAATAACTTTCAAGCATAACTAAATATAAATAGATTCAATTTCTGAGTAGCAGCCCGGAATTCGGATTTGTGCCCAGTTGATGGCAATTTTGTTTGCTCTTCTCCCCTATTACAAGGGACTTAAACATAATTGGCAAAATGTGGGTGTACTATAAAAATAGGTACGGTGTACCTCTGCCTAAGCTTCCGGGGAAGACAGGTGTGATGTTATGTTGTATAAATAAAACGTGTAGCTCTAAATTCAGTACCCAAATACGTAACAACACAAAGTTAATCATGGCTGAAATTAAATTTTCGGTCATACGATCTTGTGGTTATTGAACTTTTTCTAGACAGACGCAATAAAACCTTTTTGGGAAAACACTATAATTATGTGTTCCAATGTGTTTAGCCCACTAAAAAACGAAATCTTTGAATACCTACATTATTACGGAAATAAGGCTTTTGCAGACCAGCGCGACTAGTCGCGCGACGCGGCACCGGTTATTGTTATACCGTGAAGTTTTCTTAAAAATTATATTGTTCGTGTCGCGCTGGTCTGCACGAGCCTATAATCATCACATCTGAATACTTTTACAGTAGCGATTGGTTAAAAATTTGTAACCACCTAAACGGCCAAAACTTTATGATATCGATACGAACAGTGCTGTTCAACTGCCTTGTTGGTCTACTCGGCGCAAGCACTAATGCTGAGCATCCTGGGTTCAATTTTGTGCTCGGTTGATGTTAATAGGCTCGCCCCCTTTTACATGGGATTTTACTCAGCTCTACCTAACCCTTCAAGGGAAACAGGCATGTTGTTTAGGTTCTAAAGTTTCATTTGCTTATAAATGGCTTAGTTATTAATATATTAAAATACAATAATACTACGTCCAAGCTACATATTATAATTTAGCTACTGTATAATTACGCACTTATCCAATTTAAATTATTTTATTTTTCCAATTTATTGACTAGTAGACCACATTATAACAATTTATATGGTCACTCTTGTGTCAATACGTGTTATAATTATTGTATGTATTAATTAGTTAATTAAGCAATCATAGATTCACGTAAATTTGCAAGTTAAAAACAAATGACAATCGTTTATAATTAATATTCAGTGACGTAGTTTATATCTAGTAGTCGCATGCCTGTCGGTTACAAAATTATAATGGCATGCCATGCGACTACGGCTTTACTTTGATCCCTTTACATTTTTGTACCTATGAACTATGTCTTGATTTCTGTCCGAAATATTTTATTGTTTCCTACTTTTTAGAGTATGATTTTTCAGTAGTCGGGTTTTAGTTTTTAAACTTACTTTTTTACTTTCAGACTGAGTGAATTGACTCCATTACTTTTTGTCCTCTGGTTTCATAACTTAAATAAGTTTTACCCCCCGGTTTTTGAATAAAGAATTTAAAGTTGAGAACTTAATGTAGTGTTGCGATCCCCAGTAAAACGCCAAAATCGTTAATTCAACGTTTATTTTCGTTAAACATCTTATACACTTCTCTCATGAATTCTGTCTCTATCCATCTTCCTTTCTTACTTCACCTTTCACTCGTTCAGAAACATATTTAGTTATAGTTTAGAAATGTAGCACTACTTTTAAGGTGATTCCTTCAATATAGTCTGCGCAATTCAAAATTTCTTACATTTTTAGCAAAGAATAATTTCGCGGGTTTAGAAGTTAAGCATTAGTAGAGTTGGACAAATCTTCAACTTCAAATTCCGAATTCAGAAAGTTCAACTCGACCAGTTTGAATTGGTCTAACCCTAACGGATTCGAACCCAAGCAGGCACTTTACATGGTGTAAATTATTTCATCACCACTGCTCTCAAAACGGTGAAGGAAAACATCTTGAGGGAACTGGTCCTAGAACCAAAAATTCGACGACATATGACATCTACCAACCCACACTAGACCGGCGTGGTAGATTACGGCCCACTCCCTCTTACCGAGAGGAGACATGTGTCCCAGCAGTGCAAGGCCCGTTATGTCATGCTAACGGATACAAGCTCTTGTGCATTTTAGTTGACTTTTTAACTCTGCCGGACACTGTGTAGCCTTGCCAAGTGTCGTGGGATTATTTGTACGAAGCGGCTACGCATTGATTTTTATCAAACATTCCTAGATGTTATCTGTCAAAAACAAATCTAGACTAAGCACAACAGCAACAGGGAAGTCGTTGCTAAGCAACCGAAATGCCAATAAATGAAATATGTCATATTTATCTCAATCTAAACCCTGGCATTTTATCCATCCTTAAATTATAATATAAAGTAGCTTTTCGTGTCTGTCTGTGTGGTCGCGTTGTTCTTCTAAACTACACATCGAATTTTGATGCAGTTTTTACCATCAATTTAGAGAATTTATCCCGGAAGGTTTATGTGCTTAAATACAATAATAAAGATATCTCGATGTTTTGTCAAGTTGTAACTCAAGTTAAAGCTACCTCTAATCTAAATAATAATTTATAAATTTATCTTGTTTATTTTAAAATATTTTACCCGAATCACTTCTTCTGTGCACCAGTGTACTTTACTGCTACGCATTGCTGTAGCTGTCGTGCGAATTTCATGCGAATCGCCTCAAGGAAAGCTAATATTAATTAAAATGTTCGATTCGCCCGGACTCGAGCGAGTAAATTCGTGCGAGTCACCAATAAGCCTAAAAACCGTGAGAACCACTGGGTCGCTAGTTTATAATAAAATCCTATTTTGATAAACAATAAATATGTTAATTGTGAAACAGGTTCTTATTTATTGACCCAAGACTAATAATAGTTGCTAATGTACAAAGTTAACCTACTTTATGACACCGCCGTGACCTTTGTTTTTGCTTTATTGATTAACAAACAAAAATTATTTAAATAATGTAATTTGTATTTTTTTAAGGCGCAATTTGACAATTCTTTATGTTATCAAAAATAATCTTGAATAATTACTACCTATTTGTTGGAAAATGTCAAGAGTAAATAATTTAGCTACTTAATTGCCTTGTTGGTCCAGTGGTTGCAAGAGCAACTGCGTCTGCGCAGGATTTGGGTTTGATTTCCATTAATTTCTCGGCAGCCGCTTGTCAGATTTTTTGCCCGCTTTATGTCAGTAGAGTCGCTTTCTATATGACATAATTATGAGACTTCACGGAAAGTAGAGTTGGTTTAATAAATATAATAAGTACGTCCTCGTCCTTCCCTGCTACGTCCTCCTCATACCCATTCGAGAAAGTTTTTATTTATTTTTTATTTTTATTTATTTATTTATACACGCACTTACAACTATTATTACTATTATTAAGTTGGGTCAATACACTCAATACCTACAATAGTACCTATCTGATGTCCTAGTAAGCTTTGTGTACCAAATCCATATGTTCAGTTACAGCTATTCTAATGGCAATTCGAGTGTCCATGAGTAAATAGCTTGCATACCTACTCAAACTTAACATGAAAGGAGATCGTTTTGCCTGAAATTAAGATTAGTAACTCAAACCGTGGCCCCCGTCTAGGCAAGGGAAGGAACACGGGTGGGTTTTAGTCAGTAAGAGTCTGACACGCCCTTCCGCTCCGCCCAGAGCGGGAGAAATCATTTGATGATTTCCCAACCAAAAAAAAGGTAGGGAATTCTAGGTTATCTAACCTAACAGCTTATTAAACGTGACAATATTTTCCAAAATAAATCTTTTTGAAATAAAAAAACAACTGAGTTCCATAAAAACACTATAATGTGAAAAATAACTTTAATGTCGGAAGTTAACGGCACGGTTGGTGCAGTGGTTAAGGTGACGAGAACCGACTTTTAATGATTTTATACTGAAAATTACGTCTAAACGAGTAGTATTATTGATATGAAAAAAAAAAATATTAAAATAAGCGCATTTTCTTAATAACTTAATAAATGAATATTTCAGATTATGTTTATATTACATAGTGAAATTAATTTGTAAAGTTATGTCTAACGCGGATAAAAAACAGAAAATTACGCAAAAGGTATCAAGCGTATTTTTCTGAAACCTTTACCATTTTAAGGATAGTTAAAATATTAATCTTTTAGTATACACCACTCAATGTCACTGGCACGTATCTGCGTCTTAAGCGATTGACTGCTGCGCTGCGTGGATGCATGCGGGAATCGATCCCGCACGCGGAATTAATATTTGTATTACCTATAAGTAATAATTGTAGAGTTGAGAGCAGTGGTGGCCCAATGGTAACGGCCCCAACTTACGAGTTGTAAGTCGTGGGTTTGAACCCAAGCAGGCGCTTTACTTTGTGTAAATAATTTCATCACCACTGAAGTAAAGGAAAACATCGTGAGGAAACCGGCATGTCTTAGAACCAAAAATTCGAAGACATGTGACATCCACCAACCTGCACTGGGCCCGCGTGGTGGATGACAGCCCACTCTCTCTCACAGAGAGGAGGCCTGTGTCCCAGCAGTGGGGACATTAATAGGCTGATGACATCGATCACTAATAAAGAACTAGATACACAATCAGCGGCAAAAAATGTCCTCACCGAATGAGCACCCACTTGAACATTTGGGTGCGCTTTTGGTTTAGTAGCATTCGAACGCTCCGATGGTAAACATGCCACATAGTATCGGTCGTAAAAATTTATTGCTTTTTAAACATAGCTTTGTGAAATAAACTTTAAGCATTGCGTTTATGGCTGAATTTAAATTAATGTATATTTATTTCAACTATTATTACTTAAACACAATTTGGTGACAGTTTTAAGAGAACTTTTGTTTGGGATTCTGTATCTAGTTGTTTATTAGTGATCGATGACTAATGATGATGATGAGTTGTAGGTCTGACTGTTTGTGTATGTGAGTTTAAATGTTTGTAAACGCATCCACAATACAGGAGAAATTCCTAGTAGGGCACAGTCTAAATAAAAAAAAAACAAAAATTTTGGTAGAATGAAACGAAAATTCTAAACCAAAGACACCGACGTCCAAAATTAAAGTTATTTTTCACTTTCCAAGCAAAACTAATAAAATTTATAATTATGTGACCACCTCGAGAGCATACCATTTCAAACAAAAAAATAAATTTTCATGATCAGTCCACAATAAAACAGACAGAAATATGTGAACATAAATAAAAACATACGCTATGAACATAGAACCTCCTCCTTTTTGAAAGTCGGTTAAAAATATTAATTTCATGATTGGTATTCAGAACACAAGTGACAATTTTTTTTTCTTATCTATTTTATTTGAATGTCATTTGTCGTACGTCAGCGTACAAGGTTTAAGTAATTAATTAATTTTCAAGAAATTCCATTTTAATTTTCGTAATAATACACAATCCCCAGGATTATGCATATGCAAGTATTGATTTTTTTCCATGAATACATAAATCAAATTTGATTAGTAAACAATCTTAATTAATAGAAGGTGACAAGGTTAAAGATCGAAAGACATAATTCGCATATTTTTCCGTCGCCAATAATTTAAAACCAATATAAATAATATTATTTGTCATTATAGCTATCATAACAGGCCTAAAACGTCCATGAGCTCTGAGAATGTTGCATACCTATTAGTATTTTAATGACCACTCTTGTGACATAGTCCGTTGGGCCGTAAGAAAATTTGAATTTCTCGGGGGGGCTACCCTAGCCCGCGAAATTCAAATTTTCTTACGTTTTCTGCAATTTGTAGGTCATTCATATTTCGCTCTACGTCAACCAGGGGGTCTCTCGATGGTGAGTTTTTGACAGATTTGCCATACAAAATCTGTCAAAAACTCACCATCGAGAGACCATTGTGACGTTTGTAAATTAGTAGACTTGGGCCCCTGATTTGATGCTACTGACTTGGAAATTGAGAAAAAGAAGGAAGCGGTTTACCTTAGCGTTTCCTCCTTAACATATTGGGTGTTAGATGTTGGTACCAGTTTTCCTAAAATAATCAATAAGTCGCATTTTACGGCATCCGGAGAAAAGCAAAAGATGATCTATATTTTTCGCCAGAAACTACTACCTACTGCTGCGCGTTGGTTCGATTCCCGGGTCGGCAGTCTAGTTTGAATTTGTGCCCGGTTGGTGGTAATACACATCGATCACATTTTACGGCATCCGCAAAAAAAAAACAAAAGGTGATCTATATTTTTTGCCCGAAAAAACACGGAAGTACTTAAACGAACAAAATGCATTCAAAATCTGATGAGACTACTTCATCCCAATCATAATTTAAAAAATGTATCACATTTTAATAATATAACCATCAATTTTCATAACCGATAAATACTTATTAAAGCCAAAGCTTCCTCAATTTGTACTAGACTCGTAGAAATCATACTCTAAATTAATTTCCTTACTATTTTATATGTAGATCCCTCATTAAAGTCAGTATAATAAATTGTTATAGGCTTATAAAACCGGACTCAACGAATAAAGTATTAAGTGAGAGATAAATCATTTTTTCATCACTTCTTATTAATCTTTTCGATGAAAGGAAGAGTGATACAAGTTTATTTTGTAGAGGTTGACGCATACAGGAATCTGTTAGGTAACTGACTCGTAATAGGTCATCAATCGTTTATCAATCAATTAAATCCAGTCTAAAGGGTCAAATAAGCTGGTAAAACTTCATATAACTAGGTATCGATATGCATACTATAATATAGTAGAAACGGATCTCTACAAAATCGCAATTTTATAGGAGAGCAGATTTAGTAAAAAAATAGTGGTCATTTTGAGAGTTATGGATCGATTAATATAAAATTTTCTATGATGCATTAAAATAACCTTCTTTATGAATTATGTAACAGGTTTTATCGCTATGTCGTTGTTTTTCTGAAATAATGTAGATGTCTTTTATGTCTCTTAAACATCTTTGACGTAGAAGAAGACATCTGCCTGATATCCGTTTATACGTTGTGATAAAAAAGCGCCCATTTCATTTAAAATATCTAGTAAACTAAGATAATAATCTCCAGTAATACTTTTATGGATATTTAAAGAAAATCTAAGCAACATGCAAACAGTATTCCCCCGAATATCTGGTACACATAAGGCGGACAAATTCAAATGTCCGTTTCTAGTGCGATGTTTTTTTTAATCGAGTGTAGATGTCTTCATTTACGTGCCAGATTTTCTAAATTATTTTAAAATTTGAAATAATTTTAATACATAATTGTAGATTATATACTTAAGCTCATTTTTGCAAAAAAAAAAACATTTTCACAAAAAACGTAGATGTCTGTTTCTACTTTTACTTTTACTTTCTACTGTTTCTACGTTATTATAGTATGCATATCGATACCTAGTTATATGAAGTTTTACCAGCTGATTTGAACCTTAAGACTGGATAATTATGATTGTTTGATAAACGATTGATGACCTATTACGAGTCAGTTACCTAACAGATTCCTGGATGCGTCAACCTCTATACCAGTCTATTATTGTCCCACTGCAGGGCAAGGCCTCTTCTCATACAGAGAAGGCACGAGCATTGATCACCACGCTTGCTCAAGACGAGTTGGTGATTTCTGACTTATATTCCCTAGGAGTCCAGGTTTCCTTCACCGATGTAAGCAATTTCCAAGATAAACTTAAAAAGTATCGATATTTGTAATAACGTAAAACAAAAAAATACTTCATAATTTCAGGTTACTACACTTCCAGCGGCCGTTGACTAAACCGTAGTCAGCTGCAGTTTTTCGAAATTATGTGTTTAGAAAATTATTTTATTTGTGTTATTTTCATGAAATAAATAACAGATATTTATCACATCTCTGAAGTTTTGCCAGCTAGTTTCAATCGACACTGTACCAATAATAAAATCATAATTATATTCCCTCTCATGTACAACAAAGCAATTTTTGGTGTTCTACATCTTTCCTCTCGCTTTCCTCCAATCTGTGGGAGGGATTTTGTGAAAAGGGACGGAAGTGTGTAACAGGAAGCCGGAGAAGCGCGCGCTATTTAATTTGACCAATGAGCGCGCGCGGTTCTGGAGTTCACCTCAGATGGTACCAACCCATTGTCAAGGTGATGATGATGATGATGAATATTATGAATATTGTTTAAATCATATATAAGTCAGCCAAGATGTCAAATGTTACACATAATATGCGACTATTGTAAGGCTCGCTCGTTTTTTGGAGTGAAAACTTCTTTAGGCGCGTTGAGCACTTTTTGGCTGAACAAAAAATCATAGAACTCGCGTCATCGTCCCCGAAGGCTATATGTATCGAACGGAAGATATCAACGCGAGAATCAAAAAGTTAGTTAGTTTTCACTTCAATCGGCAGTCCCCAAAGACTGCCCGATTTTTTTTTTTGATTTTTTACTTAGCCTCTACTGTCCCACTGTTGGGCAAAGGCCAAAGGCCAAATCCTTCCAGGAACTCTTTTCCCGCGTCACAACTCGCTGTATGCGTCAAGTACGTCACGTACGTACAGGTCAATTTATAATTATAAATATAGAGGTCTTTTACCCATTCACTGCTGGTCATAGACCTCCCTTAAACATTCAAACGCCGAACGATGTTAAGCCGCTTGTATCCAGCAATCAGCTTTTGCTGACTTACAAAATAAAGTAAGCTACGTTTGGTTCTGTCGGTAAATCCTTACGTGTTATTATTTATTTCGAAGGAGTGTAGGAGGCAGTCAAACAACCGTTACTGGATCAGATATTCAAACATGCAAATGCAAAAGTAAAACAACGAAATTATGGTATTGTCCTTGTGTAAATTAAAACTAAACAGTGAAGTTTATTCTACTGTTTATTTTGCATTATCGAAGTTAACATCTAGGCGACAAAAATCATTGTTTCGGTTGAAAAGTTTCGATACGGTCCTCCGAAGTAGGTCAAAGTAAGATGAATTGTGAAAGCTGTTAATTGATTTATTTGAATACCAATAACCATATAATTTATAAGAGATAATAAATACTTATAAAGCTCTAGCATAAAGCAATTTTTTACATTGTATTGTGACATTTCTTCGAGATTTTTACCAAGTTATAATACTAAACTGGCAATGGTGTTCAAAAGGTTTCTTTTGTCCAGTATCGCCGTGGATTCTAAGAAGTCTAAAGTTTAGGGGGCTTTTGTAAAATACGAACTGTAACTTTCTTAAACAGAAAAAAGCACTTATGTTTTTTTTTTATTTGAGCAGGCGAAGGAAACCAGTGGAAAGATTTATTGTTATGACTGGAGGTGTTATTTATTGAACCAAATTATTATCTTTGCCTATGCGCCGGCGTTTAATGTGAGATCTTTATTGTTATTAAGTCTACGCCCCGCTTAAGGCTGCGTTTTCACCACAGATGAACGAGGATGCGTTGCGAGGGATGTGTGTGAAACTAACCAATTACATCGCTTGACTGTCATAGCTTGAGCTAAGTTATTGGTTAATAGCACACACATCCCTCGCTACGTATCCTCGCTCATCTCTGGTGGAAACGCAGCTTAAGGCTGATCCACATCATTCTGTTCTACTATTCAATACTCCATAGGTAACCGGGGGTTTGCAAATAAACTTTTGCTTGGCAGGCGTTTTGAATTGAATGTGCGTCGGTGTGGTCAAGGCCGAGTTAATTGAGAGGATTTAATTACTAAGTGTGTGGTTTAGTTTTTTATGATTTATACGTACCTACGTATGTTTGACTTACTTTTCACAGTTAATAGGCAAATCTTATAGCGGTATTGAATGAGATAAATCAACAAGACACCACGGAGGACGGGGTTAACCTAATTAAAAACGTAAATAGCACCTACTTACAACAACTTACTTTTTCTACGACTGCACATACACACACATTCATAGTTTGACGCACATGGGGACACCATCATTATCGTCAATTTTAACTTACTTAGAAAAGCAATTCCGTTCTCCTACCTTCACTATGTTAGGCAGTACGTGGCCTGTCAGTGCATCAATCGGTCGGTCACAGATTATAAAGCTGGGCATTACAGCATTTACAGCTTCGTTCAGCCCCAGTTTACCTCAAGTCAAGCGCATAATATGTTGTTGATGTTTTGTTTTGAAGTAACAGTGTTTAAAATCAGGGATGTTAAGGAGCTCCGTAACCGTAACCGGAACTATCGGATATCCGAAATAAAAACCTATCCGTATCCGTAACCGAAACCGATATAAAAGTTCCGAATAATTTCGGATATGGGGCGGAGTCTAAATGAGACACGTTATGACAGGTTTATCTGCCCGGCCGAGGCAACACACTAGCCACACGCATCACTTCCATGTATGTTTATTATTTCTAAGACATAACTTATTTGTGTTTTACATTTACAATTTCTTAAAAATCTAACATCCCTAATCGAAATTATCTGAAACGAACGGAATTTCATATCCGTATCCGAAAACGAATTAATATTATTCTTCATATCCATATCCATATCCGTATCCTTATCTAAATCCGAAATTTTACATCCATCCATCCAACAAGGATGCTCCTAGTTAAAAATATTACTTAACTTAAGGTGTTTTTTTGCTTCACTAGTTCCGTGTTCTAGTCCACATAGATAAGAAACGTCATGGAAAACAAGATCACCAGCTCTTTTAGTAGCTGATTAACTCATTTTTATTACATTTTGACAGTAAAAACATTCGGTTATGCCTAATTAATAAAGCAGTTTCACACTTTAATAGCCGATTAAAAATAATTTTCACTTCCAGAATACTTTTAAAATTAATTTCGCTGAGGGCGTCACAGTGCCGTTAAAAAGCCGATATAAAAATCATAAAATTAACTGTTATACTCGTACTATCTACATAAGAGATCCAAATTTTTATTTGCTATTATAATAAAGTTAACGCCTTCTTTTATAAATAATTTTGGTAATCTAAAATGGAAGCGCATCTGATCTGTCAGAAATACCGTTTGCACTAAAAGTTACGTAGGTAGGTATGTATATAATTATGCCCTGGTTCGATCCTGGGCGATTCTGATGGGTACGATTCCCATGTTATTGGTTTTTCCATCTGGAATTTCTCAGTGGCAGCCCGGAGTCTGGATTTATGCCCGGTTGAGGGCAATAGGCCTGCTCCCTTGCCTGGGACTTAAATATAACTGGCGAAATGTGAGTGTACTGTAGGTACTTATACCTACAGTCGTGATGTTATGTTATGTATATAATGTATATGCCAACTTATTCGGCTTCGACAATGGAGCAGCCCTACCTCGACAAAACTGATGTACTTGTGGCCGAGGAACTGAGAAGACGTAGATTGCAATACATCGCGATAGATAAATGAGCTTGTGTTATGTTATGTTATGTTATATAGATAACATAATATTATATAACATAACACAAGCTCATTTTTTCGTTCCGATGACGTTTAAGTGAACTGCGTATAAATAAATATGTACTTCTTCAATGTATATGCCAACAACATAGAACTATAAGACATTAGCATAGATACAAAGAAAACTATATTATATTTATAGATTAGAAATCGACATAGTATAGTTATTAAGTACATTATATTTACATAATGATCTGCGTTATTGTATTGATGGTATTATGAAAGTCAAATGAGGGAAAGGATCCCATAATGGTTGCGTAGACCAGATTTGGACTGTTTGTTTATAAATCACCTGATTACTTTTTGCTAGGGACGAGATTATCAAGACTAGAATATATCTACTTGTGTAGTAGGTATTCACATAAACCTTATTGCACGACTCATAATGCGAAGCATTAGAGTGTGCTCTACGATCGCAATTTTTTTTTGCCCCATTTCTGTAACTGTTTTTATTGTTACACTCCTGCTAGTACACAGAAACTACTTAGTTTATATACCATTGTATAGATGATTAAATGGAGATAAATACTGTACTATTTAACAATTGATTTAATGCAGCAGAAATGGAAAAAGCATCAAAATAGTTGAAAAAAAATTCCTGTCCGTCAATTTATGAACCCTGAAAACATTGTAGCTTGCGATAAAATCAATTAATTGAGCCACTTTTTTTTAATACATTCGTTTCAGCCATAGAAGGAACCCTATTGAAAATGGCTCTTTTATTCAAAGTAGTTTAATTATAATTAATAAAATATAATATATATAACTAAATATTTCCAACCTTTAACTTGACGTCCGTAAGTTACCTAGCAACCGCCAACTAAATATCTTTGTAAAGTCTTTGACATTACGACTTCATGAAAAGTGATAAATTGTTCATTTTTGTAAGAAACTGTGTTTTGAATTTCTTTTTCGTTTATGAACGAGTGTTATTTATGAGGCGTGCACTTTTGGATTTTCCAAACTATTTTGATCAGCAATTCTAAATAGGTTATAGACGTTAGAACCCTACCAGTTAAAAAAATACTTAGGTACTTTTATAACTCATTGATCTGAGGACTACGAGCCACTTTTATTTGGTGTATAATGATGTCCAGCGTACTTTGTTGAAGACGGTGATGAGGTATTTGCTCATACCTTTATGTTTCCGCTAACATAAACGTTAATCCCAAAGGCATCATCCAAAGGTTGACAGGTATAAGAAAATGCCTATGGCATTAAGTCTGCCTCTGTACATTTGTGTGCTTGAAGTATCAAATAAATAAATAATAATGCCGGAGCTTCGGCAATCTCAAACCCTTTGAATTCAAGCCTTCTGCATTTTGCACCTACTACCACACCTCGTATTGGAAGGGCTCAAAATTTAGCTCACATAATAAGGAAAAGGGCAGGACGACGTAAAATAACCATTTGAAAATAAAAAGCAGTAAAGCACATACCGTATATGGGCAAAGTCCTGTTCTGTTCCTTCCAAAAATTCCTTCGAAGCATTAAAAAGTATACGACTGGTTACTGCCCTAATATATTTAAAATAAATTGAATGCGAGCATAAACTTCCGACGATTTAAGGTAGTCCCTGATTTGTATACGACGACGCTAAATACATTTATGAAGGATTTTAATGCGATTATATGAAATTTTAGTGTTGTGCGCCGGCATTTTGTCATTACGATACGAAGGCCGAGGTGACCCGAACGACAGACTTTACGATGTACCCATATACGCATTCGGGTGCACGCTAAATAATTTTAGTTCTTTTTATTATTGAAAAACGTAGGCGTATTTTTATGTACGCAATAATATTTGACTATACCTAAGCTAACTAAGACGCGATAAGTGATACTTGTAAAGGTTTAGCGTGATGGGCAGTTTTCGGAGCTGAAAATCTGTCTACTCATTGTTGTGTCGCCCTTTCTTGTCATAGCTTAATATTTTATGGCCCTTCACTAGTTGTGTCGGGGTGAATAAAGTTATTTTCGTGAACTGTCAGGAGGCACAGTGGGTGTCTTAAATTAATATTACCGTTTTAATCCTCTTTACAAAGCGGAAAGAGTTTCATTATTCGAATCTGGTCTTGGTCGGTGAATTTTCAAAGTTTTTAAAAGAGGCATGGAGGAGGAACAATAACAGGAACATCATAATATGATAAATGATACTGAGTTCAGAGTTCAATTATTAGTAATTTATTTATTTTCTCTTCAGAGACACAAACATCCGTGTAGCCCTGGCTCTTGTGCTAGGAGTTCCTGTATCACAAGAGCCAGAAAGTAGAAGGGTTTCAATAAAGGAATTATTATACTTAAAATACAATAGACGACGTACATATAGTAATGTAATCCGCTTAACTTTTTAATCGACACGAGTTTCACCTCTCAGGATGACGATTGACTTGTTGCGAACCCGGACATGACATGTTGCTACGTCAAGCGCCGAACGCAGACGCCTCGTTGATGACTGGATAAATTTCTTACAGGGTTCTTTAAAACTCTTTAAGAACAGATAAGCAGTTTAGATTACTAAATATACGTCGTCTATTGTATTTTATTTATATTGGATTTCCGCAGTCACGCCTGAGTGAATTAATTATATTATACTTACCAAAATATTCAAGTGGCTACAACTTACACATTTTTTTTCACGAATGCAGCATACATTTGAAATCTGAAAGTTCAGATTGGAAAGAGATGTTTCAGCCTTCGGCGAAATTAGAAGTCAAGGAACCACGACCACCATTATGCATTTAGTGTGAACAACACATAAATTACCTAAAAGTTATAGTGCAGTAATTTATAGCGGTCTAAATGAAATACTAAAACCACAAACGATGTCAGAATTAATTGATAATGGAATTAATATTTTATGACCTACCTACTTTATTGTTTGATGCAAATTTAGAGTATCTATACAGATGGTTCACTCCGCATTTTAAGTATGAATGAAGCTACACCTACAAGCAGGTACGCGGCGGGCTCGACTTGTCGAATTCAGTGGGCGTAACGTAGTCAGAAGATATAAGAGTTAGCCGACGTTCGCACGGACGTAATAAAATCGCGGCGATTTTGTTTCACGTATTGGTTTTTCGACGCTCTGCTTAGCGCCGAGAGTTGAATATCCAACAGTGCGCAGCGCGTATCCCACCGTGTCAAGAAAATACACTGTTGGATATTCAACTCTCGGCGCTAAGCACAGCGTCGAAAATCCAATACACAAAAAAGAATCGCCGCGTTTTTATTACGTCCGTGCGAACATCGGCTTACGCGATAGAAAGAGACGCATTTTCTAGGTAAATATAACTGTAGGTAATTAGCGCTGTTCGACCTGAATTGCACTTTATTGTGTAGTAGCAAGGGTCGCTTTTTATTTAAATGATTTTGCGGAGTAGACCTTCTGTACTAATCTGTGGTATGTGATGGGATCAACAAAGAAGGTGACTTACCAAAAAGATATCAAATAAAATCTAAGACATTGTAAATTTTAAGTTAAGTATCAATTTAATTAAGTGCTAAGTTTTAATTATTCCATTTATGATTGTCGCAGAAAAAAGGTTTTATCAGCGGAAAATTTGATTGGACATAGTAACTTTAATTGTTAGGGAATACCTAAAGCTGGGCTGTATTCTCGTACATCAATATTATTGTCCGGTCATTGACCTGCTGATTAAGGATCTCAAACAAAATCGGAATGATTTTCAAGGACTTCCAGATAGGGTCGATAAATATGTAAAAAAAACAAAAACGGTGTTTGTACCCGGATACAAACTAAAGATTTAGGACATAATATTATTATTAATTATTACCTATCTACCATATCATAATTATTAATTAATTTTATTGTTAAAAGCAATGTAGCTTTAAAAAAAAAAAAGACGTGTGGCACTCGGGGACTGCCCCGGCGAAGCTATTGCATAGCATTTTTTATCAACTTACGCAATTGTAAAATATTAACCCGAATACAAGAAATAGCAATGATGACATTGACAGGAACTGTTATTCACATTTATAGTTTTTAAAACTTGACACAACGTAATGGGAACATCAAACTAATAAAAAGGTTTTAATTTAACTATTAATAGTCAAGGATCATTCGTCTAAGTAAATTTGAACTTTATTGTCAAACAGTTAAACATAATTTTCAATACAACACTCTCGTATCATTCGTCTAAGTAAATTTGAACTTTGTTGTCAAACAGTTAAACATAAACATTATTTTCAATACAACACTCTCGTATCATTCGTTTAATTAAATTTGAACTTTGTTGTCAAGCAGTTAAACATAATTTTCAATACAACACTCTCGTATCATTCGTTTAAGTAAATTTGAACTTTGTTGTCAAGCAGTTAAACATAATTTTCAATAAAAAACACTCTTTTCTTAGGTAGTATTTTCATTACGAAATTTCTGGATTAGGTCTCCACGCTCAAGGCCCGCGATAGAAGCTATGCAATAGCTTTAAAAATCGAATGGTTGTTTTTGTAAAATGAGCTGTATCCTACACAATCATGTAAACGATAAATGTTAAAACTAATTAAAATATTGGTAAATCACCAATAAAGCTATCGTACGATCGTCACTGATGTTGATTAAAGAAGAAGATTTTGCTACAGAGGGTCTAGTGTGCGCGTTCGGCGCTCCGATTGGCCCCCTCACCGGTGAAGGCTAGCTGGCTGCCAATCGGAGTCGATGCGTAAGGTCGAGATGGTTAGATGAAACTCAAAATAGGCCCTCACGTATGCAGTTCACTCATTGAAATTAGTGAAACATCGTGGGGAAACCGGCATGCCTGAGCGATAGTTTTCTAAGACATTGTGAAGTCAAGTAAAGCCGCCCATAGGCCGGGCGGCTTTAAAACTCTGACACCTGGTTAGTCACCCACCACACGAAAAGAAGAAGATTGAAATTAGTCAGAAATACTTTCCTTATTACCCTCATATTTTAAAGTACCATAAAATCAGAAATATTTTGACAACAACTCACATCGTCATTAAAACCTTAACATTCGAAGAAGGCTACAAACAATGTCACTGGACCCATTTATTGACGATTGCAATTTTTCACAGACAATAAAACCGATTCGCTAAATTCAGAGAAGCAACATTCAAAGGTTAGGAGGAAATAATGGAAATATTCGTCATACAAACCAGTCAGTTTAATTGTACCTATCAATTTTATCAATATTTTAATTAATTGCTTTGTCGGGTTCATTGTAAATGCTCTAACAATGAGTAACAGGTGAATTCAGTACATAATTCGTATGTATTGTTTAGCTTATAACGTTGTCAATTATATTTTAATGAGTAACTTCTTCGTAATTGTGGAATGCGTCATGTATGTTTAATTTAATTGTTATTATTAAATGTTTATTCTGGATTTATGTATAATTGTTTATTATGCTTGTTCTATTCTATAATTATCCTTTAAATTTTATTTGCATTATTTTACATTAGCAATTGAGTTACATTGACAAGACAATTTGCGACAGAAATCACTAAACACAAAACATAATCACGCCTGTTTGTCTGGCTCTTGTGATAGAGCTCCTAGTACAAGAGCCAGGGCTACACAGTTTTTTGTGTCTTTGAAGGGAAAATAAATATTACTACTAAGCAGTGGTGTGCGTTTATCCACATTTCGCCAGTTATTTTTAAATCCCATATAATAGTGGGCGAGCCTATTGTCATCAGATTCCTGGCTGCTATTGAGAAATTTCTGATAGAGAAACCCAATGACTCTTTGCCCGACCTGAGAATCGAACCCAGCAGGACCCCATGCTCAACAATTGCCACTAGACCAACGAGGCAGTTCGATTCTCGGGTCGAGCAAAGTTTTAATGTGTTTCTCCATCTGGAATTTCTCAGTAGCAGTTTAGATATATGCCCGGTTGACAGTAATAGGCTCGCCCCTTATTACATGGGACTTAAACACAACGGGCGAAATGTGGGTGTACTATAGGTACACCTCTGCCTAACCCTTTGGGGAACATAGGCGTGATGTTATGTATTATAAATTTATAATTAAATTGTCTTTATTTCATTTTGTTAGATAGAATTAATTTTGCAATTTGTAACACTAAAATATAATATGATAAGTACAAGTATGTATTATTAATTTGTGATGCAAGTGGCTCTTTAAAACTCAGCAAAAGGTTGCCTTTGACTATTGCAAGTTGCCAACAGTCAAAACTATAGGTAAATTCCTAGATGCCTACCGATATACATATAGACCTCCAGACCGTGGCGGCCAATCTCAATGGAGACTAGCCTTCCGCTAGCCTAGCGCGGGAGACATTATAGTGCACAAGTGTGTGCGCAGACACAGGTGCACTCGCTCTCTCATAGTCCGATGGGACGGCAATTCGACACGACCGGAGAGAGGTCAGGTATAGGACCAAAGGCTAAACGTACTTTCCGAGGACGGGTGAAATTTCTAATGGAATAACCAATAACACTTTGCCCGACCCGGGAATCGAACCCAGGACCGTGGGGTCAGCTACCGTGCTTGCGACCACGAGACCAACGGGGCAGTTACATTACATGACTACCTACCTAGGCGTCCGTTACCGTCATATGCAAGCCATTTGTATTAAGATAGTACACTTTTACCGAAACCGTTATTATATCGGCAAAAATTCAGATCGATAACAAACAATCGATCGATAAGTGAATCCCGTTTTAACTTCTTGAAAGGGCAATGACCGGCATTGCATTCTGGAAATTATATTATACTACATACGTACCTAATCGAAATTTGGCTAAAAGGAGAGCATCGTGCATATACCTATAACTCTAAATATTTTTATAAGATAGTCTTGAAACATAAAATAAAATGAATAATCGACAAATTATTAATAACATCCAAAAACACTTAAAAAGTCGTCTAAATCAACAAGGACAGTTTTTCGAGAATGCCTAGATCTACGTCAGTAGTCGATAATCTTATATAAACAAAGTCTTTTATAATAGCCCTATCTACATAATTAGGACTTTCCCATTCGTTTCTATGTTTTCTTAGTAATATGTAAATACTGTAGGATATCCGGTTCATCTACGTTGAAAAATATGAATACCACATTTTTCTTGATAAAATTAGGTATCATACGCGTCGATGAAGATGAATATCAATCGATTTGGTCGGGTAAGGTTAGGTAGCGAATTTATAAATCTAGAAGATATACGTGCGAATGGTCACGAATCGATTGAAGTTCGATAAATAAGCGTAATCGATAAACGATTGAAGCTTTATTGCGCTTTAAAGCGATGAGTTCCCTATAGGTTGCGCTACTGTCGTATTTAAGCGCCACATTATAGGTAGGTAAATACTTTGTGAGTGAGTGAGTAATATTGGGCAAATATATTTATTAACAATTTTTTGCACAGTCTTAATCACTGTGAAAACACACAAAGAAACAAAAATGCATTGTAAATAGTACTAATTCACTTGGGTTTTTACGATAATTAAAAAGGGACTCGACACTGATTTTATATGATTTGGAAAATCGATGATTCAAAAATTAACACTACCTACCAATACCTACGTTTAAAAAATCCTAACGAAATACGAACAACTAAAGTTCCATAAAACTCAAACCGATTTATTTCGATCCTAAACGATTTACATCAATTAGATTACATTCCGTTGAGCCAAAGGATCCGGGTGACATATGCCTAAACTTACCAACAGAATGCTAAAAGAATGTTACTAGCAGAAAATTATTCTATATTTTATCTATTTTTAACAACGTTTAGGCCATTCAGTGTAGACATTAATAAATTAGTATGCTTATAATTCGATATTTTTGGCAATAAAATATTTTACATTCTAATCCAGTTTGGATCAGGTGCTATATATTTTGAAAATGACAATAATGTCTGTTGGAGCGACTATAAGAATTGGAAAAGGCATAGGTCAGCTACTGTTTAATAAATTGGTTTAACAGATTATATAATCATATTTATTATTTTTTATAACATAATATGACAGCACGCCTTGTTTCTCTGAAGGGTTGGGCAGAGGTGTACCTATAGTACACCCACATTTCACCAGTCATGTTTAAGTCCCATGTAATAGGGGGCGAGCCTATTGCCATCAAAACCGGGCACATATCCAGACTGCTAATGACAAATTCTAGATGGAGAAATAACACTTTGCTCGACCCGAGAATCGAACCCAAGACCTCGTGCTCATCACTAGAGCTGGCGATCACTAGACCAACGAGGTATTCACTACGTTTAACGCTAAACGATTTCAAAAATTCGTTATTTTTCTCAGTAAGGGTGCGAGCCTATTGCCATCAACCGGGCACAAACCGGACTGCTACTGAGAAAATCTAGATAAAAAAACCCAATAACACTGCCCGATCTGGGAATCGAACCCGGGGCCTCATGCTCAGCAGTAGCGTTTGCGACCACTAGACCAACGAGGCAGTCATCAGTATTTTTCATATTTATTACCTTAATAATAATATAAGATGTTTATTTTCTCCACACAAGTTATGGAGGATACTAATATTTGACAATATTGCACGATCACGGCTACTTAATATTACGGCTTTAATTAGATAATAAATATAAACTAAATAGGTTTATTTAGAAGAACTGATATTCACATACTAAAGCAATAGTATTGTTTTTTATTTATTTAATGCCTTTCAAATAATGACCCAGATTATTCTAGTAGACAACCTTTAACATATCAATAAAAAACTAATAAACTGAATAAATGACTTATGAAAAGCAAGAGGATCTAGATTAAATAAATCAAATACATTCAATCAAGTATAACGTATATTTTAATTTAAAAGAAAAAAAACAAATATTTAACACAGACTGAAAATAACAACATTCCATAAATATTGTTTTGACTGTCAGCGCCTTTTAAAAACATTCCAAAAATAAATTAACAGCCCAAACTGCTACAGTTAAGTAGCAGATGTTGAAGTCTTGAATAAAAATATAATTAATAAATAAATTATGTAAAACCTGTGTGACCGTTGGCGCCACATATACTGCGTCATCGGCGCCATAAAATGATAAAATTTTCCCAGGAATGTCAAATAACTTGAGGTATTTGGCGACAAACAAACAGGGTTGATTCTTGATTCGGCGAAGAAACGTCAATATTTGTTCCTTTATCAACAACAAATAGACACATTAGTATAAATTACACACACATAACATCACGCCTTGATTCCCCGACGGGTTGGGCAGAAGTGTAGGTACCTATAGAAGACTCACATTTTGCTAGTTATGTTTAATTTCTATGTGATGGGGGCAAGCCTATCGCCATCAACCGGGCATTTATCCAGACTCCGGTCTGCTACTGAGAAATTCCAGATAAAATAACCCAATAACAGTTTTCCTGACCTGGGAATCGAACCCAGGACCTATTGCTCCGCAGTAGCGCTTACAACCACTAGACCAACCAGGCTATGCCTATACGATAGTTTTTTTAATATAATCTGTTTTTCAAACTACTGAACTGCCCCTGCGTCGAACGGTTTTTATAACTTAAAAAAACATCGTGAGTTCTTTAATAAATGTCAGTTTAATATTAATGTATTAGTCACGTAAACCTTTCGGAATATATTCTCTAAATGATAGTGAAAACCGCAACAAAATCCGTTGCGTAATTTAGAAGAACAACGCGGTCTTACAGACAGACATTTAAAGCGAATTTAATTAATAATATGTATAGATAGATTATAGATGACGTCGGACGTCACGTTATGAAGAATTTCAATGACGAGTTATTCGCTTTATATTTGATAAGCGTGAGTCGTGTAGACCTTTGAACTTTGACTTCCTGAAATCAGTCTGTTGTTTTGGGTTTTTTGCCTTCCCGTGCGATACAATTCTTCGTAAACTCGAATAAATAATATAACATTACGCCAGTATGTATTCTCCGGAGGGTTAAGCAGAGGTGCATCTATAGTACACCCACATTTTGCCAGTTATTTTTAAGTCCCATGTAACAGTGGGCGAGTCTTTTGCCATCATCGGGGCACTAATCCAGAATCCGGGCTGCCACTGAAAAATTCTAGATTCAAAATAACGGGTTTTGCATCGGGAATATCTCAGTGCAATACAATTCTTTATAAATTCCGAATAGATATCACGAGATATGTGCCTGCTCATCGCTACAAGTTCCGTTAGCCCTTTCAAGTTAGCTTATGATTTTGATGATAGGAATGCGTTCACGTCAATCACGATCTCTATCAATTTTTATGTTCATGATGGCCATTATTTAGAATTTTAGACCATCTTTAGTTTGAGCTTTGACCAACCTACTTACTGATTTTGGTATGATTCATTCAAGATCATTTGAGTACTACCAACGTAGTTGGTAACGCCATAGAATGTTTCCTTTTTTTATGATTTTTCCTTTGTTTGTCTCATTTTTTTAGTGTATTTGTGTATATATATACTATGTAATTAGGTATATATATATTATATTTATTGGTAGTATGTGTATCTTTAAAATATTTATTGGTAAATTTTTCGCATAAACCACTGTTTGTCACTGCATCACCCAAAGGTTGACTGGTAGAAAATACCCATGGCATAAAGTCAGTACATTTTTGTGCTTAAAGTATTAAATATTAAATATAATAAATTATAAAACAACTCATATTATAAAACAAAGTCGCCCGCCGCGTCTGTCTGTCTGTCTGTCTGTCTGTCTGAACGCGATAAACTCAAAAACTGCCGAACGGATTTTCAAACGGTTTTCACCATTGGACGGAGTGATTCATGTGGAAGGTTTTAGTGTATAATTCATTAAGGTTTTGTGTAAATTGGCTGAAATATGACGATTATTGTTGAAGATGTCGGAAAAAATCATGCCGACTGGGAGCTTTACTGGCGTGCGCTGCGTAAGTCGTGAGAGATAAATCAAATTTATGTTCTAGAGTATTGTATATCTTAAAAATTGCAACAAAAAAGTCCGCGATGGCATATATCTATCTTTTAAGGGTGACCCACAATAACCATTTTTATCTTTCAAAATTGTATAAAATTTTCATTGTTATTTCCGAAGCTATTTTGACCGGTATCTTATTAATCCTTATCCAATTAAATAGGTTATTTAAATTGGGCATTCAATTTCGATTAAAATATGCCTTTACATCACATCATTTAAATGAATAGTTTAAGAGATATCACAGTTTCAAAATTACGCGTAACAAAATAATTATGGTTGACCACGCGGGCGCTGTAGTAGCCTACCACTACGTCCGCTGAAAGTTAGTCAATGATCTTTTCCTTGGCTATTAGGTATGTATTCCCGGTAGAACGTTCCCGTGGGATATTTTGCGACATCCACGCGGGCGAAGCCGCGGGTAAAAGCTAGTATAATATAATGATAAAAACACCAACTAACCACCCTGCTGGCTAAGGATCATCTTTCCTACCATCAAAGGACTGTACACCTATTACGGGGTTTATTAATATTATATAATTGTGTACAGGTTAACAGTAGCGTTGACCTTTGACCCTGTGGTGTATCGCATGGAAAACAGCACGCAATAAAAAATATTTAATCTCTCCAATCACGTTATCGCGTTAAACAGAGTAAACATAAACAAGATTACATTATTTTTTTAATTATAATTGCTTCAGAGTTCATTTTTAATTAGCTGTGTTTTAAATTTCTGACCAGGAAATACATTCTTCCGTAAAATATTCTTTTACATGATGAAAAGAATTTGTCTCAGAGTTTGACCAGAATCCATAATAACAATATTCCAAAAGCTTTAGCAATTGAACTCATAAATTTTAATGATAAAAAGGATCTTAAAGGAGGACATTACCATGTCCGCACCAATATAATGTTTCTAATATAAATAAAATAGGTACAGTTGGCAAATAAAAAAGAAAACAAAACACAATAAAAATGTTTCGGCCTTCAATGACCTTCCCCAATTTAAAGAATGCTCTACCATAAAACTTTCTTCTAAAAAACACAGATCTATCAAACTATGACTAATGACAAAAAAACTGCTACTTCAATATTATCATTTAATAAATTGATTTTTATACAATTTTATTCACTTTAATAATAAAAAGAGAAATGAATAAACACATCGAAGTGCTGTCATTAATCTTCTCACTTTAAATGGTTTAGATATATCACAGCTTCTCCCAATAAGATATTAATGGTTTTTTTTCTCATTAATTCTTTCTTTTTTATACAGAATAAGTATGGGTAAACCCACTTGTTTGCGATGCGTTGTAATATGTAAAACAGAAATTCTTTATAACGAGAAATTCTTTATAACGAGAAATTCTGTAAAGTTCCGGAATGTGACTCTTAGATGTTAGACATGTGTTATATGTTTATTTTGACATAAATGTTCGTCTTACATTTAAGTAGTCATAATATCGTATTCGATGGTTTCAAAATTAATCAATTAAATTGATAAATGTATTAAATATTTAAAAAAACCATAAGTAGCTGCTTTTTATAAACTTCTGCATAAATTTACTGTTATATAGTTATGAGCATGGATTTATTTTATTAACAGGTTTTAATAACTATGTTTAAAACTGCAACAAAATATAAAAACACATACATGTAAATCAAGAAACATTTAAATAATAAGTTTTAACAAATAAAATAAAACTGCCTATATCCCAAGGCGTTAATGACTTTAATTTTTAGCTAGGTATAAAATGACAATTTTGCATAATGAAAGACAAAAATTAGGTAACATTTCGCACACATCCTATTTCTACAATTATGCACTTATTATATATATTACATGGGACTTAAACATAACTGGCGAAATGTGGGTGTACTACAGGTACACCCCTGCCAAACCCCTCGAGGAAAAAAAGCGTAATGTTATGTTATGTTATTTATTCGGCTAATAAATATAATAATTTAATTGCTCGAGATGGTCCGATGTCAACACAATCATAAACATAAAAACTACACCTCTAAGTCAGGTTACCTCACTTACCTTCTACAAGTCAAGATCCTCATTAAATACTGCATATTAATAGAAATATACATTAGAAATTAGCCCCACTACTGCTGATCCATGCAATTATATCGTAAGCTCCGTATAAAATCGCATTTTATTGAACACTTTGAATATGTTACAAGAAAAGAGCACACTGCACTACGAAAAATATCACACTAATTTTAAATTTGTTGTTTTTAATGTTTTTAATTAAAAAATAACAAACTGTCCAATAACACTTAGATTTGCCACCACAATGACATTGCCATAATTGCTCATTTATAATTATTTATTCACAATAATATTGGAACCCAACAATAAACATCAAATATGTAAAAAAACATATTGTTTATTGTTATAACGTAATTGTACAAGTATTTAGATAAGGCAGGATTACGCGAGGACAGCCAAAATGTTTGTCCCCACAGAGGTGAATCACATAATTTGGAAAAACATTCTTGGTCATCCCGATAAAAAAAAAATCCCCTGTAAGTATCACTCGCACAGTGGTAATTTTTCATGAAGCTTCACCAAGTGCAATTTCACGAACATCCGGATTAGTTAAGTGCTTTTAAAGGCGGAGATAATTTTTTATATGACACCGATACCCCAATAAAGTAACTCTGACCAACAATGGTAAGCAAAGATGATAAAAAAATGCGTGAATTGTATGTGTGTGACGCTTACGTATGACGCACGACCGCGCGTCTGTGTGCGTGTTCCTGCAGAAGAGATGACTTGATGTTGCAAATGTATAAAAGCGACGCGTCGATTTCGAAATCAACACAACGATTTGAAATCCTCTAAGGAGTGTACACACGGACAGCAGAGTGACCGTGAATTTAAATTTCCGCATTGTGATACCGAGTTCAGTAGTGACAAGTGGCCTGAAGAACTGTAACGTTCGAAGTTGTTCAGACATTATTTTTCGAGAAGCTTTCGTGAAGTGATCTATCAGGATGTTTTCTTTAGAGGTATGTACTAAAATTTATTATATTATTTAATTCTGTTCCCGATTTTAATTGTTATTATTATTTATAATTTTTCTTTGATGTCATATTTAAACAGTCTTTCTACTTAAAATTATTTTGTAGAAAAAATCAGTGAAAAAAAAATAACGCTTAAAATATTTCCAGATCGTGCTTGCACTGTGCATTGTAGCGGTGGCAAGCTTTCCCAGTCAAGACGGCAGGTGGAACCCTTACAAATTTGGCGATGTTGGCAAGTAAGTAAATAACAATGCAACTTCTTTATTCATTTAGACATTTAATCCGCACCAAGAAGTCTTGCATTTTAGATAACGACCAATTTACTAGTACTAAGTTATAAAAACCTGCATTCAAATACCACCGATTTATCCTAGATTTATTACATCGATTTTAGCAAATCCATTCCTGCTAATCCCCGGAAGTTTCCTACAACACTTTAAAATACGAGTAAATAAAATATACTTCTACCCGGGCCCAACTAGGCCAAGTTTACTTAATCCCGGAGGAACAACAAAACTTCTAAAAATACCTCGAAGTTAAACGGAAATCCAGATTTCAACTAAAAGTGGACCGGATTTAGAGATTTTATCAATTCTCGGTGACCTATTACCGTTTCATTTAAAAACGATTTCAATTTAGAGCACTATGCTAATTTTTTGCCTCAAATTGCGGTAAAAAAGCTAACGGTTTGTTACCCATAAAATCCAAGAAAGTGCATAATAAAAATTCCGTCTGATGACAAAAACAGTAAAGAAAGACAAACATTTAAAAGGACATTTCTTTTCACAGATACATTCCCGGCGATGAGGGAAAGTACATCCACATTCCGAACCCCTACATCCACATTGACAACCCTTACGATGGTGGCTATGGACCTTATGCTCATGACTACGAGCCCTACGTTGGAGAGGCGTCCGTAGACCAGTACAAGCTAATCCAGTACCCAGGTGAAGATAACCCCTTCTACAAGGATGGATACTACAAGAACAATGGTATCAAGATCATCAAGCAGAATCATAATTATAAAGAGGACAAATACGATTTTGAGTGAGTATTTTTCATAAACAACAACATTAACTTACTAATCTACTTGGATCAATGCTAGAGGATCGTTCTAGAAAACGGGTCTAATCAATGTTAACATCGAATAAAGAATACTAGATGCAAACAAGATAGCATATAAAGTTTCAAAATTATATCAATGTTAAAAAAAAGATCAAACAAAAAGACTATAATCTCAAGCCACTGACACGCAAAGAAAAAGAATACACGAATAAAAAGAAAAACCAAATAACATTATAACGAGCAGTTTGTTATTCTAATTCCAAAATCTTTTAACGTCAACATCGGTAAACTAAACTAAACTAAAAATAGATTCTTCGCACTATATCAGAATCGATCACGACCTTTTATTCACAGAAATCGTATTCGTACCCGAGATACGATATTTGCATTTATATATGCAGCGATTGCAATGAAAAATAACAAAGTACAAACTGCAACGTTTTACTTTGTTTTGAATCGGAATTTAGAGGACAAGATTTTAGATCAAGAGCATTTTTATCTAAACGAATTAAGTTCAAACTTCAAAACATAAAAGCATATAAATATCATCATCACCTGAAGGGTTAGGCAGAGGTGTATAGTATAGTTTTGTTTAGTCCCACGCAACAGGAGGCGATTGACATTACTAGGGAACGAATAAAGATTTGCTACTACTACTGAGGAATTCTGAATGAACCCAATAATATTTTGCCAAACTTGGGACGTCCAACCCAAAGCTCAACAGATGGGCTTGTGTTCCCCTACCTACGAGGCAGGCAACTTTAAAACATACAACAAAATAAATATTTCACCTACTAAAAGTAAATTAATTCCGCTCTTAATCGAATGCAAAGTTATTTTTAAAGGACATTAATACTCTAATAAAACGTTGAAAGAGCTTTATTCATAAACTTTAATTGATTTACAACTTTTTTGAAGCGCCAACTTATGGTAATAAAAACATTAACATACTAGAGAACCGTAATGTACAGATTTATTGGCTTCCCGTCACCTACACAGATTTTAGCCTTGCATCGCTGAATGTCAAGCTTGTCAGGATTATTTACATATGGAAGACTTCAGAGCCTTCTGAATTATAAATGAAAGTGCTAAATAATTATATATTCCATTCGATTATGATGTTACTGCAAAACCGCGGGGCGTTGTCCAATAACATTGGGCGTGCAAGCTAATAAAAGTATCATTTGCTTGAGTATAGCTATAAATATTGTGCGCTCGTATACCGGTTCCAACTTATAAAGATACGCAGCGATAAATCTCATCGTCGGATAAATAATATCAATACAAAAACACATACAATTACTTCTCTAAATACATCTTCTTTACAAGTCAAACACTTTATTAATCAAGTAATTAATGATACTAAGGATAATCAAGCAATCAAACAAGTGCTAACAAAGTTTGATTATAGTCCTTGGTAACACAAAGGGAATAAAGCAGATCAATTTGCCACTACGAAAAACTGCCTTGACCGACACAAACCGTTCGCGGGTCATAGTTCAAAATAATTTATAATCATTTACGACAACCAATTTGACATTATACGAGCTTGTTACAATACCTGTGATGGATGAGGGATTGATTTAACGTTGATTAAAATATTGTTAACAATGAACCAGTAATATCAAATACAAATCAGTTATTAATGACAGGAAATAACATATCTGACATAACAGACGATCAGGATTCAATTGATATCGACGTGTTTTGAAAAGTAATAAAATCAATAATGCAGCAAATGCTAGATGAGACGAGACCTGTAATTTTAAAATAAGTGCATAATATTATGAATGTTAGTTTTGAAGTTAACATGTATTAATTCATTTTTTTCTATTGCAGTTTCGAAACTGAAAACAAAATCCGTGCTGAAGAGAAGGCAGTTCTGAAGAACCCGAACACCATCGATGAAGGCATTGCTTCCAAGGGCTTCTACGAGTACATCGGACCCGACGGCTTCATGTACCGAGTAGACTACACTGCCGACGAAAAAGGCTTCCGCCCCACAGTCAAGAGATTAGAAACCCCTTACTCTGGCAAATGGATATACGAGAAAGTCAACTAAAAGAATAATATATCATCATCATCCACTGAATCAGTATTTTGAAATAAGTAGGCGATGTTGCATTTTCCATTGTAACCTCATTCATCTTCCGACTGACTGCAATTTATTTAACAATCACCTTCATTTAGTTCAAGATCAAAATATTGTTCACGAATATGACATTTGAATTTAACATAGCCAGGATATCATTGACGCATTTTGATGGACAGATCAACCTCGATCACTTGTAATGTATAATTCTTTTGGTAATGTCTAAAGTACAAAAGTGGGTCAAGTTGGACATCACTCGGTCTAAGAAAGTGTCTGCTTAGATAAATGTAATTTATACTTTAGTTTTAAGAGCTAAGATATTTTAAATTTAGATACTTATTTATGAAATGTGATAATAAATTTATATTGCAAAAATTATTCATTTATATTTACATCACCTGTAAACAAAACTCAATCTGCTACCCTACCTACATAAATATTAGCAATTCAAGACCCTAATTTATTTCTAACACTGTTTGTGTTAGAAATAAATTGAAACTAGTAAACACATAGAATTACGATTATGTCAAAAGAATGCAAATATTCGGAGGCCTAGCCAGACCCTAAATATTTGTCTGAATTGAATGAGATTCCGACCTTTCACCTCACAAGTATTTATAGAATATGGTAGACATAGGTATTTAATACACAATTCGTAGACATTTTCGGATAATTACTTAGCTGTTGTTTATTTTGCTACTTTAGTCTAGATTAGTCTTAGTGCCTTGGTGGACAATTCAAATCAAAATTCAAAAGTAATTTATTCAAACAAGGCTGAGAATCAGCACTTTGCGAACGTCAAAATTACATAACAGTTAACAATAACAAACAGACAGTCCCCCAAAAACGCCCACCCTTCACCACTTCCTAGTTCTTTAGCTGAGGCAATAGGACTGAGGTGCCACCGCATGTCATTGCTGCAGTGAAGGGTTAGTCGGTTTACGGTTATTTATTTATTACCCGTAGAATAACTCCAAGGGCACCATGAGACTAGTCCACTTGCACTACTTATCATAACCAATTAACCATCTTGGAGAGTTAAGACTGTCGAAATGGATTCCACCTTCAATCGGCAATGAAAGTATCTTCTATTTTTTATTATAAAAGTAGACAGGGCAACACAATAGTACAATTTACACATATGGGGTTCCTCATCATCATAATGAGAGTCGTGTTGATTATCAAACGGTAACTTATTTTAATATTCGTGTTGTCCATCACCAATATTATTTATGTCTATATATTATGTATGTATGGTTTTGCGGTTCCATACCTACCTTGGTCGGACGAAGGTAGAACCAATCCTACCTTGGTGTCTAAGAAATGTAGCAGTGCTCATACTACTCATGTAGATTCGATTTTCGGGATATTATGGATACTTTAGCTATGTTGTTTTTTACTTCTACTGATTATTATTTATTCATTAGGACATCTAAAGGTGTATAAAATAGGACTACACAAATATTTATTTTATAAGCTTTTGTAGCTGAAAAAATAAATATTTAACAACAATAAACTTAAATAAACGTATGGAATTTCGCAAGTATTTGTAGAATCTTTATTGTATAGATTGTACACTGCTATTGTGTAAATACGAATTGTAGCTACGGAAGTACATACTAAGCACTCAAAACATAGTTAGGAGTGCCATAATACAATGTGCAAGCGTCGGAAATATAACACCTTTTGACCTCAAGTCGCCGAGGTCCCTAAGCCAACCCATATCGCGTTGGCTTGATGAATGTTCGATGTAGGAATCAATATAATTTATTGGCGGCATATTTTTTGTGGGCCTGATTAATCGAAATCGGTCCATAACTTAGACGAGGCCAAATTTTCTGCCATTTGGAACCAACGGAAGAATGAGGGTTAGAGGGAACCATTTATATAGTACGTACTCGAATTTATTGTTCTAACATGTGCCACGTTCAGAGGGCAAATTATGTGAACATCGTTTTACACCAACTTAATTTTAAGCTATTTAATTCGTATCCTTTTCCTAAAATGGCTGGGTAATTAATTATGAAAAGGATTTTCTGTTCAAAGGTGTGTTCAACAGGTAGTGAAAGTGAATTATATAGGGTTGTAATATCCGCGTCGTATACCTAATTACAATACTTATCAGAAACAATGAAACAACGTGGCAGCTTTATCTGAATTAAGAATTAACAGCCTTATTTATAAAAATCTCGCTAATCACTGATTAGCGACTGCTTAGCTAAGCAATTGGTTAGCTCTTAATGAATGCTTAAATTTTCTTTATTTATAAACGCTAATTAGCAAGTGATTAGTTGCGAAACGGAATAGAGCTGAAATTATGCCTTCGGCACAGGTTATAATCAAATTAGTCGACTAAAAAACAGAATTTTAAGAATAAAGTTGTCAATACCACGATTTTTGTATCTGTCGTGACTTTGACAGACAAAAGTCAACAATTTCATTGGAAAATATGAATTAGAATGAAATCATTTAAGTTTATTTCATTGTGTTTGCGATGTTAGCAATGAAAATAATAAGCTCCAATAAATTGGAGTAAACAGGAAAAGGTATTTATCTCTGAATTTATATCTCCTTACTTAAACCAATGTAGTCTGACCAAATAAATGTTAAAGCAGAAGATATGTATTTTCATGTCCTATATGCTTGATAATACGATTCCACTGTTTTAGAAATGTTTGCAGATACTTGTGTCTGCTTTATATTTCTTCCTATTGCTTTTGCACCAGGGTTTCAGTATCTTTTAAAACAGTTCTTATACTTATTTACAGGTTCAAGTTTAACTGCTGCTATGAAACCCACTAGCGCCTATCACAATACTATTCAACCTCGTAAAGATGAGGGAGGACCATGCTACATGTAAAAGATGAGGACTACGAGTGGCATGAGAAAAGAAAGGCACCTATGTCTTTTGAGAAAGAATATTGGAAATAAAAAATAATGAATTCATAACAAAAGTGTAGCTTTATTATGTATTAAAATAAATTGTTTTCTATAAAATTCTCTTCTTTTTTGTGTGCGACTGCCACAACGTGGCTTTTCTTTAGTTATGGGCCTTAGAGCTAGCGCCATAAGATGAGGGGCACATGGGAAAACACACTGGTTCACAATCACTATCTCTGATGAGCCTCACGAACTCATTCTCCTCAAACCACCACCTGAGCACCTACTGAGCCTCCTCCTGATAGAGCTTTTCCTATAAATCCTTGTATCATGTGTACTTCGAAAGAAGAATATTATCCAATAGGTAATCATTAGACTCGTAGCGGCTATAAATGACCTTTGTAGGTCTTCCTCCGTCTACTTCGCGCCGGTATTTCAAAATTATTTAATTCTTGTAAGTAGATCATTCTGAATTCCCGTAAAAGATTGTCGAAATCCATATTTACTAAGGCACAACTCGATATTAGGAACAAAATAACCTCGAAGCACACAATAATCCCATTGAATCGATCAGCTGATTCAAATAAAATCCGTCATCTTGCCTCTTAGCATCCTCTTAGCAGTGGACCGGTGGTGTTTAGTTTTGACAGATATTAATCAATTGCTTAGCGACCTCTTAGCGCTAAATAGCGTTTATGAATGAGAATTTTGCTAATCAATTGCTTAGTAATTGATTAAAATTTAAGAGGCGTTTATAAATAAGACTGTTAATGCTTAGATTAATAAGGTCGCTTCGACAAACCTTACAGTATAATTCAGGCATAGATAAGGCGTCCAAAACGGATTGGCAATAAACATCAGGATGTGAAAGCAATATTTGATCTGAAAACGCGATAAATAAATACCGAAAAGCCTCGAATTTCAATAAAAATATCACGAGTTGCTCGACCAAAAATAAACGAGCCCATCCAGAGGAGAGAGGAGCGGAAGGATCGTAAAATCATGCGTGTTAGGGCACTGGCAAGAAATTTGGCAAAATTGTTTTGGCTCAAGCTTGTGGAGGCTTTTATGGAGGCAGAGGACGTTGACCGAGAGCTGTGCCAAGTGGCCGGCGCCACTCTGCCCGACGCACTGCGAACCCGAGGATGCTGCACTGCGCATCGCCTTATCTTTCTCCACGCTTCCTTCTCGAAATAATTTAAAACATTCGATACACTGCCAAATAGGTCCCGGCCAGGATATCTCCGTACATCCCCGAAGCTAACCGGAAAAATACAATCTCAAAACCAAGGTGCAACGCCCTTCCAAATATTTCTCTCGAAGGACGTCCCAAGGCAGACGATATAAAAGTGGCCTTTTTTTGTTATTATATCGCCGAATGATATTTATATGGAAATCAGGCGGAGTTCGATTAGCGTGGCTTGTCTTCGAGACGTTTATTGCTACTTTGTTACGCGGGCTTAAAATATAACCTGGTGACCCATAATGGGGCCTCGACTCCGTCTATAATCGGATAATCACACAAATTAGTGTTGTACCGTAATGTTAAACAAATCTATTATGATTATAGCTCTAGTTTGTCAAGAATACCAATGATGCATTTTTATTATGGCTGTATATTTTACAAAATGTCTATGACCGTGCTTCGTCTTTTGTTTTTATAAAAGACGGAGCCTTAACTGTTTCAGTTTTATGAGTCATAAAAAGTAGAAGAAAAATAAATTTTATTACAGTGTGTTTAAGATCTTGAATATTGTGAAAAACACTGCTAGTTTAGCAAAACAAGACTAAATCTTTTTTGAGAACTGAATATTCTCTTTGGAAAGCTCTATTTTCAGTCATGAATTCAAAACTGTCCTGCCCTACATAGAATATTGGTAGCTTGCCCTCCCATGCAATTTAAAAGTCAACTAGGGGAACGGGTTTGTATGCTTTTCGTGGTCAATGGAGCGGCATGCTATTGCAATCTTTGAACTCAATTTGCTTTTACTATAGATCATTTCAAGCGATATCATACTTTATAATGAAGACCACAGAGTTCGGAATTATATTATCTTTACTTCTTTGAGTTTTTTTTTATTGCTAGTTGATTATAAATCAAGAAGATAGGCAGCAGTATCCTTGTGTATGACGTTAAAGATTGGGTGTCCGTTTGGTAATTGCGCCGATAAGATGGATGATGAAAAATCGAACTTTAATTAAAAAGATCTGAAATGAGTGCAAGATTTGAATAAGTAATGTGTCTCTTCCTAGATCTAAAATATTTAAGGAAGTCAAACAAACATCGAACGTAAATTTTTTCACTGCGTGGGTCCAGTAGAATTTTAATGTCACTGAAATGCGCCCGTGATATTGTGAGAAATGGAGGCGGTTGACAAAGTTTCGTGCAATTATAATTTCACTACTGAAATTATAACTGGTTGGACAATATTCCTGCGACATAATATAAATACTTATACCTACAGAAAATAAATGTATCAGTAATTTCGTATCGTATACCCCCAGTTACGTTCGCAATATAGGAATTATAATAATTATATGTTACTGGAGACTTGAGAGCAAATATCACATTTTAAAGCAATCAAACACAATTTTGGCTTATTTTTAACCCACACCAATCCAATTATGAAATCCAACCCGAAACTGAAACAAAATGTTCAGTGGGCAGCTAAATTCGATGTAATTCATACAATAAAGATTGGGCCAGCGATTTGTCGGTGAACCAGCGGAAGCAGGACGGTGGCGCCTCGCCTTAATTGGAGCCCGACCAACTAACCAAAAAGATACCCAGGAACGTGATGCGGTTAAAAGAAAAAAGGGTGAAGAAACTACATAATATTCGCTACTGTTTTTGGGTTGCGTAGGTATTTTGGAAAAATGTTTTGGTTCCGACAACTTTTGGAAAGACTATCCTATTTATAAGACGGTAGATGTAATGTCACAAAAGCCTTATTTTGTTAAAAATGACCTAAAATGAGCGCGTTTTGTAAGTCAAAGTTAAAAAAGGCAACCCCAAAATTTTCCACCACTTGCTAAAGTGCAAGAAGACACGAAGCCGCTAGACACTAGGGCGGCTTCTTATCATTGTGACGATAATTATAAGCTTAACAGTGCTCAGCTGTACTGTCTACCCATTTTCAGCTTCATCATCATTAAGAGAAGGCCGAAGCCCTTGTTCTAACTTATTTGGGGTCGGCGCAGCATGATTTTTGTTCCATACTTCTCTATTAGTCGTCATCTCAATAGTCACCCCCTTTCCAGCCATATTATCTGTCACACAGTCCAACCATCGTTTCTTTGGTCTTCCCCTACTCTTATCCACATTCATACTCAAAACTTTCCTCTTTTCAAGATATTAAGAAAAAAATTATTGTTGGGGAAATTATTTGTTATCCCTTAACAAGGCTGGCCCAAGTGGGCCTCGTCTCTTGTAGAGGCAAATGGTCGTGAAACTACTGAATAAAGAGGCAACTAAGAAGTATATCTATCCGTCCTATATGAGAGTCCCTAGTGAGACTTAAAAGTTATTGGATAGATGAAACATGGCAAACAATGTTTTAAACACAAATGGTATAATAAATTTTAACTAAAGCAAATAACAATCAAATGTTTTATTTTATATTTTTTTCTAGAGCAGTATTACAGGTGTAACTTGGTATTTTTTATTATGTTATCTTAGGCAAACATCTATTTTGGTTTTATTACATAATTATAATAAATAAAAAGAAATTTTTTTGTCATAAAATCTTCCAGAATCACAGAAGATGTTATAACGAAATTATACAATTATGTTTTTTTTTGTACAGAATCCTTGCTTATTATACCTAATTGTTACCTACTTCACTTTTTTCATGATCAATATCTACCCACAGTACAAAATGAAAGTTTTTTTCATTATATTTTTCTTTCATTTCAGTGGCTACGTTTGTTTTTATAGGTGCTACTTTCGTTCGGACCGGCCCATAAGTAAACTTTCAGTTTAATAATGCGGCAGAATAATTTTTGAGGTTATTTACATATCTCCGTAGGGATCCCCTGATTTTAATTAAGTATTTAGATGTTATGGCTGGTTTTATAATAGGTACCTAAAGTCTCTTTTTGGAATTAAGGAGATCAATATTTAATGCTCAGCCGGGTTAAGCTGGCACGCAATGCATAACGTAAAATTATGCAAATTCCTTTATTATGATATCAACAAATTTTAAACATCGAATTTATTTAAAATCTTATTTGTTTTCTGAATACAATGTATTAAAAGATGACCAAGAACCAAAATTACTTCTATAGTCATACGGGGTCAATGTGAGATCAATAATTGTCTGCAATTTGAAAAATTGCAGTTGTTCTTCCTTTTAAGATCGAAGGCACATAATTTAAGTCTTATCAAAATCAATAATAATTACCGTAATATGTTATTTATTATTTTATCAAACAAACTTAGCATTTGAAAGTCTTACGTCGTGGTCATTGAGAACAATAATAACATCTTATAATTATTATTCTAGGTATCTCAATTTATTTTTTATAATGATATTTTTTATGACCATACTTAGCTAATGAGCGATCTAAATTCGAGCACTTAAAGGTTAATACATTAATAATAGAGTTTCTACCGTGGTTTAAAGGCGTATAGGTCAATATGACTTATGACTGGATACATACCTATAATTATGTAGATATGCGTATTTCTGAGCGTAGGCTGCATACAGATATGGAACCAGATAGCCTTAGCTTCAAATAATATTGCTGACCGAGACAGTGATGGTTCATCCACAGTACCTACCTATACCTATAACCACAGTAAGTGTACCTACATTAACTCCCCACAGTCGGTCAACGCGGCCGTTTTGTGTTTGTAGTCTCAAATTGATACACTGTAGCTACTTATTTAGAACAAAATATAGACACAATACGATATCGTTATTATGGCACATAGAGATTTAGAAAACCGGCCACTTGCAGTGACGGACATGGCGAAATTATAAGGGTTAGGCTGCCTGTCCACTGGAGCGGAGAGGAGAAAAGAGGAGCGGAGATGTGCCAATATTAACCAATAGAACCTTGACTCCACCCCTGAGTTTAGATCAGTGATCGTAAGTCAAGATTCTATTGGTTAATATTGGCACATCTCCGCTCCTTTTTTCTCCTCTCCGCTTCAGTGGACAGGCAGCCTTAAGGTTGCCTGTCCCCTGGAGCGGAGAAACTAGAAGAGGAGCGGAGCTGTGCCAATATTAACTAATGGAATCTAAACTCTGGAGTTGGAGTTTGGATTCTATTGGTTAATACAGGCACAGCTCCGCTCCTCTTCTAGTTTCTCCGCTGCTGCTTCGCTCCAGTAGACAGGCAACCTTAGTATTACCATTTAGCAACGGAACCCTAAAAAACTCGGTCTTGCAGAACGTTGTCCCTGTCTTTCATACCTGTTTGAAATACTCTTTTGTAAAGCTTCATTTGCTTAATTATGACATTTCTCATGTCCAGTCAAATGTAGGGCGATGAACCTCCTAAAATGTTTTAGGAGATCTTCAATGCAGGTACCTACTTCATAAGATATCTTCAATATCTACATACTTACAATGTATGCAAAGGTGCTCCCTCACCGGGAGCATTTGCCTGTAATGTAACGTTACAAAGTCGAGCATTCATCAGTGAGTGAGGTGAACCCAACACTACAGTGCGCAACCTGCAATGATACAATTTGAGCATTACATCACTGAGGGAGGAGAATCGAGCATTATAGTGCGCAATGTCTGTAATATTTTGATACAGCTTGTAACATCAATGCGCACGTTACATTACAGGCGAATGTTCGTCAGTCAGGCAGTATTGTAACATAATTTACAGGCGAATGCCATGCTCCCGGTAAGGGAGCACATTAAGGATATCGGAGCCTTGTTATTTCATCATATCCATAGCCTTTCCAAAGAATGTTTGGGTCGGCTTCCAGTCTTACCAAATGCGGTTGAATACCATTTATATAACATGGTATTGTGTTTTAGACGTCCTACAAACATTTGATTACCCTTTTAATTAAACAATTAAAATTATCATTGGCTACGTTAAATACTATTATAGCTTTTACTATAATTAATAATTTATATACCTATAAATTAGTGGAAAATTCGTAAAAAAACAGGTACACCAGAAAACGTATGCAAATGAAAAGGAAAGGTAGGAAGCGGTTTGTAATCTTCGCGTTTCCGAATTAGAGCGAACGTCGTGAACGTGGCCAGTCGCCACAGAGTTGCAGCACAACAAATGTAAAGGCAAAAGTCCGAAAATCGTTAATTTGTAGTCTTATGACACATTTTTTACGCGACGTATATCAATGTATGGTGAAAAATATTCGGATTCGGACACTGTGTCCGAATATATTGTGCCCGAGTGGTCAGCAAGCCGGGAGAACTTGTTTTTCAACTGCAATGTTAAGTTTGTTTTTGAGATAAACTCGTCCTAAATACGGAACCCTTCATTGTGCGTGGTCCGACATGCACTTGGCCGGTTTTACATAATTTGTGAAAATTTCAACTGTCGACCTATTACGGTTCATGATATTCAGCCCACAGACAGACGAACGGACAGAGGAGGCTTAGTAATAGGGTTCTGTTTGGCACCCTTCGGGTACGGAACCATAAAAACAAGTACTTCGATGGTAACAGTAAGACTTTTCTAAGGATATTTTGTTCAACGCCAAGCAGTTGCGGCACATGGGACATTTAGACTTTAGTGTCACTGTGATGGCACCGCAACAGCGATGTCTCTGATATTAAAGATACTCCACCAAAAGCGGCGGTGACCAATTTCCATCAGATGAGTCGCTTGCTTGTGTGCAACCTAAGAGTAGCAGTTATAGTATATTCCACCTTTTCAATTTCAATAACGCGACCCTTTGAAATTATTATTTCCTAGCGTGTGCACCCTAATAAGACTCACCAGACCAAAGTAGGCAGTAAGTAGGTTAGAGCAATTTTTATTTAGAGTTAGAAGACCTTGTGAACTACGTACCACGTTTCTCTCATATCAAATTTAGATTTTTCGATTTATCGGCGATTTCTTAGGGTTTTTCTTAATTTTAATTTTTACTAATCCTGGGTGGTTATTCAGGCAAATAAAACCAAAAAACGAATCGGTCGAGCAGGTTTCGAGTTTTTCCGAGACTTTAAAGGTCGTCACACAGTTAGAAGATAATATTAAATATACAGTGTGTCTGTCACTTATACGGGTCGGACACCGGTGACCAAACACACCGAATTTATTATCTTCGACATATCGCTCACCGTAAAATTTAATGGACACCACACACAGTGAAGATAATATATTAAAATATATATTATCTTCAAAAATCCTTTTAAGTAAACCTTTAAGCATTTTTAAGCGCTATAATATATAATTATCTTCAGTGTGTGTGATGAGATTAACGCATGGCAATAGATTTTTATATAAATGGATTATATTTTTACTTGTAAAAATTTCTTTGTGGTATATGACGCCAACGCCGAATTAACCTCTATTAAAATATCTTTATTTAAAGCATCGTCTGAAATCTTTGCATATCTTTGCAATGACTAAACAATCTAAAAGTCAAACGAACGTAGAGTGTGTCAAAGTTGATGAATATCAATAGCCAAGGTGATTCAGTTATTCACCTAATTCTGAACAAACATGCATCATAATATTAATCTAAAAACCAAATATCTACGTAACATTAAATGCCAAATGTTACTTAAAAAGTGGTTATATCTTCCGCAAAACCACATAGAGACATAGGCGTGGCATTCGATCATTTTACGTCAATTATACAAAATATCTCTACGTATAAATCTTTGTTTGTCTTCTTAATATTATAATAAGTTTATCACGTCATAACTACGTCAACTTCAACTGCCTCAAATACATTAATTTGCATAATGAGTTCACTCTTTCTCTCCAGAATGGAGTTTAATAACAAAGTAATGGTCTATTGGATTGTAAATGCAATTCTTTCAGTTAAACCGCACTGAAATAATACAAAAGTTTCCCGGCTGATGCTGGACTGATGCCAAATAAGGTGACTGTCGTGAACATCCGCTAGGGGCAACACGGAGCAGCAAGTTTTATACTGCTTTTCCTCTGCACCTTTCTACCTGTCGCATAAAGTTCAGAATCTATTACCCCAAAGGTCAGGTAACTTGATTTCTGGTCAACTGCTCGGTTCCGGAGTCGCTGGCCACTCGTTCAGTTTTATTGCGAACCGATTGAATTTGTTGGTGATTATTACAAAGTTTCAGACCTAGTTTTCGATTCGCTGTTTTTGGTTTGTTTTCTACAACTTTAGTGGAACTGAAATTGTATATATATTGTATAATTTGGTAACTGTTTGAAATTGGTCAAATATTAACAAAACAGAAATACACGACGCAGCAGCCAGAGAAATGTTTTTTTTTTGTATGTATTGGTGGATAGCGGATATCTAGCGAAAAAATATGGAATAGGATCGTACGTTAATTATTGTATTTTATTTTTTTGTCACAAATTATTTGTAACTATACTCCATTTAAAATAAGATTAGACATTTAAATAAACCTTTTTTACAGTACGTTCAACCGATTTTGAGTTCTATTGAATTGGTGGCATGACAAATGGCAGCTGCAGTAAACAGTTGGTATTGTAATCACTTTTTTGGTTTTAATGCCATCCATAAGCCTACAGTATAGAAGTCCAAATCGGATAAATGGACTGTAAAAATGCTTTATTTAAAGTCTAATCTTATTTCAAATAGAGTTATAGGTGGTATTATTAGGTATAGGTTCAGTCTGATGATAATTGAATTACTTTTATCTAACATAATATAAATTGGTAATACTCAAGAGATGATCCTTACAAATATATCACACATAATTATCATATATATAGACACCACTCCAATTGCGAAACAATATATTCGATTTTGAAGGAAATTCCTACTACTTCATATGTTTGAAGAATTCGTCTGCACTACAATGTAAATAATGCAAAGAATATTGTTAGATTATCAAAATGAAGGGCATTGTCACTGTACGTATGTTACGCAATCACCCCGCAGTTCTATCCCGCAAAAGAAAAAATCCTATAAAACAAAATTAGATTTCCAGGTTGAATACCACTTAATTTCGACGTCATACGTGATTCAAAAATCACGTTGAAAAAACCAATAAGTTATTCAGAGCTAGTCAATATTTAAAATGGTTTTCACTGTATAGCTTTATCGACGGGGTTAAAACTGTCCATTAAAATATTTTGAATAATAGAGCTCTCTTCAAAGAGAGTACTGTTTTTTTAAAAGCCATTAGCTGGCCAGCGGATCTTTTTCAGCCTTTCATTTTAAACACTTGATTATTGACTATTTACGCTGGCAACTATACAGCGACACAACCTTTTAGATACACCTTTTAGGGTTCCGTACCTCAAAAGGAAAAAACGGAACCTTTATAAGATCACTCTCTTGTCCGTCTGTCTGTCCGTGTGTCACCACCGATTTTCTCAGCAACAGGTGGACCTAGCAAGTTGAATTTTATACCAAATATTGAGGTCTATTTATTTCCTATTAGGTGAATAAAAATCAAGGTCCTGAGTCAACACGATAAAAAGATATGGGCTAGATTTTCGCGAAAACTTGTAAGTACCAAACCTTAATTTTCAACTACTTTAATTTTTTTTAATTTTCCCTTTACTTATGCTGTAAGACCGTGCTTTTAACCAAAATTGACAATTCTAGGTCAACCGTACCCTAGTAGGTTTTGGGTCGAAAACCTAATTATGGTAATTCCCGTTGACCTAGAATCACGAAAAGCAAGGTCTTACAGCACCAATAAAGGAAAAATTCCAAAAAATAAAAAAGTTAAAAATTAAAGGGTGTCCCCATACATACATAGTTGACGCCAATTAAGATAGTCCTCTGAGTTGTATGGGCGCTCATAGATTTAGAGGACTAGTTTCTGGGCACAGAATTATTTAGGTACCTATACGAATGAAGCTCCTTACGGATCCCTCGATGCGCGAGTCCGACTCGCTCTTGACCGGTGTTTTTCAATTTTGTGGAGGATTTTGTGGGGTTTAGCCTCAGTTTGGCTAGTCTAAGAGCCTGTTTCACCACCTACGATTAAGTTCCTATTAACTTATTTGGCAAATAATTTCATACAAATTCTGTTCCATTTTTTAATATCCAGTAAGTAGTGGCTATTAGGACATCGTGAAATAGGCCCATAAAGAGTTTAACTATATTATTGTGTAATACAGATTCTGGCAACACTGGTTGTGCAAAGTAAACATCAGCTCCACAATTTAATATCTTTATATTATGTAAAACTAACGTATTCCACCCGAGAACAGTGTAAAAACAAAGTAAAGTGTCTGTTATTGCCGTGATATCGTTATCCAACAAAAACATCACGCCTAAAACAGCTACGAGAAAAGTGTACAAAACCAAAGTGTGAAGAAGAAAATAAACATTACGAAGTGATTTCAACTAATAGGCAGCGTTTCCTAACTTAATTTGAGAACACTTAGTGCTCCAGGACAAAAACATAAAGGCCAGTGCTAAACAGAACATTTAAAGAAAAACAAGTAACAGTTGAAAATTTAAAATTGTGTTAACAAAACAAAGACTTGTGTCAATATCGAACTCATAATTGCCATCTACCTCGACCTCATCTACCGACCGTAATAACTAGAAACCACTATAATCACGAAAACAAAGTTACAAAGTGTTAATATAACTAAGAAACAAGTGAAATAAGTGGCAAAATAAGTTATTGTGTGATTCTATAATACCGAGTGAGGAGTTTTGAGGTTATCCGACCTAAACCACAGACAATATCAGTGACAGATATACTTGCGCAGTGCCAAGTCAACCCGACGGTGCAAAAAGCTGCGTTCACGCATTTACGTTCCGTCACACTCACAAGCGTAACAATGGAGAATCTTCAAGTTTTTCTTGATCAAATGAAAATCGAAATGGCAAATCAAACTAAAGATATTATATCGCAAATGGACGAAAAACTGGCCCCTTTAAAGGAAGAAATAGCCGAATTAAAAACAGAAAACTTATACTTAAAAGATAAAATAACACAATTAGATACACACAAAAGGAAAAATAACATAATTCTCTATGGGCTTAGAGAAAACGAAGAAACTGCGTCCGATCTCTTGGAAAAAACCACAAACAAAATTAAAAGTGACTTAAAAATTGCTCTAGAGAAAAAAGACATTGATATTATTTACAGAATTGGAAAGAAAGAAGATAAAAGTGAAAAACCAAGGCCGGTATTAATTACCTTTGTTAATGGCTGGCAGAAGAACGAAATAATGAGAAACAAAAAGAAACTAAAGGACGTGTATGCCTCTGATGACTACCCAAAAGAGGTCATGGCTAGGAGAAAGGAATTAATGGGAAAACTTAAAGAAGAAAGGAACAAAGGTAACCTCGCATTCCTAAAACATGATAAGCTGATTATCAAAGAGGCAAATGCTTCGCAAGAAAAACGCAAAAGAGGGGTATCAACATCTCCTGGAACTGCAACCCAACCCCGGAAACAACAAACAATATCAAAAACCAATAGAATTAACGCATTTGATATTATGAGAGCCGGAAGAAACTCAATGTCAGCCCACACCCCTGCATCAGAGCATAGCACCTAGGACAACGTCATCAGCCACCGGAAAACAAGCAAGCATGAACTACCGTACCAAACTAGAAATAAACAATTTCCCAAGCCGACTGGTCATCGTGGGAAATCAGACCAACACCCTCCACTTAAAAGTAAAATCACCAAATTAAACAAACAATATGATAGTTCTATAAAAGTGGGAACCTATAATGTGAGGTCCCTGGCATCAACACATCGATACCTAGAACTTACTTATGCACTGGAAAGTATAAACTGTGACATACTAGGACTTTCAGAAATCAGAAGAATGGGATGCCAGATAGAAGAATATCCAGACTACATTTTCTGCTACATCGGAGAAACAAAAGGTTTATACGGAGTAGGATTCCTAATAAAAAAGGCATGGAAAAATAACATCACGAATTTCACTGGTATTTCAGAAAGAGTAGCATTATTGCAATTAAAATTTGAAAAATTAAATATCTCTATAATTCAGGCATATGCACCAACAGAAAGATCCAGTGAGGCCGAAATCCAAAAATTCTACGACGATCTAAAAAGAGCACATGCATTTGCCCATGAGAAAGTTCTCGTTTTGGGGGATTTTAATGCAAAAATAGGGCAACCCAGAAAAGAAGAAAGCTTAATCACAGGGAACTATGGGCTAGGCCAGAGAAACGAAAGAGGAGAACGGCTTATAGACTATGCATTTGAATACAGGTTAGCAATAATCAATACCTACTTCAAAAAAAGACCCAGTCGAAAATGGACTTGGAAATCGCCGGACGAAAGAGTCAAGAATGAAATCGACTACATCATGACAAATGTTCCGAAACTTATCCAAAACTATGAAGTCCTTAACAACGTAAAGTTTATATCAGATCATAGACTACTAAGAGCAACACTCCTCCTAAACCAGCCGAAAAAGAGTAGAAGAAATTTCAAACTACTACCAAAAATCCCCAAGACAGATGATGAACTAAAACATTATACAGATAACCTCAAATTACGTATCGAAGGCAAACTAGAAAATATCACAAGTGTTCAACCCTACTATGATGTGCTAGAAGAAGCCATAATATTCAGCTTAACCAATAGAAACAACCCTGAAAAGAAAAAACGACACAAAATATTTAGCGAAGAAACATTAGCATTAATAAATAGACGAAAAGAACTAGCAATGAAAAAGAATAAAGACAAAAACACAAAGAAAGAATTAAGTAAATTATATAAAGAAACAAGCAAAGCAATTAAGAGAGATTATAGTAAACACAGGCAAGGGATAATAACAAAAAACTTAATCAAATTTAGAAGCACAAAAAGAGCATTCAAGGAATTGAATCTACGTAAAACGTGGATACAGAAACTAGAAGGCCAATCTAAAGAAACCAAATCAAGACAAGATATTATACATCAGGCAACTACTTTTTATCAAGAACTATACAAAAGAAAGGAAGAAAGAATAGAAGAAGCTAAAGAAATATACCAAGCTTGCAGCACAAAAATAATTGAACCTATAGATGGGAAAGAAATATACGAACAGTTGAAACAATTAAAATCAGATAAAAGCCCAGGTCCCGATGGAATAACAAATGAAGCCTTGAAACTAGGTGCACCAATTTTCCTTAGCCATCTCACAGAGCTCTTTAATTTGATACTCGAAGCCGAAACTGTCCCGAAACAATGGTGTAATTCGGATATTATACTGTTGTATAAAAAAGGAAACCCACTCGACATTGGAAATTACAGACCAATTAGTTTACTGGCAATTATGTATAAACTTTTTGCATCAATAATCCTTAAACGCATAACTTATGAAATTGACAATGCGCAACCAATGGAACAAGCAGGCTTTCGCTCTGGCTTTAGTACGACTGACCACATACATGCATTGGGACAAGTTATTGAAAAATATGAAGAATTTAACAAACCTCTATACTTAGGTTTTATCGATTATAGCAAAGCATTCGACAGTATAAGCCACAGTTCTATATGGAAGTCACTAAGTAATCTCAACATCAATTTAAAATATATAAATATTTTAAAATATATATACAACAACAGCACAAGTAATGTTAGACTGGAAACTAGAGGTGAAGCAATAAGTATTGAAAGAGGAGTTAGACAGGGAGACCCCCTGTCACCCAAACTGTTTATTGCTGTGCTAGAAAACATATTCCAAAAAATTTGACTGGAAAACGAGAGGTATAAAGATAAACAACTGTTATATAAATCATCTCAGATTCGCTGACGACATAGTTATATTATCCGAAAAACCCGAAGAACTACAAGAAATGTTATGCGCACTTGGTCGAGCAAGCTCGAAGGTAGGATTAAAAATGAATGCTACTAAAACCAAGATAATGACAAACAGTTTAAAATTACCTATCAACGTAAAAGAAAACATAATAGAATATGTTGACACGTACACCTACCTGGGCAAACAGATATCATTTAGCAAATCAAATAACGAAGATGAAGTTGAAAGACGAACAAATATAACCTGGAAAAAATTTTGGTCACTCAAGGAAATTTTAAAAGGAGATTACTCGGTAAACTTGAAAAAAGTCGTACTTGATACTTGTATACTGCCTTGTTTGTTGTATGGCTGTCAGACATGGGTATTCACGACAAGAGCTAAACAAAAGATCAGATCAACACAAAGAGCGATGGAGAGAAGCATATTAAATATAAGGAAAATACACAGAGTTAATAGTAAGGATATAAGACAAAAAACCAAGGTAACTGATGCACTCACACAAGCCCTAAAACTGAAATGGCAATGGGCCGGTCATATTACACGCTATAAAGACAACAGGTGGACATTGAAAACTACGCGATGGAAGGGACCATCAGGAAATAGAAGAGTAGGCAGGCCGAAAAGAAGGTGGGCTGATGACATAATAGAAACAGCAGGGAAAGACTGGCAGACTACTGGCAAACACAGAGATACATGGAAGAAGTTGGAGGAGGCCTTCACCCGAGGAGGGGTCCATATCCGACAAAATAACTAATCTGTACTAACATCTAGAAAATAAGTAAAACTACTAACAATTAACTACTAACAAAATTTGCGATGTAACTCACGGATATGGAAATAAAAGGCTTTTTTATTTTTTATTTTATTTATTTATTGTGTAGTAGACTGCGTCGTTGGTCTAGTGGTTGCAAGCGCTACTGCTGAGCATGCGGTCCGAAGTTCGATTGCCAGGTCTGGCCTGTGTCTTTGGGTTTTTCCATCAAGAATTTCTCAGTAGCAGCCCTGAGTCTGGATTTATGCTGTTTTGATGGATGATTTAAATGGGACTTAAACATAACTGACTTATTGGTTGATTCACACGAATTATCTCGCACGGCATGGGCGAGTCGACACTTTAAAATAATATAATATTTTCTGTAGTGATTCACACGAAGTTAATTTATATGGGGGCGAATTGACAACTACACAATCTGTCGCACTAACGTTCGTCGAGCTGATGTGCTGTCGCACCGCTGATGGTCGACCTATCGTACTGTCGCTCTAGCATTTGTCACGCATTTGTTTGTCGCAACTTTGATACGGAGTCAATTGGCACATTGTATTTCAGGGGTCAAAACAATGAAATACAGTCATGCACACATGATATTAAATAATAAGCACAAAAAAATCATAAATACATAATCAGCCTATAATTTTCCTACTGCTGGGACACAGGCCTCCTCTCTGTGAGAGGGAGTGGGCCGTAATCTACCACGCGGGCCCAGTGCGGGTTGGTAGATGTCACATATCGAATTTTTGGTTCTAGGACATGCCGGTTTTCTCACGATGTTTTCCTTCACCGTTCTGAGAGCAGTGATGATGAATTAATTTTACACAAAGTAAAGTGTCTGCTTGAGAGAAAAAAAGAAAGAATAATAAGTTTATTAGATAATAAGTTCGAGCAGAACAAGAAAATAAAAACAATAGATTTAAATATAATCACGAGCTCAAAACAGAAATAGCGGCGTCGGCTTGGGTTCGAACCCACGACATACAACTTGTAAGTCGCGCCCGTTACCACCGGGCCACCACTGCTCTAGCACAAAAAAATCATAAATGATTCTTTAGATTATAAATCATAAATGATTCTTTAGATTATAAAAAATAAATGATTCTTTAGATTATAAATCATAAATGATTCTTTAGATTATATAAAAATTTGTGAAATGTGGGTGTACTACAGTACTACAGGTACACTTCTGCCTTACCCTTCGAGAATTACAGGCTGTTAAGTTTCTTCTGTAGGAGTTAGTTTTCTATAGGAGATTTAGTAAACTGCTCATTATTAGCCTTTAGAGGACACAGCCATACACCGCTGAATAATGACAGCCCATTTATCTCGATTTTCGGCTTCTGTCATACAAATCGACATTCTAAGTTTTCAAATACCTAATTATTAGGTAAAAAATTAAATTAGATTAGATCAAGACCTTATTAGTCTAAAAGGCTAGATTGTAATTTATTTATTTATTAGGACCTCCAACAAAGGATAGGTACCTACACATACACAATATAAATCACAATAATAAAAACGGTTCTTTTACGTGTGCTCCTTCAATTACAGGAGACCACAGCATGCACATATAACTAAGTTTAAACCTCAGACCAATAAAAAAGTATAGACGGAGCCGTCGTAAACATTCGCGACGAAAAAAGTGAGGACTAGTTTCGGCTATGTGTGCGTAACTCGGTGTAAGATATCGTAGATTTGCGCATGTGTGCTAGAGAAAAATGTTGCAAGCGTAATTGTGCTGAGACTCCCCAGTGTGAGAGATAATTTGGTGAAAAGTTTTGTTATTAGGTAGTATTGTGTTTTATTTGTCTTGGTTGTATAAAATGAAACGTAATTAATATTTTAATAAGAGTAATTTATTGTCATAGAAAGGATAATAAAATAATTACTAATTTCACAAAACACACAAAACTTACATTAGAACTAGCAATTTGCCCGCGACTTCAGCCGCGTGAATTTCGTACTTTCCTCTAAAAAAATTTGCACACATTTTCGAAAATTCCTTTCAATGGGGGAGGCCCCTTTGAAAGGTAGTTTTTGAAAATTTATGTTTACGGTCTTTATCATTTATTTCGATAAATAAGTATTCGTGCCAAATTTTAAGTATAAAGGTGAAAGCGTCAGGGTAGCCCGCGAAATACATATTTTCTTACGTTTTTTGTAACCACCTTTTAGTGTTGTATATGTATATCAATTTCTTCAAAATGTAAAGAACAAACAACGCTAAATTTTGGAAGGAGCCAGTCGGCATCATTTCTGTTGTCCCGTACAGCTTTAATCTACTTTTTTCCACGTTATATCAGCTGGGAACCTAAACAATATTATATCAAACATAACTATTATTTGAATATATTTTATAATTATTTACGAAATGAATTATATAATAACATTAATAAAAACGCACTTAGTTGTAACGTGTGCGTACAACAATCACAACTTCCCTTACTTTTGGGGAAATGATAATGTTCTTAACTTGCAACACTGACACAATGCCGTCTAGATTTCGTGGTTCGACAAATTATGTCAAATATTTTGCGATTATGTTTAAAATATGCGTAAAATCGGTTACTTAGTTATGAAAAGTAATCCCAGGAGACTTTTTTTGAAAGCATGAGTTGTTTTTGCAGCAGTTGCAGCAACACAGGATGGCATAATTCACAATTATTATATAACCAAAAGCACGTCACGCGCTTTCAGTCACTCGCGGCAGACTACCGAGCGGCCGTCTTCATATGGCCGGATCGTCTTTATATTACGTGCCTCACTTTTTTGAGCGCAATGTTCCGTCTATACTTTTTTATTGGTCTGAGGTTTAAACAGGGTAATTAAATTACTAAGAATCTTTTTATTAATAAAGGATTTAAAAAAAAACTTTCCACCAGTCAGCAGAACAGAATGAGGCATGGGATCCCAGGTTATGACCCTCAAAATTAACCTGGTTCCACAATTGCTAGCAGAAAACGGAGAGTAGGTACACATTTTGTCTTTTTTTTGCTAGTTAGTAATATGACTCCAAAATAATTTTTTGTTTTATACATTACCAAATACAAATTGTGGTTATACATAATATACATTAAACCACCAACAACCACACTATTATGATACGCCTTCAAAGTATTAATAAAACTATTTGTAGTATTATCAATAAATTAACATTAATTATGTATGTGCTCTACCTGTTGGAATCTAATTACTCATGCAAGCGATGCATCATTACATCACAGAATCTCACCCGGTATCTGGGACCTACCCACCTATCTACTGGTTTAAGTATTACTATCGTAGGAATATCGTTCAACATTTTTAATACCCTTAATTCATTCTGCCTAGCCTTTACCCAACTATATTGGGGTCGGATTCCAGTCTAATTTGATGCAGCTGAATATCAGTATTTTACATGAAGCGACTGCTTATCTGACCTCCACAACCCAGTTACTGGGTAATATGATACCCCTTGGTCAAAGATCAACGAATGATAGCCGGAACCAACGGCTTAATGGGCTTTCGGGGGCACAGAGGAGTCTCGGTTTATAAAGATGGTCACCCATGCAGAGACCAACCCCGGCAAACGTAGCTTAACCTGATGTATCGACTCGTGCGGCTGTTATTACTTAGCCACGCCTCCTCCAATCTTAATACTTACCTTTAAATTATTTATTTTACTGATATTGGGATATATTATAACAAAGACGTACAAAGACTGCGTCTGAAAGAAACCTAATCTCATTTTTTTAATGTAATTAATAATATCATCATTGAGAAATATATCTCCCAGATATTTATTACCTAACATCAAGAGCTGAACACATCGAAAAAAGTACGTTGTTTTGATAGCCTTCCAATTGAATAAACGCAAAAGATAAATGGAGACTACTAAAATAAAAATCGGCAATTATTCCCACCCCTACTACTAAAATTCGTTCCTAATTTACTTAAGTGTGATCACAATGAGTATAAAATTCAATAAATACGCGGCAGTAGTGCGCCGCTCAAAAGAAACGGTTCCCCTAAAACTACAATCGTAAAACGGTAGTAGAATTCTCGTCTTGGGAGTAACGTATGCTAAAAAATGCAAACAGGAAAATTTAATGGTTCGTGAAGTAAACCCGCTACGCAGAGCACCCCGGAATTGCCTTCCATGTTCTACTTGCGACCCCTACTAGGGTTACTTTTGTAGAAGAAAGAAAAGTCGAATGGAAAATGTATTTTTTTAATTTATTAAAGAACACCAACAGCATATACATTCAACAATTGATTATAAAAAATAGTATTTAAGAAAGATATTACTGCAAATGTATACACCAAATTATAGGTATTTAATTTCCTTATTTCGGATTGATAGTTGTTTCGCAAAACGTTTAATATCAGTTCCGAGTCTCTGAGTGCCCTTCAGCAAAGGCCACCTCTAACCCCTTACAATTTTCCCTGTTCCTTGCTTGTCTAGTCCATTCCATTTTTTCTTTCTCTTCCAGGGTACCAATATTAATCATATTTGTTTGCTGTAATAATAATGCCGATTTCGGCTATGGCGGCTATTTCTGTTTCTAACCACTATAGGTTACGGGCATTTGCTCTGATTTGGTTGTCTTTACTCTAAGGCGGTGTCCTGCGTGAGCGACGTATACGACGCGACGCGACGTATTTGTACGTATTTGTTTTGATTGCGACCACACGCGACACCACGAACTATTGCGTCGTGTCGTGTCGCGTCGTATTCGTCGCTCACGCACGACACCGCGTTAGTAATAGATGTAGTTTGTAATAATTTTGCTAGTAGCTGCTAGTCCTACTTAAAATATTGACTTTTGGTAAAGTACAAATGCTTGTTTACTTTAAATATTTTATATTAATTCATGAATTTTCCATTCAGCATTCTAGTTTCGTCTTTTATAAGATATTATATTTTTTATAGCATATTCGTTCAAAAACACCTCAACCTACTTTCAGACTTTTCCTTCAATCAGTGCGAGCGAGAAAAATATGGGAACCAACAGTAACGCTAAAGAATAAGGGGACTGTTATGTGGATTTCCCCAATATTACTTACTATCACTTATTATTCTAAGCTATTGACTTGAGCTTGAAAATTGCTCCGTTTTGTTTATGTGAGGGTGTATCATAGGATGTATGTCGCGACAGATAAGAGCATAAATACAATAAGGCTTGAATTTACAGCACACCGTATATTATCATAAATCTTTGAAAATGGGGTGAATACGCGTCGTATCGAGTGTGGTTTCAGATATTGTGTTACGTGTTTTTTTTTTATTAGGTCTGTGTTATCGGTTGTGTGAATTTATTTTTACCGTTGCTCCCTTCATAATAAAAATAAAGAGAAAAATAAAAACCGTTCCCTAATCGGAATTAAAAAGATGGCTGTGAAAAGTTGTCGTAGTAAGTTAGTTAGATATTCATTATCAGCCTATTATTGTTCCCACTGCTGGGACACAGGCCTCCTGTCTGTGAGAGGGAGTCGGCTGTAAAATACCACGAGGGCCCAGTGGGGGTTGGTAGATGTCACATGTCTTCGAATTTTTGGTTCTTTGGTTTCCTCACGATGTTTTCCTTCACCGTTTTTAGAGCAGTGGTGATGAAATTAACACGGGGTAAAGCGCCTGCTTGGGTTCGAACCCACAATCTACAACTCGTAAGTCCCGTTACCACTCACTGGGCCACCACTGCTCACAGTCACTCACAGTTAGGTAGATAAAAATATCAATCTACCTAGCCCTTTCCCAACTATGTTGGGGTAATTTTTCAGTCTAACCGGATGCAGCTGAATACCAATATTTTACATGGAGCGACCGCCTATCTGACCTCCACAACCCAGTTACTGGGTAACACGATACACCTTGGTAACACTGTTTATCAGAGTTTTGGGCTTCTGACTACCCGTAACGACTGTCAAAGATCTACAAATGACAGCCGAGACCAACGGCTTATCGTGCTTTCCGAGGCACGGAAGGGTTTCGATATGTAGGTAATGCATCCACGATCCGACCGCGAAAAGCTTAGGTTAACCTTCGATCGACCCGTGCGGCTGTTATCATTTAACCACGAGATCTGCACCGAGCGTTATATTTCACGCGCCCCTCAAAGAGATGTCAGCATAACTGACGGGGTCCGCTAGGGCCGATGCCTGTCGGGGATGCGGGAAATTCCGGAGACCGTGGACCCTGTCAACGTGCAGGTGACTGAAGGAACACGGGTGGGTTTTAGTCAGTAAGAGTCTGACACGCTCTCCCGCTCCGCCCAGAGCGGAAAAAGTTATTAGATGATTTCCCACCAAAAAAAGCCCTGAGTAAGGAGAAAATACTTACGACAAATGAAAACTCGTAAGGAAATCTAAACTCAATGGCTTAAAAAATCAAAAAATTACAGTAACGTAGCCTTGTATTTAAATGCATTCTCAATATTAACCCAGTTATGACCGGTTTCTGTTTTGCTATAACAAAATGATACCATTGGTAAGTAAAACGATTAATCTTAGTTCACAGGAACCGGGTATAAGTGACCTAGACTTAAATTTAATGACAGTAAGAGTTGGTCAAGATTAAAAACTAAAGCAATTGTGCTCGTTTTGTTCACTTATCTGTCAAATATCAAGTAAAATATGCTCTCGAGCATCCCTACTCAAGTGCGCCCTAAAACACTTTGGCTGACCTACTAGACAAAAACTTTGATAGGGGTAGCCATGAATACAGGGCGTCGACTTTCAAAAATATTTTTTTTTTTACTGATTTTGTTGTGATAATTTAGATTGAACACATTTTATTCACACCACAATATTAAATAATAATAATTTATTTATCAGAAAACTAGATCAAATACTTACAATTATATTCTAGATGTAGGTAAACAATTAAATTTATAAGTTTAATTATAAGTATTATAGAATTTACTTAAATTCTACTCTATACAGGGTGGTGTTTATAAGATGCTTCACTATGCATGGGAATTTCGTCTTGCCTGTCAGCAACAACTTTTAAGAGGCCGTTGCTACTGACCCGCAATTTGGTGAGAAGAGATGCATTCTTTTTCCGCACGACAACTGAGAAACTATCTGCTCTGGCTTTAAAAATGGCAAATATTGCAGATGCACTGCAATAGCGTGGCAGTCGCAACAGCGACCCAAAAGCGTTGTTGTAATGCAACAACGACTTTTTCTTCTTGACGGAACAGTTTTTAGTAATAGTTTCTAAAGAGACTCTAATCTTAAAACACTGTCACACAGTAGAACCTCCATCAGATTTTTATTAATCATCTTTGAGCCCAAAACTTGTTGAAGTCCAGACCTTGCATACAAAGTCTTTCAACTTTTCATTAATTTAAATATCAGTTCAAAAGGTGAATGGGCCCGCCACAGAAAATATTTTTTTATTAAACTGTACAAAGTTCTTTGGCTTGTTAATCCCAAAAACCAAATAGTAAATACGTAATCTAGTTTACAAAACAGCAAATGAAACTTAAATAAAATTTTAACCTAAAAAAATACAATCTATTCTGTTTGTAAACGAAAACATTGGCTTTTATGTTTTTGAAAACTATTAAAACTTTTCGTTTTTGCAACTGTAGGTACATACCTACACCCGACTGAAACACCAAAAAATATCCAGTGTAATTAATGAACAGTACAAAACGCAGGGCCGTGAGGCCACTTCTGTCCAACATGCCTTCAAGTGTCACTTCAGTATTTAATTAAACGTAAACGAAAAGAGAAACTGAGAAGGTTGGGTAATTTGTCAAAATTAATTAAAAAGAAAACGGAAGAACTGAAGAATAACAAGGAATTTAACAAGATGATGTTAAACTGAAGAATTTGTTGTTGACTCTGTTTACTAAGTAGATATTTTGTTTATTTTGTAGGTTTCAAGTGTTTCTGAGAACAGGGTAATGAATCTTTTATTTTGCTAGTATTTTTCATTGTGTGTTTGTTCAAAGATTGAAGCGCCTGAATTGTTGATGCTTAGTTGACCAACTCACAATAATGCTAAGTTTGACTTCTTAACATTGCTCATTTTCTCAACAACATAGACTGAATTGTCTTTATTCAACCAATTACATACCTACCTTACTTAAGTAAATATAAAAAAAGAATAAGCATATAAGATTTAATCTGCTTTTTCAGTTTATTGTCCTAATTTCTTTACAATTTATTATTGTTGTATAGGTAAGTAACATTTGAAGTTACATTTAATCGATTTGGTTGAAAACAAAACAATTTATTTTTTACTAAACTGTAGTATGTTTTAATGGCTTGTTGATCCAAAATACCTAATTCTATACATACCTATAATAAAATAGTAACGAATTAAACTGTACATTGAATTTCAAAATTAATAATAGATAATAATTTCCATAGTGGTGTCGAAAATGTACAAGAGTCTGATGCCGAATTTGTCCGTTTGTCTGGATGTTTATTCCGGATTGGCGCAAAAACAGCTGAACGAATGTGGATGAAATTTGGCACACAGATAGTCTATAACCTGGATTAACATATTATTATAGGATATTTTTAATCCCGGTAGTACGTTCCCGTGGGATATTTTCTAACATTCACGCAGGCGAAGCCACAGGCAAAAGCTAGTTGTAAATAAATCTAGTTTACAAAACAGCAAAATGAAACTTAAATTAAATTGTAATCTATAATAGAATACAATCGACTCTGTGGTTTTTAAACGAAAACATTGGCTTTTATTTGTAAAAACGGATTTTCATTTGTTATTCATCTTAATTTGTTTCCGATTTTATTTGCGCCAACATAACGTGTGTGTTACACAGACAATATTTTCTCATATTATTAATCCACAATTTGTCACCTACGGAGGAATATTTCCGTTCAAATAAAAACAAAACAAGACTATTTACTACTCCTTCCTTTCCCGCAACTACAGAGGATAACCACAAAAACAAAAGAAAACACAGTTTTCTACAGAAAAAGACATCAAAGCAATATCCATACATCTGATCAGTCACCTTTACAATGCGGAGACTTGCAATCCAGGCTTGGCAACCCCTGTTCGTGCGGTCTATACATACAAAAGACCGAATTGCTTCGTCTGATTGAATTATCTACCTTTCTACGATGGGTCACGGCTTTCAAAGATATTTATGTAAACCTACTTCCTTATTATGGAACAGCTTCTTTGTACAGGGTGGCCAGGGTATACAACTTTTTTTGTCACCATTCTGGTTTCGCGCCAAATTTTCCAGGCGTGTAATATCCATTAGGTACCTCTGCCCGCTACTTAGTTCGGATTTCTTTTTTTAACATAAAATATATCCAATAACCTTCGGCTATACTGTAGCTTAACATTACTGAAAGAATTTTCGGAATCAGATCAGTATATTTATTTATTAAGTATCCTCTACGTACAAACTAGTTTTTTTACCTATTTATAATAATTTAAAATGTGGCAAATTCGATATACACAGTCTATAATACAATGACCACCGCAATACCTCCAGTAATTTTGTCTTGAAGTTCTTAAAAGAAATGAAAAACGAAGATAAAAAGAAAAGTTGTGTACCTCTGAGTTGGCCACCCTGTATACGTCAATCAGTAGTGTTTGTTTTGAAAGTTGTGTTCGAATATTTTCAATTCTTCATAGCAACTGTACTGAAATATTGAAACAGGATTTGGAGTAATACGGTATGTGTCTCTGACGTTTGTGGAGCAATTTGTTTCACGGTGCTGTTGTTGCCTGAAAGAAAACAGAAAGGTACCTACTTGTTTAAGGAATGATGAGATTAGTGATATTTGTAATAGTACCTGTATTTACTAAAGTAGGTAAGGAGGAAAAGATACTGTTTGCGGCAATAGTAAGTTCTTTTACAGACTTCAATTGCGTACCTTCAAATTTTTTTTTTTTCATATCAAAGTCAAAGTCAAAGTCAAATCATTTATTTCAAATAGGCCCTTGAAGGCACTTTTGAACGTCAAAATTTACAAAATATAGTATTGATTCTACCGCCCCTTCCGAAAGGTAGTTTTCGTATGGAGAAGAATGGGCAAGAAACTCCACCGTTACTCTTTTAAAATGTTTTACAATATTTTGTATAGGTACATTATTTATATAATTATATGTGAAGACGATGCACCTAGAATAAAATTACTGTATAAAGTAAAAATAATTTAAAGTGGAGCAAACGACATATTTAATTAATTATGTGGTAGATACATGGTGTTCACATATTCACAAACATTGTAAAAATAGACGAATCTACTAAAATATATCATTTCTTTTCTTCACCTCATTGCAATGAACGTCCAAGGTGAATTTTCCATTTTAAATCATTCTTCATTACTCTATATACATTCTTTTCCTGCGTAGGTACCAAAAACTGAAAATAAAACTAAAAATAAACAAAACAGTCCCAAAAAGGGTACGTAATAAACACTAAACACGTCGTTACAACACAAAGACACGGAATTTTGAAATTTATGTTTCCTCCAAAATAAAAATCAGTATACAAAGGCTAGACAAAAAAAATACTTAATAAAAAGGAAGCGAACTCGTCAGCAATGTGTCGACCCCGAGCCAATTGAATTTCAAAGCCGACAACGTCTACCACAAAATTTATTCAAAGAATAAATCTGAAAATTTGTAGATCTAAAGGCATAAAGGCAAAGTGGCGCCGAGTCGTCGACAAAGGAATTTCTAAATTTCACGGCTTCCGCCTTGGCTGTTTGTATTTATATGAGGGCGTTGTAAGAGATGACAAACGACTGGGGGGTTAAAACTGTGGCCGGTAGTGTAGACAGGCGGCGGACGAAAGGGTCATACGCGTCAAGGCAGGGGCGTGCAGTGCGGTGCAAAAGTCGCGGATCATTTTCATAGTGATGTATTATGTGGATGCGTTTCCCCTTTGTCTATTTTGGGGATAGCTTTTGTGTACGTTGAAATAGTTTGCGTAACAAATCATCGTGATTGTGCACTTATGATGAAGGCTTTGTAGTACAAAGTTTACCTAACAATTTATCAAACATAATGCATTGCTTCTCTCTTCTTATTCAACTCCTTAAATCATTTTTCATTTTAACGTCCTTTTTACTAGCTTAGTCTTTCTTCTCCTTGTTACTAGGCTACTTAAGAGCGTTTACGCTGAAAGTTGGCAACGTCGCAAATAGCTGTCAAATATTTACCTGTTTTGATTAATTTGGCATTATTACTATATGGAAATATGTGGCTAACTAAGTACCTAGAATATTGGTTATCAAATGCAATAATTAATATCTTAATACTGAATATTTAGTTTTAGACATTAAACATCAAATTCAGTGTTATACTTGCAATTAATTATTGTTATTCTAGGTACTTAGTTAGCCACATTTCTTATCCCCATTCAGTTATATTGCCAAATTAATCAAAACAGCGAAATATTTGATATCTATTGGCAACGTTGCCAACTATTAGAATAAACGCTCTTAATACGCAGTTTATGTAAAAATGAGTTAGACAAAGAAATGAAAGAAAAGACCTACCTACACATAAAAACATTTCAGTACATCAACATCCAAAACACTCATCTACATTTTAAAGCACGTCCATTGTTCTCCTCATTGTCACAGAGTGTCAACTATTTCGAAAAGTACGCAGTTCCTCAACGTCGTCTCGCAGGGTCGAGTATTAATGCACGTAACCCATTGTTAACTAGCTCCTACACTGAGTGACAAGTTTGTTAGTGCACGCTCTTCACGTGGGAACTTCACTTTGAAGCTGTAGTACTGGTAGTGTGGTACTCTGTGGAGTAAAAAGTTTGAGCGATATAGTTTGGGATTATGATGAGGATTTTGGGTAGTTAGGTTAGATTCTTTATATTATTGTAATCCTTTTCTCAAAGTTATAAAGAACTATCTGTTGCGCGCGACTTCGTTTGCAATCCAGAATGAAAAGTCTACCCATGTGACAAATTTTATCCAAATCAAATAGACCGTTTTAGCGTGAAAACGTAACAAACAAACAAACTTACGTTCGTTTTTATATACAGGGTGTTTGGCAGAACGTTGAACATACGAAAATGGTGGATAGGTGGGGTCATCTGCTACTTACTCAGCCCTAATTTATTTGACCCTGGGCCCCGGATATTTAAAAAAAAAACATTTTTTGCTTTGTTCCTTTTTCACCACTTTAAAGTGTAATTTTTATTAAAAATGTTTTTTTTTTAATCTTTAATGTTGGCAGATTCTTATAAAATTATTGCTTTATTCAGATGTTAGCTAGAAACTCTCTAAAACGCTCAAACTTACAGAAAGATGTAAAAAATACTTAAATTAATTTCAACTTATTAAAAAAAAAAACAAACCAGGGGCAGTTAAATTAGGGCTGAGTAAGTAGCAGATGATCCCACCTATCCACCATTTTCGTATGTTCAACGTTCTGCCAAACACCCTGTATATATTACTAGCTGAGCCCCGCGGTTTCACGCAAATAAGTCTCGATCCTGTGGGAATATCGAAATAAAAATTATCTTATGTCCTTTACCAGTTCATGGTATACCCATTTGCCAAATTTCATCTAAATCCGTTCAGCCGTTTTTTTTTTATAATGTAGGATAATATGCTTTTAGCCTGATACCTAAACTGATAATAATAATAATCTACTGAAGTAGGCGTGTCGTACAACAAACTTTCAGAAAACATTTATTAGTGTCGTTGATTATCGTCAAATTTTCTTCTTTCTAATTAGGAACTCACTTTTTTTTTCTTATTCTCTTACAGTAATTTGTACATTCATATTTAACAGTTAAGTAGTTAATCTAATGGTAGCCACACACGTTACGATTTGCTTGCGCAAATTTAGGCTTGCGCAAGCAAATCGTTACGTGTGTGGGAAGAAATTTGCGCAAATTTCTAGGCTTGTGTGATTTTAAATTTTCGATTCCAAGCTTGTGCAAATTTGAGTTTGCGCAAATTTGCTTGAGCGTGTGTGGGGCATGTGTTCAAATTTCAGTAGATTTCTTTAACCTACCGAACGGATTTTCATACGGTTTTCACCTATGGACGGAGTGATTCATGAGGAAGTTTTATTGGCTGAAATATGACGATGAAGACGATTGAAGGTGTCGGAAAAAATCTTGTCGATTGGGAGCTTTATTGGCGTGCGCCGGGTACAATTCCGTAGTTGATCACAGGCGGCAACTGCAGGCGACGTGTCGCCGCGACAGGACTGGTTTCTATGTATTTTTAAGAAGGCGACGTGCCGACGTGTCGACGTGTCGCTAGCATCGGAAGGTACTTCATAGAAATTCATTGAAATCAGTCGTGTCGCGGCGCACATGGTTCGGTTTATTGTACCTACGTATATTTTTTTTGTAGCGATTTTTGGTGACCACACACGTAACGATTTGCTTGCGCAAACTTAGGCTTGCGCAAGCAAATCGTTACGTGTGTGGGAGGTTTGCGCAAATTTCTAGGCTTGTGTGATTTTCAATTTTCGATTCCAAGCTTGTGCAAATTTGAGTTTGCAGTGTGGGGCATGTGTTCCAATTTCAGTAGTTTTTTGAAGCAAAAACTTTTTTGGCGGTGTTGTGCACTTTTTTTGGGATGGGTAAAAAAATGTTAAACTTGCGTCAGGACACGTAACCTGATCGAAAATTCGTAAGACGGAGGGAGAGTAGAATTTGTTAGTAACCTAACAGAAAGTACTAGTCTTGCATGAATTCAAGATAGTATTTCAATCATTAGACGTTGTGCACAATATCTGAGCAGAAACCTAACAAAAACTACTAGGCCTGCATGAATTCACGAGGATTTGGATGAGGCAGATAGATAGTTTATTACCTGGATTAACATAATATTATAGGATACTGTTTTCACTTCCATCGGCAGTCCCAAGACTGCCCCTCATGTTTTTTTTTATCAACAATCGAGCTACCCATTGCTCTCCGTCCGCAAGCCCGCGCCTACGGTGGCTGGAAATCGGCTCGCGATTCCCGACGCCCAGGGCGTCTCCTACGGCGGCGGCTAGGGGCGCGAGGTCGCAACATTTGTCTCTCCCTCGCGCGCTCCGCCTCCTCCTACTATTGCCAAAGCGTCATCAATTGATGCCATTACCGCGTAACACACCTGGACGGTCTCTAAACAGAAATGATATCACAAGCAAATTTGAGCCGTGTGTGGTCAATACCGGCGTCAAGCAAATTTGCGCAAGCAAATCGTAACGTGTGTGGTCAATACCGACGTCAAGCAAATTTGCGCAAGCCTAAGTTTGCGCAAGCAAATCGTAACGTGTGTGGCTACCATAACACGCAATTTTTGTTTTGTTAATAACCTACTATTAATTACCTACTTCGTAGTAACAATCACTACATTAATTAAATACGTACAATAACTCAGTCAAAGTTATAAACTCGTGCTGTCAACAAAAAACACCAATTAAAATTGAAAACATCAATTATTTTTGTACCGTTGTTAGCTAATTGGTACTCGTGCTTGACACAAAAGTATTGTTTACAACGTAATTGTAAATATGACTAAGACCTACTTAGACCTAGTAACTAATTAGTACTTTAATAATACATATATAAACTCATGCCTTCTTCCCATGCGGGAGTAGGTAGAAACTACCCAACGTCACCTGTCGTACAGTACGACACAACTTAGATGTAGCATAGATTTGAAAATTTTCATTCATTCTTTTCAATTTCACGAATGTATTTGACTATATGACTTTACAAGTTATTGCGTTTTCGAAAGATCATTTTCACCTAAAGCAGTAATAAAGATTGGTGATTTTGAAGGCGTACTCAGTTCGGATGGTGATCGGTTTTACGAATTTTGCCAATGCTACATCTAAGTTGTGTCGTACTGTACTCCTTTTGCTTCATTTACGTTCATACTTCTGGTCATACACGCACGCCGGTTGCGAGTACTACTGGGATGACCGCTAACAGACTGGATTGCCCTTATATCCGGCAATGCTGCAGTCGACATACTGTTACCTTGTGAGTGTTCGTTTTTGTCTGTGCTTGTTATCCTGTCTGTATCATTTTATAATTATTATTAATTTGTATATGAGTTGAGTTACTTGAATTAAATTTATTTTATTTTATTTATTTACTACGCACCTGACCTTTCTGAAGAACATCACTATAATAATGTACTTAAGCAAATAAATTAAAATGTCTTAAAGACTGGGCTCGAAGACTATATTGTATTGTATTGTTTATTTTGCCAAAAATTGTTCTTTACATTTCCTTATAGTCTACATAAACTAGGTTTACATTCATTATTAAAAATAAGACGCAAAGGAAGAAGTCCGCTTATGAACTCCACACTAGGACGAGCCTATCTCGTGGACTATTTTCTTTAATTTAAAACAGTATACTTAGGTAATGTCATTTTCTTTCAAAACGGTGGCAATAGATAATATGTCTTAATAATTATGTGCAAGTGAAAATAAAGGTGGTTAATAATGTTTTTAGTCCCAAATGATAAATGTTATAAGATTTTATTTCTGTATTTTAATTTTTAGTTTCATATTTTAAAAACTTGATGAGGTCAGCGTTTCCTATCTGACTACTCTGAGAAGAAAGGCCGAAACAAACTCAGAGGTCACAGTCTCTTTTAAAGTCCAAACATAATCTTGGTCAGATCATGTGAAGACCACGTAGATTAGTGTATGAAATGGTATTTTGAAGAAAGCCAAGCATGAATAGCACTAAAAACTTTGAAAAATTCGATCAATATAACTCTTTATTGTCTTGGCAGACTGCGTGGTTGGTTTAGTAGTTAATAACCAAAGACTATTGAGAAAGGGAATTTTATTTTCTGCTCGGTTTGGTTGGTGTGGTAGGGCTTGTTCTAAGTCCACCTGGCTAGCTACCACCATCTTATCTAAGTCTGTCGCCATAGCAACAATGTTAACAGCATTGTTGTGTTTCGGCAGTTAGAGATATGATAGCCAGTTCCTCTGTGGCTGAGGATTCCGGGTGATGCTCGCTTCCACCTACAGCCTGATCATCACTTACCATCAGGTGAGATACAGGCCAAGAGCTTCCCCGTGGAGGGTAAAATAAAAAAATAAATATTAAGGGGTCATATCGTTAAATTCCTAGATCGAGCAAAGTGTTACATAATGTGTTTTCCTTCTGGAGTTCTCAGTAGCAGACCAGTCTCAAAATTTCTTCTCGGTTGTTGATAATAGGCTAATTGACCCGTATTTCATGAGGCTGAAAGAAAACTGGCGAAATACAACCATGCCTAACCTTTCAGCAAATACCCAATATTCCAAATTCAACATCACAGGTGTGATGTTGAAGCTTTACCTGCAAACTCTTTTTTTTTAAATTCATACTATTATTATGGCACCTCTTTAGCTTATGAGGTATCCAAATAACAAAAAATATTAGCCCAAGTTCTTATGGGGTAGGCGTGAAATTTTTCTCGCTGTTAAAAGATGATTAGGTGTTCTTTTTTTCATAGCTCCTGCCTTTTTTGTTCCAAAACATCTAGACTCAAACTATTGCGCACAAATATTAGGTAGGTACCTAGTACCTACTTAAAATATAACTAAGCTACAGTACAAAGTGTTGTTTAATTACTTGTTATGAGCTCCGAATTATGAGATTCCAGAAACTAAACTTAGTTAAAGACGGCAATATTGGTTCGTGGCTGTTGCAGTTTGCTTCAGTGTAGGCGCTTTAGTTTGCCGCTTAATGTTTACTAGTATTAGTACCTTTGTTACCTGTTCACTTACTTAATATGTAGGTACTTTATTTGGGAAGCGTGTTAATATACAGTCCGTGAAACAGTTTTTTTTTTTAAGTAACAGATATTTTTTCGAAAAATTATGATGAAGATAGAGTGTGAGAATATAAAACTGAAACATAGGTACTTTAAACAAAAAACTTATGTCGACATGAATATTGTTAGTAATAAATCCTTTAAATTAAAAGGTAATCTTGTTGTTTATAGCAGGAAATATGGGGAATTGTTAATCAAAAACCGTAAACGCCTTTCAAAATTTTTACGCAACACTACGTAAGTACTTACGAGATCGACACCAACAAATTATCATCATTGAGGGAAGTTTTAACAGGCACTGAAACTTAAAAATAACATGAAACTTTTCCTGTCATATTAATCAACCTACTAAAAAAAATTGTGTCACTGTGAATTTATTATTATCACCAAAATAAGAAACATTGAAAAAAGCGCATTAACTAAGTACTCAATCAGGGATTTTAGATATTGGTGCAACTTTAAATCCTTATGATTGGCGTGTCATCTCAAAAATGTTAGTAGGCTCTTTTTCTTTTGTAAAATTTATTACTAAATATTTGCTTAGCCTTTTCCCACCTATGTTGGGATTGGCTTCCAGTCTGACCGGATGGAGCTGAATACCAAAATTTTATCTATCAGTGGGCTGGCCATTTTGTCGAAGAATTGATGGCCAGTAGAGCAGACGAGTTCTGGAGTGGAGACCGCGTATCGGCAAGCGTAGTGTGGGACGCCCCCCAGCTAGATGGACGTGTCTGGGACAGACTGGATGCGGAAAGGGGAGGACCGGGTGTTGTGGCGCAGCCTGGGAGAGGCCTATATCCGGCATTGGACTGCGATAGGCTGAATTGATTGATTGCTTATTTGAATTCCACAACCCAGTTACTGGGAAACACGTACAGACGCCAGCACATCAACCTACTCCAATCTGTTAAATTTTCCCAATCAACATTGAGCCTTATTCTTTAACGATAAAGTTGAAAATCTATTAAAGAAATTCGACAGATTGTAGTAACTTGATGTGCTGGCGTCTGCACAATACCCCTTGGTAAGGCGGGTTGTCAGACTTCTGGGCTTCTGACTACCGGTAACGACTGCTAAAAATCGGCTTATGACAGCCGGGACCAAAGACTTAACGTGCTTTCCGAGACAAGGAAGGGTCGTGATATGTAACGGATGGCCACCCATCCACGAACAGACCGCGTCAACCGTAGCTTAACCTTCTATCGACCCGTGCGGCTGTTGTTATTTAACCATGAGCTCCTCAATACTATCCTCCTCCTTATTGCTATCTGATTACAGTACTCTATTTAAAAGAGAGGACGAACAGCGCCGTATCATATACTACCAGCAACATTTTGAAGCCTCTAATCTTCTAAGTTTGCCCCCTGCAAGCCGTAGGCGCTTATGACTGCAAAGGTGCTACAATATTAAATGTTATTGGAACTCGTATATCATACCTGTAATATATTTGAACTATATTTTAGCTGCAGCAGACTGTAGGTTAGTAGGTCAAACTTGCAATTTCAGTGGGCATTTAACAAAAGGGGTTTGAATAACCGAGGTAAACATTGCATGTAATAAAGCTTACCTGGTAAGTACCCTATTTTATTTTTATCTTACAAGATAATCTTGGCCCATATCATAAGTTAGAAGAGGTACCTATTATTTAATTCTTACAAAAGAATGTCTACGAAATGAAGCAAAAGCAATATGTAGGGATCGTGCCAGATTTCTGCCTATCCCCAGTAAAAAGGCGTTAACTTATTTATGGTTATATAGAATGTCTAAGACGAAACACCGGATACTACAACGTAACTTGAGAAAAGCCCTAAGCATGTATGCAAGTCTAGCTGCAGACTACGGTATCCCCATATGAAATGAAATTGTTTATTCGGTAAATAGGATACCAGAATCAATTTTCCGAGTCATTTAAAAAATAAATAAAATAATCTAGAGGGGGTTGACCATAGATATCCGGGTTGACATTTCCTATCTGGCTACCCCTAAGCAGATATGATGAAATAAACTCAAGGGTCAAAGTCTCTTAACCCTTGAGCCTTGTTCTTGTCTCTTGGCCTTGTAGTCTTGGGTGCAGGCTTGCGGACGGAGAGCAATGGGTAGCTCGCCGTCCGATAAGGACCAGGCCCAGGTCGACGGCGCATTGTGTTCCACGTGCGCCTCAAAAAATTTACAACACAACTGACGGGGTCCGCTAGGGCCGATGCCTACCGGGGTTGCGGGAAAGTCCAAAAGGGATACCGTGGCCCCTGGCAACGTACAGGCAACTGAAGGAACACGGGTAGGTTTTAGTCAGTAAGAGTCTGACACGCCTTCCCGCTCCGCCCAGAGCGGAAGAAGTAATTTGATGATTTCCCACACAAAAAAAAGGGTCAAAGTCTCTCTTAAAGTCCAGACATAATCTTGGTCAGATCATGTGATTTACCTAATAGAGTAACCAATAGAACATTTCATCACTCCAGAAGTAGGTACATAGCTGTATTACACTGTCTTTCACTTACACTAATCACTCAAAACCCACAGAACTATTCCCGAACTTAACTACCAGAAGGGACATTAAAAAGAGCCGTAAGTACACCCTTACATTTTCCACAAGCGTCTAAATTTCCTACATTTACATAGGTTTCCCGTATTTATGTCCACCGGAAGATTCTATTGTCGTTCATTCTACCTGAGGATCGGATAAGAATCTACTTCCTTACGTAATAAGAATAAATAAGGGTTTAGAACTGTTCCTTTCGGGTTCTTTCAGTGATGTTTTTACGTTTTTTGTTGTAAAAAACAGGACGGGAATAAAATGTTATGTGTAAACTATCCTTTTAGTCAAAATTCAGGGCATAAATGGTTTTGGTATTATTAAAATTTTATTTTAAAACAAATATTTGGCTTAGATTTAGTCTAAATAATCTAAATCAAAATTTAGGATTTTTTTAGTTTTTTGTGTGTTTGTTTGTAATGGATAATCTCCAAAAATACTTAACCGATTTAAAAAGTTCTTTCATTATTAAAAGCTACAATATCAGCGAGTAACATGAGCTGTATTTTATATATTTCCACGCGAACGAATTTGCGGGCTGAAGCTATTTATAAATAAATGAATTAGCAAATCCGTTTAATTGGAACAAAAAAAATTTAAATCATGTCCGGCTTCTGGCGCAGCACAAAATAATCCAATGAAAAACGATAGTGACAATTTTATTTTCATTATAAAACACTGTGCGAACATCGCATTCCAATATCCGAAAATAAAATAGAACCTACATTCAACAGATTTTATATAAAAAATCGAATAACACAACCGATTTAAATCCTTCATGTACAACTCCAAAATAAAATGTTTCCATTTAGAGTTCCGTGTAACTTTTATGTCGGAGTTAAAACTAGTAAAAACTGTAAAAAGCTGGTTCCGTAGAAAATGGCGGCGTTATTGCGACTACGGTTGTCATCTGCTGGAAGTCGGAACTTTATTAGAGCACTTACTCTTATGATGCTAGTTTATAACCTGCAGATGGCCAGGTGCTATTTAAATGAGTAAATTGGCTTTGTTGAGAAAGAAAGAAAAACCTAGATAAAATTGTTGCATAAAAAATTATGGAACAATTTTTAGTTAGATCGCTTTGTGTATAATAACATAATCAGCCTATTAATGTTCCCACTGCTGGGACACAGGTCTCCTCTCTGTGAGAGGGGTTTGTAGTTATAGTTATTATTAATATTTATTTATTTATTTATTTATTCACAAGTCAACTGTGACAATCACAGTATATCACTAGAACATGAAGTCTATACGTTACGACCTGAATATCACCCAAAGCGTAATCGCACAACATGACAAGCAACAACAATGAATTCAGAAAAATGGATTCTGAATCCCAACTAATTTATGAATGCGAAAGTGAGTTTGTTTGTATGTTACGCTTTCACGCTAAAACGGCTATACGGATTTGGATGGAAATTGGCTCAGAGGTAGACCTTGACCTGGAGAAGGCCATAGGATACTTTTTATCCCGATATTCTCACAGAATCGAGACTTACGCGGGTAAATAATCTTATAAAATGTGGAGACTACCATACAACAAAAAATAAAATAAAATACTGGCACTACTAATGCATAAGAGTATTTTGGAACTGTGAAATAAATCCTAGCTTCGAAATAAAAAAAATAGTTTTTCAAACAAATTAAATTTAATGTATGCTGGATCCACCCTAAGCCTATAAATTCCGTTTATCCAACTAGGCCTTGGGTGAATTCTCGGGCATACATTTCCGAATATCCACCTTAGGGTGGATTTTTGGGTTGGATAAACGGAATAGCCCGAGCCGACTATGGATTTTGCCGAGCTATAATGAGTAAACTATTGAATATATTCAATTGAATTTTTTGTATACAGAATGGGAACGTCATTATGGACACGCGGTTTAATTTTTTGTTGTATTGTCGTCTCCACCTTGTATAGCTGTAGCTACCGGGTGCGTTATGGAACTTGTTTCTATTCAATTCGTGAAAAATATTCGCATATACTGCTGAATATTTTCGCGAATCACGAATTGAATAAAAACATTAAAGGCTGATTTCACCAATGAAACTGAACGTGATCAGCATTTCTAAAACGCGTTCAAGAGCAGTCATTTTCAAAATTGTTTTGGAATATTGTACACTGACAGCTCTGAACGCGTTTAGATGTGCTGAACGCGTTCAATTTCATTGGTGAAATCCGCACTAAGAGTCATTTTCGTATATCATTTAGAAATCTTTACACACAGTAATCTTAAAACACGCACTTAGAAGCACGAAGCACCCACAAAAACCAAACACTGAAACTAAAGTCGTTGTAAAAGATACATTTTACTTTTACATTCTAACTATCCTTAGTTCGAGGTGGAAGCGTGGCTGACTAAGCTCATTTTACTCTTTATAAACACTTTTATAGTGCTGTAACAAATAAAACAAACGTCGACAGCCCTATTCCCGCCCTAGACGGAACAATAAAACAACAGCAAATTGTTACTTTCAACTACTGAAGGCAGTGGCAACCCTGTAAATGAAATGTCGATTTTTCTGGTTAAAAACGTTTGTAGTGTTGTAGTAACAATATTATAGAGTTGTTTACAAAATTTGTAAACAACTCTATAATATTGTTACTACAACACTACAAACGTTATATTTTAGACTTTCTATCAGCAGAAAAAGCTGTGTAGTCTAGTCAATTATTTTTTTTTGTCTGGTCTACTTTTAGGACGTGATGAATCAATCTGCCTAGCCTTTTCCCAACTATGTTGGGGTCGGCTTTCAGTCTAACCGAATGAGTATTTTAAATGGAGAGACTGCCTATCTGACCTCCATAACCCCCGATACCGCTACGTAAGACTGGATGTCAGACTTTTGGGCTTCTGTTTACCGGTAACCACTGTCAAAGATGACAGCTGGGACCAAAGGCTAAACGTGCTTTCTGAGGTACGGAGGGGTCTCGTTAAGTAATGGATCATGGTTGGTGACCCATCCTCAAACAGACCGCAGCAAGCATATCTATATATCGTATCGTATTATAATATATATATATCCTTCGATCGACCTGTGCGGTTGGTTGATAAATGTAAGCCATATTTTATATAATATTTTTTTTTGTTATCTCATAAATCTGACCTGTATGAACATTTATTCATTTTATAAATAAAAACGTTGCAATAAAAATCAAACATTATTTATTTATTATTTATTTATATATACTTTCCCTTTACTTCGGGTTTTAAAGTTCCCTATCTTTAACAACAACAGTCCATTAAAAATGCTTCTGCATTATGTACAGTCAATGAATAAGGCACCTTAAGTTAATTTTTAATTACACCTTATTCTGCTACTGACTACGTCATTGTCAACATTTAGAATGTAAACCACTGTTCGAAAAAGTACACACTACAGGATGAAATTGAACTCATACGACAACTTTCACTCGCGAAAAAAAACAGCTGTTCCCTACATTTATGTTTGCATAGCTCGTCAAAATGTAGGGAGCAGCTGTTTTTTTTTTCGCGATTTCAGGATTGGTCCCATAGTAAAAGTTGTTCATAATGATGAGTACAATGACTCCTTAAGAGTTGTCGTATGAGTTCAATTTCATCCTGTATATGTGGGAAAGGAGTTTCTTAAAATCGCTCATTGACCATAAGTTTTTCTATTTACTAATGTTTCAGCTGGCAGTACCTATCGTAAAAGTCTTAATTTTCAAAAATAAACCAGCAGGCCCAGTATTATCATCACAAACAAACATTTAAAAAAATCTAAACTAGAGAAAGATTTGATTTTTGTATGTTTGTTTGTAATTAATAACCTCTAAAACTACTGGACCGATTTAAAAAATTCTTTCACCAGTAGTATGCTATATTATCACTGAGTAACATAGGCTATAATTTATAAAGAATCACGCGCATCTAACGGAAGCTGGTTTACAATATAAATAAAACTAGATGCGCCTCACGGTTTCACCCACATAAGTCTTGATCCCGCGGGAATATTGGAATAAAAAGTATCCTTTGTCCTAACCCAGGCCATTGTCTACCCATGGGCCAAATTTTATCTAAATCCGCTCAGCCGTTTTATCGTGAAAGCGTTACAAACAAACATACAAAAAAATCAAATCTTTTCTCTTTATAATATTTAATAGACAACTTTATTGTACACCAGAAAATACATAGCAAAAAATAAACACAACATTGTATCATTCTAACAAAATAATCGACCGGTTCCAAACAAACAAAGTAGCTCGACTCGTTTCATAGTTACGACATTTAAATCATCCCAAACGAATAAATAAACAACAAGAAATCAGTTTCAATGAGTTGTTATTTATAGATCTTTGATAATCATTTTGAAATTTACAATGTGGCTAGATCATTCATAAAGGGAGCCGCAGTGATCAATGTTGCCGCGTGAGAAAATACAGTTCAAACTCAAATTTGAAATTAATTTAAGCCGGTGTTAATATCTGTTGTACATGTCTGGCCAGATGGAATGCTACTAAAAGAGATTTAATGTTGCTTTTTGTATTGTATTGTATGTACAATTACAATGCAACTCTTATTAATTGCGTGTTGTGGTTTCTGTGATGGCGATAATCTGAGTTTAATTGTTTATTTTTTGTGAATTTCAGTAAATACTGTTTTATTTTGCGCATTGTAGGTAAGTTCTGCATAAAAGCTTAAAGCTCTGCTTGAAAATTTCTATGAGCATTTAGTAAACCACATTATAAAATTTTAGGGTTCCGTACCAGAACGGTACCAAACGGAACCCTATTAACATGCCTCCGCTGTCCGTTCTTCCATCGTCTGTCTTTCAGCGGGCTGTATCTCATGATCCGAAATATTTTTTATTTTATTTTAGGTATCTTATAAAATGAAGAAATAGAGATTATGAGACCATTATTGTACGAGCTCTATCGGAACAACTTAACAAGTTATGCATATAGATTTTCATTTGTGGAAGCTGCAACCGTAAGCGCGATTGTATATACTAAATGGATATTAGACTGTAAGCTTTCCTAAGAATAAATAAATAAAAATAAATATCAATGAATGAAAAAAAATATATCTTTGTATTTTTTTATTTGAGATGAAAAATAAACCTACTTCGTTTTGTACGTTTGTTTTTCATTTAAATTAACTAAAAAACATACGTATTAAAATAAACCTTTTTATTCCTTCACTTTCAATTCGCACTTATTGTCCCCATATCTCTGTTCGACAGTGCACAGATCTCTCGCCGAGAGCTCTTTGCCTTTTAATAAATCAGAAGAAATGACGGCGCGCGCGTTAAGCAGTCATCATCCCACTGGGTGGTCGGCTTCACGACGCCTTCACGGCTATTTCACACACTACAAATACAACAAATAAAATGAAGTTCGACACGGAAACAGTGAAACTAAAAGAGAACTCGCACTTAAAGTGCGAATGCGTGAAGAGTCGGGAATTGATGAAGGCGTTCATAGAAGAGCAATGTCTTTGTGTTGTTTATGTTTGTGTTTTGGGTTTCAACATACGTTTATTTTGCCGATTGATTTTCAAGTAAAACATATTAAATAATTTTCGTAAAAGACACAGTGTTGACTAAATAATATTATTATTAACTATACCTACTAGTATTATAAAAAGGTAAAATTTGTGAGTTTGTATTCATAGGATAATCTTCGGAACTCCTGCTCCAATTCCGAAAATTCTTTCACTAATGGCAAGCTACAGCATTGCAGAGTGCCATAGCTAGGACAATTTTATGTTAAAACAAGACACACGGACGCAGTCGCGAACAGAAGCTAGTTACTAGTCAAACGTATCTTTTCTTCGCATTATACGCCTCTATAACGCTTGGAAAATTAAATAAAAATTAGTTTAACCTTTAGAATACTTATTGAGATTTGACGAAAATCACTGAAGAATAAATAATGTCCTGCCTTAAAAAATATATTAAATTCTCTTCTAGCGTTCATGTATTTTGTTGTAAACATATTTATACTTACTGAAATGTTGATTTCAAATCCTCTGACAAATCGGTTCTAGATCTCATCGCACATGTACTTTAAATACGTTATTTATAATGTCCCGTGCATTATATGTAGTTCATTCCTACAAATCTACCTAATGCCTTGTATTGGGATTAACAGAAAGCTGGTAGGTACTGAGACTTGAAATACTTTTTCATCGGTCAACAAAGCTTTTGATTTGCTGAAAGCTGAAAAAATATTCTATTATAAAACATTTGTGCTTACAAATGTTTTATAATAGAATATTTTTTCAAGCATGCATATTTTAATATGTACCTACGATTTCGGGTAAGCTCGATTAGTTTCAGATTCATTTGAAACCCTCGATCATAGGCACTTTCAAATACAGAACGCCCTCAATCAAAGTTCTGATGGATTGATATTGAACAACGCAATCCGAATTACAAACACAAAAGTTTCAAACTTTAACAGCAAAAATGCAGTGTGAAATAAAAGTTAATAAAAGAAATATGCACAAAACATTACAGCTGCGGTTTTGCAACAAGATTTTTCCCAGCACACCTAAAATTCTCCCCTTCCGTCTGGTTTGAGCTATCTACTGTGAATGCGATCCTCGCAAGTTCATTCTGCAGAAGCAAATTTATAATTTCTTTCTCTTCTTTATATTTAAATGCCGTCCGCACGTAGCACGAACTACTTGAAGCGTAATTTCACAAGTTCGGCGCCATATTTTTATTGCAATACAAACTCATAAAGTCGACTACGCCTCGTATTTCATTAAATGTAAAAGCAATACTTCATTACAGCAGGCTTCCAGAAATTGTAAAAGTTCGTTTCGTTATACAAAATCGGAATCAACGTTATTGCAAAATGTTAATTAGTCCTTGTAATAATGAAAACTTTAATCAAAATTGGCGCCTGCTACAAACTCGATTAACAACAAATAAGTAGAAAAATAAACACGAACGAGACGAACTCGAGTCTACCTCCAATTGGAGAGTAAACGAAGTATAAAAGCAAGGTACGAAAACACAATAACATTTTTTAAGGTAAATGGAACAGGAACACAACAGCTTAAAACAATTTGCTGAAGGTGCCACTTGAAAGTGTTAACTGAATTTGAAAATGTTAAGATGCCTTTACAGCGAAGTTACCGGGGACCATGTTGGCGTAACGTTTGCTTCTCACATTGTGTTGGTATCGAGTAGCAGTAGTGAGTGGAAAATATGTGTCGTTCGTGCTTTCCTCTTGTTTTTCTTCGTGGATTAAATGTAGGTCACATTGTCATTTTGTCAACAGTATTTTAGTAACACTTAGTTTTTTTTCTTTTCTTTTTTGGCAACTGAGCTGATGTCGACTATTCTGCCAGCGTCATGCAGTAACGGCAGCGCAGCAAGATGAGCTGCTAACTTTGCACTTTGTGATAAAGTGTAAGTAGCTGACAGTAAAAGACATCACAAAAGATTATTAGTAGACCCGGCTCTGTCAGTTACGATTGTCAGTGACATTTTAATGCAGACTTAAAAAACGAAAGTTAATTCCAGTGTTGTTAACAATGTCACGTTCAGTTTGAAGGCACCCTAACAATTGGAGCATTCGGTTGTTCAAATTGAGTCAAACAAACGAAACTCATCGACAAGATTCTATCGTAGAGTTTAAGAGCAATTTTTCTCTTAAAGCCAAACAAATGAGGCGCCATTAGATGGAGTGAGAGAGCTTAATCTATTTCTGACGAGTTCAGTGACGCCGACAAAGACAAATCGACGTTAGCCTACCCACACGGCGCGCAAAGGCGTTCCACTTCTGTTTCAATTCTACTTTTATTTGCGGATTAACTTCTTATTAGTCATTGTGCCGGGACGGGCCCCGGACCGCTATCACGAGCCTTATGAATGGCTCAATTATTTTGCAGACTCAGTACGCATTCTGGCGAATTTGAACTGTATAAACGCTAAGCGTGAATTATTCAGCCCTCAGATCTATTATCTTAGGGTCGCCCCTCTTCGTTCTGCATGCGTTGACGATAATCATAAGCATGTTAATCGTTACAAAAAAGTTAATAAAGAAGTACCGCTTGTTTAACATGTGTACGTCTTTACCAGCTCATATAACACGGGTATTAATAAACTGACAACATATTTATGCTCTCTCCATGACAGATATAATGGTCTCAATAAATTGTACGTGATTAAATATTCACTGTTGAACTGACATAGAAATATTATTTTTCGTCCTATTCAAATATTATTTATCCGACCTTATGTTTCCACTGTGACCCAGACTGAATTTTGTTGTTTACCGAAGTGATATTGTGTCTAACTAATTGCTTACTAACCCGTATCGGTCACATTAGTGTGTTCAAGGATTAGATTTAAACTGACTTTTTGTCTGCTCTTATTAAACTGAAGGGTGTTATGTAGAAAATAGCCAGCCCGATTATGCTGTGGTACTTCAATTTAGACTCTACGGTTAAAACAATAAGTTATAGAGCTCTATTCTTACGATGGGTGATTCAAACGGTGCGGAGCAAAAATAAATATAAAAGGGCGTTGCGGTGAGTATTTCAGAAACGACAAGTTGAAGAATGTCGAAATGTGTCATCTGTCAGTCGGCATTTAAAACGATATGTTATTCTGAAAGTGTCGTCCCGTGTCCGCGTTCGTCGTGTATCTAAATAGTTAAGCAGCTGTCTCGTTGTAAAGATTAGACATTTTCTTAGAAGCCAATGAAAATTCCGAAGTCTTTAATGCGTTTTTCGACTTAAAAAGAAGCATAAATTATTAAAAAATAGTGTTAACTGTATCGGGACTAAAGTGATTTTCAAATGGTGTCTCCTTAAATTGATGAGCTTCCTAATATAGCAAATGCCACCACATGCATGGTTGTAATACAGAAATAAACAATTTACTGCATGGCTTATTCAGGTCATTTTTATGGACGCCAAATCTAAACATGACTATTTACGTATGCTTTCAGATACAGTTTCATGTTCATTTCCTTGGATTGTTAACGAATATTCACATTTTACGTTATGAATGGCTGGCAATTCTTATCATTTCTCAAAAATATCTTCCAGCCCCAGACTACAAAGACAAACAAAATTTACGTCGCCATATAAAATAATAGCCAATGGAATTGCAAAACTGTAAAATGCATCCCAGTTTCCGTCGAAAATGTCCCAATATTTCTTCACTTTGTAAAGATATTGTTTTTGCAAAGCAAAGTCGTGCTCAAAGTGACCACTTCTACCTTCAATGGAAAGTATTATGTTGCATGTTCAGCAGTTGTGCACTTGAAATACCTAGGCCACAACCTTAGTGGTGTAATGAGCGGAGAAATAATTGTTTTTACAGTTAATCAAACGAGTTTCCGCTTGATATTAATAGTTATTTGGAACGCAAAAGCAAGGAAATATAAAAAAGAATTGGCTATTGACAACATCATACTGGTTACTAAACAGAAGAAAACCAGACATAGATTATTATTGTGTAAATAAATGTAGGCCACTTTTTTGTTTTTAAAAACCTTTCGCGCTTTCAGCTTTTTAGAATTTCACATTCAATAATTAAAACAAAATTACTCCTATCTCAACTAGGTACTCAAATGTTCAAAACCAGGTTAAGTTCAGTAAAATCATAAACCAAAACCATGAATCCACTGACATAAAATCTAAAAACACTAAACAGAAAAATTGAATTACCGGAAAAATACGTATCCAATTTTCATTTCGGCACTGAAACCTAACCCGCTGTTGGTAAGCAATAACGATTTTCCGCAAACTCTGGCAGGTAATAGCAGCTGTTGGCCTGTTGCGATGTTATATCGAGTGCATCGTGATTCCACCTCGTTATGTTCCCTGTCGAGAAAAAATGCCTTTTTTATTTAAATACTTTGTACCTTCTGTGTAAGACCGTCCCAGACTTTAAGGGTGGTACTGGCAGAATAGTTTTACAGACGCGCCAGTACTTATTATGTTGTTTAATGAGTTTTCTATCAAGGATACCTACCGGGCTTCGAGGGCTGATTGCTGTGTGGTTTATGGCAAAAAACAAACTGGAAACAAGAATCTATCGACTCTAGGGTCAACTAGGGTGTAACTAATTGATAACAGTAGTACCAGGCGAAAGGATTAATAGCAGATAGCAGTATACAACAATCGTACAAAATCGCGCTATTAGTTTACAGTTTCAAGGCGTATTGTGCTGCCAGTTTAATTTCTATACTAAGATACGCGACTCACTGGATCCCAGGACCACCCTGACTCACTACGGAATCACCGCCATCACCATAATCACCGCAATAACCGCAGATAGTTCCAACTCACAGCGAGCTATTTGGCCCCGGGTTCCAACTCACTGGAACCTCAGCTGACACTGTGAAGCATCGCAAGATACAAGACAAAACCCACTATCGACCTCCGGTCTCCGGAGGGGAGTGATCTACATCGCCACAGGGGACTTTCAGGATTTTTTTTTACTATAGGGTCCTGTTTTCCCCCCTGAGGGGGATTCTCTCAGGGGGGAATAGGGGAATAAGCCCATGCAAACTACGCACCAAAGACCTGACGTCACACAAATCCTGCATCGCGCTATTACTGTTTACCGTGCGAACATCATATATGTAAATTACTTAATTAGTTGCCCGCCGGACACGAGACCCGCCTGGTCGGAGGATCCTCCCTTTTCTATAGAGGATGAATGAACTTTACACCAGTGTACATAGGAGAAGGTATCATTTTCCATCATCAGCAATCCTAATGTGATCAAGAGTCCGCAGGCCAAAGTGTAGTGTAATTTTCCTATGGGTTATTTTCTTTGATCTACTTTTATATGCTTTGGTATAGTCTATAAGGACGATATTCGGAAGTGGCCATTTACTTCGAATGTTACACATTAGCATAACCTCGTCCCAGACGTTCAAGGGTGGCACTGGAAAAATAGTTTTACAGACGCTTATATTAAACAAGATTTTTAAAGCAAGATACGAAAGTTTGTGCAGTGGTGGTTTTCGCCATCCGCAACGTTTATTGTATTGAAGATTCAACATTTTTAAGCAGATGAGTCTCAGGTGGATTTGTCATGCTATACCGTAGGTAAGTAATAAGTATATAATATGTTCTGTTTCAAAAGTATCTAAGTAATGTATATGTAAACAAAGGATAAAAAAACGTACCTGTAGATGAAAATATAATTTGTAGTGCCATTTAAAAAATTGAGTTTGATTAGGATACTACTCAAAATTCTCATTTCAAATCGCCTTAAAAAGATGTTTTTCATTTGACAGTTTCAGTTAATTTATAACTTCAATGTTCGTCGAATGATTGTTCAATTAGAATGTAATAATGTTATTCAAACAATAAATTATAATAATTGGAATAAGTGGTGAGCTATTAAGTTGAAATCTTCTGAATACAGATGAATCTGTTACTAATCGCTTTAGTGAGTGATTGCGTGAGAATTTTACCTGAAAATAGTTTGTTTTCACTATCATCAGATAATTTTGGAACACGCTATAGTTCTTTCTGCATTGTCATCACAACCTGCACGATATTGCACACACTACCTTCCAAACACAATAAAAATATAAATTTTCAGTAACGTTCATTCAGTCAAGGTCACTCCGACCACAGAAAGCGACCCTGAAACTCCATATCTTTTTATGTTCTAGCACTTCCTAGTGTAACATAACATAAACACCTTGGTTCCCTGAAGGGTTGGCCAGAGGTGTAAGCACTTATAAAAGCCAACTCCCACGGTGCGCCATATCGCGCACGCGCACCAGCCCGCACGAGGACGCACCGCCACGCACGCGTCTGCGCTACCCACGCACGTTAGGTTTCCCACGGTGCGTCGTGCGGGCTGGTGCGCGTGCGTCCGCGATATGGCGCACGGTGGGAGTTGAGCTTGACATGTAAAAAAACCCTGTCCGATCCGTGAGGGTCGTGGTATGGCAGTTGTTAGGTATCGTACTGAGAGTTTATTTATGTGATAATTTTCATTAAAAAAGTTTTTTTTTTCCGTTGACCGTTCAACAGGTGTCTTTATGTCATAACTCATGATCTCTGTTGAAAATTTTCTTGGTTCTGTTGGTAAATTTGGTAAGTACAAAAAATGAGAATTTTAAATATCAATATTTTTTTTTATTTATATTATTATTTTTTCTATTCTTTTGGTAATTTTATTGCAGTACCTACCTATGTGCCCCCTTTCGAAACGGACAGGGTTTTTTTACACATATTGTATAGTACACCCACATTTCGCCACGTAAAAGTCCCATGTAGGTGACAAGCCTATTGTCATCAACCGGGCACAAATCTAGACTCCGGGCTTTACCTAGTATGTATGAAAATATTGCCATAAATATCACTTTTTATACCAATAAACAACATCTTAATAGATAAATAATTATCGGCTTTAAAGTTACTAGTAAAAGAATTTAGGTGGAAGAACAAGTTGTCAAGCAAAATGTTTGGAGTTCAACAAAGGTCTGACAAGGGTCCAACAACGCCTCGCTGTTGGTAACTTTTGAAGATTAGGTACGTAACCCTTCTTAAAGTTTAGTTAAATAAGGCGCCATTTAAATTGTAATGCCTTATTTAGAGCTATTAACTTGTTCGGAAATATTGTGTCTGAAAGCATGATATTTCAGCCGAATTGCATTTCATCTGGAGATCATAGAGAGCAGTGGTGGCCCAGTGGTAACGGCCCCAACTTACGAGTTGTAGTTCGTGGGTTCCAAGCCAAGCAGGTGCTTTACTTTGTGTAAATAATTTCATCACCACTGCTCTCAAAACGGTGAAGGAAAACATCGTGAGGAAACCGGCATGTGTTCGAAGACATCCCTCTGGACTGTACGCCGGGCCCTCACGGACCCACTTCAAAAACAACCCGCAGTGGGCCCGCGTTGTAGATTACAGCCCACTCCCACTTACAGAGAGGAGGCCTGTGTCCCAGCAGTGGGAACATTAATAGGCTTATTGGGTTATGTTATGTAGATTAGATATATTTGAGCTCAGAAATAGGGCTTACATTTACTAGGATGCAGCTTACTGTGTGTATTACTGTCTTATGTAATTTTGACGTTCGAAAAGTGCTGATTCTCAGCCTAGTTTGAATAAATGACTTTTGAATTTGAATTTGAATTTATTATCCACCAATGCTGTGGTATATTGTGATAAAATTAAGTCTAACAGATCAATTTGCTACTTGCTACTGGCTACTTGTTGGAGGTCCTCAATAAATCAATAAAAAGACCTGAGGAAAAGATTGAGCTTTGAATAGAAGCTTGATTTTGTTAGAGCTTCATGGAACTGTAGATTTACGTAATTGGTATTAATTTCAACTCGACCTCCACGTGTTCCTGAGAAAAAGGATCTTGACAGACAGACATACGGACAACGAAGTCATCCTATAAAGGGTTCCGTTTTTTCCTTTTGAGATACTGGAAACCTAAAAAAGAATTGCATTTGTTATGGTTCCCACTAAGAAGCCTTGGCATGAATAGGTAGTATAACCTCAATGTAAGTCAAAAATTGGATAATTATTATGGTCTAGGAAAACGGGTGAGATTCAAATTTCAAAATTCCTTTCCAATGCCATTACTATTTTATTAATCCTCTCACCTTTTATACAGCAGGTATTAAAATTTCATGACGCTTAAAATCAGAGCCGCTATGAACATTAACGATTATTAGCACAGATAGCTATTCTATTCATAAAGAACTAACAACTAAATCTCTGTTTTAAATCAAAAGACAATTGCCCATTTGATCCCAAACTGAACCGACGTAAAAAGTTTTTATTCGGAACTTTTTCGAAGTAAAGACCAAGATGTTAGCGGGGCTTGTCTAAGTCCTATCAGGTCTCGACGTCAGTGGTCGAAGTTCAGGATTTCAGCTATTTATTGCAATCCTTGGGGATTCGGGAATTTACGCGTCGAACGATAAAAGACCGTAGTTTTATAGGGATATGCGGTAAGTTCCCGCTATCACGCCATTAAAGCAACTAACTCTATTTTATAGGGCCTAAAGAACTTTTTCTCAGCCATAACATTTTAAGATTCTCAATTCTGTAATCTAGATAGTAGTTGAGAGTAATGGCTTAGATTTACTTTGAGCTCTTTTTTATGTCGTTTAGTTGAATTATACAACAGATTTTGCTTTGCCTCTGAGTGTTATGTTACAAACGAGGGTAATAAATCAGGCTGTAAAAACTTAGTTTAGTCAGAAGTTTACATTTTTTTTTTTTTTGGGTGGGATATCATGAAATAACTTCTCCCGCTCTGGGCGGAGCGGGAGGGCGTGTCAGACTCAAAACCCACCCGTGTTCCTTCAGTTGCCTGTACGTTGCCATGGTACCCCTTTGGACTTTCCCGCAACCCTGGCAAGTTTACCTACCTAGCAAGACAAAATATCTACCTGTCAAAACCTTGGCAGATTACCTACTTAATTAGTGAAAGGCGAATCCCGTTTTTGTACAACTTAGGAGGCGAGTATCATTGTGTATATATTATATACGTACCTACTTATCAAAGTCTAGACAAAATCTCCTTTAAGGAATGAAATCTTTCCTCATCAAGTTCGAACAGATTTTCCTCTTCGATATACAAAATCGATTTCAATACTGTCATATTTTACGTTCGTTTTTCCATCGAAATCGCTCGCAAAGTTTCTTCAAGTCACAACCGCTGTATGAAATCGATTCCACGAACTATTCCTTACATGATTGAGTAGCTTGTTGCGAGCTTAATCTGAAAGTATTGAAATATGGGGCAACGTATGATTTAAATTTACTGCATTTGGACTAGTTTTTCCAGGAAACTTGGCGTTAGGGTATTTTCATAACTTAATTTCGTCGCTAAATTAGATTTTATAGATAGAACCTAGTTTTAACCGCCTTACCTACGATTCTCGCAGTAGCAAAACTGTTTAACCTCTTTGAAACGGAGAACAGAAGTTTAGGGTTAGCTAATTCTTTAGGCTATTTTATTTTTTCAACAAAGTTGTCGCTTTACGAAATTAAGTAATCGATAACGTTAAAATTACATATTATATTTTATTTGAATCGACTTTGTACGATGAGGAACGCTGAGTTAACCCAACATCCGCGCATAATGTGTAGAAGTTAATAAACATGGAAAAAAAATATTTGCAACATATAATGAGAGTGCTAATAATGAAATAAAAACATGCTGTTTGTTTTGCCGATGAGCACACAAAGGGCTAACAACGCAGCCAATAAATTGCGCGTCACGCCACGCACGCGTCTTAGCGCACAGGGCTGGTACACAGGATAAATAGGAATACTAGGATATTGATGGAAAAATTATAATATGACATCTCTTCTACATGGTTCTTTTACAAAGTAAATGTTTCCGTGTAGAAAGGGTGATAAAAGAGGAAAGTTAAATATGATGTCTACGAAAAATAATGTTAAGCTTCAGTAACTGTCCTGAAAAGGTCAGCTAATGCTTTCTCTTCCTTTGTAGGGTTTCGTACACGGAGGGTGCCAAAACGGAACCCACACGAAGCTTCCGCTTTCTGTCTGCAGGCTGTATCTCATTAACCGTAATAGGTAGACAGCTGAAAACTTCACAAATTGTGCATTTCTGTTGTTGCTATAAAACAACAAATAATAAAAATAAAAAACATGCTTTTTTCGTCGTTTTTTGCTTAAAATTGTACGATACAAAAGACGTAGATATATTTAGTAACCTAATCCGCTTAACAATTTTTAAAGAGTCATAAAAACCCTGTTAGAAATTAACTACGTCTACGTCTATTGTATTTTATAATGGATTTCCGCAAGGTAACGTCTGAATCAATTAACTAATATTGTGCGGTGATACGGAACCCTTCGTGTGCAAGTTCGATTCGCACTTAGCCGGTGTTTATAGTTACAATTAATAATTTTCGCGTGGTGTGACTGTAGACTGGAGGACTGTCATGTGAATGTATTTGTATTTTTATTTCATGCATATGAAAATAATAGACACAAACTAACAGCAAGAAGAGATATCGTAACGTAATTTAAGTTTCTAAAACTCTGCTTAGAGATAGGTACACGACATAGTTACTGAATCTGCAAAACAATGGAAAAGAAAAAGCAAAAACAATTAAGAAAAAAAAGGGATTTTACACGAACGACGAGAACGAGATGACAACGCCGAAGTAGAGACACACGAGTACATTTACTATGACCGCGTAATCTCGTTTCTGGTTGACGTCCCGTTCACGGTGCGGTGGACAAACAGTCTAAATATCATTTTATAATCTCTCTCTCATAGTTTTTCGATATCAGAAATAGGTCATAATTTAAACTTTAAACAGACTTTCCTGCCAACCCTGCTGTCTATTTGTAACAATGGCTGAAACAACAATTTTAGCAACGTTACTAGCTACAATACGCACGCATAATATAAGGACAATGACCCTATGTTGCTCTCGCATGAAAATTATCTTTAGTACTGGAAACGTCTAAACAGGTGTTGTTTATTATGCACTAAAACCAGATAATGTTTTATCGCAAATCAACCTTTGTGAAATGTTCATAATTTTGCTTAGGTACACACGGCTACACATCAAGCTATACATTTCCAGTTTAAGCTGACCTCGCATTGTGCGGCAATCGTTTACAAAGCGAGATCACCATAAACTAGAAATGAATAGCTTGATGTGTAGCCGTGCGTACAATGCGGCGTGCCGCAGTCAGAGAAATTCATCGATAATCAAATTCATACACTACGTCAATTAAACTTTATGGTGATTCGCACGAAATTTTTCTCCCAAAACGGGCGAATCTACACTACAAGTTCATTTATTTGGAGGCTAATTAACAACTCCAGAAATCGATTCGCCTACAAATAAATAAATTTCGTTAATAAATTAAAATATCGATTCGCCTACAAATAAATTTTCCATTTCGGACGACTAAATTAGTGCGAATCACCAATAAGCGGTTAATTTGCGTTGTTATAACCATTTCATATACAACTGTCAAGGAATGACAGTTGTGATTAGAACATAAATGGACATGACCCAGCTTTTGGCCCAAGGGGGGGGGGGGGGGGCAAATCAGAAGGCTCACCCCCTATTACATGAGACTTAAACATAACTGGCGAAATGTGGGTGTACTACTGGTACACCTCTGCCCAACCCTTCGCGAAAACAAGCCGTGATGTTATGTTGTGTGTAGTGAGTGATAATATTATAGTACAATGAATCCGAAAAGTCAGAGGTGCGTACAATACGCGTCATGAAAGATGAGACTTGACCGCCTCCCGCCGCCCATCAGACCTCATACTACTAAAGAGACACATAAATCGTCTACTGCGCAAGTCAAACCCCGTGGTGTATCAAGTCTCATCAATATTTTTGGGGTCAAACTCGAGACCTATGACTTGGCGGTCACCTAGGATAGTCAAGTTGGGTCGTCAATCTGCTCAACAATTAATTTTCCTGACTGTACGTATCTCTCTATGTTCTTAACATAGAGAGATACATACATACGAGAGATAGCCAGTTCCTCTGTGGCCGTGGTTGAGGATTCCGAGTGAAGCTCGCTTCGGCCTGATCATCACTTACCATCAGGTGAGATACAGGTCAAGAACTTCCCCGTTGAGGGTAAAAAAAAAAAAAACTATTATATCTAATAAGATTGTATTCTTAGACATAATTTATTCGTAAAATCCACATCTCATTTTGACGGTTATTGTTAGTATTTGAGTTCTGTGTTTATCTCTCAACCTTTTGAGTTGGTGATGTGTTTATGTAGCACTGTTATGCTTCCTGACTGTGTCTTGGCTTACTTCAACAATACATCACCCATGAAATGTCATGTTACTGGCTTTGCAGCAATACTTGACAAACTTAACTAAACGGCCTTTAAATAAGATGTATGCAATAACTGAAAACCTTTTAAGGGGTACTGTACTCAGCATTATAAACAATTTGACCATGGGACTAAAACCTGAAATCACGAAAAAAAATCTGCTGTTCCCTACATTTCTGTTCGACTCGTCGAAATGTAAAGAACAGATTTTTTTTTGTCGCTATTTCAGATTGTTCATAATGATGAGTACAATGACCCCTTAAGGGGCTTTCAGTAATTGCATGAACACCATGACTGGTGCCGTCAGTATCTGCATGCAAGTTCTTAGATAGATCCAACAGTTACAGTTTTGGTACATTCGGCCCAATTTAATGCAATTTTTTGCTTTGTTAAAATCACACTAACCATAATAATTTCTTTATTTTCGTTTCAGATAAAACGATTGCGATCGGTAAAGTCCTGAAGGTGATCGAGTAATTTGGCACTACAATTTGTAATTTAGCTAGGATAGGCCTTTCCAAAACCTATATCAACAGAGAATGCATGAAATATGTAATCCTGAATTTTGGGATCTGTATCCTGTGAGAGCTCGAGTGTATTGTAGTAAAATTAACTAATAAAAAAACAAAAAAAAAACAATCATTTTTGTAGTGCGGCATATTAGTTTTCGTTCAGATCTTGTCGACACAAGAGCTGACAAAAAGTCAAGGAGGACTTTTTTTGGGCAGTAAGTGTGGTTTTATGTGCTTTTCTGTATGTTTTTGAACCTATTAATTATTCTTAAGGTGGTACCCCGACCAAGCAACCTTGAGCATTCGTTCCCTCTTTGCCGCACCCCACCTCTACAATACTTCGTAAAACATTACTAGCGCCATCAGGCGAACAACTTACGAATACAAGTAAAAATCACTGACCTTAGAATTCAGACATCACACACATTCATAAAAAGTACTCTGTGCACACATTCGAAAAATATTTTTTTGGAACGAAGTTATAATGCGCTGTTTGCGGTAGCTAGTAAAAATCGTCACGCGAAAAAGCGTTGATACTTATGCTCGATGCGACTTTCTTCTTTCGAATTCACATTGTGAACTTCGTCAAAATGTAAATCCAAGATGGCGGCTCCGAAAATTTTCTCATTTTTCGTCTTGGGTGTCGTTTTATTAGTTTTCAGGGGTTCTAAAGCCGATAGTAAGGTCAAAATGGAAATCCAAGATGGCGGCACCGAAAATTTTGTAATTTTTCGTCATGGGTGTCGTTTTATTAGTTTTCAGAGGTTCTAAAGCCGATAGTGAGGTCAAAATGGAAATCCAAGATGGCGGCTCCGAAAATTTTCTAATTTTTCATCACTGGTGTCGTTTTCGTACTTTTCGATGGTTCTAAAGCCGATAGTGAGGTCAAAATGGAAATCCAAGATGCCGCCAGCGAAAATTTTCTAATTTTTCGTCATGGGTGTCGTTTTCGTAGTATTTGAGGGTCGTAAAGCCGATAGTGAGGTCAAAATGTAAATTCAAGATGGCGGCAGCGAACATTTTCTTATTTTTCGTCATGGGTGTCGTTTTCGTAATATCTGAGGGTTCTAAAGCCGATAGTGAGATCAAAATGTATATCCAAGATGGTGGCTGTGAATATTTTAAACTCGCGTCAGAAATTTTACCTATATTGATGGGTGATGGATGGATAAATTGTTTATTTTTGTTAGACTATATTTTGAAAATAAATAAATATACTACTAATGAATATTGTATTTAACCACATAAATTATAGTACTTTTATACTGATAAATAAAGCAATTCATGCAAAATTATTCCCTAACCATTCCAAAATATTCAAAGATGCACAACGTTAATGTTCAAGTTTTCACTTCTGTCGGCACTCCCGGAGTGCAACCCGTTGTTTTTTTAAATTTTAAGTACAAGTATATATACAGTATATAAAACTGTACCTATTGGTATAAAAGAAATTAAATTAGGTGTCGGCAACAACTTATTGAAAAAGGAAATAGGGGATGAAAGTTTGCTTTAGAATCTGTAATTTTTTAAATGTTAAACTCGCGTCAGGACACTCAGGACGTGACCATAAGATCCGTTGCCTAGCAACCGACAAAATATCAAAATAAATAGTCTTTGACATTACGTAAAGATTGCGAGGTAAGTAATTTTACCCATATTGATGGGTACTGAATGGATATTTATTTATTTATTTATTTATTTATTTATATATACTTTATTGTACACCAGAAAATACATAGCAACAAAAATTTAAAAATATATGGATTGGATAAATTGTTTATTTTTGTTAGACTATATTTTGAAAATAAATAAATATACTACTACTACTAATGAATACCTATTGTATTGAATACTTTTATTTATCAGTATAAAAGTACTATCATTTATGTAACCACATAAATGATAGTACTTTTATACTGATAAATAAAAGTTGGTATCGTTTTCGTATTTTTGATGGTTCTAAAGCTGATAGTGAGGTCAAAATGGAAATCCAAGATAGCGGCTGCAATTTTTTTTCGTCGTGGTTGTCGTTTTCGTAGTATTTGAGGGTTCTAAAGCCGATAGTGAGATCAAAATGTAAATCCAAGATAGCGGCTGTGAAATTTTTCTCATTTTTTGCCATTGGTGTCGTTTTCGTAGTTTTTTTTCACCCATAACGAAAAATGAGAAAATTTTCGTAGCTGTCATCTTGGATTTACATTTTGACCTCACTGTTGGCTTTAGAACCATCGAAACCTACGAAAACGACACCCATGACGAAATAAGAAAAAAAATTCACAGCCGCCATCTTGGATTTACATTTTGACATCACTATCGGCTTTAGAACCATCGAAACCTACGAAAATGACACCGATGACGAAATAAGAGAAAAATTTTACAGCCGCCATCTTGGATTTACATTTTGACCTTACTATCGGCTTTAGAACCCTCAAATACTACGAAAACGACACCCATAACGAAAAATTAGAAAATGTTCATAGCCGCCATCTTGGATTTACATTTTGACCTCACTATCGGCTTTAGAACCCTCAAATACTACGACAACGTCGCCCATGACGAAAAATTAGAAAATTTTCACAGACGCCATCTTGGATTTACATTTTGACCTCATTATCAACTTTAGATCCGCTGAAAACTAATAAAACGACACCAATGACGAAAAATGCAGCCGCCATCTTGGATTTTGGTTTTGACCAAATTCATTCAACTTTCTTGTACTTTCGCATTTTGTGTGTTTACAGTTTACCTACACAATAGTAGCGTCTTTTCGCAAAACTCAATAGTATAAAATACAAACTTATATTATTATCTACTGAATCGACTGATAATGTGACGATGTGTGTGTGTGTGCTCGATCACGTGACCGACGCGGTGACAAGCGATACGTGTTTCCCCCTCGAGACCTTGCGGCGCACTGAATCCCGGTATGGGGCGCATGAATTACAGTAGTGAATACGCCCATATTTTGGAATAAAATCTTTATAAAATCTAAATTTGGTCTTTTGAAAAAAAAAAAACGTTGCAAATGTTCTTTATTAAATTGTCTATCCATAAGTGTCAGTAGCAAAGTTAAATAATGTTTACTTTACGAGTAGATTCCTATTATAAATCATTATTTCTCATTTTTAAGGTTTCGTTGGAAGGAGATTAATTAAACTTATACATATTAAAAAAAAAAAAAAAAACGATCCGTTTGGACTCAAGATTATGTAGAAATTTAATGTATTTTTATTAGTTGATATTTCTTTAATAACAAGTAGTTCGCTCCTAAAAACTGTACAAAAAACGGCTAGCGCGGCGTTTTGGTCAGGGAGCCGCCTTAAGTAGTTTTTCGTTAGTTCAGCTGTCGTGTGTAAGTTGCTAGTACCTACATGTTTATACGTATGTACTTAACAAACATCTCTGTGTTTATGTAGCACCTGGTAATGTAGGCTTATTAATTGTATTTGATTAACCAAGTTATAAAAAGCCTGTCACCATTGGTTGTTGTAGGTACAGACGCCAGCACATTAACCTACTCCAATCTGTCTCCCAATAAACATTGAACCTTATTCTTTAGCGATAAAGTTGAAAATCCATTAAAGAAATTTGTCAGATTGTAGTAACATGATCTGCTCTAATCTAAACCTATGAGTTTTTCAGCAAAGTCCATGTCAATTTCTTAAATTCGTTTCATTGCTTTTATGTGCTTACAGCTTAGCACTTAAAGCAATAAAACTAATTTGGCTTTAGAAGCTCGCAATATTAACATTATCTATATCTAAACATAATCTACTAACTTCCTAACTAATATTATAAATGCGAAAGTGAGTTTATTTGTTTGTTTGTTACGCTTTCATGCTAAAACGGCTGAACAAATTTGGACGAAATTTGGCACATCGGTAGACCATGGCCTGGATTAGAACATAGGATACTTTTTATCCCGATATTCCCACGAAATCGAGAGTTATGCGGGTGAAACCGCTGGGCGCAGCTAGTTTTTTATACCATAAATTAAAGTCGCTTTTCGAGTCTGTCTGTATGTCCGCGTTCTTCTAAACTACGCAACGGATTTTGATGCGATTTTCACCATAATTTAGAGAATTTATTCCGGAAGGTATTTTTGTAGTACGATAATAATAGACTTACATAGAATAAAGAAATCTAGATGTTTTGTCAAATAGTAAAAACTGCACGAAGCAGGGGCGGGTCGCTATGTATTTCAAAATTAGTTAGCTTAAATATTTACAGTGTCAACTTTTGATTTTAAGAAATGTTATGTACTTTCAGTAATGGTGCTTAATTTACATTTTGATTAACAGATTTTCATTTAAGATAGTTTAGTATTAAGCGAGAGAATTTATTAACTGCACATAAATCTGATAGATTTGATTGACAGATCGATAGAATATTCGTGATTAAGTACACTATGTAGATTACAGATATAAATTTAGAAATTTTACACAGGGTGACATAATAGGCGGTTTTATCGAGAAACGATTTTTAAAAGACAACATTTGGACAGATTATGTTGAGAGAAGGAGTGATAATACTGCAGGTAATCTGTGGTGTACAATTTACTTAGACTATAAATACATACATACATACAATAGTACATTACTGTCGAGGCCAGCAATTAGGGCATTAGGCCTCACGTATGTGTGCTTCAGCTTCGCCTCGGCCCACATTTCCACGATCGTCCATCAATGCCAGGTTGCGGCCAAGGCTTGTATAGTAGTTTTCTCAAACAATGCGCGGGAATTCAATGTAGTAAATTAATTATAAATTCCAGAATCAATGACGAACAAAGAAGATTTTTCACGCGCCCGTATGTTCATTTGTTTCTTCTTTACTTTTAACAGCTCCATTTGCTAAGCCAGTTCGAAATTCAAATAAAATCTTTGATAACATATCTCCTTGTTTGCCATGTGTTGAAGTAAATAGTTAGTTCCATTTTTAAATAACATGACTGATATGAGTTTTCATAGTAATTTATTTGGCCGCTTTACACGACAGTTATAGATTTTTATGCTAAGATTGCCGGCCGGGTGCTCGCTTGTTTTTGACCAGTACAGTAATTACAATTTATCTCGAAGAAGGTTGTTAAAATAATGTTCGAATTTCCAAGCATGTTTGAGAAAAACCATTATACTTATCTTTTATACAGGGTCTATATCTAAAAAAAAATATTCCTCATGCCCAGGATTATCCGAAAATACCCCATGTATGTTCGGCAATTCTTGATAGTTTTCGAGTTATAATTTATTTTTTTAATTCCTTGAAAATTTTATGCAGGGTACTGCTAAACTAATCTATCTTTTTAACACGGCTTCTTCGCTTTATTTTTTTTGTAATTTTCATTGTTATGGAATATTCTTTCAGACATAAAATAATGTTATTTCTATCATCAAAAATTTTGATCGCAAAAAAGGAAATTACGTTCGAGTGTTTTATGAGTCGAATCTATGTATATATGTTTGATTTATAGTCATCGACACGACTAGGTTCTAAAATTGTTTTATACTCCTTTACTTGTATGAATGATAGGAAAATTTCGAAAATTTATTACTATTGGGTACTTGCACTGAATTCATTAATAAAACTGCAAATCTCATAGTTTCCTGAACTTTATTTTTCGTTGCTGACCTTCAATTATGTTACTTATATGAAACGAAACGTCATTATGTCGTTTTCATACGTTTTATTAACAAACAAAGCAAGAACAAACCAACAAAAATACTTCAACTAAATCCCTTCAAAACCATTTCGTTTCGCTTCCATAAATACAAAATCCACAAGAAAATTTACTTTGATCGATCTTTTATTTATGATCACAAATTAGAAGCACAGGGATTAGCCTCCTAAGCGACACGCAACGGTACAAAAAGGAGTAGAGTGTTGCCAGAGCTGAGACAAATAAAGTATGAGAGAACAATGCGGCGAGTCAGTGAATAATTTTAGCCCCGACCGCGACGTACTCGGCGCAACGTAGTGGTACTTACATAGATGTGCAGTTCCTGGAAGCGGCTGTTGTGTCTTTTGTGAGATTGAAGCGTGGATGAGGTATTAATAGTGTTGTGCATGCTGTGGTCTCTTATAAGTGAAGGAGAACACCGACTTAATACATACATGTTTTGTTCGAGATCCTAAATAAATAAATAAATAGTGTACTCGTATACCTGCAGCGGGGTCGCGGCAGACCACGTAGCAGATGACAGGACGAGCTGGATAGGTTCCATCAAAACTGGAAAGAGGACGCGCGGGCTCGCAAACGATGGAAGGAGTGGAGGGAAGCCTTTGCCCAGGAGTGGGATAGCATAGGCTAGCTAAAAAAAAATACCTACAGTGAATTTATGTACTGTAGTTTTTTGCTATTGAACAAACTTACAAAAGTAAAATTTTCTCTGTTTTCTGTAATGTGCATCAACGCCAAGGATTGTTTTTAATTTTTGATAGGTATTGTCGCTCTGAAACTATTGATAGGTATAATAAAAAATTTAAGCCATTTAAACAATTTATAGGTATCAAAGTGGTATGTTGAGAAATTATTAATAACTAGTTATCTACCTACTTATACTACGCAAATTCTATGATTTTTATTTATGTCAATAGTTTTATGGTCGGAAAGCATCAATTAACTGTATTGTACAGACGCCAGCACATCAACCTACTCCAATCTGACAAATTTTTCCAATCAACATTAAAATCTATTAAAGAAAGACAGATTGTAGTAACTTGATGTGCTGGCGTCTGTACCCGCAACTTTATGAACAAACCCAATGTTGATCAACCACGACATTACACAAAAAAAAAAAAACCACTGATTCCCTTTTTAAACATTCAACGATTCCAGTAAATTTTTCACATGTACCGCGCCCCGCTATCTTTACCGCCCCCGGGGGAAATAACGTACTGTCAAGCGAAATATACTGGTCCACACCACAATTAGAGATCGCCAGAAATTGCGTAATTAGGGGGCATTAATCGATCTTGCATAGTCTCGGCCACTTCCCTCTTTGTTGTTAACTGGCTGGTTCTCTTCTGTATATACGCCGGACGACAAATTAGTTTGATATATTGTTCTAGTGTTAGTTTCGCAGTTCTTGTTACTTGGTGCAGTTTATGGTTGAGGAAGAGTTTTGAGTTTATGGTTTTTGATTGGGTGTCTCGTTTGATTCTAAGTTCATTTGATGCAATCATTTTTATTTTATAAATGTCCTGCTTTTAGTTACTAAAAATTACTATAATTTTTTCACCAATTTAAAGGTATCATTGAAGGCCTGTACATGCACTTTTTTATGGATAGATTTATAGACACCTATTAACCTTTACGTACATAACTTTATTCAACACCCTCAAAGAAAGGTCAACACTTACCACGAAATTGAGGTATACGCAGGTCCGAACCTCGTCCTTTCAACCCCTAATTTCTATAAGTACACCAATTTCAATCCTCAATAACTGCCATAGCCGTCCGATCTCTTCAATAAAATAGTTCCAGAAATCCTGACGACGGAAATAGTTTCCAAAAATTCTAAAGAATTTCTGGAACTGTTCTTTTTGTGTGGTCACCCCACAGTATTAGATGATCATGGGGAAGAGTAATGATGGTAAATGGCAGGAAATTACCGAGGCACCTTATCGTCCGATTCAATAACCCCATAGACCAATGGGTGTAGACTATAAGGGGAGGTAATAATGAAACTGCACGGTCAGACTTACTGGCTGTCAAGCGTTAGAACTTTGTATGTAGTCTTCATTTGTTTTTTTTTGTTTAGGCGTCTACATTGTGTGGGGAACAAATAGTAATAAATCATTCTTATACGGGGCAGTTAACGTCTTGAAGGGTTTTTGAAATAAATTATGTTTTAAAATGTATGTTCTTGTCACTAATACTGTTTTTAGTTTTGACTGGCTTAAGTAACTTTACCTATAATTTTGCTTATGAGAAAAATACTTCTTTTTATTGTTTATTTGGTATTTCTTATTTAAAATTTATTTCGTAAAATTACTTCTAAGCGATTCCAGCATTAAATAATCCACAAAAAAAATTACAACAGAACCCTCTAACGACTTAATAATACAAGTATTACCCAATACGTCAACGTAAGTCGGAGCTGAAGAAAAAATACAGTTACCACGTGTTGATAGGGGTCAATCGATTCGTCCGATGTTACAATACAGTCGCTTCAATGGGTGTAATTGCCGCCTTCGAGACTTTCTGACCGTCAAAGTGACGTATTGACACGTTCATTTATTTAAAGGCGCTTCCATACATGGGCGAACAGATATTTTTAGATTTTACAACAATCTAAAAATATCTGTTCGCCCAACTTGTAGATAATTTGCAATCGTTTATTTTTTATGTGTAGCATCTTTCCTCTCGCTTTTCTGTAATCTGTGGGAGTGATTTCGTGAAAAGGGACGGAAGTGTGTAACAGGAAGCTGGGGAAGCGCGCGCTATTTGATTCGACCTCAGCTCGCGCGGTGCTGGAGTTGGCCGTGAGATGGTACCAATCCATTTTCCGAGAGATGGATACTGTCACTCAAGATGTCAGATGTTACAGATCAAATGCGACTACAGTAAGGCTCGCTCGTTTTTTTTTTTCAGTGACTTTTAATCATGGTGTAGCAGTTTTAGTAATTTATGTGGCCTACCCAAATATTCTTTGGTATTGTTCATCGAATCTGAAATTCTGAGTTGAGCTGCACGATTCCTGACAAATGCCTGCACTGACTGGACAGGTCTACCCAATCTGTGTGTTTATTTCCTAAAAAGACAATTTCAGACACCAATCTACAATGAACTAGGCTTAAAATGAACTAGGCTATTCTGAGTTGGTTTTGGCCTTTTTTCTCGGAGTAGTCAGATAGGAAAGCCGCCTTCATTTAGTTTTTAAATATGATTGACGTGCAAAAGTGTTTGTACAAACCTACTTACAGAAATAAAATCATTTATCATTCGCGAGATGGATCTGGAAAAACTATTTTGTCTAGTACAAGTAGCTGATTTTCCCCTTTGATAGCAGACCCAGTTAAACCAGGGCAATTTCTACTCATAGGTAAAAATAAAAATGCGTTGTCATCAAAATTGAACCAACTGCAACGTGTAAAGTCAACTCCGTAAGTTATGAGGAAGTGGTTTTAAGCTTGCAAGATTTGACTTACACATACTAACTAACACGGCAAGTTAAAAGCTTGCAATTAGCCATTAATCATTTCAATCTCAAGTTGGAATGTCACCCACATAACTGTAATTTTTTGTACGAAACTTGCAAAAAAATATTGTGGGTCTAATTATTTTTATACCCAATAAGGGTTAGTAGTGATAGGTAAGCACCTACAGTGTAAATGTACTGAAAGTTACAGTACCTACTCCAAACTTGTTACACTCTGTAACACTAGAAACTAAAATAAATCAAATCATTAAAGTTTTCGCTCGCCGCTGTGCAGAAGCGCCTTTACTTTATAAGTTGCGCACAGTATGGCTATCATTAGAGTTATTTTACGCTTGTCATAAATGTCCATTCTTGGAAAGTAAGCCTTTGTATGTAATACAATATTTTGTAACGCAAGAAAGAAGTAGGCATGATTCAGTATAAAATTAGTATGCACTATAATCTATGTTCGAGAAGGAACAATTATAAAAATGCACGTTTGCGTTTTTATGTCAATAATAATTTGCAACACTTTATAAATTTTTTGTAACACTTTGAGCTGGCCTACCGTGGAAAGGAGTTTCAATAAATTAAGTTTTGTTTAACTGACGTGCGACATCCACAGACAAATCCCGGCAAGCGTAGCTTACCCTGATAGATCGACCCGTGCGGCTGTTATTACTTAGCCACGAGCTCCTCCTTCTGAACATTGACCACTGCTTATCTATTTACGTTGCAAACAAAGAAAACAAAATGTATCTCAAAAATAAAAACGAACAGTACCATTTTGCTCTTGTTGCTTCTTTTCTAACTTAGACCCATCCTAAATCTAGAATCAGATAGAAAAACAGGTTTTTCCGAACGTTAACACCTTACGTACGCATAAAACACAATATACGAGCTAAGATTCACCGCGAAATAAAACGTGCGCCACATAAGTTGAACCGAATCTTGAGGGAACATTTGTTCAGTGAGAAGCGTGACAAAATTGTAGCGACCTACGTTTTTCGATCACTTTCGACGTAGAGTAAGAACCGTATAGAAGTGACACTCACGTAAAATGTGGGAACTTGCTGGATAAGCAAATTGACTATCAAAAATTGCTCGTAAATTCAAATTACAACTGTTATTCTCGGGAATTTGTATAAAATGACTATAACACGAAAAACTGAGGTCGTAAGTCAATTTGATCAACCATCAAGTTCTCTGACTGTACATATTATTATCAATCTGCCTAGCCTTTTCCCAACTATGTTGGGGTTGGCTTTCAGTCTATCCGGATGCAGCTGTATTTTACATTGCGCTTTACTTTGTGTAAATAATTTAATCACCACTGCTCCCAAAACGGTGAAGGAAAATATCGTGAGGAAAACGGCATGTCTTAGAACCAAAAATTCGAAGACGTGACCTCTACCAACCCGCACTCGGCCCGCGTGGTGGAGGGAATTGGCTGTACACTCCTTCACACTGAGAGGAGGCCTGTGTGAGCTGTGGGAACATTAATAGACTGATTATGATTTATGATATGAAGCGACTGCCTATCTAACCTCCACAACCCAATAACTGGGTAATACGATACCCCTTGGTGAGACTGGTGGGTTTTTGACTATTCGTAAGGGTCTACCCGCTAGTGGCGAGCCAATAGTGTTGTCAACATTGTCAATGATCGAACTCGCTCTAAGCACTTACTTTATTGGCACCGCAAGCGAAAATACCACCAATACCACCATGCATTATGTTGGACGTAGGTACCTTACGCCCCGAAGCTGTAGGCATTTACAAAGTGTTCGGATCAGGAGTTTCCCCTCTATACATTGTTGTTCTATGCGCTCGCCCCCTAACACTTAGCCTTCCCTTTTTACCAATTTCAAGAGCTTTTTTCACACATCAATCTCGTTCAATGCGAGAGTAATATGATGTAAAAGCGTCATACTACGTGAATGCCGACCGTTGCCGAACCATTCGTTAAATATATTGGAGGTTTTTTTTAAGTGAATATTTTTGGAAAGGGGCTGATGCAGTTTGCTTTTGAAGGTTGTCGTTTAAGGGTGTTGAGAGGTTGTATTTTTAATTGGATCTTGTGAAAGAAGCGAATTTTGGATAGGCGGTTTAAGAGATAAACATTTGCAACGTTCTATTATTTTTATTTATCACAAACTAACCCGACAGTCGTCCTGTAAATAATGTCAATATTCCATAGAAAAGAGTTTACGTTTTCCAATTTTTCTTTTCAAAAAACCTAATACGGACTATTACGAACATTTTAAAATAAAATCCATCAATTTCCATTGGATTTTTCCATCTGGAATTTCTCAGTAGCAGCTTGCAGTCTGGATTTGTGCCCCAGTATCCAGTACCCGGCTCGCCCCCTATTACATGGGACTCGGACATAACTAGCGAAATGTGAGTGTACTATTAGGTACACCTCTACCCAACTCTTCGGGGAATACAGGCATGATGATATTTGTTTAAAATAAATATATGTCAAATCAGTACAGCCGTTCTCAAGTGATGCGCTTCCCAACAAAGAGCATTAAATTTTTGGAGTGAAATCTTCTCGGCGTTGTGCACTTTTTTTGGGATGGTTAAAAAATGTTAATCTCGCGGCAGGACGTGACCGTAAGATCCGTTGCCTAGCAACTGACAAAGTAAATATCACAATAAATAGTCTTTGCCATTACGTAAAGATTGCGAGGTAAGAATTTTTTCCCATAATAATGTGTAAAAGAAACAGTCAAAACATACTTCATGAAAAGTGTGTAAATTGTTTATTTTTGTTAGACTATATTTTGAAAATAAATAAATATACTACTACTACTAATGAATATTGTATTTAGTCACATAAATTATAGTACTTTTATACTGATAAATAAAGCAATTCGTGCGAAATTATTCCCTAACCATTCCAAAATATTAAAAAATGCACAACGTTAATGTTCAAGTTTTCACTTCTGCCGGCATTCCCGGAGTGCAACCCGTTGTTTTTTTTTTTATATAGATTTTTCCATTCTCATCGTCAGCAGCTTTTATTTCCATTGCAATTTTATTTCAAAAATATTTACTCGTTATTCCTTTAAAAATCCAAACTGGATCGTCAAAAAACACTTTCAGAGAAAAAGTTTTATGTATTTCCGCGAAAACATCAAAAAATAAAATCGGATTCAGAAACAGGAGTACCCAAATTTTCGGTAGGTATTGTTCTGTTATTTCCAAACAACTTTCACGTATCCATACAATGTTGTTGAATTGGATTGTTCGTGGTATACGAATACAATTGTTCAAAAACATAGCACCTATGAAAAATTGTAAAAGTTTTTGAAGCATCACAAATTCTTTGAAGCGGTTACCAATAAAAAGTGTTGCTAACATATAGCAACACTTTTTATTCATTAACCGCTTCAGACAAAAAGTTCTTTATTATTTGACTATTACAAGCAGTGGGTTCTGTGAATATCAAAACATTTAAAAATAAAAAATCTCAAAAATAACCCTGTATTTCCTATGATCATAATTATTTTTGTAAAACGTGGTAGGTTTTACAAAAATAAGTTCACAACAACAGACGTGTCAGGATTTTTCAAATTGATATCCGTTTTAAATGTTTTATGTGAATGTCTAGTAAAGTCTAGTTCATCCTAACACTAAAGTTTTAAGACGTATATAATATCTCCTCTATATTTCTTTGTGCCTTAAATCCTACTCTACACACATCCATCAAAAAAGTCGTCAGTATTAAGCCAGATAATTACTGAAACATCGTTATTTGTAGCCCTATACCGTCTTATCTGCCCTCAACAAACACATTATCCTATGTAAGTTGGCGTGTACAGAAAAAGTTACAGCCACCGGAGCGGCGTCGGTTGATTAGGTCGGGTTCCAAATGGTCGTATGTGCTATAAACATTTTTGGGTAAACGTAATATGGAGTCGTTAGGATAATAGAATGGACCACAACGCGGCGGCTGTGCCGTTAGGGCGGTATCTGCCGATTTACTTCATGTAAACTGACAGATAAAGAAACATATCCCTTATAGCGGTTTTGGGTGTTTGCTCGGTAAATGTAGACGTCTTTTTTGTAGGATATCGTTTAGGTCTGATCCTTAGGTCTAGTAGTAAAGCTATAGGGCAAGTTTTCATCGCCAAATGCGAATACAGTCGCGGCATGTGAGGGCACATATTATTCCTATATTTTAATTGAAAGGGACCAATTCGGCAGAAACGCACTATTTTACTTGTATGATTGGCAGAAGAACAGATAACTTTTAAGTGTGAAAAAGAAGTATGGCGGTTTAACATAAAATTATTTTCTATACAAAAATTGTCAAACTGTCATATTTATTCAATAACTGCGCCCCGCGGTTTCCCGTATAAGTTTCGATCCTGTAGGAATATCAGCATTACAAGTATCCTATGTACTAACCTATGCCATGGTCTACCCATGCGCCAAATTTCATCCAAATCCGTTCAGCTGTGTGCGTGAAAGCGTAACAAACAAACAAAATCGCATTCGCATATATACTATTAGTATTCCTTATTATCTTTACTTATCTGACGATAAAAACAAGTGCGAATTCAACCACACCTTTGTATCCAGTAGAAGACTTACGCAAAATAACTTGAATTTTTGACGGATTTTCCACTCGAAAACAGTCAGACGTCCATTTTATTCCGTGGATTATATACAGATGAGTTTGATCATCTAATTTTCTTGTCTTCTGCGCTGCAGCTGGCCCGACTGTATTTGTTGTTTCAAAACATCGACATTTCCACAGCGTCATCGGTGGCAGCGCTGAGGTCACTTTGACTGCATTTTTTTGGACACAAACGGCACGGATAGGAGATGTAGCATAATTTGCGGCATAAATCCACATCCACTGTACCCTGCTTCCGTTCGATCGAAGTAACTGCACTATACCTGGGTAAAATCAGCCCTTAGTAATAGATTGTCAGGTAAAAACTTCGTCATTTGTTGACGAACGTTCCTTTTCAGCGTAACTCATACATAGCGTATGTAACCGTGACTAAATTAACCTTCTCAATGTTTATTTTATGATATTGTATGCATGCTCTAGCATACCTACCCAGACGTAAGCTAGAATAGATCATGGTGTACATTTATAATAACAGTTACCAAAGTTTATCAAACTGTAAGAATTTATTTATATAAAATACACCACCATCACCACCATTTCGCTTTGCATCAGGCGAGATCGAGATCAAGAAGTCCATTTAGCATTTAAAAAAAAAAAAAAACGGGATGCACTCCGGGAGTGCCGGCAGAAGTGAAAACTTGAACATTAACGTTGTGCATTTTTTAATATTTTGGAATGGTTAGGGAATGATTTCGCACGAATTGCTTTATTTATCAGCATAAAAGAACTATTTTATGTGACTATATACAATATTCATTCATCATCATCATCATCATCAGCCTATTAATGTTCCCACTGCTGGGACACAGGCCTCCTCTCTGTGAGAGGGAGTGGGCTGTAATCTACCACGCGGGCCCAGTGCGGGTTGGTAGATGTCACATGTCTTCGAATTTTTGGTTCTAAGACATGCCGGTTTCCTCACGATGTTTTCCTTCACCGTTTTGAGAGCAGTGGTGATGAAATTATTTACACAAAGTAAAGCGCCTGCTGGGGTTCGAACCCACGACCTACAACTCGTAAGTCGGGGCCGTTACCACTGGGCCACCACTGCTCTCAATATTCATTAGTCTAACAAAAATAAACAAATTATTTAAAAGACTTTCATGAAGTATGTTTTGACTGCTTTTTTTTATATGGGTAAAATTTCTTACCTCGCAATCTTTACGTAATGTCAAAGACGTATTTATTTTGATATTTACTTGGTCGGTTACTTGGCAACGGATCTTACAGTCACGAATCCTGACGCGAGTTTAACATTTTTTACCCATCCCAAAAAAAGTGCACAACGCCGTTATAGAAGTTTTCACTTCAAAAAATAAATAAATAATAAACAAAATGCTAATTTGATATGGACGCGCTCTTTTCAGCATTGAATCTGTCAAGTTTTAATTACGCAAGCCAGTTCTGTGTGAAAAAATCATATTAATTGCTTGGATTAAACAGAAAAGACAAAAGAAATCATTCGTCGGAAAAGTATGGCAATAATTTTACCTATTGTTATCATAAAAATTGATACTCACCCTGCGTCAGTCTGGATGCCTTTCAATATTATGTAGGTAAATTATTATTACTTATTTTGTTAGTACATATTTTAGGTAGGTATTCCCTATATCGGTGAGATCAAACAAGTATTATTCTCTTATTACATAACAGAAATGATGTAAGTTCGACGACCTTCGTTGTAAACGTGGCAGATATTTTGTAAGGACAGCTGAACTCAAGCGACTTGTTACGTCATAAGTCCTTAAATAATTTTATCAACTATGTAATTGAGTATCTTCTTCGTGAAAATTGTTGTCGATTGACCTTGTAAGATTTTTCGGTCGGATTTTCTGTCTAGCTAAATCTAAACTTGTATATAGTTTAGATTTTTAAGTATTAGCCGTAAGTTGATTTATCAATTTATTTGTTGTCTGTTTGCAAACCATTATTGTATTGGAGTAATCCTGTAAGGATTGTGTGTGTAAGTTTAATAATAAATAAATGCATTTGCGGATCGATTTAGTCACCCTGATTTTTCAATCGATTGGCTTGAGATAATGCACATTCTACTTCTGATAACAAATCATTATTATGAATATGAGCTGAAGGGAATGGAAAATGGTCGGAAAGTAGTTTTAATAATATTAACATAACATAACATCACGCCTGTATTCCCCGAAGGGTTAGGCAGAGGTGTACCTATAGTACACCCACGTTTCGCCAGTTTTAATAATATTATTATAAGTAAAATAGCTTTACATGCTCATCTTTTAAGCGTAACTCCCTTTTCTGAAAATGGTTTGATAGTGTGCTGGAAAGCCTATATGATTCATTATTCTGGTCAAAATGATATGTCCTCCATGCCAAGTTTTATCGTAGACCACTTATAAAACCAAGAAAACGAACAGAAAAATTACGGTAGGTACTGCGTGCTAAAAGCAAAGTGCATAATTATGCGCACGGTACCTATCCTCTAAACATAAGCTCGGCCTTTTCCCAGCTATGTTGGGTCAGCTGCCAGCCTAACCAGATGCGGCTGAATATCAGTATTTCAATAGGAGCGACTGCAATCTGACCTCCCTAACCCGAATACTGGGGGATACCGAATTCGGTCAATTGAAGCATTGCACATAGATATTATTATATTATAGCTACCAATGCCTGCCGAACCTCTTGTAAACCTCAAGCATATCTATGACATTTGTATGCGTGTATTTAGTTACCTATTAGATTTAACATAACAATTATTACAGTATGTAAAGGGGTTATAAAATCAAAACAAGACAAGTTAGGTATTGTCTTGTAGTGATTATGATTCAAGGCGGTGCCACGCAATGGAGATCGGATACCCCACAATGATAGGTATTAGTGTGAAAAAGGTCTTATGTACCTTACCAATAACATGTGGCCGCATCTTCATCACCACATGCGAACTACGCATCAAAGCCCTGACGTCACATAAAACCTTAACGACATTTATATAAGACTAGCTCTTTCCCGCGGCTTCGCTCGCGTGGATGTCGGAAAACCAAGGAAACGTACTACCGGGATAAAAAGTATTCTTTGTCCAGGTTATAAACTATCTGTCGCCTAAATCCAAATCGCCAAATCCTATTAGTAGCATAACGTAATGATTGTACTTTTTGTTAGGTTACTGTTCAGAAATAGTGCACTATGTCTAATGATAGAAATTGATGAATTGATAGAAATTGAGAGAAGAATTGTAGAGGAGCTGGAAACTAAGTAATAACAGCCGCACGGGTCGACCCATCAGGTTAAGTTACGGTTGCCGTGGATGGTCTGTGGATGGTTGACCATCTTGACATACCGAGACTCCTCCATGCCTCGGAAAGCATGTTAAGCCGTTGGTCGCGGCTGCCATTCATGGATCTTTGACAGTTGTAACGGGTCGTCAGAAGCCCGAAAGTCTGACAACCAGTCTTACCAAGGGGTATCGTATTACCCAGTAACTCGGTTGTGGAGGTCAGATAGGCAGTCGCTCCATGTAAAATAATGGTATTCAGCTGCATCCGGTTACACGGGAAGCCGACCCTAACATAATTGGGAAAAGGCTAGGCAGATTGATTGTTTAATAATTGAAATACTATATCGTGAATTCATGAAACCCTAGTACTTTTTGTTAGGTTAGTTTAGGTACTGCTCAGAAATTGTGCACGTGTCATGAACAGAATACCGTCTTGAACTTCGATTGCAGCGTCACCTATCGGGCCCAATTGTGAATAGCAAATTCCAAAAAATAGATGTCGTTACGTGTATCTTGATAAAGGTCAGTGCTATGCAAATAAAATATTTCAACCCTTTTCATCCCGGTAGGGGTTGTTTCCGAAAAATATTGATACACGTTATTCTTTGTTTTCGGTTTTAAGTATAAATTACTGAGTTTCAAGTAAATCAGACCTCGCATAAAAAATCTTTCATACAAACTTTGACACCCCTAATCCCCATTTATTACTAAGATAAGTATTCGTACGAAGTACTCTCTATCGGCTTTAGCACCCTCAAAAACTACGAAAGCGACACCCATGACGAAAAATGACAAATTTGTCGCAGCCGCCATCTTGGATTTACATTTAGACCTCCCTTTCGGCTTAAGCACATTAGAAATCCTATGTAAACGACACCCATGTCGATTTTTTTTTAAATATTCACATCCGCCATCTTGGATTAACTTTTTGACGTCACTATCGGCTTCAGTACCCTTGAAAACTTCGAAAACGACACCAATGACAAAAATAAAAAAAAATATCACAGCCGCCATCTTGGATTTACTTTTTGACGTCACTATCGGCTTGAGCACCCTTGAAAACTACGAAAACGACACCAATGACGAAAAATAAAAAAGAATTCGCAGCCGGCATCTTGGATTTACATTTTGACCTCATTATCGGCTTTAGCACCATCGAAAACTACGAAAACGACTCCCATGACGAAAAATAAGAAAACTTTCGCAGCCGCCATCTTGGATTTACATTTTGACCTCACTATCGGCTTTAGCACTATCGAAAACTACGAAAACGACACCCATGACGAAAAATGAGTAAATCGCAGCCGTCATTAAAATATTTTAACCCTTTTCACCCCGTTAGGGGTTGTTTCCGAAAAACCTTGATACGCATTATTCTTTATTTTCGATTTTAAGTATAAATACTGAGTTTCGAGTTATTCGGACCTTGCGTTAAATTTTTTTCATACAAACTTTGACACCCCCCAATCCCCGTTTAGGGGGTAGCTTAGAAAAACTAAAAATGACAAACTTTATGATTTACTTAGATAAGTATTCGTGCCAAGTTTCAAGTCTATTAACTCAAGGAATAAGATTTTGCATACAATCGAAATCCCCCCTTTTCACCCCCTTAAAAGTCGAATTTTCAAAAACCCCTTCTTAGTGCTCCCCTACATTATTAAAGGAAGCTGTGTGGAAAATTTCACGTTCCTAGTCCCAGTAGTTTCGGCTGTGCGTTGATATGTCAGTCAGTGAATCAGTTTCTCCTTTTATATATATAGATATAGACTATCGGACATCAATCATTGGGCAGTTGCCCTCCAGACACGAGACCCGTCTGGTCGGAGCATTTTCCCTTTTCTATAATAGAGGATGAGTGAACTTTACACCCTGTTCCTCATACCTCTAAAAGCACAACTACTTCTAGCCAATCTGAGATACCACTGACCCTCGGCCATGTAAAAACACTAGAGTGAAATTACCGATATAGACAGTGATCAAGAGTGGTCAGTAACACTCGTTCCTTCTCTGTATGAGTCTCTCTGTGCAGTCCTTGGCCCTGTAGGATGAGTACAGGCTGGCTCTGACTCTCTTAACAGTAAAATAAAAATCTACTTCTTCGTATAAAACGTTATGTCAGGTGCGTGTATAGAAAACTAAACATTTAATGTCGCTGTCCATAGTGGTAATTTCACTCTAGTGAGTGAAATTACCGCTATAGATAGTGACCAAGAGTGGTCAGTAACGCTCGTGCCTTCTCTGTATGAGTCTCTTTGAACAGTCCTTGCTCCTGCTGAGTACAGGCTGGCTCTAACTCTCTGAAAACATTTAATGTCACTGTCTATAGTGGTAATTTCACTCTAGTGAGTGAAATTCCCGCTATAGCCAGTGACCAAGGGTCAGTAACACTCGTTCCTTCTCTGTATGAGTCTCTTTGAACAGTCCTTGGCCCTGCAGGTTGAGTACAGGCTGGCTCTAACTCTCTTAAAACATTTACATAATGTCACTGTCTGTAGTGGTAATTTCACTCTAGTGAGTGAAATTCCCGCTATAGCCAGTGACCAAGGGTCAGTAACACTCGTTCCTTCTCTGTATGAGTCTTTCTGAACAGTCCTTGGCCCTGTAAGATGAGTACAGCCTGGCTCTGACTCTCATATCAGTTAATGGAATAGTAAAATAAAAATCTACTTCTTCGTATAAAACGTTATGTCAGGTGCGTGTACAGAAAACTATGTTGACTTTTTATAGTACCACTAAGCAACTGTTTATAGTACCGCGAAGTACTAGGATTAGTAGAAATGGGTTTCATTGTTGCTTGGCCGAAGCTAGTAAATAGTTACTTCAGAACTATTAAAACGTTCAAAGTAATTTCAAAATGTGCATGACGGTGTGTTCTGGTGATTCGTTTTATGTAGAAGGCAACTATGGATGTTTTCATAAAATGCATCGGAAAAAGACATTCGATCCAATTTGATCAACAAGTTTCTTCAAAGTTCGTAATTAAAAAAACTAAAATGCGTGGACAAATGTTGGGTACCTTCAAACAACTATTAGCTCATGAAACAATAATGTATTTTTCGGGTGTAAAACCCGAGAAAAAAATGATTGCAGTCGAAATCTGAAAAAAACTTTTGTAACTATAAATAAAGATAGTTAATTGATTCAGGCACGACCTTGCGGAAATCCTTTATAAAATACAATAGACTTAACTATTCCTAAAGAGTCATAAAAAACCCAGTAAGAAATCGACGACTACGCAGAGCCCGCTTATAGTTCACTCCGTCAAACCAACGTTCGGCGCTCGGCGTTGCAACACGCCGTGTTTGAGTTCACGACAAGTCAATCGTCACTTGACAATGATGACGATTGACTGACGCGTGTTGATTCCTTACACTGTAAGGCTTACAGGGTTTTTTATGACTCTTAAGAAATAGTTAAGCGGAATAGGTTACTAAATATATCTACGTCTATTGTATTTTATATTTAATATAAACAAAATTAAAAATCTACAACTGTAACTTTTAACTCAAAATTTTCTACTACTCGATTAGAAACATTACTCTCTAATCTTTATGACCTCCCAATCTTTCCCAGAAAACTATAAAATTATTTAACGTCCGTCAACTTTCAATCTTACAGAACCAGCGCGCCATGTTGTTCAGATAGTCTGGGCCCTATCACATCGAGGATCTAAATTGAATCCTGGTGTGGGGTGCATAGTCCGTAAAATACCCCAAGCCCGTAACCTATCAGAAAGAAGTTTATCTCAAGGAATATCTCTGATTAGGACATTCGGGAGAAATAAGGAAGTCATTTTATGGTTTCTTTTGAGGTTTGAAATGTTATTTTGCGCTGTGAATTGGATTTATGTGGTTCAAGAATATTTTTGTTTTTATTAGAGTAGTTGTATTGATTTTATAAACAACCCTGCATTGCACTGTTTTTACGATTCGACAAAACATTACAAGTATTATAAAGCATTATAAACATTATAAGTACATATGTTGAACAGGAATGTATTATAGGTACACATAAAGCTTCCGGAATAACCTCTCCAAATGATGGTGAATACCGTATCAAAATCCGTTGCGTAGTATAGAAGAATAACTCGGTCCCACAGACAGACACGAAACGTGACTTTAATTTAGAATAATATTTAATAATATAAATATGCATATGACGCAGTAAGATGGTTGAAGCCGTGACAAAGTTATATCCCTAGGCATATAACTAAATACCGTAATATAGTTATATGGAAGTGGTTCATAACTCACGGAGTGCCCTAATTATGTTACTGCGCCAAATACGACATAGCGCTCGCTCTGCTCGGGCATAGTTGGTCACAGTTCTAACCAAACCTAACCTATTTGGTCAGATTGCCCTAATAGTTATATTACTAGATCATGCTCGTATCATAGTTATATCACTAGTAAGACAGATAAGAATAGTAAGACAGTTATGAACCGCTTTAACTATATTACGGTATATAGTTATATCCCTCGATATCCCTAGGCCTAGGCATATAACTATATCACGGCTTCAGCCATCTTACTACGATTTAAAGAAACATATTTTGTTTTATAAAGTATTTTTAATTATATGTAATACTTGTTTAGTCAAAAGAGCATGAGCATCAAGTCTCAAGTTTGATTAACTTTAACTGTTGGGTTGTTTCATGATCCATTTTTCTCCGAAACGCCATCATCTGTTCTAAGATTTATTATTGACTATTTACTAGCTTTTACCTGCGGCTTCACTGGCAAGGTACACGGGATAAATCCCACGAGAACGTACTACCGGCTTAAAAAGTATCCTATTCTTAACCCACTTCATGGTTTAGGCGCAAAGAGGTGACATTAATAGTTATTTCGCATTTATAATAATAAATATGGATGGAAATCAGGATGGTCAAATATATTAGGTTAATCTTTATTTATCACTTATTACCTACTTAAAATGTGTAAGCATTTACTATGTGTGAGAGCTGCGGTGGCCCAGTGGTAACAGCCTCGACTTCCTAGTTGTAGCTTATGAGTTCGAACCCAGGCAGGCGCTTTATTTTATTTAAATAATTTCATTACCACTGCTCTCAAAACGGCGGAGGAAAATATCGTGAGGAAAACGGCATGTCCTAGAACCGAAAATTCGACAAGTAACATTTAACAATTTAACCCGCACTGGGCCCGCGTTGTGGATACTCCCTCTCGCAGAGCGCAGCCTACTCCCTCTCGCAGAGGAAGCCGTGTCTCAGCAGTGGAAAAATTATAGGCAATTATGCTTAATTCATAAGCTTTAATGTGTAAGTAAGTTTAAATAGTTTGGAAAATCCAAAAGTGCACGCCTCATACATAACACTCATTCATAAATGAAAAAGAAATTCAAAACATAGTTTCTAACAAAAATGAACAATTTATCACTTTTCATGAAGTCGTAATGTCAAAGACTATTTACAAAGATATTTACTTGGCGGTTGCTAGGCAACGTACGGACGTCAAGTCATAAGTTGGAAATATTTAGTTACAGATATTATATTTTTGTCAGTATTTTATTAATTATAATTAAACTACTTTAAATAAAAGAGCCATTTTTAATAGGGTTCCTTCTATGGCTGAAACGAATGTATAAAAAAAAATTGACTCAATTAATTGATTTTATCGCAAGCTACAATGTTTTCAGGGTTCATAAATTGACGGACAGGCATTTTTTCAACTATTTTGATGCTTTTTACATTTCTGCTGCATTAAATCAATTGTTAAAAAGTACAGTATTAATCTCCATTTAATCATCTATATAATGGTATATAAATTAAGTAGGTTCTGTATACCAGCAGGAGTGTAACAATAAAAGCAGTTACAGAAATGGGGCAAAAAAAATTTTCCGATCGTAGAGCACACTCTAATGCTTCGCATTATGAGTCGTGCAATAAATCCTCCTAAAACCTAACTACAACATACATACTGAAAAATAAACACTAGTTAACGGCATCAGCTGCATCTCAGCAAGTGCGATTTATAACAATCAATTTAGGGAAAAGGGTAATTTAAAGTGGCTTTTAGCTACGGGTCCTGGGTAATGTGTTGTCTACCTAAATTCATTGTTATTGTGCAGGCTATCTGGGGCAGCCATCTGTTATTATCCGTGCTCCATAAGTGCATTACTGTATAGAGGAAAGCGGGAACAAATTAGGTTCACTTAATGGATCAGCGCAATGGTACTGTACAAAACGTAGGTAATTATGGTCTCGCAAAACATTTACTAAGCGCAGAGGAAATGAGACTTTAATATTTTTTTTTTTTTTTTTAAGCATTGCCGCACATTAGGAATTTCTCCAGATTGTGGGTCCGTTTACAAACATTTAAATTCACATACACAAACAGCTAGACCCGGAATAACTACGCTACGCAGCGCAGCAGCACGTTTAACTACTGCGCCAACCGTGCCGTCAAATTCTGTCAATGTTTAGGCATATTTCTAGCTATGCTAAAAAATATAACATTTGTTAAACAAGCTAATATCAACTTATAAGATTAGGCATTCACTTAAAATCACAAAAGTGTAGTGTGTACTGATTTACATTTTAATAGACATATTAGTTTACAGATATCACTAAAATTATTTAAAATCATGTCATTACCAAATGCAATTCAAATAGTAAGGACATAATAACCATTTACCTGAAAAACTCCACAACATTTTTATAAATTGCGGCCAAAATTATTTTTTGTCATCTAACAAAGCCATCAAACAACGGTTTTTTTAGGTTGGCTTAAATTAAGATGACGTCACAAAAAAACCAAAAAATAAATGACGTAAGTAAAAAGTAGGTATTGAGTAGTCCGCATCAGCCTCCCTCCATCATTTGTTACAGTCGCCGCGTAAGATGAAAGCTTGCGATACAAACGTCTCGTTCACGAGTCACTAGCCAAGCGGGACTGCGGGACCGATAGTAAGTCCACGCTGCACTTATTTGCACTGGTGGTTTCTAGTAACGGTTTTAAATAAAGTGAAACTACCCACTTTATATAAAACCGTTAGTAGTGAGCTTCATCACTACTAGTGTACTGGTGAAGTTTGTGGGTTTAGTGGAAAGATTTGCAGCTGAATACCAGTATTTTACATGGAGCGACTGCCTGTTTGACCTCCACAACCGGCAGCCGGCAATGGCAGCCGGGACCAACGGTTTAACGTGCTTTCCGATGCACGGCGGGGTCTCGGTATGTGAAGATGGTCACCCATCCACTGACCAACCCTGGCAAGCGTAGCTTAACCTGATGGATCGACCCGTGCGGCTTGTTATGAATTAGCCACGAGCTCCTCAGGTGCTTTGAGTATGACGCCCAAAATATTTTTTCAGCATTGGTAATACATTTTTCAATAGATACATTATTTGAAAGACTGCAATATAAACGTCTCGTTCACGAGTCACTAGCCAAGCGGGAATGCCGGACCGATAGTGTGGCCATGCAGCACTTATTTGCAACTTCGGTTCTACACGGTTAAATTATATTAGTTAGCGTAACTCCACAGATATTTTGGGTTACTCATGCTTCATGTTACGACACTAGCGGTTTTAAATAAAGTGGGTAGTGGAGTGATGTTTGTTGGTTGAGAGGAAAGATTTTTGAAGAATGATTTTGTATTTGATGATACCCAAAAGTAGATACTAACATAATTATTTTTCAGTAGGTACAATATATGTATATGAACGCCCTGTGATACAAACGTCTCGTTCACGAGTCACTAGCCAAGCGGGTCTGCGGGACCGATATAATATAATATGCACTTATTTGTACTGACGCTGACGGTTTATAATAACGGTTTTAAAATAAAGTGGGTAGTGTCAGTAGGGTTTGTTGGTTGAGGACAAAATATTTTTGAAGTACTTATGCTTTGTATTCTTGGTGCTTATCATTTCTGTTGCCACAATCGCCACGCTTGGCAGGCGAGTTCGAGCTTAGTAACTTAGAACAAATTACAAAATGAAAAGAATTATTTTATTAAACGTCTCCTAACTAGCTTTAAAAATATGGTTAATTTTTTACCGTTTCTTTTTATTAAATTCACAGGTTTACAGGTTTTTTCAGGATTTATAAAGCATTCATAATCATATTTTCTGTCTTAAAATTTTACTACTTTATATCCAGACTAAATATACTGTAACTACATAATACTGCGACTAAACTACGCAATTAACAAAACACCACTCAATTCACGAAGCTTCCTTCACAATCAGTGGACCACAACAAATGCGTTTATTTCCCCTAAATTCCCGACATTCCTTGTACCATTGTCCCCACTACTTTATCGGGATATCGGGAGATATCCGGTCCATTATTGCAGAGATCAAACTTTGATTTGATACAATATAACTTTGACGACGACTTTGTTTGTAACTTAATGGCATCTTCCGACTTGATTTTAACGATAAAAGATTTTATGAGCGTATTATTAAGTTTTTGAAGAATAGGAGACCCCTAGGCGCTTCTTCCCTGGACCTATATCTCAGGGAAGGAGCACCTAGGTGAGGTTGTCCCGGGGGTCCCTCTGTACCCTCTGCTAGCTCAAGTGAGGGAGACTCACCGGACAACGTTGGTTGGAGACTTAGAGTAGATAAGTAAGAACAATGACACTGGTTGAAGTTAACTGTTTAATAACTCAGCACTTTACATGTTAATAGAAAACTTGTTTAATAATAATAAGCACGTTATAAGATAGGTATAAACTATAGAAAAGTAAGTAGGTATAACTTTCCAAAAATATTATGTAGTGGGTGTGTGGCTTGCGCAAGCTCTGAAATGGTAGTGGCGACAATACCGAAAATGAGAGTGCATGAAAGTATGTAGCGTTCTGAATTTGAATTGAAAATAGAACGATGAAGTGGCCAGATACAAAAAGATTGCCAGTAATAAGTGATCGGATGAGAAAGAAAGAAGGACCTCGTCACAAGGTGAGTGACGGACTACCTTAAGAAGATAGGCAGTAGTAGTGGCCTGTTTGTTAAAATAACAACAGGTTGTGATCACCAACTCGTCTACCAAGACAAAAACTAGACCACATCACATCACACATAATCACACCTAAAATCCCCGAAGTGTTAGGCAGAGGAGTACCTATAGTAACACCCAGTCAGTCGCCAGTTGTGTTCAAAGTCCCGTGTAATAGGAGGCAAACCTATTGCCATTAACCGCGCCATCGTGGTAAATAGCCAGTCAAACGCAAGACTTTTAGTGGCGGTGATTGGGAAGATTTTTCTGCATTGTGAGCAAATCAATGACAGAAGAATAATGACAGAATTGTGGTTTAAATGTAGATGTTGCTATACAAATGTTTGCCTTCTTTCATCAAATCCTTAAGCAAAAATAAATAAAGACAAGACTCATTGGCATGTTATTAACCTTTGTTCGCTAAAGGGCAATTTCTCAAAACGGCAAATTCTCCTATGGGCAAATTCTTATAATGGCAAATTCGCATATGGGCAAGAGTACAGACAGTTACATGGTACCTAGTAATTAAAGTCTACGTTTATTTTTATGTAATTTTGTGCCCCATTCCCAACTCAACAACCAGTGCCTGTAGAGTGCCTGAGATACATTCGTAGAGAAGGATATTAAGTTGGATCATTATCAGGACGACTACCGCTCAAATTAGCCTTCCAGAACGCGGGAGCATTTGGGACGTAAAGTTCAGCTAAGTGTTTACGAGCCACACACTCTATCTTAATACATACAGGGACAAATTAAATTAGCTAGCGAAACTCCGCAGACATGATAGGTATCGATATCTGAACATAATTTAACAAAAAAAAAACAAAAATTCTCATAAAATATTTCTCAAAAAAAAAAAACATTTATTTTTTATTTTGTCGTGCTTACCTGTATACTTGTATTGCGTATCTTTTTATCATAAATCCACTCTTATGCTCTTGTACCATTATCTAAAGAACGTAGGTATCCTGAAACAACTCCAGTAACTACCTACATACATTTCCAACTACTGACATAGTACCTACCCCTATTTCATTTTCCAAATACCCGTCGTTAGAAACTTGTAGAGGCAACAAGTTTTAATAACTACAAACTACCCTACCCACAAGGTTTATGGAGTTGGCAACATTTTATAAAGCACCCGGCCCTCGGCTTGATTGATGAGCTGAAAGTTTTGGAAGAACAATACAGGTATCATGTATTATGAGCACTGATTAGTACCTGGAGAGAAGGGTGGGGTAATTTGAGAGGGTAGTGTAGAGTTATGTGTTAGTTCATTCTAACTAATATTATAAATGTGAAAGTGAGTTTGTTTGTTGGTTTGTTACGCTTTCACGCTAAAACGGCTGAACGTTTGAGACTTGAACATCATCTTTATTTTACATCAAGGTTCTTGGTGTGACGGACTGTAAAAAGGTTTAGTTACAGTCCGTTCAACCGATTTTGACTTCTATTGCGTTGGTGGCATGACAAATGGCTACTGCAGTAAACAGTTGGTATTGTAACCGCTTTTTTACTATTAATGCCATCCTTATGCCTAAGGTAAGTATATAAGTCAGAATCGATTTGTTTAAGAGGGCTATCACAAAATTGCGTTTTTTTTAAACTTGCTTCGGAATTTCAGCTTTTTATAATCAATTAAGAAAAAAATTCAAAAGGCGAGGCCACTATGTACTATACTAATAACTATTCTCCATAATTCAATAACTCATAGTTTTCCAAGTCTTTCAGTTACTCAGAACAAGAACGCCAAAGTTGCCCATTAAACGCAAAAATCACCGTTTAAATCAGTCGAAATGTAATAGGGCTCTTAAATGTCTAATCTTATTTACAAATGGAGTATAGGTATTGGTAAGACGCTGGTTTCTGCAACTCCACGTCAAACGGGTATTTTGCGTACGGTTTTATAGTAGGTATACTTATTCTTTCATGTTTCTTGGGTTTTTTTTTGTTACTAGATGAGGCGGAACAGTAAACACATAATATACGTATATAATCTACCCCTGAGCACGTTAAGGTACAAGACATTTCAGAACAAAGAGTGGAGTGACTTTTAAATGCTCTGAAAAATTTAAAGATGGATAGTAATTTACGTAATAATCTGGAAATACAATAGACGATGTATATTTAATAACTTAATCCGCTTAACTGTTCTTTAAGAGTTCGAGAACCCTGTAAGAAATCGACACGTGTTTCGCCACTCAACGAGGCACGGCGAGGAACGCGGCTCTTGTCGTGGCAACACTTCGTGTCCGAGTTCGCAACAAGTCAATCGTCATCCTGAGGATGCCTGATTTCCGCAAAGTCACGCCCTGTAATAATCTGGAATTGTTAATTATTCAAAAAAGATACCACTTATTTCCAAATACAAAAACTTCAAGCACACTGTGATATTGGTGTCACTTCGCCAACGCAATAATTTTTTTAAAATTATTTAGGTAGCTTACACTATTTTAACGCGCTCGAAACTAATACCAGTACAAAACCAATTTTGTTCCAAAACAGATAAACAAAAACAAAAGCGCATCATATTTTATATAAATAAATACCCTATCAGCTCTTTCTGTCCGATATGAGATCAACATTATTTGCTAGCTTTGTTACATAGTAGAGAGCGTGGTTTATAGACATTGGCGAAAGGGGGAGCGAATGGAATCGCGTTTGCGGGATGTAGCTAAAATCGGTTTCTTTATTAAAGGGCGACACACTTGGCGACTTTTTGTTGCTACGGGTTGCTGTCGTCTGTCAACTTGTTCATCTTTAACGTGATGAGATATTTGTGTAGGTAATGTCTGGGTAACACTAAAATAATAAGCTATTGACTTGCGTGTGCGGTCCGTTGACTATGGCAACATCTTATAATATAGAATTTTATACATTACTTCGAAATTTCAAGTCCTTCTGGTTTTGCTGCCCGCATCACTCACGGTCTGCTGTACCCGTATTTGTGGGCCTAGCTTTGGCAGCAGAGAAACAGTCGCACTCCAGCAAAAATGGTGATATTTTATTGTAATTATGACAGTTGGCGAATACACGAATTTTAAAAACCTTTTGTAATGGGATAACATAAATTATATTACTAATTGTCACCTCATAAAAACCATAAAATGGCATCGAACATAACACCTGTGTTTTCCATACGCAAAGGTGCACCTAGTTGACACCCAAATTCGGACTACTAGTTTGTTAATCATCTATTATGTCGTAGATGGATTGTCGAATCCGCTGTTTTACATAACCGCTAGCTGTTTTACAAAACAGCTCCGTTATGTAAAACAGCTGAATGACATTCTTCGCGCAACAGTATCCCCACTAAAAGTTGCCACGTGTGCTACAGTTCAGGTTGTGATAGGTGCGTCTGTAGTGCCATAACGCGGTCGTCCCTCAGGAAATAAGAGACACTGTAGGTCGGGCTAGGTCCCAGTCCCTCCCCGGGCTAACACCACTCGTTTTATTATTTTCCTATTATTTCGTATATTGTGCGGATGATTTGATTTTCTGTTCCGCCGTGGTTTTATGTGTGTTATAGAAAGGTAGATTTTTTCCGGAGGTATCTAGTGTGTGATGTACTGTGAATACACTGTAAAACATGCTGTAGTTTTCAATTATTAGGGGTAGGTATCGTATATGTATTTCTTTTATAGATAAAAAATACAGCTTTTTTTACGGCTCACGTAATAGACCTGTGTGATGTGTCTATATGCTTAATATTATGAGTTTATTAAATTGGTTTTCGTTATAAGACAATTCAATCTTCATGATGCTGAAGACAAATACTGTCTACCCATAAAATAAGCCGAATAAGATTGAGCCAAAAAAATATCGTACTTGCAATATGACTCAAGTTTTCCCTATTTGTCATCATACTAATATTATTAAGCATGAACACGAAAGTTTTGCTCGTTTTATCACCAACAGCTTAACCAAGTGACATGATTTACTTACTTGGGATTAGTGTTCTGGCTTGATTGACACGGGATGTTAAAACAAAGTTTGCTGGCTAATCCTTTTATTGGTCGAAAGTGTTGGAGCAGGCAATTTATTGGTAGACATGGAATCACTGTATACGTAGACGTAAACTTTCGGGTATTATTTCTTTCTTTTTTCATTTACGTGGCAGCCTTTACGTTGCTTTTTAAAATGATGGTAGAAAAACACTTTCTCTCTTCTTAACCTTCATCATTATTAATGTTTATTTGATCTTGTTTCATGATTATTACTATTATCAGCAAAATTTTATGTTACATAATTTTTAAATTAGGTTAGATTTTTAATTCATATTCTAAAAGACACCTCTTTAGGTCATGAGCTATCCGAATATCAAAAAATATTTGGCAGAAATTAAAAGATTCGGTTTTACAATGTCTACTAGATATATGTATATATAGCACATAGATAAGTATAATATGCTTTATGTATGTATGTATTTATTGTATTATGTGAATGGTAGGTACACCTATGTAAAATTCCTACAGTTATATCTGTAAATCCTATGGTGTACATAATAAAGAGTATTCTATTATATTCTACGTTTCTGAATGCATTCATTCAAATGCATGCATTGCTTTCAGCAGCTATGGTTGAGCAAAATTTTGATCTAAGTTATAAAATAGTTTGGAAAATCCAAAAGTGCACGGCTCATACTTATCATTATCACTCATTCATAAACGAAAAAGAAATTCAAAACAAAGTTTAAAAATGAATAATTTATCACTTTTCATGAAGTCGTAATGTCAACGACTGACAAAGATATTTACTTGGCGGTTGCTAGGCAACCGCCAAGTGGTTGGAAATATTTAGTTAAAGATATTATATTTTATTAAGTATTTTATTAATTATAATTAAACTACTTTGAATAAAAGAGCCATTTTCAATAGGGTTCCTTCTACGGCTGAAACGAATGTATAAAAAAATAATTGACTCAATTAATTGATTTTATCGCAAGCTACAATGTTTTCAGGGTTCATAAATTGACGGACAGGAATTTTTTTTCAACTATATTTACGCTTTTTCCATTTCTGCTGCATTAAATCAATTGTTAAAAAGTACAGTATTAATCTCCATTTAATCATCTATACAATGGTATATAAATTAAGTAGGTTCTGTGTCCTAGCAGGAGTGTAACAATAAAAACAGTTACAGAAATGGGGCAAAAATAATTTTTCGATCGTAGAGCACACTCTAATGCTTCGCATTACGAGTCGTGCAATATAGCTACATAAAATAACATTAACATATAAAAAACTTTATTAAAATATTTTTAAATCAGAATATTATTTGTTTTTCGTCTGTGCAAACATGTTTCGTATTTTGATAACCTAGATCCAACGTACGGATTTCAACTTTCAGGGTACTACGTCAGTCAGTAGCTCACAAAAGTAAATACAACATAATGTAATTACGTTCACAAAACCCCAGCTTCATAATTTTAAAATTAGGACATCTTTTTGAAATGACTAAAAATATTCCCTGTATAGAACTCATTCATACCATGCAAGCCGCAACTCACAAAGAATTTGAGGTTATTTTTCTCATTTCAAATTCTACGTGCGAGGAGTGGAATCGTAAAAAGCGGATTATAGTCGGTGTGCTGGCGTGGCGGATAGAATTCGTGAGAATAAGCCGAGTCGGCAATATGGGCTGCTTTATTTACCCGTAGCTACTAAGCTGCATATAATGAAAACGCACTGTCGCGGGGCGTCAAACGACGACGAACAAGTAAAAATGTCTAGTCATAGCGGTGTGAACCGTCGTGATACTTGTTTTATTTTTAAAAGACTTTTATTAGCTTCTCTTGTGAGTTTATGAAAAAATGGTTTGTTAAAATGAAGTTAATGTAATTTTTGTTGCTTGAGGCTATTTTGCTTAAAACAACGATGCCTAATAAATTAATGTCTACCGAGAAAAATCTACAAGGACGATTATTTTCTTAGTAATAAAATGCTTGTTGCTAATGGAAAAGAAACTGTGGGAAATACTCAAATTCTAATGGCTCTATAGATTTAAATGTGGCTGTATAACTACTTCAACAATTAATGTATACTCTTTTTCAACAATTTCACTGCAGTTACATTTTATGTGTGTGAAAGGTATTTTAAATCCACATTACCAGTACGTTGAACGGAAAAGCTTGTAACAGAAGTGGGACATTAATGTAATTTACAGATTACAAACGCATATAGCAAACACAATCAAATTTATTTTATGAAGCTTCGTTTATGAGTATGTAACACGTATTACTGTTTTATAAAATACATAATTCCCCATAGACATGCAATTGCAAGCGCTCCGCCTATTTAACTTCATGATAACATGATTTGTAATTTCACGATACGCTCGAATGTGGAGTAACAGGTTATGTTTATTGTTTCTGATAGTGAAAACTATAATTAGTATGCTAAGTGAATGTGGTTTTATACTAATTTGTTCAGTTTTTCCCGTTTTAATAAAGTGAAGCATGTTATTTTCTTATTTTAAATTTACTGAACAATTTAATCTAGTTATTGTAAACTTCGATTCTCGCAAGACCAAATAAATTCCGAAACCAATATTCTATCTTCCATAAAATTTCTGATTCCTCGAATATAAATCCAAATTATGTACTTCCAATAGTTTCCGGCATCATTACCGCAAGTATCAAAACCGCAAGCTCGCAGTAGTTCATCCTCGTGGTTGCTTATCCGTGCACGTCGCGACTTGTCACTTGTCGCACGCCATGTCGACTCCCCACTCCCCACTACTGCGTTACTGAAACCCTATAGGGGTTTTCCTGTCCTTTATTCAAAACGTCTCTATGTCTAATTGGAAGAAATTGTCTCACAAAGTAACGGTACAAATGGGAGGTAATAATTACCACACTCTTCTCGTTATTTTTGTTGTAGTTGTTTTTCATGGTTGTGTTTGAAATTGTATGCATGTGGTAGGGGTTTTTTTATTAGTTTGTTTTTTCCTCAAATACTTAACATAGTTGTATTTTAAGAAATACAGTAATGCTACCTTAGGGATCACGATAAAAATCGAATAATTGGAGTCACAGGTCTTCTCTTCATGAAACAGTATAATTCTAGGAAATATTTACTGAAAAGCAAATCTTGTCATGGTACATTAGAAATAAGCAAAAACACAAAAACGTTGTGAAGCAATACAATTTTATATTCGTCTATAAATCGTTTGTTCTTATTCCGACAAAGAGCTTCCAACTATTGTGAGTCTCATATCAGTACCCATAAAAATGTTTTATGTTAGTGGCTAATAAATGACGTCGGCAAATTCAGTAAGACAATAATATGAGAAGGCTCTGCATCCGTTTCTTTTATTCCCTCCCTCCCCTAGTAATCATTGTTTCGGCTGAGGGGCGCCAAACCGACAGACGGCTACAGCTAATATCCCCTTGTTTTCTCTTTGGCAAACAGAACACCATGTATGTATATATAATTGGAATCGCTTCACAGAATGGGTGATAAAATTTTATGAAGCCGCGTGAAATTAAAACGTACTGTATCGGTGGCTAGTTACAGCAGAGAGATTTTGTCTGTTATTTTTAGATTTAGTAGTGCTGTAGCGGGGATTTACGGATTCATAATAAAATTGGAATGTATTTACGGGGTAGAATTGAATCTAGTCTTCACGTAAAAGTTCGTAGCTCAGTGCTCAAGTACAGACGCCAGCACATCAAGTTACTACAATCTGTCAAATTTCTTTAATAGATTTTTAACTTTATCGCTTAAGAATAAGGTTCAATGTTGATTGGAAAAATTTGACAGATTAGTGGTTGATGTGCTGGCGTCTGTACAATCTTATGCAAGAATACTTTACATGTCCTGTTTGTCTCTTTGATAGTCATAATAGGGATGCTGACAAAATTTTTTTTTTGTCTTTCAGGTAGATAAAAAAAAATATTGTACACGTATTTTTTCTTTTTTTACGTAATCAAAAGATTACGGCAATACATTGAGTTAAAATATGGCACGATGGCACTCCCCGGTAGATTTTATACTGACTTGTGACGTAGCGACCCCCACTCCCCAACTTTAATGAGTTTTATCTAAATCATTTTTTATTAATATGATAAAGCAAAGTGACCAGAGGGCTGGCCTTTTCTTCGGACAAAGAATAAGCATTGCCATACAACGTGGCGATGCTGCTAGCCTTTTGGGCACTTTTGCTGTTGACAGCGATGCAGACGAATTTCTTGATGCCCTTTAATTGTTCCCCCCGTTTTTTATATACTTGTACATATTATTACTATTCTCGTTTATTCATTTTTACTGTACATATTGTTTACATTTTTAAATATTTTTACAAAATTCATTAAAAAAAAACATTTAAAAATATAACATTTATTACTATTATTGTTAAGTCTGTACCTATATAAATTATTGTACTTATTAATAAAAATAATTATATTACTACTTTTACGTAATGAACTGAGTTGAGGTCACGTACTCAAGCATAGTAAGGAAACCGATTCTATTTAGAAAACAATGTTGTTACCTACATATTTGAACAAAAGTTAAGTTAAGAAAAAAAAAAAAAAAAAAATACGTGTCTAATAGTTTTTTATTATCTGACTGACGGACTAAATAGTTTTTTTATCCCATTCAACACCCCATATTTTTTACATTTGTACACGGTTCTTGTACCGCCAAAATACTCGAAATAAATACCTACTTAGGTAGTATTAATTTCTAGTTCGTTCATTAAAATGAGATTTAACACAGAATTATTATGAGTTTAATTAATGTCCCACTGCACGCTTCGAACACACCCATACCTTTGCACAAACTAATGCTTGCATTCATAATCATATTATTCCCATAGTTCCGAAAATATCGCAAGCTTTGCAAATTCGGTTGGTATAATATTTGCAGTGAAAGTTTGTTGTGTTCGCATGCAAGTAACTACTATATCTACGAATAGTTAATGAACGGTGAACCTTTAGTTGTGTAAAGTTCAGCAATGTGGTTTCTGTTTTCACACGTGGGTCAATTCACCTTGAATTTGTATTATTTCATCTACACCGCCTTTTTAAACCTACTGGGAGTATGCCATATACTCATGGAGCAGGTCAGTTAAGACAAATCTTAAGAAGTGTCATGCAATTTTGAACCATGTGCGCTTCAACTTTATCAACTACAACTCTGTCTGTCTGCCCAGCTAATAATTATGGTACAACCTCTGGAACTAAAAAAAATTTAGTGTAGAAGTAGACTGTCAACAAGAAAATAAGAAAAGTAAAGACCTACACAAAAAAGTTTGCGACCAGTTTGAAAATTCTAAATACTTATTTTTTGTTACGGTAACATATATTATTATTTCTTCTTCTTTTTACATTCTTTCAGGCAGTGTACTTTTATTTAAAAAAAGATAGGTATAACGTAAACACTTTTTCTTGATAAAGTTATATTTTAAAAATATATCAACTATTGCTAGTGATTCATCATCATCACAAACTTTTTTTGATGTGTGTATGAGGTACTGAATTTAGAATCTTCTATGGAATATACTGAAGTTTCCACACAATAGTATGAAGGGTAGTAAAAGAAGAACCTGACATAAGTATGTACAAGCTTGGTAGATATATTATAATAGGACATATTGTGTGTATTTATTAGCAGACAAGAAGACGCCACTTCTAGACTTAATCCCTTATTTGCCTTTTATGAGACATACTGGAGTGAAGAGGTCGTCTATTAATACGCTTTTATTTTATAGTCAGATACACACAAAATAAAATACTTATAGGTTTTTATACACACAAAATAAAATGTTATTAACTAGTAAAATATTCCAAACAAGCTAATCAAGTGGAACCTCGTAAATAATTGGCCAAGAAAGAAATTGCAATTGAATGAAAAGCGATATTTATTATTCACTGAGATTAAAATATGAAGTCGCTATGTGGCTAAGTAATAACATCCGCACGGGTCGATCCATCAGGTTAAGGTACGCTTCCCGGGGTTGGTCCGTGGATGGGTGACCATTTTTACATACCTACCGAGACTCCTCCGTGTCTCTTTGACAGTCGTCAGAAGCCCAAAAGTCTGACAACCAGTCTTACCAAGGGGTTTGAGTTGTGGAGGTCAGCTAGGCAGTTGCTACATGTAAAATACTGGTATTCAGCTGCATCCGGTTTGACTGTAATCCGACCCCAACATGTTGGGAAAAGGCTAGACAGATTGACTGATTAATTAAAATATGAATAGCTAGGTAACTCAAATGGGAGTGTAGGTTCAAAGGTTTTAAATAAGCCAAAAAAAAACTAAGTTAATTTTCAAACACACTGGGCCAACATTAAATCGTATATGCAAGTACCTACTTACCTAGTGAAATAATTTTGTGTCATCAGAGTACCTATTTATTAAATTGAATTCCATCAAAAGCACAGCATTAAGCGCCGTTTACTCTTCAAAAAAGCTAAGGCAATATAACTGCTTGATTACCTTCAACTTTTCTGAAATAAATCTAAAGACAAAGAAAAAACCTAACGTATCTAGCATTAACATAATGGTTCAATACGATAAGTGAATTCACTTGATTGCGCTGCACAGGATCAAATAAGTACCAACCATTTATAACTTGGAATAAAAGTTTTATATTTTCTTAAAACTAGCTGGAGAGGTTGACGAATTGATTGAGAGTCTTGCCAAGGGTAGTCAGAAGTCATATATTTAAGTGAGCACTTAACAAACCACCATTCTTTGATTAAATTATTGATTAAGTTGACGTAAAGCTAAAATATAACAGCGTCCAACGTAAACTGTATGTAGGGAGTGTGGAGGTTGCATATGTTCCAAAAAACATCTACCTCGGCCAAATAGTCTCATTCCAGGCGAGACACGAAAAAGTAGTTGCTAGACGCACCGACAACGCCTGGAAGAGCTATTGGTCGGTGATAAACCTCATGAAAGGAGACCTACTTTGCCATAAACGTAAATTAATGGACATGTGCATACTCCCTATGCTCACATACTGCGATCAAACCTGGTCTTTGACGGTTCAGCAGAGGTCCATTCTTGAGATTTGCCAGCGAGCAATAGAGCGCAGTATTCTTGGAGTCAGAATAACGGACCGTGTTAGCCGACGTTCGCACGGACGTAATAAAATCACGGCGGTGTTGGATATTCAACTCTCGGCGCTAAGCAGAGCGTCGAATATCCAATAGGCGAAAAAAAATCGCCACGATTTTATTACGTCCGTGCGAACGTCGGCTTAGAAACACAGTGCTGCGCTCCAAAACACAAATCGCCGACGTCACCCAAAAAGTGGGACTAGGCCGGACACGTCTGCCGCATGTCGAATGAGTCATTTGCCAAATCTACCACCATGTGGGTCCCAGAAAACGTCCGTCGACATCGAGGCAGACCCAGGAGACGATGGCGAGACGAGCTTGATGCCTACAGACAGGATTGGTCCACACTAGCTCAAAACAGAGCGGAGTGGAAAGGAGAAAGGGAGGCCTTTACCCTGCAGTGGGACAACACAGGCTAAAAATAAATAAATAATTATTGTACACCAGTTTATAGATACTAACATAACATAATATCGTCGTCATAATTATCGTCCTATAACTTTGAGCTATTTCAAAGCTGATTAGTAAGCTAAGAAGGATATAGAGTCTAATCCTTCTTAGAAATAATCTTGGAAAAATATAACAAAGTTGATTGTCACAAAAACCGTACCTACATATTCCCTTGTTACAAACAGTCAGGGATATTTATTGTTAAGCAAATTGGCCCAACACCTACGTCAATGTGTCGTGTTATCCATTTCATAAAACTGCCAAAGAATTACCGATTGTCAGTGATTGGAATATACGAACAAATTAAAATAGTACAGTAGTAAATTTCTCTGATTTTACCTAAATGGATTAACCAATGTGGACTGATCAATACATGACAAGATTCTCTATCTAATCAATCACATAAATCTTCGCAATCCCACAAAAGTTAATAGAATAGCTCCTTTATCGAGAGCAGACAGCAAATTCAAGAATTATTACGCCATTAAACTTTTATTTTCTGCAGAAACTAACCCACTATCTCCGTCCCTTCAGAATCTGACACATGGAACAAAGTTGCTTTCGCATGATTCAAGCACTTTGTCACTCCCGACTCCTTTGTTAGACCCCCCTCTAGCTTTTGTGAGATTGGTTTTACTCTTTTGCACCTAAAGTTATTGTTCTAGGGCCACACGTCATTATTCAACGTCATATATCTCAAATGCTAGCACTTCGAGGGGACCGAAAGTGTTTTACATTCAAAATCAATCCTCTTTTGCTTTAGAGATTGTTCGAAGTTATTACATTTGTTTTGATGTTTTTCGAGTCATGGCTATATCAAATTACATTTTAATAACTTTAAAGTGAAGCACATAAATAATGTATTTTCAGTAAATACGAATGTTTACTCATTTCTGTATCTCAACTCACCAAAGGAACGTAAATAGACATTCTAATATACAACGTTAACCTTATAACGTCATTCAGCGTCAACGTCAACTTCAGCACAGGTGTGAACTTCGTAACAGCTATTACTCGTATCAAAATCTAAAATGATAACCTAAGACCCACACCACTATTCATGAATAAAAAGCATCTATGTATGCATAATAAAATCGTATATGAAACCTAATATCGTTCTCTACATAGCTACGCAGGTGCTATATACAAGGTACGTGATAAAAATTCAGTGCACATCGCGAAAAAATCTCTGAGTGAGAAAATATCCAAGATTCTATCCCCAGTGTTTGCTCTTGGTGGTTAAGCTGCATCTAATGAAATCCCCTGTCAGGATATCCTTGCACCATATCTTAATTCGATCGTGTAGTCTTGATACTTTTTATATTATTTTTTTCTCTTGTTTGTAATTGTAGCGACTGCTAGGCCCAAATATGAAAATGAAAATCGTTTATTAACTAAATAAAATATTCTTGCATTTCCTTAAAACTAATAAGAGTAAATTACTCCTAAAAATATTTTTACAAAGGAAACGTAATTTTAATATTAACTTGTGGACTCCCACACTTGGTCGTGCCTGTATCGTGGAGTTCCTGAGAGTTTTAAAGAGATTGAAGGTAACGAGTCGATAATGAATAATTGTAAATTTATTTACTACATATTGTTTAGAAATACTTTAGAAATGAAAATTCTACCGTTGCTTCGAAAAAATGAAGTTGTATTAATTGAATTGCTTTTTGAATTTTATTTTACAAATACGATTTTGAAATATTTTTGGCTTTGCCTTAACAGAAAGATAACATATAAACGCAATATACTGATGATAACTACTACTAATATCAAATTAAATTGCCATAGTAAATCTAGAGCTCTGTAAGCAACGAGAAAATTTGCTATTTCATAAAATTGCACTTTTCAATTTGTATTAGGTATTTCTAAAATCCTAAGATTCAACTGAAATAATATTAATTTATTATTGTACCGTTCTTGATCTCTAATTATTTTCACTTTGGTTCGTTCACCTTTAATAGAGAAGACATTTTATTCTAAAATATTAAAAGTATCAATACAGTTCATCCCCTCTATCAGTGTCCATGTGGACACTGAGCATTTTCAGTGTTGTTACGTTTGCCGTCTATTTTTGGGGCGTTATTCCGGACACGAAGACACTAATCTTCCTTATTTCATAAATATCCATTAACAATATCATTTATTTAGGGAATATTAGGGGCATGCTGATTAGGGGATCAAGGAAAATATTGTATTATCAACACCTTGACACCTTGAGCAGCGAGCTATAGATATAAGGTAAAGGAAAATTTTGCAAGACGGTGGGGAAGCAACCGATGTCTACATTTTCATTAATTTTGTTGTTCTTTTAGAAATCAATAAATTAAGATCAGCGATATTAACCAAACAAAAGATAAGGGCGTTATTCAATCAAGGCAGGCAATTCAAACTTTTGTGCTCCTAAGAAATCTTCGTGCGTAGCCAACTGTACATATCTTTGAATAAAACCCCCTCTTCAATTGAACAATGGGACGGTTCAGCCTAGTGGACAATAACGCTTGACCAATTTTCTTTTGTGCGAATGCCTACGATTGGAGAATATCAAACGGGGTGCCCAGACGGTGCGCTGATTGAGCCTCTTTTTTGTTGAAAAACCATTGATTTTGACAAATTCACTGAACAATATTACAGGGTAACAGCCACTTTGAGAAGCAGAATGTGTGATACATGTGTGACTTTTGAATTTTACGTAGCAATGCTCTTGAGGGGCACTTAGAGATATTTTGAATTCGCTTAGCTCTGTCATTTGCAACAAATGTACTGTTAAACCTTTTTCATTCTATCCTGAAATTGAGTAGGAATATTCGTAGGTTGTTAGTAGAGTAACACTTGAAAAAAACTTTCAACTACGACTAAAAATGAAATATTAAAATCGTTTTCACTTTTTTCATTAAAGAAAATATACTTAACATAATTAGCCTATAATGTACTCACTGGGACACAGGCCTACCTCTCTGTGAGAAGGCCACTTATTTAAAGTTAATTAATAGACAATGACTGATGATGGTGTTGAGTACACCTCTGCCTAACCCCTCGGGGAATACAGACGTGATGTTATGTTATGTTATGTAAATAGACAATAACCTAAAGGTACAACCAATCGAACAAAAATCCACTCCTGATCCCACTGTATTGTAAAAGGTGTCTAATTACACATGGCGGCTTGCTCACCCCATCTTGAAGAGCAAGTTAAGCCTTGTCTTGGCAGATATCAGCAAGCGTCTTAATTGGCTTTTATGGCGTACTGAACACCTTAACACAATGGCGAGGGAATGGGAAATTAAGTCCAGCAATTACTGGCTGTGTCATCTTTGTGGTAGGTTTTGTTTTGTATAAATGATAGAGAGATGGATTGATAGAGGAGATTTTTGTTTGAGATGGACTATATTTTGCTATTATTGTCTATATTTGCCCATTTTTATATGTAGTTTATTTTCTCGCAATGGGCCAATATTGGAGTATGTAGGGTTGATTCGTTATACGGAACTCATCCGAATAAAAATGTCTTGGGTTAACATGGAGTATTTTAAAAGGCACGGGTAGCTGAAAAATCTCCTAAAGGCTATCATCATATTTTAACATTTTCTTTTTTCCTAGAGTATTTATAATAAAATTAATACCAGAAGGAATATGTTCTGTATCTACTATTTCCCAAAAAAGAGGTTGTAACAAAAAATTACTAACAGACCAGTTAAAAAACGTTTTAATGAACAAAATAGCCTTCGGTAAGCACAATCAATTTTTCAAAGGAAACAATCTTTCGCCAACAAAATAGACTTGCCAGCCTACTTTCCAAGAATTCGATAATTTATAGCCACAAATAGAAAATAACTGTTTCGGCGGTGAACCGTCTAATTTCCAACATTGTAGCTCCGTGTATTTATTTCCGTGGGCTTTGTTCTTCTATCCGCGATTTAAGCTGGGATCCGCGAGTCGCTGAATGATTTATACAAGCCACGCTCATCCCGCTTTATTTACGACTACCGTTCTACAGAATAATTACAGGGCGGTATAAACGTTCGCAGATGTAAAAAGGGATTACCCTTTAATGATTACAGCGTAATTGCGCAAAGAAACTTGAGAGAAAAAAAAAGGTTTTATTCACCTCCTGAGCTTGTGTTAAATGTTGAAGCATCGCTAACTTTAAACGAATAAAACTTTGTTATTTCAAGTAAAGTAGAGACTTTCCTTCTCTTTTTAATTTACAGAAATTAAGTTAGAAGAGTAAACCAATTTAATATTTCCGCAACAAAGCTCGCAACGCCCAAAAACATAAACATTTTCTACATGCGTTAACAAAAACAATGGAAGAGCGATACCCAAACATTTCTGTTTATGTTTCCCACAAAAAGATAAAAAAAAACTTTAGGTACCCGGTTGGCCGCATTCAGCCGGTTACTGGGTAGCCGGGCATTGTTAGCGCGATCAGGGTCTATTCATGCCTCCCCGGGTAAACGGAAAGCTTGAAAACATTCAAATTAGTCTATTGTGATTTATTTTTCTTGCCATCACCGAATAATACGGCCGAAGTTGATAAAGGTCAATGTCATGGATTAGGTTTTAGGCTCGCTTTAGGTTGGTCATTATTTTTGTTGGATGTCTGGGTCTGTGTTCTTTTATTTGATATATCGTGCCTAACTATGATAGATGGTTTTGCGTTCGACTTAAACGTATTTCCTTTAATGTAAGTAATTTTTTTTTCTATAGCGAATTTATGATTTCTACTGAAAATAAAACCATATTTACTGTATCCGTTTTACTTTACTTTTTCAGTGAAATATTGTAATGTCGAAAATGTTGCCAAAACCAGGTATAAAATGTAAAAACCGTGGATTATTTAACATATTATAAGCTCGAAAAAGAACAAAAACAAAACAAGATTTCCGAGAAAAAACCGAAAGCTCAAAAGAAAAATATTCCCAAAATCCGCAAGCAGGAAATGCAACACTATGTTGAAAAGAAAAACAAAACAGTTTCCCAGCGATTTCACTCCCAAATCCCGGCAGAAACATTCGAAATAAACCAAACATTTAGGCAAGCTAAATTCATTGCTTATTTCTATCTATTGAAAGAAATTCCATCGGAGTTTGCAATTCATAGCGGGCGCGTCGAGTGCATTAGCTCCCGCAAGCCGACGCGGGCATGTAATCGTATTTGCATTATAAATTTGTACGTACACCTAATGGCCTCCTGCAAGCCTGCAACTGAGAGTAAACAAGCCGCGAGCAATGAAAACACTTGCGGTATTGGGAGTGATAGAACTTTGCCGTGCGACAGACGCCTGCGTCGTTTGACTAGCACCTAAGAACCTAGCGCAATTTGGACTCGAGACCGTTCAAGTTTGAATGTAAATGAAAAGTGACGTCATTAGGCCTTTTTACACACAAATGAGCAATTAAGAGTCCTATTACATTTCGACCAATTTCGACCGTGATTTTTGGCAACTTTGGCGTTCTTATTATGAGAAACTGAAAGACTTCGACAACTATGACGTATTGAATGGTGGAGAATAGTTATTAGTATAGTTTATAGGGGCCTCGCTTTTTGCAATTTTTTCTTATCTATTTATACAAAGCCAAAACTCCGAAGCAAGTAAGTATTTCATAAAATACGCGACGGCAGTTTTTCAAGCTCGTGGGTTGAACTACTGTTTTTTGTACATAGCAAATGAAATAAAAAATATATAATAACATTTCTTAAAAAGTGGTTTAGTTCATAGCGGCCTCAGAATTTTGAAATTACTATGGAATTTCTAAAAAAATATCATTCAAAATCATAAATGGCGCTCAGAATTAACTGTAAATTTATCTTTACTACATTAATATTATAACGTAAAATGTATACAAGAATAGACAATAATTCATATAAAATTAAAATTGCATACTTAAAAATTTCAAAAATAATTATATAACTCAAAATAAACGTAATTACAATAGCTTAATTGCTACTTGATGCTACGCGTCGCTCGGACTGCTCGAATTGTCAAAAAGCAATTTACGATAGGCCTCTTAACCTTTTTTCATGGAAACTGATTTACTCAAATTGAGTGCGGTATATTATAGTTTTTCTGAATGATCAACATCATCAACAGCCTACGCTGATGGCGTTGATGGTACCTTACCTAGAACTTTGGGATCTTAAGCGTATTTACTTTATGGCTGCTACAATCCGAATGTTTATAGAAAGAAGAAGATTAGTAAGATAAGGATTTTATCTCCTATCTGAAAACTGTACCTATGTGAGACCATGTTTTTTTCAGATTTTATAACCTAAAACTACTTACATACCTATAATTAAAGACTTTTAATGTCCTAAAGGAAAACTTAACAAATAAGTTCGTAGATAGTACTCCTAAAGACCTCTTTGCCCAAATAACGTAGATTAATGAGTTAAATGACTAGCAACTTTTGTAATGGATGATAGCTATTCAATCAATAATTAATGAAATCTTGAGAATAACAATTGGCGAAAAATTTGCATGCCTTGGCAATAACTATTGTCAGTTTAACTGTTCGGCACATATTAGTTTTATTCGCGAAATTTTTTACTAAAATAAAAATATATTATTGCGCCTTCAAGTAAAATATATCAACAACTCAGCCTATCGCAGTCCACTGCTGGACATAGGTCTCTCCTAAACTATACCACAGCACCCTGTCCTCCACCTTCCGCATCCTGTCTTTCCCAGCTACTTTCTTAAGGTCGTCGGTCCATCTAACTGGGGGGCGTCCCACGCTACGCTTGCCGATACGCGGTCTCCACTCCAGGTCTCGTCTGCTCCACCAGCCATCAGTCCTTTGACTAACATGGCCCACAGCCACTTCAGTTTGCTTACTCTGCAAGCTAGTTCGGTAACTACAGTTCTTTTCCGGATAATTACATTTCTGATTTTATCCTTCAAGAAACTCCGAGCATAGCGAGAAACTCCATAGCGCGCTGAATGACCTTGAATCTGTGGACCAGCCCGACTGTCAGTGTCCACGTTTCGGCACCGTAGGTCATAATGGGCAGGATGCAAATGTACCTATGGTTTACAATAAAGCTTCGTACAGACTAGCGCGACGCGACACCGGCTATAGTTATACCGTGAAGTTTTCTTAGAAATTGTATTGTTCGTGTCGCGTTGCACTGGTCTGCACCAGCCTTTAAAATTAATCTAATTGATTATGTGTTACTGTCTCATTTTGACAAACACGATACCAATATTAGTTTAATTATTCATTGTACAAATTAATGTATGGCGTGATTTATGTACCAGAATCTGGGATATTATAACAACGATAATAGTGGGTTATGACTTCGTAATACAGAATGAGATATTAATAGGTATTTTAATGATATTTTATACAAAACCCGCTGTCTCCTAAACTCTTCACAGCTAGGTTGGAAGAGGTTTTCCAAAAAAAATATTCACACTTGTGGGACCAGGGTATTGTCATTGAAACGAGACTGACCAATCTACGAAATTGTCCTCTTTTCTTCCTCAGCCTAAGCTAGCTCGAACAACTGAGCCATGCCAGTTTTCAAATCGGACTTATGATTATCATGTCGAAAACAAACTTGAGAGAAACTATAGTTCATCTCTTGTTAGTCTCTCTCTGTCTTGTTAGTCACTATAGTAGTTATAAATAATCTTATCTATGTATATTCATACTGGGTTGAAGCCTACCGCTCTTCTGCACGAACTTCTTAAAAGAATTTCTTTTGATTAAACAGAAACCTGACAAAACCAAAAATACCCTCTTCCTAGAAACTGCACAAGAAACCAGCTCCATGTCAAAAGGCCATAAGATCCCACACGAATATAATATCAAGCTATTTATAGATAGCTCTGGTAGTTAAGCCATGCCATTCGCATCGTCGAGATTGTTGGCACAGGGCGGGTTGCGGTCAGCCCCAAGCCCGCAGCCATTTTACAAGTGGTTGTTACAGTATTATACTCAGAATACAGTATTGTACACATCGTATAATTAATAATCTTTGAGATGCACCGTTATTATGGACGATTATTGCTTAGAAATGCAAGTTCAGTACAGGAGAAGTAATTATACTGTCTGTGAGTTCTGTGGCTGTTCATATTTTGATATTTTGCTAAATCGTGGTACATAAATATTGTTTTTCGCTACATTTGAAATAATGGAAGCATCTTATTAAGAACCTCTACAAAGAATAATAGTACATGTTGAGGTGACGTGAGTAACAAAAGAGTAATACGTTAACAAAACGTATTTTGAAATGCTCGTATAAGCACAAAAAGCTGAGCTATTTATTTTAACAGAACAGTTTCTTGCACCCAAACAACATTACTGTTATCCATACATTTCACGCGAAATATATTATCTCTAAAGAAAATTCTCTTTTATAACAAACACATTAGGTACAAACCTTGTTAAGGGTGCAAAAGGTAAGAAACTTGGTGAAGTGTGTTTGAGAAATACTTGGAAGGATCCGTATATTTGCAAACAGTATTTTTTTAAACTTCACTGCAAATAAATTATGATTAAAAGTTAGTCTTAGACGAATTCTGGTGTGGATATAATTAAAACTATTTCAATGAACCGCCGCAATGAAATGTTAGACAAAGGTTGCGTATCTGTGACTGTGACTGTGGCTGTAGTATTCTACACAACTGTAGCAACACACAGAGAGGGTTTCATTTCTACCATTTCACAACCCTAAAAACACTGTCTATTCTGTCTGTCTAAGTACATCGGAGTGTTTGCACCGGGTGAAAGAAGCAAGGTCATTAATGCACCCTCCGATGTACCCTCACAGTCAGATAAGTAAGTAAAACAACTTTATTTGATGTACGCGTCAGCGGACGGCATCATGACACTAGGGGACGACCAGAAATGATAAACCTTGGGTACTAGCATTCGCTACTGAATTATGCGACCTCACATTTGCGTGCCAGTAGGAATTTTGAATCGTATGTTTTTGTTTTTTCTTGGGGAGTCTTTATACGTTTTGAGTTATCGTTACTCTTGTTTATGAGTGAGATTTAGTTAATTTTATGTTTGTTGGATTGTATAAGTTGAAGTAATTTGGGCGAATATAATGGGGCGAAAAGTTCACCACCTTCTTACACATCGGTCAAATTCCACCTGAAATGGGCCACTCAAAATATCATTTTACTTCACAAGAAAGGAGACAAAGCTGACATTTGGAATTATAAACCCTTACGCCTCATTTCACTTTTATACAATTTTTTTACCAAAGTAATAGAGAACTGTATAGCTCCTACGCTTGACCTTCACCTACCAGAACAAACTGGATTTCGTCCCCATTTCTTCACAACCGAGCCGACCAAGTAATATAAAAAATTGAAAGTGTACATGCATTTAACAAACCGCTTTACCTGGCCTTTGTGGACTATACCAAGGCATCCGATAGCATAGACCATCAGTCAGTTATTAATGCCTAGGAGTCCCAAAACATTACACACACCTACCTTAACCTCATTGACACCATTTTAATGATAAAGCACTGCAAAAAAAAAAGTAAAAAAAAAAAAAAATTGGGCGAGTCGTATTGGATGTTGATTTTGAGTGGAGCCTATTTAGTATATTTTTACATTCACTACCAATAATAATGCGTTTTTCCATCCGGAGTTTTTCAATAGCAGCCCAGAGTCTGAATTTGTGACCGAGCAATAGACTTTTTTCTTATTACGGGACATAAATACAAAATTCAAATTTTAAAATAATTTATTCAAACTATGCTGAGAATCGGCAGTTTTCGAACGTCAAAATTACATAAGACAGTCGCCCAAAAACACCCACCCTTCATCACTTCCTAGTGCTTTAGCTGGGTAGAAGAAGTGGCGCAACAAACTCCCCAGCAGCACTGCTGTTTGATAAGTTAGAAAAAACTTGATTCTATTCAATAGTATGCAAAATAATTTACATTACTCAACACAAAACATTAAACTAATCTATACTAATTATTATAAAGCTGAAGAGTTTGTTTGTTTGTTTGTTTACTTGAACGCGCTAATCTCAGGAACTGCTGGTCCGATTTGAAAAATTCTTTCAGTGTTAGTTAGTCCATTTATCGAGGAAGGCTATAGGCTATATATTATCACGCTTAGACCAATAGGAGCGGAGCACCAATGAAGAATGTTTCAAAATCGGAGTTTTTGTTTTCATTTTGAGAGCTTCCGCTGCGTGCGCTGCGTAAACGGTGAAAGTTTCGCATAAATCATGTATGACAGAATTGTTTTCCTTTAAAAGTTCTCAAAAAAAGTCCGCAATAGCATATGTCTATCTTTTAAGGTTGGCTCACTATAACCGTTTTTATGCTAACCAAATTTATTCTATAATATTGCATTATTTGCGAAGGTGTTTTTATAAACATGACATTAATCCTTATCCAAATAAATACGTTATTCATGACAAGTATTTAATTTAAAACAGAATTGCTCATTACATCATTCGATTTCAATGAATATCTTAGGAGATATCGCAGTTTTAAAATAACATCGCAGCAAAATAATGATCAAGTAATATGCGCGCATTTATGATGGCAACAGGAGCAGTGGTGGCTCAGTGGTATCGGCCCCGACTTACGAGTTGTAGGTCGTGGGTTCGAACCCCAGCAGGCGCTTTACTTTGGGTAAATAATTTCATCACCACTGCTCTCAAAACGGTGACGGAAAACATCGTGAGGAAACCGGCGTCTTAGAACCAAAACTTTGAAGACATGCGACATCTACCAACACGCACTGGGCCCGCGTGGTGCATTACAGCCCACTCCCTCTCATAGAGAGAGAGTGGGAACAGTAGGTAATAGACTAATTGTGTATGTTACGTAAGGCAGTCATGAGGGGGAAGGGCGGTGGCCCCAGTTAGCTCTGCGAAATACCATGCCGTGCAGCTCAGACGCGTGGTTGGCTGAGTCGGCTCCTTACGCTGGTTTTCCTCTCACGCTGACCGTCGTCGGCGCTTACAAGACAATGTATATAAAGTTTAGTATTCTATGAAATTACGCCAACCGCTCAGCGCTGACATCTGAAGTTCATACGTTTCGGCTGTCAGCGCCGACGACGGTTAGCGTGCGGTCAGCGTGACTCTAAAACCAGCCTTAGGAAACGTTTTTTAATTACGCCAACCGCTCAGCGCTGACATCTGAAGTTCATACGTTTCGGCTGTCAGCGCCGACGGTCAGCGTGACTCTAAAACCAGCCTTCGAAACGGTTGTGCTCAGCGAACTACTTTTTAAATTTGTTTTTCCAAAATATCATCGTATAAAATAAATACTTTTTAGATGAATAAGTTAGTAATAATAAGTTTTGTTTAAATTTAGTTGCTTTTGTTAATTTCCTTATCTAAATAGATACATTATTTGATTTTGTAGTATTTTAGGGTAATTCAGTCGCGGGTTAAAGTTAGCGTTAGCCCAAAGTAACTATTACACGCGGACGAAGTCGCGGGCAGAAGCTAGTAAAATATATTTTCCAAATGACAGCTAGCACACGTCAATATACCAATACCATCATAAACTTATCGAGCCAAATATGGATGTGCTATAGGTAGAGGTACACCTCTGCCTGAACTTTCAAGTAATATAGGCGATTGTTATGTTGTGGTTTATCTACTGAAACTATAACCTTCATTGGACCTGTTGGTCCAATAAAAAGATTTATTGGACTAACAAAAAACGTATTTCGCAAAACTTTTTTCGAAACCCGAATTCAACTAAACGCAGTAGTTTTCAACATTTAGAACCAAATAGAACACGGTAACAAAAAACGGATTGACAAACTTCGTTTGAAAACATGCAGTGATACTTCACAGATAACTGTCCCACCTACATGTACAGTTAAAGGCAAAAATATGTATAGGTACACTTTTCGAAGGTTTCTCCTAAAGAGTTAATCGAAATTATGAGGTGTTATGCAAGTATAGCATTTTAAACCGATACTCAATGAGCAATGAGCGAGAAAATCGCTTTTGGATTTCGCAAAGTGTACATATTTTTGATTCTGACTGTGCCTTGTAGAGGTATAATTTTCAAACGTGCACGATTCCCGTGCATTAACAAAAGTACCGACGTATAACGACCTCGTGCTCCCAGCAAATGGATCGCTCGCTCGATAGCCTATTGCCATCCAAACTGAACCGACTCTGCATAGAGACAATAGTTCTTAAAGCGGCACTCACTTAAAACGTCCCATTTAGCCCCACAAAGGAACTTTTACGATTGCACTTTCTACAATATGAGTTTGTGAGTTGTCATTAAGTAAATTCTTTGTTGGATATTATCATGAAAATGGGATGAGAGGAATTTCTTACAAAGTTCGTAAGCTGTGGAAATCGTTTTTAATTTACGTATGGTTGTTAAAACAAGGCATTTTTATAATAATGGTCGATAATAATAATAGCTCACTAATAGTCTGGCATAATTTAACTGCTTAAAATTCTCGTAAAGTTAAAAACAGCAAAAACCATCCATTGGATTTTGTTAGAAAGAAAAAGAAAACAAAGAAAGAAAAATTGTTTAATCTGCACAAACTAAACGCATATTCCAAAAAATAAGTCTCCTTTACAAACTAGCCAAAAAGCAGTAGAAGAAGTATCTCTATGTTTTTAAATAAAGTCGTCAGCGCCTCAGCGCATCGCTGCTTTTCACAAATACGCAGTATTACCCACCCACTGGCCAAAAACAATCTACACTGATACAGAACGCTTCACCCAATTTAAAAATTGTATCAACAGAATCGAGAATATAAAATGGAGGGCCAACCCAATTTAAAGCTCATCCCAAAAATGACAAAAAAACGTTTTGAATGCACGATTGGAATAGGCACATGAATTACATAATTTACACGAGCGATGTCAGTGTAGCGTCCCAATCACTTTTCAACGGGGCTACGACTGCGGCCGCCAGATGGCGCTTCGAAATCCGCGGTAATCCCGAATTTATTATCTGTTTGCAACCATTTGCCGTTGCGATGCAATCCGACGAATGCCACGGACGAAATGAATGTGAGCGAATTCGCACCGATACCGTATTGAAAAGCGGTTAAAATCTGCCCATAGAATGTAGTGCAAGTTGCGAAAATATTGGGAATAACACTAAATTGCGACCCGAACGAACGTAAACATATGGAAAATTATCCATGTGTGGGAAAATTCAATGAAAGTTTTTGTCTTTCACAATTGCTAATAACAGAGCTGAAAAAAGAATCCAGAATTGCTAGTGCAAAATAAATATTTGAAATATTGATATGAAAAGTCCATTGTGTGATTTCCATTCGATGACAGTAGGTATAGAAAAAACTGGATAAAATTTCGTGAACAAAACTTTTCGTTGAAAAGGCTTTGTTAAATCTGATGTTTCCAAAAACATTTTGCTCAATCATTGTTGGCATAAAATTATAACCTTCATTTATAACTCTTTGAATTTTCAACCACATAATTTCACACGTTTCGTTTTCGCCTTACATTACTAGCAAAATTACTAGCATTTTCTCTCATAGCATTTTCAGCACAAAGTACTTATATTATTATCAACGACTACACTCTTCGACACTTACGAAAAATAAAGTTCCCAACCTAACGCTAAGGAAACACATTAAGGAAACTAGAGCATCCCAAGATTTCAGCAGAAACAAGATCCAAAATCCGCTAAGACGCCTCAAAACGTGGATTAAGGTTACTAAGTAACAATAAACAGCTGAACACACTTGTAACATCACGTTTACCAGTTTCCACCGTACAATAAGTGTGGCAAGTGGGATTTTAATCACCTGCATCGGGTCTGACACAGATGTGCCTGCAAATCCGCGGTAAGCCGGGACTTAGTTCACGCTGTTCATGTAATCAGGCCGGTTGAATTATCGTCCGTTTTAAATACAATTGTTTCATGTTGTGATTCTGTTTCTGTTTCATATTGGGATATAGGGGATCGATTTGTACGAGTAGGATATACTCGTATAATAATAATAATCAATCTGCCTAGCCTTTTCCCAACTATGTTGGGGTCGGCTTCCAGTCTAACCAGATGCAGCTGAATATTTTACATGGAGCGACTACCTATCTGACCTCCACAACGCAGTAACTGGATAATACGATACTATATACGATTCGGGCTTCTGACGACTCGTAACAACTGTCAAAGATGCACGAATGACAGCCGGGACCAACGGCTTAACGTGCTTTCGGAGGCACGCAGGAGTCTCGGTATGTAAAGATGGTCACCTTTCCACTGACCAACCCCGGCAAGCCTGATGGATCGACTCGTGCGGCTGTTATTACTTAGCCACGAGCTTCTCCGATACCTATATAGAAATAATAATATAGAAATATAAAAACCAAATATCTTGACTTATCACACGAGGTTGTCGAAATTTGGGACGTGGACTCTGCAATCATTGTACCGATAATCATTATGGTTAATGGAGAGACCAACACCTCAGGAGGCACTCATTGCGCGGCTGGGTCAAGGGCTTGATTCAGAAAGCAGTAGGAACTCCTGGATACGGCACGCATAGTGAGAAGTTTCCTCTATCTAAAGCCCTGACCCCCTGCAGCTAGGACCCTGGTCCTGATGCTCGATAGGCCACAATAATATTTTTATTTTTTGGAAATGATTTTTATAAAAATATCTATTTATAATAAAAGGAATACAGAATACCTACAGTGCCCTTTAAAATGGTAAGTTATGAAACAACTGTTCGTTTTTTTTTACGATATCGTTTCTGTCTAGACATAGTCTTTGTTTTATTCAAATACATACTTATATATTTTATATCCATTTTTATTTCGAACAGAATATATTTTGAATAATATAAGTTTTTATTTTATTTCAAGTTACTTAATTATGTTTTGGCAAAGAATATTTTAATTCGAGCTGCGTCAAATAGGATCGTAATTGTAATGAAACATTAATTTCAATACAACATAAGGCCATAACTTTGAAGTTCTACTACCAGAAATACAATATTACGTAACGACGTATTCACGGATCTATGTGGCAATAATGACGTCAATATTGAAGCAGGTTCAGGAATATTCTGCCATAAATCTCAACCTACACTACGCTTAGAATGATTTACACACTTGTAGCGGTTAGACCGCCACATACAAAAACTACGAAACAAAAAAAAAAAAGACATGACGCCACACAATTCCTACATCTCGCAGTTAGAGTTTACTGAGCGAATAACATAGATAAGACTATCCGAAATCAACATATGGGCAGTTGCCCGCCAGACATAACAACCCGTCTGGTTGGAGGATCCTCCCTTTTCTATGGTGGATGAGTGAACTTTACACACTGTTCCTCATGCCCCTAAATTGGTGACCCCGAGTATGAACGTCAAACGCAGCCTTCGTGTAACAACTTCAGCGTGACGTCATCATCATCACTCCCGCAAGCTTTCGTGAGGCGAGTCACACAGCCAGCCAGCACCCACGGCTTCAACGGGTATCCTGACCAGCAGCATGCAGCGAACGCGCATTCCTGGTCATCACCCTCAGCCACATCACCCCGACTCACAGGGGAATCACCGCAATCACCTCAATCACCGCAATCTCCTCAATCACCGCAATCACCACAATCGCCGCAATCACCGCAAACAGTTCTGACCCACCGTGAACTGTGCGGCACCCGGTTCCGACTCACTAGAACCACAATCACCATCGCCGCAATCACTGCAGACAGTTCCGACCCACTGTGAACTGAGCGGCACCCGGTTCCGACTCACTGGAACCACAGCTGGCACTGTGAAGCATCGCAAGATCCAAGACTCAGCCCACTATCGACCTTCGGTCTCCGGAGGGGAGTGATGTAGCGGTTACACCGCGACATACAAACTACGCAGCAAAGACATGACGTCACACAATTCCTGCATCTCGCAGTTAGAGTTTACCAAGCGAAAAACATAGATAAGACTATCCGAAATCAACATAGGGGCAGTTGCCCGCCAGACATAACAACCCGTCTGGTTGGAGGATCCTCCCTTTTCTATGGTGAATGAGTGAACTTTACACCCTGTTCCTCTTACCCCTAAATTGGTGACCCCGAGAATGAACGTCAACGCAGCCTTCGTGCAACTACTTCAGCGTGACGTCATCATCATCACTCCCGCAAGCTTTCGTGAGGCGAGTCACACAGCCAGCCAGCACCCACGGCTTCAACGGGTATCCTGACCACCAGCATGCAGCGAACGCGCATTTCTGGTCATCACCCTCAGCCACATGGCACTCTGAAGCATCGCAAGATCCAAGACTCAGCCCACTATCGACCTCCGGTCTCCGGAGGGGAGTGATGTAGCGGTTAGACCGCCACATACAAAAACTACGAAACAAAAAAAAAAAGACATGACGTCACACAATTCCTACATCTCGCAGTTAGAGTTTACTGAGCGAATAACATAGATAAGACTATCCGAAATCAACATATGGGGCAGTTGCCCGCCAGACATAACAACCCGTCTGGTTGGAGGATCCTCCCTTTTCTATGGTGGATGAGTGAACTTTACACCCTGTTCCTCATACCCCTAAACACTTACTTTTGAAATGTCTTAACGAGAAAGCCTTGCTTAGATAATTAATAGATGCTGTGGTCCTAAAAAATTTTTAACTCCAAATTTTTTATCCTGTATGTATTTAACTATACCAGACCAGTGACCCATACTTGCTTCGCACGGCAATAATTTACTAATGCGCAATGTTAAAACATCGAGATTTCTGTGCCAATTCTAAGTAAAATATTAATGTATTATACACAGTAACCTTCCGGAATAAATTCTCTAAATGATCGTGAAAACCGCATTAAATTCCATTGTGTAGTTTAGAAGTACAACGCAGTCACACGACAGACACGAAAAGTTTTAGAGCCGCCCCCATTGGGTCTCTGACTTGGCTTCACTAGTAAAGAGATAGATGTAGAAGACGTAAGATATTGATGCAGCGTTATATAGAATCAACTGTCCAAGGGTAGCTGAAAGTCACTCAAAGGAAACTGTAAAGATGATTGACTCCCCAGCCATCGGTATATGCTTGTCGCTTGGGACACAGGAATATAAGGAATATAATATAATTATATATATAAACTAAGGTTTTTTTCTCAGAAAATTCTTTTCGGTTATGGTTCAACTATTGCTTTAAGTTAGCAGCAAGATCTGATAAAAACAAAATTAACTTACAGACACGTTTAATTAAAATTCGTTACCTACCACGTGCAAGAACTCAGTCTCATTCCCAACATTTCGTAAAACCAAAGGTAAAAGTTTTAAACAAGAAAAAATATTGAAACGCACATATTATTTTTAAAACTACCAGTCATTTCAATTTTAAAACTCCAATATTTATGTGCTTCTGTTTTTTACCTTTATTAAAATCCTGACATAGTATTTCTACAGAGCATCTGCGATGCCACTCCCTTATTCCCGATATTGGCTGGAGATGCAGTAATCCAACACCTGAGACTGTCCTGGGATTAAAACGAAGCAGCATGGCGGAGGTAGGATGAACTCCTCGCCACAAATATGTAGATACAGTTTCCTATAAGACGTCGATTGCATACTAAATTTTGTGGTGGATTATTCTCCTTGCCGCATGAATATTATCACTCCTTACGTAATATTGTAGCCGTAGCTACACTACACAGTTATGTTTGTATAGACAGTACATGTTGTCCTTTTTCCAGTCTTAATAATTATATCAGGTTACATTTTTCAATTCCCTACTTCAATTTGGAATAAACACAAGTGGACTTTTGAAATAAAAGAATTGCTACTCCATAACTAAAATTGTGATGAGACTTTTAATGAAAAAATGGCGAACTAAACGAACAATTAACGGTCTTTTATTAATAATTTCATAGGAAAACCTAAGCAAAATTTTATTATTCTGTGTTTTCATAAAAAGCTCGTGGCTAAGTAATAACAGCCGCAAGGGTCGGTACATCAGGTTAAGCTACGCTTGCCGGGGTTGCTCTGTGGATCTTTATATCACTGAGATTTCTCTGTGCCTTGGAAAGCACGTTAAGCCGTAGGTCCCGGCTATCATTCATGGATCTTTGACAGTCGTTACGGGTTGTCAGAAGCCCGAAAATCTGACAACCAGCCTTATCAAAGGGAATTACTTAGTATTATTTCTCAGTTACTGGGTTGTGGAGGTCAGATAGGCAGTCGCTCCATGTAAAATACTGGTATTCAGCTGCATCCAGTTCCAGTCAAGCCGACCCTATTACAGTTGGGAAAAGACTAGGCAGATTGATTGATTGTGATTTCATTAAAAAAGAACCCAGATGTTAATTTCTCCATCCCTTGTCACTGTGACAATTTAGTCAGACAATTACAATAGGCATTCAACTTCCGAATCATTTAATTCTGCGGTCATATTTCTGAGTTTTATCCTCGTCATATTTTCCCTAAAAAAATGTCCGTTTGTCTGTGAAATAGTGAAAAAATGTGTAACAAAGATGTTACAAGAACCTTCTAAAGAAAACATGGAATTTCTTTGACCCCTCCAAAATTTAGAAATTATTCTCTCAAAAAAGAAAAGATGAAAAGAGAAAAATTGAATTACTATACGAATTTGAAATCTCTGTGATGTTTGTTTGCGGCAATGGAAAAAAAGTGAATGCATTAGATGTCCCACCCCTAAAAAGGTGTCTCACATTCAAAGGTGAAATTCTTGGACCCTCTGCTTGCACTACTCATGAATATTTTAGCGACGTGCTTACGATATACGTAAAGTGGTGAATATGCTCTCAGATAATATCGCAGAGTTTTTTCAAATAACGTAAAGTACGTACATTTCCTGGATATGAGGATATGGGATACCTACAGAACAAAATCAAATAAACCTCTTTGAGTATGAAAGGAAAACTGTGAATAATTTAAAAGAAATATTGTGAACTGCAGGCGCAATTGAACCAGTTATCTATTCAAACGATATTGAGCCTTATTTTTGTACTTTTTGGATGACGCTAGATATTTAATTGCACGAGAAGAAATGTTGATACAGAGACATATCTGCATATAGCTGTCTTTGTCTCCGTTTCTTGAGCATGCTCCTAATAAGTAGGTTAACTATATTGGATTTTCATTCGCATGCAAATACTGTGTTAGCAGTGTGAGGATACATACATGTTCAGCAGATTTGTATAAGGAAGCTGTTCAAATATAGATAGGTCAGATGCTTGTGTCTGAACAGACAAACATATTGCCTTGGGTATTGCCGAAATTCTATTTTCTGTTATTCTTGGAGAATTTGATATCTGAATATAAAATTTCAGTTTTAAAGGAAATTGACAACTGGGAGTTTAGAAAATAAAACTAGAGGATTTGAAAATCCATTGTGAAGTAGAGTGTCCTGCAAATTCTATTAGTTTATGAGAGTGTTTTCCCAGCTTATCTCTTTTACCGTGTATGTATGTTTTTTATTATACACAAAAACTAATTCATTTGAACTTCAATTTTGTTTTATTGTGAATCTATCCAATAGATTAGTTCAATCTCATTTAAAAAATACGACAATATTGAAAACACTGGTAACACCAGTGCATAGGAGTATTTTGAAATGTCTAAAGGTTTTCAGCCGGCTAGCTACGAGTATATTAATGAATATTTAGAAATAAAGTATTTGATGGAATTTTTGTTTGTGGACTGGGAAATTCATTAGTTGGATATATGAAAACAAACGTACTATCTGTTTCCCGCGAGTTCGTATGCGATCTCCGTTCAGTGGTTTAGGCGTGTATAGGTAACAGATATAGACGGACAGATAGACGAGATACTTTCACATTTGTGATATTAGTATGGATACTATAGATTGACGACCCCACCCTGGGTACCTACATAGCAGAGATGATTTGACATTTCGTCTAGTTTTTAACACCCAAAAACCTCACCAATTCAAGAAATCCTTTTGTTAACGCTTAATAACACAACCACAGAACAATTTAACATTGGACGATTAAAAACTGGAAGTACGTGTTTTTGTGGCAATAACAACCTTGGTAATTAACCACTGAAGTTCAGGAAAATGGATGGTAAACATTTTTATGTTCAAAACTCTTGTGATTTTTCTTCTTAAACCCTCGTTATGCTGACCGCATTTCTGTATAGATTTCATCGAATTATATTTTTATTGGTGTAGTTGGAGACTGGGATAGGGATATTGTGCTTATAGCTTAAGTTGTCTGACTGAATGGCTTGGAATAAATAAAACAAGATGACATTTCTGTAAAATGTTCTTATATTCTGTATTTATGTATACGGTTTCGTTCACGTATAGTCGAGCACGTGTCACTAACACTTTGATGTTGAGCTGATCTAGCGCACTACGGAGTTTTGATAGAGAGTCCACCTTAAACTGGTTTGGATATCACTGACGGCCGGCCTACTGTACCTAAGTTTTCTTGCCTGATGATGTATAAGCATCATCTACCTAGCCTTTTCCCAACTATGTTGGGGTTGGCTTCTAGTCTAACTGGATGCAGCTGAATACCAGTATTTTACATGGAGCGACTACCTATCTGACCTTCACAACCCAGTTACTGGGTACACGATACCCCTTGGTAAGACTGATTGTCAGACTTTCAGGCTTCAGCCTCCCGCAACGACGGTCAAAGATCTACCAACGGTTTAACGTGCTCTGCGAGGCACGAAGGCGGCTCGACACGTAATAGATGATCACCCATCCACGAACTGACCGCGGCAAGCGTAGCTTAATGTGCGGCTGTTATTGTTTACCTACGACCCCCTAAGTTTCAATGTCGGCTAGTTCTAATGTAGTCTGGCTAGTTACGAACTCGAACGGAACTCTCAATCATGAGTTCACCAACCGGCAAAAGTGCGAGTCAAACTCGAAAAAATATTGTAATAAAGTTAGTTCACGAACAAAAAAAGTAATATCTAAGTTGGAAGACAGCCCACATGCGGTCTCTGTAAAACTAGAAAGAAGCCACAAAACTGATAAAGAAACCGATTGCACACTTGCTAATGAACACACTACAATATCTTTTAATCAAGTCGGTCCAACAGCCAGCTGGAACAAAGAAAATGTCCCAGTAAAAGAATATAACAGTAATCACATACGTTAATTTAGTTCCTATATACCGGCCTGTTTAATTATTCATCTCATTAGAGAAGTTCTAGGCGTTCCTTTGTAGATAGTTGGATCGGGTGCTCTGTCGATAGCCTAGTTCCCGGCAAACTTCCGGGGTAAAGTTTGGAGAATATGTGTCGTACCCAACTTAATGTCTTCCAATTGAGAGTCAAAGATAATATATTCGGAGTATTGGAACTGCCAAACGCATTGTTTGCTTGCTTATTGTTTTGAGCGCATTTGGGGAAGCAAATTAATTATGGCTATCATATTTTTGCAAAGCAAATTATTTATTGGTATTATTTTTCGATGCAAGATTTGTAGTAGAATATTCATTTGTAGAGGATTTAATTGAACAGTGAATAGTAAATTCTAATGCTGCATGTCATTGTATTCAAAATGATTTCATCATAATCATAGGCATAATCTGCCTAGATTCTGCCTAGATAATCTAGTATTAAATTGAACATAATATTATTGCTATTTGAACGGCATGAATACTACAAATCTTTTTATTAAATAAGTCCTGGGGTTGTATTTTTTTGAGTATTTTCAATCAATTTATTTCACGGCCTATGGTTGATTTTATGAAAATATTTATTGTTTAAAATTGAAAAATGATTATGATTTACTGAAAAGGGGTTTGAAGATTTTTGTATGGAGGGTGGCCCTAACATGATGGCGCCATTTTGATTTTTTTTCAGAATCGCGGAAAAAATCGAAAGTTACATGTTTAGATAGAGGACACTTATACAAACTAAAAATGTCATATGACATAATATCCTAAAGCGTCAGGTTTCGGAATAATTCACCAAAATATAAGTCAAAAACTGAACCCAAAAACAAGGATTTTTTTGTTATTTTCCCTTCAGGTAAGTATATTGAACTATGAAAACATAATTGCATCATGTATAGGTAATATTTTAGTTAAGAGCGAAAGAGACAAAAATATATGTATACCCTCCGCCGAATGAGGACGTATGTTATATGGTATATGTAATATATGGTGCATGGCATGGACGCGACACCAAGAAAATCCTATTCAGCCTCCCACTGCCTTCTTGGATGATATTATTTATACCGAATATGATTAAAAATCTTAATGTTTTATCCACTAGGTGTAGTCAATTAATTCATGTGTAAATAACTTAATCAACATGAAGTAACTACAACATAAATACCTAAATAAATTCGAAAAAATTGATATTTTTATCTTTGAATATCTCAGAAACGTGACGCTTTATGATGTTATGTTATATGAAGTTTTATGTTTGTATAAGTGTCCCCTATCCAAATATATGACATTAATTGTGCACCTTGATTTTGAAAAAAAATAAAAATGGTGGCTGATTTTAGGGCCAAAATCTTCAAACCCCTTTAATACGAACGTAAAACCCAATTGATATCAAAATCGATTTTTTATCAGAATATTGATATATTATTCGCACAAATACTAAAAATTATTTCATAACTTAGTACAGTACCTCGTTTAGGCGCAAAATGTCCAATTCGCAAAATGTCCAGCGGTCGAAAAATGTCCAGTTCGCAGAATGTCCAATTCGCAAAATGTCCAATTCGCAGAATGTCCAATCCGCAAAATGTCCAATTCGCAAAATGTCCAGCGGTCGCAAAATGTCCAGCGGTCGCAAAATGTCCAATTCGCAGAATGTCCAATTCGCAAAATGTCCAATTCGCAAAATGTCCAATATTCATCATAACGTGGTTACCTCATCAATCAAGAGCTGGACTTTAATAAAAAACGTTATTTTTTGTTAAAATCAGGTTTATTTTTATCACATTTCTTTTAATATCTACAACATAAAAAAAAAAATACAGCGCGTCAGGGACATCAACGCGATGCCAGTTACCATGGATGAATCCATGGTAACACATGATTCGTAAACCCCTGCGCTGAAATTTTTCGCCGGTTATTAAAAAAAATCTGCTCTGTTTCATAGAAAAGTATATATCAATACCTACGCGGTCAAAATGTATGGAACAGCCGTTTTTTTTAAATAACTGACAAAAAAATTCAACGCAGGGGCGTTCAGAATCATGTTCTGAATCTATGGTAAAAGGCTTCGCGTCAATGTCCCCTGCCACCCTGTATACGTTATATTTTCATTCAATTGAGGCGACTTAACTTTTTTTTTATGTTGAATTTATGTCCTGGAGTTGGGATTATATCGAGGGGTTCCGGGCTAATTGTATTAAGCGACACTCTGAGCGATATAGACTTTTATACATATTTGGAATCAGCGAATTTTTCTGCGTCATTTGAGCTGGGTTTGGTGACGATCGGAGCACTTTTTTGTCGCTTAATACAACCGCATTTTTGGGCCCATTTTGGACTGCAATGTATGAAGCGACACAAAATATTGACAAATTTAGGAACTGTGTACTTAAGCTAACTACCAAATACCAGGCAGTCGTTTAAACTTTTTTTCCTGGAGCAACAATTTACAGGCAACGTACGTTAAAGCATTTAGCCTGGCTTTATAAATATATAGAAATGTGGCTTCATACAATTAGCCTCTTTGTTAAATTCTTATCCAGTGTCGTTTAATACAATTAGCTTTACCTTATAAATATACAAGAATGTCGTTTAAGACATTTAGCCTCTTTGTTAAATTCATACCCAGTGTCGATCCATACATTTAGCTCTGTACATGAAATGTTAGATGTTGTCACTTCAACCATTTAGCTTGCAGTAGATAATGATATGTCGGTCGCATGAACTATTTAGGATTTCAACAGTAAACATTTAAAGATTATGGTTAAACCTATTTTTTTTATTCAATATTTGATTTGCAGTGTCGTTTCAGTTATAACAAAAGTATAGTTCTAGTACTTCAAACAGTTTATCTTAAACGGACTAAGAATAGTATACACATACAATTAAACTTTTATATCGTCCGCGTAGCTGATATTATTAATACAAAGCCCATCAATGTGACACCCGACATTTGTGTTGCTGAGTTCAACGATCAGCTGATTTATGTACAAATTAAAGAGGCTAGGTGAGGTTATTCCCCCCTGCCTCACCCCGCATTTCAATCGGTACTCCTCAGATAGTACCCCCGACCACTTTACATGGTTAGTCTGGTTTTGATACCAGTACCTGAGCAAAGATGTTACTGCACTGTCTACATCAGTTTCCCGGTACAGCTTATCCCATAGAATGTCATAAGACACCAGGTCAAATGTCTTCGATAAATCGAGGAAGCAAGCATTGACCGGTGTCTTCCTATCTGCATAGTACTGGACGGTCCGCTTGAGTCACAAAATGGCAGTTTCTGTCGATAGACCGGGCCTAAAGCCAAATTGTGCGTCATGCAATTTTATGGGACTGGCCATATGTGTATCAAACAGACAGTCCAGCACCTTAGCTGTAATAGTAGCCAGGGAAATTGGCCTATAATTCGACAGATTTGCCACATTCCCCGTTTTATTCTTCACTATCGGGACAACTATGGTTTTCATAAGATCATTCGGTAGGTAGGAGTGTTTTAAGCACAACGAATTAAACATTATTATGTCACCCGATACACACAGCCGCTTAATAAGGCGGCTGTGTGTATCGGGTGACATAATAGCTTTGCAAGAAACTTGGTTGATGCCTCACGACTTGGCATTTCTTGGCAGTATACATGACGATTTTGCTTTCACCGGGACCTCTGCGGTAGATACATCGGTTGGTGTACTTCGAGGGAGACCTTACGGAGGAGTAGCACTGCTGTGGAGGAAAAGTTTATTTTCATCGGTGTCTGTTGTACCTTGCAATAGTGTTCGTCTTACAGCTTTAACAGTGCAATTGTGTGAACAAGAAATACTAGTATTTTCGGTTTATATGCCTACTGACTGTAATGATAACTTAATTGAATTTACGGACTGCTTAAGTGAAATGAATGCAATTACCTATAGAAGATAGGAATATCCAATCTGTGTTTATGTTAGGAGACTACAATGCGCATAGTAATGAATTGTTTAAATTAGTTGTTAAAATTTTGTAATGAACAATATTAGACTTGCGCGGATATTGAACTCCTACCGCTAGATTCGTTTACTTTTGTGAGTGAAGCGCACGGGTGCAAACGGTGGCTCGACCATTACGTCGTGACACTCGTGACTGAAGCCGCGCGTCGCACAATATTGCATGATAGTTTTTGGTCTGATCATTTGCCTTTACAAATGGACTGTGATTTAAAAATAATTGAACCTAATATTGTACTGTACTACCGAATGCGAGTGTAAACAATGTTTTATGGGGGGAAAGGGACTTAAACCAAATAAAATTGTATGAAGAGTTATGTCACTCCGCTTTGCGTAAAATAGATTTTCCCCCGGAATTATGTAGCTGTGCGGAATCAACCTGTGGGGACCTAAATCACAGATCTATTTTAGATGATATGTACAGGAACATAATTAGTATATTGACAATGTCTGCTAAACGTAGTTGTATATTTATTAAGAAAAATAAGTACAAACCTTTGACAGAGTGGAATAAACATGTTAAATCCGCTCACAGTGAGGCTCGGCTCGCGTTTCAAATATGGTGTTTATGTGGGAATCCGATTTCAGGGAAAGTCTTTGATAAAATGCGGGAAACTCGAAAAGTTTTTAAATCTAAAATAAAATGGTGTCGTAATAATCAAATGCAAATCCAGATGGACATAATAGCCGAACATCATAAGAAAAAGGATTTCAGCAAATTTTAAAAATACTAATAATATGAAAGTAAGAAAGAAAGAAAGAATGAAAAACATTTATTTGGACACAGTTCGTGAAACACAAAAGACAACAAATAAAAAAGAACCCCAATTGCAACCCCTTGTCTATAGCGAACATTTTCATGAATCACTACCAAGTTGATCCGCCACGGAACCTAAGTTCTTCTGCGTCACCGTGTGTGCCCAGCGCTGAGAGGACTTCCCCATTACTGTTCTCTGGCAGAGAAGTTGCAAATGTCATCAAAAACATGGTAAGGGGTAAGTCTCCGGGACATGATCACCTCAGCGTTGAACACCTACGGTATGCGGGTGTTCACTTGCCGAGGGTGTTGGCTATGTTTAATTCGTTGTGCTTAAAACACTCCTACCTACCGAATGATCTTATGAAAACCATAGTTGTCCCGATAGTGAAGAATAAAACGGGGAATGTGGCAAATCTGTCGAATTATAGGCCAATTTCCCTGGCTACTATTACAGCTAAGGTGCTGGACTGTCTGTTTGATACACATATGGCCAGTCCCATAAAATTGCATGACGCACAATTTGGCTTTAGGCCCAGTCTATCGACAGAAACTGCCATTTTGTGTCTCAAGCGGACCGTCCAGTACTATGCAGATAGGAAGACACCGGTCAATGCTTGCTTCCTCGATTTATCGAAGACATTTGACCTGGTGTCTTATGACATTCTATGGGATAAGCTGTACCGGGAAACTGATGTAGACAGTGCAGTAACATCTTTGCTCAGGTACTGGTATTAAACCAGACTAACCATGTAAAGTGGTCGGGGGTACTATCTGAGGAGTACCGATTAAAATGCGGGGTGAGGCAGGGGGGAATAACCTCACCTAGCCTCTTTAATTTGTACATAAATCAGCTGATCGTTGAACTCAGCAACACAAATGTCGGGTGTCACATTGATGGGCTTTGTATTAATAATATCAGCTACGCGGACGATATGATGTTGCTGAGTCCTTCGATCAGTGCTCTCAGGTGCCTTCTGCGAATTTGTGAGAGTTATGTGGTGGCTCAAGGACTCAGGTATAATGCTGAAAAGAGCGAGTTACTTGTGTTTTTAAAAGCACGTGGCAAGATAGGTAGGTACACCCTATGTATGTACCTTTTAATTTATCAATGTTCAAACTTCATTATTCAAGTATGATTACAAACAATTTATTTTAAAAAAAATCAGTCGCATAAACTAATTAGCCTTAGATTAATAAGTTTAAGATATGGTATTTAAATCAATTAGCTTAGGTTTGAAATATGACCAACTCTTTGATTGAAGCACTTAGCTTACAGCCATTATTTGCATGCCTAGGCGGTTAAGTCATTTAGCTTGGAACAAGAAATAATAAACCTAGGCGGTTAAGTCATTTAGCTTGGAACAAGAAATAATAAACCTAGGCGGTTTAGTCATTTAGCCTGGAATAAGAAACAATAATCATAGGGGGCTAAGTCATTTAGCCTGGAACGAAAAAAAGTAAAATATGGGTCATTTTGTATTAAGCGACATTTATCTTCGTTAAAAATAGGAATATTAGAAAAAAAAAAAAACTGATTATGGGGAATATGTTATAAAAACAATAATATCCTTCTTTTTTAAAAAATAATGCGATTTGCTAAAGTTATTATTTTTTTTCTAAAAATCGAATCTTTAAACTGCTCTGGTGTAAAGTTTCAAAAATGTCGGTTAATACAAATAGCCCGGAACCCGTCGATATATTATATTTTATGTTATATTTTCATTCAATTTTTAAGGTGACTTACTTTTTTTTAACGTTGATTTTATGTCCTGGAGTTGGGATTATATATTATATTTTATGTTATATTTTCATTCAATTTATATGGCGACTTACTTTTTTTTAACGTTGATTTTATGTCCTGGAGTTGGGATTATATATTATATTTTATGTTATATTTTCAGTGAATTGAGGCGACTTAACTTTTTTTTTATGTTGAATTTATGTCCTGGAGTTGGGATTATATATTATGTCATATTTTTATTCAATTGTTAAGGCGACTTACTTTTTTTTAATGTTGATTTTATGTCCTGGAGTTGGGATAATATTTATGTTATATTTTCATTAAATTTTACGCGACATAACGTTTTTTTTTTATGTTGAATTTATGTCCTGGACTTGGGATTATATATTATATTTTATGTTATATTTTTATTCAATTGTTAAGGCGACTTACTTTTTTTTAATGTTGATTTTATGTCCTGGAGTTGGGATAATATTTATGTTATACTTAGATGTAGTATCAGTAAAATTCGTGAAACCAATCACCATCCGATATGAGTGCGCCTTCAAAATTACCAATTTTTATTACTGCTATAGGTTAAAATGATCTTTAACTCAATAACTTGTAAAGTCATATAACCAAATACATTCGTAAAATTTAAATGTAAGAACGCACATTTTCAAAATGCTACATCTAAATTGTGTCGTAATGTAACTTGTTATCAACTACAACAGAAATAAATCCAGATATCGATATCAAAAACAAAACACGTGACCATTCCATGCAACCTTCAATCAATTTAAGCGGAGAGTACTGTCAGAGTTCAGGCGGGCATAACATATCGTCCGTCGGGGACAGACGGACGGACGGCGTATAGTGGCGTGACGAGGGGTACGTCAGTAGCATCCCAGTCAATTCTGTTTATAGCAATTCATTTGTTATCGCACAATCACAATAACTTGGTAACATGATCGTGTTGACTTCCTTTTGTTTGGAGGAATGTTCGAGAATCTACACGTCATGTTTGATGGATTTTATTTTGGGGATTTTTTCTTTTGTATTCTCTTCATTTTGTTTTTCGAGCGACGGGACGGTAATACTTTCTGAAGTTTTCGGTTTTAAAAGAAAGTTCTGGATTTTTTATTTTATCAAATTTATTATTTGTAGCTATTTACTATTTAAAAACACATGCATATGTTTTTTAATTAGTATGTATCTACCTACCTACATTAAATACTTAATATGAAGCTTACTTATTTTTGCTTACGTACATAATTATAATACAGCCTATTATTTTTCCCACTGCTGGGACACAGGCCTCCTCTCTGTGAGAGGGAGTGGGCCGTAATCTGCCACGCGGGCCCGGTGCGGGTTGGTGGATGTCACATGTCTTCGAATTTTTTGGTTCTAAGACATGCCGGTTTCGTCACGATGTTTTCCTTCACCGTTTTGAGAGCAGTAGTGATGAAATTATATACACAAAGTAAAGCGCCTGCTTGGGTTCGAACCCACGACCTACAACCCGTAAGTCGGGGCTAATACCACTGGACCACCACTGCTCTCTACTTTTGCTTACTTAAAATTAATAAATACTATAAATACATTATAATTAATAAAAAAAAAAAAACTGTCAGGCAACTTATGTGTGCTGTATCGATATGATGTTCTTTGTTGTACAGTCCTAGACTTATTACTTATATTCAGTAGTGAAATCTCCGAACAAAATAACATAAAAGAGAGGTTTCATTGAAAAGGAATAAAATAAATAAATCTTTAGACGATCTGATAGAAGTGCGATTAACCCCTTGAACAATCTCTTCTATTGTTACACTGAATTGGATTCATCGGCTGTAGGTACTATAATTACAGTTGAAGCAGCTTTCAACATCGCACAATAGATTACTCAGAACATTAATCTTGAAGCATTGAAAAGTGCACCGTTCAAGCCCTTTGCATACCCTTCACGAAATCGCAAACCAATTTAGCGTGAAAACAGAGGGAAGGAGTCGACAGTCGACGGGACAGAAGCAAACAAGTTCAATATCGTAGCGAAAGAACAATAGGGAGTGTGACGTGACAAATGACGTGCAGGTGTCACGCCCGTGTTATCGGCACGCCGCAGCCGCGAGACGCCGTGATTGTGAATACGCTATGATTAAACCCCGTGGACTAGTACACGCCTAAAGTCTGAAGCGTGTTAAAAGAGAGAGACGGGTTAAATTGGGAAAGTTTGAATTTTGGGATCAATTAGGAGAGAAGGAATAACAAGGAGTGTGACGTGACAAATGACGGCAGGTGTCACGCGGCGTGTTATCGGCGCGCCGCAGCTGTGGAGCTCCGCCGCGTTAGTGAATATGCTATGATTAAAGAAAAATACGCATAAAATTTTGTGGCTCCGAAAACTCTAAAAATGTCGATATTTTCGCACGTTCTTCAGTCTTTTAGGCTTTTGTTGTATAGTATAAAAGGATAAAACACGTAACAAAAGCTAAGGGTTTAGGGTTGCGTTAATCCGGCCTTGTTATTTAAAGAAGAGCCCGTCTTTCCTTCAAAACAAGATTTAGTATAAGGCCTTATGAAGTGCTGGTTTTATTACACATAAATTGACAAAGCTTTATCTAGATAAACAAAATAGTTTTAGAACAGAAATTCAGCAAACAAAGCCGATAAATCATTAGTAGATCAATACCCAAATACTTAACTTTTCTCAAAGTCAGAACATCAGATACGTCAGTCCAAGATACCGTAATATCAAACCCCCGCGAGGGAGCGTGACAAATGTCATGCGGTCGCGACTTTACAAACGTCAAGTTCTTATCAGTGCGCTGAAATGAAGCAGTAAGTATGGGCTTGAGGCTTCCTTGTTTGCTAACCTGTCGGAATGAGAATTAACATTGTGTAAATGCGATTTGCCGTGACACCGTGACGTGACAAGACCGGTTTAGATAAGTTGGCGGTAATTTTGTTATTATTGTAGCTAATCCGAGGTGGATTAAAATGAAATATTATTGCGGGTATTTTGAAATGACATTACAGTGAAACAAAGCTTAATTATTTAAGGACTAGTTAAATATTTTAGATATTATGTAAATTTGTAATGAGATCATGATTGTGTATTATTGTGTCAACCGTTTTTATGGCCTATTGGTGATTCGCCTTAATTTACCCTCCCGAATCGATACTTTTAAATAATAAAATTATTTTTCTTGAGGCAATTTGCGCGATATTAATTTATTTGTAGGCGAATCGACAACTAGAAATTGTTTCACCTACACACAAAAATTAACTTCGTGCGAATCGCATTTAGAAAAAATGATATGATTGTGTCGTTTCGAGCGAATCACCAATAAGTCAATTAAATTAGTGAAAGTTTCTAATATTTTATAGCTTTTATGCACTTTACTTGCACTGTGGAACCACACAAAGCGTACTTGTTTGCAGACTTGTTTGTTGAAACCCTACTACGTGTAAGCGTGATTTGTTGCGACGCTGATGGTGTTATATAATTGTTATTGCGACATTTATCTGAGCATAATTCAGGTTGGGGTTACACTTATTTCTGGTCCTTGTTTCTATTGGAATTAAACTGGTTTTACGGAGTTGTCTCTTGCAATAGAGTGTAGAGGACTGCTTAAGAAATGATTGTGTGAATCGTGCCAACTGACAATAATTCTATTATTTACTAGCATCCCCTATTTTTTTCTAGCACGGTTTGTATGAATTGACAAAACATCGAGATGTCTTCATTATTGTCAGTTTAAAATTAATGTATTTAGAGAATAATATTCCGGAATACATTTTCTAAATGATGGTGAAAGCTGCATTATAATTCGTTGCGTAGTTTAGAAGCACAACGCGGTCACACGGACAGACACGAAAGTTTATTATGAATAAATATAGATCATTCCTGTGAAAATAATAAATACTGATTCATATTGGGCACGTAAAGAATAAGGAGGCAGTAATTTTAGAAACCGAAAAACTTTTTTTTTCATTAATGCATTAACTATGTTGCATGCTAACAAATGGTATATTTGCATGGAGAAAATGAGAAAAATAAAAGACTTATTTATTATTATTATTTATTTAGAAACGCGATAAAAAGAAATGCGCTTGCTTTCGAGCCTAATATAGCTTCACTTTCGGTCAGTCACGCAAATGCCAGTTCATAATCAACGGATACGGCTGAAATGAGCCCATTGAGGTTAAATGTTTGTCAACCTGTCTGTGAAACATACGCACTGGCCGATGCAATGTGTGGCGATACAATTATTACACGTTGTGCGAGCGTAGCACCTAAATAGGAGTTTAAAATTGTCTAGAGGACCTACACAAAATTAAATTCTGTGATAGAATTTCATTTTGTTTCTTAGGATATTATTAAAGTAAAGAAAAGAAAGAAAATATATTTATTTGCGGTAAACATGACGCAAAGAAAGAATACAAAATAAAAAAAGAAACAAGTTGACGGAAAATATGCGTCACATCCACGCAAAACGGCCATCGCTCAGCATAATGCTACGACCCTATGATCGACAGAGCCCCATCGCTGGTTTTCAGAGATAGCCAGCGTTGACGTAATGACGTCGACCGGTGCAGCATACAATGAGATATAATTATGATATACAAATAAAATAAATATACAAAAAAAATCAAAGTGTATTGGATTAATATATATAGGCTACCGAAACGCTTATGTCAGTCAAAATGTATTGGATTGACATAGGCTACCGAAATGTTTATGCCAATCCTGTTGATGGTCGTCGAAATGCTTTGCAAGCGATCGTCACTTGTCTATTGCCTCTGATATGGAATAAATAATCAATTATGAACCAGGGTTTTATATGCGATGTGGATGACAAAAGAGTTCGTCTACATTTCAGTCTTAACTACAGGAAAATAGGAAACTGCTGGATATACAGGCTTGGACATTTCTTCAGAAGGTAAGGTGAAAACCATTGCTTTTTTCCAGCCTCCTGGGAGGATAACTTATAAATCGCCCCAGCCTCATCTAGCAGCAACAAGGTGAACCCAAAATATGTAGACCTTAGATTGTTTTGAGCAGAATATGTCGCAGCTATCCTGTTTAGTCCTAACAAAAAACAGAAGATTAAACTCTATAAATATTATCTCGCCTCATAAACGAAAAACAAACAACAAAACCAGAACCCATAAAACTTATTACACCTGCTACAAAGGACATCCTAACTGATAATATTATAAATGCTAAAGTGAGTTTATTGTTTCTTAGTTACGCTATCACGCTAAAGCTAAAACGATTTGTATGAAATTTTGCACATTGGTACACCATGACCTGGATTGGGACATGGGATACTTTTATCAAGATATTCTCACGGGTTCGAGACTACCTTCAGCTTTCATTAACGAGACACAATAGAATTTTAATTGTTATGCCCATCTGATGTCCACTTGAACAATCAAGCGGGTGATACCGCAGCTAGTTCTTAAACAAAACAGAAACAGTATCTTAGTACACCCATTTTTAACACGAAAATTTTGTTCTAGAACGAATCATGTTGGCTCACGGTGTTATCAGTGTGTCGTGTCGTGAGATAAAACTTTACAGACGTTTGCGGGAACGTTTCGGATAAATTAAATTCCTTCACGTTGAAGGAATAGTCAAATCGATGGTGCTCCGCAAGAAGCTTCGGCGAATTTTCTAGAACTATTTCCTATATCTTTATACTTTGCTGGTACGTTACGTACCTATGTGGTATTAGGTCTTTGTTTCAAGAAACTTACGTGCCATTTTTGTAAAGGAATTTGTTTATTGAAAGTTCGATATGAGCTTTCACTAATAAATAAATTCAGAATGGTGAAAATGATGACAACAGTTACCATTTAATGATTTTTCTTAAACATGCTTGGAAATTCGAGCATTATTTTGACAAGCGCCCGGCTGGCAATGTTTGTATGAAAATCCATATAACGGTCGTGTGCCGTGGCCGCTAAGGCCAAATAAATTACTATGAAAACTTATATCTGTAGAGTTATTTAAAAATGAAACGAACTTTGTACTTCAACCTACAACTACAACCAAGGAGGTAATTTATCAAAGATTTTAATTAATTTTCGATTTTGCTTGCAAATGGAGCTGTTTAAATTAAAGAAGAAACAAATGAACATATTTTCGCGTAAAAAATTATCGTTGTTCATCATTGATTCTGGAATTTAGAATTAATTTATTTAGGTTGAATTTCCGCGCATTATTTGAGAAAAGTATGGACCGAATGACGTATGTGTGCCTCGGCTTCGCCTCGGGCCACATTTTCACGATCGTCCATCAATGCCCCAGTTGCAGGCTGCGACAGTAATATACTATATTCCCATTTAATAAAATAGATGTAGGTAGGTAAACTAAAAAATTGCATCACCATTTTATTATTGTGTCGGGGCATTATATAAGTTAAGTTTTCTCATGTGGCTTAAGTAATAAGAACACTAATCAAGAGAAAAATCTTTAAGATTATTATATAAATCTTTAAGATTATGCTATGCGGGAATAGCAAACGGCAGACGAGAAGAGAAATCACCATAAAATAATACGTGCATAGCCTGCCAGGCTAATCCGTAAAAACTCACTTTCAAAGTCACATCTCTTTCCGCATTGCACCGTGTTAAAATAAAATATAATACGTACTCTTTATTAAGTACACTATAAGAATTGCAAATATAAATGTAGAATACACAGGGAATACACATTTACATATGGTGACACAATGGGCGGTCTTATCACTAAAAGCGATATTTTAAAACTCTATTTTACTCCAAATCTAGAAGGTGTTTGAATATGAATGTTTTACGATAAAAACTGCTGTTTCTCTACTGAAACGTAGAACCGACCGAACGTATTCTACTTCAAATAACGATTAATAAAATATTATCTGTAACCTGCAATAATAAATTATATCATCGTCCACAACAGATCTATAATTCGAACGCCTAACAGCCGTAAAATTCGTCGCGAAACGAAAACACGGCTCGTGTGTCATTGCGGTATAATGCATAATATTATTTCTAGAGGTACCTGAAACAACAGTTTAGCGGTATCTGGCGGTACCACGCGTTTTGTTACCTTTGTCCTGTATACTGTAACAGAAGTGGGAAATGCTAGATGTGTGCTCTGCTGTGCAGGTGCAGAGATAATGTGGGTTTTACTGAAATTATGATGTGTTGTTGTTATCCTTTATGGGCAGTTGCCGGAGAATGTAGAGTGGAAATTTTAATTTGGAGGCTTCGTGGAACTCAATAATTGTTGCGTGTTAATATTTTGTAGAATAACACAAACAATCTGCCTAGCCTTTTCCCAACTATGTTGGGGTCGGCTTCCAGTCTAACCGGATGCAGCTGAATACCAGTATTTTACATGGAGCGACTGCCTAGCTGTCTTCCACAACCCAATCACTGGGTATTACGGTACCCCTTGGTAAGACTGGTGTCAGACTTTCGGGCTTCTGATGACTCGTAACGACTGTCAAAGATCCACAAATGACAGCCGGGACCAACGGCTTAACGTGCTTTCCGTGGTACGGAGGAGTCTCAGTATGTAAAGATGGTCACCCATCCACTGACCTATCCCGGCAAGCGTAGCTTAACCTGATGGATCGACCCGTGTGGCTGTTCTTACTTAGCCGCGAGCTCGTCTTGTAGAATAACACGTAAACCAATTAAAATCAATAAAAGGAAAATTGTAGTTTTCAGCAACATGGATAATGAATTAAAAATCCGATTTTCAATCCGTTGGTAGGTCTATATTCAACAGAAACATTTTAATCTCACTCCAGTAAAGTAAACACAACTGAGTACTATTTACCACTTCTGTAAATCTCCGAGTATTTTCCTAGCACTTTACCTAAACACCAACAGGTTAACAAAGCGTCCTCGTTTCTCCTAACCCATTTACACCTGTACCGAATCGCGTTGATTCGATATAGCGGTAATGTAATGAAAGTGCAAACAACAGCCCACTAAAAGAATACACGCGGGGGTTAATTCAGGCGCGTGTTGAATTCTTCTCACGTAGTACGTAAGTAACGGCGTCTTCGCACCGAGCATGTGACACCTAGCGTTAGGTGCCGTGAAAAATGGTCCATTTCCCGACGCGAGGATAAATTTATCTTCCCGAGGACTATTGCGACGCGCCGCGTTATTCCTCTGTTAATATTCATTGTGGCACAACAACGTGACTTTTCCAGTCACAACCTCCTCTTTCTCGACTTTCCCCGATTCACTGCTTCAAACAAACACGTCATTTAATTCTTCATGTTTGCAATTCATATTTACCGTACGAGAACGTTAACTCGTTGCCAATTTTATTTATTCGTTATTTAATTCACAAAAATGGTCCAACCGAAATTTTAAACCGATGACAAAGGCCATGCACCGAAAATGTCACGCGACCGCAACGCCAAACCAATTAAGCGTATATCTGACTATAATTCGTCTCCACAGTGGGGTGGGTGAAACGGAATGAGGCGAAAATATGACAAAAATCGTGTTGAGACCAGACGACATTAATTCAATTGTCGCCGGTCAGAACGGATCAGCGTTAGACAGATCAACGTGAAATCTGATATTTGGCGGGGACGGACAATTTCCTTACGCGGCTAATGGATTGTGAGGGGTCGGCTTATGCGATTATTCATATTATTGCCATGTGTGGGGACATCCACTATTTATAGGGACATATATTGGGTCCACGTACACGCGTTCTGCTTATCGTCAGCTTTGGTGGCGACTGGCGACCCACCGTCCAATTTTTATTGATATTATTATGGCTGATTATATTGATACGTATAAAATACACTGACTAAACAGATCAACTGCGTAAAAGTGTTCCCATAATTACAATTCGATCGTTTCTCGATTGCGTTCTCATTAAAGGTCGGTAAAATACAATAGACGATGTATATCTAGTAACTTAATCCGCTTAACCGTTCTTAAAGAGTTAGAGAACCCTGTAAGAAATCGACACGTGTTTCGCCTCTCAACGAGGCATCCTCAGGACGACGATTGACCTTTTGCGAACTCGGACACGAAGTGTTATCAACGCGAGCCGAACGCAAAGTGAGCTTCAACCGCCCGTCACCCCCACTTATATAGGATCGCTTATCGGCCCACCTCGGCCGGGATCGTTATCAGTGCGATAAGCGAACAATCGCAACAATGCACTGAATAATATCGCACTGATAACGATCCCGGCCGAGGTGGGCCGATAAGCGATCCTATATAAGTGGGGGTGACGGGCGGTTGAAGCTCACTTTGCGTTCGGCTCGCGTTGATAACACTTCGTGTCCGAGTTCGCAAAAGGTCAATCGTCGTCCTGAGGATGCCTCGTTGAGAGGCGAAACACGTGTCGATTTCTTACAGGGTTCTCTAACTCTTTAAGAACGGTTAAGCGGATTAAGTTACTAGATATACATCGTCTATTGTGTTTTATGATGGATTTCCGCAAGGTCACGCCTGAGTCAATTAACTATCTGGTCGGTAAAATGTTAGGAAATATGAATTTTCACCGCCTAGGCAATGTTACATTGTTTATCTTGAAAATTTTCGATTTTTTTACGCAAAACAAAAGTAATGTTATGTAAAACAGAAAATAATAGTGGGTTCACTGTTTTTTGTTGTCTCTACTTAAGTTTCTTGACTTCTTAAAATTATCAAAATACGGCAGTGCTTTTTGCACGGTTTTAGTGATAAGTATTGTTTTTTTTTTATCAATCATCTACAAGATTTTTCTCAATCTGTTTTTTTCACTGACTGGTGAAACTCTTCATCTAGCCTAGCCAGAGGTTTTTTTTCGCTACTGCTTTAAGTTTTCTACATAAACTTACCCAAAAATCATAACACGATTTCCTGGTACCGATCCTTAATGCAAAATTTTGCTGTGGATTTTAATTTAACTTATCAACGACCATTTTTAATTGAAGGTTAATTTGCATCGTTATTTTGAATTGTTATTAAACAACGAAATAAAAGTATGATTTTAGTTTACTTTTTTCATCTCTTTATGACATGAAATTCATATTTTCTCTTATACCTTCACGGGCAAACACACTGAAAAATACAAGACAAGTTTTCTCAAATGAATATCTTCTTCATGCGTAAACTAAACATGTTATCGCTTGTACTATGTAAACTAACGACCTGTCCCTATTTCGCACGGTTTTTACATCTTCAAACGAGGCTACAACTTCAACTTCGAGGTTTCAAGTTTTACAATGTTTGTGAATATGATGTGAACACCATGTATCTACCACATAATTAATTTATCTGTCGTTTGCTCCACTTTAAATTCTTTTTACTTTATACAGTAATTTTATTCTAGGTGCATCGTCTTCACATATAATTATATAAATAATGTACCTATACAAAATATTGTAAAAACATTTTAAAATAGTAACGGTGGAGTTTCTTGCCCATTCTTCTCCATACGAAAACTACCTTTTGAAAGGGGCGGTAGAATCAATACTATATTTTGTAAATTTTGACGTTCAAAGGTTTCAAGGGCCTATTTGAAATAAATTATTTGACTTTGACTTTGACTATATGACGCTTTTGGCTACTTTGTATGAGTGTAGGTATTTTATGTCATTTTATTTGTAATGTGTGTTTTGTTTGTAAATTTTTTTTTCTTTTTCACAAAACATCGAGATTTCTTAAAATTATATGTAAGTTAAATAATTATGGTTTTTAGCACAAACTTTTCGGAATAAATTCTCCACGATGGTGAAAACCGCATCAAAATGCGTTGTGTAGTAAAAGAACTACGCGTCATACAGACAGACAAGAAATCCGATTTTAATTTATAATAATGTAAATGCAATAATGTTGCAAACCAGACTAAAATAAATAATTAAAGCTCTACACGATATCAGACCAACATCTTGCTGCGAGTCAACTGTCAAAAGATCATGCCTGCTTCGATGCGTGCTCTGCAAGTGTTTGTGACATTTAGCGATACAGTACCGAGCCGTGGTTCCCGACGCGTGCAAATTGAGTTTTCTGCTTCCCAGCTCCGCACTGATGCCGATTGACAAGTGAACAAGCCCCTTTATTAATTAATGTGGGTGTGCGAAACGTGTTTTATCTGTCGGGGATTTTTTTTGTTGCATTGGTTACTGTAGTTGATATCTTTCTGGCCAGTGAAAAGACTTAACTATGCGTCTTTTTATAGATAGATATGGACTCCTTCCTTGCTCTCTGCCTATTACTGAATTTCACGTTTTAGTACCTGCTTACTGTTTTATTATAGTATTGTTTTATTGCAGTAGTTGCATTACCTATAGTAGTTTATGAAACTGTTACATAATACAGTGTATGTAACAGCTGCTTAATAACTTAAGCATTGATAAAACAAGGATGTGATTTCATAATAATATCACACCAGTGTTTTAATACCTAGTTTAATCGAACATAATTAAGAGTATCGTAAATATGGCGCCCAAACTATACCGCCCAAATCTAACATTTCATCACAGAAAACTAAAATCATAGAAAACTAAACATAAAACAAACAAAAAATTGGTAGGTAAAGTGTGGTTTAGTAAAAAGTTTTAATTTCACGTGGATAGAGTCTGTATTTATGGTACTATTTTTTATTTCAAAATAAGAACTATGAGTATATATAAATAAAACTAATATTGGTATTGCTGATTTAATTGTTATTGTGCCTGTCAACAGCGGCAAGCAAGAACACGTAAATAAACCAAGTACCTACTTAGGAGTTACTCCTGTCATGATAGTTATGTAGGTCGAAGTGCAAAACAGTGCAAGCATTGATAGAGCTTGTATTACATTGCACCTATCTACTGGTATATTATAGATGTGTTGGAATAGGAGACCACCAGCGAAGTGCAATGAATATTTACGACTGAGTATTCAATTCTTTCGTACTGGCTCTTAATTAATGACATTGTTGTGATAAAGCGAGTCGGTAAGGTACTGGCTAGGTGCGCTGGATTTAACCATTAAAAGTTTAAAAAAAGCGGCCAAGTGCGAGTCGGACTCGCCCATGAAGGGTTCCGTAGCAGCAAGTAACATAATATAAAAGTTCTTGTAGTTCGTTAAAGGTAAATTGCGGTTTACGATTTATGACGTATTAAAAAAAACTACTTACTAGATCTCGTTCAAACCAATTTTTGGTGGAAGTTTACATGGTTATGTACATCATATATTTTTTTAGTTTTATCATTTTCTTATTTTAGAAGTTACAGGGGGGTCACATATTTTACCACTTTGGATGTGTCTCTCACGCAAACTATTCAGTTTAGAAAAAAATGATATAAGACACCTCAATATCATTTCCATAGATACCCCACACGTATGGGTTTGATGAAAAAAAAATTTTGAGTTTCAGTTCTAAGTATGGGGAACCCCCAAAATTTATTGTTTTTTTTTTCTATTTAAGTGTGAAAATCTTAATGCGGTTCACAGAATACATCTAGTTACCAAGTTTCAACAGTATAGTTTTTACAGTTTCGGAAAAAGTGGCTGTGACATACGGACGGACAGACAGACAGACAGACATGACAAAACCATAAGGGTTCCGTTTTTTGCCATTTGGCTACGGAATCATAAAAAGTTTTTTTTTGGTATACCAATCTTATTTGATTGCATATACTAGCGGACCTGACAGACGTTGTCCTGCCCAAACAGCTGCCAACCTACCGGATCCAATTGTGAATCTAAACCATCCAGAGACCCACACATTCGCACACAAAATCGGTCCACCCATTTAGGAGGAGTTCACTGACGTACACACGTGCAGAAGAATTATATACAGGGTGAAAGTTAATTCGTTTGCATCCTTTTAAGGGGTCATTGTACTCAACATTATGAACAACTTTCACTATGGGGCCAACCCTGAAATTGCGAAAACAAATCAGCTGTTCCCTACATTTTGACGAGCGATGCGAACATTATTATAAATGTAAATTACAAAAATTAAATTTCACAGTGCAGATAGAAAAAAAAGGCAGTCTATGACCTTGCATAAGCTGTAGAGAAATAAAACCTTCGTATATAAACGTAGTAAAAACTTTTTCATTTAAAACTTTTCAATTGGTTTCAGTTTTTAAAAAGAAAAACACTTTTACAATGAATTCAAGTCAAAATTATATCAGTCAACCGTTGGCAAGTTTTATTATTACAGGCCTATTAAACCGTTTATAAAACTATATTGTTACTTAATAAAACTTCCAAACTGCTTGTAAAAGCAGCCGTCGTATTGAGACATTAAAATCCTATCAAAAACTTTCAGTTTAGTTTAAGTGGCGATAGTTAGTTTGACTTCTAGACTGCCAAATAATAGCATAATTTGTCACGTCATTTTGAAATGTTGCTCATTAAAAGAGCTTTGAAATGGTTTTATAAGACTTACGACATTAAAGTGGTCTCAAACCTGCAGTCGATATTGTAGGTGGGTATACAATATAATTATGACATTATACTTAGTAGGTAACCGCTAGATGGATCTATAAACGAGAAACTTGAAAGATGGAAAAGAAAAATAACGTTGAATAAGAGAGAAATTCCGAGTCTAATAAAAATATGCCTTGTACTGCTGGACAGCGGATGGTCAAGCAGCTGAAAAAGAAACTAACTTATCTTCATAAAAGCGATTAAATAACGATACGTGGAAAAATTTGTTTTGAAAAAACGGCCAAGAGCGAATCGGACTCGCATACTACCGTACAATATTTAGCAACATACGCCGAAAACTACCTACACGTTTCTTGTATGGGGATGAAGACCCCTTAAATTTTTAACTTTATTTAATTTAATTATTTGTTGATATAGTGGCAATAAAAATTCATAATCTGTGAAAATTTCAACCGTCTACCTATTACGGTTCATGAGATACAGCCCGCTGACAGACGGACGGACGGACCGTACGCTTAGCAATAGGTTTCCGTTTGGCAAACTTCGGATGCGGAACCCCCAAAACGAAAATCATCTAACCGCCATCCACGGAGCTTTTTGAAATGCAAACAGTCTGTTCCCGACCTTACGGACCACGCTAGACGCAGCCACTAGCACTTAGGTTGGTGTTTACTTTGTAACACTGTTTACCTCATCATAGATTTTATAAGCGTAATGTTGTATACAGCAACTAAGTAACTTATGACCTGGGACAAGTTGATGGTATAAATAAACTTAATCTAAACCACTCTATATACTAATGTTAAGAAAACGCTCTTTTCTTGCTAATACTTTTAATCCAGACAACTGTACAATTTCACAATCAAACGAAGACTGACCATCCATTAAATTTTACCATTTAAAACGACTTTCGACCCCACCCAGAAATAACGATAATATCATAACCGTTATTTCTAAGTGTTGTCAAAGTAAAATAATACATTCAGTTGCCATAATGAAAATACATTTAAAAGTTTCTTACAATATTAATCATTTGTGCTTTGACAGTGTTGCCACAGTGGATATTATAAATCGATATTAAAATCATACATAGTTTTTTCAAATTAAATTAAAGAAATCACGACACTCGGCCATCCGACGGCGTGCTAACTCCGAAGCACGCATAATCACGACACTGAGGCAATACATCAAATAGCAAATATAAGTAACTATACAAAAAATATATAATCAAGATAATTATGTACAGAATACCTGCCCTGAGAATGTTACCAATTAATATTCCGTCAATAAATTTTCAAAACAGCTTTTGATAATGTAATTAAAACCTTAATAATGACATTAGTACTTTGACATTATTATGAATTCTTGGACATTGTAATTTTTATTTTGACATTATGATTTATTCTTTGTTCCTTCTAATTCTACACCAGCAATGGTAGTATATGTGAAACAGTATTTTAATGTAAGACCTTAATGTACCATGTACTCAGAAATAAATAAATACAATATAATATACTATACATTATACATTTGTGACAGGCAGTACCTATGCCTAACCTATCTATACCTGATAAAAGAGAAACGAGTATGCACTTCACATCACATCACATCACATCACTTCACTTCACTTGTATAAATCCTCTTGAACGAATCCTCCCGGCCACGAGGCGGCCAATCTCACCAGAGACCAGCCACGGGGCGGCCAATCTCAACAGACCAGTCACGGGGCGACCAATCTCAACAGAGACCAGCCACGGGGCTGCCAGTCTCAACAGTGACCAGCCAAGCAAGCAGGAGGCATAGTGCATAAGTGTGTGCATAAACAGATGCACGCTCTCCTGCTCTCCTACAGTCCGACGGGACAGCAACCTAACACGACCGGGTAGAGATCGGGCGCAGGACCACCAGCTTCACGTGCTTTGCGAGGCACGGGGTGTCCAACGTCCAATCGCCAGGCTGCTACTATGTAATTCCTAGTGGAAAAATCAAAGAACACCCTGCCCAACCTGGGAATCGAACCCAGGACCCCACGCTCAGCAACCGCACTCGCGACACGAAACCGACGGGGTTGAAACTAATTTTAACAACCATTTTATATTATAAATAAATTAATAGCAATTCGTGTTAATCGTTATTTGCCAGATTCTAAATTATAATTATTAAAAGTCTGACAAATCAATAATGAACTAGAGGATTTTTCAATTCCTAACGATTTGATGTTGATCCACGGTGTAAAGAAATGAAATGAATGAAACACCTATTTATTTTATTTAACTCTGGCATATTACTTTATTCCATCTTTGTTGAAATAAATAATCTTTTATACGTCTTTGGTTTTTGTATATTTAACCGAATTGCTAAATGATTCAAATATAATTAGCATTAAACAAGATTTAATTACAGGCTTTAATTCTTATATTTCGTCAATATTTGAAGGAATGGGTGGGACTAAATCTTCTACCTACAGATTAGGCTCATTATTCTGGAAATTGTTTTCAGACGACCCTTTAAACCTAATGTCGAATAAACAATTCTGATGCACTTTATTATTTATTTATTGTCACGATAATGGCGTTGATGATGATAACCCATCGCTCTTTAACCAGTTGCTGGTTCAAGATGCGAACGAACGCAAACTCAAACTTTTGAGTAGACAAGGTCGTCAGAATCGTCTGGTTGAACCTATAGGCTTGGCAATTTCCTTCAGAACAAGTAAGCAATTAAGCGTTTAGTAAATTTTTTACTTCCCTAGCACAAAGTCTTTAAGCTGTTTCGAAGGGAAAACTATGCCATGATCTGAAATTAAAATGATTCTAGTCGGTGCTTGTAAATTTTCGACACTTTTGAGTTGGTCTACCAATGAGATATTTTGTAAATGCATCAATAAATCAGTTTTACGTAAAATTTATTAGATAGTATTTATTGGTGACAAGGTAAATAGCCGAATAGCATAAAGACACTCCAGTTCCCACCAATAAAATTATTTAAGAGAAATGTATACTGCATGTCGTTATAATATCTATCCATTTACCAAATTCCGACAGTATTAATGTATTTGCACGCCATATCATGGCAGGATAAATACTGAAACCAAAATTACTGTAACATCTATTGTACCATATTCTAGCAAATAAATCTTTTTGACTCGATTTGATTTGACTATGGATAAATTATTATAACTGGAAAAGTAAATGGTCTAAGTATATGGCATGGACACATGATGCAATAAATAGCCCATTACGCGTTGTTGGCGCATTATCTTTGAAATATGCACCATCTCTACAAGATGTCACATAATTATTAGATATATTTATATAATATATTAGATATATTCATATTTTTACATAACGTCCTTTAGGAAACCAATATTGATTTTGAATTCGTTTAAAGGTTTGTCATAGATATAAGTTTATATTTCTTTTATATTTCTATGATTTGTGTAAAATAAAAGGAATAAAAAATAACCTAATATAATAATATTAGATTTAGTTCGGAAGATTGATGATAAGACTATTTTGCTGTGCCCGACAGGGTCCATAATGATCACATATAATTTTAACTTACCACCTAAGTACACATTGTGGAATGCAATTAAAGTATTGAGTATTAATTATTTTATAAAAGCCTTGATGTAAACGATATTCTTGATTTGGATTAATTCGTGTACTTCAAGTCGAGATAATATTGCCCGAGTAATGCTCCTATGGTAGACTCTACCTCAACATAATTATAGACGTAAAGTTCCAATTGATATTAAATATATATCGGTCACTTTATTTGAAGGGTATAGAAAATTCATTATCCTTCATAGTAGTTCAATAAAATTCTGTCCCATTAATCACCGATTCAGTTTCAATATCAACTCTGAAATTTCGGTTTGGTAATAGAACTTCCAGAACCGTTTATGATTGGCAGATCTTAATAAAAACAATGACGAAATCTTATTTGAAACATCTGAAAAGTGACACATATTCGAAAGAATTGACTATCTAGGTCTCTGTGTGTTCTTCCTTACCTAAGAATATTGCAAAAACAATTTTGAAATAGGATTAGAGTCCTAAAAAAAAATATGTAGCTTGGTTGGACATTGTCAACCATTGACAGTTTACAACTCTTGACCAGATGCTTGCGTTACTAAATATTAATCTCTGTTTTCTCTAATAAAAATATTGCACAAACTAATTCAGAAAATGACGCAGAGCTAAATAGGATATTTTTTCATTTAAAGACGCAGTGATCTAATTTCAAATAATACAATGTGTGTAACAAGCTGCCATTGTTCTTTCTTCAAGACAGTTCTTTTGCTTTCTAGCATTCCATAATTTATACAATCTACTGCCTTTCGGCCAACATTTTCACACCTACATGACTTACTAACAGCACACATGGCTGCATAGAATAACATATGTGCCTTCGTTAAACTTTGAACTACAGCTCACCTACATGGCTGCATAAGATTAAATAAGCAGGTGCTTATTGTAACTGAGTTTAACGTAGGTACGTTAAACTCTGAACTATAGCTCACCTATATGGTTGCACAAAATTACACAAGCGCCTACGTTAAACTCTGAACTACAGCTCACCTACATGGCTGCTTAAGATAACAAGGCTTTGCACTTCAGCTCACCTACATGGCTGCAATAAACTATACGCGTACATCTCCATAAAGCTCACCTACATGGCTAAACTAGAGTGCAAGCCGTAAAGAACTATAAGTTATACTCGTACATCTTTATTTTTAAACTGAACTACAGCTCGCCTACATGACTGTAATAAACTATACGCATACATCTCTAAAGCTCACCTATATGGCTGAACTAGAGTGTAAGCCGTAAGGAACTAGAAGTTATACTCGTACATCTTTATTTTTAAACTGAAGTACAGCTCGCCTACATGGCTGTAATAATCTGTACGCATACATCTCCATAAAGCTCACCTACATGGCTAAACTAGAGTGTAAGCCGTAAAGAACTATAAGTTATACTCGTACATCTTTATTTTTAAACTCTGAACTACAGCTCGCCTACATGACTAATAAACTATACGCATACATCTCTAAAGCTCACCTATATGGCTGAACTAGAGTGTAAGCCGTAAAGAACTAGAAGTTATACTCGTACATCTTTATTTTTAAACTGAAGTACAGCTCGCCTACATGGCTGTAATAATCTGTACGCATACATCTCCATAAAGCTCACCTACATGGCTAAACTAGAGTGTAAGCCGTAAAGAACTATAAGTTATACTCGTACATCTTATTTTTAAACTCTGAACTACAGCTCGTCTACATGACTGTAATAAACTATACGCATACATCTCTAAAGCTCACCTACATGGCTGAACTAGAGTGTAAGCCGTAAGGAACTAGAAGTTATACTCGTACATCTTTATTTTTAAACTGAAGTACAGCTCGCCTACATGGCTGTAATAATCTGTACGCATACATCTCCATAAAGCTCACCTACATGGCTAAACTAGAGTGTAAGCCGTAAAGAACTATAAGTTATACTCGTACATCTTATTTTTAAACTCTGAACTACAGCTCGTCTACATGACTGTAATAAACTATACGCATACATCTCTAAAGCTCACCTACATGGCTGAACTAGAGTGTAAGCCGTAAGGAACTAGAAGTTATACTCGTACATCTTTATTTTTAAACTGAAGTACAGCTCGCCTACATGGCTGTAATAATCTGTACGCATACATCTCCATAAAGCTCACCTACATGGCTAAACTAGAGTGTAAGCCGTAAAGAACTCTTAAACTTTACAGGGTCTATCTACACTATACTCGTACATCATAGGTCGCCCACATGGCTAAACCACAGTGCACGCCGTATAGGGATGTACACTATACTCGAACATTTTTGAACAGCTCACCTACATGGCTGAACCCGAGTGCACCCCGCAAGGAGTCTACACCATACTCATACATCTCTGAACAGCTCACCTACATGGCTGAACCCGAGTGCACGCCGCATGGGTCTACGCTATACTCGTACATCTCTGAACAGCTCTCCTACATGGCTGAACCCGAGTGCACGCCGCATAGCAGTCTACACTATACTCGTACATCTCTGAACAGATCACCTACATGTCTGAACCAGAGTGCACGCCGCATAGGAGTCTACACCATACTCGTACATCTCTGAACAGCTCACCTACATGGCTGAACCCGAGTGCACGCCGCATGGGTCTACTATACTCGTACATCTCTGAACAGCTCACCTACATGGCTGAACCCGAGTGCACGCCGCATAGGAATCTACACTATACTCGTACATCTCTGAACAGATCACCTACATGTCTGAACCCGAGTGCACGCCGCATAGGAGTCTACACCATACTCGTACATCTCTGAACAGCTCACCTACATGGCTGAACCCGAGTGCACGCCGCATGGGTCTACTATACTCGTACATCTCTGAACAGCTCACCTACATGGCTGAACCCGAGTGCACGCCGCATAGGAATCTACACCATACTCGTACATCTCTGAACAGCTCACCTACATGGCTGAACCCGAGTGCACGCCGCATGGGACTACACTATACTCGTACATCTCTGAACAGCTCACCTACATGGCTGAACCCGAGTGCACGCCGCATAGGAGTCTATCTACACTATACTCGTACATCTCTGAACAGCTCACCTACATGGCTGAACCCGAGTGCACGCCGCATAGGAGACTACAGTATATTACATTTTATAATACAATATCTCATGCAGTCATTAGTCATAACCGCAATCAACAAAATCTAAGCTGCTGCTTAAACAAACCAGCAAACAAAACATAACCAAACTACCATACCACCGTACCATCAACAAACTATAAAGCTGCTCAGAAAATTCAGTGAACGGAGCAGACTTAAAATACTATTCAAAGTGAAATCTTATGGCGAAATTCCCAACATTCACTCGTACAATTTTTAATTTATTTATTTTCCAAGCTGTCCAATGCAATGATAGATCTATCGAGGAGTTGCCTCGACCAAGAGTACCACGTGCACTGGTCCAACTATTTTACTTATTGTTTATAATTAGTCCAACGCAACGATAACCCTATCGAGGAGTTGCCTCGACCAAAGGTAGCACGTGCATCGGCCCAACCATTTACTCATTATATTATTTTAAATTAGTCCATCGCAACGATAACCTTATCGAGGAGTTGCCTCGACCAAAGGTAGCACGTGCATCGGCCCAATTACTTTTAACTATGATTTAATTATTAACCATCTGGGAAATACGCCACAATGATTGCTACCGAATCATGAGACTACATATAACCATACTTAATGCTCACTGAACATAACTGGCATAAAAAGAACGAATAATGTATATAGAATTCATAAAACTACTTACGATTTCACCAACAGCTAGCTCGTGGTTCTCATCCCACTTCTGACTTGTTAAGGGCCTTAGTCTCGTTTAGTACCGTAAAACGGACACTTTAAAAGCTATCTTCTCCTTAACGGCTTAGTTAAATGATTTGAAAAAAATATATGTTTGCTATAGATTCATCTACAACATATCTGAAACCGGGTTTTTTCGTATGACTAATACTTTTGCCTTAAAAAAATATTTACCATAACGCTATTTTTGGCTAATATTCCTAACTACTTCTAAACGGCTTTGACGATTGGAAAAAAAATTACACTGAAAAATTGTTGATTAAAGGTACTACAAATTTGAAACTGCATTTGTAAATCAATCAATATTTGTTAAACAAAATGTCCCCATTTAGAGATAGAGGTTCAGAGGGGCTCTGCGCGGGACGCAGGCGGCAGTCGCCCGTGAGCATTGAGACGGGATGGCTGTGTCGCTCGCTGGTCCGCTCCGGCTATCGACCGAGTATGCGCATACGTATGTGTTAGTGCGAATATTTATGAACTTATTGTATTAGTGTGCGTTTATAGACGAGCTTGCTGCAGAGAGTCCAAATCGATTGTGCGCGTAGGCGCTTTATTGTTGAGTTGTTCTTTGATGTACAATTATTAATACTTTTTTACATTGACAATTACATACAAATTAACAATTTACAATATAAACTAAAAAAATGTAAATGTAAAATATAACATAACATCACGACTGTATTCCCTGAAGGGTTAGGCAGAGGTGTACCTATGGTGTTAAAAAATTTACTTTAGAAACTTTAAGAGGTGTTTTAGACCATCGAACTGAATAACTTTTACTTTGGGACATACATTGATATCGCGAAAAAAAAAATCTGTTGTTCCATAGTAAACTTTAATACCTACTGTTCTAAACTGTATGGGACAGCTGTTTTTTTTTTCGCGATTTCAAAGTTAAAGTAAAAGTTATTCAGTTTGATGGTCTAAAGCACCTCTTAAAGTTTCTAAAGTTAATTTTTTTTAAATCACTAAAATTTGTTTAGTCCTGTACTCCTGTCAAACGAGCATTTCCCATTCTGAAATAGACTAAGGTGACACAACTTAACTATATTTTAGTTTGACAGCACTAAGATTGCACTGAGTTATTAGTTTAGTGAAAATGGCAATTTTGCTATTCTGAATTTGACGTTTTTCACCTAAAAATTTAGATTATCCAACTAAATCAGTCTATTTTTAAACGCGATTAAAAAGGAGTGGAATAAAATTAGTTGGCATGAACACACTCACACACACTTCAGCTGCAAAAACTGTATCTTTTTTTTTATTTTGCTTATATCTCGAAAACGGTGCGTCCTAGCGCAAAAATAATGGAAATTTCGACCCCCTCTGCCACCCGTAAACCCATATAGCCCCTACTCATAGGTAATATTTAATCATATTTTCTATACAAAAAGTTTAAAATTCCATACAAAACACGTCAAGGCTGCCCCCACCGCGCGCCTCTGTCTCTAAAAAAATTCACGGGGTAGAGCAAACAAGTACCACGTCGGTCGCGACGTGACTGTCAAATTCAATTTTAGATGTGTCAAAATTATTTTTTAATTTAGAGATTTTTTTTCGCAGAATAGCTTTTAGATTCTCATAGCCAAAAGTAAGGAATTTTAGTCGTAGTTTAGTTAGTTTAGTTCGGTGTACAAGAGAATCGGCACCAAATATTTTCTTAAGTTACGTAGGTAAGAAGGTTAAGAAATAAATCTTGATTGGTGCCGATTCTCTTGTGCACCGAACTAAACTATCACTAAAATTACTTGCTTTTTGGCTATGAGAATCTGAGATTCTGCAAAAAAATATCTCTAAATTAAAAAATAACTTTGACACATCTAAAATCGAATTTGCGTCGCGAACTCGCGACTCCACGTGGTACTTGTTTGCTCTACTCTGTGAATTTTTTTAGGTCCAGAGGCGCGCAGGGGGGCAGCGTCGACGTGTTTTGTATGGAATTTTTAACTTTTTGTATGGAAAATACGAAAATTTGTTACCTTTGTGTTGGGGTAAAGGGGTTTAAGGGTTTCCTAAAGGGGGTCGAAATTTTCATTATTTTTGCGATAGGACGCACCGTTTTCGAGTTATAAGCAAAATAAAAAAAAAGATACAGTACTGTTTTTGAACCTGAAGTGTTGGTGTGAAGTTTAGTTCATGACAACTAATTTTTATAATCCATTCCTTTTTAATCGCGTAAAAAAAAATAGTCAAATTTAGTTTGAATAATCAAAATTTTTAGGTGAAAATCGTCAAATTCAGAATAACAAAATTCCCTGTTACACTAAACTACTAAGTTAATAACTCATTGCAATCTTAGTGCTGTCAAACTTCGGTGGCAGTGACCTCTCGCGTCCGGCCCTGGTCCAGGCCATGGTGCGGAGCGAGAGGGCATGGCAAGCCGTCACCTCCTTCTGCGAAGCAGTAATGCTCGCGAAAGAGGAGGCGGAGTGCGCGAGGGAGTGGCAAAGGCCGCGCCCTACCAGCCCTAGCCGCCGCCGCCGTAGGAGACGTCCCAGGCGTCGGGAATTGACTGCGACTGGACTGGAAAGGGCTAGGCATCAACATCAATGGCGAGTATATCACTAACCTTCGGTTTGCCGACGATATAGTTATCATGGCTGAGACCATGGAGGACCTCAGTATAATGCTCGATGACCGCAGTAGAGCCTCCAAAAGAGTGGGTCTTAAAATGAACATGGACAAGACAAAGGTCATGTCAAATGCCCATGTAACACCCGCCCTCATAAAGATCGGAGACGCTACGCTCGAAGTTGTAGACGAGTATGTTTACCTAGGACAAACTGTCCAGCTAGGTAGGTCCAACTTCGAGAAAGAGGTCAATCGTCGAATCCGACTCGGCTGGGAGCGTTCGGGAAACTATGCAATATCTTCTCGTCCCACATACCACAGTGTTTCAAGACGAAAGTCTTTGACCAGTGCGTGTTGCCAATGATGACTTATGGCACTGAAACGTGGTCGCTCACAATGGGTCTTATCAGAAGGCTAAAAGTCACCCAAAGAGCAATGGAGAGGGCTATGCTTGGAGTTTCCCTACGTGATCGAATCAGAAATGAAGAGATCCGCAGGAGAACCAAGGTAACCGACATAGCCCGAACAATTGCCAAACTTAAGTGGCAATGGGCAGGACATATTGCTCGCAGAACAGATGGCCGATGGGGCCGAAAGGTTCTGGAGTGGCGACCACGTACCGGAAGACGTAGCGTTGGAAGGCCTCCCACAAGATGGACCGATGACCTAGTAAAGACCGCAGGAATTCGCTGGATGCGGGAAGCACAGAATCGGTCGAAGTGGCGATGCTTGAGGGAGGCCTATGTCCAGCAGTGGGCGTCTTTCGGCTGATATGATGATGATAATGATGATATGCTGAGTTATAGGGGTTTATGGATTTCATAAAGGGGGACGAAATTCACATTATTTTTGCGATAGGACGCACCATTTTGCGATAAGAAAAACCTTCTCCCATCACACATAAAGGCAATGCTTGTACAGTCCCTAATATTTCCCATAATTGACTATGATGATGTGTGTTACTATGACCTGAATGCAGATCTTCTCAATAACTAGACCGCCTTCTTAATAACTGCATTCTGCATGTTTCGTTTTCTCCTCTTCTGATCGTTATTTCTCCTCTACCGATCGTTATGTCTCCTGACAAAGTTTATTCTGTTTATTATGTATAATATGTATTTATTAATTATAATTTATTCTTGTATTTTTTTAGTTATTTTCGTGTTATCAATTGATTGATTGTGTATTACGTAATTAGGGTACGGGGCACGTGCCCCGGGCGACACCGTTAGGGGGCGCCAAATTCGAGCATGACAGACAAGTGCACCACCCAGCGCACCGCAACTTTGCAACAAATGAGACGCGCAACAATTATAATATTTCTCTGAGGGTGGTGCACTGAGGAAATTACTGATTAGCGTAGGTTTAGGTCGTCAAACGGTCTGAGCGGGTTGTGAGTACTTGTGAGCGGGCGCAGTTGTATTCTACCAGGAACTCGATGAGCGTTTCTGTGGTCTATTTTTTAAGTTTTGCGGTGCCGGGCGTCTTGCTTCAACGCCGACGACGCCTGTGACACGACTTACTTTAACTTTTACCACAGTTTTGGCGCCCCTGTTGGATTGGCGCATTTTCGATCGATTTTTGATTAATGTGTTTATTATGCCTAAATTTTCGAGCTCGCTTCGCTCGCTCTTGCAACCTAGTAAAGTAACTCCTAAAGCAAAAATCCAACTTATCTCAGGCAGAGTGAATAAGGCTAATCAAAATAAATGTCTGACACGTACTAGTATATTTAAAAAAAAAACGGTTTTTTTTTCAGAAAAAAAAAAACCATTCAGGGTCAGGCGATAGGTTTTGCCCCGCCTCGAAAGATCCGTTCCGTTCTAGATCCGGGGCTGCCCCTACCAAATATCACTCAACGCGCTTAAAGAAGTTTTTCCTAAAAAAAAAAACTATGATACCTACAAAAAATTTCTACAGTCAAAGGCCGATTCTCTTGTACACCGAACTAAACTAACTACAATCACTAAAATTCCTTACTTTTGGCTATGAGAATCTTAAAGCCATTCTGACAAAAAAAATCTCTGAATGAAAAAAATATTTTGACACATCTAAAATCGAATTTGACAATCGCGTGACGACTCCACGTAGTACTTGTTTGCTCTACCCCGTGAATTTTTTTAGAGCCGGAGGCGCGCAGGGGTTGGCAGCCTCGACGTGTTTTATATGGAATTTTTCACTTTTTGTATGGAAAATATGAAAAATTATTACCAACATGTTGGGATATAGGGGTTTAAGAGTTTCCTAAAGGGGGTCGAAAATTTCATTATTTTTGCGATAGGACACACCATTTTCGAGATATAAGCAAAAGAAAAAAAAATACGATACTGTTTTTGGACTGAGGTCGAAGTGTTGGGGTTTTAGTTTATGCCAACTTACTTTATTCCACACGTTTTTAATCGCGTTTAAAAATAGTCAGATTTAGTTGGATACACCAAATTTTTAGGTGAAAAACGTCAAACTCAGAATAGCAAAATTGCCATTTTCACTAAACTAATAACTCAGTGCAATCTATTTTTAGTCTAGTTTAGAGGCATTTGTGACAAGAGAATCGGCACCAAAATATAACTAGCAGACCCGGTAGGCAGACGTTGTCATGCGACAACAGCGCCTCCCAACAGCGCGTCCAACTATAGCTAAGAACCATCCAAGTGACACAAAAAGAATTGAAAAAAAAAACATCTAAATCAGTCAAGCCATTTAGCATAAGAAGAATTACAAACACACGCACACCGATATTTTATTTATTGCCAGGAATGTTCTTAAAAAACAAACAAAGTATTTAAAATAATATGCGGGTCAAAATATGGTAGTCGGCGTACAATTTCAGATTTGCCTACGATTTCTTCTCTTAGGATTAGGAATCTTAGGCAAAAAATGCGACATACGTGCGCATGTCTGCGCCTTTGTCTAGTCTTTGATCGTCGTTTTAGTGTAGTGCGCCACCGTTGCACGTTTTACGTATTGGAGAGTAGGGCGTTTAGCTCCGCCCACATGCACAAGGTCAGTGAGCCTACTATACACCTTAAGAAAACGCTCTTTTCTTGCTAATACTTTTAATCCAGACAACTGTACAATTTCACAATCAAACGAAGACTGACCATCCATTAAATTTTACCATTTAAAACGACTTTCGACCCCACCCAGAAATAACGATAATATCATAACCGTTATTTCTAAGTGTTGTCAAAGTAAAATAATACATTCAGTTGCCATAATGAAAATACATTTAAAAGTTTCTTACAATATTAATCATTTGTGCTTTGACAGTGTTGCCACAGTGGATATTATAAATCGATATTAAAATCATACATAGTTTTTTCAAATTAAATTAAAGAAATCACGACACTAATAATAAGAAAAGTTTGTTTGAACTCGCTGATCTCTGGAACTACTGTAGCCGTTACACCCGCCATATATGAAGTACACATCAAATACATAACGTCTCACAAATCCTGCATCGCTCAATTAAAGTTTACCGCGCGAACGACATAATATAAGACTATCCGACATCAACTCTCGGGTGGAGGCTTTGAGTGTAGAAGCTTAAGGCAGCCAAAGGAATGTCCGGTTAAGTAGTCATGGCCTCAGAGGCCAGCTACGAGATGCCCTAGTTTAAAAAAAAAACTTTCGGGCAGTTGCCCGCCAGACGCAACACCCGGCTAGTCGAAGGACCCCCTTTTCTATAGAGGATGAGTGACTTTACACCCTGTTCCTCATACCTCTAAACTACAAATTGGATTTAAAAAAATAAATTGGGATTTGATAGTCCAATTCTTGAGGAAGGCTACAGACTATTAACATCACGCTAGGACCCTAAGGAGCCGAGCAAAAAGAAAAAAAAGTCTGAGAGAACTCTAAGCATCGGGGATGTTCGCCCTGTTTCGCACTGATGGCTTTCATGCCATCATTCGCAGGAGGACGGTATCCCTGATCTGCAGAATACGCGGCAGCCGCAACAAAATCTTGAAGACAATAGCTGATAGGATCTCTTTGGAGCTCTCTTGTTAAGTCAGTCATCTGATTAGGTACCTGACTGATTCTAACTTTTTATTATTTTATTTTTATTCGTTATTATTCTATGATTTTATAATGAATTTCTGGATTTTAATTTACATAAATTTTAATACATTTATATATTGTAATGAATTTTAAAATATTAATGAATGTAAAGTTGCGATTGACTTATTTTTTTACAATTTGATTTTATACACTTATTTCAGTTATTTATTTTAGTTATAATAATATTAATGTGGCATGTATTTTAATCTTTGATTACTAATATAATATTTAAGTAGGTATTCTAACATAAATATGGATCACTGTATCTGAGTTAAATAAATAAATTAAAATTAAGCGAATACGAAGTAATAGCGCGAGTAGGCGATGCGATGCGATGGGACGAAGTCGTGGGCAAAAGCTAGTACTTAATACAACACATGAGCCGTAAATCCTAGAACAACAAAATAAGGTGCAGATATGAAATTTACTTAGGCTTTGTTTGTGTAGGCTCAAGTTAAAGCGCGCTATTATTAAAGTAAGGAGGTTTAACGCCTAAAGACAGTGTGCACACTAGGAGCAAAACAGTTTTGTCTGTGGAAGACAGAGCAGTTTTGTCTTGGGTTTGCCTGTTTTTTTTTTATCAGTAGGTTTTAGATAACAGAAAAAAGACTAGAAGACTTCCCGAATTAAAAGGGCATATTACTCTGTAAAAGAACTCATTGAAGAAAAATAATTATTTAATAAATGATTGTGATACTTAATATAATGTGATATGATATATATGAATAATGATAATTAAGATAATATTAACTGTATAACTGGAATATTCAGTATGTATTTTATTTTATATACAATTACATAGCAATTCCATAACAGGCAACTAAGTTCTGAGAACCTACCTATTGTTAACATCTTCAAAATTGTGGACCCTTAGTTAGCAGAAAAGAATTTGAATTTATTATATGAATAATATCGACTAGATTTATGGTATATGGACTCATGTCTGTGCACAGCCCTATGCTACATGCAAACACTTAATTTCGGAAGCTTTCGAAGGGTTATAGTGTTACTATAAATCTCGGTTACGGATAACTAAATTTAAAACAAGAGCGTCCAGTTTTGTCTCGAAGTTATTTTTAGAATTAAGCCAAAATTTTTTTTTTTTTAAATTGTAGGTACGCACTCGTATCCTTTATATTTAAAAATGCAACGTTTTCCTGGCTGTCTGGCCACTGTGCGCTTATAACTTGGAAACCGCTTATCTGATTTACGTGATTGTTATACTCGTACTAATATTACTAGGTACGTACATAAGGTTCTCTGGCTTGGTATAAAATAATTACTTGCTCTACGAGGCATGTGGGTGTCACACCGCCAACTTACAAACTCCTACTGAGAAATTCGTTATTGTAAAACCCGATAACACTTTTGTCCTACCTGGGAATCGAATCCAGGACCCCACGCTCAGCAGTCGCGCTTGCGACCACAAGCCCAACGGGGCAGTTGGGCCTGGATCTCTTTCCGGTCGTGTCAAATTGCCGTGCCATCGGACTAGGAAAGAGAGAGTGCACCTGTGCTGTCTGCGCACACATTTGTGCACTATAATAAACTCCCGTGTCGATGGCTAGTCTCCACTGAGATTGGCCCCCGTGGCCGAAATTCGGTCTGGACGTCTAAATCAATCAATCTTCCTAGCCTTTTTCCCAACTATCTTGGGGTCAGCTTCCAGTCTTACCGGTTGCAGCTGAATACCAGTATTTTACATGGAGGGACTGCCTATCTGACCTCCACAACCCAGTTACTGGGTAATACGATACCCCTTGGTAAGACTGGTGTCAGACTTTCGGGCTTCTGGCGACTCGTAACGACTGTCAAAGATCCACGAATGACAGCCGGGACCAACGGCTTAACGTGCTTTCCAAGGCACAGAGGAGTCTCGGTATGTAAAGATGGTCACCCATCCACTGACCAACCCTGGCAAGCGTAGCTTAACCTGATGGATCGACCCGTGCGGCTTGTTATTACTTAGCCACGAGCTCCTCGTTAGCCACGAGCTCCTCCGGGGTCTGGAGGTCTAAATAATGATAAAATAATACCAGTCAGTATATTCTTTGGTGATTGCTAGATTTTCTTTTTAAATATTAATACACGTGTCTCATAGTATAACAAAATTAAAAAGATTTTTCCTTAACAAAATATAAGTAGTAGACCATTTTCTTTGAAGATGATGTGTTCTCATAAGAATATGTAATTGAAATAATTTAAATGTAACATGTGCTTAAGAAAAGTTCACTGAACCAACAAATAGAATTTCTGCGGTTCGTATTACAACTTGGTCTGTTCATATTATATTATGTAATTTTAGTTTATAAAAATAGAACCTTTATTCTTTGACCGTTTTTTGTAAGAATTTCACCCACAGATATTCTTATTTATGTGCCTTTACCAATGTAACATATTTTTTTGATAATACACTAAGGGATTTCACATAATTATATTTTTTACCGAATGAACATAAAAGTATAGAATGAGCATTTCTAAATACTCCTTTGTCCTATAAATATTTTCTTTGTTAACAAAAATTGCTGTATCTTAAAAACAGAACCCAACCTTCTTGTTTCTCATTAGCACCGATTTTTTTCTTATTAAAAGCTTTTATTTTTGTTCTTTTTTTTTGCATTATTTTCTCTAATTCTGATGCAATCTGTTTATCATTGTAATTCAGTATCTTTGTGTTGTTAGTTTTAATAATTTTATGTTGGTATCTATACAACGACTGGTTTATCATCAATCTATGCGATATGTAAAAAAGAACCCTGTTCGATCCGAAAGGGGCACATAGGTACTGCAATAATATTACCAAAAAGTAATAAAAAATCTATTATTATTGAAACTAAAAAAGATATTGCTATGAAAACTAAAAAAGATATTGTTTTGCGACGCAATCGGGATGTAGGGGTTTTAATTCACATTTTTTGTATCAAAATAACCCTAAATCCGTAAAAAATTAGGAAATTTTCAACAGAGGTCATAAGTTATGACTTGACACCCGCTAAATGACGGCTAAATGACGGGCCGCGTCCCATGTAATAGGCAACCCCATAAAATACCCAATTGAAAGAAAACAACGGGTTGTACTCCGGGAGTGCCGGCAGAAGTGAAAACTTGAACATTAACGTTGTGCATTTTTCAATAAACACTTTACATGAAGTACGTTTTGACTGCTTTTTTTTACCCATCAATATGGGTAAAATTTCTTACCTCGCAATTTTTACGTAATGTCAAAGACTATTTATTTTGATATTTACTTTGTCGGTTGCTAGGCAACGGATCTTACAGTCACGTCCTGACGCGAGTTTAACATTTTTTACCCATCCCAAAAAAAGTGCACAACGCCGCTAGGGAAGTTTTCAATTCAAAAAAATTGCCAATTTTTTTAATTACCACATAATTATATTATAATAGAATCACAGTACGATACCAAACAACACCCTCACGGATCAGGACGGGGTTTTTTTACATATTTTACTAAACATTATACAGTTTTAAATAATCGATGAAAAATTTCAACATAGGGGGATTCAGAATCATATAGTGAATCCAGTATAGTATTCGCGTCGATGTCCCTGACACCCTGTATAGGTATAAATTAACATTAAAACGCTGTCTGACTTACGCAACCTCTACAAATAAACAATTACAAACAGACAATATTGTTGTGCCCATTGTTTTATCAGAATCAAAGGCTTCAGTTCCATTAAAATGTTTTTAGTTTTCGAACTTTATAGCAGCTTGTTAGCAAATGTTTGACAGCATCACTTCTTGATAACTCGGCCGTATCGGCTGAGTACGACGGGACATAATGCAGGTATGGAACAGAAGTTAAATCAGTTATTATTGTTTTGAGAGGATTAGTAATATTGATCCTCTAATCCGCTATCGCTACATCTAAATTTGTCTTGTGGCTAAGTAATAACAGCCGCACAGGTTGTTCGATCAGGTTAAGCTACGCTTGCCGCGGTTGGTCCGTGGATGGGTTACCATCTTTACATACCAAGACCGCCTCCGTGCCTTGGAAAGGACTTCAAGCCGTTCGTCCCGGCCGTCATATGTAGATCTTTGACAGTTGTTACGGGTCGTCAAAAGCTCGAAAGTCTGAAAACCCGTCTTACCATCATGTTACCCAGTAACTAGGCTGTGGAGGTCAGATAGGCGGTCGCTTCATGAAAAATACTGGTATTCAGCTGCATCCACAGTTAGACTGGAAGCCGACCCCAATATAGTTGGGAAAAGGCTAGGCAGATAATGCTACATAGTCGCAGTTACTAGGCTAACGCACATCACAAAAAAAATGGTCAATGAGTATGTTAGCGTATTGATTAGTATTCGGGATTTATGATTTATTCTTGAGATATCAAAATTATTTGGGGATCGGTTAAAGCCTTAATATTCCTAATCATAATATTGTGCCTCACTACGTGGCAAAGGCCTTTCGATTTTTCTTGGTCTGATAATATTTGGCCAATCCATAGGATTCTAAAGGCGTTCCGTCATCTTGCTTAGTGACTGGGGTGTTTGTGGCGCCACTTCTTCTTCCCAGCTAAAGCACTAGGAAATGGTGAAGGGCGGGCGTTTAGGGGAGTGTCTTCTGTAATTTTGACGTTCGAAAACTGCTGTTTCTCAGCCTAGTTTGAATAATTAACTAAAAAGATTTTTATTTATTTTTGATTATGTAGCCGCATTTCGAAAATTATTAACAACTTGTATAACAAAACAACACAAAAAGACATAATAATTAGACATTATATGGGAAGGCTGGGAGTGTGAACACTGAACATATTGAACATCCGTAATTATTGTTTCTTTTTTACTCGTTTGCTTATATCGCCAGAAAATCTATGAGAATAAAACATGCCGTGGTAAAAATATAACATGTCAACTAATTGATAAAGGGACTGACTGCTCGGGTTCATTTGCTCTTGGATGCTATTTAAATATGACCCAAAGTTCTGAAAACATTAGATATTTATTATTTTTGAATTTGTTTGATATAATCATCATTTCAATACTCAGTTCCTGGTCGACCGAGCTCTGCTCGAGAGAATAAAGAGAATGCTCATTTAATTAGATTCAGTTCATAATAGTACATTTGCTTCATGTATAGTACATACTAATTCCAAACCGTCATGATAGTACATACTAATTCCATGCTGCCGTGGTAGTAGGTACTTACTAATTCCACGCTGCCATGTCATTAATCTAAGGTAGCCATCTTGTTCTAAAATTTGGGCGACCGAGCTTTGCTCGATGAATATGAGACCTATCTAGATCGAATTTTAGCCCTTGTAAACCATTGCAACTTTCATCGAAATCGTTAGAGCCGTTTTCGAGAACGTGCTTACAAACATATACAATGTACTTACAAATAGTGAGAGCAGTGGTGGTCTAGTGGTAACGGCCGCGACTTACGAGTCGTTCGTAGGTCCGAACCCAGACATTCGCTTTACTTCGTGTTGATTATTTCATCACCACTGCTCTCAAAACGGTGAAGGAAACCATCGTGAGGAAACCGACATGTCCTAGAACCAAAAATTTGAAGACTTCTGACATCTACAAACCCGCACTGGACCCGCGTGGTGGATTACGGCCCACACCCTCTCACTGAGAGGAGGCCTGTGTCCCAATAGTGGGAACATTATAGGCTGATTATGTTATGTAGATATATACAAATATTGCTCGTTTAATAGTATAGGATATCGTTTTGATTATGTTTCAAAAGCCTACCTAAAATCAATGTATCGCAATCATAGTCAGTTAGGAAACAATAGATACCAGTAACAGTCGAGAATCACACCAAAACACTGATCTATATCAAAGGATAGTCAAACACAATGTACTCATATTGCAGGTAGTAAATAACAGGCTTCTATAACTACCAATAAATCTAACTGAGGCCGCCGAATATTCCATTTCCCGAATATATCATAGCCAAATTGAGTCAATGTCGCTCGTGTTAGCTTTTTTTTTTTGCGACTTTCATATTTTCGGGATACGCGTTTGGACGTATTTTTGGAGAGATAGAAAAACATTGAACGGTTTTCCCTTCGTACTATTAAAATAGATACTGTATACGATCATCAATTTTATTCGGCTGTCAAATGTGATGATTATCGCAGGTTGTAACTTTATCTTTTGGCGATGCAATGCCTTTTGAAAAACTTTGTGCCCTAGTGATGTTGAAAAATATAAAGGCGCTTTCAAAGGAATTATTTTTACGAAGTGTATAGAGTGCCGCGGGTATTCTTGTGGCACTCTAGTGTCGCTGCCTCGGCCCGGCTAGGATGCCGTGAGCGTTGCATTGTCACTGTCACTTGTTATTTAGGTTAGGTTAGAACTGTGACCACACAACGCACGAGCCGAGCGAGCGTAGCGAGCGGTGCCGCGGTAGCGGCCGGCGAAGTGCCAGGGTCCTTTTAGGCACAAAATAATGTTATGTTTTGGGAATGTGGTGTTTTACAGCGATCTAACCACGACAATCAAACAAAATACCAAGTGACGACTTAGTGACAGTGACAATGACAATCCAATGTTTGCGGCACTTTGCCCGGGCCGAGGCGGTGTTACTAGGGTGCCTGTAGTGGCACTTTATCCGATAGGGATAGAGTGCCACTGGTGGCACTCTATACACTGCCTTGTTTTTATGTCATAATTATGAATGACTCCACCCTGTAATAACCTCATTACTTAATACAAAAACTGATTCGTTGTAAATAACTATAAAAAATACAATTTCTTGTATTGTTTGTGTGTACAAACTAACCAACCGTAGGTACAGTACGACACAACTTAGATGTAGCATCGGCAAAATTCCTAAAACCGATCACCATCCGAACTGAGTGCGCTTTCAAAATCAACAATCTTTATTATTGCTTTAGGTGAAAATGATCTTTCGAAAACACAATAACTAGTAAAGTCTTATAGCCAAATACATTCGTGAAATTGAAATGAATGAATGAAAATTTTCAAATCTATGCTACATCTAAGTTGTGTCGTACTGTACAACAATTTGTTTTTTCCGTATTATAATTATTACCTATCAACATGGTTGAAAGTATGTGTATTGCCAAACGAAATGACTAGTAGAAATTCAAATCTTAATTTCATTTTTCTTTTTCACTTAAAGCCTCGTGTAGACTGGGCGATGCGACAGCGCGACGCGAATTTAACAAAACATTTTCTAAGAATACTTCACGGTAGAATAGTTACCCGCGTCGTGCCAGTCTGTCTGTACGAAGCTTAACACACAGCTGTGCTGCTTGCGAGTTTGTTGCGCCGCTTCTTCTTCTCAGCTAAAGCTCAAGGAAATGGTGAAGGGGGGTTGGGGCACTGTCATAATGTGATTTTGACGTTCAAAAACTGGTGATTCTCAGCGTAATTTGAACAACATTGACTTTTGATTATTTTACAGTTGGATTTCTCCTAATAATTTTGTCTCATGCCTCGTTTCTAGTCGAAGTTTGGTGGTATTGCTGTGATCAAATTAATACTCTGTATACAGATGTTTCGCTTACTTCATCAGAATTTTGATCATTAGTACGCAGTTCCTTGTTTACAGTTATACAGCCTTGTTTGATGTTACGTTATTGGTGGAATTCGAAATAACTGTTCGTTAGAACGAAGATAGAGTGACGTCTATGTCTTATGACGTCAGAAACTCATGTAAATATGAAGCATAGGTACTTGATGTTTTAATATTATTAATTTATTTCCGAAAAATGCGGTATTCTCGAAAACGTCAAACACGTTTTCCTGGAATAAATTCTCATTACCTTAAACGAGCGTCGATTTAAACAACAATTGCCAGTTAAAAGCTTACTTTCAATTTAAATAATTGATGACTAAGCTATTGGATAAAACCCCTAAAGTTAATGAAGTAAGCCCTGTTGAATTAGGTTAAGGGGTTTATGAGATAGTAAGGGAAGTAAATATTTACCAGAGTAAAATTAATACAGAGCTCGTTCAACAACTTATAAATGTTACATAAAGCTGTTTAAACTTAGGTTAAGTTGGTTAGGTTGTGCAAAAGTGCTAATGATATGTTCAACATACATTTGGAATTTAATAGGACTTTTTTTTTCGAAAACTATACCTACTTCAAAGGATTTAGATACTTGCAAAGTAGTAATGCTGTTGAATTTACAGGTTCACTGTCCACAGACCACATACGGTCTGCAGAGAGACGTCAATACCAGTCCACAGACCGTATGTGGTCAGTTTGCCGGAATGGACTTATGCAGTCCATAAGACCATTCATTGTCCAATCACCGGTATTTTTCTGTTGTTTTCGGTGTTCATGATTTTCTTTCTTTCTTTTTCGTGTGGTTAGTGACCTGGTGACAGAGTTTTTATGCCGCCCGTGGACCTCTGACTTGGCTTCACATGCCGTCGAGAAATATCTCTCAGGCCGCTGTCCTCACGATGTTCTCCTACCTACACAGTTTTTGAAGCAAGTCATAATTATACAATACGCGAAAAGTCAGAGGTGATGCCTTTCTTTTGGATGGGAAATCATAAAATTACTTCTCCCGCTCTGCGCGGAGCGGAAAGGCGTGTCAGACTCTTACTGACTAAAACCCACCCGTGTTCTTTCACTTGCCTGTACGTTACCAGGGGCCACGGTCTCCCCTTAGGACATTCCCGCAACCCCGGCAGGCAGTGGTGCGTGCCTTGAGTTCGAACCCGAGAACTATGACTTGGCAGTTGGTCACACTAGGCTATCACTGCTAATGGTGGTGTTAATGGTTAAAGAAATGTCTATCAGTCATCGTCTGTACTTCCTTTATAGCCGTATCATTCCACACAATCCATCCATAGACCGCCTCACTAACGATACAAAACAGCTGAACATTTCATGAAAACTCTTTATAAAATGGGTCAAGACTACAATAGAGTACCATCCGACGGTACATATATATCCAGTTAATAGTTTAAACAAGACTAGTAGAGATGTAATCTTGTTATCTAACAACGCTAGCTCTGTAGGGCTCTCGTGGCGAAGTTAAGGCAATTCCCTTCGCTTACAAAGCAAGTTTCTACATCTCGATATATATACCTGTATTCGGGTCATGTGTGGAATCAAAGGTTTGATACTAATTCTTGGTTTGAAATGGTTGTGTTAGATAATAAAGTTATAGACTTGTATTTAGTGTTCGCTAGGGTTTGAATTAATATTTGCTTCGGGCTTAAGAGGGCCTTAAATCCATAATCACTACATAAATATTATATTATTTTTGTTATATGTAAAACAACGTCCCCTCACCGCGTCTATCTGTCTGTCTGAACGCGATAAACTCAAAAACTACCGAACGGATTTTCATACGGTTTTCACCAATGGACGGAGTGATTCATGATTAAGGTTAAAAGTATTTAACATTACGCTACGACCCTTAGGAACCGAGCAAAAAGACACAAAGTCAGCACGGGTTGGCGATGCGACGGGGTTGGTCGGAGAGCTGTGGGAGTTTTATAAAAATGTGGCTGTAATTTTAGTATATTGTGTATCTTACGACTTCCACGCGAACGAAGTCGCGTGCAGAATTGGATGAAAGACTCACGCATAGACCATGACCTGGGTATAATTTCCGACCTCCACGGGGGCAAATCCGCGAGCACAACCTAGTGTAACATAGATGAAAGTTTCAGACATAAGCTGCTTAGTAATACGAAATAGAATGCGTAAATACTGTAGCGGTTACACTGCTACATACGAACTACGCAGCAAAGACATGACGTCACACAATTCCTGCATCGCGCAGTTAGAGTTTACCGCGCGAATAACATAGATAAGACTAACCGAAATCAACTTACGGGCAGTTGCCCGCCAGATATAACACCCGTCTGGTTGGAGGATCCTCCCTTTCAAATGAGGATGAGTGAACTTTACACCCTGTTCCTCATACCTCTAAATTGGTGACCCCGAGAATGAACGTCAACGCAGCCTTCGTGCAACTACTTCAGCGTGACGTCATCATCATCACTCCCGCAAGCTTTCGTGAGGCGAGTCACACATCCAGCCAGCACCCACGGCTTCAACGGGTGTCCTGGCCACCAGCATGCAGCGAACGCGCATTCCTGGTCATCACCCTCAGTCACATCAGCAACCTTGGCACCGCACCTGCACTTCCGGCCGGTCTCACAAGCAGAACCTATTCTACCCTCTCCTGGTCGACGCAAGCAGTCAGCCATAAACCGGCGCTGTACCACATCCGACTCACTGGATGACGACGCAGCGCCACCCCGACTCACTGGGGAATCACCGCAGATAGTTCCGACTCACCGTGAACTATGCGGCACCCGGTTCCGACTCACTGGAACCTCAGCTGGCACTGTGAAGCATCGCAAGATCCAAAACTCAGCCCACTTTCGACCTCCGGCCTCCGGAGGGGAGTGATGTAGCGGTTACACCGTTACATACGAACTACGCAGCAAAGACATGGCGTCACGCAATTCCTGCATCGCGCAGTTATAGTTTACCGAGCGAATAACATACATAGATAAGACTAACCAAAATCAACTTACGGGCAGTTGCCCGCCAGATATAACACCCGTCTGGTTGGAGGATCCTCCCTTTCAAATGAGGATGAGTGAACTTTACACCCTGTTCCTCATACCTCTAAAATACGACATGTTCAAAGTCAGTGCATATTTTTTTTAGCGTAACATGTTTTAACAATATTATTCCTGCATTAATTAATTATTTTTTTTACCCACACTATTATTACAGGTGACCCCAATACAATAGTTGCCACTATTGTAAACACACACCAAATTAATTGAAAAATCAATTTACGGCGAACACTTAAAAAAAAAAAAAATACATAGCAACACTAAACTGTATTAAAAACACAATCTGAAGTCAGACTATAGAATGATGTGTACCTAAATTCTATAAAATCTTAACCTAAAATACAAAATCAGACTTAACTCAAAATATTAATATTTAAATATAACTAACTAAATTCAACAAAACTCTTACGAATTTACTCAGATTGCACGAAAATATATTATGTGAATTCTCTCATGCACTTCGTTTAGTACACAATATTGTGCGGGTGAGGGGTGTTTTTGACAGCAGGTTGGTTCTGGCAGTAGGCACGGCCAGCAGTGGCGGTCGCCACCTCCTCACGTACCGGTCTGGCACGCACAGCTTCAGGTAACGCAGCACACCCGAGTTAGGAGCTTCCCCACGCCGCAGGAGCATTAGCGCATACACCGCAAGTGTAAATTCCCGGCGCACTCTGAGTTCGTTGTACCCCACCAAAAACCATTAAAACATACCTAAATAAAAATACATAGCCGGATTACATTCTTTAAAACTCGGCTAAGATCGGAGATAACTCGGTTTGCTTCAATGTGCAGGTGTCAAAATAAACCTGGCAATAGTCCATGTGGCCCAAAATAGGAGAGCAAGTTTTTCTCCATTAGGCGTACCGTAAATGCATTCAGAATTTTAATCCGCTTTTATACTGAAATGTTTATAAAAAATCCACTTTTGAAATTGTCATTATTAATGTAATCTTTGTTTACATTTTTCGCATAGAACAAATATTTGTATGACCTACAAGTAGTTGTTCCGGGTCTGGCTGTTTGTGTAATGTGAGTTTTAAATGCGCACACAATGCACCCACAATACAGGAGAAATTCCTAGAGGGCACCAACGTTTAAAAAAATCCATTGCCGACTCGTAGTCACACCAGATTATCACACCAGTATGACAATCAGGATTTTTTAAAAAATCGTGTGCGTCTCGGGGTCTCGGGACGCTCGACAAAAGTGATAACGCGGCGGGGGACTGCTGCCGTATGCGTGAGAGAAAGGGAAGCCGTCTGGCGCCGTAACGCGTTATGTTACGAAGCGGTTTACCATCCCATAATTTTATTGATAATAAGTAGCTCCCTTAGAGATACGCATGATTCATGTTTTTTATCAAAAAAAACATCATTCTCTAGCACTTTTCCCAATTTATTTGGGATCGGCGCAACATGTCTTTTTCTTCCATACTTCTTTATTAGTCATCATCTCGGTAGTAACTCTTACTACTACTACTACTTTTACACAGTCCATCTATTTTTATCAAATACTCGTAACTAGCTAATGCGTTTCAATGCCTTTTTCATTTAACACACAAAAATATTCAGTAGCAACTAGCAAGCCTTTGAAACTTTTCAACTGTTATTTCGTAACATTTTTCCACGTAATGCCTAGTCCTAAAATAGAAATAGATGTTCAACCATTTTGATAAAAAGCCGTATCTCTAGACACAATGGTAGATTTCGTAATAATGTAGGCAGACAAATGCCTAGGGGGTGACGACGAGACAGTAGGCACTCCTCATTTAGCCTAGGGCAGTCTCCTACCCACTTCATTTGAATACAACGAATGCTTTCATAATATACTCCTATACTAAGTAGGTATGTTGGTACAACGAGAACTTTATTAAAACCTTTTTATGACGTACGAAGTAAAATATCGTCAGTGCTTGGAACAATGTTGGACTTACTTAGGTACCTGCTGCGTGGAACTGTTTATATTGTAGAAAAATGAACACGGGGTGAGCATTTTGCATGTATATCTGAGATAAAAAAGAAAATTCGACGTAATTTTTCTTTGAGCGCGTGGGTGTGTGTTGTAAGGTGAAAGATATTTAAAGGTCATGTGAATGTAGCATATGCATTCTTATTTCTATTTCAGTAGGTAAGTATTTAATTATTTTCTCTGGTAGGTATTTGCAGTACCTATTTACTACGATTATGATATACTAGCTTTTGCCAGCGGCTTCGCCCGCGTAAATGTCGATTATCCCACGGGAACGTACTACCGGGATTCAAAGTCAAAGTCAAAGATTTATTTGCAGATAAATATGGTTACAAAAGTTCGTACAGTGGTAATGAATAGTAGCTTAACATATTTATTTTAATCATAACATAATGACATGCAAATTTTTGGTATACACCTAAATCATTTTAATAGGGTATTACACCCATTTCTGAAAAGTGTCTCAATTGGATTCTGTAGTGCTAATGTACCACTAAAAAATTCACAAATTTTTTATTCAATCGTTAAGTGCCATAAAAATGCATTTAAATTTTTCATTTTCAAATTTCGCGCGTAATTTGACGGAAACGCTGAACGCAGTGGACGCCATATTGCTCTGTTGTCATGACGTCAGTTGGCTGTGTAAACAAATGCAGTGATTGGAGGTACACTGATAGTTGACAGTTGACACTTCTAAGTTTACATAGCCGTATGACGTAATAACATGGCGAATACTATTTGGTGTTATGAAACAGATTAAAAAAGCTGAAACCTTTGAATTGAATTTAAAAATTTAGTTTGCTATTTTATGAACTAAGACTTAACGTTTTCAGACTGCTTTTTGCCTAAACTATCTCAATAATATATTTTTAGATTTTTTCTCATATAGAGTAAAATACCCTATTTAAACTGAAGGAATTCTTTTAAAGTATAGAAGGAATTCTCAATTAACCAACTGCGTAAAGCCCTTCTGAAGCTTGGAAGTATCATAAGTGTTAATCCAGGTTTTATACTTTCAATGTGCTGCGTGTTTGCGTGAGTAACAAACATCCAAATATACAATCTTTCACATTAATATTAGTAGGAAGTATGATTTCTGAACATCGAAAAAAAAATTTACCGAAATTCGTAAATCGTTCTTTGTTTTTTTTTCGAAAAGTGTAGGTAGTTACGGCAATTCGGCAAATAGTGCCGACACTTTGGAATTTTAACTCAAAAGATAGTATGAAACATCTGGGCTTCCGCTAAACCAGGCAGCGATAAAGCAATAGTTTTGTTAAAAATTCAGCTCACATTTTATGGACCTGAGATCGTTGCCAACTGCTGGTCTTTGAACCCTACAGGCTGTTGCCATTTGACATACTTATTATTGTAAAATGTTTTTCTATTTTATTACCGAATACTTCTACGTTATTGTGTGTGGAAGTGATTTTGTAATTATCATTTTGTTTGGTCTAAGGCTGCGCGCACTTTGTATCGTACGTAGTAAACGTACATAAATGTATGATCGTGGTCGTACGAATTGAGTGCACACACTGAATAGGTACGTTTTTCTCCGTCAAATAGTTAAGTGTTCCGGTGATATCGCATTGAATGTTTAGGGGTATGAGGAACAGGGTGTAAAGTTTACTCATCCACCATAGAAAAGGGAGGATCCTCCAACCAGACGGGTCTTGTGTCTGGCGGGCAACTGCCCCTATGTTGATTTCGGATAGTCTTATCTATGTTTTTCGCTCGGTAAACTCTAACTGCGCGATGCAGGAATTGTGTGACGTCATGTCTTTACTGCGTAGTTCGTATGTCGCGGTGTAACCGCTACAAATGCACGAAAAATCCCAACAAGTTCGTCGGAACTATACGTACCTACGACTAACTTACACTCAGTCTGCGCGCTCTCTTAGTACTTGGAAGTTCGGGATCATTCGTGCGTGTTCGTGTGTGTTCGCACGAGTAAAATTCGTACGAAAACGCACCAAAGTGCGCACGGCCTAATACAATGTTAGTTTTACTTTAATTTCTGAGAATTTCATTAATAAATTGGTTTTCCTTTTGATATGTTTTTCTAATGAACCACTCACAATAGGACTTCGCAGAATACCTACTTTATCACTGAGAAATATAAATTGTTATTTAAATATTTATGTACACTATTTACTAGGTACTAATAGTACCTATATACGTTGTTCGAGAGCCACAGAAACAACTCCAACAGCAAAACAAACTTAATCAACTAATGCACAAAACGTATTCCGGAAAAGCATTCAAAAGCAAATATCAATTAAAACGTTTCTAAAAAGTACAGCGAGCCTGTCACTCAACCTGTTGTAACAACATATTTCAGTGCAGCGAAACTTTTCAATTGGCATAAAGTTGCGCGGTGCCCGGCGCTTGATCAAATTATTAGCATGTTGCGGCTCCAACTGCGTCAGAGTCCCACATCACTACCAAAAAGTCCTATACGTGAATGATGGTAACTCACAACCTTCTCGCCGCACCTCGGAACAAGAATGTCGTAACTGCAAACTAGGTTCACTCAAACTCATCCTTTCGAGTTAGGTCGCCAGTTGCCATAATATCTCTCGTCTTCGCTTAGTTGACAGGAATGATTACAGACTGTGTGTGGCAACTTCTTAATAAGTCCTTACAACATTTGCATCGGCAACGGAGACTGCCACCACTGAAATGTACACCAACTTTCTTCTTGAATCTTCGAGTTTGTGTCGCGAAGTAAAGTTTCTACCGAGTAAGTGTCGAAGCGATAAAGAATGTAGGTAAGTACTGACTTTTATTGTTGTTTACTTTATTCACACATTTTTCGTGTGAATGAAGTCCCAAAGAAGTATAATAAAAAAGTATTTTTCTATTATGTTGTGAATAAAGTTTTTCAACTGAAAAGGGACAGTTTGGAAGTTCAATGTACGCAATATTTACCTGCAAGTGTTAAATTTAATAATATAATATAATAATATGTGTAATATAGTAAAGTGTTCATAATTTAATTTAAATTAATTATTTTATTATTTACTTCTGACGTCAACAAAGACTTTGTTGACGTCACCATTTCGAAATTTGAAAAGTCCCGGTAAAAAGCCAAAAATTTGCAAATTTACGTTTAAATCTTCCTTTTTTAGTTAACATTAAAGATTTTTATTTATTTTTTAATCCAACATGTGAAATGACAAGGTTCAATAGAGTCTGGACGGTTCAACCCGACATGTCCGAACAAATGCGGACGAAAGACTGAAAAAAAACTGGTTATACATCTATGTACTATACTGACCTTTGCCTATTCTTACTATTACCAGCGTAATGTTATTATTTTCTTTAATATAGTATTCATGGTAAATTAAATAAATATGCATTGTAAGAAAGACGAGCGACGAACAAGATGTAGGTGTACTGTGTAGGTGCCAGGTGATTGAATATCTGTTTTGTTTTTGAACACAAAATGCAAACAAACAACATAATATAACGCTATATCTTACAGTAAGCTAGCAGTCTGTTTTTATTAGAAGATTAGTTTACACGATAATCTTTCGTGTCGTAAGTGTAAAATTGGTTACAGTACCGCTGTTTATGTCTCAACTACGTACTAAAATCTTAAATTCATTCATTCATTCACTCATTAACAACAAAAAACAAAAACGTGCTAAAAGCATACAATTTTGCACAAAAGTTCCGTATACAGGGTCTAATTAAATTAGCTAGCTAAACTCCGCAGTCGTATCGATATCGATAAAACAAAAACAAATTTATTTCATTGTTTGTTTTTGTCACTTACAAAAATATATTAAAAAAATTTAAAACCTACTCCACCGCCAGACTGTTCACCATCTATAAACCATTGATACCATTCCAATGAACCCAAACACGACACCTGTGCTGTAAGTTGGTAAGGGAGTTGGGTATCCTGCAAATTCCAGGTAATGCTGTAGCATCAGTTCAAGGTTATTATGTTCTTCTAATATCATTGAAATAACAGAATACCAAATTTCAAATCGATCCGACCTGTGGAAGATGCTCACATCAATTCATCAACTAGAAAAGAGCTGATGACCTTGAAACTGCTGAACCGATTTTAATAAAACATTATCTAAAAACCATTGCTAGAAAAACCTGCTTTCAAAAAAAAAAATTAAAAAATTGCGTTGTTGGCAAAGGGCAGCTGCAGTAAACAGATCGTATTGGAACCACTTTTAATGCCATCCTTATGCCTACAGTATAGATTTCAAAATCGGTTGAACGAACTGTAAAAAAGGTTTGATTAAAATGTCTAATCTTATTTCAAATAGAGTTTAGGTATAAACAGAGTTCGGAAAAGTGAAAAAATTCTTAGATTATTCTATTTTGCCAAGGTTAATTTTACTCTTTATAAGGTCGTCGCCCTTTATGTAGGTTCTAATAGGTAATGATTATTATAATGTAGAATATTACTTCTAACGTCTAGCGAAATTCCAACAACACAATATTGTCGCATAATCGTTTACTTTTATGACTGCTGTTGCTTTCTCCTCGCTATGTACATTATAAACATTGTTGTATATTATTTCATTCCAGTGTATGCTAAAACTACTTTTCTTTGCTTTTCATAAAAACGAAAATAAAAATAATTATATACATACTGTATATTGAAACTAATATTATAAATGAGAAAGTGAGTTTGGGCTTTCACGCTAAAACTGCTGAACGGATTTGGATGAAACTTGGTACATGGATACCAAGGACATAGGATACTTCTTATCCCGATATTCCCATGAGATCGAGACTAATGCGGGTGAAACCAAGGCGCAGCTAGTTTTCTATATTTTTAAGCTATTGCATAGCTTCTATCGCGGGCCTTGACCGACGAGACCGAATCCAGAAATTCCGTAACGAAAATACCTAACGCCCAACGAGAGTGTTGTATTGAAAATTATGTTTAACTGTTTGACAACAAAGTTCAAATTTACTTAGACGAATGATCCTTGACTATTAATAGTTAAATTAAAACCTTTTTATTAGTTTGATGTTCCCATTACGTTGTGTCAAGTTTTAAAAACTATAAATGTGACTAGCAGTTCCTGTCAATGTCACCATTGGTATTTCTTGTATTCGGGTTAATATTTTACAATTGCATAAGTTGATAAAAAATGCTATGCAATAGCATTACCGCAGCAGTCCCCGAGTGCCACACGTCTTTTATTTTATTTAATACGCCTATCGTTAGCCTCTAACAATGTTTGTAAATATGTGAGCACCATGTATCTATCACATAATTAGTTTATCTGTCATTGATTCATTTTTCATTATTTTTACCAATTGTGGTATAGTAATTTTATTCTAGGTGCATCGTCTTCACATATAATTAGGTATATAATTACCTAATGTATAAAAAATATTGTAAAACATTTTAAAAGAGTAACGGTGGAGTTTCTTGCCCATTCTTCTCGAATCTCGATACGAAAACTACCTTTTGAAAGGGGCGACAATTTTTTTTTTTTTTTGTATTCTTGACGTTCTGAAGTGCCTTTTATGTGCCTAATTGAAACAAATTATTTGACTTTGACTCGTTGTGTTTTAGAAAAAGGCAACAAAGGCAAATAAATTCCTGTCAGTATTTTTAAGTTTAAAAGGAAGTGTGAGTAACAAAGAAGGAACAAAATCTCCCCTTTCCGAATTTTCTCTTACGCTAAGCTCATTTTAGTTAATTTCCCAGATTTCCCAAGACACGCGTTACGATGAAGCTCCAATTCCGAGACACAATTTCTTAAACCACTTCAAAATGCGATCAACGAAAACTAATCCCGCAGCTGACACTTTTTCCAATAAAAATGAAGCATTCGACTTTCAAATACAATCATGTCGTTTTAAAAATCTTGTAAAAAGTTCCGACCAGTTTCGACTCTCGTGAATAGCGATGTAAGTGAACTTTTTATTTTGTCGCGCGAGAACAATCGCGTTCCTCGACGGTCCACCGGTCATCAGTCACACGAAGTGGCCACTAGACTGCACAGACAAGAGGATTGTGGCCCTCTATGCACTTTTACTTTATGAATTTATAGTCCGCCACTATTCGCTAACACCGTCGTTTGTCATGTTGCGGTGTCAAAACGAATTTGGAATTATTCAAATTCTGCAAGTTGATTCAGTGTTGAGAGATTATTTGCTGTCAACATAATTTGCTTAGCTATTTCCACACTTGATTTCCTTCAATATTTTATCCATAATCGTTTTATTAATTAGTACCTACTTAAGAACGTTTATCCCAAAAGTTAGCAACGTCCAAATAGCTTTAAAAAATTTACCTGTTTTGATTAATTTGGCAATATTACTGTATGGTAATAAGAAACTTGGCTAATTAGCGAACTAGAATATTATTAATGAATTGCAATAATAATAACATTGAATTTGATGTTGTACCCGTTTTAGAGGCAAAAAAAGGCTTTTTTTCCAAATTCAAAAGTCAGTTATTCAAACTAGGCTGAGAATCAGCAGTTTTCGAACGTCAAAATTTCATAAGACAGTCCCCCAAAAACGCCCGCCCTTCACCACATCCTAGTGCTTTTGCTGGGAAGAAGAAGTGGCGCAACAATTTTATATTTAAAACTAAATATTCGGTGTTAAGATATTAATTATTGCATTTCATAATAAATATTCTAGTTTATTTATTTATTATTTATTTAACACTTTAAGCACAGATGTACAGAGGCGGACTTAATGCCATAGGCATTTTCTACCAGTCAACCTTTGGGTGATGCAGAGACAAACAGTGGTAGATGCAATATCGAAAATTGTGGAACAAATATTTAATTAAATCTAAGGATATACATATACCTATCAAAACTTATATATATATACTTATTACATATGTAAAATATACCTAAAATACACATAAATATAATAACACATAAATACACACATAAATATAATAACACATAAATACACAAGACAAACAATGGGAAAAATAGTTTGCTAGTTAGGTACGTTGCCCACTTTCAGAATAAATACTCCTAAATACTTACTTAAACAAACAGAGGAAGGTACCTATCCAAGTCATTATAGCGACCTAAAACATTTGCGCTTTAAAAACTGTTTTGAAATCAAGTAAATCCAAACGTACTTCTATATTTTAAAGCTGACACTCTCTATATTAATTCGACAACCGAAAGGATTACTTTTAGGCCAATTTAAATTGGTGAATTCATTTCTATACGGCATTGTGCCAACTAGATTTTATTACTTTTTACGAAACTTTATAAAAGTCAATCGCCATAAGGCTTTAACTAATTTTATTGATGAGCTGTCAATATGAATGACCTTAACTTTTGATCGATCTTAGTTGGCGCTTTGTAAGACAAAAATCTGGTTAGTGTCAGATTTTATCCAATTTACCAAAAAAAGTATTTTTGTTAATTGTTAGTTGTTATGATAATCTTATTAAAGACCGCGATAAGTCCGCCCATTGTGTCACCCTATGTAAAATTTCTACATTTATATCTGTACTTTTTATGGTGTACATAATAAAGAATATTCTATCTATCTATCTTATTACTGCCAAAAGCCAAACAAAAATGCTTGATAATGGGTGTTCTCCTTTTTCATAAAAAAATAAACTTATTTACGGCTAACAGATATCTCCTGTCTTTTTCATGTGAACGACGTAAGATACCATCATTTCAGTTTAGACACCTCATATCTTGAAACTCTTGCTATCCTCCTACGACACTAGAATTTCGACCACGTCTAGAACTCGCGAGACCTGACGGACCTAAATCAAATTCAACTCGCGAAGTCCTAAGACAGTAGAAAGCTCGTAAGAACTGACGTCATCAGTCACGACAAGTGGCCACGCTCCATCGCCTTGACAAAGAGATGGTGAAATTCATTTCGGTGCAGTCCCGCGAGCTTCCGTGAGATATGACGTTCTTTATTGCGCTACACTGTTTCATTTGAAGTTGTTCTTCAGTTTATTATGGTTTAATAGTGCGGAATGATATTTTAAGACTGGGGTTAGAACGTTTTGTTGTGAAAAGGAAAAGATGCAGGTTTCTTTTCGTAGTTTGTTTTTATTTTTAAGGCTGAACGTAGTCCAGATTTTACTTTAATAATTCGAGACTAATTCGTAACCCTTTCATTATACTAATAGGAGGTGATAAATGGTGTGAAACAGGTGGTAAAAAAGGCAACGAAGAGGCTTACTTCAAGCCCTAGAAAAAATATTTAATTTATGACGAAAAATCCAACAAAGTCAGTCATTCACCCCTAAAAAAATCCGTCGCCCTACACCAAGCACATTAACCTGTCAGCACATTAACATAACAATAAACCAGAAAATCATACCATTCCACATTTTAACTTGCGCCAAATTACATTCAGTACGTAAACACGTGGTGGCGTAAACCTCTCTGTATTCGTATTATTACAGTGACACAGAATAGTGGGTACAGAAGGTCTGCTTACATGGAACGAAGACGCACGCACACACGCGCTTCACATTATTTTATGTACATATAGCAAGTGCAAGCGCTTTTGCGGCTACCATTCGGCCGAGAAATAAGAAGGCCAATTCTCGTATTTCAAAAACGTTCACATTCAAGTCGTAATCTGTCAAACTTGTCAATAATGTCGGGAAATTGATTGTATTTTGACAGATTGCGTATGAGATGCGAATGTGAACATTCTTAAAATACAGGAATTGCCCCTCTGAGATCTTCGTATGTTCACGTCTACGTACTGGTTTTTGAATTGAGAATTTGAAGTTTTCAACTTGTCAAACTCTAAAAACAAGTCTAATGATTCATTCTACAAAGCCTGCAAAATTCTATGTAACAACACTAATATTATAAAGAGAAAAGATTAGATTTTTTGTGTTTGTTTGTGTGTAATGAATAAACTCAAACTACTGGACCGATTTAAAATATTCTTTCACCAGTTATACCGTATCACTGAGTAACATGGGCTATAATTTATAAAGACATCACGTGGGCGTAGCCGCTGCGGAAGCTAGTTCTGATCTAACGTTCCTGTATGAAAAAAAAGACCTTAGAATTTCGTGACCTTACCGTACACAATTCTAAAGTAGAGTTTGACAGCTAGTTGGACAACTTCAAATTCTCAATTCAAAAACCGGATTTATGAGTCGTGCGCCGGTTTTCGTTCGTTGTACGGAGGCGGCCTTCTGTACTATTCTGTGTTATAACATTGTCCTGTGACGTCATCCTATTCGCAAACCAAATGTTCCAATTATCATAGCTAATGTGCCGAAGAGATGGCGAACAGGCCGTAAGGAAACAGACATCTTTAACATATTCCCAGCGCTTTTTGTTGATACGTTCTGCTCTGTTTTGTGACGGAATTACGTATGGAATGAGGTTAGAATGGTAACAATTAGGAAAGATGAATGAGTGACTTGAGAATGGGGACTGGATTTGGTTATTTTAAAGCGACAATGCTAAATGGCGATGGTCGAGATCTTAAGTTCAATCACCACTAGTTGGACTTTATTGGTGTGAAGATAAACCTGGCATTTTAATAGATTTACTAGCAGTACTTCGTACGGTTTTTACGATTTGACAAAACATCGAGATTTATATGTTATAATATTTATATAAGTGTATCCTTAATGTATAAGGTACACATATACACGTAAACCTTTCGAGGAGCTCGTAGCTAAGTAATAACAGCCGCATGGGTCGATCCATCAGGTTAAGCTACGCTTGCCGGGGTTGGCCAGTCGATAGGTCTATCTTTACATACCGAGACTCCTCCGTGCCTCGGAAAGCACGTTAAGCCGTTGGTCCCGGCTGTCATTCGTGGATCTTTGATAGTCGTCACGAGTCGTCAGAAGCCCGAAAGTCTGACACCAGTCTTACCAAGGGCTATCGTATTACCCAGTTACTGGGTTTTGGGGGTCAGATAGGCAGTCGCTCCATCTAAAATACTGGTATTCAGTTGCATCCGGTTAGACTGGAAGCCGATCCCGACATAGTTGGGAAAAGGCTAGGCAGATTGATTGATATACACGTAAACCTTACGGCATAAATTCTCTAAATGATGGTGAAAACTACATCAAAATCCGTTGCGTAGTTTAGTAGAACAATTTGGTCACACAGAGAGATACGAAAAACGATATAATATGTATAGATTTGGAAAGTTTGCTAACAGGAGTAGTGAGCATTAATATTCAAAAATAAAAATATTTCACTCTCTCATTACAGGTTTATACGCATTTAAATAACTTCCAAACATGAATACGTGTAGGTCCTTTATGCTAATTAGCTTTTAATTAACTTTATTAATTTGATTTTGGAGAAGTCAGTTTTTGTTTTTTTGGTGTGTGGCAGATGAAGTATGAGCGGAGACAGTGGTGTCAAATATATTTTTTACTTTTATGTATTTTTAAAACAATATAGGTACCGTTTGTTCTACGGAGAAATACTGAATTTCATTTAACTACCATTCCCACATACATAGTATAAGTACATGGTACACTGTCCTCCCATACCTATTAACACTGTTATTTAACTAATGAACTGCTGTCTCTATCAACGACACCCCAGTCATCACTAAATGAAATAAATAAGTACTTTGTAAATGTAGGTAAGACACTAGCTGATAAGGTGGAGCAAAAGAGGGCTAGTAAAATACCTACAGCTAACACAAGTAACAGCTTTCAAACTGTTACAGAGTTAAATTCGTTCGTCTTGGAAAGTACCACAGAAGAAGAGGTGGAACGTCTAATCATTAACTTAAAAACAAATTGTGCTACGGGCTATGACTCAATAAGCAGCTCCTTCTTACACACATATAAAAACTTTCTGGTCCCTCCGCTTACATTCATATTCAACTCATGTCTTGAGCACGGTGTTTTCCCTAGCAGCCTAAAAAAATCTGTTGTCTGCCCTATCCATAAGAGCGGAGACAGAAGTCGTATCATTAACTACAGGCCGATTTCTATCCTCCCAGCGCTTTCTAAACTTCTGGAGAGACTCATCAATACAAGATTAGTTAGATATCTAGAATCCAAACATCTGTTTTCAGCAAACCAATACGGATTTCGTGAAGGCAAATCAACAGATCAAGCGGTTAATGATCTCATCAACTGTGTTAGCAATAATCTGGATAAAAAACAAAAAACTCTCACTGTTTTTCTTGACTTAGCCAAAGCTTTTGATACGATTTCTGTCCCAATCTTACTCAACAAGTTGGAACTGCTAGGAATCAGAGGAACTCAACTAAAATTGTAGTGGGTGTAGGTATGTGTGATAGATAGGTAGCGAAGAAATAAGTCACAAGTACACAAGAAGAAGAATGAAAGTATATTAGGTACACAGACACAGGTTTCAGTTCACACACAAGAGTTCCACTTAGAAAAGAAGGAGTGGTAGAAAGTCAGATAACAGAGAACAGCACGAGTAAACAGTTTAACATAAAGCAGAAAGTCTCAAGGGTTAGTACGGCAAAACTAAGATCGCGATATTTAACATAAAGCTATGCGCGCAGTGAGCGTACTGATTTGCAAGTCACGGCCAGCTGCACGGCGCGGGTGCGTGAGTGCAACGCACGATGACGTTGTCTCGCTCACGCACACGGTTCGTATGACGTAGCGCGAGCGCCCGGTCGTCGCTAGAACAATAGACGCGTCATAGCTACGCCGACCAACTGATAAGGAATTAGCTACTAATACAATATTTGTACTTGTCCGTTTGTTCATTGATTATTGAGTTAAGTACATAGTTTTACTTTACATGTTGATTATTAAATAAGTCTAGTTTTAAGTTATTTTGTAAATAGTTGAATATAAATTATAATTAATTATATTTTAGAAATACATAATTTATATTTTAATTTTGTTATTTAATCAGACTTATGTATAGGTCACTACATCACCCCCTTCCAGAGACCGTCAAGGGCGATAATAGTCGGGAAATCTAACGCGACGTCCTGACCGCGTCGTTCTGACGACGTTCTCGTCAGCGGAAGGTAAGTTCGGATTATCCGCGTCGGGCGTATAGTGATGAGTGTTAGTGTTGAGTGATGACTGTGGTGTGTTGTGATGAATGGTGGTGTTTGGTGGTAAGGATGATGTGTGAGGATCACGCAGTATGAAGGCCGGCTTAATGCGGTCAATCGATACCGTGACCTGTTTTCCATTATCCAATATTTTAAAAACCTTGTCACCTCGTTGAATGACCTTATGAGGACCAGAATATGCCGGTTTCAGACCACCAGCAGTGCAGTCCCTAAGGAAAACGTGAGTAGAGGAAGCTAATTCCTTGTAAATAAATGTTTTTAAATTGCTGTTGTGTCTGGCTGCTGGTGACGGTTGCAGTCTCCTGACAATACTCCGGAGCCTTGATAAGTAGTCGGTGATGTCAACCGTTTCATCAGCTTGTAGGTCGAAGAATTCGCCAGGCAGTCGTATCGGTTGACCGTAAACAAGTTCGGCAGCAGTAGCCTGGACGTCTTCTTTAAAAGCACTGCGTACGCCTAACAGGACTAATGGAAGAGATTCCACCCAACTGTCATTAGCGTGGCAAGTGATAGCTGCTTTAAGTTGACGGTGGAATCTTTCCACCAGACCGTTACAGGCAGGATGGTATGCCGTTGTTCTACGACGTCGGAAACCAGCAATTGCAGACAAGCATTTGAAGAGCGCCGATTCGAACTGCCCGCCTCTATCAGTTACAATATCGGATGGGCAGCCGAAACGAGCAATCCAGCCACTCAGTAAGGCCTTTGCCACTGTTTCTGCAGTTATGTTCGTGAGTGGTATTGCCTCAGGCCATCGCGTAAAGCGATCGATGGCAGTGAGACAATATCGGAACCCTTCACACGGTGGCAAAGGTCCCACGAGGTCAATGTGGATGAATGCGAATCTTGATTGCGGTAATTTGAAAGTACCGACTGGGGCAAAGACGTGCCGAGTGGTTTTTGAGCGCTGGCAAGCCAGACAGGAACGTACCCAATCACGGCAGTCTTTCCTAACGCCAGGCCAAACAAATCTATCAGCGACCAACCTTGCAGATGCTTTGGTACCTGGGTGACTCAAGGAGTGCAGGCTTGTGAAAATAGGTCTGCGCAATTCCTTGGGCACAAATGGTCTTGGCGTGGGGGTGTTCACGTCGCAATAAAGTTGCTCTTGTGAACCTGGTACTTTAACCTGTTGCAGGCGCAATGAGGTATCACCATCTAGCAGTTGCTTCAGCTCGGGGTCGTCACGTTGAGCTGTTGCGATCTTTTCGACGGGCACTGGTTGTGTAATCTCCTCGACGCGCGAGAGAGTGTCTGCCACGACATTGTTCTTGCCAGAAATATGCCGGATGTCTGTTGTAAACTGGGCTATTAGATCCAGGTGACGGAACTGCCGTGGAGAACAATTCTCTTTACGAGAGTGGAAGGCGAAAGTTAGAGGCTTGTGGTCTGTGTAAATCACAAAGTCACGAGCCTCCAGCATGTGCCGAAAATATTTGATACTCTCGTAAATGGCGAGCAATTCGCGGTCGTATGGAGAGTACTTAACCTGTGCTGGACTCAACTTACGGGAAAAGAAAGCAAGCGGCTCCCATGAACCTGCATTCAGCTGTTGCAAGACTGCGCCAATGGCCTTGTCGGAAGCGTCTGTGACCAACGCCAACTTAGCGCTGCAGTCTGGATGCGCCAACAGTGCTGCTTGACAAAGGCTATCCTTGCAGTTCTGGAATGCGCTAAGTTCCTCGGGTGAAAAATTGACCGGGTGTGCACCCTTGACTGAGCCGGTAAGCAGAGCGTTCAAGGGTGCCTGGAAGTTTGCTGCGCCTGGTATGAACCTGCGGTAAAAATTGAGCATCCCAAGAAATCTCCGTAGCTCTCTTACGGTTTTGGGAGCGGGAAAATTTTGTACAGCCTCGACCTTGGCTGGTAATGGCCTTGTGCCCTTGGCTGAGATGTGGTAGCCCAAGAAGTTTACCTCCGACACTCCAAAGGTGCACTTGGAACTATTGATGACCATACCGTAGTCTCTGAGTCTGGTGAAAAGCTGACGCAGATGGTGCTCGTGGGTCTTCTGGTCTTTCGAGTAGACCAAAAAGTCGTCCAAATAAGCGTACGTAAAATCCAGACCCCTGAGCATTTCGTCCACGAAGCGCTGAAACGTCTGTCCGGCATTTCGAAGACCGAACGTCATGAACGGGAATTCGAAAAGACCGAACGGCGTCGTGATAGCGGTCTTCGGGATGTCCTCTGGATTTAAAGGAATCTGATTGTACGCTTTCACCAGGTCAATCTGAGAGAAGACGGTACAGCCAGACAGACTATGAGCAAAGTCCTGGATGTGTCGAATGGGGTACTGGTCCGGGATGGTACGTGCGTTCAGCATCCTGTAATCGCCGCAAGGGCGCCATCCGTCATTTTTCTTTGGCGCTAGGTGGAGAGGCGACGACCATGGTGACTCGGACTGGCGACAGGTTCCACATTGCAACATGGCCTCAAATTCGGCCTTGGCGATTTGCAGTTTGTCCGGGGCCAATCTACGTGGTGTACAGGATACTGGTGGCCCTGGTGTGGTACGGATGTGGTGTACTGTATTGTGTTTGGGAGTGCGGTGTATACCATGTGGGCGAGTGATGTCGGGAAATTCCCGTAGTATGTGTGTATACGCGGAATCACCCAAACTTACCCTTACTGAGGAGACATCATCGGAGCGAGGGACAGGCGACGCCGGGGTGGAGAGCGTTGTATGGTTGTCGATGAGACGTTGATTTCTGCAATCAACAACCAAATTATAAAAAGATAGAAAATCCACGCCTATTATCGCCCTCGTAACATCGGCAACGATAAATCGCCAAGCAAAGTCACGGCGCAACCGCAGGTTCAGAGTGACATTTATGAACCCGTATGTATTTATCGGTGTTCCGTTGGCCGCGCACAATTGGTAGTTGGTCTTCTCTCGTCGATTTGATAATGCCGATCCGGTAGACACAGAGGTCGCTGCCGGTGTCGACCAAAAACTGCATCTTCGACCTTTGATCGGTGACGAATAAGCGACCAGCACTCGGACAATCATCGGCCGCCATTATTGATTGCCCCGCGCATTTCCCGATGTAGGGTAGTCACACGGCTTCACGCATTTTTTTGCTCGGTCTCCAAAATTGTGGTGGTACCAGCACTTCGGGAACTTCCTGTAGCTGGACTCTGATCGGGATGAGCCTGACCGATATCGCGTGCGACTACGGGACCGTTCTCTGGAACGTGACATTCGCTCCACCTTATCCGCAAGCTTTTCCATCTGCTTCGTCAGAGCGGCGACCTCCGAGCAAATACTGGTACCCGCAGTACTCGTCGATGCAGCAGTAGATATGGCAGCTGTAGTTGATGCCAACTGGGTACCGACGACGTCGTGGATCCGGTCCGCCAGCTCTGCCAGTTCAGCCAGGTCCATCCTCAACTGCGACGCTACGATAGCCTGCGTGTTTGCGGGTAGGCGACTCGTCCATATACTCCGCAGAAACTCTTCCGGCATACCTGGGCCAGCGAGGTTGAGAAGGTGGCGATAAAATTGTGACGGCTTCCGGTCGCCCAGTTCCTCATGCATGAGAAGTTGTTTGACTTTTTTCTCACGCGATGCCGATAGCCGTTTGATGAGCTCACCTTTAAGCTTCTCGTACTTTCCGGTAGTTGGAGGGTTGCCGATAATGTCCTCGACTTCAGCAGCGTACTGCGGATCGAGGTTGCCGGTAACGTAATAGAATTTCGTGTCGTCCGACTTGATGTTCGCCAGAATGAACTGCGCCTCCATCTGGTTAAACCAGAGACTCGGTTTTTCCGGGTAGAACGGCGGTATGCGTACACCTACGCGATACGTTTCCGCTGCCGCCGCATCTTGGCTCGTGCAATCTTTGTCCTCAGGCATCTTAGTGCTCTTGAACGGGGTCACCAATGTAGTGGTTGTAGGTATGTGTGATAGATAGGTAGCGAAGAAATAAGTCACAAGTACACAAGAAGAAGAATGAAAGTATATTAGGTACACAGACACAGGTTTCAGTTCACACACAAGAGTTCCACTTAGAAAAGAAGGAGTGGTAGAAAGTCAGTCACTGTATAACACATCATGGGGAGGATCCCCTAAAACTATCATAAAACCTGTTGAGGTTGCCCAGCGTGCGATCTTGAAGGTTTGCACTTTCAAACCAAGATTGTTTCCTACCTCGCAGCTTTACGAATTCTGTGGAGTCCTTTCGGTAAGACAACTTTTTCTTCTCAATATTATATTAATGCAACATAAGAATATCTTTTACGACCCACTCACTCAAAATAGGCGCAGAAAACACTTAGTTTGCCCAAACCCCATCGCTTCTAAAACAAAATTTAGCACAAGATTTGCTCCATTTATTGGCCTTTACATCTACAACAAATTAAATAAATATCTGAAAATTTACCCGATGACTAAAAAATCTTGCAAAATTACAGTAAGTGAGTACCTACAGAAACTGACGTATGAGGAGACAGAAAATTTGCTTCAGATACCTAGATAAACAATTAAAGACTCAACTACTTGTTTAAATTATTAAAAACAAACTAAGTAAAGTCTTTCACAAACGCTCCGCAATCTTACACACCCTCTCACACTCATTCACGCACACATCCACCACACACAAAGAGAGGTCTAGTTACACACCTAGTATTACTACTTTCAAATATTGTTATCTTTATTATTTTTTATTTTTTCTTTAAATTTTTGTTTTTTTAGGTGAATAAGTTACGTACATTCATACATGAGATCTTTGTAATATTATAAGACAAAATATACTTAATTTGTAACCCAGGGGGATCGGCGTTGAGGGCTGAAATACAGGTTCTGCCTAGTTCGGCCCCAAATGCTAATACTTTTGTGTACTTTAAATTTAGATTAAGCACTCTACTTGTAAAAAATTTACATTTTTATATGAATAAACACATTATCAATTATCAATTATCAATTTGGAAATATACTAGAAGTCTCTTGGAGTTTCTTGCTCTTCTCCATGCAGGCTGACTGGCAATATTTTGAACCGCGACATGAACAATTCTTATGTAGGTATAGTTTTAGTACAGCGCGGAGAGACGGCGGGACAGTGCAGGCCGCTCATTCGTCAACCCTCACGGCGTCCCGCTCCTGTCGCTCATTCGACAGCGCTCCTCCCCGCCTCGCCGCGCATTCCTTAGGCGCAAAACGGCGGTCTCGGTCAAACTATAGTACGGGAAGGAACAGAGACAAGTATTGCTATGGTGGTAGCGGATAATACTTGCTAAATCATCTATACATACATACATACAAATATACATAAAAATAAAGTGTCTGTTTGTAATATCAAAATAACAGCTTTTTATTAAATGCATATAAAATTATCGGTACTAACAACAAAAAAACAAATTGTAATTTTTTTGTCTGGCTGACTGTCTATTTGTTCCGGCTAGTCTCCAAAATGGCTGGACCGATTATGACGGGACTTTCACAAACAGATAGCTGGTGTTATAAGGCTTTCTTATTTTAGAAAAAGAATTAGGATCCACGCAGACAAAGCAGCGGGCAGCAGCTAGTACTTAAATAAATAAAAACACTAGATTATTTCTCGAGTTTCACCTCTGATCAGATTAGAGACTATCATGCACGCTACCAAATGGAATGGTACATGATAAATTAGTTTCATGTCACACACAATTGTTCTACACTAAGCCCACGTTCGCACGGACGTAATAATATCGCGGCAGGATCTTAACGCGCACTGGATTTTTAACTCTCGGCGTGAGTCGAGCGTTGAGAATCCAACGCACTGGCACGCACTCTCGTCCCAGCGCGATGAAAAAACACACTGTGTTGGATATTCAACTCACGACGCTAAGCAAAGTGTTGAATATCCACCAGTGCCCGAAAAAAAACGCTGCGGGTAAAAATCGCCCGTGCGAACCTGGGCTAAAAGCACTCTCAATAATATCTTTTTTATTTCAATTCGTATTCACTTTGCGAAGTTTCAAGACGTGTGGGACATACCATTTTGGAGTGTAACATGAAATATTTATCACATCACCGAGCCATTATGTTCGACAGATATCTTTAAGTTTTATTTTATTTTAAGTGTTGCATTTTCTTGTGACTTTTCTCAAGAGACGACACACACTCGTGTACTAGGTTTTTCATTTCTGACATGTAAAGTAGAAACAGTTGTAAAAACTATACTATGAAGAGTTACTAGGCATTATGTTCTAAAACATAAATATCATCACGCCTTGTTTCCCCGAAGGATTGGGTAGAGCTGTACCTATAGTATATCCACATTTCGCCAGTTATGTTTAAGTCCCATGTAATAGGGGGCGATCCTATTGCCATCAACAGGGCACAAATTCATACTCCGAACTGCGAAAATTCAGATAGAAAAACCCAATAAGTAACACTTTGCCCAACCTGGGGATCGAACTCAGAACCTCATGCTCAGCAGTCCTTTGCGACCTCTAGACTAACGAGGCAGTCAGACTATTTTCTGAATTGACCCTGAATTCTTACTTTTTGTTTCAGGAATATTGTAATTTGTAATACATAATGTATGAAGCTGCGACATCTTTATTCTGCAAGTTCCAAATACATGTAGATTATAAACATGAAGATCCAATCTCACAAAACCTCGATTTTTTGGATCTCTCCAAGGCCTGAATCCAGGCAGAACGTTTATCTTTCTACCAAGACGTTGAATTAAGTTTAACTGCTTGCGAATAAAGATGTCCTTCTTAGATAAAAATATCCGATGGGGGAAGGAATTTTCTAGCTTTCTTCGAAACGTTCTCAGTGGCAGAGGGTTCGACGGACGTCGGCGAGTGACAATAAAATTAGATAAGTACAGGATAGCCCCGATCCCGTCCGGTCCGTCTTGCGGACGGAATCAATCGCAGTAAAACATGGTATAGGGGAACCAAACACGCTACCGTTTAAATAACGAAACGCGTTCCATTCTCGACCTTACCACCAGTCTTTAAGAGCACGTGTCTTAAATTTGAACAGCGAAAACTAATTTTGTCGATGTGTATATCAGTCCGCTTTTCTGTAATGACACGAAACGAGTGGACTTTGAACGAAACGGGGATATCAGAATGGATTACAGAAATCTCCCTGTGAATCGACGGGACGAAAAATGCACTAGACGCTTTAAAGTGCTACGTTGTAGTTGACATTTTAAACGATGCTTTTTCGGGTGAAATGTAACAATTTTCCAGGACACTGTGTTTTCTGGCACTTACAGCGTATTTCTTATTCTTGTAGAATATTTTATTAAGTGAAGGCAATGATATTATAAGTAAAAAACAACCCACTTCCAAGAAAAAAACTACAAAGAGAAAATTTACTTTAATTTCTAAAATCGGTGTCTTTAGATCTGTATTTTAGTTTTGTGCCATCGATTTCTTTTTTTTTAAGATTTTTTTTATTTTTCACTTATTAGTTATGGTACTTGCTATGTAAACAACAGTGACAGGAAGTGTTAAAACATCATCGAGATACATAAAGTGGAGTAAATACCTAAGTATTATCAAAGCTAACTCAAAAACTACCCAAGCAAAGTTAATATATGGAACCATCGCGCAGCTTTCTCTACCAAATCAATTTTTTTCTTCAAAATCAGTCCACTTATGACAAAAATATCTATGAAAGAAACAAATATACACACAAACGAACATATATTACCTCCTCCATTTTGAAGTTGGTTAATAAGAGGAAGATAGGTTATACGAGCTCTGCAAGTGACAGTCAAAACTTGGCTAACACAATGATATTATAAGCAAAAAGACGTAGATAGGTTGTCTACTCAACATTCGATCTTCAAAAACGGCACAATGTCACACTATTAGATGACACGTGGAAGTAGGACGGCATGACGTAATTATCGGGAGCGAAAAAGAGACAAGACGAAGAAAATGTAGCTAATTAGCCACATTTTAACGTGTCGCTTGCTGAGCGCCTATAACCTATCTACACCTTTTACTTATAATATCATTGGGCTAACTAGCCAAGTTTTGACGTGTCACTTGGCTAACTAGCCACGCTACATAATTATCGTCTTGCCTCTTTTTCGCTCCCAATAATTACGACATACCGTCCTACTTCCACGTGTCATAATATGACACGTGGAAGTAGGACGGTATATTATAATAGTATGACATTGTGCCATTTCTGAAAAGTGAATTTTGGGTAGGTTAGGTAACATATTTTAAGAGCGTATATCCTAAAAGTTAATAACGTCGTAAATAGCTGTCAAATATTTACCTGCTTTGATTAATTTGGCTGTATGGAAATAAGAAATGTGGCTAACTAGCAACATTAACTAGCACTAACAACATTGATATTAATTGCAATTATAGCACTGAATTTGATGCTGTAACCGTTTTAAGTGTAAAAAAAGCATTTGAAAGTATCCAAATACTTTTTTTTACATCTAAAACTAAATTTTCGGTGTTAAGATATAAATTATTGGATTTCATAATCAATATTCTAGTTCGCTAGTTAGCCACATTTCTTATTTCTATACAGCCAAATTAATCGAAACAGGGAAATATTTGACAGCTATATATGACGTTGCCCACTTTCAGAATAAACGCTCTTAACAAGGTTTACATCGTACGGTATTTCATACAAACTTTCAAGCCCTTGTTTTTCGAAATGATTGAACCGATTTTAATGAAACTTCATACGCATATGCAGGATACAAAGGTCTAAAAACTTAGTTAAGAACATCTTCGAAAAATAGTGTTATACAGCCAAATTAGACCGATTTTAAATTTTCCATAGAAACAGAGTATTCCAGTTATCTGTTTGGAAATAAGACATTTCAAAAATGTTCTTAACTAAGTTTTTAGACCTTTGTATCCTGTATATGTATAAGAGGTTTCATTAAAATTGGTTCAGTCATTTTGAAAAATAAGGGCTTGAAAGTTTGTATGAAATGCTGTACAGCGTAAACCCTCTTAATATCATATTAAATTTTACCAAATAACATTGTCTTAATCGATTGCCATTACCGCTAGCGCATTATGAAACTATTCAACTGATTAAACAGTTTGATTGCAGACTGCAGTGCGTGCATGGAATGCAGTTTAAGATTTAAATCTTTAGGCGTAAATTACTAGATAGCCTTGATAGGAATATCAGCAATTAGGTAAATCGAATATTTGCAATTCACGATACGACTTCCACTATAATAGCGAAAAATAACTAAAACGGAAGTCGTTGGCAAATAACTTTCCGCCGATGTCTTTGGTTTTGTATTTTCGTTTTTTGCCACCCACTTCCGAAATTTTAGTTATTTTTCAGTTTAAAGTGGAAGTCGGTTGTTTTTTTTTTTTGTAAATTACCTACGTAAAGTAAACAAAATGTTGCAATAAAATGAAAATTTTATGCTCGAGTTTTCAGTGCATCAAAAATTCACCCCTACAAAATCATTATCACCACATTAATAGACAATCTTAACACGTATACACATAAATAAGCACCATTAAATAGGTATTGACGCCACGAAAAGTGTGGTTTCAATAGCCATAAACGTAATGCTTGTGTCGAAAAATGAAATTGATTTTGCCTCCGCTTCCGTCTCCGTGCCGTATCACGGGGTTTCAAGAGGATGGGGTGGCGCTAATAACTAGCAGCGAACCTGCCAGAGATGTTTATTTAATGGCGTACACCATAGACGCTTCTAATGGGGATTCGTACTTGATGCCACAGAATAGATAGATACAGAAAGTCGGCTCTGTATGCAAGTAGCGATACAGCACGCACGCAAAGACACACGTCAAGGTTCAGCGAGTGCAAGCACGCTAGCGACTGGCATTCTTTGAGTGAGATTACCGTATGTATAAGTATCTGTGTGTGCGCTTTGTCTCATTGTATATAGCTGGTGTTTATTTGGCACCCATAACACAAGTTTAATCTTAGCGTGGGTGCCAGTGGAGATATTCAGTGATTCATGCAATTTAAATACAATATTGTCATAATATTAAAACCTATGCTGTGTAAAGTGTAAAATTGGAAATTAAGTTATTATTTATTTATTTAGATGACGCCTCTAATGAGGATTCGTAATTGATACCATAGAATAGACAGGTACAGGAGGTCGGCTCAACAACGAGCGAACGCACACACACATAAACACGTGTCTACGTACAGCGAGGGGTAAGAGCGCTCGCGACTTTCATTTGTTTGAAATCATGGAATTAGAAATTACGTTACGTGTCTCTGTATGTGTACCTATTTGCTCATTGTATAGAGCTGGCCTTCTGTACCTATCTATTCTGTGTTGTGCCGCTTATAGGGGATTCGAACTCGGTTCTCGCGTATCTGAAGCCGCAACGCGACGAAAATTATTTTTCAATGTGTTGTGATTCTTGTGTGCAACAAAAATGAGATAAGGGGAGAACAATTTGGATGTTTGTTTGCTTTCAAAATATGATGTGAATATGTAGCGTGGAATAGATTTGAAAGGCGGGTACGAAGTGTTCGGTTGGTGCTGATAAGCTAGGTTGCCTGATTTTACAGTGTTAAAACGTACGTCTGAAGTAGGTAACATCGGAAATAGCTGTCAAATATTTACCTGTTTTGATTAATTTAGAAATATTACTGTATGGAAATATAATGGGTGATGGCAAATATTGATTATGTAATATATATATGAAATAATATGAATATATTTGACATCTATTTGCGATGTTGCCCACTTTCAGAATTGATATTGGCAATGACATAAAAAGTGATTCCTTCTAACACTTCCTTGTAACAGTTTTTATTAAAGTTTTCATCAGTACTCTGTTTTGTTTTTTTTTATTTTAATGGGGTATATTATAAATGTTTAAAAGAAATCGTAGAAGTTTTCGAAGAAAAAATTAATTAAAAAACGCTGTTTTAAACGACTGGCAGAGAAGACAGCGACGTAGTTCCAGGAAATCTCAATATTTTGCAACTTTATTAAAAGTTAGATAATATCCTGCAGAGAGATTGGAAAGTCTAAAGGTTAGTTTCAGCATAGGCACTATCCAACCGGTACCTAAATAAATAAAAAATTAGAACAAAACTTGTATGTTCTGTAATTACTTGAACTCACACACTGACATTATTAGTATTAAATTACTAGTCTTGTTTAAATGTTAGGAATATATAATTTTATATATTTATATATATATATATCATCATCATCATCATCAGCCTATTAATGTTCCCACTGCTGGGACCCAGGCCTCCTCTCTGTGAAAGGGAGTGGGCCGTAATCTACCACGCGGGCCCAGTGCGGGTTGGTAGATGTCACATGTCTTCGAATTTTTGGTTCTAAGACATGCCGGTTTCCTCACGATGTTTTCCTTCACCGTTTTGAGAGCAGTGGTGATGAAATTATTTACACAAAGTAAAGCGCCTGCTTGGGTTCGAACCCACGTCCTACATGATCCCATATGATGATGATGATGATGATATATATATATATTTATATTTTAATTTATATTATTATTTCGTTTATTCATTTATATACATATTAATTTGCATTTTTAAATATTTCTTAAAAAAAAAGATATAAAAAACATTTAAAAATATAAAAAATAGTGTTCCGCCGGTGTCGGGAGCAGGGTCCAAGCTACCGGTGGTTAGGGCTGCAGAGACAGGAACCTCCTCACAATGCGAGCCGTGTCGAGGAGTACTGCCTTCTGAATCAGGCCTTTGATCCAACCGCCTAACGAGAGCCTCGAGAGATGTTGGTCGAGGCTTTCGGCCATCAGGCCGTTGGCCGTTACGACTATCGGCACAATGATAGCCGAGCTCACATTCCACATGTCGACAACCTCGTGCGCTAAGTCGAGATATTTTATTTGTTTCTCTTTCTCAGCTTTCACGAGGTTCCCGTCATGGGGAATGGTAACATCGATTATCATTGCGCGGCGCGCTAATCGGTCTATCACCACTATATCAGGCTTATTGGCAACAATAGTCCTGTCAGTAATGATAGACCGATCCCAGTATAACGTGACATGGTCATTTTCGAGAACTGGGTCGGGCACATACCTGTAGTACGGTACCTCAGAATCCACAAGTTTATATTTCAAAGCAAGTTGCTGGTGAATAATCCTAGCCACTTGGTTATGCCTGTGCAAGTACTCGCCGTTAGCCAGACGTGAACAGCCAGAGATAATATGTCTGATGGACTCACCCGGACGGTGGCATGCCCGACACACGTCAACCGTATCGTCCTTCATTATATGTCTCCGGTAGTTATTCGTCAAGATAACTTCGTCCATAATTGCACAGACGAAACCTTCAGTTTCCCCGAAAAGGTCACCGAAACGTAGCCAGGATACGGACGCTAAGAAATCTACACCGGGCTCATGGAGAGCCCGATAGAAGCGCCCGTGAAGCTCCTTGCTTTGCCATACCTCCTTGCGGTCATCTGTAGTAAGTACCACAGGTTTGCGCCAGTTCTCTTTAGCCATGGAGAGCGGGGTGAGTCCCTTGTCCACTGCGACCACATCACGGTGCATACCTACTTCGGCTTTTAGGAAATATTCCCTGAGGCTGCACACCTCGCGGTTGTGGAGGGTCTTCGCATTTAAAAACCCTCGACCCCCGCACTTCCGCGGGATGTACAGTCTCATCACCGAAGAACGTGGGTGATGCATCCGGTTTGCGGTCAGAAGTGTACGGACCCTCCTGTCTAGGGCGTCGAGTTCGGTCTGAGTCCATTTGAGTATGCCGAAAGAGTACATCAGCACCGGCATGACCCAACCGTTGAAGACCTTGTTTCCGCCTGAAAGAAGACTAGTTAACACCTTCTTCAGGCGCCCAAAGAAGCGCTCCTTCAACGATTGCTTCATGTCAGCAACGTTGATGCCTAACGCTTCCGACATACCCAAATACTTATAGCTTTCGGATGAGGAGAGGGATCTAAGGTGTATGGAATCCGAGAGTTGAGTTCCCTCGGATTCCATAATCTCCCCTCGCTTTACATGCATGACTGCACATTTGTCCACACCAAATTCCATCCTGATGGCGCTACTGAATGTTTCCGTTACCTTCAGTAGCTCCATCAGCCGCAATTTGTTGGGGGCAAAGAGTTTCAAGTCATCCATGTAGAGGAGGTGAGATATGACCTGACCACCTCTCCTCAACCGATAGCCTAGACCTGAATCCTCCAGCAGTGTGCTTAGAGGATTCAGAGCTAAGCAGAACCAAAGTGGACTCAAACTGTCGCCCTGGAATATTCCCCGTTTAATCCATACAGGCTCATCGTTCCCCTGAATCTGTCGACATCCTGGATAGCGAAGGACGGTCCTCCATTGCCCCATACATGACATCAGGAAGGCGCGCAGAGTTGCATCTATCTTGTACAACTCCAGCACCCTCATGAGCCATGTATGTGGCACTGAGTCGTAGGCCTTCTTATAGTCTATCCAACATGTCGATAGATCTTTGCGGGTTCGACGAACCTGTTGGCTTATGGCCATGTCGATGAGGAGTAGCTCCTTAGTACCGCGGGACCTATTCCTACATCCATTTTGAGAGGCAGACATGATCGAGTTTTTGTCAATATGTGTGTTAATTTTCGCTCTCAAAATGGATGTAAGAAGTTTATAAACCGTCGCCAAACATGTGATTGGTCTATAATTCTTGGGTTCCGCGGGACTACCTGACTTATGGAGCAGGTGGGTAACGCCTGTTGTTAGAAACTGTGGTAGCGACCCAGACTCTAAGGATGACTGGAACTGAGATGCCAGGCGAGTGTGTGAACTATGTAGCCATTTTAGCCAAAAGTTGTGCAGTCCGTCCGGTCCCGGTGATTTCCAATTCGGTAACGGACGAACTGCTCTGGCTACATCTAATGGCGTTATTTCAACTTTTTCCATTTCTGGTATAGTTTCACACACTCGCTCGACATCCTGCATCCAGCCAGCCTCAGCGTGACAGACGGGCACCGACCATATGTTGCGCCAGAATGCACTCGTGGCGGCATCATCCGGGCGGCACACGTCTGTCACATTTTGTTCAGGTCGCTCCCAAGCTCTGTATACCCACCTCTCATCGCTCTGGAACATGCGATTCTGCGTGAATCGATCCACTCGCCGCTTATACCGCCGAATACGGCTCGCCCACGCACAAACTTTCTGCTTCAGAAAGTCGATGCGCTCTGTGACGCGGGGCATGTATTCTCGAGGGCTGATTCCAGTCCCCGAGAATGCCCGCCTCACAAAGCGCATCACTCGTGGTCGAGTATTGCCCTCCCTGAAGCAGTATAGTTTGCCGATGAGTACCCTAGCCCCATCGATACGTCGCTCGACCCTGCACTGCCAGGCTGGTACGGCTGGTTTTGGTCGATTAGCTCCGTCACAATTTGGGAACTTGACATTAGCTAACCGACATGCCGCAACAGCCGCGCAGTACATGATCGAGTGTGTATCAATGAGATCCTCGCTGCTCTCGAAAAAATTCTTAAGCTGCGAGTCCAGGGCACACACCAGCGGCCTATTTTTTTTGTGCATGGGTAGGCGTGGTAATCGGGGTCTAAGTTCGGTCGGAGTGTACCTATACTCGAGAAACGCATCCTCCAGTGCGCTCCTCAATCGAACGTTACACTGGCTACTTACTGTGGCAACCCTATCATCTTCCTCTTGCACATCTTGGTTGAACCGCGGCGGTATTGCATCAATGTTTGACGCTTGTGCCGCGGTCGGTGTTGAAGTTGAAACGCTAAGGTTGCTCAGTACCTCTGAGCGCAGCCTATCAAGTGCGGCATCGTCCAACCTATGATTGCGTTGGATGACACGCACCTGATCCGACAGTCGTTGGGCCGAGACGTTGGTGGTTGGCTCTAGTTCCTGAAACAGAGACAGCATCCTAACACGGTACGCAGTGAGGTTAGTTCCTCCCTCTGTAGACCCGTAATATGCGCGCATGACGTTCTCATTCATAGACTGAGTCCATCTCATGCGCTGCACACAACCACCGGCAGCGGGGACCCGGCTCGGGGCCGGATGGCCCCTAAGTCCCAAGCTTCTCGGTGGCCGGCCTCTCCCCTGCCGACGTGCAGGTGTTGGTGACGTCGGCGGGGAGAAATACTCGTCGCTCGAACTCGACGCAACTACCGCGGCCGGTGTCGACACAGCACTCACGATGGGGCTGGGTACCGGCGGCGGCGAGGCGGAGCTGAGCGGCGAGACCGGGGGTGGTAGGCGTGCACGTTGAGCTGCTGATCTCGTCAACATTTTTCACTTCTTCATAATTTTTTATCGCTTACAGGAGTCCGAGTTTGACACTGTCATTTTTGAGTTTTATATATATTTTTGTTTTTTTCCGTTTTTTCATCGTAGATAATTTTATTTATTTATATTGTTTATTATTGGAGTTTTCTTGAGGTTTTTGTATATATACGATAAGTTGAATAGAATTAAATAAGCGAATTATGAGATAAGAGAAAAAAATTACGTCGTTGACGTATCAGTGTTGCCATATTATTATTATTTGTTGGTATACATTTTTGTATCTCGACAGTGATCTGCCGGTTTTTTAGGGTAACACGGGCCAAAGCCAAGTGCTACCCCTGAGAGTATTAAACTAAGATGTGATAATTGATGATAACATACTATGACGTGGTGATATTATGTTTTGACTCTGTGTTGCAGTGGTGGATGATGTCTGTGCGTGTGATATGTGTGTGTCATTGTCGTTCTGCAGGAATTTTCGTACAATTCTGCAAGTGTTCAGGATAGCAGCTTTCTGTAGGGTTTGGTAGGTGTAAGGAGCTACGTCTAGTGTTTTTAAGGATTGATGCAGTTGTTTGGGAATGACACCGGTGGTTGAAAGTACTACAGGAATAATGTTAACACTGCCTAATCGCCACATTCGGCTTATTTCTATTTTTAAGTCTGTATATTTTGACATCTTTTCTGCGATAGTGTTTTGTAGGTTGTGTGTGTTTGGAACTGCTATGTCAATAATTTGCGCGGTTTTATTAATTTTATCTATTAAAGTTAAGTCTGGTCTATTGTAATGTGTTGTTCTGTCTGTGAGGATGGCTCGATCAAAGTATAGCTTGTGTGTTGTGTTTTCAAGAACCGTTTCTGGAATGTATTTGTAGTAAGGTACTGGAGGTGTAGGAATTAATTTATATTTAATGGCAAGTTTTTGATGAATTATGTTGGCTATTTGATCGTGCCTATGTTTATTATTATTATTTGGTTAGACACACTAGCAGCTAATTAGCTGATGCGTGTGTATCAATTATATATAATATATAATTTTACAATGTTTGTAAATATGTGAGCACCAAGCATCTGTCACATAATTAATTTATCTGTCATCGCTTCGTTTTCATTCTATTTACTTAGCGTGGAATACTAAATCTTATTTCAGGTGCATCGTCTTCACATTTATTATAATTATTTAATTTTAAATGTATACAAAATATTATGAAAACATTTAAAAAAAATAACGGTGGAGTTTCTTTTACATTCTTCTCCATACGAAAACTACCTTTTGGAAGGGGCGACTAGAATCAATTCTATTTTTTGTAAATTTTGACGTTCATAAGTGCCTTTTTTGTGCCTAATTGAAATAAATTATTTCACTTTGACTTTGACTTTATGAAATAATTTGCCAGATAACTTTACTGAAACTTATCCGAAGGTGGTGGGAATCTGTAATCCACAGCCCACCAAACAAACATATCATAATTTTCGCCGTCGATGTGACAGCTGTGGTGTGAGACATAAGGAAGTGTTCAGACGTTGCGATTAAATGTGCACATTCACCTACATAACGCGCCGTCAGGTAGCACGTGTAAATCAGACTAATGTGACATTTCTGGCATCGGCCGAGCCCGCCACGTATTACGAATGAAACTGAAAACATGTTGAGGTTATGTTACCTGAAGATAACCTACTGTTACTGTTATAACTCGATTAAATAACTGTGCGCTTGGAGCTGTCAATGTCGTAGGTTGTTAGTATTGAATTCACCCGCACGGTTACCTACCTCCTCAGTGCCCTAACGCCTACTGCACAACGTCTCGTGTCGTCTCCACAGTTCAGTCATATTATAGTTATTATTTAAACCACATGCACGCACGACGGTGCATAGTTATAAAAATCGGGTTATAGCCTGTATCATCCCACCATTGGGCAAAGGCCTCTCGCCATGACTTCCAGTGTTTACGATCCAGCGCTAATGTGGACCACTCGTCGTTTATTACCTGTTACCTGAAGATTGAACACTAAAAAATCTGTGTAGGTTGCACTGACGTTTAATTCATGGCAAGCTCAGCTGTTGAATGCAAGGAGTTAAAAACTAATAAATAAGGTACTATAAGATTACCATTTCGTCTAAAAAATGCTTTCAAATGGATGCAGTAAGTACTAACAAAAGTGTCACCAGACATTCACAAAAAATTACTTGTTTCTTAAACAGGATGTTTACCATATGGATGTACGATGATAGACTTGACAAGCATTATACTTTAAATAATTAACACTGTAATTTATTATGATTGTCACATTACCGCTATGGCTGTGCAAAGAATAAAAACAGTACGAGTATAATCCCAGTAAGACATATTAAATTACCGTATCAAATGTGTGCCGCATTATAAGACTGACAAGCAACAGTATCATAAAACTTTTCCAACATCTGTTAAACACATACCAACTGCATTAAACTAAACTTACAGCACGTATAACTTAGAGTACGTCTCAACACTGTCATATAAACGCATTAAAACTAATGCAGCTGACATCACTGACGTAGTGACGTCATTATTTAGGTGGCGTATACTAAATGTGTTCACAGCTTAATTCGCAAAGCGTATGGCGAGATTATCATTTGAATGTGCCCTCAGACGATTGTCGGATTCTGTGACACTTATACAATGGGGAGGTTGGCCCGAAGCAAAATATTTTTACCGAATAAAACCGGTGCTTTCTGTGCCTATACGAGGAAATTACATTTTTATCACGAGTCACATTTTACATTTCCCTGTTATCTCACACTTCGTTTGTATCACTGATTTTTTTTTGTGTTTTGTTTTCGTATCAATGTGTTTTTTGAAAGGGTGCGCTGATTGCTTATTTGTTGCGCTGCTTTCCGTTCGTTTTGATTTGCGGATTTTATGAAATAAGCTTTTTTCTTAATTTCAATTCACTTTACTTTCAACAGAGCAGCGGTGGCCCAGTGGTAACGGCCGTGACTTACGAGTTGTAGGTTTAAACGCTGACAGGCGTTTTACTTTGTGTAAATTATTTCATCACCACTGCTTTCAAAACGGTGAAGGAACACATCGTAAGGAAAACTGCATGTCCTAGAACCAAAAATTCGAAGACTTCCAGCCTGCACTGGGCTCGCGGGGTGGGGCTTGTGTCACAACAGTGGGAACATTATAGGCTGATTATGTTATTCTCAACTTGGATGACTCTAACAAAAATCGCCCTACCAATCAGCTAATGCACTCACTAATTAGACTTTCACGGTCAATTTTATTTGCCGTCATTACCGTACTGCGTTCCTGTCTTCCCTTGGGCCTAAGGGCCCCATTGTGCAAGTTGAGGAACGATAGCTGGTGACTTAGGGCCCATTCTCACGCGATTCACCTATGCATCGGAGCATAATGAGCTGTTAAATCGACTGTACTGCCTATCGGGACATCTTTGTTCATTTCCGTGACAATGAGTGTAAATAACGTGTATGTACGTGTCTTGGTACCTTAATGTTTTATTTATAGGTACATTATTTTCTCAGCCAGGTTCTGCACGTGGTTAGGCTTTTGCAAAGGAATCTATTAAGAAATAAATTGCGTTTCTAGTTTATAAAAGAGTTTTATAAATGTACAATAGGTATGCTTTTTGTTACTTTCTCATCACGCTCTACGATTTTAAATAAACAGTCTAGGTTCTTTATTTAAAAACGTTTAACGATAAATTAATGTTGAATTGCTTTTTGTAGTTTTTGTGATACACCTACGCACAATTTTATTTTCTTTTACATATTTTTTGAGTCTAAAAATAATCAATTCTAAACTGTATCTTATGTGTTGAATACGAGGTTTTTGGCTGCTTCGTATTAAGTGTATTTTATGTCTTTTTTGTAAGGTTTTGTATAATATGTCGAATAAACAATTCTCTATCTTTTTTTTCTTCTTTCTTTAAAAAAAACAATATTAAGGTATGATTCCGAACCACGCTGCATGCAGCAGTGCTGCCACTAAGGTGCTGCCCAGCAGTGCTGCCTGCCGCGCTGATTCCGAGCAACGCGGCAGTGTCGCTCTGTTCGTATGTAATTTACGTGTCAACATTCAAGTAGGTACTCTTGCTGCGGCGGCATACGCGTGACTACTGGTCTGTCGCGGCGGTAGGGCGACACTGACGCGCAGCAGTGCTGCCGCTACATTGCTGCCGCGACATTGCTGCCTAGCTCGGAATGTAATCTCATATAAGCCAATAGAAATTGTACGGGGACCAGTAGTGTCGCGGCAGCACTGCTGCGGCAGCACTGCTGCGTGCAGCGTGGTTCGGAATCGTACCTTTATGCTGAGTCAAACAATCTGCCTAGCCTTATGGCCCAACTGTATTGGGGACAGCTTTCAATCTAACCACATGCAGCTGAATACCAGTATTTTACATGAAGCGACTGCCTGTCTGACCACCACCACCCAGCTACTGGGTTACACGATACTCCTTGGTAAGACTGGTTGTCAGACTTTCAGGCTTCTGTCTACCCGTAACGACTGTGAAATATTATGCTGGATCTAGGTAACATTTCCACAAGTCACTTACAATCATTATAATGGCTGAAGAGCGGCCATTTTGCTCGAAAAACAAATTGTGGAGTGATAAAGCACGAAATATGGAAGCAGAAAATTAGATTTAAAAGCAATTAAGTGACGGTGTACTTTTAAAAATGAAAATATCGTTCGGGTCAGTCGGTCCGACAAAGTGGATGAATACTTTTTGCCGTGGGAAGAGGGTTCAGTCAATTATGTGTACTCACTGTACTCATCTCTGAAAAGAATTGATGGTTGTTTAAAAACTGTGTATGTCATGTACTTATATGTGCCTAATGAGTTTGGTTCTCATTTATTTAGTGAGTAGAGAAGTGACAAAGACTTATTCTGCGGCCCCATCTGCGTCTATCGTGACAAAGCAATATGTGCCGAAGCTTCGTATGTTTTGCTAGCTAAAAAGTTATCGTGCTAATGCGGTGGTCACATTAGCGGCTTGGCCACGTTTATTATGTACCCGGGGACCCGGGCGATAAGTGCTACGCAGCCAGAACTATCGCGACGGTATCCGATACTAAAATTGTTGGTCATATCTGCGTGTATTGTATCACTGGGCGAAGCTTCGTCGCGATAGACGCAAAGGCGGCCGCAGCATAATACTACCAGGAATATTCCAAGGTTTTCTTTCAGAAGAGATAGCAAACTGAAGTGGCAGTGGGCGGGCCATGTGACCGATGGTCGCTGGAACAGACGAGTACTAGAGTGGAGACTGCGTATCGGTAACCGTAGTATGGGACGCCCCCCAGCTATAGATAGACCGATAACCTTTAGAAGGTGGTGAAGGACAGGGTGTTTTGGCGCAGCATGGGGCCTTTATGCATTGATAGATAAAATATGTATTATATTGTTATTTTATTGTTTTTCAAACTCAAACTATAACAGTTCAATCTTATACCGGAATTGTGTCTTAGTTCGTGTTTGGTGACGTGCTTCGCCTGTACGGTTTATTTCGTGTATATTTCGCGCGCAGCGAAGGGTCTTATTGAAGTCTGGCTAGAACATCACCGGACCGCGTTGGTATACCTTCCAATCCCATATCCCAGTTATTATATATATTTTCCTTACGACACCCTGACCATATACCCCCGGGTATGTGTGCGTGCACAAGAGGATCACCACGAGGATACCGGTAAGTCCTTAGACTAAGTACCAAATATTCTTAAACAGGTATTCTCAACCAAGCCCCTAGCTGCATCGCTGCTGCGTAAACGCAGTCTCGCGAAGTACCAGACCTATCAGATCCAAGAGCAGCGGCATTGCTAATGGGCCCCAGTGTCTGTCTCTTGGCTGTGACCTGCAGGCCTGTACTAAACATTTGGTATTATTAAAATTATTATTCTTTCCGCATTTATTTCAATTAAACCATTTACAGGCACTTTTCAATTGTCAAAGAGTTAGTCAATTAGAACTTGAAGCTAGTTTTCAATACCAAATTGAAAAACAATAATGTCTTGATGGCCTAGTGGTTATGGTCTCACTTGGACTTGTGGGTTCTAACAGCGTTGCCAGACGTCCCGATTTTTTGTTCATAATTAAACGTCCCGCGTGGGACAGGCTCAGTCCCGCTTTTCGGGGATAGACAAATAAATAAGCAATTTGTAAGTAATGTATTACTTGTTTTATATACCTCTAAAGACTTAATTGCCTTATACGGTAAACCACACAGTGATTGTTATTAGTTATAGTAAAGGAACGTATTTTCATTAAAATACATTTTCTATTTCTATAGCTATCTATGATCATTGTAAACTTGATTTTAAACTTAAATAAAAGCATAAGCAGTGAAAAATTCAAAAGCGTTCAAAATCCTGCTTTGGCCGACAAAAATCTGGCAACGCTAATCCGAGCAAGTACCAATATTATGTGACATTTTCAATTCATTTATACTTTCTGAGTTTATCTTGGATATTACTGGACAGTAACCTTTAATATAAGTCTGAAATCGCCAACCCGTCTTGAGCAAGCGTGGTGATCAATGCCCATGCCTTCTCTGAATGAGAAGATCCCTTTGCCCTGCAGTGGGACAATAATAGGTTGGTATTAATTTCAAATTGGCTGCATTAAAGTTACACGCTGAATTTAAATGAATGAATTTATTATCATACTCGCATAAAACGTCATGCAGACAGGCGCGACGCGTCAGCGCGAAGCGATTCTAACAAAACAATTTCTAAGAAACTTTACGGTAGGGCAATTACCAATGTCGCGTCACCCGACAAGTCGCACGAGCCTGTAGTCAAACTCCTTGAAAAATGAACAAAAAAAAATTGTTATAATTTATTGACTTAACTTGCATCACTTTATGTACAGTCAGCCTCAAAAAGATTTTAACGTCGACAAGAATTCGTTTAATTGTCTACATTTTATGTTCCATATTTTTTTTTTTACTGTGAAGCTCCAAATAAATACCCAATATGTAATGTTTTGTGGCTACACATTTTATTTTATTTAAAATAGTTTACTAGTACTTTTAATATTTAATGTACAATGTGCTATTGAAATGAAATGAAATGAAATGAAATGAAATGAAATTGTTTATTCTGTAAATAGGATATTGGAATCACTTTTACACGTCATAATGGCGTATTGGCGTATTGGCGTACCAATAGCACATTAAATATTAAAAGGTATGTGTTCTTATGTATATACTAATTTACAGTTGTACACGTCATTCACATAAAACAAAGCAACATTCGTAAATTATATAAAGTCAAAATATGAATTAAAATTGATACAATATTATGAAACAAAGATAAAAGTAAAATAAACAAACCAACAACAAAAACACAAACATACAACATAACAGAACAACAAAAAAATCAATTACTTAAATAAATTATTGGCATCTTTTTGAAGCTGACTGTACCTACCTAAGATATTTTTTACACAATTGTTTTAAGGTTAGAACATTCACATGCAAATGAAATTGTGTTGAAAGCCTACGATGTACCTATATTACGATATTATCTGCGGCAAAGGTATGAAGGTACAGAGAATTGTGCCGAAATTGATTTTACTCGTAGCCAGAGGCAATGTGACCTGCCATACATATTAGGAATCCGTGTCGAAACGAAATGATGAAATCGAAATGTACACAAATATTATTGTTATGAGAGAGGATTTAGAACTGTCCCACTTTTTTATGAAAGGGACAATGTTTTCAGAAGGTCAAAAAACAGCTTTTCCATACATTTTGACCGCGTAGGTATGGCACTTTTGTATGAAACAGCAGATTTTTTTTTTAAATAACCGACGAAAACTTTTCAACGCAGTCGCCTGCGTTGAATTTTTTTTTCAGAATCATTGTACTGAATCCATGGTAACAGTTTTCACGTAGATGACACCCTGTATAAGATAGTAGATGGAACCAATAGATTTTCTAAAATACAACTAAAATATAGGTGACCTACGTGATTATAATATACAGGTTGTCAGGGAAATCGATGAGCAAACTGTTATCATGGATTCAGACTCACCAGCGAAGAAATTTTACATCAATATTTTTTTTTTAATCTGCTGATCAATGTATTTTACCCTGTAGGTATTGCACTAATATGAAAGAGCAATTTTTTTTGTAATAACCGATGAAAATTTTCTTCGCTGGGTTCTAGAATCATGTACTGAATTAATGGTAACAGTTTGCACATCGATGTCCCTGACACCCTGTATTATACCAAGTGATTTATTTAGAAAATAAATACAATCGGTTCTATAGGTAGTCAGTAACTCTCTAATTATTTAGAATTGAAAAATAATGACTGATAAGACGTCTTTGTCAAAATGTTACCATACCTTAATTCTAGCGCCACCTAGTTTTATCTTTCTGTGTAAACCCTTATTTTTAAGAATGCTGGTCTACCTGTAATTGGCGACTGTGTAACTCCAACTTTAATTTTACATCTACTTATAATGTATATTATATACAGACGCAGTTGGAAAATAAAAAAAACACTAACTCTCTATTTATTTAGTTACTTTGATTTTATGTTTGAATACCAACAATTTCTTTTTGTTCAGACACTGTTAATACATACAGAACAGACTACACGTGGGAACACTACTGTTACGTAAGTAATTACTTTCAAGGTCTTGTAGAATACAAAATAATCTCAGAAACTTGTTCTCTTAAGCAAATTCGACATTTTCAGAACAATTCATGATTTATTCAGGGTTGGTTTAGACATTATTTTGATAGTTACACATGTACCTAGTAAGATATTTACATGCTTATATTATAAATTTAACGTTGTTATTCGGTTGTAAAATAATATTAATGTTTAGTAGCAAGGTTACTCGTATAAATGAAAGTGTCATGAAATTGGTACACTCGTGCGATAGACATTTTATTTTGTATTTTTGAGAGCACGTTTAAAACATAAAATAAAAGCAACATTTATATTTTACGTAGTCCAGGATTAAAGACTAGCTGACAGTAAGAAAAAATACCCTATGAATTTAACATTTGCTGTGAGCTAAAAGTATAAAAAATCTACTTAATTTATTTAATTTGTTTTTAAAAATTCGTCAACTAAAATAGCGAATACTAAAATAACGAATTTGCAAAAACAAAGAATAGGCTCTTTGTTTTTGCAAATTCTAGTACCTTCTAACAACTAAAATAAAACCTTGGCCCACTGTAGGTATGTAATGAAAATGTTATCACAATGTTATTACATTACACTTAAAACATTATTTTCTAAGTAAATATGACCCACTTGTTCTAGAAAACTAAATAACTAATATTGTAACGTAACTTGTAAAGTCTAAGAACTGTTTTACCCGTGTTTGCAATTTTACATATTTTATGAAACATGTTTCATTAAAAAAAAAATTTTTTTTAGTTTGTCTCAAGGATAGCTGAATACCAATGTGTGTTTTTTTTTTAATATCTTGATATAGTTTTCTAAATAATAGGATTTATTGTTCTGCTATAATTATTTTGTATAGAAGTTAAAAAAAGTGGTTCTGCCACGTGCAGTTAAACCATAATAAAGCAGTTGATGATATTTTTAAATGTTCAAAATCTACAATAGTTTCTTGTAAAAAAGGAATCAAACGTCAGCCTTGCGTAATTTTTTGGAAAACTTGTTGCGCATATTTATGATTTTCTTTGAATACTTAACATATTCGAAAATTTCCTTTCAGCCACATGCAAAACAAAGAACTCAACTTTTCAAATCACAAATAGTTTCGTTTAAATTCTTTTTCCCTATATCACAACGAATGAACAAAATTGATTAATATCACTCTATTTTGTGCACGGCCCCTTAAGGAAAATTGTGATCACGATGGGCATCTGCAAGTCGGGTGGGAATGCCAATGTGCTACCAGCCAATCAAAATCGTAAGTCTTATTTGTGTTTGTAAGTATTTTTTTCTGGAAATTATTTTACACTAGCGACTCGCCCCGGCTGTGCATGGTTTTCACAACTTGATAAACATTGAAATTTCTTTATTACATTTGAGTTATAATGTTTCTTACTCACCTTCTGGAGGAGCTCATTGCTAAGTAATAACAGGCACACGGGTCGATCCATCAGATTAAGCTACGTTTGCCGGGGTTGGTCAGTGGATGGGTGGTCATCTTTACATACCAAAACTCGTCCGAGCCTCGGAAAGTACGTTAAGCCATTGGTCCCGGCTGTCATTCGTGGATCTTTGACAGTCGTTACGAGTCGTCAGAAGCCTGAAAGTCTGACACCAGTTTTACCAAGGGGTATCGTATTACCCAGTTACTGGGTTGTGGAGGTCAAATAGGCAATCACTCCATGTAAAATACTGGTATTCAGCTGCATCCGGTTAGACTAAAATCCGACCCCAACATAGTTGGGAAAAGGCTAGGCAGATTGATTGACTCACCTTCTGAATGATGTTGAAGACCGAATCAAAATCCGTTGCGCAGTTTAGAAGAACGGCGCGATCACACAGGCAGACACGAACAGCGCTTTTAATTTTTAATATGTATAGTTATAAATATAAGGACCTCGTTACCCGCTGAAAAAAAAATTGTTTATTTTAATAAACATCTTGTTTAATGTGATCACACATCTTGACTCCATACGAGCCTAACAAGATCTTGACTTCTGAAGCTATGACAACTTTGTTAAATTATCATAGTTCCGTCTACTAAGTAATGCATTGGTTTAATTACGGGTAGTTGTTTAATTTAGCTCAAATGTTGGCCAGTTTAACAATGAAACATTGTCACATTAACAAACTAAACTTGTAGATTCAACTAAGATCTTGCACGATACGTCTGTGAAACGTTATTAGATCAATGAAATTCTTATGTTGTTTCAACTAAGATCTTGCACCAAATAACTGTGCTATCCTGATTAATGCAACTAACCTCGTATTCAACGTAAACATGAACCATTGTCATATGAACTACTTCTATTTGTCAATCCAAGTCAGTATCTTTTGCACAAATCAACAAAGTAACTTTATTGTAATAATTATGGTTGAGAACCTACTTTTTTATAATGACTAACATCTTTGTGGTAAATTGTTACACTAAATTAAAAAAATCCGCGCAGGAACGCTAAAATTAAATATAGATTTATGGCAAATATTAAGCTTAAATCAAAATGTTTTCTTGTATGCTTATCATGAAAACTTTTTGAGGAAACCTTAATATTTGCTATAAACCGTCAATTAATTTCAGCATCCCCTACGCAGATATTTTTAATAACATAGCGTGACGATCCACATCAAGTTAACCCTCTAGACCTTGTATAAAAAATATGAAACATGAAAATAGGTATTAAATGGTATAGCAATCAAACAACAATATTTGATTTTTAATTTATTTATGCAGAACACATTACACAAAATACTTACATTCAATATAATTTACATCTTAGAGAATAACATACTTTTCCATTGCTCAGAATATTTATATTGCATGTTACAACAAAAAGTTATGAAATTTTACATTTTCCTTTGCTTCTAGTTCTTCAAATAAGCAAAAATAAAAAAATAAACACAACGAAATTCTAATGTTTGCAATAATAATTGTTCCATTAGAATCCAGACTATTTGAATTATACAAAAAAAACTTATTAAAAGTTGAACACAGCATACTAAACAAGTCACCATGATAAATAACAAATTATGTACGCAGCTGGGCTACACATCAAGCTATACATTTCCAGTTTATGGTGATCTCGCATTGTAAACGATATCCCTGCAATGCGAGGTCAGCTTAAACTGGAAATGTATAGCTTGATGTGTAGCCGTGTGTACATGTAGAATAAAACTTTATGAAGTTATTAAAAATAGAATTAGCTTAACCAGATACCTAATTATTATTAACCAGTCTTAATATAGTCTGCAATATCGAAACCTAACAATATAACAATAATAAAATATTTAAAAAAAATAAATTAGAGTTACGAGCTTTTTTTATCAGATATCTTTTAATCTTTTAATGACTCACCAATAATTATGTATGGCTGTGATGTTGCCTCTATATTCTGTAATGTTTTTAGCCGAAGTTCAATAGACTGACCGATTTCAGCGTCAGATCACATCAGATCTTAAATGTTTGATGAACGCATACCGCGTTTCTGCCTTAGATGATTTACAGCCGCAGCTAGGGTCGGACTTTTTTTTGTTTTTTCTTCTGTTTAATTGCCAAAAATGCTGCAAGATTTTTATCTTCTTCTTTAGGTGCTGAAATAAAAGAATAATTATATAGACCATTCGTTTTTCAGATAGTTCAAGTTTTGAAAGAGTCACATTAAAATAGGTACAAAGGCTTCAAAGGGAAGCCTCCAATCCGCAACTGGTTAGCTTGGGGGACAAGCAGCTCAAGCCCTCTGCGAGAAGGCCTATGCCCTGTATGCCCAGCTATGGGATGTGTATAGGCTAAAATTTTGCCGCTAAATGAATGAAGAAAAATATACTTACAATCAGCTAGAGAGATTAGATCCTGGCCAAATGCAAATTTTTGATTTTCTATTTCTTAATAATTCCAATATTTAAATTTTTGCAATAAACAAACAAATTATGTGTTTGGTCTCCATAGGCCGCCTCAAAGTCAATGTTCAACTAAAATACACAAAACAGAACACAATATAATTATTAACATTAAATTGACAAAATATAGCTCAAATTACATGTATATAAAATATAATATTGGGGCAAGCCTTACCAGAGTATAAACTTGCGGTTTATTTCTATTAGCACTGGGTATTCGTTCGTATAAGATTCAAAGTCTAGTCATTATTATTGTTGTGAAGACGCATTATTCGATATTTGAATGTGTTTTTCCATTTTATTTCCGTCAGCCTCCAAGTTTCTGATGAATTTCGAAGCCACTGTAAATCAACTTCAACATTTTCATCCAGTGTGTTGCTTTGTTGCTATTTAGGAGATGGTGAAGGTGAGGGTGCAGGGCTTTCCTCTCTGTTTCTCTTTCCTTTAGTTGACAGAACTCCTAACCGCTGTAGCTGTAAAAAATCAGTAAGTTTGTGAGTGCTACTAAGTGTTCAAAATCAATGGTGCAGGCTGCAAATTTCCTGTACCTACTGACAAATAGCATTCATAGTATACCTACCTAGGTATTATGGTTACCTACTGTATGTTTTATCTTACCTGCAAATTTTGGGATGAGATCGGGCTGCTTCCATGTCTTTAATAATTCGACCACTTCTTCCATGTGTTCCATTGTGTATAAAGCACTCGCCAGTATTTAAATAGGTATGTAAATAGTTAATTCACTAATATTGGCACCGACCCTAGGCGTGTGGCTTCGCGTATTACACCTGTGCAGTTCTTGGAACATAAGACACGCCGGTCAACCTGCACGCCTGCACAGATAGCCATAAGGACCACAGCGTGTTTATCCTAGTCCTACATAATTATTATCGTACGCATTTTGAGTTTTGACACCAGTATTACACTATCGCTGATAGCGCTCTGTGTTTTGACAAGTCGACCGGCGCGCGAAGACCGCGAAGTTTGTTTACTCTATGAGCAAGTGGGGGTTGGAAAAGCGCGGGGAGCGTTGCGTTTTGTTGTCATTACAAAGAGTTATTAGATGTGACCACTGATCTTGTTTTATTTAACTAAGCAGGCTATTTAATCAAACATGTTCGTTGTTAAAAACTATGATTTATATGATTTAATGCTAACAAGTTGCTTGTTACCATGAACTTAAATTCTTTTTTGATGTAAAAAAGTTTTGAGGTAAAATCAAACGTGCTATGTTTGATGTAACAAAGACTGTTGAATAAACTGTGCATGTGCATATTTGTTGATATAAATAAAATGAATTTGTTCTGGCAACTATGGTATCTTGTTTAAAGTGAACAGATTATTCATTATTCCAAGCATTTTAATCCCAACTAAGAGAAAATGTATCTTAGTTAGTCTGCATTTTTTTCAGTGTGCTTGTATAATTATCACTTTCTTCAAAAACGGTGAAGGATAATCACGAGCAAAACCAGCATGCCTGAGAGATATTTCTCGATGACGTGTGAAACCAACTCAGCGCCCCAAGGATGGCATAAAAACTCTGACACCAGGTTAATCAGTAACCATACGAAAGAGAAAGAGCCAACTGCTACTAATCTACCTCTTGGGTGGTAGCACCGGCTTCAGACTTGACAAATATTAATACTTTTTAGGCATTTCACACACTGCCACACTGAAAACAACAGAACATTCTAGAATTCAATTTAAAAACATTCCTCAAATATCCTTCACATTTTCACACGCACGTAATAACATTTCCCTGAAACGTTATATTAGTCGTAGTTGACACTATCAGATTCTTCGACACACATCCGAATCTCACGTGTCACGCAAACGAAGTTATGGTAAACAGTCCCCTATCGATGGAATAAGTAAACTAAAGTGCTAACGAAACCGTTGTGTTGTCTAAACGTTACCTTTTTGCTGTATGCGGTGCGCGTACTAACTAGGTTTCCTCGACTATGTAGACTACAAATTATGCTAAACGATTTTGAACTCTATCACGTCGGAATAGTGACGTGATTGGTGTTGGGAAATCAGGGCTGTCCCTCGTCTGTCACATCGGTTCGAATTCAGATTCGCAACTCCAAATTACTGGGGAAGTTTTCGCTTGTAATCAGTTAAACTGCGGTGTTGAACTAGGCTTTATTATTCGTCATGTTCGGTTACAGATTCTTCTTCTTTTCGTGTGGCTGGTGACTAACCTGATGTCAGAGTTTTAAAGCAGCCCATGGGCCTCTGTTTTTGAAGCAAGTGATAATTATACAATACGCACATGAATGCCAGAGTCAGAGACGTGCCTTGGGTTTGAACTCGAGACCTATGACTTGGCGGTCTGACGGTCACACCATTAAGCTATCACTGCTTAAAAAGACACAGATTAAAAATACAGTTCTGTCTTTTTGTCATAGTCAGATCATGATAAAAGTATGGATTATTTATGAACATTTTATCAGGTTTTTATAGCAATGAAAATCTGAATGGAGAAAAATTCCGCAATCTTTTGTACCTTTTATTTTCACTTATTTCATTTTCGCATTTTAATCGAATCAAACAACACCTCGCTTGTCAAAGGTTTTATGAAAAAATTTAATACCGAAGAGATTTAAAAGCATTTTCTGATTTCACAAAATTTTTGTGATTGATCTGTTTGTAAGATGTTAAAGGCGTTTGGGTTCTTTTATTTTTAAATAAATACCTATCAATTCTGAAGATTTATGAAGTGAGTGCTAGCTTTAGTTTGTGAGATGTACTTAATATTGTCTTAAATACAGATTACTCAGTTATCTAGCTAGGAGAGCAGCGCTTCACCCAATAATTCGTTGTACTATACTTACCATGTAATTAATAATGCATACTTTGCCAATTACCCTCATGTACTAAAAGCTTTATTATATTTCATTTTTATTTGATTAGTTTTACATCAAAACTAATTAACATAACGCCCAGTATTTTCAGATATTAAAGAAAAATCATTCATTGCCCTACAAAATGAACTCATAAACCCAAAAATAATAAAACATTCAAGTGACGGGACACCCTAAAAAGTTCTATAAAACTGTACCTATAACGTAACCAAATGAAAAACAACCGGGTAGCCGCACCAGTCTGCGGTCAACGAATTCATTTTACAAAATTTATTACATTTCGATAATCTGTTATTTTCAACCGGCAAACTGAATTTCAATGACGGCTATTGGCCAAGAGATACGCAGTTATTCATAGATAAAAACCAATCATTTTTATTGTTGATCGTCGGAAGCTGTAAATTCTGACCCTTTTGAATAAGGCTCGCTGTAAAATTGAACTTCCGAGCGATATATTGTGCTTTTACAATATGTAAATGATGTGAGTGATCGCTAAGGGTGGTTATTACAGCTCGTGTACCATACAAAATATGTTTTCTCCTTTTCAGTGTATGCCTTTTGAGTTCATTAATGGTTTTTTGGTGGCTTTGATTAGCCTTACATTTTCGGTTGGGACTATTATGGATGTCAACAGTTGATCAACATCTGTTTTAAAATCACTCAATCAGCTTATAATGTTCCCACTGTTGGGACACAGGCTTCCTCTCGGTGAGAGAGAGTGGGCCGTAATCCACCACGCGGTCCCAATGCGTGTTGGTAGATGTCACATGTCTCCGATTCTGGGGCATGCCGGTTTCCTCACGATGTTTTCTTTCACCGTTTTGAGAGCAGTAGTGATGAAATAATTTAAGTAAAGCGGCTGTCAGGGTTCGAACCTACAACCTGCAACTCGTAAGTCACGGCCGTTACAACTGGGCCACCACTATTTTAAAAACATAATTATGACGATAATAAATCTTGAATTTATTTTAAAAGAGACACTAGCATTTAAAGCATGCCAATGGACATAAATATACTCCAGCATTACATACATTGTAAAGTTTTGCATGTCGAATGTCTGACTATGAAACTTATTTTTAACTTAGAATTTAAGGCCAACTGTGTACCAATACCTATTTCAAATAAATGATTATGATTATGATTCCGTAACAAAGACATTGTCTAGTAGTAGAAGTCTGTTTGTTGATGAGGAATGATTCTAAATATTAGATAGAGCACTAAAGACCCATTCAAAATTCTATTCTAGAGTAGAGTTCCTACGTACCAACACGTCCAACACACACTCCTTACACAATGTGTACTTTAGCTAGTTGGCACTATTAATTTACATTGTAATCAACATGTCAAAGGAACTAGCTGGCTGGAACCAGAAACAAATGAACTAAATGCAAATGGCATTGTCAAGTATCTATCCAAGGGTTTAAGTGGGCTTAAGCCAACAATCGTTTGGGATCTAAGCCGTGGCCGACATTCCAATGTTTTCGTATGCTAATCGTCGGAAAATAAAGTCAGTATTAGATGTTCTGTATTTGTTAAAGAGACATTTACGGAGGTTGTATTTTGCTTAGCTCAACTATAATCACAATTATACCCTTGTACTCTAATCTTAAGCATAGGCGTAGTTTTAACACTGTTTTTACATTTATTCAATTTTTGTATATACATAGGTATTTTGCCTTCAGGAAAAAACTATTTAAAAAAATACAATAGACGACGTGACCATTTAGGAACAGTTAAGTGGATTAGCTTACTAAATATACGTATTTAGTAAGCTAATCATAAAGAGCCCTGTAAGAAATCGACACGTGTTTCACCTCTCAACGAGGAATCCTCAGGATGACGATTGACTTATTGCGAACCCGGACATGACGTGTTGCCACGACAATCGCGGACTCTTCTTTATGACTCTTTTAGAATGTTATTAAATATACGTCGTCTATTGTATTTTATTATAATGGATTTCCGCAAAGTCACGCCTCAGTCAATTAACACTATTTTATTTATTATTTTTTTATAAGCATAATCAGCGTATAATGTTTCCATTGCTGGGACTCAAGCGTGGTCTCTGTGAGAGGGAGTGGGCCATAATCCCCCACGCGAGCCCAGTGCGGGTTGGTGGATGTTACATGTCTTCGATTTTTTTGTTCTAGGAAATGCCGGTTTCCTCACGATGTTTTCAAAGAGAAAGGAAACCTAACTTATTTGAAGCGGGATGCTAAAAATTTCGAGCTCGCTACTCTCGCTTTGCATCCTATATTCTCCATAGTGGCCTATTTTGCTAAAGTGGGGTTAAAGGTGTCCCTGTTTTTGGTCATGATAGCTTATTGACGGGAAGAGAGAAACAGAAAACTTTATTTCTTCAAAAAAAAAGTCACCAACCCAAACCACCCGAAATGAATTCCTGGCTACGACCCTGGTATAGCTTGTCTTTATTCCTTACACAAGACAGGTCTTTAAAATACGCAAGCTTACAAAACATTTAATCTCAGAATATCCTATTCCCTTGAGCGAGACAATACATCAAATAGGCGACAATTCCAACCTGAAATAACTATTGGACTTGCAAATAAAGCTACAAAACTCAACACGAGGAGCCGAGACAACGTTCCAGTTTACTGAGCGAGTAACTTTACACAGAATCAGCGAAATACATCGAACGACGTCCACCGAGTCTGCATGTAAACAATTTCTCATGCCGATAAGATAATATTGTTCGCAGAAAATCATGAATTATTCCGTTGAAGTGTAGAAATATTTTCTACGTTGTTAATCTATGGTGGTAAGCGGATCACGTCGACTTATTTGTATTTGTTATGAGATCAGGGCCTTCGGGCGCCTTCTGCAGTCTTGTCTTGCACCCGCCCTTTCTATTGTGCAAATTGAACTAGTTTGTTAGGGTGAGTGCTCATTGATTGTGATGCAAGACAACTGACTGCCGATTAAGCGGACGTACGACGTACCAGTCTGAATTGTAGGCCCTGAATTGGTTAATTGTTTAAACATGTATTCTGAACGGACGTTTTGAATTGCAAAAGAGAGTGTTACTTATGTTGCCTAGATTTTCTTGAAATGCTGGCTCATATTTTAAGATAATGTTTAAAGACTGAATAATGGCGTGTGATAAAATAATAATAAAGTGCTTGAAACAAAAATTTCATCGTCTAAGTAACTTTAAGTACATTCTTGCTTTTCGGTCTTTTTTTTTACGTTATGCTCGTAAAATACATAGGTATACTTTGCACGTCATCGCTATAAATATTCGTGCATTTTATAGGTTTTTTAGAAACACACTAAAACTCTCTAATAAAGTGAACATGGTAAGAGAAAATAGTTTTTACATTTTCGCTTGTATATCTCCCCTGTGACTCATCCAGTTATTAGACGAGAAAAGGGGCTAATATTTCATCCAGTTTCTCTGTATTCTTGCAGTATCGTGTACTACCAGCTTAATATCTACCTGGCATCTGGTTGGCGGAACAATACAGTAATTTATGTTTGAGTCCCTGGAGTAATGATAAAGCTAACAAGCCGTTGAATAGTAATGTACAGCGTCAAACAGAAAGTAGGTGACCGATGGTTCCGTATTGGAATTTACGACATACAATCGACCTTGTATTTCCTTTACCACCGTTAGGTTCAAAGCCACTTGCGCATCATAAAACGACAAGGTTTTCAACCAACAGAACACTCGCTGAGAGAACTCTTGGTACATTATGCATACCAGCGTGTAATTGCTTGTCGCCGTCGCGCACTCGCTGCTCACTGCTCGCCAACACTTTTTTAATTGCTGACTCTGCTCGCTTCTTGTTAACGATAATCTCTGGTGGTGGGACAGGTGCCTAAATCACCATCATCAACTGTCTCGCCTATTCCCGGTTATATTGGGGTAAGCTTCCAGTCCTAACCGGATGCAGCTGAATACCAGTATTTTACATGGAGCGACTGCCTATCTGACCTTCACAAACTAGTTACTCGGTAAATACGGTACCCCTTTGTAAGACTGGTTGTCAGTCTTTCGGGCTTCTGATGACCCGTAATGATTGTCAAAGAAAAAAGGCCTGAGTGAGTAAAGTTTTAATTTACTGGGAATATTTGTCAAAAGTGGTAATGCAATTACGAGGTTGACTATACTTATGTACAGTACCGATAATACCCAGTTTTAGTACTGTACTGTAGTACAATATAAAGTTTATTAATTCTGTTGTATGGCAATTTCAATATGTAAGTGGGGAATATTTTAATGAACCGTGTGTCATGTTTTGAACCGTTATTTTAGCTTTCAACGTATTTAATTTTAACATTAATATGGAATTTGTATATATGTGTTACAGATTTTGTGAAATATTGTAATGTTATGTGTTAATTTTAGTAACTAGCTTATGAAAAAGTCAATTAGTACGGCATTACAATTAATTTGCATCTACCTATACAATCTGTAAATATAGATTAGGACCAGTAAACGCCATGATACTTTTCACCCATCAAAAGTATCAAAAGTACATAATATCTTAACGTTTCAGTTTACCTACTTTTATGTAAATGTAAACTATGTAAATCGGACCCAACCCTTTTAATCAAAATAATAATTTTGTCCAATTTTACATTTAACTTTTCACAATTGACACAAAGATTAACATCAAAATTATTAGCGATGCTAACCAAAACAGCAGAGTGCAACAAAATAGGCGTCCAGACATGACAACTGTTCAGTTTATAGCAAAACCTCAAAGCTATAAACAAGAAAACTGTTGGCGAACAATAAGTTTACTATCAGTATCATGTGGGCAGTACAAAGCAGTTGGGATAACCCACGGAGTAGTTAGCACATGGAGTGCTAAAGTAAAGAACAACGCTCAGGAACAATATATACATTCCATTAAAATAAATCATGTAGTCAACTCTCTGAAAAATATCAAGGTGATAATGGCGGTATTAAGTATTTTGATCTTTTGATTCCTTAGTAGTATGAAGATTTGACTGGTTGTAATACTCGTAAACTAGAGTTAACTAAGAAAATATAAATAATCTATTTTTGTACAATAGAGTGTTTCGTTTTAAAAAGTTGGCTTATATTTTGGAAGCACCTGGAAAGATGGCGGCAGGTTCATTAATAAATCCGCTTATCTATTGCAATAGCTACTAGTATTGCTTCCCATGTGTTGTCTATATTCACCAAAACTGTTTACACACAAAAACTGAAATAAAGCAAGGTACCGCTCCAGTTGTTAGTGACTCTGTGAAATGGGCAGTACGAAACAGTCGGTATAAACGCATTCGAGTCACACATGCAGTGTTAAATTTATTCAACGTAAGTGTAGACCGGTCGCTTTGTGTCAAAGTTAGGCTGCGGACTAACTTAGTACTGACTACTACAGACACAACTGACTGGCATTTTCAACTGCTTGGATCAACGGCCGCTGTTGTCGGTAATATTAACTAGTTTCGAACTTTCGTGCTAGTAATACCATCGTGTTGGTTAATTACGAAAAAAAATAAGATATGTAAATTAATTATAAGTAGGTACAGTATGGGGTTGGTATGGTAAGAGCAGTGGTGGCCCAGTGGTAACGGACATACGACTTACGAGTTGTGGGTCGTGGGTTCGAACCCAAGCAGGCGCTTTACTTTGTGTAAATAATTTCATCGCCACTGCTCTCAAAACGGTGAAGGAAAACATCGTGAGGAAACCGGCATGTCTTAGAACCAAAAATTCGAAGACATGTGACATCTACCAACCCGCACTGGGCCCGCGTGGTGGTTTACGGCCCACTGCCTCTCACAGAGAGGAGGCCTGTATCCCAGCAGTGGGAACATTAATAGGCTGATGATGATGATGATGACAGTATGGGTTTTACCCTTTTCATTTTTTTTAAAGTGCTCCACTTACTTAAAAAATGTCGGTGCATTAATTTTACAAACTTTTGCAAATATTTCAATTTCAACACTGAAGAAATTAGTTGTAAGGTCGATAATATAATATAATATATTATTGAAATAATATTATGTTACAAGCAGGTACTTACATTATTTATGCACAGTGATGCCTGCGGATAAACTTTTTATGTTTTTTTGTTATATAATAATATTTATTCATAGATATACTTAATTAGTTGTATATGTTCTATGTATTATGTTCTAAGTGCTGTTTATTTCATTTTGTTACTTTTTATATATTCACAAATGACTGAACCTGACTTGATTTCCGTACGTCTGTTTCGGGTGACCACTGAAAATCAGCGCTGTGTTGTGGGTCCCCCATAGTACAGCATTATGCTGAGTGGAAGCCTTCTTATCACAGTCATGACGTGCACTATTTCTGTTTTATATATTTTTTTTTACTCATTTCATTTTGTATGCACGTGTTTCTGTGATGAATAAACCTATTTTTCTTTCTTTCTTTCTTATATCCAATATTTTTTGGATTCTTGCTGCACAAAAATGGCTGAAGTTATTTTCGAGACTATTCCTTACCAATGATACCAAATTAATCTTCTTTGCAATGCGAGTGCCGTCCGAATGCCCTGTTTTATGTTTTCAAATTCATGCCCCTGTCCATACGGCTGTCATACCTAATTCTTTATCTCTTGTTACGACATCTACCGGAAGATATAGGGACAGCTATTCTTAGCTGAGTGCTATACGGCAAAGGACAAAGCGCAGTATTTTTGTGATGTAGTTGTATTTTTGCGGTTACGTTTTTTGTATTGTTCGGGGCAGTTCGCCTCAAATAACTATGCTGCTCTGAAGTTAGGTTGACTATGCGTGCGCATGCGCACTACTGTTTATAAACAAGATTGACTACTGAGCAGTCATTTGTACTCTACTTCAGAGTGGCAAATTTTTTATGCGAACTGTAAAAATGAACAAATGGAATTGAAAAATAAATTGCCCATAACATTATTGTAATCGGAAAAATAATAAACCTATGATTTGAAATTTCGCTAAAATGTTTGTTACTTTGTCTGGCTGAACGGATGGCTGAAATTGGGCAGACAGGTAGATACATCATTTCCTGGATCCAAGCATTGATTAAAATGCGATTGCACGTTATAATTCCCATAGAAAACGAGTGAAATCACGAGCTAGTAATTAAATAAAAATCTCAATCAATCAATCGTTAGATTAAGATTATGAACTACAACTTGCATCACTGCTAATCTAAATATTGTAAATCGAGTCTTTCTTTCTTTTTCGTATGGTGACTAACCTGGTGTCAGAATTTTTATGCCACTCGATAAATATCTCTCAGGCATGCCGGTTTCCTCACGATGTTTTCCTTCACCGTTTTTGAAGGAAGTGATAATATACAATACGCACATGAATCCCGAAAGTCAGAGGTGCGTACCTGGGGTTTAAACTCGAGACTTTACTTGACTTATTGGCAGTTCAACGGTCACACCACGAGGCGATCACGTAAATCGAGTGGATTTTTGTAATATCCCTATAAAATTCTCATGCAGCGTTATCCTACCTACAAAGTCACCCATGTTTGACAGTGATCACTTCAAACTTTTATTATAAATCAGAAATAAAATTAAATGTTCATAAATACCAATTCTGTACCCTCAGTGAAAAGTGATTTATCTCGACTTGTAGCAGTTTTGAGTTGTGTATACAATCTTGAAGCTTATTTTTTTTTCTATTTTTCTGTCTAATCGGTTTAACTCTATCTATTATAGAACGGGAAATAAGTTTCGTGCTGAATGATACAAGTTGCATTCTAGATGAATTTTGATGATAATTTTTGTGTCTACTGATACGTCTTTAGTAATACTAAATTGAACTAAAGCTTAAACTTAAACAAGTACGTGTAAATAAGGCTATCTCGATTTGTAATACTTGACACATTTAATATTAATTACATGAGCTTTGTGCTTGTTAATACAATACAATTTATATTAAGTGACACAAAAAATACCATACAATTATCAATTGTGAATGATAATATAACTCAAATTATATCTTTTTAGTTTAAGCAGCATTAAATACCACCAACGTGTTAAGTGATACAACTCAACCTTTATCAAATTACACGTGAAACATTTTTAGTAACACGTTTAGTTCTTAATAATGTAAATTTATATATATCGCTGTAGTATAGGATTTTCAGAAACCGATCAATAGTGATTATTGTGTAAAGTGATATATGCAGTTTCGTCTTCAAAATGTCTGTCTCTTTGTTTCACCAGCGCAGCGTCTCCACAGTGAGATAGTGAGAACGGCAATGATGGCGTGGGAGGTAATCGCGCTCAAACGGCAGTCGGCCAGTCCCGTTTTGGCGTGAGTGACCAGAGCACGCGTCCATATTTTACCAAAATTAGACGTATGGTGACCGATTTTGTGCTTCCCGCATCCAGCGGATTCCTGCGGCCTTCACAAGGTCATCGGCCCATCTTGTGGGAGGCCTTTCAATGCTTCATCTTCCGGTACGCGGTCGCCACTCCAGAACCTTTCGGCCCCATCGGCCATCCGTTCTACGAGCAATGCCTTGCTCATTGCCACTAAAGTTTGGCAATTCTTCGGGCTATGTTGGTTACCTTGGTTCTCCTGCGGATCTCTTCATTTCTGGTTCGATCACGTAGGGAAACTTCAAGCATAGCCCTCTCCATTGCATTTAGATGACTTTTAAGCTTCTGATAAGGCCAATTGTGGGCGACCACGCTTCAGTGCCATAGGTCATCACTGGCAACAGGCACTGGTCAAAGACTTTCGTCTTGAGACACTGCGGTATGTGGGACGAGAAGATATTGCGTAGCTTCCCGAAAACTGTCTTGTCAGATTCGACGATTGACCTCTTTCTCGAAGTTGGACGTACCTAGCTGGACAGATTGTCTCTAGGTAAACATACTTGTCCACAACTTCGAGAGTAGAGTCTCCGATCTACACGTGATTGGGTGTTACATGGGTATTTGTCATGATTGCCATTACTTATCCATGTTCATTTTTAGACCCACTGTTTTGGAGGCTCTACTGAATTCGTCAAGCATTGTACTGAGGTCGTCCATTGTCTCAGTCATAATAACTATGTCGTTGGCAAACCGAAGGTTAGTAATATACTCGCCAGTGATGTTGATGCCTAGATCTTGCCAGTTCAGAACCTTGAACATATCCTCCAGTGCGGCGGTGTACAGTTTCGGAGAGATAACATCTCCTTGTCTCACACCTCACGGCAGAAAAATAGGTTTCATGGCCTGTTCCGGGAGTCAGACTGACATAGTGGCGTTTTCGTACAGACACTTTAGCACCTCAATGTACCGATAGTCGATCTGGCTACATTAAAGAGACTGCAGTACAGCCCATGTCTCAATCGAATAGAAGGCTTTCTCATAGTCTACAAACGCTAAGCAGTGAAGCGGGTTATACTCTTCGGTGTTCTGCATAACCTGCCGCAGCGTATGTATGTGATCTACGGTGCTGAAGCCTATACGGAATCGGGCTTGTTCGCGAGGCTGGAAGTCGTCAATCCTGCGCGCGAGACGGTTTGTGATGACTCTTGAAAACAGCTTGGTCATGGCATGGTCCCCTTTTTAAAGAAGAGTACTACCACATCTCAGTTCCATGCATGTGGCGTTTGACCCTCAAGTATGACGGAATAGAACGGCTTCTGGAGGGCCTTAAGAACGAATGTAATTCCATCATCACCCGGCGCCTTTTTGTTTTTAAGCTGCTTCAGAGCAATCCTAATCTCGTACAAGCTGACGACCGGGATGTCTTCGGTCTAGTATCGAGCTAAATAGCTCTTGGGTCATTTTCTAGATTCGTAACGGGGTTACTGGTTGTCGTGATTAACTGTCCATAGAAACTCTCCATCTCTGTCTTTATATTTCAGGTTTGGCAGATACGATATCGGTCTTCAGTTTCGCGAGCTGGCTTTGCACAATAGAAATTTAGTATGTTTCATCTAGGTGATCTCAGGAAAAATGATTGATTAATAAGTAACGTCTAAATCCTGACCATTAGGGTCAGGATTTAGACGTTACGCTAATGTTTTAAACCACTTAAGGACATAATGTAGTTGTTTACTATTATGGAACTTAGTTTTCAGTGTTTTTTTCTTAGACGGGCTTGTTGTTTTGTTATAGTGGTTAATGATTTAAGGAGTCATTTCCTTAAATCATTAACCACTGATATGACTGCTGATTATAACAAATTATAAAAATATACTTAAAGTACATATTCACACTTTTATTTACCCGGTTTTTAAATTAAAATAGACCCCGACAGTATCAATACACGTTACTAGGCCCCTACAAAAGAAATAAAATTGAACTTATATTACTTTACACCTTAAAAGTTTTGTAATTCCTTTGATATAAATAAAAATAAATCAAAATACACTTTGTCGTTTATTGTATTTATTGTGTGTAAAGTGATATAAGTTTTATTTTATTACAGCACACTAAAAAGACACGGTACCAATGAAATCTTAATGTTTTTTAATCAAAATTAGTTTGAGTGTTTTTATTATTGTTGTCTTTATTGTTATCAAAAAGATGTTTAAAAAATACTTGTAACATTCAACACCAGTGCATTATACAATGTGTTAAATGATATACTTAATTGTGGCTCATGATATAAGTCTAGTTTTTTTTTATTATCTCAAATTCTAATTATTTTTTAACACAATCAAAGCATATCCGATATAAAAATAACAATTTTGCAGCGATAAAAGTAAAAACATCAAAAAAATACTCAGTAATAAAAAAGTTGTAGCCATTTAAAAAATGCAAAACTTTAAATTAAAATTTCTCAAAACTAGCATTTCTGACTTGTACCACTTTTCACTGAGGGTACAGAATTACACTTTTTAATTAATAAAAATAACAAATATTATAATCATCAATATCATCATAAGCAGCCTATTGATGTTCCCACTGCTGGGACTCAGGCCTCCTCTCTGTGAGAGGGAGTGGGCTGTAATCTACCACGCGGGCCCAGTGCGGGTTGGTAGATGTCACATGTCTTCGAATTTTTGGTTCTAAGGCATGCCGGTTTCCTCATGATGTTTTCCTTCCGTTTTGAGAGCAGTGGTGATGAAATTATTTACACAAAGTAAAGCGCCTGCTTGGGTTCGAACCCACGACCTACAACACGTAAGTCGGGGCCGATACCACTGGGCCACCATCTCTCACTGCTCTAATAATATTATAATAACCTTATGTAATTATAATTTCGTGACGTTTGGGGGGTTCATGGTCTGTTTGAAATCTCCAAACGGCTGGTTGATACTACCTGTGACCCAAGGGCTGGCTTTTACCTTGGTCAGAGGCTTAGCATTGCCATACAACGTGGCAATGCCGCCAGTCTCTTAGGTATGTACCATTCGACAGCAATGCGAAGGAAATTTTTTAGTTTTAGTTTGCTAATAGTTTAAGTTAAGTCCTCCTACAAGATTAGCCGATTTCAGATCAGTTCAGGCTAGCAATTACGTAGGTGCTGCCAGCATCCATTGTAATAACGCTGATTATACGCTAACAGACAATTAATTACAGAGTTAAGTGATTGCTAGATAAAGCCAATTATCACAAAGCGTGATTAGATTGCAAATGGTTGCCTGGACCTTAAGGGAACGTCCAGCAAGATTTTTGAAATAGAAATGGCCCAGAGAATATGCCATAAAATATGTCATAAATTAACTACAGATTCATTTTATTATGCTTTATCCTAAGTTTTTGTGTCATCTTTGTATTATGAACTAGCCAGTAATATTAGAATTCATATTTTTCCTTTATATGTGTGTCGGAGACGGTCAATAGTACGGTCACTAAACGAAGCGCGGCACGTGAACCGAGTGGCGGGAAAACTAACACTCGGCTTACTTCGTGCTACGACGGAGTCTAGCTACTGGGGCGCCGGGGCGAGAACACTTGCCTTCCAACCGTTCTGGAGAACGGAGCCTCCAGTCTAGGAACTGTCCTTCGTTTCGTTTAGTTGTGTGTCGTATACCTAGTGTCTGATAGTATTGGAGTTAAGACGTCGCGGTACTGTATTCGATTCGTTGTGCTCTGTGCGTTGTAGTTAATTGTGTTAATTGTAATTTGTGATCATTGTGATAATTTGTGATTTCAATAAATGCCGTGTATCGAACCCAGTGTGTTTTCATTGCACGAAACCCATCTTCTGCCCACATGATATCTTAATCTAATGGAATAAATCCTGATGATCCGACATATGTATTCTTATTCCACCTGCAAAAGAGGCATTGTTGGACGAATGTGAAACGTCACACATAATTATGAGAGTTCATCAAGGCCTGGTTGCAGTCAAGGTTTGTATAGTACTTTTCTCAAATAATGCGCGAAAATTCAAGCTAGGTAAATTAATTATAAATTCTAGAATCAATGACGAACAACAACAATTTTTTCAAGGCCCAGTATGTTCATTTGTAAACAGCTCTATTTGCAAGCCAGTTCGAAATATAAATTAAATCTTTGATAAGTTACCTCCTTGGTTGCCATGTTTTGAAGTAAAAAGTTCGTTCTATTTGAAATTACAAGATGGATATGAGTTTTGATAGTAATTTATTCGGCCGCTAATTACGACAGATATGGATTTTCATACTAACATTGTTCATGAAATGGCCAGCTAAAATTGGCCATATCGTTTAAACGTCAACGTTTAATGATATGTCAGTCGACGTTTGGACATATCATAAATATAGGGTATCCATAGTTTAAGGTGTACCTAGTAAAAATTGCTAACTGCGACCAAATTGGAAGTAGCGCTCGCCAGCCGCTGCCACGGCACCGCTCGCTTCACTCGGCCCACGCGCGGTTGGTCACAGTTCTAACCTAACTTAACATATTTGTTTGGGGACTCGGGGTGCCATAAGTGGCGTGAATTTTTAATTTTAAGTGCTATGTTTCTCACCACACCGGTGGTGGTACCCCGACATGGGTTAGGTTAGTAATTTCCAAGTTGGTCACTTTCCATAATATCACATTCGGAAAACCAATACATAAAGTCCATCGAGTTTTCTTGCTTGGTCACCCTACTGTTTGATTTGTTGTATGCCGCCGCCATGATGCCCAACAAAAACAAAGTGACATCAACGCCTCTACCGGTGGATAATCTAACTATTTTACGACATGATCATTAATGTTTGGCCAGATCATGAAGTAGTCGCACGTTTAACTGTTCATATCGTCAAACGTTGAGTATTCAATGATCTGGCCAGACCACATCATGATGTGATCAGCAGTCGATGTTCTATTTCATGAAATGGAACCATTTCATGAAATGGCCGAACAATTCATGAAATGATCAATTTTAAGATCTGGCCACGACAGTTACACCATTCTGATTTATCTCAGCGAAGGCTGTCAAAATAATGCTCAAATTTCCAATATATTTTGCGATATCAAATTCTTTAACGATACATTAAACGGTTTCTTTTATTTAACTCAAAACAAATGATACAAAGCTGAATTGTTTCTTTGATAAATATCTTCACTAAGTTTATTTATTAGTTGAGGGCTCAGACAAATGTTACAAACACGAATAAATGAAAAAACTTTCACAATGCATTTAACGTGTAACTCAAATAGTTGAGTGTTATAAACTATCACTATGGTGCAATTGTTTTAGTTTTTAGTTTTTTGCAAAAAAAGATAAATTTCGGCTGACTGTCAAATGTCGTTGGAGGGAAAAATAATAGTGTGGTTGTACCTACTCGAAGGAAAAAAACAATTTTTCTTCAATATTAAAAGAAAAGATAATTATTGCTTATTGATAACTTGATATTGATATATGGGTGTCCCTGCTACAGGTACAACTCTGCCCAACCCTTCGGGGAAACAAGGCGTGATGTTATGTTATATTGCTTGCTCAAACAGAAGTTATGTTACCCCTTTATTCATAAACGTTGCTTAAAGTTTAGTAATGATCAGCGACTGTTTAACCAAACATTTTTGACGTTTAAACGTCTCTTAAATTAAATCATCGTGAATATTATGAATAAACCCCATTGTAACTGGAACTTCATCGTACTGAATACTGTGGTACTTGAGGTGACGACACTGACTACCCCAATTTACCAATGGCGGTGCTTTCCACGGCACGGGAAGGTTTCGATATGAAAAGATAGACACCCATCCTCGGACCAACCTAGGCACGCGGCTGTTATACCTAACTTAGCCGCAACAAAAAAAAAAAATATTTTACTGCAATTTTGTAAATGTACTCGTGGTACATTTACAAAATCGCAGTAAAAGAAAATTTATTTGAGCCAATATCAATAAATAAAACATAAAAATGTAATCCTATTTAAACATAGGATTAACTAATGAGATGTTAATATTCAATGTGAGAGCAAAGAATATATATTGTGATAATTATTATGAATAAGATTTTTTTAAAATAAAATATTTTATAAAATGTGTGTGGTATATTAAATGTTTTTTTTTTTTGTAATGTGCGTTTAGTTTGTGCAGAATAAACAATTTTTCTTTCTATTTCTTTCTTCTAAATGCGAGTAACAAAAACGTATTATTTTAAAGTCAATCAATCAGTCAGTCTGTCAATTCTTAGTACAATCAGTCTTACATACAATCCATCTTACATCTTAATACAGTAAATAATATATGATTTGGGTGAGATCAAAAAACTATTTTTAAATAATGTTCCTTGACTTTTAGAGTAAAATTCGAAATCGATTTGTCATTACTTTTTTGCCCATCCAATCTATACAAAATGTATTGTATCTTTTTTTCTGCAAAAGCGTATTTTATAAAAAAAAAAATACAAGACGAAAATGTGAAATCGCCTCAGCATTATTACAAAGCTAGACAGAAAAAGGACTTTAAAAAAGTATTTGTAATATTCGAAACACGTTATTGAACTTCATCTATTTCAAGTATTATCTAGCATTATCAATTATGTTATAATTAAGAGCTGTTCTGTTGATAGTTAAGTTTCTTTCAGTTCTCGTTAAACGATACTTAGATGATAGAATGAACCTTCAAGTGTAATATTAAATATTTTCACAATTTTCACGCTTAATAACAGATTTGAACCGATTGCTAAACAATAAATTCACATACATAACGTTCCGTTCGTTCTTTATCCATACTTTTCCAACGACATATTATATAAATTATATATTTTGTGTTCTATGCTCCACCGACTTGGCCAGAATACAACAAATAAGTGTTTCGCGTTGCCAACTACGTGCTGAGTCCAAAACCATTTTGTCCTATATTTATTTGTTCTGCGTTTAAATTATATGACGAGGTAGTAGTAGTATTACTATAAATAAATAAAAAATCTAACCTTAAAAAATAACTAAGTAACTGCTGGTGCCATGAAAAAAAAAAGATTTAACACACACCATTTTATCTACATTAAAATCAGTTGACCATAAATAAATCATGTAAAGAAAAACATATAATTTAAAAGTTTTATGCAAATGAGCAATCGTCGGGCATACGGCACAAATGGGCAAACGTCGGGCATGCAGCACAAATGTGGCTAGCGCAAGTAATGGATTGGTGCACAAATATGCAAATTGTACAATTTTGCCATTATTAAAACGTTCCGCAAAAGAAAGATCATTATTTCATAGTGTTTTCATTCACAGGGTTGGGTTATTATGCGGGGTCTATAAATGAATATGAATAATATATTAATTTTCCAGGTAATATTGACATAATTCAATAGCTTAAAATAATAATAATAACATTTACAAGTATGTAAAAAAAGAAGGAGAAAGAATCATAGCCTAGGGCATCAAAAAAGGATTTTAATTTAAAATAATTAGGTAAAGTAGGTAGGTACCTACTTAATTTTGATGTTTATTTAATAGCCTACGTTGTTCTGATAATCTCAACTTTCTGACTTCCTTCTATTAGATACTGCATCCATTAATATTTTTTTACTCGCTGAGAAAAAGCCATCATATTTTTTAACAACTGTGGAACAAACCATGTTTCCGCCAAAAACAGTACCCACGGAAGCGTTAAATCGAATCGAATACATTACGCACGGTTTATTAAATCAAACTAAATGCAAACTTGGAGCAATTAGCGGTGGACAACCCTAGTTGTTGGTGGCGCGTAAACACAACTCGCTAACGAACCGAACAGGCCCCCTGCACAAATTTGCAATTTCGATTGCTACTGTTTGCATGTACCTGGCAACCCTGCGTGTGTGCTACGGAAAAATTCAAAGGAAACGAGATCACCGTAGATCTGCAATACAGATCTAGCATGGTTCAAGCATGATCTGTAGAGAAATTTGAAGGAAGTAAGAATGTGATCACTGAACATCTAAAAGTAAGAGTTTCTATAGAGATCAGGGTAGGTTAGACGTTATCACATTACAGGTTACATAGAGTACCCTATAGGCATCCTTATGTTTTAGTCAGAAAGAAACTTACAGATACTATAACAATTTGTCTTTATGAACATACATGAGGATTACATATATAATTAGCCCATATTGTCCCATCTGCAGGGCAAAGGCCTCCCTTTCCTTTTTCCACTCGACTCGATCCTGAGCCAATATATGGACCAATCTCTCCTATAAGCGTCAAGTTCGTCTCGCCATCTACGCTTGGGTCTTCCACGATGCCGCTGGGCGTTTTCAGGAATCCACGTAGTAGCGGTCTTAGCCCACAATATTTCCGACATGCGGCAAACGTATCCGGCCCAGTCCCACTTGAGCTTGGCTGCTTTTTCGGTGACATCAGCGATTTATGTCTACATGAGGATTACCCAAATAAAAAAGGCACTATAGCTGCGTTGTTTATCGAATGAATAAATAAGTACAAATAAAATGTAAAAAATCAGAATTGAAAAAAAAATGAAATGTAAATGTGTAAATACAAAATATAACAATTCAAATGATTGTCCTACAGTTTTTTAATTAATCTTACACATTTCTTTAGTTTTTCCCATAAAACACTTTAAAATGTTATCAGTAAAACATTGCACAAGTTATTCCTGCTCCAGTGTTTGCGTGCCCTACTAAGGTTCTGAACGTGTGACTCTAGAAAGGTAAACACAGCCGCAGTAATTTTTCAAAGCCTGTTGAATTATGTAATTGGATAAAAGCGGCGATTTGCATGTGTCGCGAACTTTTATTGTACTGTAAAATGGGGCTAAGGAAAAGCTTAGAACCTGGCTAATTGGAGCAAAGAACATTTTCTTGTGATTTCAGTAGATTTTTCTTTTGTTCTTCAGTAGGTACATGGCTGAAAAACATAATGAGTTAATTATACTTATACATTTTGGGCAATTTGAATATGGTTAAATAGAACAAGTCTATTTGACTGAAGAAAAGTCACGTGAAATTATCATCATTTTTATAAAGACGTAGAGTTTTTTTCTGATACACAACGAATATCAGCGGAACTGAAGATAACTAGGGATTTAAGGTTATGTTAGTCGGAAATTCTTCCATATAAACGTAGTATGGTGGTTACTCGTCTGTTTGACGGTGTACGTTCAGAACTAAAAATTATATCAATTTGTCTTGTTATTATCTAGCCATGTATGGAAGCAGAATTGGAAAGAAGATATGGGTTTGGAAGTTACGAGAGTCGAAACTTCCATATTTCAATAAAAAAAAATCCTTATCTTAGGGCGTAAATAAATAAAAAATAATTATGTAGTAAAACAATGGCAAAATAGAAACCTTACGTCCCGGACCGGGTTAGATAATTTATTCAAACATTCCAGTAGTTTTTTCATAATATCTAAGATACGCCCAAAAGTCTGTTCATGAAATTTTACTCACTCGTTTTCGTTATAAATAATCGTCTATTTCACTAAATAAATAAATAACGAAATAAATAAAACACTAGATAAATAAATAAAACGACATAAATAAATGATTAACTAAATAACATGCATAATTATTAATTAGTCACGCCCACCAACGAGGTCGAGCCGTCGTCGACTAGTGCAACCTTAAACTGCGACCATATACGCTCAAACAACTATAAATTTCACAAAATAGATTACAATGTAACTTCACTACTGATAAATAAAATCGAAAACTACATTCTATCTATGTTTTATAAATCAACGAAATGCACTACGAACCACTTTACAAACAGTTTTTATCTACTTTTTATTCATAAACCGGAGAGTGGAGTGGGATGCCCTGATAGAATCGTAAAATCATTTTTATGTGATCTGAAACATGTCAGCTCCCATAGGATTTTTGTCACAATGTTGTCTTTACGATTTGAATGTAAAATCGCTACGAGGTGTGCCAGGCTATTCCGAGAATTGGGTTAAAAAGATGTAGACACCCATAAAACGATTTTTATGAATCTCAATCGAATGTTTCAAGGAAGCCAGTAAACCATTTTCTTTATGATAAAATAACGAGAAGTTACAAACTCCGAAAATACTTATAAAGAATGAAATTACAGTCGGAATTTAAAATTATCTGTAACCGAATCATACGTTCAATATTTTGAATTCTAGAATTCAAAACAATTTTTTTGAGCAATTAAAATAATCACGTCTTTGGGCTTAGCACAGGATATAATATGCAAATGGGAGCCAGACCGAAAAACGTGTAATAGTTTAACCATCACGACACCTTTGCTACTACAGTATGTGTGTTTCTGTGTTTCTTAAGCTGTATGTTCTCGGTGAGTAGGTATGCACCTTTCTTATTGAGTAAGCACCTACATTGTAATATTAGGACCCAGCCCTGCACTTGTAACTGCAAATACGTGGGCAGTGTTGCCACACCTAGCCAGTCTGAGACTAATTCAGTCTCAACGGAAAATATATGGTTATCTATTTACATGTAGGTACCTAATAACAGCAATGACACCCACTACAATCGTATTGTTGCTACTCATCCTCTCTCAATGGATAAAATGTTAACATAGGCCATATTTACGAGTAAGAAGCGATTATGGCACACACCAAATAAAATATTTTTTTTGTTTATTTCTTTCTTTCGATCTTTCGATCTTTCAATCTTTTTATCTTTCTCTCTTTCTTTCTTTCTATCTTTCTTTCTGTTTCTCTTTCTTTCGATCTTTTTTTCGATCTTTCTTTATTTCTTTCTTTCGATCTTTCTCTCTATCTTTCTTCACACTTAGCCACACGTTCCTGCTTCCTATGAGTGCAATAATAATAGTCCTCCAGACCGAATTTCAGCCATGGCGACCAATCTCAGCGGAGACCAGCCTTCGGTTTGGATGTTATAGTCCACAAGTGTGTGCGCAGACACAGGTGCACTCTCTCCACCCTCGCTCTCATAGTCCAATGGGACGGCCATCTGACACGTCCGGAGAGAGTGCTTTCCAAGGCACGGGGGTATCACCGCCAACTCCACGCTGTTAGATACTAAGAAATTCCTATTGGAAAACCACATGGAAAGTGTTACGGGTGCTACTGCCATAACACCACGTCATGACATGGAATGGCAAGTGCCGGATGCCACATGGAACGTGTTGCGGGGGTATACCAATAAGGCGAAATTTTAAAACATCTGATGTCTGTGCATAAGCCCTCCAAGATAAATTCTCTAAATGATCATGAAAACCGCATCAAAAATCCATTGTATAGTTTAGAAGACCTAAACGGTCACACGGACACACACGAAACGCGAGTTTGTTTTATACTGTGTAAAAAATATAGATATAAGAGATTATACAACTTATTTATGTCAATCACTTGAGATCAGGCTTGCCCAATGTATGAATTGATTTTAAACTACCAGTTTGGAATCAAAATTAAATAAATTAAATTGAAGTTTCTGTTTGTTATTTCAAAATCACTTTTTACTAAATGCATTATGAAAGTATAGGTATTACGGTATTGATAAAAATAAAACTTTTTTTTTTACATTTATGTTCGTCTGCTTGTCTGTTTGTTCCGGCTAATCTCCGAAACGGCAATTATAAGGAGTAACTAAGGCTACTTTTATTTTAGTGGCGAAACCGCGAGCAGCAGCTGGTATACTATAAAATTAATGACAAAATAGGAAAAAAAAAATGTTCCTGGAAAATCCACGGTCCATTCATGCCACTACTAGTGATGGGCTATTGATAATAGATGCATCCTCAGCTATCTCGCATACAAAATCGATAGTTGTATCGACTGCAGGACAACGGGTAACGCTAACCACTCGTCCGTTTTGCAAGTTTAACAATATTTCAACTGGCCGTCATACGAACAAGCCAGTTTTATTTTACCGTCGAAGCACGATCGACTGTCATCGTTTTGTTTCCCATAACGCTGTTTCGTTATGCGTACCAATATTTTTCGCGGACGTTTGGTAGTCAGAAAATAAAGGACTTATTTTTTAGAAATACCTATATCTACACTAATATTAAAAAGAGAAAAGATTTGTATTTTACTTTGTAATGAATATAATCAAAAACTACTGGACCAATTTAAAAAATTCTTTCATCAGTAGAATGCTGTATTATCACTGAGTATTACATATGCTATAATTTATAAAGATATCACGCGGGCGAAGCAGCTGGCGGTAGCTAATAGAAAATAAAAATAAAACGGTTATCTACTTCGTTATCTTTATTTAAATTTTCTAACAATATTTATCAGGTATTCTTTTTCATAAAATTTGTCAGCCAACTTCCATCTAATTCAGACATGGTTAGTTTGATGTTAGCCTAGCGGGCTACAACAGGCGTTGAAAAAAATAGATTTTATTTTCTTTAAGTCGAGCTCGTGGGTTATGTATTCTTCTTCTATGAATTCTGTTTTCACCTGAATTTCCATCTCAGAAATTTCCCACAGAAGAAAGAAAGTTTCTTTTTTAATTATTAAAGTGTCTCAAAAAGTTAAGGACAGTCACTGCAGGTTAACCCTTACTGCCCCGTCTAAAAAAAAAAACAACGGATTGCACTCCGTGAGTGCCGGCAGAAGTGAAAACTTGAACATTAACGTTGTGCATTTTTTGAATATTTTGGAATGGTTAGGGAATAATTTCGCACGAATTGCTTTATTTATCAGTATTAAAGTACTATAATTTATGTGGTTAAATACAATATTCATTAGTAGCAGTAGTATATTTATTTATTTTCAAAATATAGTCTCACAAAAATAAACAATTTATTTAAACATATTTCATGAAGTATGTTTTGACTGCTTTTTTTACCCATCAATATGGGTAAAATTTCTTACCTCGCAATCTTTACGTAATGTCAAAGACTATTTATTTTGATATTTACTTTGTCGGTTGCAAGGCAACGGATCTTTCGGCACGTTCTGACGCGAGTTTAACATTTTTTACCCGTACCAAAAAAAGTGCAGAACGCTGCTAAAGAAGTTTTCACTACAAAAACCTGTATATAAAGCGGTTCAAAAAATAAGGCATTATAATATACAACTTAATTGCTAATTAAGTATTTCTATAAACTACTTAGGTACCTTCTTCTATTTTCATACTTACCGCCTTATACTAGGAAAAAAACACCGCATGCCTCTGTCATTACCATAACACTTTATGTGCTTAGTGCTTTAAGTGCATGTTGATGTACAAGGCCGCTAGAGACTGCGTCCTTGCATAATATTCATGCACGTTTTCATCCATGGAATAATAAAGCCTAGTGGCTCTAACGCAACAACATACCCACTCTACAGCAAGGCTTGGCCTTAAATTATTTAGAGATGTTGCAAGGAATTGTTTTTTAGCGTAGTAGTTTAAATGTGGACATTCAAAGTTAAAAAAAAAAAACTTAACAAAATACCTACCTACCCAATAAAATTAAAATATCCAATTAACGGGTTTATATCGGAATAGTTGGAGTCCTACCGATATAGACCCGATAAACGAATTTAATAAGCTGATTTCCAAATGTTTTTTAACCCCCGACGGAAACCGAAGGGGTGTTATAAGTTTAACGTGTGTATCTGTGTGTCTGTGTATCTGTGTATCTGTCTGTGGCATCGTAGCTCCCAAACGGTTGAACCGATTTAGATTTTTTTTGTTTTGTTTGAAAGGTGACTTAATCGGGAGTGTTCTTAGCTATGATAAAAAAAAATCTATTCAGCCGTTTGAAGATTATCAGGTCTTTTCTTATTGATGAATGGATTTTAGCATCTTCCACAGGTCTGATTGAATTTAAATTTGGTAGTCTGTTACTTCAATGGTATTAGAATAACATAGGTAGTAACCTTGAACTGATGCTGCAGCATTACCTGGTTTTTGCAGGATACCCAACTCCTCAACAATTTACAGCAATGGTATCGTGTTTGGGCTCATTGGAATGGTCTCAATGAATAGGTTATAGATAAAATTATATATTTATCAGGGTCTGATGATAGAGAAGCAAAAAAAAAAACCCGGATAAATTAGTAACTAACTTTACTGTGGGAAAAATACGTACAGCTGCGTAGATTTAAGCGAGGCACGTGTCGATCGTATCGTATGTACTAGTAATACGTATATAAAGTTTAAAAAGCTAGAAATAAAAGTTAAATTAAAAATTTAAAAAAACCCCGACACAAAAAAAATCCTTTTAAAAGCTAAAAAATAAAATATACTGGCCCTTTAAGTTTAATTAATATAATTTGTAGTTAATATTTTGTCGTCGCGTCGGGGGACGGCGAATGAAAAATTGAAAATATATTTTCTACAATAGCATGCCGCGTCGCCCGACGCGACGACAAAATATTAACTAAGTACAAATTATATTAATTAAACTTAAAGGGCCAGTATATTTTATTTTTTAGCTTTTAAAAGGATTTTTTTTGTGTCGGGGGTTTTTTAATTTTTTTTACAATACAGATACGTAAGTCAAGTGACACGGAGGTCCTCTTGAAAACAAACTGAAACAGGATCCCTACAGCTACATTTTCTTCGTTATAACGTTGGCCCAAAAACATCGCAGAGAAAAAACGACGAGCGATATTTGAGCAAAGTTCTAAAATATGATTAAAGTTGACCTAATCCCATTAAAAAAATCCCAATATCCCATTAAGATCAACTACCAAACGCTCCCCTAATAAACCGCTATCACGAAAATTGGCAAGCCCGAAAAAATCCCTAAACACTGCGTAATTTAATAACAAAGTAACTACCTATCATCGCTAACGGAGACGATAATAATAAATCTAATGGCGGTTACCACAATAACCGTTGACAACAATTCGCATAGTTCATCGATTAGCCGAAGCGAATGCGACCTGCGATACTCGTAATTAAAATCCAATATTGTCTAACCAATTGATTGCCAGAAACCGCGCTCGATAGTACACCAGCTTAATCTACCGTTTATTGTGAAGTAACAAGGTGGAGGAACGAAATTATGAACTGCAAATATTTGAAATAATGTCCCAATTTTATCGAGATTTTATGGCGCTCGCTCCGAGGATTTATCGCTTTTTATTTTGTTATATTTTTACGGGGTATTAAGTGGATGTTAAATTAAGTTTTGGTTGTTTAGTTTACTTTGATAAAATGAAAACAGGTTGGAACGTTGGAACAGTTTTCAGCAGGACTTTTATTACCTCACAGAAATTCGCTCGTGTTTTTGTCCGATAACTTTTTAAACACTTAAGGCTAGGGAGAATTAAAAAGTAGCTAAAATATCTTCAATCCTACTAACCTCAGTAGAACCACACTCCACACAATTTCCATACAAGAAAAGTTGACCAACTCCCATCCATCGATAGCCGGCAATTTGCAAGCGCCCGGGCACGATACGGGCTCGAAACAGGGCACCTTGCTAGATTTACGACGTAACATGGTTTACAGGGGAGCCCTCAAGGCTTACTTACAATGTGAACTCAGCTCACAGCATGCGAGATACTTAAACATGTATTGAACGGGATTTATTTGAAGTACCGTACTGTATTCTGTTTTATCGGTAAGTAAAGGAGTAAGGTTTGTAATAATTGTGAGACAGGGCTATCGGATTTAGTGACTGGCTGGTGCTTGTGCTATGTCTGAGATCTGGTTTCTGATAGGTATGTGGGTAGGGCAAAATTATATAGTGAGTAATTCTTAGACAGGTTAGTCGGTATTGCTCGGGTTTAACACTAGGTATGTCTGCTAGATCTGACCCCAGAAGGCAATGGAAAGGACTAATTGGTGTACTCTCAATCAATCTGCCCAGCCTTTTCTCAACTATGTTGGGGTTGGCTTCCAGTTTACCCAGATGCAGCTGAATACCAGTATTTTACATGGAGCGACTGCCTTACTGACCTTTGGTAAGACTGTGGTCAGACTTTCCGGCTTCTGACGACTCGTAACGGCTGTCAAAGATCCAGAAATGACAACCGGGACCAACGGCATAACGTGCTTTCCGATGCACGGAGGCGTCTCGGTATGTATAGATGGTCACCCATCCACTGACCAACCCCGGCAAGCGTAGCTTAACCTGATGGATCGATCCGTACAGCTGTTATTACTTAGCCATAAGCTCCTCGACTAATTGATGAACTCTACAGTACTAAAATAAATACTTTAATAGCTTTAACCCTAAAGTCATTAAATTATAAAATCAATAAAAAAAGCTCCAAAGATTAATTTAACAGAACATTTGAAACAAAAGAATCTCGAAAAGTTATCAGCACGCATTCAGATAATAAAATCCAATTTTCGATTTCTATTAATCGGCTACAATCGGAGTGGGCCCAATTGTTCTTTGATATCGTTGGCATTGAATCGGCGGCTCGATTGCGTCGACACTGGACAGCAAATTAATCCAGTAGACAATGGACTCGTGACGCGGCGCGCGCCATGTTTGCGCAGACAATAACAAATTATTCATACTCGGTGATGGAATGTAAACAGAATATGATTGGCTATTAGCATGTGGGGTGTTGAGGCCTCCTGGCACTCCGGGCCTCCGGGGACCGGGGGACCGCATACGGCCGCTCGGACCGACGGATCATCCCCTTAGCTATTAACAAGTCGCCGGTAGCCACATCCAACTTTGTTCCTAACGTATTCCGAACTTAATTTAATTAATTACCTACCCTCCCATCGTACTCCATTTCGCTAAATATTATTTTCAAGTTAAGGGGACTAAATAACTAAGATCAAACGAATGCGCGGACATAACTCACGTTTGTGATGTTTTAACGAAGAAGGCAAAATGAAATTATTTCATATGTTTTGGAGGCGCGCTATAAAAGCTCTCTGGGATTACACGCAGTCGCGTTTGGTAGGATTTTATTGATCATTATTCATTATAAACGCTGACGTAACTGGCCGCTGCGTGTTGTATTAAGTTGTTAAAAGGGTTTATGGCTTGAAAAAATAATTTACGCTGTACGAGTACCTACGTACAGTAAATGTAATGGCCGACGCAGGACATGCCAGCACACATGACATTAAATAATCATTATTAAATGACAAGTACAACCGCTTAAAAAAAGTAAGTGAAAACGGAAAACAAATGAAAAAGAAACCCTAATTCATAAAAAGTTTAGAAATAACAACAAAAACGCCAATTTATGTGAAACCCACTTTATAGCACAGGAAAATAAATGCCTTCAAATAGCTTCAGAGTTATGTAAATAAATATTTTTATAGCTGTTATTACGAGCGATAAAGTACAAAATCTAGGTTTATTTAGACGTTTAGAATATCTAAACGAAAATCTTAAATTCTTGGAAACATGGTTTTACACGTTTATTTTCTTCAGCGGTGAATTAATTATTCAGGGTACATTTATTAAAAATGGTATTGACATTTTTACTATATGCAAACAGGTTCAAACATAAACACTCTGTAGATGTACACACGAACAGTGTATATGTTGTTTGCGACATTTCGATGAAAGAAAATAGTCAAGTCTTTTTTGACAAATCTGACACTTGAAAGTCTCAGTTAGCCGCCTTGAATAAAAAACCTCACTTTTCACCTCCTTTATATTCCTAGATAGATACTATCTGGAAAATATAAAGTAGGTACACATTTAAGTAGGTACTTGTTGTACATAAGTACAGTCGCCAGCACATCAAGTTACTACAATCTGTCAAATTTCGTTAATAGATTTTCAACTTTATCGATAAAGAATAAGGTTCAATGTTGATTGGGAAAATTTGACAGATGGGAGAAGGTTGATGTGCTGGCGTCTGTACCTAAAAGCATATTTTCTCATTTTATCTACTGAAAGCCGTACTATTGTCCACACAGCAGCCATTTACCGCCACACTGAACCCTCACAGAATATCGAAACACCCGTTTACATTTTTACGAATGCAATGTAAAGACAATCTTGTTAATGCCCGTTCGCATAGTTAACGAAGCAACGCTGAAATTTGCAATTTTGATTGGCTCTACAACGCTACCAGTATTTCGTCCAACTGTTAGAGCTGATTGGCAAATTATAATTTAATCGACGTGTATTTCAATGAAAACACTGCATTTCATTGACACGGTTTGTCCGATAAAGTAATTAGTGTCCGCGGTGGAATAGCTACATTCCTGTTTGTTTTACTTTACTTTTACCCGCGACTTTGCCTCTGGGAAAGTAAAAATGTTTGTTAAATTATTATGTCGGTGTTTGCGATAGGAATTTGTTTCATACACGCTACCGATTCCCTTGGGCGAAAATAGGGTTAAGTTAATGTTTGGAGTAATTTATAATTAATTTTGGTTAATTTATAATTGGAATTATTAAATAACTTACGCTTCAAACCATTGGTCGGAAGTTTTGTTAACTTTATGTAGGTAGGTATAGTACATACTACAAAACATCAATGCAAAAAAGGTATTAACTCATTATTTTAACCCTCTTATGACTATAGCTTGGCGACATTTTATATTTCCGACGTCACTTGTGTAATAATGCCACTTTTGTTATCTTTTCTTTGCACAAGCAATGTGTCTGGTTTGGTGCATTACGTAAGTTAATGTAAGAAAACAAATAGATATTCCTAATAAAATAGTACGATATGAATAAATTCAATCACGAATAAACAGACAAATTACATTATGGAAGTATGTACGTGATCTCTACTTTATTCAGAGGCCTTTTCATGAAAACAGAATCATAACTAAGCCGTCTGTAGATACAAGTATCTAAACATACACAATATTCTGGTAGACAAATAAATTCTATCGGTCTATTCATCTGCCGACATAGATATTTTTTTTGGGTCATAATGCATTTTGTACACATATATTTTTTGGGTCATAATGCATTTTGTACACATAATGCATTTTGTACACATAAAAAAATCGGCTTAAAACTACAAGTTACAAAGTTGTTAAATAAATAAGCGAAAATAAAAGTGCAGCCACGAAACTACACGCAAAAGTTAGTACGGAATAAACCGGTTATTTTTCCATAACGTGGTCTGCAGTGATTACAACGATAAATCATAAACAATTCAGAGCAGCAAGCACGTACGAGTATTTAAGTACAGGGCCACCAGCCTGCGCCACCAAGGCACAGTCTCATTCGATTTATTTTATAGCTCGTAAACAAAGCTGCCAACTTCTGCCACTCTCGTTTGACACTTTATGGTAAATAAGATTTTACGGTAACGCGAACTTCCAATACCTCCCTTTTCTATAGCATTTTCTCTCTACATGCAAATGACAGTAACCATAAAGAGCATTGTACTTGAACTACAATTGCTCTACAGACAATATAAATGTTGATTTCTGCGAATCCTGCCATTCCACAGCGTGCAAATCGTCCCGATGTAATCTTTTGCGGTGTGTTTATGCAGAGCCAATAACATAGAGCCCGTAATCGCTACGAGCTCCACCTTGTTTTCGCCAATAATTAGATTTTGTAAAGTTTCGTTACATAAAAAATAAACGACTGCAGCAGAACTTTTACTGCGGTTTCATGAAATCGAAGTCCTCGACGCGGTACCACGACACCGTTTTTAATAACCGCGCCCGCTCAATGTTCGAATTCTAATCGAGTTTTAAATTGCAGCTATTCTTGTCTGGCGCTCTCGTTCCTCTCCCTCCGAGCTCGGGCTGAACTTTCATCTCTCATCTACGGTCCTATTCCTCGTTAGCTTCTCCTTAAAACTTCGCCGGCGACTTCGATAAGTTTTTTAACTTCAGTAGAACTCGCTTCTCATGATTAATTAATTCGATTGTGCGTGAGCTATTTGCGACGTGATCGCTTGCTGTGGTGTCCATTATTTCACGATTTGGGTCGAGGGGAGCCTCTATGGTAGGGGTCGATTCTGCTCGGTCACCGCACTAAACGGTCTTGTTACATTCCGTCTTTACAGTTTCGTCTTTTTATACGAAAAGTTGAAAGGGGAGGCATGTTCCTTACGGGACAAGGACAGCTCAATTTAGACTATCATTTTTATAAGGCGCATTGCAATTTTCCTGTCGTAGGCGCCTGCTGTTTTTATTTATATTAGAGACTAAATAATAAACTTCTGTTTGGTGATACTTTTGATTGTAAATGGAAAACGGATTTTTACCGCTTTTACTTGTAAACTTTCAAAGAGGTATTACGTACGTTTACGTGTACGTACGTTTTATAAAAAGTTGCAAATCCGTTTCAAAACACACAAATAAAGCAGAAATTTTATATTCAAAAGTACGCTACTACGCTCAAGCGGTGAAAACTAAAAAAAATACAGGTTGTAAAAAAACGCCATCAAAATAAATTATTTTAATTTCCACACGGCATTAAGGACATAATCCGCTATATTTTAATAAATTTTACTACTCATAAAAACATGAACAGAGCACGTTACACGTACACGGGCGTTTGCGGCTTTCGAAGCACGCAATGTAATTTAATTAAAAGCGACGTATAAAACACTGGTGTGCGTTCGTACTTAAGACGGCGTTAATTCACGGGGGCTTGATGTACCCCAGTCCCCGTGTAGTACCCCGCTAATGTGCACATTACTCAGGTGGCGACGGGTTAATTGTTTATATGCGGATTCGCGGTCCTGTTGTTATTGGCCACTGTAGCTACGTTTACTTTATAACCGCGGGATCTTAGATAAATACGTAAAGGTCCAGTCAATATTTTACGAACATATTTGCGGATGATATTGGTGACCTCTATCGTCGGTTAGTTAAACTTGGTCGTGATCGGTCGGTGGATAAATGTAGAGATATTACGTGGTAGTGTATTTTTATTGACCTCTATTGACCTAGGATGAAAGGAAAACATAGATTGCCATGTCATCGAATATACAGGGTGTTTTGTAGAAGGGCCGACACAATTTTTTGAGGGATTGGGAGTGTCATTTCCTAGCACAAAATTATTTTATATAGTTCGTTTTTAAAATGAATTTAATAAAATCCTTAAGTGAATGAATTTTAAAATCCTTAAGTAGGTACCTTAATTTATTTAAGACTAGAGATAATTAAGATTAAGCACATAATTAAGTCATTTTCTAAAACCAACCGTAAGAACATAAATTATAATGCAGACAACACCCAAAAATATTTATTGCGTTCAACCACAAACAATAAAGTAGAAACATTTTTTTTTTAAATAAAAAATGTCTCAACTTTATTGTTTGTGTATCAATTTTTATCTCAATTACGTACCGTGACACCTAAGACAAGTTTTATGCGTGAAAACTAGGATATGACGCTACTTTTTCCTAAGAAAATGTTGTCTATTCTTCTACCAAACACCCGGTTGACACGGTCTGCAACAAAATCCATTACTACAACATCCTCTTTTAAATTATTATCATCAAAATTAACATGACTACCTATACTGCTTTTTACCTTTTCATAAAGTAGCTGAGAGGTAATATTCTTAAAATTTTACTTTTGCCGCGATATTCATTAAATATTTTGCTTAATAATTAAGATTTTAAAATAGATAATTATGTTGATCGACTTTTGTTAGTGACTATTATGTACTGAAGTACTATCTTTATTTTATTTTATTCGACAATCTATACAAATAAATAAAATTGAAGTGTCTATTTGTAATGTCAAAATAACAGCTTTTTACTAAATGCAGAAAGTATTTAGGGTAGGTACTTAAAACAAAAACCCATTTAATAAAAATTGTCTGTCAAATGTATCAAATATGTACTTACCTTTATAATGAACGTTAAAAAGCAAAATTGCCTTAAACAAAGCCTTCCAAGACCTCCGCGACCTTTGGTCACAAGTTACACACACACAGGTGAAAATTGAGTAGCCCACTGTTTTAGGAGCGTAGAAGGGGACTGTCTTATGTAGTTATGACGTTCAAAAAGTGCTGAGTGTCAGCCTTATTTGAATAAACGATTATTGATTTTTGATCTGTGGTGAGAATGTGCTTCTTCTCGAATTACAAAATCATAAGAAGATCACACTCGTTTTTTTGGCCAAAATATTTCCCAAGTCGGTGCCTGGCATCCGCACTGCCTCAAGGTCGTGTCGTCAATAGAAATCACCCGAACGTTCCATTTTATGATTTTATTCTAGGTACAATGAAAATTTTCTTAGTCCCGTTCAGGTTTTGCTAATTCAAGCTCCGGGCCTACCAACCAACACCTTTAAAGCAGTATTATTTTAATCTTACTTCAGTAAGTGGAAAGAGATGGAGTTATACGTCCTATAGAGCTTCATCTGTTTCCCACACTTAAAGTTATATTAAAATAATACTGCTTTCGAGGTGGTCAGAACTGTTGAATTGGTATTTGAAGTCGTACGAGTCGTGTACCTCATGAATTGCTGTGCAGTCTTTAATGTTTTAAAAGTCACTGTTACCTTACTGTAAAAATATTCAAAAATCCATTTCAAAGCCATGTCTAACCATCCTTAATCATCCATTCATTCTTGACAAAATAAATATTAAGTATTCAATTAGAATTCCTAATAAGTATCTCTTCATTTAAACGTAGGTTTATCAACCCTACCTACATCAAAAAAACCGTAAGTACAAGCTTCTACTTGGCCAATTATAAAGCACGTATTATTTAAACGTGAAAGGTTTTCTCAATATAAACCGATTACCAAAGGTAAGGAACATGAAAAAAGAAATTATGAATATGCAGGTAGCTTGATATTTTTCTTTCGTAAAGCGTTTTCCCCGATTTTCTCCGTATTTTATTCAATAAAGGCCTTTCAATAACATCCCTCGAGTCTTATTAAAATTATAAAATTGAAGGGTTTTTTTATTAATGTCGTCACTTAGAAATAAATTACTTTCATTTCCACATCACGGCGTGTTTTTAAGAAACCGCTCGGAAAAGAAATAATAACATTTGCACCTGTTATTTTCGCAGGCGGGAAAAGATTTGACAATTGTTTTGCGAGTTCGGTAAAAAGGAACCACAGAATTAAGCTAATCAAACGACGATTTCCAAAATAAAAAATATTTTCGTATTTTTCTTCGGTGTCTGGAAAACCGTTTTCATAAAGGAGTGAAATGGGGTGTTCGAGTTTGTATGAGCTATTATTCTGAGTTGTTTTTGCACTTTAAAGCTCTCGCTGCTCTTGTCAGTTACCTATAACTGTTTTTTTTGTAAACGTTACCCATAGTGGAAATGCGTGTACTGTCTATTTTTTTTGTAAATAAACGTAACTAACTACACCTCGCGGTTTCACCAACATAAGTCTCGATCCTGTGGAAATATCGGGATAAAAATTTATCTATGTCCTAATCCCGGTCAAGGTCTACCCATGTGCCAAATTTCATTCAAATCTCTTCAGCCGTTTTAACGTGAAAGCGTAATAAACAAACAAACTTGATCACTTTCGCATTTATAATATGAAGTTAGAATTAATATTAAAATAAAAAAGGGATTTTCGGATTCAAACTGAACATTCTTTAAAAATAAAAACAATATTCTCTAACAAAAGCTAGCCAGCAGTACCATAGAGAACAAAAAATTAAATCCATTTGCAAAGATTCCAAATCCAAACGCATACAGTGCAAGCTGACTGTATAATTTAACAGGCGGCGCCCACAGCGGGTACATAAATAAAAGATGGATGTCGATAGATACAGGAAAGAGGGGAGGGGGGACAATTAATTAAATTAAGACTGAATAAAGTTTGCTATCTTTTCTTTTATTCTGTCGCCGACGCTAAGGGGATAAGACGAAACCTCGCTCCGAACAATTAAAATTTTACTTTCGTTATTTAAAAGTTAGGCGTTAGGTATTTAACCCTTAGTTTACCTGGTGACCTCAAATCACTTAATTTACCCCATGGAGTCCATGGGACTCCTTGCATAAAAATCATTGATTTTCGTCAAAATAAAAGCAAAATGTGTACTCAAAAATGGTTTATTATATTTAGCAACATTATACTTATATGTTTTAATATCAAATTTCGTTATTAGATTGTAACAGTCTTGTTGACAATTTAAAAACCTAATAGACAAAAAAATAAGAATACAATAATCAATGCCAACTTGTGGCTCAAAACTTAAATACAATAAATTATTATTTTAAACTATTTCCTTCAATAATAAGTCTAAAATACAATCAACTTTTAAAAACTAAATAAAAAATGGCACACGTTAATACAAGAAAAAAAAACGTGCAGCGGTTTTTACTCCTTATCTTTAGCTCAGCTTAGCTGCACCCCAAAAATTGACTTTCTTTATAAATGCCAAACATACTGGCCTCACACAGCTATGGCATAAGTATACTGTCTTTCTATTCAGGCGGATGAGACATAATTATGACCGTATTTTCTTTGGTCTCTGGGCAACTTGTCATCTTGAGCATTTTGTTCAGCTGTGGGTAGGGGTACAACTCATCATCACATCTGAGCCAGTCTGGCTATCGACTCCGCTTCTGGTTGAAGTAAATTGGCTGACCGACTGTGTGAAGCCATTTGGTAGCCTAAAACACAAACATAAGACTGAATAAATGATAACATAACAATCCAGCGAAATAATATACTTGTCACACAAATACCCCCATGGAGTCCAGCGGACTCCATGGGCACCATTACTCACCTCTACGGGTTGCGCAGGCAAACGTCCTCTTCACCCTGCATCCGGGCCGCTCCTACAGGAAGGTACTGAGACGCGCAAAAACAAAAACGCGATAATATAGTTTTTAGACCAAAATGAAACTTCGCGCGGAGTCCCTGGGACCTAACAGATAAATTAAGGGTTAAAACCAGTTGCAGGAGCAGATTTTAAATTGTGATGGACATGTTGCCAGTCCTTTGTGTCTTAAACCTAAAGGTACCTGGGTTTTTCAATATTTTATTTTCAGAGACAAAGTAAGAATCCGCTTGAAAGCCTGAAAGGATTGTTACAAATAACTGGTATCAAAATAACCCAAGTAGTTTAAAATTAATATTCATTCTGTAAACAGCTTGTTTGTAGCATTTAACAAAGTTAACAGCATTGTTGTGTTTCGGCAGTTAGAGATAAGATAGCCAGTTCCTCTGTGGTTGAGGATTCCGGGTGAAGTTCGCTTCCACCTTCGGCCTGATCATCACTTACCATCAAGTGAGATGGGGGCCAAGAGCTTACCCGTAGAAGGTAAAAAAAAAAAAAATTATAAAATTCTCATTCTAACCGACCCCAAAGTTTCCTTGATAACTGGTCTCTTGAAAAGTATCGAAAAAGAAACCTGACTCAGTTTCTTGTCCAGATTATTTTATTGAATTTAGAGGTATTAGAAAATGCCACAATAATTCAGTAACTTCCGAAACTGCTAATAAAAAATTATGTAAGGCCAAAAATTCTCATTTATAACTATAAATGTGCGGGCACATTTATGGTCATAAATGAGAATTTTTGGCTTGAACATTGAAACATTTCTCGTAAATTATCCATTTCAAATTCATGTGTATGTCACGACCCTTTCTCCTGGCTTGTCACGTACCTACCCTTACGCACACACGCGTCACAATATGCTTTTTATTCGACAAAATAACTTATCCCCGTTATTTTGTATCATGAATAAGGGAGATATGCTTCTCTTTGCGACTAAAAAAATATAACACCTGGGATAATGATCTTGGTATTCTTGAACTATAAATAGACCAGCGAGAGAGACCTCAGTCAATTTGTATCCTGTCCAAAATAAAGTACTTAGGGATGCTATTAATGCACCATGGTATATTAGAAATGACAACCTCCACTGACATCTTAAAATGGAACTCATCACTACCATCATCCAAAAAATTGCTGAACCCATGAACACAGACTTCACCGACATGTGAATGTCGATTCAGGTGCACAACACGAACATAGTGCGTCGTCTAAAGAGAACTAAACCATTTAGTTAGTGTAATGTATAAATAATAGTAACAATGCTGTGCTATACATGTAACGCATGAACAAATTGTTTTCATCAATTATTAGACCCTAAGAAAGTGCTACGAAATTGTGTAAAAGTGCAAATTGACACTATTCTTAGTTATAACATAATCTATATCGTAAAATATTAAGTTAAAAGTTAAATTGCATTTTAGCCTATCAGGCAATATTCTAATCCATTACAAAAAAACCGCCGCGAATCATATTTAGATCAACAACCTGACACTGAACTGCAAAAAACGTAAGAAAATTGGAATTTTTCGGGCTACCTTGACGCGTTCACCTTGAAGAACACAACATTCAGCCACCTACCAGCTAAGTTTTTCTAATGAAGTGGCTCTAAAGACAAAACCTTTTACAAGCCAATAAGTTCCGAAACAAAAAAACATTACCACAAAACGAAAATATAGATTCCATAGCGGAAAACGATAGGCACGGTGCACACGACATAACTGTAGGTACAGTACACACTACCCGTTGTATTGCGGTGTGGGGACGAGTCCCCAGGGTGTACGCGCCCCTTATAGCCATATCCATCAAAACGTGTATAGATTTACATGTTATTACACATTACACTCAATTTACATACCCGCACTGCACTTTACGCTTCTCACTTTGAACAACAAAGGTAAATGATGAGTAGGATAAAAGTAAAAATATGATTCGGTACAACGTATGTAAAAACTCAGACAAAATGTCGGCATGAAAAAGTCAGTAATTGGTATAAACTGGATGCTCCGAAAGGAGAAGGTAGAAAACCGAATAATACCACAGAATAGTTCAGAAGGTGCACTCCGCATTTTAGGTATGAAACTAAAGCGGCGCGGCGGCAGCGGGCTCGTGTTGGGCCAATTCAGTGAGCGTAACGTAGTCAGAAGATAAATAGTTTGGAAATTCCAAAAGTGCACGTCTCATAACACACATTCATAAACGAAAAAGATTGAAGAAAGAAGAATTCAAAACATAGTTTCTTACAAAAATTTACAATTTATCACTTTTCATGAAGTAGTTTTGACTGCTCTTTTACCCATCAATATGGGTAAATTTCTAACCTCGCAATCCTTACGTAATGTCAAAGACTATTTATTTAGACATTTACGTTTTGGGTTGCTAGGCAACACGTTAAGTCAAGGTTGAAAATATTTAGATAAAGATATTATTATATTTCAGTTAGTATTTTATTAATTATAATTAAACTTAGTTTAATTATAATTAATATCATTATCTTTTATTCAAAGTAGTTTAATAAACTACTTTGAATAAAAGAGCCATTTTCAATAGGGTTCCTTATATGGCTGAAACCAATATTAAAAAAAAATTGACTCAATTAATTGATTTTATCGCAAGCTACAATGTTTTCAAGTTTCATAAATTGACGGGCAGGAATTTTTTTTTCAACTATTTTGATGTTTTTTTCATTTCTGCTGCATTAAATCAATTGGTAAAAAGTACAGTATTAATTTCCATATAATCATCTATACAATGGTATTTATATTAAGTAGGTTCTGTGTACTATCAGGAGTGTAACAATAAAAACAGTTGCAGAAATGGGGCAAAAAATATTTTTCGATCGTACAGCACACTCTAATGCTTCGCATTATGAGTCGTGCAATAGAAGAGTTACGCGATAGAGGCAACTTCTAGGTGAATATGACTGTAGGTAATTAGCGCTGTGCGACCTGAATTGCATTTTATTGTGTCGTAACAAGAGTCGCTTTTTATTTAAATGGTTTTGCGGAGTGAACCATCTGAATTAATCTGTGGTAATACGGCGCAGACACTCTTGAATATTTTATCATAATAAATAATCTTCTATCAAACTATTTCTATAAATTATTTCTAACGATTACAATCTGTATTGTACAGGTAAGTAAATAAATAAATAAATAAATATGTAGGTACAGTGACATAAGTCGATGATCATTTCGGAATTTTAATGATTCAATATAGTAGAACCTTATTATCATTTTGGATATATATTACTGGCAGTCTTTTAGGTATATATTTATTTTTAAAAAGCACAGTCGCATCACATACATTAAACTTATGCTAGAAATAATCTTAATAACTAAAGGACAATGTACATGACAATAATGGCGTACATACATAGCATTAATAGCAATATATTGCTGCCATGCAATTTATTAAACTAAACTAAACCTAAAATAAAATAAACTAAAAAGACGGGTAACAACAAAAACAAAAAAGTGAAAAAAAATATAAAAACAAAATTGAAATTAAAAACAACTCGGCAAGGATATTGTGAATTCCTGATTTTCTTTTTGAATCCTGGTAGGTTGTCGCTAAGTCAGGCGTGTTTAATATAGTGTTATTGTATTCATTGTTCTCTACTCTTCAGTAAATTGTTACAACTCTGCCTCTCCCTTCGGGGAATACAAGCGTGATGCTATGGGTTGTACTAGCTTTATTGAATATTCTTAGTAACGTTTCTAGCTTCAAGAAAAATTAACTAAGACTTATGAAAGAATTAACATGTTTGTAACTTCCAATTACACATTAACTACACAAATCAAGCCAATACCGTAGACGAAGAACATAAATCTTAAATTGTATCTTTGCTGTACTCATAACAAATGGCCAAACTTCTCCCAAAAGACCATGTTACCAACAATAATATCGTAAATAAGATAAGCTTTCGTATTTATGGAGTAGAACCTACCTAAACTGATGTCAAAAAGCAGAGTCGGGTAAAGGCCTGAGGCACGGTCCGAGCGATGTATCCCTTATGATTATGTATATCATTTTGTATATGTATCTCTTGATGTATATGAAGGATTTATGTTTGTAATCCATCTTGGTTTATCATTACTTTCTGTAAAGCTGGAAATTTTAAAAGACAGAACATTTATTTTTCTGTTCATTATTATTTTGGCTTTTATAAATTTATTAGTTATTTAGGTACACGAGTATCGTCCCCCTCATTTCTGTATTCCCCAAAGGAATCATAAAGGGTTAAAATCCACATTAGTAGACCCTCGGTTACTGATAAGTATTTACGATTATTTCCAGCATGATACTAGGATATTATTTATTTAATAGAAGATATTCAAAGTTAACTTTAACTCAGGGAAATTAATTGTTTAAAAAAAAAATTAAGTACCAACTTACATTACCTTTATGTAAATTAAAATCAATATAACTGTCATTCTTTGACATTTGTTTGAAATGTCAAATTGGTGTGGTGTGTCAATGATAAAATTTGATATTCTCAGAGTAGTCAGATAGGACTTCATCTAGTTTTTTTTTAAATGTGATTGACGTGTAAAAACCACCAACCTTACCGACCAACCGATCAACCTGACCAACCTCATCTAGATTTTTTTAAATGTTTTTTACAAACCAACTTACAGAAATAAAATAAACTTACAGAAATAAAAGAAACTTAGGAAAATAAAATCATAAAGAATTAATTTATCTGACTGTAAATTGGACACTAAAATGATAAACTTAAGAGCTTTAAAAACACCGGTTCATAAAAATATCTACGGATCCATAAAAAAAAAATTGCGCTTTGTGACCTACATTTACACTGTCATGTTTCAACGTTTCAATAAATCCTGCCACGAAAAGTCTCGTTAATCCTGGCTTCCCTATATGCCTGGATTATAATAAATATACCAACAACTCAAATATACAACAGTCCACAATATTGTAATGACATGACATTACAATATTGTGGACTGTGATGTAGGCGCGAAATAAAATCAACGCGATGAGTTCAACAACAATTATTTTTTCCATGATGGCGATTGATACAATTACCTAGTGTTTCTCCTATCGTTATTAAGGTTGCCAACTTTTTTATGCCGAAAAAATTAAAAATAAATAGTTACTAGGTACTGTATGTTTCAAAAAAAATATAATTTTTGAAATGTATATTTTTGCTACTATGAACCTTACCTAATAACAGGTAAAAATTATGTCTCTTTAATACTTTTTTAACACTCTAAATTAAGTTAACATAATACCGTTAATTCAGCTTTTATGAAATCTCGTCATTTTTTATTAAAATAAAAATATAGTAGTTACACCTATATTTTTTCTTTAGAAATATAATATTTAGGCTTCTAATATAGCAGGATACTATATTATATAGTAGGGTTGACAACCCTAATTGGTATATACTTTAAAGAAAGCTCTAAACATAAATATAAACTCACGCCTTCTCCCCATGGGGGTAGGCAGAAACTACAGAACAGGGGACGTTCCTGACGACCTGCTACGATTCTTACATACTCCTTTTGCTTCGTTTACGACATACACGCAAGAAAGCTCTATCTAAATAAGTATTCCTCTCAAAGGGACGTAAGGACGTTCTAATGATTATGATGGAACAAATGTCTTTCCCGGCGACATTGCCTGCGATATTCATAATCAGTTTCAGAGAACGACTACAATCGTTTTCACACTATGTGGTACACTAAACGCTCCCAGACGTGAGACATAATAACATAAATCTCCTTTTGCATCTCGTTCATCTCGTCCTTCAACCGATTACGCATTGCTACCTGGCCAAATTATGGTCATAGCGACCAATCTCAGCCGAGACCAGCCTTCGGTGCCAGAGATATTATAGTGCACAAGTGTGTGCGTAGACACAGGTGCCTGGTGCACTCTTTGTTTCCTCAATCTCATTGTCCGATGGGACGGCAATCCGACACGACTGAAGAGATAAGGCGCAGAGCCAACGACTTAACGTGCTTTCCGAGGCACGGGGGTATCACACCCCCAACTTCCAAACTCCGGGCTAATCACTAAGAAAACCCCAATAACACTACCCGACCCGGAAATCGAACCCAGTACCCCACGCTCAGCAGTCGTGCTTGCGAGCACGAGACCAACGGGGCAGTAGAATGCCATGTTGCTATGTTATATAATCAGTACATGAAGAACCCTGAAAGAGCAAAGAAAAAATTATACAAAGAAATACAGCGCAAAGTGACAGCCATTTCCAGAAAATTTAACACATTATTCATTTGTTAGACGTGTGGTTTTCCTCGCGCTGTTTTCCTTCAGCTAGCAGTGATTAATTGACGGCACGGTGGCCAACGTAGGCTAATAATATGAAGAACCTCTACCATGAAACCATTTTCACACAATTATGAACGCAATTGTGAATTTATTATATTAAATTATTTTCAATAATACCAATAAAGGTAACATTCGTGAGTTTATAATATAGCGGGTAATCTTAGGAACATACTGATCCGATTTCGAAAATACTTTCAGTAATTGGTTCTAGGACATGCCGGTTTCCTCACGATGTGACCTTCACCGTTTTGAGAGCAGTGGTGATGAACTAATTTCCACAAAGTAAAGGGCCTGTCTGAGTTCGAAACTACAACTTACAACTCGTAAGTCGCGGACGTTACCACTGGGCCACCACTGCTCTAAGGCAAAAATAGAGGAAAATAGTTTGGAAATTCCAAAAGTGCACGCCTCATAACACACATTCATAAACGAAAAAGAAATTCAAAACATAGTTTCTAACAAAAATTAACAATTTATCACTTTTCATGAAGTATGTTTTGACTGCTGTTTTACCCATCAATATGGGTAAATTTTTAACCTCGCAATCCTTACGTAATGTCAAAGACTATTTATTTAGATATTTACGTTGTGGGTTGCTAGGCAACACGATAAGTCAAGGTAGGAAATATTTAGATAAAGATATTATATTTTAGTTAGTATTTTATTAATTATAATTAAACTACTTTGAATAAAAGAGCCATTTTCAATAGGGTTCCTTTTATGGCCGAAACCAATGTATTAAAAAAAAATTGACTCAATTAATTGATTTTATCGCAAGCTACAATGTTTTCAAGCTTCATAAATTGACGGACAGGATTTTTTTTTCAACTATTTAGATGTTTTTTTCATTTCTCTTGCATTAAATCAATTGGTAAAAGTACAGTATTAATCTCCATTTAATCATCTATACAATGGTATATAAATTAAGTAAGTTCTGTGTACTAGCAGGAGTGTAACAATAATAACAGTTGCAAAAATGGGGCAAAAAATATTTTTCGATCATAGAGCACACTAATGCTTCGCATTACGAGTCGTGCAAAAGATAGTATGTACGTAATTTTTGCCTATGGGAGATCCGGACAGGCATACTGTTTGTATTAAAATAATGTTCTATATTCGTATAGAACATATTTCTCTTAAAACAAAAAGCGGCCAAGTGCGATTCGGCCTCGCCCATGAAGGGTTCCGTAGCAGCAAGTAACATTAAGATCAAAGTTCTTGTAGTTCGTTAAAGGTAAATTGCGGTTTACGATTTATGACGTATTAAAAAAAACTACTTACTAGATCTCGTTCAAACTAAGAAGTTTACATGATAATGTACCTACATCATATATTTTTTTTTAGTTTTATCATTCTCTTATTTTAGAAGTTACAAACATTTTACCACTTTGGAAGTGTCTCTCGCGCAAACTATTCAGTTAAGAAAAAAATGATATTAGAAACTTCAATATGATGTTTGATGAAAAAAAAAATTTGAGTTTCAGTTCTGAGTATGGGAACCCCAAAAATTATTGTTATTTTTCTATTTTTGTGTGAAAATCTTAATGCGGTTCACAGAATACATCTACTTACCAAGTTTCAACAGTATTGTTCTTATAGTTTCGGAATAAAGTGGCTGTGACATACGGACGGACAGACAGACAGATATGACGAATCCATAAGGGTTCCGTTTTTTGCCATTTGGCTACGGAACCCTAAAAAGCAAAGAAGCTAGTAGTTAATATATAAGTTCGCCGACTTCCACGTAGGTATTGCGGTAGATTTCAGTTGACCCATCTCCCATCTAATAAGTTTAACTCGCCCGTGAAGTGTCTCCTGGAACCCCGCCAGTATTACTGCCAAATAGATATCTTTTATTCAGTAAAGCTCAAACTTTTCTCAGAATAAATTCCACAACTAGAGGGAGCCTTCATGAATATGTAATGAGGAAGAACTATTTATGGCTAATCCTTTCGAAACAAACTGCACGAACCGTTGTCCGTTCGAATTTTACGCATGGCCGTTGCAAGAAAGTGTCTAGTGGCATTGCTGGCTAAAAACCGGTGGTGCGAGACAAGGATCGATATACATTTTAATGTGAGTGTGAAAGAGAGGGGTCTGCTAAAGACAGACGAATGAGCTGGAAGACAGAGTGAATTTTTGAATTGCAAATGGGGGAAATGAAACCGCCGCCGCCTTGGTGGACTACGCCGCCATCCAGCCCGCCACCCTCAACCTCTTCCGCCGTTATAATCATCGTTAATAACAGTGGAGTACTTTAATGAATTTATGTAGTGATCAAAGTAAGAAGCTAATTCGAGGAAAGTTTAACTCACACGTTTCTATAAGGTTTAGGGATTATTACTTAATCCACATTTCGTGTTTATGTTTCTCTTGCATTTGTTAACCAAAATAGACCGACTGAATTAGTTGAGAGCTAAGTTTGTATCTTTATTTTAACCGGTCAAGCCGGACCGAAGCCCCAGGCGCACGAAAACTCCCAATACCGTCAAGCCTCGTCGTGTCCCCGGGAACACGGTACGTTCATGCAGATTGCAGCTCTATTTATATGTAATATACGGGCTGATATGGTCTGTGGTTGGTTTTGATTTATGGTAGGATAATATACCTGTCGAATAAATCGACCATAACGTCAAAATATGCAGAAACAACTCTAAAAAAAAGTAAAAATTGAACATTTTTGGTACGGCAAAATGGCGTCCGCGCATGCGTGCCGTGCACTGCACTCCGCGTTCTATTTATTCATTTTCTATTGTTTTTTAAGTGTTAATCGACGGGAAATGGTGTTATTTCAATAATTAAGTAGTGTCGTCATCGTATATAGATAAAATTTGCACAAAATAACATCGTAATTACCTATCACGGACCCATCAAAAAATGTAAACAAACTCGGTAGTGAAAAAAGGTGTTGATGTGAAATTTTGAGTTTTGTGTGTGTTTTGTGTATGTAATCGCTGGTAAGTCATTTATTTTATATTCTTGAATAACTAATAAATAATAAAAATGCATAATACAGAAAGAAAAAGAGTTCAATATTTTTTTGTCAACTAAATAATGTTACGTAATGATACGGTTAACGATTTATTGAACTTTTTTATTTATATGTGTTTTTATTTATTATTATTGTCCGTAAATAATGGTTTTGACCGATAGTATATGTATTCATAATGTATCCTGCGAAGTTTCATGTGAATCGAACCAGTAGTTTTATTATAAATAATCAAAACAATGAACAAAGGAATTTCTTATAAGAATCTTATAAGAATGTTTATTTATCAATACTAGCGTTCGCTTACAAAGATTCTAAGTATTATAAAAAATCCTTTGTCTAATCAGGAACCCAAAACCATTAACGATAAGACTATTTACTTAACAAAAAGCTCTCAGTTTTTGTTTATATTAGCGAGCTCTTATCTCTGACGCGCCGCGATCGTGTCGCGCGGCTTGAGGGGTGTCGCAAAATCGCGTCGCGCGGCTTAACCGGTTAAACAGAATGAATTATTCAACCCTAGGTATTTTTTGTGCGCTGTCGAATCGTCTGGTGTACTAATCTAATTAAAGTTAATGTTAGCAATTCTGCGTTGGAATGCCAATTTACGCTCAGTCGGTCTGTTTGTAGTCAAAGCATGGAGCTTTTAGCGACAACACACAAAATAAAGGATTTAAAAGACCATTTAATAGTGTCTAACTAAACACAAGGGACAGAAATTGCGAATAGGCAGATTTAATTACATACATGACTCGTCAACTCGTCAGTTAATTAATCTTCCAAAAATTACCTTGTTTTGTTGGAGAAAAATTATATAATTACACTATAAGAAATATAAAGTTGTTGATTCAGATTTGTTAGTTTTCTTAGTATTGTTTTATTTTTTGCTCAATTAGTTTAAGTAAACGAAAAAGAAAACAAACCCAATTTAGACGTTTCTAGTAATCTCGCAATTTACTTAATTAGAAGCAGCCAGTGGGACTACTAATATACTAATACCAAAAAGAAAAAAAACTTCACTATACTCCATAGCTTTATGTAGTTAAATAAAGGTAAACAAATCGTTCTTTAAAAATACGATAAAACCAAAAATTTATTTTAGATTTTTACAATAATTTCCTATTTTATTAATTAGCCTACTATTCTTCGTAGATGACGTAACTGCTTGGGCACAATTTTTTAGTTAGATTTATAGTAATAGTATAATATTTTGTAAACTGTCTATTGTAAAGAACCCGAACTCTAAACGTCAACGAATTATAACGTTGCTAAATTGAAGAGTACAACTGTGACGTAGCATGACAACTGAAGTGACAGGTATTACGTTTAGTCGGTTACTGGACAGCTGTCTCGTCACGTGAGTTTTTTTTTTGTTTACAATTTTTGTTTAACTACCTAAACCTATGGAGTATAGTTATTTTTATTTTTGTGTGCCCTTGTCAAAATTTTAATATATTCACACGAACATAAGATAAGTAGTTCTTATTAAAAATTCAATTACCATAAAAGTCATATTTACAAATACCTCGGGAACGTAAAAGAACTTGACTGATGCACTACCGAGCAGGGGTAGCTAAAATTTAATTCTAGTGGGAAGCATTCCGCCGCAGATTGCATTCCTTTGCCGGCTGTGGCACCGCTCGCACTTGGCGACCCCTGATGGAAGTTTAGGTGTTCATACAGACACGTTGTTATTAATTTTGAGTCTGTTTCATCATATAAAATTTATGTGTTTTTGTTTCAGCTACCCTGTAGTTAGAGCTGTATATTTTTGTCATAAATAATCTCTATCTCGGCGATTGTCAGACGACGAAGGAAACAACAAAAAAACTTGAAAAAAAAAACAACAAAGCGAAAAATGATTTTAATTTCAAAAGTCGGTGTTTTTGGTTTGTAATTTTTGCCACCGACTGCCGAAATTAAAATTATTTTTCAGTTTGTAGTATTTTTCTTGTAAAAAGTTTATATTTTGCACTTTCCAAGCTAAGTTAATAAAATTTATATCGGACCACCTCAGAAATATGACATAGTAACCAAAAAAAAAATCATCATAATCAATTCATAATTGACGGGCTATCGCGTAAAAAAGATACAAAAAAAAACATAGTCGATTTTAGAGCCTACTCCTTTTTGAAGTCGGTTAAAAAATAATATATATTTTTTTTTATGTATTTTTGTTTAAGTTTAAATGGCACTTACTGACCATGCACCGAAAAAAATAATTAAATATTGTGTTTGAAAAACTATCTACAATTAGTTATTTAGATCATTACTTCGACTGATCATCTAAATAATGAGCATTCCCAAGTAAAACTAGCGCTAACAATCACTACGCAAGCTTCACATTTTTCTTTTATCCCCACACTGATACGACAGCAATCACAAACCTCATCAGTAAAATTCTGCTCATAGCATTTGTGCTACTAATGTCACAAAATTAGCTGAAATGTGACGTCCGTGTCACATTCTCGACGATTGTTCACACTACGCTGTATGAATACGGACGGACATTTTCGGAGTTCAGGCTCTAGTAATAGCTGGATGTTTAGGAAATAATATTATAAGAGGAATTAATCAATGATTATTTATAATCTGTGGTTTCCAGAAAAATACTGATTTATTAATGTAATCATCAGCACCTGTATTTAGTGTGAGAGGCGTCCACTACTGACATTGCTTTTAGCATGACCGTTTTTGTCTTGTTGTTCGTTCTTTCATTGTTTTATCTATTTATCTATGTTGGTCATGAACTACTCCTACTGAACTGCCTATGGCATGTCTACCTCTGTACATTTGTGTCCTTGAAGTATTCGATAGTAATAATAATCTTCCGTGCCTCGGAAAGCACGTTAGGCCGTTGGTCCCGGCTGTCATTCGTGGATCTTTGACAGTCGTTACGTCAGAAACCCGAAAGTCTGACAATCAGTCTAACTAAGGGGTACCGTATTACTCAAGTACAGAGTTGTGGAGAGCAGATAGGGAGTCGCTCTATGTAAAATTCTGGTATTCTGGAATGGCTGCATCGGGTTAGACTGGAAGCCGACCCCAACATAGTTGGGAAATGGCTAGGTTGATTGATTGAATCCTTCAGATCGACTTTCAGTCGTGGCGACTAACTCAGCGGAGACTAGCCTGCGGCGCGGGAGATATTATAGTGCACAAGTGTGTGCACAGACACAGGTGGTACGACGCATTGCGTGAGCTAAGTCACAGATAATATAATACTACGTACAGATACCCAATCCCATACAAAGAAATGACACCTCCCTAGTCGGGCTATTGACTGGCTAAATGTGCTACAGTTATGACAAATTGAGTAAAACGCCATCTATTGCAAAGAGCCCTAAACAAAAAGTTTTTATCTTTTTTTGTTGAAAATACGAGATTTATGAGTTACAATAGATAAATCAGCATTAAACAAGGAAGTTTTGATTTTTACTTATCTTACTTCAGCCAAAATCTTCCGTTTATCGCTTTTTAGTGACTGTTAATTTCATAATTGTTACCTATGCTGCCATCTATGATCTTTTTTCAAGACTAATTATAATTTGTTCGAATTGGGACCCCATGGCTAAGTACAGAACACGCAAGCTAACCAATCAAGCAAGGTCACTGCCATAAAAAATACTCTCAAGCATCGCTACAACACCTAGTATGTGTTTCTCCGTAAATCAAATGATTTTTCCATCGGTCACTTTGTGAGAAAATTAGACATGTAGTCTAATTTTCGCGATCAGTTAAAACGTATTAAACAGACCATAAAGTATGAACACTTTTACGTAGAAGAGGATATCCCGTTCATTTTATTACCACACTATTCTGTGCCCACAGTAATTGTCGATTACAATGTTTTTATCCGATTTTATGTTTAAGTTTAATGGCTATCGTTAAATATAAGGCTTTTATGTATTACTTCCCAGCATAAATATTATCGCCTTACGATTATAATAAAGCTAGCACCTGACTTTTACAACACCATTTGGCTTTGGATCTTATTATAAGTATAATAAACATTAAGGATTTAGTCCATAATGAAGGCACATAACGTGATATCACTGAATGCTAGCAGTAACTACAGAATGAGACATGTCTATGATCCTTCTGTAGCATTTTTGTCAACAGAGTTATTCAAATTTAAGTAATTTTAATTTAAAATTTTATTAATGTCAAAAATGCGGTTTAACCTGCATAGGTCTCAATCTCATTGGAATATCGGAATAAAAGTATTTTGGGTCCTAAACTAGGCATGGACAACCCATGTGCCAAATTTCATCCAAATCTGTTTAGCCGTTTTAGCGTGAAAGTGTAACAAACAAACTCACTTCCGCATTTATAGTATTAGTTAAATGAAATGTTAAGTTAAATGAATACGTGTGAAATTAAAACAGCATAATCAGCTATTTCACATTTTTTATTATTATTAGAGACTATAATTATATTGTTCTTATTCGTATACAGTACTTCGTGACCCATCAATTCTTATGCGAAGCCCACAAGAACACTTTGATATCAAAAAAGGCCTGTTTTATTTATTTATGTAATACTTCAAGCACAGAAATGTACAGATGATGATGTGTTTTATTCTTACAAGCTACATAGTTCCCTGGGGATATAGAATGAACACGCACGGATTCCAAGTTTTTTTGAACTTGAAATAAAAGTATGTATAGGTACTATGCCCATAACGATAATAACTGAAAATTAACGGAAACTTTATGGAAAATAAGGGTTAGGTAGCGAAAAACAAACTGTGAAAAGCGGAAAATGAAAAATGTTCATTTTTAAATAATGTCTCAAAATAACTTAAAAAGTATTCTAAAAGGCGATATAAAAATAATTCTAAAATATTCATAAACGTACTACTGGGTTTGTAAATTGTTGAACCATTTACAAAATTTATCCGGCTCTTCAATTACTTTTGAAACCCGAAATATTATAAATATTATAATTATAAATAATATAACAGTTCCTAAGTAGCCATTTAGCTTCTAGCCTTTCCGTATATTTTTATAACGGGTCCCCTAACACTAACCCCATCCAGACCATTAGTTCCTCACATTCCGAAAATTCAGCACAACGACCTTTCCACATGAACAAGTTTTTCAACTAAAATAATGAAGTTAGAGAATTTCTGTAATACTAATATCACACAGTGTTGAACCTCACATACTTAACCCAGGTATTTGGGTTTACACGAGACTTGATTAAAATAATAATTGCTTACCTACTGGGTCCGCTAGACGCTGTCATTATGGCGCTACCCCAAATATAGTACATACTAATTCCATGCGCTACCCTAAATATTTTGACGCGAGCTGTTATTCGTGAATACGGTTCACAGCACTGAGCCTGAACTTGTGAATGAATTTGGAACATTCTTTGGGAACAGCCCTATGCTTGTACAAAATATTTGATTTCATTACGGATTTACGTGGTTTGTTAATGAGATTTGAAATTGAGCTGCCAGTGTATTATTTACCTCACCGTTGCAATTACAAATTGTTTTTTTTTGTACTTTAGAAAGAAAGAAAGAAAGAAAATACGTTTATTTGCGGTAAACATGACGCAAGGAAGAACACGAAAAATAACAAATTGGGGGTAAATATGCGTCACATCCACGCAAAACGGCCATCGCTCAGCATAATGCTGCGACCCTATGCGAGGCAGAAGCCCAGAACTGATTTTCAGCGACAGCCAGCGTTAACAATATAATACATGTTCTAAAAATAATACAAGAAAAAAAGCTATGTGCTTCAGTCCATCGTTCATTAAAATAGCCCACCCAGTTCTATCATAACATTTTTTGTTTCCGCAAAATATTTCATTCATTTTGAGCCCGCCAGTCAGACGGACATTCCATTAAATCTTACTCAAATACACAAAATGAAGGCAAGAGGCAAAAACTATTGTTCCAAAGGGACAACCCTCGAAACGCCCTCCATTGGAGTGCATGCAAATTGATATCTCTCTGGCAACGCGACAAAGTCGAGTGCTGCGACCTCTGTATAAACTTACCCACTACACTGAATTTGTTACGGAAATTATAAAGCGCAGCCGTTTGGACATGTATAATTTATTTGTTCAAAAATATACAACAATTTAATTATTATGGAAATACACTATAGGACACTTTGTTTCTATGAACAGATTTGAACATGTGTGTCTGAACTAGTTATAGAATATCTGTATTTCAGGGGTCCATATTGGCTCACCTAAAGTTCTTTACCCGAAATTGTTCTTCCTAACGATTTGTAATCCGAATGATCACTCTTCCTAAAATTTTTCATCCTAAAGTTTTCATTCATACTATTTGTAGTGCTACCGGCGATGTTCATAACACTCATGTTTCCGAAAATTGTAATTAATAATATCATTAACGTAAATATATTTAAACTCCTACTGTTTTTTATCATAAAACGCTTTTATCCTACTGAGAGAACATAATCATGAACCAGATGCTTTGAAGGAAAAGGTTTGTTTTTAAACTATTTCTTGTTATTACAAAACAACTGTTTTTACATTTAGCCATTTTATTTTTGGTTATTGTTGTTACATATTTATTACTTTAACTATACCTGAGATAATTATGTCTAAAAACCAACTGTTTAGAATGATTAAAGGTCGTTTCACTGATTTTTGTCTTAAATTAATGAAATTCAGGTCAAAGTGTCGTCTTGGGGGCACTATGAAAAAAATACTTAGAAAAATCCACGACCAATTTCGAGGTAGCGCTCGCCGGCCGCTGCCGCGGCACCGCTCGCTTCGCTCGCTCGGCTCGCGCGTAGTTGGTCACAGTTCTAACCTAACCTAACCTAATCCTAATCTAAACAAAAAAGATATGACTTTGAATAATAGTGTAAAAGATGGTTATGTTGAGAAAATATAGGAAAACAAATAAAAGTATAATAGATGATTATTGCTACTGACATTATGAAGTTGAATGCTTCGGAATTATGAACATTAGAGACAGAGTAGTTAGGAATTGTGATTGTTAGGATGAAAAATGTTAGGAAGAACATTTTCGGATTTCCAATTATCGGAGTTGAAAATTTAGGTGAACTTTGGCGCACCCGTATTTCAGACATCAGCGCCCTCCCTCTCTTGTTGTAGGCGACACTGAGCAAATAACTTTATTGGGCCTATAGACACATCTTATGAAGTCGGATCGGATGTAGTCTGTAAAGGTGTTATAATTGTGTATTAAATAAATAAATAAATAATAAATAAATAAATAAATCTTGTAAACACAAAATTTTTTGATTAAAGAGTAGATTAAAATAAAATAAAAAGACAAAGAGTAGTGGAATAATCTTAAAATAATAAGTTTAGTGATGGCCTCCGGTGAGTAGAGTATGAATGAGTGGGTGTGTGTAGGAGGGTAAGTATTGTTATAAGCTACACTGCGCGTCACGTAAAAAGGACGCTAGCCGTTTACCTGCGCACTGAGCGATTTATCGATTCCAGCCTATTCCATAGTACTAAGTAGCTAATAAAGTACCTATTATGAATCTACAATAAAACAGTTACACTTATACACATTATAAAACCAATAGCCTAGTACTTTAGGATATGACTGTACCCATGCGCAGAGACATCCCCTGCACTGTCGCTCAGCGTTCTTTTTACGTGACGCGCAGTGTACTTTACTGTAGATAACAGGTTTTCGGTTTTATTGTAGTTTAGCTTGCGAATGTAGTCTAAATTCTAATACCGTAGATTTACATTTGTTCCTATATATGGGGTGTATATCTACAAACTTATTTATTCTTTCATATATTTATTTATTTATATATACTTTATTGTACACCACAAAATACATAACAAAAACATATACATTTGACACTACAAAATATACAATGGGCGGCCTTATCGCTTTCCGCGATCTCTTCCAGGCAACCTACATTACAGGCATATACATTGATATATTTCAGTGACATTGTTTTACTGAGGAACGGAGCTACTGGCTAAGTAATAACAGCCACACGGGTCGTTCTAAAAGCCAACTCCCACGGTGCGCCATATCGCGGACGCGCACCAGCCCGCACGAGGACGCACCGCCACGCACGCGTACAACGCGCGTCTGCGCTACCACGCACGCTAGGTTTCCCACGGTGCGTCGTGCGCGTGCGTCCGCGATATAGCGCACCGTCGGAGGGCGGCTTTACAGGTAAAGCAGCACTTGCCTACGTCGACCATTGGACCCCCACCCAGGGTGACCATCCATTACGTACCGAGACTCCTCCGTGTCCCGGAAAGCACTTTAAGCCGTTGGTCCCGGCTGTCATTCGTAGATATTTGTCAGTCGTTACGGGTTGTCTGAAGCACGTACCGTGTTACCCAGGAGCTGGGTTCTGGAAGTTAGATAGGCAGTCGTTCCATGTAAAAAATTTACTCGAAGGTAATCAGCGGCATCCTTTTAGACTGGAAGCTGACCTTTTTACAAACTATGTTGAGGTCACAACATAGTTTGTAAAAAGCTATGCAGATGACGATTGTTTTAGTGAAGAGAAAGATTAATAACAAAGAGCCGTTTGGGTTCGAAACGCTCGGGTCACGGGGCCCGTGTGCGTGTCTCCTTTTTAAGAGGTCGACCCTTCACGTGACCAGAAGGCTGGCTCAGTCTTTGGCCAAAAAATCTATTTAACGTGGTAATGCTGCCAGTCTTCTGGGCACGTTTCCGGATGACAGCGATGCGGATGAGTACTTCGACGCCTTTTGTTTTGTATTTATTTGTATAGTTAGTTAGTTTTTAATTTAATGATAAATTGTTTATTAGATTTTCAACACAGTTGCTTGTAAAGTGGCTCTTATTTAACCGCTTTTAGGTTCATAATGCAGTGTATTATAGACACGTGCTTTTTTCTTTACATAATCGCACTAGTGCGGTAATGTGCGCCATAGATAACTATTTACTAGTCGGAGTAATGACATGGCAATCTGGCAGTATGGAATTAGTAAGTACTATCAAGGCACGACATGTCTTTCTTATTGCGACTTAATATAGTGTGACAAAGTAAACAGGTTTTTGGAACGAAGTTCTTTAACGCGGCTTCATTCTTGCGTCTGTCTTTTTCTAATTCGATAGAGAGAGAAAGAGAAAGTGTGAATTTCGTCAAAATGGAAATCTAAGATGGCGGCTGCGAAAATTTTCTCATTTTTCGTCATGGGTATCGTTTTCGTAGTTTTCGATGGTTCTAAAGCCGATAGTGAGGTCAAAATGGAAATCCAAGATGGCGGCTCCGAATTTTTTTTCATTTTTCGTCATGGGTGTCGTTTTCGTAGGTTTCGATGGTTCTAAAGCCGATAGTGAGGTCAAATGTAAATCCAAGATGGCAACTGCAAATTTTTGAAATGAGAAATTTTTACAGCCGCCATCTTGGATTTACATTTTGACCTCACTGTTGGCTTTAGAACCATCAAAAACTACGAAAACGAAACCCATGATGAAACATGACAAAACTTTCGCAGCCGCCATCTTAGATTTTGATTTTGACCTCACTATCAGCTTTAGAACCATCGAAAACTACGAAAACTAGACCAATGACGAAAATTTTCACAGCCGCCATCTTGGATTAACATTTTGACCTCACTATCGGTTTTAGCATGATCGAAAATTACGAAAACGCCACCCATGACGAAAAATGAGAAAATTTTCACAATCGCCATACTGTATTTTCCATTTGACCAAATTTGCACTTTCTCTCTCACTCTCTCTCGATAGAGAATAATTAGTAATAATTAGCAGCGAAATCTAATTTTTTCAAGTTTCAAATTTTGTCTCCACCTCCGACCGAACGTGATGGTAGGCTGTTCAGCGGTTTTGTCAGAGCCTTGCGCGCGCATCGCTACCCGAAAAAAAATCCAGCGCGCCATTTTTCATAAATATTTGTTATCGTATATATGTTGTGTGGTTACTGCACGTTACATATTAAGAAAAATACGAACCGACGTAGAAACGTTTTTATAGGAAGTGGATAGTCAATACCTGGCAACAAAGGTCAGTTGAACTTTATAAATCTAAATGTATCATTTCTCTAAAGTTACGTTATTGTAGCATAAGTTCTTACAACAAGACGGTTTCTTTCCTCGCAAATGTGTTGAAAAACGTCGTATGAAACGCGTGCGCATTGTTCATTACCCACTCGGCTAAATTATCGCGCTCGCCTTTGGCTCGCGCGAATAATACCGCCTCATGGGTAATGACCAATACAGCACACTCGTATCATAATGTACTATTATGTGTTTATGTAATTAAAATAAAGATGATTTAGTACCGACAAAAAAAATATGACAAAGAACGATCGATCGATTTTTTGCATAATATCAATTATTGATTGTACTGAAAAATATCTAGACCTAAACTCAGCTTCAGGTATCTTATTCCATTTCTAACTATAAGCTTTCCTGTAGACATCAAAGTACAAAGTAGATTGGTAAGTAATGGATTGGTTTGAAATCTATTTATTTACATAATATTCCTATTTATTTTAGTTTTTTCGCTATAGTTCAAACACTAAAGTTTATAATAATGTTCCTATTTAGAACGAATACAGGACAATGAGTAATATTAATATAAGTGTGACGACATTGATATAGGTAAATAGGTAGGTGGGTAGGTAGGTATTACCCATATCCTCAAGTATAAGGTTTATTTTTCACACACATTTTTGAACCGCTTTCTCAGAAAACTTTCATCCTTCGCCAAGGTAGGTACATAAATTATATTCAATGATGAAAGTTCTACTTACACAGAAAACTCTGCTAAAAACAGCAACTTAGATAATTTCGGCGTCAAAATCTTTGTTTTAAAGACCTATTCTGTTTGACGCCTTCTGCGAAGAGCTGACATTAAGAAATATAATTTTCTTTGCGCAAACTTCGTAGAACAAATAGAATTTACAAAGAGTTAGTTAATTCCTTGAAGTTGATTGTATCAGATTTTATTATGAAATCTCGGTGACAGGCTCATGCTTATTATAACAAGAAGTTTTGTCTTATAATAATAATTATATCTGGCTCTATTTATTTGCCAGCGAATATTTATGGCATTGTCTTCATTCTTTGTAAAGGTCGCTCTCATTTTACTTGAATTTTTTAGGATTCTTTACCGTAATGTCAAAACTATAAATTACCAGTTTTTACCCACGACTTCGTCCACGTGAAACTTATTGTTCCCTCGACCAACCGCGTCGTATCGCATCGCCCGCTGCTACTTCGTTTTCGCTTAGCGTTTTTTCTGACTTTTCTTCTTTTTGCTCGGTTCCTAGGGTCGTAGCGTGATGCTAAATAGCCTATAATCTTCCTCAAGAATTGGGCTATCAAATGTAAAAAGATTTTTTCATATCCGACCATTAGAGAGATTAGTGCGTTTAAACAAATAAACAAAAAAACAAACTCTTCAGCTTTATAGTAAAAAAAAGTAAGTATATTATATAGGTATAATTATTTTCAGACTCCTTTATCTTCCTATTCGTATGTTGATTTAGAAAAGTAGCATAAGTTTTTTGACCATACGTCACTACGTCATCATAATGTCAGCCAAAAGAGTCCCCCAAGACTCAGAGTAATATTACTCTGAGCCCCAAGACTTAACCATAGACCTTCCCCAAGAGTTGACCATAGACCTCCCCCAAGAGCTGACCATTAGACCTCCAAGAGCTGAACATAGCCATCCCCCAAGAGTCGCCACACCGCCCGGTCTTGTACTTCTCGCATCGGTCATCGGTCCATCTTATAGGACCTATTCCGTAGGTACCTAATCCACTGGAAAAATGACCTATCAGAATCTTTCTTTTACTTTACTTCCACTACTTAAATACATACATACATAAACTCACTCCTACGGCAGAACGCCACCTGCTACGATCCTTACATACTCCTTTTGCCTCGCCCACGTTCATACATCTGGTCATACACGCACGCCGGTTGCGAGTACTACGCACCATTCTGAAGAACATCACCAATAAGGTCAATATATGTCCTCCTAGTCTTAATAGGCTGATGATGCTGATGATGTCCTCCTAAGGCGTCCCCTCCCGGCGTTTCCAGTCACATTTGCCTTGTAAATACATTTTGTTAGTCGCCTTTCATTCATCCTCTCAACATGACCAAACCATCTCAGCATACCCTTTTCAATTTTTGTCACTACATCTTCTTTTAACTCACACCGTTGTCTTATCACATCATACCTTAGCCTTTCATTCATAGTCAGACCACACATGCTTCGCAAGGAACGCATTTCCACAGCATTTATTCTACTTTCATGTTTCTTCTGCCACAGTGAATGCTGGGTAGCAGCACACCATTGTGAACAGCCAGTCGTGCCTTTTTGGACATCAACTGGTTGGTCACAATTGCATGTACAGCACCATTCACTTTACTTCCACTATTGATGTGCAATTTAACCAGAGATCCCGTTAACAAAAGCGTTCATAATATTTTAAATATGCGTGTAGAACAGAAATAGTCGAAGCAAGTCTTGGAATTGTTTCTATTAAACTACTGACACAACTATCTTGGCTCAACCTAGCTCAATCTTGCATAAACTTAACTATTATGAATACCTATAATATACCTAGTTCAATTAAATAATTATATACATACTATAATATACAGGGTGGATTTTTGTGATGGGGCAGCAAGGACAGCTACTTTAACCGTTGCAGCTACAGGAAAACGGTCAGACTGTCCTTTTTTTAGCATTCACAGTAATTACAGGAATTCACACAAAACAATTACATGTAGTCAGCAAGAAAATGAGCAGTTTTCTCAAAAACTTTTTTTGATGCCAATCGATCCTGTTTCATATAAGGGTCTAAAACCTCTATTGGACCAACTGAGGCTTGAGTACTAGAAAAGTCAGAAATCACAAAAAACTTTCCCCATACATTGCCTAGAACCTGTGCGGACATTACTTCTATCTTTGTTCTACAGAAAAGGGCTGTTCGAGCCATTTACAACCTAGGTCCAAGAGATTATACTTCGAGAGAAATTCAGAGAAATAAATATTCTGACTGTAACCTCACAATATATTTTTGAAAACCTATTGTATGTATACGGAGGAGCTCGTGGCTAAGTAATAACAAGCCGCACAGGTCGATCCATCAGGTTAAGCTACGCTTGCTGGGGTTGGTCAGTGGATGGGAGACCATCTTTCATACCGAGACTCCTCCGTGCCTCGGAAAGCACGTTAAGCCGTGGATCTTTGAGAGACGTTACGAGTCGTCAGAAGCCTGAAAGTATGACACCAGTCTTACCAAGGGGTATCGTATTACCCATAGTTACTGGGTTGTGGAGGTCAGATAGGCAGTCGCTCCATGTAAAATACTGGTATTCAGCTGCATCCGGTTAGACTGGAAGTCGACCCCAAGATAGTTGGGAAAAGGGTTGGAAGATTGATTGTATGAACACAAAAATATATAAAATTTTAAGAAAATGTCTGATATTCATACTTTAAATACCAGAAATAAAAACAACCTTGCTGTACATCACACTCGTCTCCACAGAGTAGACAACTCGTTCATGGGTAAATGTTTACTCTTTTACAACAAACTTCCCATTGACATTCGAAACTTACCCATTAAATGATTTAAAAGCTTTAGTAAACCCAAACTTTTATTAAAAAAATATTATACAAAAAGACATGATTACTTTGTAAAGTATTATATTATTTTAATTATTATTATTGTGAAAGTGGGTCTATTGTATACAGTATTTTAACTAACAGAGGGCGTTCCCGTTAACCCGCAATAGTATAGCGTCCATACATGCTAGAAAAAATATTAAAATCGAAAAAAAAAAACTTTTGTTAATTTTTTTATCATAAAATATTCACAAAAATATTTATTTCATACGTAAAACAAACACTCTGTACACGCGCACTTGTCGCACTTGTCTTTCAACGTTGAAAGACAAATACGCGTGTACAGAATGTTGCATTTACGCATCAATAAAAAAAAAGAGAAAATTTTATTAAAAAAAAAAACTTTTTTTTTTCAATGTTAGTATTTTTTCTAGCATGTATGGACGCTATACTATTGCAGGTTAACGAGAACGCCCTCTGTTGGTTAACATACTGTATGTGTAGAGCAGTGGTAGCCCAGTGGTATCGGCCCCGACTTACGAGTTGAGGTCGTGGGTTCGAACCCAAGCAGGCGCTTTACTTTGTGTAAATAATTTCATCACCACTGCTCTCAAAACGGTGAAGGAAAACATCGTGAGGAAACCGGCATGTCCTAGAACCAAAAATTCGAAGACATGTGACATCTACCAACCCGCACTGGGCCCGCGTTGTGGATTACGGCCCACTCCCTCACATGGACAGGAGGCCTGTGTCCCAGCAGTGGGAACATTAATAGGCTGATTATGTATGTATGTACTATGTATGAGGACTATGTGGGTTTTATTCCTCTTTAAATTTTTTAATTTTATTTCTCAGTTAGTTTTAATGATGGTCTGGCAGTTTGAGTAATAGTTGATGCGGCCTATCCAAATCTCCTTTCTTTCGTCGAGTTGAGCTCCTTAAGTTCTGAGTTGAGCTCCACGATTTCTGACAAATGCTTGCACTGACTGGACAGGTCTACTCAAATCTGTGTGGTTCTTTCCTCAAAAGACCATTTCAGACACTAATCTACATGGTTCTCATATGGCTTGACCTGACCAAGATTATGTCTGGATTTTAAGAGAGACCTTTCTACTCAGAGTATTCAGTTAGGAAACGCCGACCTCATCAAGCTTATTTTTAATATGACGTGTAAAAGTGTTGATTCCGATATCTTCAATCAATTAGCCTATTAATGTTCCTACTGCTGGGACACAGGCCTCCTCTCTGTGAGAGGGACTAGGCTGTAATCTACCACGCGAGCCCAGTGCGGGTTGGTAGATTTCACATGTCTTTGAATTTTTGGTTCTAAGACATGCCGGTTTCTTCACGATGTTTTCCTTCACCGTTTTGAGAGCAGTGGTGATGAAATTATTTACACAAAGTAAAGCGCCTGCTTGGGTGCAAACCCACGACCTACAACTCGTAAGTCGGGGCCGCCACCACTGGGTCAACACTGCACTGCGCCGATATCTTATTTACAGAATAAACAATTTCATTTCATTTCATTTAATCTAAAACCCGATAAAAATCAAAACTACACTCTAACACTGGCATCAATTTTGTTATAAACTTTTACGGCAGCCAGTTTTAATACTAGCCGCTATTAGGCGCCTGTAAAGGTTATTCTCACATAATGAAATAGCCGCTGAAGGCTGAAGGCAATGTGGCGAATTTTAGCGTAGCTTATTAAAGCATAATGCTGATGGAATTTCGTTGTCCTGGTCCTTTGCCCGCTTTGGCCGTACCTGGCGAAATAAGTTGCGAGTTTCGGTGATAAATTAATTGTGGGCTAATATGTCTGTGTTGGCATAGTTGAGTAATGAGGGAAATTTATCATTGTTCGAGAGGTTTGCTTTTTAATTTTACAGCTTATGAAAGGTTTGTACCTATGTAGCTGCTCTGTACCTATAGGTACACACTGAGGGGAGATTCGGTTACCCAGGAATGCCAAATGTCAGTTTTTCTGGACGGAAATACATCGTCAGTCGACATGAAGAAAAAAGCTGTATCCATGTCGCATACCGCTTTGATTTTATATTGTTTTTGAGCTTTGTATTTGGTTACAGACACAGCTAAATAACAAACTGACCAGACACAGTTTTTAGAGTTCTTAGAACTAAAAAAAGTAGGTACCTACAAATAGAATTAATTCCTACAAATAATAAAAGAATTAAATATGTTAGACACTAGTCTAAGGTCCCATAGATGTCAATAAACAAATAAATCCATTAAGTTTCCGAACGCGTCCCAATCTTTTTGTGATCAGTATGCTTTGTATTTAAATCTGACATCCTGCAATATAGTGTATCCGCCCTAAGAGGCAAAAAATACAATATGGTATTCCTACAAAATAGTGTAGAGATTTATCCTCGTTTTGCAAATCGACGTTTAATAACGAGAATGGTGGTAAAATTCTGCAAAATAATAGAGTCATAAATAACTACGATATAAAATATTATGCTTTGATAATATCGTAAATTCGTAACAGTTTACTGTTACTACCTTATAAGTGTCACTGACCCATTGCCGATAAACACAGTGCCGCCCTATTTCTTTCTTATAACATTTTGAACTTGAGAAGGGAAAATCTCGGTATTCAGTTTATATTTGCTAAAAATAGCAGCAAGAAATGTTTCGTTTTATTTTACCTGTAAAAGTATCTGTCGATGTGAAATAACAGTGTGCAACGCCACGCTTTTTATTTAGCAATACATTTGACAGCTTATCTGACAGTTGTTTTTTTTTAATGGCGCCATTTTGCACGCAGAAAAAAATAGCCGCTTCAACGTGCAAAATATCGCACATTTTGTGACTTGTCATTGTCAATACTGAACCTTTAGATAACATTTTCAAAAAGGCTTATAAAATTATCTGAATAAAACGTTGTCTCAAGAGACAGGCGAGTCCTCGGTTAAGTCAATTTAATTAACATTATAATCCCGATGAAAAAATCCAAACCGTACTTTCCCATCTAGAATTCCGTCGCGATATTACTCTTAAAATTGGGCCGACGTGGTCCATTTATAAATTAAAAACACGAACTGCAACTACAAGCAATAAAGTTATTAAGTAGAGCTGTAGTCGACAGAAAAAACGAGTTTATAGCTGCACAGAAGTTTGTAAACGCTGGCCAAAAAACATTAGCGAAATATACTGTCGGGAGTGTAGTGTTGCTTTGTAAATATCGCTTGGTTGCGGAGAAGTTAAATTGTATCTCATTGTTGGGGGACATTTAAGTACAGATTGTAAATCTCACGGTGTCCTACGCTGCCGGTTTCGACGGGACACGGTGCGGCGTGCATGTGGCGATGTGGCCGATATGTCTGTGAATTCGTTTGCGTATTTTCAACTTGCTCTGTTTTTAGTTTGTGTTGGAGATAAATCAAAATTATTTGGGAGAACAATATTATCGTAACTGAATTTTGTGATGCTCTTTTATTTATTAGTTTTACTGATATTTTGTTACTATTATTGTTAAAATCAATTTGCCAAGCCTTTTCCCAACTATGGTGGGGTCGGCTTCCAGTCTAACCGGATGCAGCTGAATATCAGTATTTTACATGGAACGACTGCCATCTGACCCCCACAACCCAGTATCTGGGTAATATGACATCCCTAGGTTAGACTGGTTTTAAGAATTTCGGGTTTCTGACGAACCGTAACGACTGGCAAAGATCCACTAATGTCAGCCGGGACCAACGGCTTAACGTACTTTTCGACTCACGGAGGAATCAGTATGTAAAGATGGTCACCCATCCACGGACCAACCCCGGCAAGCGTAGCTTAACCTGATGCATCGACCCGTGCGGCTGTTATTATTTAGCCACGAAATCCTTCTACTTATTATTGTTAACTTTATGAAACTAGATTCATGAAGTTTGTGTTTTTTTTATGCAGCGCGGCGGTTCTTAAAGAAGATCTTTTTAATATCCTGCGACCATTTTTATTACAAGAAACAATATTTCATAGCGTGAAATGTAATATCCTTCCAAAAGAATCATTTTTCACCTTAGGCATAGTAAAGTTAGACTGTAGGTAGACAGCATACCTACAGGTTTTCTTATATGGTCTATGAACTACTTAAAACAAAACTAATTCGGTGCCTCGGAAAGCACGTTAAGTCGTTTGGTCCCCATTCATGGATCTTTGACAGTCGTTACGAGTCGTCAGAAGCCCGAAAGTCTGACACCAGTCTTACCAAGGGGTATCGTATGATCCAGTTACTGGGTTGTGGAGGTCAGATAGGCAGTCGCTCCATGTAAAATACTGGTATTCAGCTAAATCCGGTTAGACTGGAAGCTGACACCACCATAGTTGGGAAAAGGCTAGGAAGTTTGATTTTGAACTACTTAAAACAAAACTAATTATGGTAACCCGTTACAAAAAATCTAGAAAACACACAAAGACATTCAATAATACTCACGACACGACCACTGAATAAACTTGATAAATATCCCTCTATACTTAATGGAAAATGTAATAAGAAATCGCAATTTATTTCTTATTGAAATGAGGATAATAGACGCCCAGCCGCCCTAAGAAGTACCCAAATTGTTCCCCGTAGAGAGAGCACCCCAAATTATGATATTAACATTATAATCCAATTTGCGGTACGGAGCGAGGTGAAACTCATTAACGAAGTTCTTGCATTATTGCATCTAACGTTAGATCTACGGAACGTCTAATAACTGTCTCTCAAATGCATTTTATATCACCCGGATGTCACTTAAACAGCTCTGAATCTCTTGGGGATGGCTAATAACATTTCCTGCTTCCTATTACTGTCAGACCTAAATTGAATAAGTTTTGCAATTGAAAATTTTAAGTAAAAAATAAACGTTGAATATGTATGAAGAAGATGGCGGTACAATAACAAAACTACGGGAGCTTTACCTAATTTTTCCTAAAAGTTTGCGTAAAGCTGTATAAAAAATTCTCAGGTCTTTCGGTTATAATAGCTCGCACTCTGAACGGAGCGAATAACGGTAAAATTTTCTGAGGCAGCCTTTTTACGGTAACTTAAGTCTCTCGCTAGGTCGGCTAGAATATAAAATTAAGTTGTTAAAATTTTTCCTTATTATACTTTTTTGTAATCGAATTGGCTGAGTTCCTGAGCAATTATTATGGGTACTAAGTTACGGTGTTATATTTGACCCAGCGTAGGTTAAGGTTATCTATCGTTAGATTCGCCCTGCTCAAAAGTTAGTCGCGTTTCTGTTTCTTTTTGCTACCTCTGACACACAATGTCGCAGTGACTACACTTGTTTGTCATGGAAACGCTATTTAATAATGTCACACATTACAAGCTCTCTTCTCAGTGTGGACACTTTTTCTTGTGACTGAGTATAGTGACGGCAAATCTAGCGATTTAAATCTTTTGAAAGGCGGAGTATGCTTTATGGTGTCAACAAAGCTCTCAAGGAAACCACACTAAGTTACTTTCATAATCAACGTTTCAGTGACGTCACTCGCCGGTAAATTGCGGACGCTACGTAAGCAGTTACCGCTCTTCTAGAAATCCGTAGCTTTAGATCAGTGATCCCCAAAGTGGTCCAGGTGGACCCCCAGGGGTCCACGGGAGATGCGACGTGGGTCTACGTTGGCGTGAAAATAAAATGGGGGTTCACAAGTTGTAACTGGGGGTCCACGAATATTTATCTGGTTTCGATAGTAAATAACAAAAATATTGGCTTGGCTTTACTTATCAATGTAGGAAGATCACAAATTACTTACACAAAAAAATTAAGGGAGCATAAACAAATTCCATTCGGTGATTTTTGACAGGCTGTATTTCAGTGAAAAACAGTCGTATTGAAACTTAAAAAAAAACATTTTGAAGCTTTAAGATTCAAATTTTCAGATTGGTGGCAAACTCGTTTTAGGTGTTATGGTTTACATGCCGTCCTAAGTTCCTAGTAGATAGCGTGAAAAAATTATATTGCAATTTTCCATCGTTAGGTCAAATGTTCACATTTTTTGACAAGTTTTGGAAATATGGTAAAATGTAGCAGCAGGGGTCCACCGAAACCAGGAAAATTACGAAATTGGTTTACGAGAAAAAAAAGTTTGGGAACCTCTGCTTTAGATAAACTTTTAAAGTTAAGTTTAACAGAATAGCAAGTTTTTAAGTGTTTATTCGAAATCTAACAATCCGTTTGCCACACAGCATTAGGAAAATATACATTTTAGGACCCACGTTCCGCAGCAGTTGTTAACGGGTTCATAAAGAGTTTACGATTGTGATAATTTGAAACGGTTCGTAGGTACGCCCTAGATATTTCTAGGGCTGAAATTACGTAAACATACTCTTAGAAAGTAACTTTAAATATATTTTCTTGCAGTATAATAATCTAGCTTATTACTCTTCTCATACAGGGAAGGTATGAACATTGTTCACCATGCTTGCTCAAAACGGGTTGGCGATTTCATTCTCTTATAAACTATAAGTCAAGGTTTCCTCACGATGTTTTCCTTCACCGATGTCAGGAATGTCAAAGATAAAGTCAGAAAGTACAAATTTAAAAAGTCCCATTATTACTTCCCCGGATTTGAACACACAACCTCGTGCATGAAAGGCAAAGCCTAAAGCGCAGGCCACACCGCCAGCTAGCGGGCGGGCGGGCGAACATCGTTTCACCTCTTTACATACTTCGGTTCACACCGCGAGCTACAATATTTCGCGTAGTTTGTATAGTTTCCTTCGTTCACTTCGCCCGCTCCGCCCGCAATGCTGGCGGTGTGGCCTGCGCTTTAACCATTGGCCATCACGTCATGCAGTATCAATCTGCCTAGCCTTTTCCCAATGTATGTTCACAAGCAATTTCCTTAAGTCTTTATTTCGAAACCGAAATCACAGTCCAACGGAAATCGTTTATGTTCCCAAAGCATGCAGTTTACGACAACTTTATAATTTGTACAAAAATTATAATCCCATTGAGTCCATGACCCGGTACAACTTTACATAAATACTTACGATTTACATAAGTAAGTTCACACATGTATCAAATATTATTTACATATTTTACACCTGTCTTCTTTAAAATAGGTTTAATAAAAATAATATGAACCTTTATCTTCGTATTAAGTTTGGTATTAACCTTTAGGTACTACTATTTTACTTTAGTACTTATTTGTAAATTTTTTCTCATTTTATTTATTTATTCTTAGCACGTCTTTCACTAAAAAGTCTTACTTCAGTATATCCTAATCAAAACCTCCAGGTTGAGTTTTTAATTCACCTTAGTTCATCAATCTGTACTCCATACCAGATATTGGGTAACCCATGAAAAACTTGTCCTGCTATTCATCGCTAACCCCTAATCATCATTATCATCATCATCATCAGCCTATTAATGTTCCCACTGCTGGGACACAGGCCTCCTCTCTGTGAGAGGGAGTGGGCCGTAATCTACCACGCGGGCCCAGTGCGGGTTGGTAGATGTCACATGTCTTCGAATTTTTGGTTCTAAGACATGCCGGTTTCCTCACGGTGTTTTCCTTCACCGTTTTGAGAGCACTGGTGATGAAATTATTTACACAAAGTAAAGCGCCTGCTTGTGTTCGAACCCATGACCTACAACTTGTAAGTCGAGGCCGTTACCACTAGGCCACCAGTGCTCTAAAACTTAATGGCTCTACCAAAAGCCTAGCTTCAACAGCCCATTTTCGTCAGCTCTCATGATCATCATTATTTCAGCCGAAAGACGTCCACTGCCGGACCTAGACCTCCAAGTACCGCCACTTCGACCGGTCATCGGGCCTCCTTGTGGGAGGTCTTCCAACGCTACGACTCCCGGTGTGCGGTCACCACTCCAGAACCTTTCGGCCCCATCGGGCCCGGGCAATGTGCCCCACTACCACTAAAGTTTGGCAATTCTTCGGGAAATGTCGGATACCTTGATTCTCTTGCGAATCTCTTATTTTCTGATTCTATCACTCTCTCATCAGGTCTATCCCTAAAGAAAGCAGTTCCCGAAAACCAGGACCACTCATTTCTCACTCAAAACATCGTGAATAGTGAAGGGCAAATGATGCGTAGTCTTGTCTATTGATGACAACATTATCACAAGATGTTTGAAAAGCTGATTAAACACGCACAAAAATTTAAACTCATTTGAAAAACGGTTTGCCAAATGCATATACAGTGCCCATGCAATATACCGCCAGCCAATTTGTGGTGATTTTTGTAATTATAGTTACCTATGTATTAAGTCAAAGTCAAAGTCAAAGCATTTATTTCAAATAGGCCCTTGAAGGCACTTTTGAACGTCAAAATTTACAAAATATAGTATTGATTCTACCGCTCCTTCCAAAAGGTAGTTTTCGTATGGAGAAGAATGGGCAAGAAACTCCACCGTTACTCTTTTAAAATGTTTTACAATATTTTGTATAAGTACATTATTTATATAATTATATGTGAAGACAATGCACCTAGAATAAAATTACTGTATAAAGTAAAAATAATTTAAAGTGGAGCAAACGATAAATTAATTATATGGTAGATACATGGTGTTCACATATTCACAAACATTGTAAAAATAGGCGATTCTACTAAAAATTTACAATTAAAATAAGTCCGTGTGTGAGGAAGCAATCACAGGATGTAAGCAACCAGTTTGATTTTGTTTGGACTCTTATTGTCCTATGGAGCAGGACCAGCATGTTTCCAAGCATTCTTATCTTGGATATAATCCTCTAATTTGTAATATACTTGTTTACAAAGTGTACTTTTTACATGAGTTTTAAATTTTCTTTCATTTAATTGTAATTTAGCAAAAGGTATTTTGTAGTAACATTTAACACAGTACCCCATAAAAGATGTATGTACTTTAGATAATCTGAAAAATGGTTGATCTAGTTTATCTTTATTTCTAGTATTAAAATTATGTATTATGTATGGTAATAGGTAACATATTTCTATGACACCGTCATGTTTCAAAAGGTAAACCCTGAAACGTCAACCTGCATTGAAATATCAACAAGCTAATAGTGTCATGTAACCATTTTGACAACAAGTGAACCCTTTAAATATTAACAAAATTCAACTATTAACCTACATTCCTAGCACACAGCGACCTAATGCTACAATATTACAATGTCGTCTCGTCAAATTTTAATCTCAGTACATAATTAATATGTTTTCAGAGCTCCGAGCAAAGCGCAGGTGTGTAATAGCTTTCACAATTTACTAAATATAATAAACAATAAACTGAACTAATGTTTAATTAATTAATTATATTGTATTGTAGTAATGGTATAATGTGTTTCCGGGAGAAGTAGGTCGCATGTGTTTACTCTATCTGTTGTCTATACAATGTCGCCCATGGGCATGTGACCGCCAGTATTTTTCTGAATATTCATGAATTTTTTTCGAAAATTAACTTTCACTTTTAAATGAACTTGGTCTATCTTTAGTATTTTTCATGTTTTGCACGACTCTTAATGCGAAGCATTACAGTGTGCTCTACGATCGAAAAAAAATTTTTGCCCCATTTTTGCAACTGTTTTTATTGTTACACTCCTGCTAGTACACAGAACCTACTTAATTTATATACCATTGTATAGATGATTAAATGGAGATTAACACTGTACTTTTTAACAGTACACAGAACCTACTTAATTTATATACCATTGTATAGATGATTAAATTGAGATTAACACTGAACTTTTTAACAGTTGATTTAATGCAGCAGAAATGAAAAAAGCATCAAAATAGTTGAAAAAAAAATCCTGTCCGTAAATTTTTGATACCTGAAAGCATTGTAGCTTGCGATAAAATCAATTAATTGAGTCAATTTTTAATACGTTCGTTTCAACCATAGAAGGAACCCTATTGAAAATGGCCCTTTTATTCAAAGTAGTTTAATTATAATTAATAAAATGCTAACTAAAATATAATATCTTTATCTAAATATTTCCAACCTTGACTTGACGTGTTGCCTAGCAACCCACAACGTAAATATCTAAATAAATAGTCTGACATTACGTAAGGATTGCGAGGTTAGAAATTGTACCCATATTGATGGGTAAAACAGCAGTCAAAACATACTTCATGAAAAGTGATAAATTGTTAATTTTTGTTAGAATTTCTTTTTCGTTTATGAATGAGTGTTATGAGGCGTGCACTTTTGGATTTTCCAAACTATATTAAAAAAAAATTAAATACCTTTTTGATATCTCCGATGTTATTGGGTCGATTTGGATTATGTTTATTATTTCTAAAAGCTAATGAGTTATTTTATCGAATTAACTAACATTATTTATTAAAATTAGTAGACTGATGACATGACAAAAATAAAAGGAAGAGTACAATTTTTTTTCTAAAAAAAATAACTATTTATTAAAAAATACAAGTGTGGTTCATAAAATATCCGTATGATTTAAAAAAAATTAAAAAATCGAAAATCATGAAAATTATTAAAGAGTCTATCTTTAATAATTTTTATGATTTTCGATTTTTTTATTTTTTTTTCTCTCCCCTTTTTTAATTTTCGATAATTTTTCATGACTTTTCAAAAAAATATTGGCGGTCACATGCCCATGGGCGACATTGTATCGAGTTCTGGGCATTTCTATTAATTATAACTTTACCGGTCATTGGTACGGGTAGTCAGAAGCCCAAAATAAAGACATAGATAGGCATTCGCTTCATGTTACATATTGGTATTCTGCTGCGTCCGGTTAGACTAGAAGCCAACCCCACCTTAGTTAGGAAAATAGGCAGATAGATATAGTCAGAAGCCCAAAAACTCTGACAACCGGTCTTACCAAGGTGTATCGCGTTACCCAGTAACAGTAACTGTAGGTCAAATAGGCAGTTGCTCCTTGTAAAATACTGGTATTCAGCTGCATCAGGTTAGACTGAAAGCCGACCCCACTATACATAATTGGGAAAAGGCTAGGCAGATTGATTGCTCATTGTTATCCCCATGTTTAGAAGGTTGATAAAATATTATTATGAAATGCCGGTGAATTTAAATATGGAAAAAACTAATTACCAACCTAAATGAAAAATACCGTGACATCATAATTTAAAAGCTTATCCACGCGTTGATTTTGAACTCTATTTATTTATAAATGTTGCTCATATTTATTGTGTAAGCGATTTGACCCAACTTTATCGTTCATTGGTGACTTACTTACTTAGTTGATAGAGCTTTTGTAAACCGATCTTGTACAGGAGCCAGACTTTTTATTATTTTCCCTGAGCTTTTTTGAATACTCAGTGCTATTCTGTAAAAATCTCACGGTGATCAACATAGTAGGTGAGTTTTAAAATTCTATCGTACTTTTTAAGTCCAGTAAAACCTAAATCTGTTCGATATTTTGCGCCGCACCGCAATATCTCCTGCAATATGTCACTGCATTACTTCGTAGGTGTCATAAAATTCGACTTAGGGGTTTTATCAGGTGGGGTTTGTAGCTGTCTTTTTATGCCCACAGCTCACATCTTCATATCGACTTAATGGAAAGTAACTGACAAACAATTTACGGGATAAGTGTTTTGTGAATCAAGAAATGAATATTTTTTTCTTTTTATCTAACAAACTAGTCCTGAACGTTTAAAAGGTATTCTAACCACGAGATAAGAACCAAACAGTATTTCTACTTAGCCTTCCAGACACTTATAGAGTTTCTTACAAGCTATTTAATTAGTCAGTTGCCAAATATAATGTGAAGTGACATGGTTGGGTGACATACGGTCTTTTAATCAACAAATCACTCCAGCTAAGGCTGCCTGTCCACTGGAGCGGAGAGGAGAGGAGCGGAGATGTGCCAAATTTAACCAATAGAATCGCACCTCTGGAGCGGAGTTTTGATCCTATTGGTTAATATTGACACATCTCCGCTCCTCTCCTCTCCTCTCCGCTCCGGAGGACAGGCAGCCTAAAACATGAGATTTCCCTACCTTTTCTTGTACTATTATAGGATTGAAAAAACCTTCCAGAATTGAGAAGTATCTAAAGAAAATTTCTTCTCAGACAAAAATGCGTTATGTGACCTTCCTCAACCGTCAAGAATACAAAAACAGCTACACTTCGTCCGACCCTCAAAGTATTAGTAGTAATAATGATTATGTCCCCGCAAAATATACAAAAAAAATGAAGCGACGCATTTGCTTGTAATTTTTTTCGTAACTTTAAGTGGATTACAATGTTAATTTTATTGATGCGAACGCGAAGGATAGACTGGGAATCCTGTGGACCCCAATATTAGTATGCCGATGGAGGAAAAAGATAAATTTGTTGGCGGAACATTTAATTTATGCGATTTTGTAGGGAGAAGTGCTGTTCTGTAAATATATTTTTACGTGAGTTACCCTTGTCTGGTGTAGTGAGAAGATAGGGACGGTATTTAGTTATTATGCATGGTTTGAGCTGTTTTTGTAGACCGAACTCTAAAGTTTTCCTATTCATTCACCCGTTTTTTCCAGCCTTATCCATACTAAGTTGGAAAAATGGATGGATGAATAGGGAATTGTTTAAGAACCATCCAAGCAAACAAATTATTGTAGTACCACTAGTACAAAAGGTAGACTAACTTACCGAAATAGCGTAATTTATCGAAAAATCTGTTTTCTTCAATATTTGGAAAGAAACTACTTAAATTTGGATTTGCAGGTCAGTGTTAGGTTGTAAGTCGATCAAAATAAGATTCACGACCGTAAAATAGATGTATTTACAAAAACAATCATTAAAATCATGAATGACTATTTCATGACATTATGAAATTTTAATTATGGTCATTCTGTAAATACATAATATTTGGTATGGTCGCGAATCATATTTTGATTAACATAATGATGAGTCGAAAGCGCCATGGTAACCCGTGAAATTATTAACGGAAAAAATAATAATTTGCGGGCTACCCTGGCGCTTTCGACATAAATTGCGTAAATGTTATTACTTTATTAAGAACATAGTAGGAAATATAGTAAAAGTCTCATAGGATTTTTGGGAGTCTGAACATTTTAATTAGCCAATTAGAATTCAATAATTAAAATTTTCTCAGTTTTCAACGGTTTTCAGCATTTCACGACGGTGCCTAGTCGTATTTCTAGATAGATAAAGCGTTAAATTACTTTAGAAAACATACCACCATCATGATAACTAATGCGAAAGTGCGTTTGTTTGTTTGTTACGCTAAAACGGCTGAACGGATTTCGATGATATTTGGCACATGGGTAGACCATGACCTGGGTTAGGACATAGGATACTTATTATCCCGATATGCCCACGGGATCGAGATTTGTGCGTGCTTTTATTTATTTATAATATTTATTTATTTATAATAATAAAAAAAAAACAATCTTCCTAGCCTTTTCCCAACTATCTTGGGGTCGGCTTCTAGGTTTGCAGATGAATACCAGTATGTTACATGGAGCGACTGCCTATCTGACCTCCACAACCCAGTAACTGGGTAATACGATACCCCTTGGTAAGACTGGTGTCAGAGTTTCGGGCTTCTGACGACTCGTAACGACTGTCAAAGATCCACAAATGACAGCCGGGACCAACGGCTTAATGTGCTTTCCGAGTCACGGAGGAGTCTCGGTATGTGAAGATGGTCACCCATCCACTGACCAACCCTGGCAAGTGTAGCTTAACCTGATGGATCGACCCGTACTACGGCTTGGTAATTACTTAGCCACGAGCTCCTCTCATTGATAATAATACAGTTTTCAAATATTTTTCCTACAAAAAAAAACGAATTAATAAATTATAATACCGAATTAATAACTACTAATCTATTCTATCATAAACTGATATTTCACGTTCAAAAGTGGCTTTTATGTTCGTATTTGAAATAAACGATTTGGCTTGGACTTAAATATTTCATACCATTAGTTATTCTGATCCTAAACCAACTAAAATACGTTGAACTAATTATCTAAATTTTAATAAGGCTAGTGAATTTATCTAACCATAAAATCTTGTACGTTTTTGTTTTACGAGTATATAGGGTGCAAAAATGGGGACTTTAATGATAAGAGTAATATATTTCAGTCTGTTTACTTTTAAATAAGAAGCACCCTTGTAATTTTTTAAATAATGATATAACAGTAGACAAAAAATTCCTTTTGAAAGGAACAAAGATTTATGGACGGAATCTTGCTGCGTGTTGAGAATAACACCATGAAACTTGCTTGATTTTTAAACTACAATGAACAGATCCAGCTGTTTCTTAGCAGCTTTTGTAACCACAACTAAATAAATCTGAACCCTACCAAGACTATTTTCTTTCTTTTTCGTGTGGTTATTGGCTAACCTGGTGTCAGAGTTTTCATGCCGCCCATGGTCCTCTGACTTGGCTACACATGCCGTCGACAAATATCAGTCATCAGGCATGGTGGTTTCCTCACGATGTTTTCCTTCACCGTTTTTGAAGCAAGTGATAATTATACAATACGCACATGAAACCGAAAAGACAGAGGTGCGTGGTGTAGGTTCGAACTCAAAACCTATGACTTGGCAGTCCCAGGCTATCACTGCTAAGACTTTTTTTAAAGTAGATCAAATAAAGTCAGGGAGGAGGGACAGGGACAATTTAATTTAATTGATAATTTTGCCGTTATTAGAGATGGATCGTATTATTTAATTTCCGACGAGAACCCGAGATTGGAAACTTAATAACTATTTTATTAAAGTAAAATTATTGTAGGTACCTATTTCAAACAATCATCCAGGTACCTATAATTAAGATCGAAGTTTGACATAGTTTTCCCATTTTATTTTCAAGAATATAAAATTAAAAAAGCTGAGAGGTGTCAAGGGACACCCGGATGGAACGAAGTTATGTAATGAACCTCACAAAGGCATGCCACTAATTAGTACCTATGGTCGCTCACAGATGGCGTTATAATAAAAAATAATTATGGAATGAACCTCACAAAGGCATGCCACTAATTAGTACCTGTGGTCGTTCACAGATGGCGTCATAATAAAAAATAAAAGTGTCGTTTCAACTTTTGGTCCCAATTTTTTCCGTCTAGCCCCCTTTCGCACCAAAAACGAGCGAGCCTTATAGTAGTCGCATATTATGATGTGTAACATCAGAGGGGCAATTCCCGTAATTTTTAAAAACCTTCGCATTTGCATCTCATTCGCAATCTGTCAAAAATACAATCTATTTACCAACATTTTTGACAAGTTTGACAGATTGCGACTTGAATGTGAACGTTTTTAAGTACGAGAATTTGGTCTTCTGACATCTCACCTTGGTAATAAGCAACATTAAAGGGATGAGGCCTCGACTAGGTCGTTTCTGACAGCCAACTCTAGCACCGCGCGCGCTCATTGGTCAAATCAAATACGTGAGCTTCCCCGGCTTCCTGTTACACACTTCCGTCGTTTTTCACGAAATCACTCCCACAGCTTGCAGGAAAGCGAGAGAAAAGATGCTACACATCAAAAACATTTCTTCATTCCTTTCTAATAATAAACCGCCGTATCTCTACGTTGACGTCGTGGTGGGGCTTGCGCGCTCCAAACTCTAGGTCTGTGCCGGTAGAGTTTACTTTGCCGGAACAGGTCTAGGATGAGGAGCCAGACCAAGAGAGATACACAAAACCGCAGGGCAGCATGTGGCGAGCTGTTGGGCAGTAGCGACCTCACGGACCCTATCTCCCGGGAGAAATCTTGTTCCTCATCTCTGGCTTGCCTTTATTGGCTGGCTGGAGTGAACACTGACGAGGAACAGAACTCCCACCTCATTCTTGCCTTAATTGGCCGGCTTGAGTGGAGATTCGCAAGAGCAAATGTGCTCGGAGGAAGGAAGTATTCCAGTAAGTGCTCGTAGGGATCTTGACCATCTTCCGGGCTCTGGGATTGTTCTGAAAGCCGTGGAATACCGCTCCACTCCTCAAGCACCTCAGGACATGTTGCCCCCTTGTCGCTATGACACCTTGTGCTAGCGACCGTTTTCGGGGGCCCATTATTGAGTGTGCAAGTCACCCCCTGCCATTTTATCCGTGTATATCATAACATTGATCAGGCAGGGGCCATAGTCTTTCCATAGTTCCAGGTCACCAGTCAACTTCAGCCACCCAAACCCATAGGCCAATATATTTGTTTCCATATCCTGCAATAGTCCTACACCAACCGGGGGTTGTCCTTGGGTGCACGTGCATAGTGCAAACAGGGATAATCGTCGGTTGGTGCCTCATTTCATTTAAACGTCTAACGGGCCTCTGCGAGTTGGCTTCGGCCCCTCGTACGCCTTCCAAAGGTCCGGGACCCCAGGGTCCCGAGAAATGTCAAGAGACGAATAATAATAATAATAATACCATTTATTGCAGGCAACACAGGCCCATAGAAAAATACCTTAATCTAAACATATATATTTTAATATAAACAAAACTTGTGTTAATAAAAATCTTGTTGTTGTTGTTCTTGTCTAATAACTAAGGGTTGACACTAGTTGCAGAATCAAGAATCCTAAATATATTATTAGAATATTATAAATGCGAAAGTGAGTTTGTTTGTTTGTAACGGTTTCACGCTAATACGGCTCAACGAATTTGGATGAAATTTGGCATATGGGTAGAACATGACCTGGGTCCTAACTCAGGTCATGTTCTACCCGTGCAAACACAAGATGAAAAGTATGTCCTAAGTTCTAACTTAGGGCATACTTTTCATCTTGGGTTGCAGAAGAAGTCGCGGGCAACAGCTAGTTTGTTTTAATTATGTTCAGCAGTGGACGTCTATTGGCTGAAATGATGATGATGTTAGTAAAAATAAAATTATACTTTAAATTTTGTTAACGTTGTGTGTTAGTATCATTCGGAATTTTCGGATTCATGTGCGTATTGTATAATTATCACTTGCTTAAAAAACGTTGAAGGAAAACATCGACGTGAGGAAACCGGTATGCCTGAGAGTTATTTATCGAGGGCATGTGAAGTCAAGTCAGAGGTCCTGGGTCCATGGGCGGCTTTAAAACTCTAACACCAGGTTAGCAACTAACCACACGAAAATAAGAAGAAAATGAGTATAATTCTTTATTACATGGAAAATGTAAGCAGCGATGATACTTTCACGTAGATGCAGAACTTTAAACGCAAGCAATAAATTTAAATCCGACTTTTCAACAACGTTCCTTCAGTGGAAGCGGCGCACAGAAGCTGGCCAAAGCAAATAGGTTTTATCTATAAAGTGTAGCGCTCATGGTGAAATCCTATAGCTTTCGCAAGCTCTATCATTCAAAGCTAAGGCTGTCTGAAACCTTTAGATCCGACGCTGAAACTTTAAAACACGCCCGCATTTTTATTAATGCTTTTAAAACAACGGGAAGCTTGAAAATATCCTTTGTGTCCCTTAACTTTAAAATCATGTTTATATTGAAGCGATATTTTTTTTAAATTTAATATTAAATTGGGTTTATGAAGCTTTTGTTGAGTATTGTTGGCAGTTTCGATGTTTATTTTGATGATAGACTTAAGTTTCGTATACTTTACTTCTTTTATGGAGAAGCAGCATAGATAATATCTGTCTTTTTCGATTGAAGCCGGTATATTGTATTTATAAAAATTCGTAGCAACGTGTTATCGCTTAGATAAGCAGTATATTCACATCCTCGATCGAATAATAAATTATTGCAATAGTTCCAAAATTACTTCATTATACCAGCAGCATGGCCAATATTACGTGTTATTATCCAAATACCATGAAAACAATCTTACATTACTGCACACCTCTTACATCACGCGGCACTGAAACGTAGTCGCTCACAATGGGCCTTATCAGAAGGCTAAAAGTCACCCAAAGAGCAATGGAGAGGCCTATGCTTGGAGTTTCCCTACGTGATCGAATCAGAAATGAAGAGATCCGCAGGAGAACCAAGGTAACCGACATAGCCCGAAGAATTGCCAAGCTTAAGTGGCAAAAGGCAGGACACATTGCTCGCAGAACAGATGGCCGATGGGGCCGAAGGGTTCTGGAGTGGCGACCACTTACCGGAAGACGTAGCGTTGGAAGGCCTCCCACAAGATGGACCGATGACCTTGTAAAGGCCGCAGGTATCCACTGGATGCGGGAAGCACAGAATCGGTCGAAGTGGCGGTGCCTATGTCCAGCTGTGGACGTCTTTCGGCTGATATGATGATGAATCTTACATTATATTAAAATTTCAAAAACTCCCAACACAAACCTTTTGTCATTTCTCTTTCATACTCCATCACCAGACCCTGGTCATCATCTATCTATAACCTTTTCATTGAGACCATTCCAATGACGCCAAACACGATACCTGTAAGGGAGTTGGGTATCCTGCAAATTCCAGGTGATGCTGCAGCATCAATTCAAGGTTGCTATTTTATTCTAATATCATTGAAGTAACAGAATACCAAATTTCAAATCGATCAGAGCTGTGGAAGACGCCCACATCCATTCATCAACTAGAAAATAGCTGATAATCTTCAAACGGCTGAACCGATTTTGATAAAACATGCTTAAGAACCATTGCTAGAAAACTTGCTCACAAATTTAAACAAACCGCATTCAAATCGGTTCACCCGTTTAAGAGCTACGGTGCCACAGACAAACACACACATAGCAGTAAAACTGATAACACCTTTCTTTTTGTGTCGGAGGTTAAAAACAGGAATCTTCAACTTTTATTACAACTGTAGCTTACGGACACAATTTCACAATCAACAACACCTACAGTAAGGATGATGACAAAAAAAATTTTTTTTTACCTATGACACATCAGCCGGTCATTTTTAATTAATAAGATAAAGCAAAAAATACGTGTCTAATATTTTTATTGTTATCTGACTGACTGACTAAATATAATAAATTATTTTGACTCGGGCACCATCCCTGTTCTACACCACATTTACTTCTAAGTTTTGCATCCGCATCGACACTCAAAGAATAATACCTCACAGCACCATATTGGTCCACATCCCGCACAAACAGACAAGCCGACCGTTTAACTTGCTGTCCGAGGCTCAATTACCACGCGCCCTGGGGAGCAAATTTATTCATAAACCATAAAATTACATAGACTTCCTCGTTTGTTTACCTTTGCTGACCAAATATGAACCCCTCGAGTTATATAAGACTATGTATGGGGTCCTATGAATACTTATTTATCTTTGTTCTTATTCGCTGATGGGGTTCGAATGTATGGAAATTTGGTGGTAAATAATAATGGGTATGATAGCAAGTATGTTAGACTAAAAATCGGAAAATACATGAAAAGAAAGAAAATAAATTTATTGGACGTGACTATCTGAAAATATCAAATTATTTTAAACTCTAACTCAAACTCAAAGCATTTATTTCAATTAAACCATATACAGGCACTTTTGAATTGTCAAGGAGTCAGTCAGTCAGAAATATGAAGCTAGTTGCCCATTCCAAAGCGTAGTAGGTACCTATGGAGAAGAACGGGCAAGAAACTCCACGGACACTCTTTCGGTAAGTCCTCACGTCAGCCCCAGGCGCACAAAAACTCCCAATACACTCAACTCTCCTCGTGTCCCCGGGAACACAGTCCGGACAGACTGATGTAAGCTATATTCGTATTAAACATACGGGCTAATATGGTCTGTGGTTGGTTTTGATCTATGGTGGATAATATAGTTGTTAAATAAATCGACTAAAACGTCAAAATATGCAGAAACAATTCTAGAAAAAAGTAAAAATTTAACATTTTGGCACGGCAAAATGGCGACTGCGCATGTGTTCAGCGCGCTGCACTCCGCGTTCTATTTATTTGTTTTCTATTGTTTTTTAAGTGTAAATCGACGGGAAATGGTGTTATTTCAATAATTAAGTAGTGTCGTCATCGTATAAAGTTAATACTTGCACTAAATAACATCGTAATTACCTATTACGGACCCATCAAAAAATGTAAACAAACTCGGTAGTGAAAAAACGTGTTGATGTGAAATTTTGAGTTTTGTGTGTGTTTTGTGTATGTAATCGCTGGTAAGTCATTTATTTTATATTCTTGAATAACTAATAAATAATAAAAATGCATAATACAGAAAAAAAAGAGTTCAATATTTTTTTGTCAACTAAATAATGTTACGTAATGATACGGTTATCTATTTATTGAACTTTTTTAATTATATGTGTTTTTATTTATTGTGTTTATCCGTAAATAATGGTTTTGACCGATAGTATATGTATTCATAATGTATCCTGCGAAATTTCATGTGAATCGAACCAGTAGTTTTATTGTAAATAATCAAAACAATGAACAAAGGAATTTCTTATAAGAATCTGATAAGAATGTTTATTTATCAATACTAGCGTTCGCTTACAAAGATTCTAAGTATTATAAAAAATCCTTTGTCTAATCAGGAACCCCCAAAACCATTAACGATAAGACTATTTACGTAACAAAAAGCTCTCAGTTTTTGTTTATATTAGCGAGCTCTTATCTCTGACGCGCCGCGGGCGTGCCGCGCGGCTTGACGGGTTGTCGCGAAATCGCGCCGCGCGGCCTGAGAGATAAATAATTGTTACAAAATAGTGGTTACATAATTCATGTTTAAATTATACATGTGAGAACAATGTAAAAAAGATGCACATGTTAAAAGCGTCCGTAATAAAAAGTTTTTATTTTTTTATTTTTGTACTCTATCATGAAACAAAACTTAACTTCATATTTATTTAAACAAGTTATGTTTATGAGAAAACCAATCTCTCACACAAATTGCAGTAAACAAAAATCAAATCAGTTACTTAATACTTGATGTAACTGAGTCAAAGAACTAGAAAGACCGCGAAAAGTAAAAAATAAGTTAACTAGGTAACGTATTGCAAAATTGAATTGAATTTTTGACACTGAAAGTTTCATAAGCCAAACTAAAAATAATTTGTTTGCGTGACCCCTTAGCCAAACCTCCAGTGAATAAAGATTTATCTAAAAATAAAAATAGATTTGTATGACATTAAGTGGGTATTTAACGCTGTTTATGGATTTGACAGGCTTCCCCCAAGATTCAATTTAAAATCCTCTTGGAATACTGAGTACATTTCAAATGACATTAAATAAACTCCTACCAGATTTTTTTATTTATTATTATTATAAACTAGCTTCCACCAGCGGCTTCGCCCGCGTGATAAATTTATAAATTATAGCTTACTATATTATGCATGTATTATTAATATAAACCTTCCTCTTGAATCACTATATCTATTAAAAAAAACTGCATCAAAATCCGTTCTAGATTATAAGATCTAAGCATACTAGGGAGAGACAGCGGGTAGCGACTTTGTTTTATACTATGTAGTGATATCTCTCGAATTCTGGAATTCTGAGATATCTGAATATCGATTTTAGTTTAAAATATTTCTATTCAATCATCTTTTTAGTCTGTACTTCCTACCTATAATAACCACGCTTGACAGAGGATTGGTGACCCACTTTCTTTTATTATCTTTTCACCCACGTGTATGGACGGCTTCTCCTTCTTAGAAGTTTTTTTCTGTAAGTGCAAGATATTCTACATGCTTTAGTACTTTCAATTTTGTTATAAAAAAAATAGGTTACAAAATATTTCTAACTAAATGTCGTACAGGAATATTTAGAGACATATTTTAATATTACCATTTTTTTACTTTTTTGCTTAATAATCTATAATAATTATGACCCTTGAAATAGACACTATGTAAAAGGTAACTCTGCATATAATTATTCTCAGAAATACGTACATCATGATGTGTTCCAAGCAAACAACAATATCAAAACGAAATTTTGAAGTCCTGAATGGCAGGCAGCACAGCCTACACAAATGTTGTATGGCGTAAAATATTGGATACGAATACCGAGGTTTGTAACGGATTGGAAACCACAAGTTTTAATAGGTACAGTATATTTATGATGATACCTACCTTGCATAATTAACTTAGCTTAAACAGATGATTAAATAAGTAACACCCAGAAATATTAGGAGAAACGGAGTAGAGAATCCAAGAATGTGGATTGGCTAGGGGTTTATAGGGGAAGAGATCCGAAGGAGAACCTAGGTAACCGACACAGCCCGAAGAATTGCCAAACTTATGTGACAGTGTGCATTGCTCGCGGAACATTTCGCCGATGATGGGGCTTGAAGGTCCTGGAATGGGGACCACGTACCGGAAGTCGTAGCATTGGAAGGCCTCCCACAAGGTGGATAGTTATATTACTAGATCGTGATCGTATCATAGTAATATTGCTAGTAAGACAGTTTATGAACCGCTTACTTATAACTATATAACGGTATAGCTATAGAGCTATATCCCTAGGGATATAACTATATCACGGCTTCCACCATCTTACAGCAACATAAATCAATCTAATCTAATCTTATATTATAAATTAAACTCGCTTTTCATTATTGCGTTGTTCTTCGTAACTAAACAACGGATTTTGATATGGTTTTCACCAACATTTAGAGAATTTATTCTGGACGGTTAATGTTTGCAACACTAATATTAAACTTACTTAAAATAAAGAAATCACGATGTTTTGTCAAGTCGTAAAAACCGTGCCAAGCAGCGGGGTCGCTAATAACAAACTAATTCGTGTTTAAAAAAAAAATGTTTGGGTTAGCTCTCCATTTCTATAATATTCCGTGGCTGTAGCATAAGCTGCCTCCCATCAAAATTGCAGTAGGCGAAATAACATTACATACAGCAAATGACTAAAGCATTATTATTTTAAATACCGCTACTCCAGTCCTGTTTATTTTCCGTCTATAAATTATACAGGGTGTACAAAAAAACATTCAAATTAGCTGTTGTCTGTTGTATTTTAACATCTCTAAAAACATTGTTTTTATTTTTGTTTGTTTTATATCCTTTTGTTGTAATGTATCATTATGAATTATTCTGTATGTAGCACTATAAAGTGTTTTTTTTACTCAGCCTAGAGTCTCCCACTGCTAGACAAAGGCCTCCCTCAAATCCTTCCAAGAATCCTTTTCCCGCGCCATCTCAAACCAACCCTCATGGTACGCGTCCAGGTCATCTCGCCACCATCAACACCATCTCGTTCTCGGCGGCGTGTGTGTGTAATAAAGGGTTTAATAAATAAATAATAACAATATTTAAATACCTTACTCGCATATGATAAATCGTCTACAAATATTCTTCTTTTTTGGGATAAACATTCAAAACACTTGTCCATAAATTACAAACTGTGTCATTCTGGTTTCTGTTTTTCCTAAACTCTTGACTCGATATATTACCTTACCTTCGGAACACCCTGTACAGTAGGTTATAAACGTCCCCTGCATAGCGTTGCATCATTAGGGGAGTGCCTCTCGTAAACCACGCGCAATGGGCTTTATCTTGAACTATAAAATTTATTTACACATCCACGGCTGTATCGAGCCTGTAATGTGCTGAAAACTGTTATTTATCATGGAAAATGTAATTATATATGGGGACGGCAGTCATGACTGCTATTTTCGACCTTACAAATCCGTGGTGCTATATGTTAATGCTTTGAATATGCCTCGGTATACATTGAAATAAATGATTTGACATTGACGTTTTTTACACTTCGCTCTGAAAAATCAGAAACTATACTTAGTATCCAGAAACTATATGGTATTTTGTAAAAGTATTTTGTTAAGCCTATTCATAAATAGCCAACGTTTCATACTTCAATCATATGTATCAAAGAACATAATCAAAACGTATTATGTGCCAATAGACAATACATGTTCCTACTAATTGGTAACCATTCATATCCACGAGACAATCAATCCATCGTACATGTATTTGTTAAACGTGACAATACGGGAACAATCGATTTCGCATACGAACAACAGTTGCTTCACAACTTTACTGTTCGAAATTTAATTAACAAGAAGAGAACAAAACTCGATCGTTCCAATTCCCACGGAATACGCCTCTGATCTCCCGATTCTGTGGTCATATATACAGGGATGGTATGTCCCCTTCTCAGGGGCGAACTTGTGTGGTTTAGGAAAAATTCCAATTTTAAATTGAGTTCTGTTTCTGTTAAAGCTTTGTTTAAGCAGTCATGTAGATACATTCCTTTCCGTCCCGCGGAAATACAAACTGGATCCATGATGAACGATCACAAAGAGCGGTTATACCCGTTATAGGGCATGACCTACATATAGCTATAATCACTACGCTTGGTAAACGTATAAATATTACTCCTTAACAAAATCAGATCTACTCAGCCTATCGCAGTCATAGTATCGATATGCTTATGTCATCGATAGACATATCAAACTTTTCTGTTTTGAATATTGAATAAGAGGCTTTTGGCTGACTTGTGAAGAAGTATTATATGTATTTTTTTGGTATATGCGCTTAGTTTGTTCAGAATAAACAAATTTTCTTTATTTTCTTTTCTTTTTTCTTTCGCAGTTCACTGCTGGACATAGGCCTCTCCCAAGCTGCGTCACAACACTGTCGCCCGCCTTCCGCATCCAGTCTGTCTCAGCCACTTTCTTAAGGTCGTCGGTCCATCTAGGTGGGAGGCGTCCCACGTTACGCTTGCCGATACGTGGTCTCCACTACAGAACTCGTCTGCTTCACCGGTCATCGGTGCTTCGACAAACATGGCCAGCCCACTGCCACACTTACACTATTGTTCAAGTATAGTAAACATAAAGCAAAGCGATTGCGAAGCGGGAAACACTTCGACAAAAAGAAGAAGACGAAGAAGAAAGAAGAAGAAGAAAGTAGAAGAAAGAAGAAAAACGAAGAAGAAAGTGGAAGAAAGAAGAAGAAAGTAGCAGAAAGTAGCAGACAGTAGAAGAAAGAAGAAGAAACAAAAACTAGAAGAAGAAGACAACTACAACTACTAGAGACACCAAAGAGGCTCTGATGGTTCTGGTTATGGGGCTCTGGAGACTTCTAGAAGTCTCTAGATTTGATTAAAAGTAAAATTTGATTTTCTAGCACTACAATTCAGAGCCAGAAAGTGAATTACAAATTCACCCTCATCACATTACACCTACAATCAACGACGAACAGTTGTTAAAACAAATCCGCGGGGCACTTCAGCTGTAATAAACTCCCGGTTTGGTCGTCATAACAACATAATCACGACATTGTCACGAAAATTAAAGGAGCCCGGCCCTGCCCTGTATCCTATGTTGCAGGCTGCATTCTCGAACATTGTCCCTTTGGTGCCATAACGAGTACTGTCGTGAAATAAATCTTGCCACCCCAGCTGTAACGTGCCGTTTCAGCCGCCTTTCAGGACAGGGATAAAAGGTCTTTATTTTTTCTCATTGATGCCCCTTTATGTGACATGTTTTGATTGGTTCTATTTTTACGAGGAAAAGGCGTTTTTCCTCTCTTTGATAATACTTCTATTAAACCTCTAATTTAGGTACTTGTTACTCCCGATTTATTGTCCGATTCGGAACTGTGATTTACGAGTATGGGAAATGATATTGGTTAAGTTTCAGGGTTTTAATTGTTGATCCCGAACAAAGATACGGTTGGACGGATACTGAATGAGAGTCACGTACAGGGAAATGGAATTTGTTACAAGGTCTTTCACAACGTCGTTATTATTATAATGATTTTTTTATTCGGTAATAAAAAGAGCGACATAATTGGGTTTGATCCCGAAAGTTTCGGGGCTGAGTGTCAATTATTATTGGTGCTAATAAGCAATCCAATAGTAAAATCATTAAACATAAATAGCGCACGACAAAAACAAATACAGCAAAAAAATTATGTGGTAGAAAACATATTATCCAGAGATACCAATTTCTGCATCGAATTACCCAGCCACCCTATTATCGAATTCATATTAATTAAACAACAACCAGAGCGTACACAATACAGATACAGACAAATAAATTAAAACCCAATAGACTGTGCTGTTCGGGAAACATTTCCAAAAATCGAATTGCCTAACGCTACGCAGACGATATCGGGGTCCAAAAATTTATTCTCTACCTACAAGTCCCTTACCGAGCCCATTAAAACTGTCAGTCCATCCGTTCGCAGATTTAAACCAAACGTTCGGGTGTCACGAATCTAAAAAACATTTATCACTCTCGATTTTCCGCCTGGCCGTGGCGTGGGCAAGGAGCGTGCAGTCTGTGTATTTTTCATTGAATGTTGTCGAGGAACCCTGAACGAGCCAACTTTATGGCTCACAGTACTGTAATCCGGATAAGAATTTATGCTTTAATAGATACTACGCTTCGTTGGAAAAGTATTTGTGTTGTCTGTGAAGCTATCAAGTTAATATTTAGGTTGGTTTTTCACGAGTCACGAATCAGTGACACAATACATGTTAATTTGGTGTGATTCAGTGAGGCCTCGTGTTGTTTTGTGGTGACTAATTCTACTGAGAACGCAACTTCATGGCATGAAATCACACTGTAGTTATAGTGATTTGAATGGTTATTGTATTGCAGGGAAATCAAACAAGTAAAAGCAGTGTCATTTTTGACGAATATCTTTTGAGTCATTGCAAAGCTTAGAACGAACGATTTGTTACAAACTGAAGTCACTACCGGTAACTTTTCAACAAACAATAGAAACTTCTGCAAATGAGAGTTTCCTCTCCTTAGTTTAATTCCAACCCAGCTGCAGCAAAATAATTTCTAATCCTAATCAACAGCTGCATCTCGGGGAATGCAGTCAAATTTCGTACGTGACGTGCTGTACGACAACGACACGATACGACACGACAGGATGCGGACACACAATCTCTTAATTACTATCCACGCCGCAGTGTACCGCAAACACGCTTGATTTTAAGTAGGGAATGAGCAGAACTCCTGTGGGTATTTGTGTGTTAGAATTTCTAATGTTTGGGCTTTAGTCTAAACATAGACTGATCTGACTGAGGATTGCACAACCTGATTATTACCGTTAAGTTTATTTAAACATTAAAGAAACGCCTTTGAAGTAAAGTAAAAATAAATGAGTAATAATAACTATAGTTATTATCATAACTCCAGCTTAGGTGACGGGAAAGCCAAAACTGCCATCTCTCTTGTATTCAGAGCTGATTAAAGACACAATTCATTAACTTATCTCACAAACTAATATTACGAATATCAGCCCTCGATGTCCTCAAACACGCCAATCATTCTGCTCAGACTCACAAAATCGTTACATCAAGATTGACGGAAATAGTCAAGTACTTGATGATGATCGAACGCGAAGCCTTTTAGGAAAAATCTGGCAATATTCCACGAAAACGTTTAGATGAAAAACATATTTCGTTCACCCATTGCTTAGCAACAGTAATCCATTTTATACCTTGACATACATTATTTACAAAACTCTTTTATGGGAATCTCGCTTCGCTAAAATGTTACGTAAATATAATGTTTAATTTTCTACCATTTTAGCGATAATAGCTGTATTTCTGAAATAAAATTGCGCTAGGTCCGTTTTAGTATTCTATTCCCCAAAGAACAGGTGTCAAGTTGTCAGGCCTAAGTTAAACGGTTGCTAATTAGTTGACGTTAGTATCTATTGTTCTAAAAATTCAGTCTATCGAGCTCTCACTAAGTAAAATTATACACTGGAGAATATCTATTTAAATCGTTGCCATTTATTCCAGCTCTTTTTTAATGATTTTATTCGGTAACTTTTAAGTATTTTTTAGACTATTGGCTGGCTCGTTAGCCTCCTTTTATATAGTTGAACAATCCCTGTGCATTTAATGAGTAATAAAAATATATCTAGACTAGTCCTAGTAGTCTCAAATGGCCCCATTCTGCGTCTATTTTCGTATATACACATTAGCATCAAACGATAGCTGAATCTCTGACCCAAATTCTAAAACATCTACCCTTTTAGATGGAGAACTCTAAACAATGCACATCTGACGTTCAATTAATGTTGTCATATCTGTGCTTAAACTAATTAGGGGCCACAAAAATGTACACTTTTCAGTGCCGAGTCATTTAATAAGCCCGAATGGGGGTAAATTTGTACGTGGACTAATTGAGAAACAAATGTCCTACACGCTTCCTCCATTAAGAGAGTAACCCGCTATTTTACTTTTGAGGGCGAGCTAGTCGGCAATTTGAGTGCTTTGACATTCATTTATCTCCATTTTAGATCTGTGGAGGTAACCGGTAGGGTAACGGGTCCCTGGTGTGTAGTACCGTCAGTAGCCTGGATGAGGTAGCTTGGACGACGGTCTTAGTACTCGTATAATGTTTACTTAGGTGTAGGTTGGTCGTTCCATTTTACTTGAAATGTCGCGTGGATGTCTTTCTACAGAGCCCAACCTATCTCTTTTAAATTATGTTTTTAGCCACGATAATCTTACTTCTCGTATTAGAAGGATCTGTGCTTATATTTCGGTAGAAAGTATTTTTTAGAAACATAGTAAGACATGTTTATTTACGGTAACTACCGACATCCCCAGACGTGACATGTTTGCTCTGTGCTGCCAGTTATTTTCGTTAACACAAGATAGTGTCGTCTATTTTACTTAAGCTAGCAGGGGATAAAACCTTCCCTGGGATAGACCTACTTAGTCGTACCGTATAAATTCATTTTACAGCTTAACTAATGACCAATTAGTGAGTTTCAAGAAACGGGAGTGATATGATGATTCGAATGATGTTATTTAGATGCACACTGTTTCGAAAAAAATTGCGAGTGGTACGCCATTTCGACTACACATTGAATCAAAAACTGACGATATTACGAACACGCTGATGCGAAAAACTTTTTTATTGGTGTGCTAGTATCGAAATCCACTGTTGCGTTAATTTATCTAGGAATCGAACTCACCAGCTGCAGCCCGATAAGACACAGCAAGGCTCGTCCTTGAATTGGATTAGGGTGTTTCCCAAACCCAATCCAAGGACGAGCCTTGCTGTGTAGCAGCCAGAGCAGTAAGATTTTTATTTTTGATTCAGGCTTATTAACGCATTTAAGCGTTAAATTTTAAGGACACTGAACGAGACACGCGTTTAGTGTTCCTCAAAGTGCTAAACTAGGACTTTAAACTATATAGGTTAATATCATAAAGGACATCTAAGGATACTTACAATTGGTTACTAAAAAACAAAGAAATTCCCCAACAAAATATTCACTACACCCTTTTACATCACAAAAATTTCCGATAATTTACATGAAAATTCCACACATTGAGCCATTTAACGTCCAACTGATAGGTAATTGTGTATGATAAAAAGCCAGCCGGTGGCATTTTTCACGCACCCCTTGTTAGCCGTCAAATGACTGTCATCCGTCGATACAATACTGACCGGTAAAATGACTTTATTATAATCAACTTGTTGCGAACGGACAGGAATTCATTACCAGCCACAAAATTATACGTTTTAGCCGTGAAGTGTAATTGTGGAGTTTTAATTGATATTTATTTGGATTGGAATGGATTTATTTATTTGTTAGTACTACGAGCTTGCAGTTTGGTACTTACGGTAATAACCGTTTAATATGATTTTATCCGAATCGTGAAAAATCCCGTTTCAGCTAAATTATCCCAGTTTTATAAATCACTAGAAAAAAAATCTTGACGTTTTGTTAGCAAGATATTCTATCACAATGCCTTGATCACACCTAGCGAGTAGATGAGCGACACATCACCGAGAGCTCGGCCCAGCCCTGTTTTATTTACTAGACTGAGTGCCTACCCCAGCGCTTCCGCGCACTGACTCGCTTGCCCACTCGGTGCATACTCGCTACTCGGCACTCTCTCTCACGTCACTCGCAGAAGGCTACCGATTTGCGATCCATTGTTGACTAGTCTACGGCGGCGTCGAAACAAAACTGACTGACTGACTTGGTGCCCAGTTAAAAATACGTGTAAACCTACTTGTCCATCCAACTCTCTCGGCCTGGTAAAATTTTGCTGTCTCGCCAATCTCGGTACGCACATGTACCGACATTGGCGAGACAGCAAAATTTTATAATAATGATACTATACTATACTACTACTACAGAATACTACACTACACTACTAAACACACTCTACACTACTATACTGTAGATACTATACTATAAAATGAAAATATTTACATGTCAGTGCTACTGCTACTGAGAAATTCCAGATAGTAAAACCCAATGACACTTTGCCCGACCTGGGAATCGATACCAGGACCTCATGTTCAGCAATAGCGCTTGCGACCAACGAGGCAGTCTACAGATACTCGTATTTCTGATATTGAGTCATCACACTGTTTATTTTAAAGATATAAAATAACCTCACTCACCCCTCAATTTGGATTGACGATAGGCGCATGGCTTTTATTGCTTCACCGGACAATGAGTTTTCACCCCTTCGGGCCTGCCCTGCCTTAGCATCGTAAAAGAAAAATAACTTTTTCTCACAATTTTTCTAAGTAATAGGTAGGCTTTTCCAATCTTTTTAAAGGAGGTATGAATCATCTTTACTCAAAGGCAAGGACTCTCTGTTTATGTGTTCATCAGTGTGCTTATAAATCGAGAAAAGCTAATCTATTAACAAGCAATAAAATCAATAGAATTTTGGTATTGAAGGCGAACAAAACCTTCACCATATTTCAGGTTATTCGTTTGTCCCCGACTTGCGGTCGGGTTATTTAGTTTTTATTATTAGTGTAGATAATGTTCACAGACCAGTTTTGAGGCATTTTTTTGCGTTAGATGACAAAAATAAAAACAAATAACAATGCAATGGCGATATTAGTAAATCGAATCGGAAAAACTAAGATTGTGTAAGTCTTTGTTAATATTGGGAAAATTTACAAGAAACTTCTGACGTAAACAATGAACACTTAAACTAACTTTTAATTATATTCAACACTACCTACTTATCGACTTAATTAAAGAAACAAGTCGTTTTCAACTTGTTTTATAAAACTTTTTACTCCACAACTTCGATTAATTTTATGATTCCCGTATTTGCTATTAGAAAGACTTTTATTTCCGATGTTTTATGGTATCGATGTACATAAATTAGCTTTTATTTACGTATTTAAATGGCCTAATTAATACTGTAATAAAACTGAGGTATTTACATAGTTATGAACCCGTTAATGTTCAGATTTTGTTCCCAATGGAGTGGTTTTAGTGATCAATGTATCGGTTTCTGGTTTGTGTGTCCATCCATAAATGATGTTGATAAGCAAAGGTGGAAAACAAAATAGTTGTGAAATTAACCTCGTGGGTCTAGTGGTCGCAAGCGCTACTGCTGAGCACGAGGGCCTGGATTTGATTCCCGGGTCGGGAAAAGTGTTATTGAGATTTTCCATCTAGAATTTCTCAGTAGCAGTCCGGAGTCTGGATTTGCGCGAGGATGATGGCAATAGGCTCGCCCCCTGTTACATGGTACTTAAACATAAGAGAAGGTGAAATTGTGGAAGTACTAATAATAGGTACACCTCTGCCTAACCCGTATTCCCCATACAGGCGTGATGTTATTTTAAGTTTAATCATAATGTTTAGAAAAGTTTCCCGAAACCGGCACTCACTTAAATGGCATGGCAAATTTTTTTTAGCCTCTTCGTTTGCTGTAGTCGTGGTTATTATAAGGTTTTCCAAAAATGGTGGGGTGGTAAAACCTGCTTTGTCAAATCACGTTTTTTAGAGTTTTTAAAGCAACTCTAAAAAACGTAAATTTCACAGAGCATGTTTTACCTAATTTTCATATTAAACTGTGAAATTCACGTTTTTTAAAGTTTAAAATGTGAATTTCACAGAGCAGGTTTTACTTAATTTAACACTAGCTTCTGCCCGCGGCTTCGCCCGCGTGGATGTCGGAAATTATCCCACAGGAACGTGTAACATGTCCTAAATCAGCGGGGTAATTGCGTAGCACTTACAATAGCAATGGGTTTCATTTTGACAGTTTAACAATTAATTGCGTTATTTACGTTATTTCTCGAACATAATTATTAAGCAATAGCTTCTACTTGGCGCTCTGGTGCGTCATCCCCTGGCTGGCCCGCCCCTCCACCCTCGTTCTGTGCGCCGTCGACTCAATATCGCAGGTCATTCTTATCGTTCTAACTTTTAAACTATTTGTCCAAATTACTTAGTGTAAAAGACAAACTTTATCTACATTAAATACCAAAAGCGATGAAGGTATTTATTTTGATAATAATTAACTAAATACTCTAAAATATGCAATGTAAAAAAAGTATTCAATTTAACTGTATTTATTGCTCACTATTTTGGTTATAAAGGCTTTTATTTAGAACTCTTTAAGACAAACAATCCCACAATACATTTTCTTCATGTAACTCTAACGGTTTAGGCAGCGCACGCAGCATACGGTGGAGGTCTGCCCGGCTTGGGTGGACCACCGCCGTGTCCTCGTGGAGGCGATCGGCGACGGTGACCTCTCGCGTACGGCCCTGGTTCAGGCCATGGTGCGGAGCGAGAGGGCATGGCAAGCCGTCACCTCCTTCTGCAAAGCAGTAATGCTCGCGGAGGAGAAGGTGGAGCGCGCGAGGGAGTGGCAAAGGCCGCGCCCTACCAGCCCTAGCCGCCGCCGCCGTAGGAGACGTCCCGGGCGTCGGGAATTGATAGCCGATTTCCGGCCACCGTAGGCGCGGGCCTGCGGACGGAGAGCAACGGGCAGCTCGCCGTCCGATAAGGACCAGGCCCGGGTCGACGGCGCATCGTGTTCCACGCGCGCCTCAAAGAGATATCAAGGATCGAAGGAACACGTGTGGGTTTTAGTCAGTAAGAGTCTGACACGCCCTTCCGCTCCGCCCAGAGAGGGAGAAGTCATTGGATGATTAACCGCCCAAAAAAAAAAAAGGCAGCGCACGCAAAGATAGATCTCAGAGGGCAGGAATTTTTCCGACTTACTTGATACTTATCGTTATATTATGGCCAAATCACATAAAATCTTTATAAATTGTAGCCTATGTGTTATTCTAATGTATAAGCTACATTATTGTAAAGTTTCATCAAAATCCGTTCAGTAGTTTTTGTGTGAAAGAGTAACAAACATCCATCCATCCATCCATCCATCCATCCATCCTCACAAACTTTCGCATTTATAATATTAGTAGGATTAATGTAGGGCAGTGTTTTTCAACCTTTTTCATGACTTGACCCCATTAGTATGAAAAAAATTTTTCGCGACCTCGACCATTCGAGAACGATTTGAACTCAGTCGAGATTCCCGCTGAGTCGAAGTTTCTGCAGCACGAAACCTAGCCTGATGTTCCCGAGTTGCAGAGAGCCTTGCCTCACGACCTTCCTCAGATTCCTGTGATCGAACTAATCTCATCCTTTTAGCATTTCTGGGAGAGGTTGGATCTTCTTCGAGGCATTCTTACAACAAAATAGTACTTACTACTTAACACACAGTTATTTAGTAAACACGTACTATATAAATACTTACAGATTATTATACAGTCTAAAATTGTCACAGTTTAAGTAATAAGTGTTAAGACGTGTAAACCAAACGTACTAACTTTATAAAACAAAAGAATTGCTAGAAAAATTAATTACTAACCTGAGCTAATAAACTTATACTTAATAAAGAAAATTAAGAAAAGAAATGCCTAACCTATACCAAATACTTATAATATTTATATACAAACCCTAAATAAAAATTAAGATAAGTATACCGAAAATCAAGGAAAGAAATGCCTAACCTATAACAAATGTTCGATGTGATTCTTTAAATTGACATAACTTTTTTATTTATGAACCGATTGACATGAAATAAACACTAAATGTTAAGTGAAGCTTACTACAATATATTAGTGAAAACCGCATCTAAATCGAATAAGCCGTTTCTGATATTAGCGTGCACAAACACACAGACAAACAGACAAACCGACAAACAGACAAACAGACAAACAGACAAACAGACAAAAAAAAATTTAATTACAATATCGGGTTCAGCATCGATATAATAACAACCCCTGCTATTTTTTTTTCATATATTTCCATTGTACAGACACCACTTTTCTACAATTTTATTATATGTATAGATTAGGTAAAACCTGCTCTGTGAATGTCCCCTTTTTTGAGTTGATATCTGTCTTCAAAAATGATTTAAACGAAGTGATTTATCTTTATTTTAAGTCTAAAGAACATTACCAGTAAGATCACTTTATGTAAGAATCATAGAGGTAGCGGTCTGTATTTTCTGCATGCCCATGGGAAGAAGGCGTGAGTATAATTATAATTTATGTACGTATGTTTAAGCCTAATCTTCTTGATAACTAAAGTAACGAAGGATGTAAAAATATCAATGGTTTATAAAGGCTATAACCTAATGTTGTATGTTAGTAGATACAGTCTCGGTCTAATTTGAGAGCACTTTCATGTCCCAGCTAATTTGCAAGCTTCCAGAGTACTCTCGAATCATCTTGATTCCGCTGAGAATAATTAGGTATATCCTTTTTTCAGCTTTGTGAAAGAATTTGTACTGTGATGTTTATACATATTGTGCGGTTTTATGATTTTTATCGTGAACGTTCACGTCCATAAAATACGCGGCTGCCGCGCACGGCCTGCCGCGCTGTGTTTGGACGTCTGCCGCGCACAAAATTTTTTAGGAAAAATTCGTCACTAATTGTGTCTGAACGTATTTCTGTGGATGTATAAAGTCTAGGTAGATTGATATTGCCAACTAAAGAGCGCGTATCTCGGATGTGCCGCGCAGTACTGCCGCGCAAACATTCGACGGTTTGGTCCTAACTAGAGCGCAGCAGAAATGTGTCCTGCAAACGCCGTGTGTTGCTGCCGCGCTCTTGCCGCTCAATGTTTGGACACACCTTTATAACTTTATCGTGGACGGGAATTTAAAAGCGTCTTCAAACGTTTCCATACATTTACTTCCCCCTGTTATCGTGATGCCGTGACGTGGACGCAGACGTCCACGATAATATCGTGACGGTAAAAATGATTAAAGCGTTCATTAGGTGTATTATTAATAGGTTGTTCATTAGGTGTCGATCCATCAGGTTTAGCTACGCTTGCCCGGATTGTTCCGTGGATGGGTGACCATCTTTACAAATCAAGACTCCTATGTGTCTCGGAAAACAAATTAAGCCGTTGGGCCCAGCTGTCATTCCTGAAACTTTGACAGTCGTTACGGGTCGTCAGAAGCCTGAAAGTCTGACAACCAGTCTTGCCAAGGGGTATCGTATTACCCAGTTACTGGGTTATAGAGGTCAGATAGGCAGTTGCTCCATGTAAAATATAATATTCAGCTGCATCCGGTTAGACTGGAAACCGACCCCAACATAGTTGGGGAAAGGCTAGGCAGATGGATGTACAACAGTAGGTAGACATTTTTTTGGTGGACATGTGATATGACGATAATAATATGATGATGGGTGAATGGCCATTTGGAGTTCATTGCTAGGGGTGAAAGAAAATATCCTCATATGGCTCTGCTATTTGTCATGTATTTCTGGCATGTAGTTGCCTTCCAGTACCTATCTATACTAGGCAGTATTCGCTTTTGGTTGTTATTTTACTTACCTAAAAGTGCAATACTTACTATCCTTTGAACATGTTTCTTCCATTGATTTCAGAAATCACACGTACCGCCTCCTCTGCCAATATGTGTCCAGTAGTTTTCAACATCAGGTTCAGTTAATGTTGTTTATTTGTGTTTGTTTCAAGTGCACACGTAAGTATAATCGTCGGCGTAGATGGAGAACTAAATAACTGCGTTTAGTCAAATTGACTTTTCACCATTTTCGTAACACCCATGCAATCATGCTGCATATTTTCGCCTAATTTCTCCAAGCAAGAAAATTTGAGTTATTTAGTTCTCCAACGCCAACAATATAAGACTATGGGAAATTGGGGCTATTATGACATTTATATTTGTTTTAAATATTTATATTAAGGGTTTTCGGGTTTATTTATAAACGTTACTTAAAGTTAAGTAATGATTAGCGACTGTTTAACCATACATTTTTGACGTTTGAACGTCACTTAACTTTAAGCAAACTTTATAAATAAACCCCTTTATGTTTAAGATCCGCCCAATCCAAGAAAAACTCTCTGAAGCATGCCTGAGGTGAGGTGAGGAGAAGGCCCGAGGAACACATGACTATGCAAGTCCTCTACATAAATTCAGGGGCAAAGAAGCGAGATAGACCCCTTCTCACATGGATGTCTGTAATCAAAAACGACCTCAAGCAAGTCCAACTGTCCAAGTGAATAACTCAACGACCCAGAACCGAAACATCTGGCATTAGGCGAGCTAGGCAAACAGATAGAGACGAAGGGTTTGTGTGTGAAGCTTCGAATTATTTTACTCATGACATTTTTTATGCTTTTATTTCTTTTTTAGTTAAATATCTTGCCATCTTGTTTGTAAAATTGGTGAACAAACCATTGTACCATTTTTAGATTATAGGCGACTTATTTAATGATGTTATAAAATATGCCAGGCTAAGTAAAGCCTAGTTTACAACGGGAATAAAAAATAATTTGTGCGTCTCGGGACGCCCGACTGAAGTGATAACTTAAACTGACAGATTGGCGCCGTAACGTGTTACGTAACGATTCGACTTCTTATGGGAGGTTTACCCTCCCATAAGAAGTCGAATCGTTACGTAAGTAAGTTACCACTTCAATAATCGTTACGTAAGTAAGTTACCACTTCAATAATGTCCTTTGCAAAGACTGCAAAATGTAGAGTATATAGATATTTATGATACTGATTATGCAAACCATAACGACCGCCCCATAATAATTGGATGTAATTTGAGTGGGCAGGTAGACATGTAGCTAGCTGTATTGGAATTTTATTTCTCACTCCAATTATGAATTGCCTCACAATAATTAATTGGAATGAGCGTTCAGAGTGCACTTCAATTAAAATGCAATTAATATTTTTAATTGTTTATTTGTCGTTTGTTTTAATGCATTATATATTTAAATAAGTTCCATAACAAAAAGGTTTTCTTTAAGTAGTATGTATAAATAGCCTTACACTATCATTACGACTGTAGGTATCGACTGAATAGGTTTGGTTATGAAGCAGATATATCTTTATGTAATTCGTATTAGATATTCTTTATATGTAGTATAAAAATTATTATAATTGCAGTGATTACTTCAGCTAGAACAATTTAAACTGTGGGCTCTAAAAGTTTTTGGTTTCGAATCGAAACAATACTAACAGTCACATCTCTCCTTTGTGAAGTAATCTGAACTTTAAATTCTGAACCTTACTAGCGATTTCAGCTTGTGTTTTTAAGTTCCTTATTTATTGTAACATTATTTTGAACACGTGTCGCTTTTCTTAGAACATAACGACACAATCTGAAACCTGAAGTACCATTAAGGTTTTGCACGTAACGCACTAGACAGCCAGTTCAATGACACTCGCATTTTGGCTTAGTTAAACAATTCAACTAAGAGTAAAGAAAACGCACTAGTTAGCTAAACTGAAGAGAACTCTCCTCAGTTTAGCTAACTAGTGCGTTTTCTGCCTCAGCGATATTTACAAACGTTTTTATGATACTGCTTTGGAACATATAAATTTAATACAATTTTATTCTGGTTTTCTTCTCCATCTTCAAAATTGAACAATAACAATCATATTCTATCCTATTTAAATTTAGCAAAAAAAAAATACAAACAGTCACACTGGTTAAAATTAAAAACGAGTTTCATTTGAAATAAAAAAGTCCACAATTGTCTTTGAACAGTTCTTTCAAATGTTGTCGCAGCATTTTCTAATTTGTATGCGAAAAAGCTGCGTCGAAACCCAAGGCATTCAGTTCTCTTATCAAACTCTAAACCGAAAACTTTTAGACCCAACATCACGTATTCACTAAGTACAAAAATATTAATTTCAGAATATCTATCAACAGAATATTATTAAAATCATTTTCATTGAAATCAATTTGTAAAGCCAATAAAACTGTATTTTGTACCCCTTACCATCAGAGCAACTGGTTTATTGTATGTATAATCTATTTATTTATGTAGGTAGATAGGTAATTAATGTTCTTAGTATTTACTGTCAAAAAGTTTCATCTCTAAATACAACTAATAAGTATGCTATAACAATGTACCGAATTAAATTAACGACATGATAACATTTCAAATTATTCTATATTGCTCATATTTGTACAAAGTTTTCATCAAGTATTGGTGTTTTCAATTCTGAAAAATATATAATGTATACTATATTATTACATATGAATATAATATTCATTTAGTATTGAACATCTTAGAGAATTTTACAAAGCACTTAACAATAATCGAGTACCCATATAATTGAGGAACTAGTAAATTAAACAACTAAACGTCGACACTACATACAGGCGAATGTGACAATCAATATTAGGTATAACCATGACTAAATGAGTAAGTACAAAATCGAAAATGTCTATAAAGTAATGTCTTTATCTGCACTGAGTAATATATTTACACGTCTATATACAAAGCTATCACATATTACATTTTATTCATATCACTATATACATTATTGCAAATTCAATGTCCTTCGTCGTTTTGACGACAGTACACAACTTCGTTCGTATAACTTAGCAAAGAAAATATACCCGCGATATTGTCCTTTGCGCACAACTTATGTTAGACGTACACTATGTGTGGTTTCTCTGGCGTCCTGTGATGAGGGATCGTCTCATAGGCAAACTGTTGGTAGATGTGTTCCTCACTATCCTCCTGGTAGTATGGATTCTTGTCCACGCTATGCCAAGGAGGATTCAACGAATGAAAGTTATTACTCACTGACGAACCGATCATTAGATATCGGTCTACGTCTCTCTTGGCGTCCTGCTCCCTACTCCGAGTTGAATACCCTAACCCATTCCCTAATTTGGACACGTCACCGTTCATCATGACACTCGTCATAACTTGTTTAGACTTATCACCCTTACACTTCTTGAAGTGTCCCATGAAGTATAAAACACCACCCACCACGCTTATAACGATACTCACAGTCAGCACCACAACCGCTACTATCACCCATCCACTCGAGCACCCAAATTCCGACTCCGGAATCTGTACAAAGAGGACACCCTTCAGGTGCGCCGGAGCAGCACACTTCACGTCCTCATAGTCTATTTTAAGAATGGAACTTGCATTCCCAGACTTCCTGCTGCTGATTTCACTTTCTCTCCCAAGTTTCCACAGCCACAATAAAGAACAATTGCAAGCGAACGGGTTCCCGGCAATTTCAAGCTCCTGCAGTCTGTCTATTGGAAAATGTGACGCTTCCAGAGCCACTAGTGCATTGTTTCTCATATAAATGTTAGTCAGCTTCGGATTACCATGGAACAGTCTGGGAGGAACATCGCCCACTTTGATATTCTCGTTCATCCATATTTTTTGCAAGTTTATATTGTCCACAAAAGCTCTTGAGTCAATTCTCTCCAATTCGTAAAGTCTGCTCAAGTGTAAATGTTTTAAATGAAAGAGACTTTGGAAGGAAAGCGCCGTAACGTTTTGAAAAAAGTTTCCACTTAGGTATAAATGGGACAAGTTGGATAGTTTAGACAGAGCCGAGGTTGGGATAGATGTCATATTGTTATCACTTAAATCCAGGTGTCGCAGCGTCGGCAGATTGTGGAATCCCAATTGATCCACACTTTCAATTAGGTTATTGTTCAAGTCTAAATGCTTTAATTCCTGTAAATATGGAATACCATGCTTTGGTACTTGCTCTATTAAGTTTTCTGACAGGTCTAAAACTTCAAGATGCATTATGAAAGCAAGATTTGCTGACGGTATGTCTAATATGGAATTGTTCTTGAGCGATATTATCTTCAGTGATGTCAAAGGCTTAAAAGTATCCGGCTCAAAGCTCACTAACTTATTGTTGGACAGATTTAGCGTATCTAGTGCAGACAAGTCTTTGAACGTCTGCACGTGAATACTCGTTATTTCATTGTTTGCTAGATTTAAGTCTACAAGACTTTTTAGTCCAATAAATGTGTCCTTATCTAAGCGTTTTAGAAAATTATGGCTCAAATTGAGATGAGTCATCTCGTTGTTGTTTTCGAAGTTTCTACTACCTAAGTCTAGGATTCTGTTGTAGGAGATGTCGAGGACAGTGAGCTGCGTGTAGAAGCCGAAGGTGTAGAGAAGGTTGTCGATGGCATTGTGTGTGAGGTTGATGTGGGTAGCTTCTGGGTTGAGTTGTATGGGGACGATCTCTAGGCTGGCGTTGGCGCAGGAGGCGGCGCGCAGTGCGTCGTCGCAGGCGCAGCGCGCGGGGCAGAGCGTGCGCGCGGCCGCGCCCCACGCCCACGCCACTACCACCACCCACCAGCGCCACTTCGCTACGCAGGAGCCCATAACATCTCATGTATACGCCACAGGGAACCTGCAACAATAAAATAAAAAGTTATGCAACGGCTTCGTAATAACAAAGGTACCATCAACTCCTAGTTGCTAAGACTTGAAGGTTTTCTTTATTTATTTCTCATTACCCTAATAAAGACTAAGAACGTAATCTTCTAGATTTAAAGATTAAAAGATTTGTAAAATTTAAACAACAAAGAAATGAAAAGTTTATCGTAGTTACTTAAACTACGAGTACTCTTGGGGCATGTTTTAAGGCTAATCTCTAAAAAGAAAATTCATTATTTATTTACACAAAAAAAAAGAAAATCTCATTGCCACAGATGGTATCTAGTTTATTTTTCGCGTAATTTATTGTTATCATAAAATCCGGCTCCCTCAGGATGCATTGCCCTCTACCACGAGGAGAGTAAAAATATACAACATTATCGTAACACAAAATCTTAATATAATTTCTCCCGAAAACTGCAGATAACAAATGTGCCTCTCCGCAATTTGTATGGGGGAGTGGAATTGTTTGATCCAAATTAGGCCGATAAGAGACGTGCCGCGCCGGCGGAATGGTAGGCTCGCCACAAAAACTTTTTTATTATCCTGCTACGGCATCGTAGCCGTCGTAGACAGACGGATGTTTCATCGGCATATTGCACAAACGCTGTTTACGTCGTTGATTTGTTATTCAATATAGCATTATGAGAACGACTTGTCATTTGTCCGCGGGCGGCGAGCGGCGGTGGCGTCGCGCGGCACGTGCCGGAGGGTTAATGCGTTCAGCGGCGCGCGCCCACTAGCGCACAGCCGGCGAGCTCGCAACCCATATTGCGCACCTTTATTTATCGTCCCGCATTTCCCCGCAAGACGAATGTTCTCCGTAAACGGGAAACTAGCGGGCAGCACTCTGCCGCTAATCCTCCGCCGCTCCAGCGCTTCCTCAACAATACCGCCCAAAATGCTCGGCGATTTAACAAAGGAGCCTTCGGTAGGTACTTTAAATTAAATGTTCGGCTTTACAATTCGACGGAATGTATAATGAATAGCACCGTAACATCTGTTAACGAAGGCGAACGATCTAGAAAGTTTTCACGCGCGGGAATAACTAATTGCGAAGGTTGGAATTCAATTTATGGTTTCTAGTGCGCCTCCCGGGAGATCACGCCATGCTAAAGTATTAATAATGCAAAACAGTGTCACGGAAAGTTTTCGATTCCAAATGCAAATTGAATTAGGAAACAAAGTTGTGAGTGTTGAACTTTCGCTTTGTCATCATCGGCTGTATCGCGATTAACATCCATTTTGAGTAATTAACATGAAAATCATACCAACTTTACGTAATCTAATTCAGAATATTTTAATTCTTTACCCAACGAACATCACGCTTGGTGAGCAAACAACAGCCAGCCACAACAAGCAATCCATTTGCAGTTTGAATGCATTGGATCCTATCATTATGGACGACACTTTGCAAACCAAACATATTCAGATCCACACAAAGGGGATGATAAACAGGCAGCATCTCCACGGAATCCTGCGTCTCGAACCACATTGTTCCATGCGATAGGTAGCACGAGCGAGTCCATATAAAGATGCGAGAAAACGGCATCTAGCCTCCCCCAGAAACTCGATATCGCTCGACGCGAATGGATTACACCGGCCCGCCTGAATTACAGAAACCATACGTAGTCTTGATACATTGAGGACCCCGTATTAGGAAGGATTAATTCTGTTACATTCCAAATGTATTCGGCATCGCGACAACGTGAAAGATTGCATGTTTAATCATTTTGATACTCGTGGCGTGGAGGATGATTACTTTTAGTAGATAAGGGTCTTTGAATGTAGAAGGTTTTCTGGAGGATTTGGGAGTTAACTTTAATATGTGTTCTAAGGGCCAACAGATTGCGACTTGAATGTGAACGTTTTATAAGTACGAGAAATTGGCCTTCTGATTACAGCTTATATTCTATTGATATTATTTCCTTTACTAAAATTCGCCATAACCTCTACACCAGACCGTATTCGTTATTGTTTTCGCTGTCGTGAGTAAAACGGTTTAACCGAATAATCACAACACAATATACGTCAGCACCGCTTTTTTAATATTCATACAGAGGTGGTTGCGGTTTGGCGCCGATGAAAAAACACAGAGGGTAGGGCACGCCCTCCATTTCCGAACCTAAACTGCCCTGGCCGCCACTCTTTTGTCTTTTAATTTCCTGTCCGCCAGAGTGCGCTCCCATCGTGATTTTTGCTTTCGTGAGCTTCGTTAACTTATATCGGCCTTTGTTGTTGCCTATTGAACTTTTCCATTACCGACGTCATCGATTGAAACCGCTAAATTCGTTGGAAAATTCTCGTCGCAGATATCGACGCCCCCCTCCTAAAACAATATGAACAACGACTCCATTCCCGTTTTCCTTTTATAAATCGAGTATGTTTTCAAGTTTTTGTTTTGTTTTCACTCCGTCGAAGCTCTTGAAATGGAAATTAAATATTTCCTTATTGAAAAGTTTGAACGTTATAACATTTAGATGCGGATTTTAATAATTGTAAGAGACTTTCTTTCGCTCCGACTGACTGCAAATAAGGACTTTGATTAAAGTTTATTCAGTTATTTTCTTTTTTAAACCGAATTACAGACTTGAAAAAGTTCGTCCGATTGATGTTTTCCTCAACAACGGAGTCGGGGATTGTTAATTTACGTCACGTATCAGCGCTTATTATCGCTCGTTTTACTATTCGTGTGACGCCACGTTTTAATGAACTCATTATTTTAAGTTAATATTCATTGTACTCTGTCGTTTCCTGTCCCAATTCCGTAACGCGTGCTTAGTATTAGTTTCACATTTAGAGAATATTAACCCGGCAACCGCTTTTGTAAAGCGGTTTAGGGTACTCGACCCGGCAGAACTGGCGACCTCCCTAATTACACCATAACATCTAAACACCGTTTAGGCCGCGGCGCTAAGGGATGCCCGTAATTTATTATACAGTTTCGCTTACGAAATTCAATATCAAGGGTCTGAATCTCCCCTGAGTATTTAGAGGACTGAACGTCATCGGCACCATTTAAATTATTATCAAAACTATCGGCTTACCTCGGTCTCTCGTCCTCTCGGCCTAATTGCGTCGACGAGCCAATCGGACTTATCGAAGCAAACGGTCCCCACTAAAGTTATCACGGTGTTAATACAACTTGAGACGTTACTAACACAAAGGACTCTTTACGAGGGGCTGAGACAATAAAACCAGTGTAAAAGTCTGCTAACCGCTCCTCTCGCCCTCCTCGGGAAAATATCTTAGCCCTCTCCACTTTTATGAGTTGCTTAAGTCGTGCTCTGCCGTTTTTAAAATAGTCTCCCGGAGTTAAGCCGAAAACTTTGGTGCTCAACATATTGAAATAGAAGATGTTTTACTTTGAGTGTATGAGTAGTTTTCCTGGGGGATATTTTCTGCGATAAATGTGTTTTGTTGCATTCGGGGCTGTTGCGTACGTGTCGGGTTTGACGCTCGTAAGTAATAGTGTGAGTGGCGGGCGGCACTAACGGCCATAATGAGAAAACTTGGCCGGCTGAGGAGAATGCCGCCGGTAGTTACTCGCAGCGGGCGAGTCTACGCGGAGCGGCGAGCGCACGTTCGCTTCTCACAATGAATTCTATTAGAATGAATGCCTGTGCCTACATACATTAAGAACTCTACAGTGCTTCAATTTTTAAGTACTTTTAAACTTCAGTTCTCAAACAGTCCAGCAAATTGGCAGTTCTCTAGCAAAGAATATAAAACGAAGTTCGCAATTTAAAACAAAATAGAACATTATTACTCAAATGCAGTCTCATCAGAACTACTAATTAAACTAACTTGCAAGTAGGTAAACAAAAAAGTTTACAAATATATTCTCATTAATGGCTATTTAAATGAAAATCTCGCCAGAGCACGGAAAGTGTTGATCTGCTGAAAGAAACTTTTAATTTGATCTCGGGAATTCAAATGTCCTTGACTAGGGAGTGCCTAAGTTAGCACGCTTTGGTGCACTCCTGTCTAGAGGTACTCGCCTTAACAATCTACTACCTGTAAGCAGCTGCAAAAGCTGTAAACTGGAGCTAGTAACTTCTTTTAAGCGAAACAGTTTAGAGTTCGCGTATATCGGTAATGATCACTATCACTTTAAATGCAAATAAAAATCTCTTGGAAAATCGTAATGGCGCTCAACATCAGTAGAACTACAATAGTTTATAAGTCTATCGGGACTCGTGACTATAAAATACAACAAAAAAATCATGATAGCAAAGCATTATCCCCGAGCTTATCCACATGCAATAATAAACACCATTAACACCGCTCTTTATCAACTTGATGTTGCTTTTACACCATTCTAGCTTGCACATGTTATCACAAAATGTTAACAACTTTGTGGTGAGGTGCTAACGATATACATAGTTATAGAAAAAGGTAGGAAGAAATACTGTGGCAGCTTTTTAGCATTAAGTAATTAAACACCTCAATGACGTCAACGTTTCATAATTATGATTAATACACCCAATTGACCCTCACCAATCAAAGCGGGGTGCCGCTAATCGAAGCTGCAAATCAATTTAATCAAAGGGCCTTCGAGTTAAGGCAGATAAACGGCGGCCATCGCCGATTAGAAGCGTGCTCGGCGTACTCGCGCCCTAGCGCTCGCGGAGCTGGCTAACAAATTTTAATATCACCGGGCAACATACCTGCCGATAGTTGCACGCCCCGGCGATATTGATTTTGCAATCAAAGCCCCGTTAGAGAACCACGCCACTTCCCCACGATTTTATTTAACCAGATTTATTAATAAATTACCGGTAACACTCTTCCGAACAATTCCCAACACAGGAAATACATTTTTTAAAGAAACATTCCCACATTGCTATGTACTCATACCTTGTACATTGCCCTACCACATTTTATGTGGCTCAAGTTTCTAACAGACTCCTAACTAGGATTTCCTGTCCTATAAAAACTGGAACCACCGCAACTCTGTCCAGTGCGAATAAAAAGTAAGCTAGTTCATTAAAGCACAAAATAAAGTCACCTATGTGGAAAACGACGAGTCTATTTTATGTTCTCCTATTACTTTAATGTCTAACGTTAACTAAAGAACAGGAGAAACGTCACGTCGTTACGTTCACAATGCAGAATGTTGCCACAAAATATCTTTCCTTCAGATACGCCCTCGCGACGACGGCTTACGGTAAAGAATAAAAATGGAACTTTAGCGAACAAAACGTCTACACAATTCCATTTTCTCTTTCACCAACAGAGCGAGTCTTAGTGAATCAGGCTCCTGTATGGGCGCCTTTATAAACGCAATAATGAGGAGTGCTAAGGCGGTATTCAGGCGTGCGCCCTAACGAGAGGTGCCGATGAATCGCCCATGAGCCGAGCACAAAACTTGCCACTTGGGGCGGTAATGGCGAGCGAGGACGGCCGCCGCACGCGCTTCGCCGCCGCCTCGCCACCGCCTCGGCGCCGACTCGACGCCTCGCCAAAGGGCTTTTAGCGAGCACCAACTTGCTTTCGCTTTGACTTTCATCGCTGAGCGAGGATTAGGCGTGCCCCGGCGCGATTGGATGCGGCCCACGGATGAATAGTCAATGAATTTAGGCCAAGCAACGGCGGCGCAAATTAAAAGCGTACTTGTTTACATTTAACTCCGTTTAAAAAAAAGTGTCTGCACTGATTCGTGCTGGGAAAAGTGAATGCATCGTGACTCGTGTCGTAAACTAGACTACCTAAATTGAACCGTTGTTCAATAAAGCGTTTAATTCCAGTGAACTCAACATGTTTTCACTGCTTTCATTCAGTGTGTAGCAATAAAGCTTGGCTTTATTCCCGAGAGCTTTCAAGAATAGAAGTTTGCATCTGTAGGTACGGGATTTCCGCGGTGTTCGCCACAAGTCTACGGATCGCGGTTCACGTTTAGAAACTACAACATCGACTTTCGTAGACAGGAATAAAAACCAACAGTCATGAATTGTTTGACTGTTATTAAAACTTTTCCTTTGAGAAATGTTCTCTATAATAAAGTTACCGTTTGCATTAAAAGTTAAATTTAGATAGACGAAGAGGTTCTGGGTTCTGTGAGGGAGTTGCAAACGACGTGCTTACGTGAGAGATATCGAGTGATCTCTTATTAAGCCCGCAAAACGGTCTCGGCCTAAATGAAGTCGCGACGCGACGCTCATCTAAAGCATACTGCGAAATTAGTCAATCCTATCGCAGCCATCTTTAACGGAGTCGGTGAGGCTGAATAATGAAATAGCTCGTTGAGACGGCGGATCGACGGTATCGACGGTATCGACACTGTGGCCCATTGGAACGCCATCGCGCGGCCGACCATAAGCGAAAATCCCACGGATTCCGTGTGAGATATCTCGCTCCTCTTTTAGGGTTATTAAGTGAAGTGGGTTTTAGGGAAATGAGCCGGCGAATAAATCTACTCTCCCTTGGAATGGGAAAATCTGTGTTCTCCGTAAATAAGGAATGCCCATGAAATAAATTAGACAGGCTCATATATTGTCTTCATCGGGGCTCGGGCGGTGGGAAGCATCCCTGACAGATAAAAATCCGCGCTCGTACGGCCCGATTGCCAATAAGGCGAATGGGAGTGGAACAGTTATCGTTGATAAAACCGTTGTTCTTCGTTCGTTTATACGAAAGGAAGTCGAATGATAATATTGTGATTGTAAATAAAAATTGGATTTCTGATACAATGAAGCAACGTGCTGAGATAGAGCGCGATGCACACCGCGCACCGGTGGACGTCGCTACCGGGAATTGTTTTAAACTTTAAATCTCCTGATCATGGATCAATTTTTAATTAATAAATAACTTTATATAGCGGATTGTGTGTTGTAATATGTATCTTTAGGTACGGATTTGTTCAAACAGGTTGTTTATTAGAGAGCTTTTCATTATTCAGAAATTCAGATGTTGTAGCATTCGGCACTTGATTCGGCAATGATTTTAATTTACGTCATATACAATGACAAGTAATAACATTACAAACAGCTTCAAACAGACAAGGGCTTTGAGTTACCTAGGCACATAGCAAATAATATTCTGACTTCGTAATACTGGAACATTAATTGCGCCTAAAATACTTCGTCCTACTAATGAAAATGTATTTGATGTTGTAGTAGGACATTTAGAATTCTGTTAACTTTGATTTTAATGAACATGATTATTAATGCGAGTACTTTGATAATACAATAACACATTTTTAATAAATCTTTTGACTACTTTGCCCACTTTGAAAACAAAGCCGAACAGAGAATTTAAAAAGCTGGGAAAAAAGTTTACAAACAAAAATTCAGGCCGTACGGCGTACATCGAATATTATCTCCCAATCTTCGCCAACTGACATATTCATTCCTTTCCCCGGTTTTATTAAAGGCGAATACAAAACGCGGCGGCCTCGCCCGAGCGGGCACAAAGCCCGATGCACACCCAGGAGCTAAGCTTACCCGGGACTCCGCAAGCGTAACTTGCAACAAAATCCCGCGTTCACGTTTCCATCCCGTATTGCAGTGTACCGAGGATCCCCTTTAACGTATTCCGCATTGCAACGGAGACGGCGGGGTTAGGGCGCGCGGTGACGGTAATGCGTTTTATGAATGAATGAACGAATGAATGGGAGGATTTCACTTCCAACTAACCGTTGGTTTGAGCAAAAGCGCAGCCGACGCACCGGTAAGATTTTTACGGCTTGGACTGGAGCTTCCGCGTTTGGTTTAAAACGATAAATTTTGAATAGTTTTGCTGTAATGTCGTCGCCTGGAAAATCGCTGTAACACAAATATTGGCTCAATTTCATAGTCGACGTGTCGTAGTGAGCGTTGCAGTTTATTACGTTGCATAAAGTTTGAAACGAGAGAATACGACACTTGACTTGAGTCAGTATAAAGAAGACGAGGTGATTTAGTGAGCATGTCTCGAGGACGGCATTCTTGGATTAAATGACTAGCGCACATAAATTTCGCTTAACCCTCTACTATTACACGTCACTCAAAATTGACTCTTGTAATAAAACCCTTGCGCACAATGGACGCTTCAATGTTGTCGCTTACTTGATCTAGAGACAAAGAGCACACTTGAATACTCATAGGGTACGTGAGTATGATATAGGGCATAGTCGCCTTTAATAAACGAAGGTGTCTACCTCGCCTGCCTTAACTACCTCGTTGTTTCAGCAGATTTTTTTTCTGACAATAATTTGACTTAGTTGGGCTTTTCCATCTGAATTTTCTCAGTAGCAACCCGGAAATTTGTGCCCGATGGGGGCAATAGGCTCGCCCCTTTTTACATGGAACTCAAATATAACTGGCGAAGTGTGGGTGTACTATGGGTACTTACACCTCTGCCTTAACCTTACGGGAAACAAGGCGTGATGTTATGTTATGTTAAATTGACTACGAACCTGTACAGTTCAGTATATAAATACTCCAACGCCATTCAACACTGTCGAACTTTTAGAAATAGGTAGATATAGATTGTCCACTCTGAAATGACGCGCCCCACTACCCTATTACCCATAGAAATTCGCATTACCGTGTACGTAAATGACGCGCCCCACAACCGCATTACCCATAGAAATTCGCATTACCGTGTACGTAAATGACGCGCCCCACAACCGCATTACCCATAGAAATTCGCATTACCGTGTACCTAAATGACGCGCCCCACAACCGCATTACCCATAGAAATACGCATTACCGTGTACGTAAATCTGGTAGTGGGACGCGTCATTTCAAAGTGGACAAGCTATAACCTTTAACGAATCTATTCCTAAGTCAACTTTTCATAAACTAGACACAACAGTAGGGGAGACCGGGGCCACAATTAACAAAAAAAATACTTTTAGTTGTATCTTCGAAATGATTCAACATGTAGGCTTAATTTTTTTGTTAAATGATGCTTTAATTATTCAGGTATCATGTTATTAACATAAATCAAACATAAAACAAATGACCTCTTAAATAGAACACTTTTTCTCCAAAAAGTCAGTTGTTAATTCTTACCTCATCTCCGGGGCTAGAATTAACAGCTCTGAGGTAAGTATTAACAGAAGGGGCAACAATTAACATTATGTTATGCCAACTGATATAGAAGAAAACAAATATATGTATGCCAATATTTTTTGGTAATAAAAGTGAAATTAATACAGAATTGTATGGAACACATTTTCTTATTAATTTATAATACATATCAAATACAATTTAGGCAAGTGAATGATGTGATGTCGGCTTTGATACACCTAGCTTAGACCCAGTCATTGCAAGAGATAGGTATATTCAATCCAGTCAGCACGATGTCTCTTAATTACAGGAGACGTGAATACATCAATAAATATTACAAAAATATTTATTGATGTATTTTATTATTTATGTACACACAGTGAAATACATAATATAGATACTACATTTTTAGAGCGTTTATACGCTTTTACTGAGCTCGTGATAGAGCTTTTAGCAAAGGTCTTATGGTTTTGGACCAAGAAATCACTAGCATCTTTCTGCATGTCTGATGATTCAGCTACCGGTTCATAAGATATTTGCGCTATCACCACATCTGGGGTAGGTATTAACACGTTAATACTGACCCCGCCGATTTGTTAATTATAACCCCAAAGGTACATTTTTAGTATTAAGTAACATAAAAAAATATTGGTTAATAATTACACCAATACAGCAATGTAGCATTATTAAGTATGAAATATGCTTCTAGGAAAACAAAAAACATAATCATTACACAGAATATTTCGAGAATAAATCAAAAAAATTTAAAATTAAAAAAGTTCGTTACGTGCGTGAAAATGATGTCCGGTATATAACACATTCGGATGATGCGCAGATCGCAGCTGACCAACCCCGAGCCATGCGGCGTGATCTGGTCGGCATATTGAAGCACCCGCTGTAGGTGTAGTGTTTATAGTTTTGGAGAAAATCACTTGTTAATACTTACCTCTGTTAATTATAGCCCCGGTCTCCCCTACCTATAGTTTTATAGCGCATCACTATAATTGCTTCAAAGAAGTGTGAAATCGACCTACCCAGTGGGGCGCACCCTGATCAGACTAGGTATTTATTAATGAATGCGCCTGCAAACAGTCGGCGACACTCAAAGGACAGATGATTCGACTAATTAAGTTTTCCGACTGGACGCTTTGATTGGGAGTGCAACAAGACCGAAACTGTTTTCTATCAACCCACTTTGATTGTGGGTCGTTGGCCTTAGAAAAAGGCAATAAGAGTCAGTGACAGTAGGGATCGAGATGTGCGTTTTGCTATTTTACATAGGGCGACTACGCGACTATAATCTGCATGTAGCGTAGTGTTTATATTTTAATTAAACGTTTCGTTCTTCTAATAAAAAATTCTGGGGATCGGAAAAATCGAATGAATGTTTTACATAAGTATTTTTTTTTCTTTGAAATAAAACTTAATGAGTATTTTAAACTAAAACTAACATCTATTTTTCACAATTAAGTTTACAATAATTAATTTTCATACTTATACTGTTTTGTACCTTCCTTGTGTCATTGTCTCTGAAACATAATTTTCTACAGCACTCAATGTTTTGCTACACCCAAGTACTCAGAAGATAATGGCAGGTACCAATCTCCAAATGGTACCAAAATGAGGTGTGATAATATTAAGCAATTTATAACCGCGTAAGTACCATTAGGACCGGTACACACGACACATTTGTACTTAAAGTTTTATAACACGACCATAAAATGGCCTTCACGTACGGCTTTCTGCATATGTATAGTAAAGAACAATGTCTTATTGTTATGGCCTGACTAACTGTCGGAGAATTTAAGCCTTAAATACATTATAATTTTATTAAATATTCAGCCGTAACGTCAACTTCAAAGGCTTTTTAAGTAATAACTTTTAAAGGAAAGAAAGCTTGTGATTTCATTGACGACTTTTTCATGCAAATCGGATAAGGTTTTCGCTGAAGTTGACTGAGCGTTCGGTTTGTGCTTCCTTCGCTAATGTTCCGGCCCTACTGATTTCTTAGTTCAATAAGTTCTTCTTATTCCCCATCGTATATTTTTTTCAATGGATTAACGGAAAATCTAAGAACAAACAATTAAAAAAATTCTCTTGAAATCAAAACAGATCATTTTCTTAGGTCACGCGGAACTTTCTCGTAACTGTCCCACATAATATTTGCATAAGAATGTCACCTTAGCAATTTCACGGAAAAATACTGGACTTGTTTCTATTTTCTAAGAAAACTTCTAAGAACATATCTAAATTCCTGAGTTGCGCATGCGTCCTGCAAGTGGCGATTATAAAAACATCGCTTGCGCAAGCACATACACCGTTACTAAGTAGGTAGGGGTATCACATTATATTATGTGACATTCTTGAGATTCTTTGAATAAGAATGGAAATATATGGGAGCTTTTATAAAATAGGTGGATTTCAATCAAAGTCTAGCTTGAGGATCCTTCAAAACTTTCTTAACAACTATATTTAGGTAGGTAAATAATGGGCATCTGACTTACCTTTGGCAGTCAGATACCAACGTCGTTGACATGTAAATTTTTATCACAAATCGCCATAGTCGAAATATTCGGGAAATATTTTAAAATATTTTAATTTTAAATAATGGCAAAGAAAAAGCGAAAGGAACCTATACACAATAAGATGTAAATATAACAAGGTAGATATGTGCTACAGCTCATAGAACACGGAAACATAAAACAAAACACTAACAGTGTTTAAAAACCCAGGACTAGACTACAGCGGACATAATATTTTACTATGAGTGGCGATAACTCAACATTGAAAGCCGGCAGCCCTACGGTAACTCGACGATAGGCCGTTTTACAACCTGTCTCGGGGACAGCTGCTTCCTTTCCATTTATTTGTGATAGACGAGCGAAATGTAACAAACGGTTACGTGCGAACAAAAATAATGTTAAGGAATTCAGTGGAATATTAAAATATTTGGTAGTTACAACAACATGCTATTAGTCTACTTCATGCTAGGGCTCCAAACGTGAGGTTTGGTCTCAGGATGACAAAAATGTTGGATTTAAAGAACGAAAGAAAGGAAAATATTTTATTTGGGGTACGCACAGGAAATACAAACAGAAGGTAATAAAAAAACAAAAAAGGTGCATTTAAAAACTAACAAAATAATAACGACCTGTGCGAGGCCAAAAAGGCTCCTATCTCAAATAATGCGGCAATATTAAAAAAAAAAAAAAACTGCAGCGCTGGTATTCTGATATGTCACTGTGATGCCACGGACACACCACGGACTAAGATAAATCCCACTACGGGATTATAAAATAAATAAATAAGGCGAGAGCGACGTCAAGAGCATCATTCAGCAATAAAAATAATAATAAAAACAAATCAGAACAGAAACCAAAACTATGTACAATTATTATATTGAATCTACTCACGCCCGACACTCCAATTTAACATAGGTATATAATACCAAAAATGTATGAATTTAAAGCTCAGCAGTTGTATTTGGTCAACAGCAATGGGCTGGCTATAAAAAAAAAATAAAGAAGCTTACAAGTTTAAAACATAAAGTAAACCGCGTCATAAAAGTTGTATGCAAGCGATGTCTCATTCTTCGCAGAATACGAGTATGTTATACAAAACTTAATATTCGGTGGTAATCACGAGTTCAAGAGTCAGAAACATAAACTTCACATGATGGTAGCAATTAAGATTATAGCCCATATAAGAATCATAACGATGCACTAAAATTCCGTAGTTAATAGCGTTGAATGATCTCATGATCTCATAGAAATCAGAAGGCAGATTAAATTGTTCAACAAGCTTTGAAATTTGAAAGTCACAACAAAATAAATTAAAGTCCACAGCGTATCCGACGATACAAAAACGAATTCTGGGAACGATATTCGTGGACCATACAAAACATCTTATAATAATGGACACAATCACAATATTATTCGAATTTGAATGCATAAGATAGACATCGTTCGGGTATTAATAAAGTAAAGGTAAAGGACACTAATGATTAGATTAAGATATCAGAATTTTAAAGCAGTATAAAATGAGAGTCACCTCGCGACCTCTGCTAACAACATTGATAAACATACTTGATTATGTTTATATTTAGATAATTCGAACTTTACTGTTGTCGCACTAACAAGGTTACGTGACTATATGCAGTAAAAGTTTTAAACCAGAGTCGGCTCACGTGTGAAATCGGAACTTGGTTCCCATGATACGATATTATACGTCAAAACTACATGCATATAGGTGATTTTGAACGGTCTCCCACGAAACGTTATGGCCTACCTCAGTGGCGGAGTTGGCCGTTATTCGAGGATATCTATGCTCTGTTACACAATGTAGCGTATCGAATATCGCTGTGACCGACTCGTGTACTCAAAATTGTAGATTGACGTGGGCTTATGGACCGTGAAACCGCGGTTTTTCGGACCGTGTGAAGATACCCGAAAATAGACAACATAAAAACAAAAACTACCAACTATAAACATAACGTTTAACACGAAGTATGTACGTACTATCAGTCTTAAATGCTTTTCAGAGGAACTTCATGCAACTTTTAATTGAACAGGAAATATGAAAGACTCGGTAAACTAATTAATTTTTAAAGTATTCTGTACTCTATAAAACTTATTGACCTCATTTTTAAAATCAAAGTGTTCAGAGTTAAGAATGTTTAAATAACGTTAATTAAAAACTTTAGTGCAGGGAATGAATCGGTAGTTTCCTTTAACTATTCATGTTTTACACGAGAAATTCTTGATTGAAAAGAAACTGCATGTTTAGAATATCTCATCGCATAACCAAAATCTTTGCCTATTTAAATCATCGTCTAATTATGTTGTCACAGTAGTAGATAAAGTCTTATTTCAGAAATTCTAAATTCAAGAGTACCAAAACCAAACCCAAGACCTGTCACCTAAATAAAACATTCAAAGACAAGTAAACCAACTCAATCTTGCGGTAAAAAAACCACGAGCGTGTTCCGTTTCATCCAGTATCAAATGTAGATTAACAAAACTCAAAAAGTTCTCACCGTCGCGCTCCAATGCCCATCAATATAACATCTTCAAAACTTCCATAATTATTTTCTAGTGAACCAATACAACAATTACACAATTCGACACGTTCTCTGTGATTTGATCCTATATATTACGAGCAGTAAAAACTATTATAAATTCTTTATAATTGTTAAAAATAGTTTAATGGTTCGAATCAATCGGCGTGAAGTGAAAACAAAAATGTTTATGGAAACTGATACATGGTCGTCAATTTGCGTTTAATTATGGCTGCTGTTAATTATTATGTGCACTTGTGAAGTGCAGGCTATTTGAAGTATTAATTTTAATGGGGCTGTTAACTGGGTTGTGATAGACGATTGGTATTAAAAAACTTTGTGGGTCAGGTAGGTTTTACGAATGATAGAAACAAGAGCCAGAAACAAACCAGCTAATCTAAACCGATTAGCTGGTGTGTGCATTTTTTATGTTTTGATGTGTTAAATTTTCCTCTCGCTTTCCTGTAATCTGTGGGAAAGATTTCGTGAAAAGGAACGGAAGTGTGTAACAGGAAGTCGGGGAAACGCGCGCTATTTGATTTGACCAATGAGCGCGCGCGGTGCTAGAGAGCCCAAGAGGTTGTACTTGTACTGTCATCCAAGATGTCAGATGTTACACTTCATAAGCGACTACTGTAAGTCTCGCTCATTTTTTGACAGTCATTTATATCTTTGATTTAAATAAAGAACACTTATTTTCAAACGAGATCTATTTCAGTAAGATACCGCAAACAACGATTTTTCGGTACCTAGATACTTATTTATTTTAGCACAAAAGAGGACCGTTACGCGGATAACTAACCTCCATACAGGCGGAACCACAGACAAAAACAAATAATATAAGTAGTTCAACAATACCGCAAGAAGTAATCACTAGCTTGAAACGGTTAAAACTATTACCTACCTTTCTACAGAACAATCGGCCTAGCCTTTTCCCAACTATGTTCGGGTCGGCTTCCAGTCTCACCGGATGCAGCTGAATACATGTATTTTTCATGGAGCGAGTCACTATCTAACCTCCACAACCCAGTAACTGGAAAATAGTATACCCCTTGGTAAGACTGGTTGTCAAACTTTCGGGCTTCTGACGACCCGTAACGACTGTCAAAGACCCACGAATAACAGCCGGGACCAACAGCTTAACGAGCTTTCCGATGCACGGAGGAGTCTCGGTATGTTAAGATCCCATTCACCGACCAACCCCGCTTAACCTGATGGAACGACCAGGGCGGCTGTTATTACTCAGCCGCGAGCTCATAAAGAACAACTTCCTACAGAAAATAAACTTTAAAACTACACTTCCATTTAACTCAAACTATAGCAAAAAAGATAAAAGATGGCCGGGCTTATCGGACAGAACACTTGTTTAGGTGTAAACACGATAGTGAAGCAATTACGTGCTCGGAAAATACAACGGTACCTCTACTATAAAAGGCATCAACTAAGCTGGTACGAGTATGTACGAATGGTTAAACCAGGGACATAGTCAAGGACATGGCTTACGGTCACGTGCGACGAATCTATGTCATATATAAATTACTTAAAGTCGTTTTTCGTGTCTGTTTGTGTGACTGCGCTGTTCTTCTAAACGACGCAATGGGTTTTGATGCGGTTTTCACCGCCATTTAGTGACTTTTTTCTGAAATGTGTATATGTATAATACATTGATAACATTAAACTTACATATAAAGAAACTTCAATGTTTTGTCGAAGTGATGCAGGACGTCTCCTCCCTAACCACGAGAAGCCGTAGTTTCGGCCGAAGTTACGGGCGACTACTACTCCGTATCACCTACAGACATAATTATGACTAGTTGGGGACGAGAGACCTAAGAATGAATGACACCACGATTAGACAGCAGTGAGAAGTGATTTTTCAAAGGGGCTTATTTCCATGATATACAATTTTTCAGTGATGGAGAAAAACCAGTTTAACAATTTTAAAATTATACTGAAAATGTGTCCTTCTGTACGAAAGGTAGATTTTTGTCTGTAAGTTTCCTTAGGAAATATAAATGGTATTAGATTTTGGAATAGGCCTAAGGAGTGAGTCACTCTGGTAGGAATATAAATAAAAACAAAGGTAAATTAATGAACATATTATTATAAAATTTGCAAAGTTTGAACCTAGGGTGATGAACGTATTGTTGAGCGAGCGTCTCAGTTTTCTCTTTAAAATGAGTAAGTTAGACGTAGTTAGTCATAGATAATTGATTTAGATACTATTGTAGCGGTTAGACCGCCACATACAAACTACGAAGCAAAAAGACATGACGTCACACAATACACCTACATCGCGCAGTTAGAGTTTACCGAGCGAAAAACATAGATAAGACTATCCGAAATCAACATAGGGGCAGTTGCCCGCCAGACATAACAACCCATCTGGTTGGAGGATCCTCCCTTTTCTATGGTGGATGAGTGAACTTTACACCCTGTTCCTCATACCCCTAAACTATCACCCATTTTATTAAGTTTTAGATCAAATATTAAAGTTTTTTCCCATATTATTTAGAACGAGAACCGAATACCGAATTCCTTTAAAATATCCCCCGTTTAAGCAGTCACCCTGTATAACATAAAACATATCGTTCCTTCAGTTGCGTCCCTATTCGAATTCACGTCAAGTCGTTCGTATTTGTAATTCAAGGCAGGGTCTCGGCAGTACGTATTGTTTCACCCACTGCTACTTAAGGCGACGTTCAGTTGTGCAGTTCAGAACGTTTATTGATAATCAGAATAGGCATTCAGACTGAGCGGTCGGTAGTTACGAATTAATTTGTGGGTATTACGCTGTGTTTATTGAATTGAATTGTAGTGGTGCGAGTTATTTTGGTGAGGTATTCAAAATACGAGGTATTAAATTGTAGGTACAGGCCTACTGGGACATTGTCTTCAACTTGGTAAAGTGTTATTTAGCTGGGTTCGTGTTCTGTTTGTAAGCATATTATAGTAATAATTTCTAGCAACAAGCAAGCATCTACTTGCTTGTTGCTAGAAATCTAGAAATTGGATGCGGGAGGCACAGAATCAGTCGAAGTGGCAGTGCTTGGGGAAGGCCTATGTCCAGCAGTGGACGTCTTTCTGCTGAAATGATGAAAGCGCCTGTCTGGATTCAAACCTACGACCTATACTACACTCGTAAGTCGCGGCAATTACCACTCGGCCACCACTGCTCTCGTTTCCTGAGGTGACTGTTAATAAAATCTAAAAAGAAAAAGAAAAATGCAAATTCTCAAAAAAAACTTATATCCTCGCAACGACATAAAACTCGAAACTATATTTATATCAAAAGTCACAACACACAAACACAGACAACATAAAAACAATAATATAAAAGAATCATAACCGATTCACATCGTTCGTTATCGGATCCAATCAGAGTAATTAAAATAAACGTAATCGTTTGGATAATGGCCGGTAATAGGCCGAGCCACAGTAAGTCAGTGAAACTGATTACAGAGTACAGACACCGTCGGTTTCCAATAACAGTATAGAACTGTTAATTTGGTATAACATAAATTGGATGGTTTTGGACAGCTCTAGACTTAACTAGGCGCCTATAAAGTGGAAACATAGGGATGTGCCGACAAAGTAGCAGCACCGCAATCTAGAAAAATTAATTTTTATGCCATATTGAGCTGTAAAGACTTTATAGAAAAAGTTGATTTTTAAATTGTGTGTGAAAAAGTGGCACGCTCGGTTTTCATACAGATGGAGGGACTTGCGTTATCTAGTTAGATTTATATCTGTGGTAGCGATAGCAAAATCAATCTCTTTTACAATGTGGAGAATACAATACGACAGTCAATCAATCAACACTGGCAATACCACAGAACAGAAAAAGTTTTCTGTTCTGAGGGCAATACAAATGCATAGTGAGTATTTTAGAACTATCAAATAAAACTAAAAAATGGATTTTTAAACTAACTAAATAGTAGTGATGGACCGAATATGGGTTTTGCCAATCTTTGACTAGCTATAGTGACTAAACTATTGGATATATTATTTGATTGAAATTCATGAAATTTTTAAATCGTATGCTTACTAAGAACGTCATTAGGTACTTTAATTTATTGTCGTAATGTCGTCTCCACCTTGTATATCATCAGTATTCATCATCATTCACCATTCATTCTGGTCATTTTCACCAGTATTTGACATTAAGGTGTCAAAAAACGTTATGTATTTGAACATCCATTATTGTGTGACCGTTCACCGCTTTATTACGAAACCAAAGCGTTAGTGAGTTTAATTTGTATCTAAATCTATGCGTCTCTAACAATAGTTTGTCAATAATATCCTAGCCCACTTCCACAGTGGCCCAAAGAAAATTTGGGCCAAGTCGAGATAAATAACCCACTTTTCCTTTACTACGTCGTGCAGCGAGCGACTGAAACTACAATACTCATAAACTTTATGTTATCATTGTCATAAAAATGCGCTGCTTTCGCCTGGTGATGAACTTAATCAAAGTTTATTCATTCGGGATGATTTTTTTGTACATATACTTCGCATTTTTCCTCTTAGAACCTTTGTTGTAGTATTGCGCCTTTTATATGGAATTTAAGTAAGAAACAATTACTATTTCTTAAAGGGTTAGTCCAGTTTCGCTGTACACCTAAACGAATTACCGTCTTCAAAGCGAGACAGAACCAAAAACGTGTTAGTCTGGAATCTCGCTCCTAATTGCAACATGTATGCAAACCAATTTCGGGGCGAATCTAATTTCGTCATGTATCTACAGGCCACGTAAACCGCTGTGGAGATGACGGACGTGGGCTTCCGTCCGAGATGCTCCTCTTCATTAAGAGAGAGGGGCGGGGCGGGACGGGGCGAGCGATGGCTTTATGGGACAATTTGCATTTACACGAGCTCCGGCACAGATTACGGCCGCACTTATCCGCCTGTCGAAATGAGCCGCTTTCCACCCCACGCCAAGCAACCTACGACCAAACAAGCCTTTGTTTATATTCCCTTGTATTTTTCACCCGCCATTTGTTTTGACGGCCCATTTCTAAAACATGAAGGTTTTGAAACCCCGAAAATACTTTACGACGGCCACCGCGGGCACTCTTGATTTTTCACGACCGCTTTTATTGTTACCTACCCTGACCAATCGGATATACGTAAAACAATCGTTTCCAACCCCCAAACATTGACGTCGCATTGTGTTTGCGTTTACCATTGATAAAAAACCCGTCCATGAAAGTATTGTTGCGAAAAGTGGCAGTATTTGCACAAAAATATTCCGCGTACTAAAAAAGTTCGTTCGTAAAACCGAGGACGTGAGTTCGTATGGGCTTTTTGTACACGAATTAAGTGTAAACAACAGAGCACGTACACTAAATAGCTGTCGCGAAGCTAAAAGGTCTAACAAAGAGCAGCCACAATAGCTGCAAGGCACATAATATAACTGAATACATCGAACGCAAATCCCAGCTGACCCACTTACGGACAACCACCTTTGAATCTGCCTGACAAAAGCATGTCGCTGCAAGAACATTATGTCCGAGCGGCCGTCGAGCCTCAATTTAGAGCCCGCATGGATCTATCTAGAGATCACGTAGAACGACGAAGCAAGCCCTGAAATCTACATACTAAAGGTAACAAGCTGGAATCCAGTATCACGGTATCACCTACGAAGTAAATGTTGAAGCTATTACTGCAAACTATAGTGGCAACGAACCATAAAATTTTATCACGAAGCTCTGATTCGAAATAGGTAGCTGCTATTAACCTTTGTTACTACAAGTTAGTAAATTGCGAGAAATTGGAGATAGATAATTTGCCTCTTTGAGTTACAATAACCTTTGGAAAAGTTCAATGTAACTCGAGATTAAGATTTGTTTTAAAGTTACGATTACTTTGTGAGTCACGCTGTTTTATTCTAGACAGACATCTTGTAATTAAATTAACTCCGATTAATTTAGTATCTGTTATAATATTAATTGAGTTCAAAGGTCTTATAGATTTTGATTGCTAGCTATAAGTTTTAAGCTTAAATAACAATACAAAATTGACGTAGCTGACACCTAATTTACTAGCCAGTGTTTTTAAATATCTCAGCTCCCGTACAACTAAAATACTGTGAAATATACAGGTAACCTTTTATGCAAAAGTGCTGCAAACAAACACCTTGACCTACTCAGCTTTAATTAAAATTTTGCTACATCAACTCGGAAAATAAACCAGACTAAGGAAAATAAAATGAAGGGAAAATAATCTTGTGTCATCACAATGATGGCTTTAGAATGATAAACACATCTTACCAGATGCTAATGATATTTTCACGTAATTTTCCCAAAGAGAACAATAAGATTTAAATTACTTTCATGGCTTTAAGGCGAATAATTAAGTAATTACGTTGTCCGAGGACTCAAGCACAGTGCGGAAAAGCTTGCGGTCTAGATAAATCGCGGACTAATCTGTAAAAGTAGTTTTAATTTAATCTACTTCTTACTCAGTGTTAAATTCACGGAAAAGAAAATGAGGGAATTTGTCCTTTAACTTATTTCTTGCCAACACAAATGATTTGATTTGATTTGAACACATTCATCATCTATTCAAATTCAAATGAAATCAAATCATTTATTGATTTGCAAACTTGGGTAATTAGTACAAAGATGTTTTATTATAGGTAATACTAATAAATCATCCATTGTTCTACCCTCACATAGCCATGCAAATCATTATTATTATTTAAAAGATAATTATGATGATTTTATTGACAAAATACAAATGAATGTCAAATCGTTTGAATTACAGTAAGTAAATAATACAAAAAGTCAAATTTTAAAGTACAACAAAGTTACAGTCTTTTTTTTAAATGTTCTATATGCTATTATGAAGGTGAGTTTGTTTATTTGTTTGTTACGCTTTCACGCTAAAACAGCTAAACGAATTACGATAAAATTTGGCACATGGATAGACTATGACCTGGTGAAGGACATAGGCTACTTTTCATCCTAGATCGCAAACGAAGTTGCGGGCAACAGCCAGTATTGTATAATTGATCAAGAAACCTTCTACCAAAGACTATGTCCAATTTAAACGAACATACCTCATCCAAACGACATAGCTGTTCACATAAATATTCATTGTGGAGTACCCGATGGTCCTATTTGCCGGTCTGTCGCTGTCGCCGCTGTGTGCACACGCCCTTAATCAGCGAGATTGCTGAGTAATCGAGATCAACTAAAGTACGATAATGAAACGCGACGGGGGACTGCGTAGCTTCCGCTGTGACTTAGACTTTATAATGTTTGGTAACCTGTGTTATTATTTTTTTCTCTTACTAATTAGTTTCTTCCACATCATTAATTAAGTAATTACAACATAGAAAGAAAGAGGAGCTCGGGGCTAAGTAAAAACAAACCGCACGGGTGGATCCATCAGGTTAAGCTACACTTGCCGGGGTTGGTCAGTGGATGGGTGACTATCTTCACATACCGAGACTCTTCCGTGACTCGGAAAGCACGTTTAGCCGTTGGTCCCGGCTGTCATTCGTGGATCTTTGACAGTCGTTACGAGTCGTCAGAAGCCCGAAAGTCTAACACCAGTCTTACCAGTCTAACCGGATGTAGCTGAATACCAGTATTTTATATGGAGCAACTGCCTATCTAACCTCCACAACCCAATTACTGGGTAATATGATACCCCTTGGTAAGATGGGTGTCAAACCTTCGGGCTTCTGACGACCCGTAACGACTGTCAAAGATCCACGAATGACAATCGGGACTAACGGCTTAACATGCCTTCTGAGGCACGGAAGGGTATTGGTATACGTAAAGATGGTCACCCATCTACGGACCAACCGCAGCAAGCGTAGCTTAACCTGATCGATGGACTCTTATTAATTAGCCACGAGCCAACATATGTAAGTTATACCTGGTTTTACGAAATTATACAACGTGCAGGTTTATCGCTTTCGAGAGATATAATTTCAGCTTAGTTTTTCCACGAAGCTTAGAACAGCCAGTCAGCCTCCCTAAAAATATTTCATCCCCGGATAAATTATTAAAATTAAACTTTTCTAAAATCGAGATTATAATTTATAATTGTCACTGGCATTTTTAAGCTATTGCATAGCTTCTATCGCGGGCCTTGACCGTGGAGACCGAATCCAGAAATTCCGTAACGAAAATACCTAACGCCTAACGAGAGTGTTGTATTGAAAATTATGTTTAACTGTTTGACAACAAAGTTCAAATTTACTATTAATAGTTAAATTAAAACCGTTTTATTAGATTGATGTTCCCATTACGTTGTGTCAAGTTTTAAAAACTACAAATGTGAATAACAGTTCCTGTCAATGTCACCATTGCTATTTCTTGTATTCTGGTTAATATTTTACAATTGCATAAGTTGATAAAAAATAGCTTTACCGCGGCAGTTCCCGAGTGCCACACGTCTTTTTATTTTTTTATAAAATAATTATATTTCTATTGTTTCTCCACAGTCTGTTTTAAACTTTACCTTTTTCATACATTTTGTTTGTCTACCTTTGTTAATGGTGTTGGTTTAGCTTAGGACATTAGCATCGATTATTACAAAAAAAATGTCATACTTTTATTTTTGCATCAGTTAATAAAGCTTGACATTTTAATATCTTCATACAAGTGCTAGAAGAGTGCCCCTATTAATCAGGATCACATTACCAGCCTTGGTAGGAGACCGTTACCGTGAATTAATATATGTATAGTTAACAAGCTGGACCCCATGCTTCTACCCGCGTACTACGTCCTTCTCTAGATCTATGTCTACCCATGCGCCAAATTTCATCCAAATCCGTTCAGCCGTTTTAGCGTGAAAACGTAACAAACAAACTCACTTTCGCATTTTATAATATTAGTTAGAATTAGGATTGACATTTCAATCATTATCAAAAATTAATATTGTCAATTTTGTTGTGCATCATTTAATTAAAACTAAGGTTCCCAGTAGACTCCCTTGCATACTTTCTCTTACAGAACACCAGGCTCAATACTCATAATTTTACTCCATTCATTCGCGAACACATCAAAACTGAAAGATCCGGCGGGTAGTTATACTAGTTATACATAGCTGTTAATAGAAGATATAATATTTTTTCAGAAGGGTCATAGGGAATTTTTCTCTTCCATAAATTCTGTGAATATGACATTTTCCAATAGTTCACTTCGACGAAGATGTCTGCAAGTAATCAGATATAAATGCCTGATTACTGTAAACCTATAAACCTAATTAAGTCCTTACACACCAAGCTAAACTCTCTCTAATCAGAACACTGGCGACCGACAATTTTAGACGAATCCCCGACGTACCACGCCACTGTACATTTGGAGGCGACCATACGTGTGATTGACACATTCGAAATACGCTTCATTCAAACCACGCTTTAAATCTGTCTGAAAGCGAGTGTCGTTGAAAAATGATTGGTCATATATTTTGAACGGCAGTGTACGGAACAAACATCGCTCGTTGAATGCCCATAAAGAAATAAAAGGAAAAATATAAGCTGTATCTTTTTTATAATAGTTATTTTACTAATAGTAATTTATTAAGGCCAATTGACTGGGTTTGTCGTTGCTTAGTGATGCGTTGTATTGTTGAACGAAGTATTCTTTTGAGAGCTTTAATTTTTGACAGGCATATAAAAGTTTATTTTCTTCAAATGTTTTTTTTATGACAGCAGTATGTGTCTTCAGAATTTGAATTGAAGTGAGATTTGAAGAAAGTTATGGGGCTCCTTCTTCCCTCTTCTTAGTCAAACTTTTCTTCAAGTTTGCGTATCATTTTAATTTACAAAGTGAGGGGTAACGTTTTTGCTGACACGCAATACTTAAACATAGCTTATTCTACAAGGCTTTCAAAAGATTTTAAAACATAATAATAGGAGCGCAATAACAAAAAAACTAACGAAAAGCAATGTGAAAATATCTAGGCACTGGCTCGCAAACTCGCACAAACCCAGTATTATTCCAGCAATTACGAAGTCTAAAACTTATTATTAAACAACAACACTAGCACGACACATGTTGGGTACTCAAAAAAATAAAAATAAAAGAGCATCGTGACAAATAAGGCTAACTCCACACCACACGACAAACTGTTGCGACTGAGAAACGAAACAGTTTTTCAATTCCGCTACAAATGGTGAAACATTTACAAAGCTTTAAGCTTAGAGGGAACACAAATGGCCGCGGCACAGGTGTTGCTTTATTGAAAAAAAGATACAAATTACCCCTTTCTACGCAATTTGATGGCGGATTGATGCCTTCACAAGCAGAAGTTGGTAAACGGTCCGCAGATTGTTTCTCGTTTTGTCTTTTTCACTTTTTCTGTTCAAAGTCTTTGGGATTGCTTGCATAAATAAACATTTTGTGTTGTTTACTGAAAAAGCTTGTTAGCAATGAGATTTTCTTTTGCTATGACTATTTGTTTTGCTGCAGTTATTGATAAAAAAGTTGTTATTTTTTCTTACTATGTACAGAATAACTTTTATAGTATATCTTAATCTAAAAATGCTTACCTAATGGTGTGCAGAGCTTGATGTTATAACGCGGCGATACTTGAGATCATGAGCTCAAAGTAAACACAGAAAATCCTGAAACAAAAGAAATGTTTTTATAAATAAAAGCGTTCATTTACATCTGTAATGCACTTAACCCACAAACTTTATTATCTTTCCGGATAACCGTTACATTATAAAGCATCGATAAAGAAGTTCTTCCCTTAGGGCCCTATAAAAACAGACCTTCATAAACAAGCAATAACTTTTATACAACCCCATAATTCGTTTTCTTTCCCATTTCTTTGAATATGATAGAAAAGGTCAAGTAAATTATGCCTAAAATATTATTTATATTTACTTTTCATAAACTAAATTGGGAAGCAAAGGGCTAGACAGAAAGGGACGTAAAAGCATTACGAAAATTAGCCCACGTACACCGAATTTCAAGAGGAAATCGCTGATGAAATAAAACGAAATATATCGCACAGTGAAATTTCGTTTCTGTCGGGCAAAAGTCAAACGATGCCCGCATCGCGTCGGTCCTCAGCGATAAAACTTCGTCGGGGTAACGTTCAGAATTCCAAAACAAAGCGCACTGAAAAGTCGGCACACAGATGGCGCAGGTGTCCTCGGCGACTCGCACGTCCTCTAATCAAGCGGAAATGTGTGCTTGGACGACCGGCAGCCGGACGACCGGACCGGGCCGAACGGCGGCGGCCGCCTGACCGGTCGCGCCTGGCGCGGCGCCCGCCACGCTACACTTGAACGCTACAATCCCGCGCCCGCCGGAATTTGAATCGAGTTCACATTCGGTCAATTCTAACAAGAAATATAGATTCCGTTTTGAGCAATCTTTCTGTTTATTCGCTTGAGGCGCTCTACAAATGCTTTTACATCTTTACTTTTGTTACTTACAGCGGTGAAGCACAGCGCGGCCATAAAAAGGTTTACGATAACACAGTGAGCACAATCAATTTAACAATTCCAAACGGGTTTATATCATAGCCTTAAACTAATGTGGTCAGACAAAGAGCGGACTTGCCGCTTATCGGGGAGAAAGCCGGTTGTCGGCTATCGGTGCGTCCAACTGCATCATGCATCAATCTTCACGGATGTAGGTTCTTAAAGTATCGAGTTCCCGACATAAAATATTTTACCAAGAAAACCTGATTTTAATTTTGAAAGTCCATCTTTAATTTTCTGAGATTAAGATTTATTTTTAGCACAACGTCAATTTAAAATACGATAAGAAGTCTTTACGGGTTAGTCTATTAAATTGACCTCTAATTTTATATCGAGCGCTTACCGCAGCTATTTCATTTCCCCGTCTCTCTGGCCGTGCAGACGGAACATTCTTTTGTTTCTACTAACCGTGCCTCGTTACCAAGATCTTCGTAAACCTTTTGACATTTCGCTAAAAGGTTTATTTCGGCTGATTAATGCTGTAATTCCATTGGTTGGGAACAAAAAGGCACTACAACGTTTGTACGGTTACGGAAGCGAGATGAGAGAAATGGTGGGAATTTATTTGGCACGTGTAGAATGGCCGGAGTGTATCTGTTTTTAACACGAGTACCTTAAAAAATAGTAACCCAGTTTAGTCACTGTAAATCTATCAAACGCGATTGAGTAAATACATAGCACCGCTAAATTGATGGCTGAGTGGTTACAAATAGATTTGGTACTGTTTGCGGTTTCGAGTGGTTTTACCATTCCCCAATGACATTTTATATACGATAGGATGTTTAGAATAGTATATAAAACCTAATTATGGTTAGGAATGTTATCACCTTCAAAATATTTTCGGCTTTCTTGTTTATGTGTTTTCCTCAATAATAAGATAAAAATTACATAAATAATAGTCTAATACCTTTTATTTGACGTTAATTATAACACTACAACTTATTATCTGCTACAGGAATTCACCTCATTAACTGTGAAGATAAAAAATAATGGACAGACGCCAGGGACCATCTCATTATAGCGACCTGTTTTATAAAGAAATTATTTTAATAATAAAATGGCGCTTGCATTACAACCTCTTTGAAGTAAGAATTTGAAAGAAAGTTCTAAAACCAAAAAGTGAACGTTTCAATTTCGTCCCTCGAACGCGTTCGGATACATTTCCCAGCTGACTTTGTTCTGCGACGCCATTGTTATGCAGAACGCTGTAGCAAAGTTGTAGATGCATAAATTATGTTATTTTGTCGTTTATTATTACAAGCGTGAAGTTTAGTAGATAGAGTCACTTCGGCTTGTTTATGCAGACATTTGAATGGATGAATAATAAAGTGGGTTTGGAAAAAAAGTGGTCGAATTGGTCAGAAAGGTCGTAATTTTCCCGAGACCACCCATATTCATGCGGTTAATAGAATCAGGGTAATATGTCCCGCCCGTTACAGCTGCTCCAATCGATAGTAAGATAAGCACACCTTGTTTAGGGGACCAGCTACGAGCCTTTATGTCTTTATTACCCAATAACAACGGTATAAATCGCACTGCGGGGTTACTTTGACTGATAGACGTAGGCTGAAATTGAATATCATTCTCATAAATAAGGTGATTATTCAATTCAGCTTGTAGAAATGAAAAAAACGATGAGCAGCTGCTCATCAATATAAACTTTTATAAGTCCGACATGAGAAAAAGGAAAAATTATTGGTAACTTAACAGTACAACATAGTTGACACCACGGTTGTCAGAAAATAACTGTCTAGAATTTTCAGAACTAGGATCGTTATCACAAAAAAATTATTTTACGTAGGTGCCGTTCGGAGACTGAAAATAATATTAATAAATTGTTCTACCGAACCGCACTTATCAAAATGTTTCAGTTCGGTTAGTGAAAGTGCTCAGGTGCGGTTCGGATATGGTCCTGTTGAAATCAGTGGTCTGAGTGGAATACCTCGTTTGGATTTATCTCAGACTCTCAGTTAAGTTTAGGTTGATTTAACTTCATTTCTTATTATAACTAAGTTATTTTATTGATTCTGAATAATTTTACCCAGTAACGAAAACATGAGTACTAAGTGCGGATTTCACCAAGGAAATTGAACGCGTTCAGCACATTTAGACGCGTTCAAGAGCTGTCAGTGTACAATATTCCATAACAATTTTGACACTGACAGCTCTTGAACGCTTTTAGAAATGCTGATCGCGTTCAGTTTCATTGATGAAATCAGCCCTTACTGTATAAATAAAAAAAAACAAAAATAAAAAAATACCAAACAATGGTAAAATGAAGTTTGCAGAAAGCTAAACAGAGGCAGTTGCCACAAAGGGAGCGTCGAGGGAAGGCTAACAATCTAGCTCATTAGCAGAGGAATATCCTTTTAGGAAAAAAGCATCCTAGATTAAGTTTAACTTCTGTTATATTTCGTCGCACCCGTTAACGAGGTAACTCACCGTGCTTAACAAAGTTACATGATGCAAGTCTTCAGCGCTTTGAAAACCTCCGCATCGTCGCGATCCTTAATTTTCTTCCGAAACTTTTTAAATTTTACATTGCTTTTAAGATTCGTGACTTAAGTCTCGCGAGAAACTATGTCGATGGTCCTGACATCTCGCCAGATGAATTTATTAATGCTGTTTTTAATTAAGCTTTGCCGTATACAGGCGGAGTTTAAAATACGGAACACGATTTTTGCGTCTTTGAACTTTTTATTTATATTTCTCTTTTACTTATAAATGTTTATGTACAGGCTTAATTGGCATTGCTTTAGAAACTGCCATTAATTCGTGTATTCTAGGGATAACGAAATTAAAATCTCATAAAACATGAATGCAATTTTCTGGAACCTTAGCAACAATGTACAATATTCTCTCAGTGAACCTAAAATCAAAATTATAAACACTGGACTTCAGTCTAACAATAACCACACACTAGCAAGTACAGTTACGGTCCCAACCCAAGATACCCAGTTCGAAATAATCAGATTAAAGAGCATAAACGTTGAATATGAGACGAAGCTTATCGAACCCTCTACATTCTCATACGCAAAAGAAGTTCTTAAACCTTAATATCGTGCTTAAATTTTACAGCATGTTTATAGACAGTTATCGCATTGTCCATTGATTGTAGGTAAACATTTTTATTAGGATATATTTTTATAGATTTATCCCGACTGTATTAAGTGTTTTGTGTAGCGTGGGAGGCTGTTAAGTTAGCGTGGGCAGTTTATTTATTCACATGCTTTTGTGTACAGCCTTTGTGGTCCCTGTATACACTTTTCTATGTATAACAGGTAGTTTTTCATTGATAATATCGTTGATACAGGCTGTTTGTAGCGTCTGGCTTACATTCCTTTCCGTAATGTTAATATAAATATCCATTCGGTTGATATTGCTGTTCATATTGTAAAGTGTGTCTTTATGTGATTATGGATCGGTAGGAGGAAATGATATCTCTTGTGTGTTATCTTCCTTACTATGTTATGTTGCTAGTTTATTGTCTGATTTAGAATCTGTATCGATACAAATGTAAATTACGTTTATAAGTAAGATTCTAACTGTTGCGTCATCAGTAAACACTATGTTTATAACAATCGCAAAAACTTGTCTTATATATTCGCAATGACTCAACCACATTAATAGTTCTTAAAAAAAGTAACATCAGGTCTTCTAAGAACCCACAAGACAAGCTGAGTTCCACGAATAGTCTTATCTTATTAACACTTATTATGAATCTCCCGCAATTATGCACCTGTATTGACCATAAACGTTGAGCAACTCTTTTGAAAACCTGTATCAAAGATGTAACGCGGACAGCTGCAACTTGCCTCAAGCAATGTGATTGCTTCTAACATAACTTGTTTAAACTATTTGACAGGTGTACCGACCATACTTTTTATACGAATGTCTTATGTGATATTATTGTTAATTATCTAATGTTTATTGAGTTCCTAGACTTTGAACTGATATGAACATGAACAGCTGTCTATATTGACGGGCGAGTGTTATTTTCAAGAACTAGCGTAGTTTAAATTCGTGTAAAAAGAATTAAATTATTCAGCGTTCGTGTTTATTCAAATAGAGTATTTATTACAAAAGAACTTAACGTTTACGAAGAAAATGGAGAGTCTAGTCGTCAAGAGTTTCAATTTCAATGAATTCGAACGAAACAATTAATTCAGTATAAGATGCTTTTAAGTTTTAATAGTAGCAGGCACTGTGCTATTTAAAACCTGTTATTACATATTTCTGTTAATAATAAATTAACGTCAACAAACTATTTTAATCAACAATATATCTTTCCCGCCGACATAATATACGTCAGTCTTATGTCTAATTCAACGCACAACATTCGAGCACTCGCAACAAATTCGAGCATTAAAACAATCACAAATGATCGAGACAGACATACTCGCCGCCATTTAATTTTATTACCGTACAGTCTGACGGCAAACTGCAAACAATTTATAATTTTGTACTACTTACGCTTTCATATACAACGTTTATTAATGCACTTACTTATATTACGTTGTAGTGGTTGGCTATTGAAATTATTTCTGTTCCATTTGTCATTTTAGGAATTGCCCGAGGCTTTTCTAGTTAGGAATGTGTTTGTTTTCGAACTGTTATGTAATGAAAACTGGTTGCTTGTTAGGATAAATTGACAGTTGTTTACAAACAACTAATGAACGAGTTATGACAGATTGCCCGCAGCTAAGCTACAACAGTCTCGTTGACATTCGTGACGTATGGTGTATGTTGTAAACGAGAAAAAAAATTGCATACGAGACCGTGTGCAGACGTCGACGTCGTGACGCTTATCAGCGTTTGTCACCCCGAAGCGGTGAGTTGACATGCAGCCGCGGTGACTTGTAATAACGCGGTAATATTATGTAGACAAGCGTTATACTTGCTCCCCCACTTCGACCAGTCTACACGCGAGCGGGGGTGACAGTACTAGGGTACTGGTGAGTCCACAAGTTATTTTTATACATTCCATTGATGTATTCCACGGCTGGATACAATTAATTTTATATGTGGAAGTGCTCACAGGAAGTGCGGCTTTAGCTTGTTTCAAATATCCAGATTGACAGCTGTCAGCGTATCCCACACGTGGAACTGTTTACTAAAATATTGCTTAATATTTTTCACAATTTAACCATATTTCTACTTGAAAAATGTTTTAATATACGAGAAAAAAGGTTTTCTGATGGAAGTATAATCAAAACATTATTTACGAAAAGAACAACACTTTTACCATAAGTAATCCGACCCAACCCCTATTTTGCATAAAAAAAATTAAAACGTTGCACAAATAAATATGTGCCTACCATTACTCTACTGGTACATTTTATTATTAATTACATGGAGACTGACGGCATGCGGCGTTATGGCGGTTGAAAAAATGCAAAGTATACCTACATTTAATTTCGACCCTCGTGGCTAGGGGGCCACCTACTAATTAATTAGATGCCCACCTGCCGTAAAGCACCCTGTATTGTGGTGAGTTCGTGTTTAAATAAATATCTATGATTGCCGACCGTTATTGGATTAATCGCTGTTTGTGTAAAATAAACTTTAAACACGTGTTATTTGAAATACATTTGAATTTAGCTGAACATTCAGAATTAATTAGATTATTCTATCTGACAGCCATTTGGTTGTAAATATGAAATGGCAAACAATTTTGCATCAGAGACGAATGGTAATTCAAGAGAATTTGAACGCTAAAATGTTTCTGAAACTTAAGAACAGCTTACAAGCAACAAGGGTAATAAAGAGTAGGTATTGAGTTCCAATTCACTCAAGTAGCAGCCCTGGTACACAAATAAAACAATGCATCATTGCATGTTGTCGCCTATTCCCGGGACGGTTGGCGGCTCTCGAGCGATATTTCCTTGAAAAATTGCCGCCGGCGTTCTCGCTACTCGCTGGATGGGCGAATTTGTAAGTAATATTTATGAGGGCACGAGGCGAAATAATGATATGTATATTATTTGGGCCTCAGCGCGGGCGCCGAGGGAGCGCGGTCTAACAGCAGCATTTGTCAATGCCGCCCAGGTGGGCCGCCCGTGATCCTGTTATTACTTTATTTTTTGGTCCATTTCAATAACCTACGCAGCTTCTTATAAATGCTCACGATCCTGCTGGCATTCGATTTTATAGACTCGTGTGTGGTCTCAGTTTGGCCCTCGGGGAACCTACGCATAATAATTATTTATCTACAGGACCTCTACAAAAATATAATGTACTAATATTACCTACAGGCCTATTCTGGCCTATCTACAAGGTACTTTAAACAATTTAAAAGCCATATTTCATTCTCATTAAGAATTCAAAAGGGTCGAGACTCGGGAGTTGAGACAAGTGGACATATCAATTATAAAAGTTGATATTTTCATCCACTTGCCCTCGCTCCCTTATTCCGACAATTTAATAAATGTCGGATAAGTGAGCATTAATATCCAACAGTCAATGACCGGATCATAACCAAAAATCTTCAGTAAGTCAGTGAGAGAGAAGGCTCACGGTGCGCGACGTGAAAAACGACGTCCATTAAGGAAGTGAATACATTTAAAATAATCGGCTTAGCCGTCCGACGTTGACGTATATTCGTACTTATCTCACGGAGATACCGGCACAGATATCTCGACTAATCCCTTACACAAACATCTGAAAAAGACTCGGCACTCCTTGTACGGTTGATCCGTAATTGAATGGGCCGCGAGTAGCTCTTTGACTTGAACAAAAGTGCCTAATAATTTATGCCTATAATCTGACGCGCGGTGCACTCTGTTCAACTCGTGTTCGTTTTTCGTATCGGACTTTATTTCCTTTGTGGGATTCAGATATTAACTGCGCTATGCCGGCGACAGTCACAATATTACCCGCATGCAGGTTCTTTATCCGATTCTTTAGTGGCTGTCACGCCCTCTAGCGCGGATATTTATGTGCTGTTGGATTAAGAAAATATCAACAGGAATTCGACTTAACCACTGAAAGGAAATGCAAAGTTACAAGGAAGATTAAATCGTAAAGATGTTTGTGTCAACAGAAATAGACTCGGTAGTCTAAATACAACTCATACCTTGGATCTTTAGAGTAATCAGGATGTCTCCATAAATTTTTAAGGACTTCCTTTGAGTGGCGCCGTGTTTACTTTGAAAACAAGGAAACTTTTAATGGAGTTACAATCCGTTGACCCTCAAACACGGTTTCTGGAAGTATGTTCCGACTTGTTATACTGCTTTGACGACTATCACCGTTACATTTATTAATTAGTTGTTGAAAAGTTGTTGAAACTGAAAGTTTGACTATCAAACACTAAGAAAATGTTATACGAACCAAACTTTTAACTCATAATCAGCCTACAACGTTCCCACGACACAGGCCTCCTCTCTGTGAGAGGGAGAGGGCCGTAGTCCACGCGGGCCCAGTGCGGGTTGGTAGACGACACAATATGTCTTCGAATTTTTGGTTCTAGAACATGTCGGTTTCCTCACGATGTTTTTCTTCACCGTTTTGAGAGCAGTGGTGATGAAAGTACCTGTCTGAGTTCGAACCTACGACCTACATCTCGCAAGTCGGGGCCGTCACCACTGGGCTACCACTGCTCCAACTTTTATCTAGCCAACCAATAAAGCTAGAACCATAATCTTCATTTATGCATTTCTCGTTGAATATCACACATCTAATTATTAGCGAACAGGCAGTTAGTACACCAATCAGAACATAATTATCGTCCTCACAGCTTCGAGCGCGACGCCGACGTCCAAACTACGTAGGACGACACACAATGCAAATTCCATTAATTAAAGCAATGTAACCTAAGTATATTACGGTGTTCATGTGGTACAAAATAGCAGACTCGTTGAATATTCCCCTGGCGTGCAATCAAACACGACTTATCGATTTCAGAGCTAAAACTGTAACCGTGTCGCCAATTATACATAACGAAGGAATACACAAGATCGTTACAGTTAACTCGATGATTTTTCATATTGTTGGTAGGCTTTTCCGGAACTCTAGTGATGTATCGTTTCGATTTTTTCTCGAATTACCTACGAGTAGATATTCTCGTATTTATGTTACGAATTCGGTAATGATCAATTTATCGAGTGCGGAATAAGCTTCTGTATCGTTTCCTGAAATTGCTCTACTTATTCCTTATTGGCCTATACTCCCTATACTCGATTTTTACGCATCAAAAAGTATTGTTAATATCAATATTACCCCGTTTTTGTGAGCACGTGAATATCGAAGTAACGATATCAATAACTAATTTGAACCTTCCACACAAAAACTGTCAAATAAAAAATGTATGAACAGTTGTCCAATTTTCGCATAAAGATATTAACAGAAATAACTTCGTGAAACCGTCAAACCTTAGGGAGTCTTATAAAAATAATGTAAAAGGTGAGTCCCCGTGACTCTTAACAAGTAGTGAAGTGGCTTCCATCGAAGCGACACGACGGGACATGAATTATTATGAGGAGGCGACTATCTGAACTTCAAGTAGTGTTCCGAAGCACATCTCGTCGCCCTACCAACGAGTGTGTACAAATAATTATGACAGTTCTCATAGGAATGGCGCTTGAAGCACCTGTCGAGTACCTCAGGAATTTATAGAGTTCATAATGAGACACACTATAAGAATTTATATAAGTTTATTAATGTGTTCTTGATGGCCGTGCCTCATCAGCACGAGGGGAATTTTTCATTTTAGTGTGAAAAGTTTTATTGGAGTAGAAAGTTTATATTGCGATACTAAAATGACAATGACTTAATACTTTGCTCACGTGTAATTATTACTAAAAATAAAAGTATATATTTAATTATTTATATCCACAAAGACGTTTCAAAGCGTCATTTCGTTGACGTCCATCTTGATGATCATTTCGGCGGCTTGATTAATGTTTATCGCGGTTAGCAGTCAATTAGACGCGCTCTCAACTCAAGTAGTTGCCGATGTACACAAATCGTTCAACAGCCGCACTTTCAAAGCGTCCCGTCGACGTCACAACATCATCCCTGCTCCCGCGCACTACATAACGCTTCCTCGGCGCCTGCACATGTAGTCATCTTTTAAAGCTCTCTTCCCGTCGCGTAGACTCTGACGAATTAAGTTATTAACGCTGCCAGCTGCCTCACACAAATCAAAGCTCCTACACCCGAACACTCCAAAAGCACGATCGTCACTCTTCATAGAGTTTACGACCGTTTTATGAGCCCTTTCATATTCAACTTTCAGTCGCAACGTTCTTAAGTGAGGACGAAGTGCGATTGTTTCTACGACAAAATAAATTAATGCGGGCGACTCGTAAACGTGTTTATTTTCCGCGCCGGCTCGCGATATCCTCGGTTATTGTTCTTTGAAGTCAGGCGAGAGCTCCATCGTTCGACACCTTTGATGTTCTCGATAGTGTTGACTACGTAATAAAGCTTCAAGTCAGATATTTCATAAATCATTTCCACATTTGTGGAGTCACGCGTAAGTTTGTTTAGGCGGCATTATTACTCGTCTAATGCGAAAATAGCTTTGATGTGCTCCTGTGGAAACGATAGCGGAATTACTGAGCCCGGGAATTGGGAAGGTTTCAGTACTTCGTCAGCAATAATTCCACTTAGCGGCGATGTATTTTGGGCAATATCTTCGGCCTGGCCTCGTCCTGTCATCGGGGTGTTGGAAACATCGTAAAACAGGGCGGTTATAAATTATGAACAGTTTCCACGCGAACGCCGTGTATTTGTCACCCCGGGCGAAGGTGGGTATTAAGATATTGCTTGGTATTCCTGCGGGTCTCATTACAGGCCGGGGCGGGGCCGACACCTCTAATATTTCATCCTTAGCAGGGGTGACGACGCTACTCGACGAAACAGCTTTTTCCAAAACGATACGCGAATATATTTGAGGGTTTTCTCATTTTCATAAAACGCTCTCGTTGAATGTGTTCCTTTTCGTACATTTGCTCTTAATTTCATTAGGAGCAAACGTTCCGTAGGAAAAAAACGGTGGAACGATTCGCTAAAAAGGTTGTTTTGATGGTAGTTACAATAAGGTAATTGGTGTACGGCTGCGAAACATTTTTATAGACCATCGAATCGGTCGTTTGGGGCTGCGCTAGGCCAATCATTGTCAATCTTTGCCGCCGGCCGAATTTAAATTCGGGATACAATGCTAATGGAACGAATTTAAGTATCACCCGGATAAATTGCTTCTCAAGATTTATAGAACAACAAACTGTCGAACGTGTGTATTTAAATTAAAAGCCAGCAATTTACAACCTTTTGTCACGTATCTTTAATGGTATTCGCGTTATTTTAATTGGCCATAAGCTAAACTAATATTTATAACTATTAATCATTGGAGCTATTATCGTATCAGCAGAAAAATGCCCGTGGTTCAATTAGATTTGTATAATTGCGACCGCGCCCGCTCGGCGGAGGCTCACAGATCAATTTACTCTTACAATGACCTTAATATGAAGTCATCTCGGCGCAGTGAATGGAGAGTAATAATTTTCATGTGAGTATTATAAAGAAATGCTATGTCGATGTTATCTCGAGCGCGAGTCGCGTGTGCGAGAGGAAACGAGACGCGACGTTATTAAAAAAGCACATGTGGCCCGAGATGCGTATCGCAGCGTCTGTTAATTACTTTTGACACGCAGCATATGATTCAATTATCATATGATTTATTCGGAGCGAAGGGTCGCGACTCGCGATGCGGCAGGTTCGCCGTCGCATCGCCTCGATTTATTTAAGCGTTAACTATCGTATTAATTTCCAAGGATCGCATTCCTGGAACAGATGGTAAATGGTAGCAAAATCAAGACGGTAGCCGATTTTTTTTTCGCTGTACAAATTCGTTAACACGCCAACTATTTGTGTGGGCCAGGACCAACGCGAAGGTATTCAGAAGATGCGAAATATTTAGACTAATATCCGTCCTCCGAAATGAGAATAATGTCATCGAATTGTTACGACTCCGACTCCGGCTTCTTGAACATTGATACCAATCTTCAACACCTATAACAACATAAATTCTGTGATTATCGCATGCCACATCTAGAAGTCCACGTAGTTCACATAAAAACAGCTTTAATTGCTTAACTCATCCGTCCCGTAACCACATAATTCACATTAAGCCGCTTTCACACTTGAAGATCGCATCGACATCAGACGCACGAAGCCACTCGGTAATAAATACTAATTACTAGTAAAATAACAAACGATAACATCGCGACCGAAATATTTAACATTATAATGCGGCATCGGTAAAAAGGCAGTCGTTACACATACACAGTAAATCTTGCGTGACGCGTAATGGTCTTATGGAGTTTATTTATCGTCGTCGGTCGTTTCGAGTGAACCGTTTAATAAATATTATCACACTTTAAGTCGTCAACAAACGTGAGAAGATAGCCGTTGACCCGGTTCGTGATATTTGTCTCATTTCGGGGATTAAAAGTGATCGCTGTTGAACGGCACCGCCTTCTGTTTGTCAATCCGTCTTTACAATAAACATTGGGGGTTGGTTTACGCGCGTCTTTCGTACGAACATCTCGTATAATTAGAGCCGGTTCTAAATGGCTTTGCTGTTCGAGTGTTCTCCAATGACAAAAGAGGACTTATAACAGCCTGTAAAGAAGGGATCTCTGCCTAATTCTGAAGGCGGTTCAATGACATCTTGAACGGTACTGCGTTTGTCGAAGGTAATGTTTTTTAAATTCGTATCCGGTGCTACTTAAAAGCTTTTTAAAGGTTTTAAAAGCAAAAAATAAAAAGACGAAACTGCACGTGGATTTTGAACAGAAAACGTAAGTGCACTCGATCGGAGCATTCATTCCAAATTAAATCTATCCGACCGGAAACACATGTCTCACTAGAAATCCGAAATGTCAAATAACATTATCGCGATGGTTCATGAAAAAGTATGAGCTACTGAATAAAAAATAAACAAGCGTATAAAAGAGTTTATTTCAGAAACAAACACATTTATAACAACACAACAATGAAGTAACAAAGTCGTTAGTAGGACAACATCTTGGCGGGGTTCCCACATTTGCCACCACATGGCTCGCATTGAAACATATCTCCTACACTGCAGCCTACTTTCAATAAATCCGGATTATCATTTATTTAAGCATACCCAGGCACGAACACCACCTAATGGACTTTAAAAATGTTTTATATTACATTGTCACAAGGTTTATAATACATTAAATGCCGGTAACAAATGTGCAACCGTGGCTGGGTACCGTGCTTTCAGCCCGTAGGAAGTGCGTGTTATTGCAGCTTATGTTTCGTAGTCGCCCGCTGAGATATTCGAAGCACCCGTCCGTTTTTTGTGACAGACCAACCGAGTGCCATAAATAATAGGTAGGGGTTCCCGAACCAAAGAGCTTTGTAATAAATTCGATGCTCTTTTTGGTAGCAAAGGAACGGGCCACGATTGAATTATGGTGATGCGTTAAGCCAGCAAACTCGGCTGGAATTCCACGTTTTTATTTCCTTTACATTTGGCGCTAAGCCTCGCTCGCTGCAGTCGTGTCATTACATTCATATTCTTCGAAGTCTCTTCTTTGTTCAGTCAATACAATAAGTTTATTTTGCTACACACTCACTCATCCTGTGCGGAGTCCCGGATCAAGTTACTACTCCCGACTCGGGACCATTTGAAAAAGACAACACACAGATGGTACCTACATCCGTATTAGCTTTCTCTTAAAACAGAAGACATTTAAATCACATGAGACCGTCGATATTTCCTTCCCTTAGTAAAACAAAGGCATTTTGTCTGAGCGGTCCGTTCTAAACTAAGATAGATTAGTGTTAGTCGCCGTGGACGACGCGACACGACACGACCGACTTGGACCATGTCGGAGATTTATTCTGTTTACTTGCCTTCAACTATTAAAGTCAACTTAAGTTGATTCAAGCTCGTGGAATATTATATTTTCTAAAAACACATTGAATAAATTAAGCAACCATGATCTTAGAGATACGGCTACAGAGATGCGCTTTGGGAAACATATCTCTTTAAGAAATTTTACGCCTGGTCGACGCATTTCCGACTGAATTATGAAATCCGTGATATATGTATCAGAGATATTTAAACGACCTTTCACTTTAAGATAGCTGTCAGTGTTTGAGTTGTGTTTGTCGTCGGAGAGCTGGGATAGTGTTACAACTGTGGAGCTGGTGGCGGCCGGCGAGCGGGCCGCGTCAGGCCGCACCGGCCGCACGTCGCGAGTGCCTCTCAAGTTACCCCCGGATAAGTCAATCATTGGAACGTCCACATTTACCCAAAATAAAACACCGTCGAATGTTACGTGTGGCGCTCGGCGGTATAATGCGGAGTGACAGCCGACATGTTCTGTGCGAGAAAATAAAAATGATGGCGCGCAGACCTAAATAGATCACTATTCGTGCTTTAGCTAAACGCTTTTGTCTATTTTATGACCGGCGTCGCATCTCTCTGTTTTCCTTTTATTTTCGTGAAACGTATTAGTTTTTCCGACGACTATTTCGTGTCTCACGGAAATTGTTCTGTCACACATGTTTGCAATGAAACGAGCGTCGCCCTTTATTAAAACGAGCGTTCGTACTTAACAGTTAAACTGTGGAAAAGGAAGTAATTGGACAAGTGTTAGCGTAGTCGAAACCGGCGGCGAGGTCCAATTTCCTGCTCCAGCCGCAGTCTTCGACGAGCAAATAGCTCTTTGCAAATCAAACAAGGGACCGTCTGGCGAATCCACATATCAACTTCGCATTGTTTCTCTCCCATCATTCGGGCTAACCAGAGGCGTTTTCGATTATCCGCCCTCCGGAGAACAAAGCCTGTGACCGCAGAACCAAGTCAATTACATAGTTCAACAACTCAGCCCTTATAACTTTCATGGGCCACCACCGGAATACAGAAAAGGGTATCTGTTTTCAATACACTGGCCGAGCGATGCGATTGACCCTTTCGAGTGTCCGCATTGACTTTTAAATTACTAATCCCGCGGGGGCAAATAGAAAAAGCGCCTCCGGGTTCGCTTGTTTACACGGTCGAGTGTACTTGCATATCTTCATTAGCTGCTGTAACTCCGCGCGCCTGCTTGCTCAACACTCGTCCGCTCGACCGACTTCTACCTGGGAACTCTCATTACGATTCTTTCATTTCTAAACGCCACTCGAATTTTGATGACACCACACAATTGATGGCTTTTCACGTGAATAAATTACCTTATCACCATTAAATTACATAAACAGCGCATCACGCATACATATGCGCACTAATTTGATGTGTATCTTAACAAAACACACGCATAATGAATTTAACATTCTTTCACATCGTTCGAGTTCGGGTGTATGGTGCATAACTCGTTTTCCGGAAATAATTTAACTTGCCAACCGCCATTTTAGATACATATAGAATAGGGAATGCCTTAGGGACTTATTAATGTTTATCTAAACATCAGAATAAGAATGCGTCGGACGGGAGAGTGAGCGGTGCCCGCCCGTGGGGAGCCAGCCAAGCGCGCCCATTCTGACTACTGCCTGTATAGATGGTACCGCTTTTTTCTACGTCAGATACAAACATTCTACCCTTTCAACCCGAATGAATTACTTAATTTTTCTATATTGGGTCTGTGCCCAACGATACTCGATGTCGAAATAAATTAGCGTTATCCATTGTTATACGCTATAAAGGAAGCGATGCTGTGAATTGGATTTGAGTGGTTATGCGGTTGCTGAACACAGGGTGGTATTATTATTCGGGCAAACATTTACTAATAGCCAAATGCTTTAAATATAAATCAGAATAATTGGGCTTTCTACCGTGAAAACGACTATTCGTTTTAATGATAGCAATAAGAGAAATTGGGAAAGAAGCATTAGACAAAGGCGGGCGAGGTTAATCACCGTTAATGAAGAGCATCATATCAATTAGAAATTTTATATTGTACTGATGCAATAGCGGCATATGATCTGAATACAACATTAATATTATTAATGCGAGCGGTACCATCTAGTGTAACGCGAGCCTGCCGCTCAAATGTGTTCTCTTTCGCTCCACTGCTTATTAATGAGATGAAATTGTTAATAACGACTACGGACATAAAGTAAAAAATAACGATTAACTGTGTTAAACTAGCGTAACCGATCGGAATTCGGCGCGCCAGTTTTGGTCCGCCATTGTACTCCGAATAATAGAAGTGTTTATGTTTGGGTAGATTTTTTTGGCCGAAAAAAAAGTTTAATAATCACTACGTCTACCTGACTGCTTAGACCATCCATCACGCGATATAACGAGAAATATTGTCCGTTTTATTATCCTTCTTGGAAGATTCATCTTCCTGCGAAACGGAGGCTCGACTCTTTATTTGCAAACATTGTAAGGCTAAATTAATGGAATTGACTTGTCAGGTTTTTTTAATATTTTGGACACATAAATAAGCTGACATGACATGTGATATATTTATTAAAAATTTATGAAGGTAACGTCCTACTCGTGTTCACGTGACCATGAATAAAATACTTTTTACACTGTCATAAAATGTATGAACTCATCGCCGCGTGCCGCTTCAAAATCAGGAACAAAGCACGCGACAACGGAAATTTCACTATACGTTTTTTAAATGAAAATTGTTAACCTTTATGGGATAAGGGAATAAGGTTGATAATTGAACGTTATGATGCAGACGTGTGCATATAATGTTTGGAAGTCCAATATGCAGATTAGTAGAGGGATAGTTGTCCGCGCCGCCCAACGCGCAACGTTTCGATTCACGGAACACACGTGGGCCCTTTGAAATTATCATTGTTTAACTTGTACACTCGCCGAGATCAATGTACAACGGATAAACCGACGCTAACATTTACTTTATTAACATAAAGATTTACATCGCATAAATTTAAGAGTACACGCAGTGAATTTATCAATTTAAATATCGTTTATAGTGTTCAAAATTATATTGGAATTAATCCGGGACAGTTTATTTATCGTAAATCGCCATTATACAGAAACGTGACTTTCGTTCACTTTTTATTTTGTTACAATTCGCTCATAATAGTTTTGAACTTTGTACTTCTTTTCATTTTGTGAACTTTGCCAGTGTCTGGCGCTAGTTGTAATGAGTTGTTTTATTTCTCTTGGGCGCAAAACAAATGAATGCTGCTACTAAACTTATACAGTGCAATCTTCCAATTGGATTTGAAACTTTTAGAGGTATACTAAAACAATACGTATTCCCCAGTCATTATGCTCGTAAACTTAACGAAGTTTGATGGGATCTAATCAAAGTCTTACTCTTTCGCGAAGTCGCTCCAAAAACTCATAATAGAACTACTTACTTTAAAGCATGACAAAAGATTGGCTACAGAAGGCTACATATACAACCTTGGGCAATAGAATACCAGGTTATATAAAAAATGTCACTAAAGTAACAATACAGGGTGTATCAGAAAAGTGTGGTCAAATTTAAGGGTGTATACAGACCAGCAAACTGAACAACTTTTCCATGGGACCAACAATGTAATCGCGAAAAAATTCTCAACTGTCCCGTACAAAGCTTCTAATGTTTTAGTTAAACTTTGATGGTAATATTTTAAAGCGTGTACGCCTATTTTCTATTAATTTCTGTTACCCTGGTACCTACTGTTCAAAACAAAAAATTATTCAATGTCAAAACCTGTATTTTAAATGTTTTACCATATTGAGCTAAGTATGTGTAGTAGCACCTAGTTCCATTTCATTTCTGCTTTCCTGGTAGTTTTAATAATTTTTATTTTAATAATTAATAAATAAACAATTAGGACAGTTGACTTTTAAAATTTCTATTGATATCATTTATTTATTACGAATCCTTCATGCTCTTCTCTATGCTTCATCGTTGGTGCGTTTCGAGGAATAAAATTATAATATTTTTAGTTTGTTAGCCTTTAACTGAATTAACCTGAATGGTTTGCATTTCGAAAAATTATTTTGGTGCGCTTCATTTGGTGCGTTTCAAAGTTAGTGCGCTTCGAGGAATACCCTTCAATACCTACTCAACCTAAATGTATCGGACGGTCTAAATGTATTCTCGATTAGGATGTTACTCCCATGAAAAAAGTTGTTCAATTTGATGGTCCACACCCTTTTTGACCACACTTTTCTGATACATCCTATCCTAGTATAAACCTTCAACTGTCATTAACGAGACACAATATAATTCCAATTGTTATAGCCTTTTAAAGGCCATTCGACAGATGATCGGATAGCCAAAGAGATTCTTTTAATTCGAAGAAAAGTAAAAAAGTGTGATCTTAACCCAACTTTTGCTGCCAAGGTAAGTGCACTAGATAGCCATAAGTCGACAAGAATATACACAATAATGCTAAGTAAGCACGCTTATGTTAAGTAGGCATAATAAACTTGACTGTATAAACAAGTTGAACAAGATTCTTATCGCGGGCAAAGTGCCAGATTCAAATGAAATTTTTAACTCTAAACAGTGAGTGCCAAATAAATGTGTGGGTACATACAAACAAGTGGTTTATGCTAATATGAAAGGCTTTTATAGAGCTTCAAGAGTGTTTTATTTAGTAATTTAGTGTTTGACATAAATATGTGAAGTGACAATAACCAAACAGCTGAAGCTTTGACTCGCAATCAAATATAACTGTACGTACAGATTCGATTCAGGTTAAAAACCATAGTCTGAATAGAGATGCCGCGAATACTCGCTATTATTCGGTATTAATCGACATTGTTTGTTTTTCGGCGAATATTATTCGGCATTCGGCGAATAGTTGTCTAAATAATAATATTTTTTTAATGAACATAAAAAGCAAAACACACTTAGTATTATTATCATTAATATAAAATGTCATGTTGAAGTTAATTAGTTAGGCTTTTTAATTAATAATTTAAAATTTAAAGTCCAAAAGGGGCAGATTGGGATCAAGTCGATAGCTCTTCTTTCATAAATCAAATCTCCTTCAGAAAATAATAATAAATGTATTATTAATAAATGATATATTTGAGAAAAATCTGCTTTTTTATATTCCTTTTTTATGTTGAGTAATAATGGCGCCATATAGGGAATGGCGATTAATCGGTATTCAACTATTCGCTATATCAACTATTCGCGACATCTCTAGTACTGAATAAGTGAACAACGTACCTATATTGAATGTAAATAATTATGACACCCTTATTAAAAAAGCCAATAATGAAATGAAATAAATAAATCCTCTCATACAAACTGTTGGTAGAGCGATGATTCCCATAAACTTATCAGACAATAGGCCAGAAAACGCTGAGAACAGTTTCTTTCAACAACACATTGTCCTGATATAATTTACAAAAGCTTTTCATTCCTTTCAATTAAACCAACAGCTTGTAAGAATCAACACCCATGTATAAAGTGTATTACATTAACTTTAAAATAAATGTGCATATCATTAGAGCAGCAAGAGATACGGCGGTGTGTGGTCCTGCTAAAGTATTCCACAAACACTCCTCCCTTTTTCAATCGAAACCATTTTATTCCTATTAAATCAATGGCCTACAAGATTCAACGTGTGTGGAGCATTTAAGTCATTAGGGTCGTTAGCAGAAGGCTTCAAATTCGGTACGGTGCCTTTAATTAATTAATAGCTATTACCCAAATGATAGTTATTATCCAGATTGAAGGACAGCCGTTCCTAACCCAATGGTGTTATAATACGACCATTTCGATTAAAACCCACAAAGTTTTTAGTTTCGTCATCCACTTTAGATTATACCATTTATCATAGTTTCTGGTAGTGTGTTTAGATTTTAGGCTATGCTTTCTACATTCAATTCAATTGAATATCTAATTAGAACTGGTATATTTAGCAAAAGTATCTCGAAGCGGAATAGATTATGCGAAAGAAAAATAAAGAGTAATAAAACCGGTATTCATCCTGCGAACTGTTTGAACGCCGGGAAATTAGCAAAAATTACTAGCTACATCAAGCTTTCATGAATTTTCTTATTCTCTTCCTTCCATCTCTTTCTTTTCCAGGCTAATGGTGGTGTGTAAAAGAGATAGTATTACAAAATACACTCAATGTCTCGAAGTTTTGTTCGTAACAACGCCTCCGCATTTCCGCTCGTCTCAATGTTGGCTGGTGATTTAAATTCATTTGTTTTTCTTTGAAGCATGTTAACAATAAAGGTTAGTACATCGTGAGGCGATGACTCGGCGCAATCAAATGGATCTTTTACACGATTACAATGACTTTTGTTTGTTTTTTCTTTTTTGTACACTTGGAGTACAAGAATGTCTTTCTCCTACCCACCAAAAGCGCTCACAGGAAGGTAGTAATAATCTCGTAATGAGAAACCTTTATTTTAGACTAATGAGGTCTTCAGCTTTTTACTTCAGAAGTCTTTTTTCAAAGGAATTATTATGAAGCGGAGGAAACTTTCTTCAAAGTTATACTTATCTGGATCCTCCAAAGGATTTATACACAAAGAGAACTTCAGAAGCGTTTCCATTTTCCACTGTATTCAAAATACCTTTTCTAATTGAAAATTAATTAGAATACATTACTAACACGAGTTAGAAAGTTACCACATAAGACGGAGTAATATACAATGTATTATAGATGGTATCAAGTTAAGTAACGAACTATGCTAATGCGTGTATAATGGGCTGGAAAACAATACTCGAGCACACTTAATAGAATTCCTAAGTAATATCAGGCGGAGTTCCATCAATCATCCGAGATATCCGATATGATCTTATCTGAAATGAAACTCATCATTTATGGATCTGTCCGTCGGCACTGTCCGAATGTTATTAATAGATTTCTATCTCGTCATCAACTGAATCTGGTAACGGTAATCCCGGTCATTTTGTCGATCTGTCGGTCTGCTGCTATCGGTAACAAATTATTGCTCTTAGTCATTGCTACGCTTCGATAGTCGTATGTGGAGCGATCAATGTTGTCGGCAAACAAAAATATTGACATTCTATCCACTATCCAACTTTCCGAAGCGACAAAATTGAAAATACGGCGTTTCCAAAATTGAATCAATGATATTCAAAAGCTATATAGTTTTATATGACGTCTCTAATCTTTAGGCATTTGTATTACTTTAATTTTATTATACGTTCGTCAATTTACTCTTAATAAAGATTATCTTAATGTCAAAGCTCTTTTGACCTGGCACTCAAATATTCGAAGAATATCGTAATAACGCGTAACACAGTCACGGGACAATGTAAACTATTAATAATTTATCAATAAAATAACTATAAAACTTATTAAGCATAAAATATTTTATCTAAAAAAATGATAAAGTAGCCAGGTATACTTTTAGATAACAAAATAGCGGTTTAATAGGATAAGCGTAAGGTAATTTGAGCTTTGGTCCTAAGTGGCGCGGTTGTAAACCAGTAAAATGTTACGACGGTGCATTAACGGCTAATAATTCGTCTAGTGACGATTTCGAAACGTCAGTATCCGGACATTCCGTGAGATGTAAGATTAGTGTTACTGACAGCGACGATAACTTAAAAACTTTTTTCTTGTATTACTATTATCGCGAGTACCGTCTTGATGGGAGCGTTAGATAAAAAGAAATCTTGTCAATATCATTATACGTGCACCAAGGCTTACTTAACAAGATAGTATGTTCGTATACGATAATGGTTTTGTTTTATTAGTTCTATATGTCTTACATGAGTATCTCGTGTCTCTTATTGATTAGATGCTTGGATACTTGTTCTGCTTAATAGCGTCATCAGAATTTATTGGATTTATTGTGTAATCATGGGTTTGGAGACTTTCTTTATTGTTTACTTTCTATTTTTCTCCTACCCGTGGTTACAGTAATTTCTGTGTGTTCTTTTTATTAAGTTTATTACACGGTTAATTCCCTGAATCAGTTTTGAAGTAGGATGCCAGAGAGGCAGCGCGGCATTTGAAAAAAAACTGTATTTTTGTCCAGAATAGTTGAAAATTAATACAGGAGGTATTTTTTTACCCCGGAAAAGCTGAAACTTAATACATGGCTGGAGCCTCGGGACGCTGTTGGTTTTTCATAGACATTTAAATAATTAAATATAGAAATAAGTAGAACCTTTGTATTAATTTCGTATATGTATATATTTTACTGTGTATAAATAAATAAATAATAAAATATAAACCGTTTGAATTGTCCACATAAATTAGGACGTCCCATTACAATATTTGTGCAGTTAATGTCATAAAAAACTATGAGGGTACGTTATCAACCCCTACATCTCAATACGTAGAATTCCCTATTCATGTCGTTTAAAAATACTATTAAATACAAACTGCCGTACTGGGAGCAATAATGACATCCAACTGCAGATCCCCTATTCGTGCAACGTCAGAAGGACCAAGCTCCTAACGGTGCGCAAAAAAGGACTATTGTTTGTCTAATATGTCCAGTCATTACTCTCTATTGTAAATTAAACTAAACTTTTAGGGGTTTTCAGATACAATAATAGAACTTTAATATATTGTCAAACTGGAGGCGGTTCATTTCGCAACTTTGACAAATGATTAATCTTTCGTAAACTATGTAGTAGTAAAATTCGAATAGTAGCTTATATTGCTATTTAAAAAATTATATCTTTAAGACCAGTGCCTACAGGGCATTCTGAATACAAAAACTATAAAATAAATAAAAAAACAAATTTTACAGTATTATTTATTTATATTCTTATGCATTATTGTACACCACAAAAATACATAACAAAAAAGATAAATTTGATACTATAAAATATACAATGTATATTTTAAAGTATCAAAAGCGGCCTTATCGCTTTCCGCGATCTCTTCCAGGCATCCTTAAAATGGACAGTGATCTGCCTGGACATAAAATGGGGCTGTCGTTGGTGTATTTGCACTATAAGTATAAGCATAAGTATACAATATAATACTGGAATATATACACAGATAAATACACATTATCTTAAATAATAGATACATACTAAATATATAAGCAATGAAAATAAGTGAAGACTATAAATAATGACGACTGTTATATATTTTTAAAGAACCAATAACATTGATCAATTCAGCGAGTACCTATTCCCAAACATGATTTATTATGCAGAGTGTGTTGTAAAGTTTCTAAATTTAAACTATTTAGAAACTTTGAAACCAATTTAAGTAAGTTTTACAGAAGCAAAAGTTCTTCAGAAATGTCAAGGGCTCGCCACTCGCCTGTCATACCAATCAAGGGCCTGGCGTTCGAAATAAACAAACTATCATTATAATAACAATTCCCGAGTAGTTCTCATGAGTTGTCACACGTTTATCCCCAGGCAATTTACATAACACCTCACCGCATCATACTGGACTGCCCATATTAATAGGTTTACACAGTCAAATGCACCCTATTGAGCATTCTCAAACACGCCTTGCGGACTAACGCTTATACAAATATATTCAGCAGGTGTTCACGTATTTACATACAATTTACGAAGGCACACACACGATAAGTTGGTATTTAGCATTAGATCCGGTGCGATCGGTTGCAGGCTTTTGTTGTATTATAATGACTGTAAACCTGCGGGTAATGTGAGCGTGCATTACGAGGACCAGTCTACCGCACAGAACGTAGATATTTGCATGATGTTCTGGCCACGCATACTGTAGAATAGATTTTAACAACAACCTGTATTCATATTTTACAAAACAACCGCCTTTGTAGTCTAGTGGTTAGACAACCTGTCTCAGACCCAGAGGTCCTGGGTTCGATTCCCAGTGAGGCAAAATTTCCTGCTCGGTTTGGTTGGTGGTAAAGCTTGTTCTAAGACTGCCTGCTAGCTACCTCCATCTAATCTAAGTCGGTCGCCATAACAACAATGTTAACAGCATTATTGTGTTTTGGCAGTTAGAGGTAAGATAGCCAGTTCCTCTGTGGTTGAGCATCCCGGGTGAAGCACGCTTCCACCTTCGGCCTGATCATCATTTACCATCAGGTATAATGCAGGCCAATAAAAAAAAAAACCTTCGGGCAGTCTTTAGAGACTGAGTCTTGAGAGTCTTTAGAGACTGCCGATAGAAGTGAAAACTAAGTAACTTTTTGATACAACGTAACACCATCTAACGAAAATGTCAGGAATTTATGTGGCTTGCTGTCAGTACAAGAACGAAAGCTGTACCTCCATCAAAAAGTTTCCAAAAACAATAAAACAGAGTGCGCTATCAACAACATTTCTACTCTCCCTCCGTCTTACGAATTTTCGATCAGGTCACGTGTCCTGATGCGAGATTAACAGTTTTTACCCATCCCAGAAAAGTGCACAACGCCGCTAAAGAAGTTTTCACTTCAAAAAACATCTATGATGAATTTTAATTTGATTCATACCGTTAAGTAACCTCACTAAAAAACAAAAAACTAAACCTCAGTTAAAGTAGATCAAATACTACAAAAACGCAAAATAAAACATTCAAGAAAAATTCTACACGTTGACAACGAATTACCATAAAACCTTGTTTAAAGGGCAGACAAAAGCGAGTAGTTAAAATAAATTGTCTAAATGGAGTCTACATTCGTATTCAAGTACATTAACGTACATATTTTAAGACTACTTTGCGAAAAATCTAAAACCTTCATTTTATATTCCGTGCCTCCTATTCAAATACACGCATAGAACTCGGAAGATGTTTTATTTCGCTCCGAAACTGTATTTGAAAGATAAAGTAGGATAAAAATATGAGTTACCTATTTACTTGAAGACGATTTATAAAAGAAGGCTTATTCTTCTGTGGGCTGAAGGCAAAAGTACGGTGACTATACATCTTTTCTTTTATTTTACACGAGAAAAAGATTAACTGGAATGTATTTTTCAGCACTTTGGGTTACATATATAATATACTCTAATGGTCAATGATGGATGATACAACACCAATCACATAGCAAAAGCTTCACTTTCAAACCCAGTTAATTACCTTACATCATTATCAACCAAACCCATCATATTTAAAAACAAATTGTATTTTCACGAAAGCACTACATTTCACTACAAGTTCGACAATTTGCATGAACATCACTAATCGGTGAACGATGCAGGAAAACCTACACAAACAAAGCATAACTATGGTCTACTAACATGAAAGTAGTGTTTGTTTAGCACTTGTAACTTATATAATTTATGTTCTATTAAAAATACTAGGTACTAAAGACACAAAACAAATCCCAGCATAAAAAATTTAAGCTCTGTTTTTGCTTTAAAATATTATAGAATAGATAGATAAACCAAGATACAAAACTAACTATAATAATGTGCAAAAGCTATATGCTCTACCTCTATTTTCAAACACACTTAATCAACTTACATCATTATCAACCCAACCCATCATATTCCAAAACAAATCGCCTCTTCAACTCTTCACGAAAGCACTACATTTCACCACAAGTTCGACAATTTGCATGAACATCACTAATCGGTGAAGTGAACGATGCAGGAAAAGCTAGATTAACAAAGCATAACTATGGACTAACTCACATGAAATTAGTGTTTGTTTAGCACTTGTAACTTATATAATTTATGTTCTATTGAAAATACTACTAAAGACACAAAACAAATCCCAGCATAAAAACTTTAAGCTCTGTATTTGCTTTCAAATATTATAGAATAGATAGATAAACCAAGATACAAAACTAATTATAATAATGTGCAAAAGCTCTACCTCTACTTTCAAACACACTTAATTAACTTACATCATTATCAACCCAACCCATCAAAACAAATCGCCTCTTCAACTCTTCACGAAGGCACTACATTTCACTACAAGTTCGACAATTTGCATGAACATCACTAATCGGTGAAGTGAACGATGCAGGAAACGTTAGACAAACAAAGCACAATGAATTGTGGGCCACCCTCAGACGATGCCGCCCGCGAGCGATCGTGACGGTAACTGCCTACTGCATCAGGGTTTGAGGTGTGGTGTTAGTGCTAGAAGGTAGCGGGGAAAGGGTTGAAGCGAGTTTCCTGAAGATGATAGAAGGAAGTTCTGGTTTGTTTGAAGAAAGTTCAATTCAAGTGTTAAAGTGAAGTTTGTACAAATTTTATTTGAAATAATAAATAAAACAGTTTTCAGCCTTTTCAGAGCTTAATTCAGTCTTACCAAGGGGTATTGCGTCACTCAGTAACTGGGCTGTAGGGGTCAGTTGCTTAAATTTTCTTTAATTTCATTACAGAAGAGAAAAAAAAAGAGGGATGAAGAGACATAATTATTTTCAGGTCTTTTTTGAGCTATTTATTCGTGCTTTGCTTCGTAAGTTCAATTTTAAAACTGATGACCGCCTTTACACGATTTTTCTGCAGTTACTAAACAAGGTAATCTTGATAGCGGACTAATCAACGTCAAACACTTTATTATATTAGTAAAATAAATTTACCTTTAACGTAAAGTTGAGCTAAGTTAGAACAAATTGAAAGTAATTACTTCATACTTAACAATAATACCAGAGGTACTTAGCCATCGCTTCAACCGAGACCGTACTCGGGGCATTGTACTTTTATGAATGATTATGAAATTACGGAATACGACAGATGAATAGACAGAAGATGAAGTGAAATTACATAATATAAGATATCAATGAAGAGTTATTTATTACAGTAGTATTTTAACCGACTATCTTGTCGGTCTAGTGGTCGTAAGCTTTACTGCTGGACATGAGGTCCTACTATTCACGTATTTTTGTTCAAGAACTTCTCAGTAGCAGCCCGGAGTCTGGATTTGTGCCCATCATCATCATCATCATATCAGCCGAAAGACGTCCACTGCTGGACATAGGCCTCCCCCAAGCACCGCCACTTCGACCGATTCTGTGCTTCCCGCATCCACCGAACTCCTGCGGCCTTTACTAATTTATCGGTCCATCGGATTTGTGCCCGGTTGATGGTAATTAGATTCACCCATTACATGGTACTTTTATATACATAATATCGGGCGAAATGTTGACGTCTAAGTACACCTCTGCGTAACATATCATTGAAGAGAATACAGTCGTGGTGTTATGTTATTTTAAGCGACATATTGTATTCAAAATATGTAAATAATAAAATAAAAACAACCAAAAATATAAATGCAGAAAAAAAAAAGTTAGTAGTGCTCAATAATTATGTTAATCATTTGTTTTTATTTACAGAACCGTGACGACTTTAAAACTAAGCATAGATCGGTAATAAAATCCCAATAACCAATTTTATACTCTTCAATGTTTATCTCACATCAGATCATGTTCTTATCAGAGATCAAGCTTAAACTTAGTGGTTTTCAATAAAAAATTAAGTAGGTAATAAAAGAGGTGCGTATTTCGTAAATTCTAATATTATACGGGAATATGTTATGCGTAATATGTAGGTTAAGGGGGATTGTAAATTAATATTAACGTTGGCAAACATTTGCCGACTCTGTGGCTCACATCAACTCACATGTTAGCAATCAACTCCCTGTAGCACCCTGTAAAGATGTGCCCGGGGCGGTGTCGCGGTTTGCGATTCGCGAACCGCGAATCGCTGTCACTTGGGACTCGACTCTCACTCACGTAAAGTTTTATACCCACCCGCTGATATCTCGTCCGATGTGCAAGGAATATCAATAAGAGGCGCAAACTATAAATGAAATACCGCACAAAGCGAATTGTTTGATTTCCATGTTGTTTTAAGAAATGGCTTCTATCAATATCTGATACGGCATTATACGGTTTTGTTGTTCTCTTGTTTATACGAAACCCAATATTAATATTCGAAGAGTTTTCATAGTTGAAAAAATATTTCAAAGTAAGTTACTGTACTTATACATAATTAGTATACAGTATCCACTAGATAACTTAACTTCACCAACAAAAATAACGATGGACTTTGCGTTGGCGTTAATAAATTTCATTATCGTGGTTATTAGCTTTATTATTGCGGGGAGGACGCCTTTATTGTGCTGTAAATATTTTATTCGACGATAAGAGCTATCCATAGATAAAGCAAATTGATCGGGGAATAGACACTAGAGTTTTGGAGAGTTTACGAGATAGGTGGGCGGGTTTAATTGATACTATGAGATTGTGCACACGACGCCATACATAAATTAATATTTAACGTGCCTGTTTAGCGGCCTAATGCATAATTATACAGATAAGCTCTGGAGCGCGTCGGTCACAATGAAAAGTTATACATAATAACGACTAATTTGAATCGACTATGTGCACTCGATCTATGTACGTATTAATGTGTAGAGTTACGACACACCAAAGCGTAAGCAAACAATATCAAATATCCAATATTGTCTTGAACATGTTCGAGAAACGTAAAGCACCAAAATCAATATTGTAGTTATGTTTAACTAACTGAGTCTGTAGGTAATTCCGTCGGTTTTACCTCTACATTAGTCCTATCACGACGCAGCTCGGGGCGCTTTCCGCAACTTCGCTATACTCATAAAACATAATTATAAAGACTCGAGCCCATATTTCCCTTTATCTAAACATTAAGTATTCCCCTTCACTCGAAAGTACACACAACGCACGCGTCATTTTATTAAGATTTAATTAACATTCTGTTACGGGTGCGTTATTCGCTCGTGCGTGCGATTACGTACAATCCCGCGATATTTACACTAACCCGCTCCATATTGCACGATAATAGAAAGCCGTATTAAATGTGCCTTAACTCTAATAGTAGGTTATCGAGAATCTTATGTTTTATTCAGTAGAGCTTAGTGGCGGGTGCGCCGGGCCGCGCGTGCCTGCAAGGATTTTTCTTAATGTTAATATCCTACACTGTATTTCAATATGAAAATCGGCTAGAATTAAGCACAGCGGGATGCCAGCCGCCACTGTTGAAACAAAATTATTAAAGTGTCTGATGTTGATTAATTAATCGTGGAATTGATTTCGGGTGCCTTTGCTCGGCTCACCTCTAGTAACTTCAATTTATTTGTGATTTTCTGTGTAATGGGCACACTTAACTAAATAAAATATTGTTCGTAATAATATTTTAGGTAATTTGATAAAGTTTCCAAATTGCTCGGCGAGGTCTAATAAATTGTTGGTAAATTAAATTATATTTAGCTAGACAACGAGTTAAATGTAAACGGATAGTTCTGATTGAAGCTTGGTCAATTAAAAACATTATCAATGTTTTTTTCTTAAATAAATAATAATTAAATAGAAACTAGTCTACTTAATCTATACTCAACATATCGGAATTCAATTTTGATACATCACCAAGCAACCGCTTGGTTGAAGGAAGGTTGGTTGGTGAAGAGTTGACCAACCGGTCAACTCTTCACGTGACCAAAGGGCTTGACTTTTTTTTAGGCCAATGAATTAGCATTGCCATCCAACGTGGCAAAGCTGCCACCCTTTTAGGCACTTTTCTCACTGACAGCGAATCAATGAACTAATTTTTTGATGACCAATGAGCTGCTCTTGCTCTTTTTTTAACATACTTGTAACTACATAATATAAATATTTTACTGTTAGATTGTTTATTGCATTTAAATACAAAAGAAATAAAGATTAATAGTAACTTATTCTTAAGTAAATTAATAAATAATTAATTAATTAATCTACATTATTTGAAAACACTGCATAAAACAAAAGGCAAGTCTAATATGAGCTAAGTATGAACACATAATCTAAATCAGGGTTAGTTTAACATTGTCGAACCGAATATTATCGAAAATACTGAACAGTTCCACGAACGTAAAATAGCTGCGGTTTATAACACCAAACTAGATATATCAGTTTAGCGAGAGCACGCTAAAACCATTTAATTACTTAACATTATGTGCGATAAGCGTAACCGAATATGTACAAATTAAAAATAATGATCGTCTGTATTTCAGTAACATTTTTGTGGAATTCGGTGTTACAAAAGGACGGTCGGGGCCGGTTCGAATCGATGCTCGCTTGACGGGCAGCTGCAGAATGAAATTATGAGCATTTTTATTTCCCGGCGCGCCTCGGACTTCACCTGCCTGCCTCGGCCGCGATTGACACCTACCCTATTATACTCCACGATCCTTACGCACACAAAAAATAACAACAATAGCGTCGATCGCAGACGCATGAGAACTTATTATTAGCCCTTTATAAGATAGGCCATTCATTTTTACATCTTCATACAATCCTGACCATTAGCCGAGGCGTGTGGGCAGTGGGCTCGAAGCTAAATAAAACTATTGTTACGCCAAGCAAACCCAAGTGAACATCTTCATAAGACGACATCTCACTCTATTGTTACGAAAGGTTGAGTTCCAGTCGACGCCGCGACGGGACGATATTTTAGAAGGGAATTTATTGCCAATTTCAGAAAATGTTTACCGAAAAGTGACTGAATGGTAGGCGAGTGAATTACTTATTGTAATGAAATAAAGGAGGGCCAGATTGAAAGCGTCCGATGAAAGCCGACGTCGTCGCCGGCCCGAATACTGTTTGATGATAATGATTTATGGCGACAGTAGAACGACACGATTTTAGCGCGTTAATGCCGAGAAAGATAAATGTTTCGTCTTTGTGGAGCTGTGAAAAATAAATGTTTTCATTATTAAGTCACAATGGGTAGGTGACGAACCATTTAGATGTCCTCCACATAAATATGGCTGCCCAAAAGTTATACAACAAACATAATTATTTTGAATGCGAGGCGGGAGCTTTCGCGCCGAGATCTCATAACTGGAGTTGACCGCAAGTGTGAACAAAAACTCGCAACCGCAGAAAAGCCGAACAAACCGCAGGCTCGTTCTCAGTAAGTACAATCATCTCGACATGAGTTCTATATTTAGATGATCGCTCAAGACTGGATCAGACACGGTGCAAGGTGTCTGTCCCCAGTCTCACCGCTCACGCGACACATATTACATTATTACGCTCACTGGAAGCAAAAAAATTACAATGTATCACTAACGCCTTCGAAGAAAAGACGTAGGAACCGAACACGCAACTTAATTAGTACATAATCTGAAATGTACAATGACGGTCATTACGACAAGACGGGAATTAAATATAGGATCCGAATGTTGTGCTCGACGGTACCGCGTTAATGATTGCGAGTCGTCGCCGTATTCGGGGGCGAAACTGAACCTTCCGGTTATGAGGCGGTGGCGGAGCGCGGGACGAGCGCCTTCGACTTCGTTAGACGCTCCTGTAATGACTGGCTTAATTCGAGATAATTATGCTTCCAGCAAACGCAAACGTGGGCTACGGAAATTTATCGAGACTACTCGACAGAACTTCCATGTTCCTCTCACTCAAACGGACTAGTGTAGGCAGTTTACATTCATGTAACAAGATTCCATAAATCAGTGGCCGGCTATAAAAGCTCGGCTAAACACTCACTTTATTCGATTTTAAGAGCGCACCCTAATTTGTATGCACCAAATAAGCGGGCCCTTCCTATCACGAAGTTAAAATGTCTGTCCATATTTTAATAAACAACATTATTCCTCGAAATCACGTGCGCATCAGTCATCCTGTCCAAAATCGCTTCTCTTTAATCAGAAGCGAGTCGAGCGGTTAATATTCGCGATCCGGCAGCGACTTGGCACGACTCGGAGACATCCTGCCATTTTAATATTCTTCCCTAAACAAAGAGTTCTCTTTATTCGAAACTTTTCCCCTTTAGGTAGACAACTTATTGTTTTTTTTTTGTGGGTGTCGCTTAGACATTCTGTCAGTCAGTTTGGAATAATTCAGATTAAATACACCTACCGCGCGCGGCCGCCCTGTGAATGTTAAGGAGCGGGCGCCGCACTCGCTGGAATTAGAAATGAGTGCGCTTCATGTTTTGTTTTAATAAACTCACATACTTCCCTTTAAACTGAGAGCTTTTTATTTGATTTGTTCTCCCGCACCGAACGAGTTCCAGTTATGACTATTAGGGCTCGCATTAACTTTGTCACACAAAAAAAAACAATTCGTTTTAACTCGACGCATAGACTTGGTCTGTTAGCATTCATTAATACAAACTAATGCGGCAGTCAAGTTCTTAATACTTTCTCGTATGCCCAAAAAATATCAGATGACATCAAACAGCGTACTTGAGCTTGCATTAACATTCCATAAAGGACTTTAAGCTGGAAGAGGGACAGGTCGATAATGGTCCGTTTCAAATTATACGATATGTCTGCATATTGCTTAGAAATATTACGTCTAGACTGCTGGAACGTAAGGAGAGCAAAACGAATGCGGGGACGAACTATGCAGCTCAGTCCGGCCTATTGTTAGCGTGATGTGGCGCTGTAAATCTCTGACCACCGCCTCTGGCGGATCTCACTGCACTATATAATTACTTAATATAATTATGCTATAAATAATTCTGGCTTTCGCGAACAAATTAAAGATGTACATTTATCCTAATTTGTGGCTTTGGGAACGGCATCTAAATTGGCCATTGTATAATAAATGGTAAATTTGCTTTGACGCATACTCTGTCATGTTCTAACTTGGAGAATTGTTTTAGTATTTCTCAGGTCCTAGTTGTGAGAAATAAATGCCTGAGAAAGACGTTCATCGAACCGTTTAACGCGTGGGACTTAGAGATCGCAGAAGTGCATGGATGACAGCTTGACGCCATCGCCTACGAACACCGACCATAAAGATAGAGATAATGCTAAAATATTACACAGGGTATGAATATTTTGATAGGCTTCACGTTTTTAATAATACCCAACATCGTTAAAGTAGACAAAGCTCGCTGAAATAAATTAATTGTTAATAACTTTAGCGTCAATTATAGGACTTTATCAACAACAAAATTGTGAGCATCACGTTCGCATGCGTGTTCGTGACGCACGGGAATTATTTTTTTCTACTCAGCCGATATTACCGGCACGACATGTGCCGAAAAACTACGAACGTCCTTTTGGCAAAATATATTTGAATCCGAATGTTCCCTGTCTGAGCTCCGATTCATTACTTATTAACACTAGTGCACGTGCTCAACTTTGATTTCCACTATTTCCTTCACAAAGCAAACGTACTCGGCTTTAAATTATTGATTGTCTCGCGGGAACGTTTATAATTAAATAATTATATGGTAGGTACGGCCGTAAGTTCTGACGCCGTAGTTATATACGATTTAATTAAGATGTATTGTTCATCGAGCCGAGGCGTGACTTTGCTTTTAAAAACTCCTCGCCGCGTTTCACATCACTCCATTAAACATGCGTAGGTAAAGGTACGGCCTTCCGTTATTTAGATAATGTAACTTTTGTATTAAGTTTTGTAAGCCTCGTCAAGAATACCACGCTTTATTATTCTATATGCTCGTACATTTTGTTTGTTTATATCGCCCTCGCTGTTTAATTTTCCGAAGCTGCTTACTTAGCCAGAGATAATTAACCTATAAGGTAGATTTTATGCGAAACTAAGTAATGAGAATTACTTAATAGGATATCTTTATAGTTACTTTATTCAAGAAGAATCATAACATTAACTTTTACTATTAAGTTTAACTAAGTTACCGCGAGTGAAGCGCCTGAGAGCGCAATAATAAATCTCTTAGATTAAAAATAATATAGTGTACCGTTATTCTCCGAATGAGGCACACAGTACAGACACGCTTCTTTATTGATTCGATGTTTTGATATTGTGATTGCGACCCGTTGAGATGCCTATTAATTCTACGCAACAATGACTAAGCCCCAAGCAGCGCCATGTTTTCCATCTCGCACTCTATATTGTTGTTTATAATTGATTTTTTATTTGTCGAACTGATTGTACGATTAGCTACGAGCACAACACGAAAGAATGTTAAAAAGAGACGGCGAAATCCAATCTAAACTCTGAAGTAAACACCGCGAAAGACGGCCGAGACGAACCGTAGACAGAAGAAAAACAAAACTCTGAGAACTCGATCAATGCTACCGAGGGGCGAAGGCAAGTGAAAAATCAAAACTCACAGAAAAAAAAGGATGAGAACATCCCATAAATTACACCTGCCTCGATGAAATATAAAGCGGAGATATTGTTTTAAAAGTAAGTCCCGGGCGGGTGATTACGGCCGGCAGCTAACCCAGACTTGAAATTCCGATAGTTTTTGCGCCGGTAAAAACTGATATTCCGTTCGGCCGCGTTCCGTCCGTCGTATATTGAGTTAATATCGGTCGTGATTGTGCGGCCGTCCCTTTTATCTGTGCGAGTGTGAGTGAGATGAAGCTTTGTTTCAACGGGGTTGGTTCGAATCGCATTTTATGGTAAGTTGGCGGGCCGGCAGGTGTACGCGGTGCACCTGCGGCGCGGTCGAGCGAGATGCGATCGCAAGGACGTCGACCCGTAGCTACTCGGACGAGTATCTCAACATAGATAACGCTGGCCACATAATTCTGAACAGAAAGCAACATAAATTAACTAATGATACGTGGTGAAGAAACCAGAGCGGGATAAGAACGTTGCCAGCGCTAGATCTGCGGTTGAGATAATGCTCCTCGCGGCGGCTGCGTACTGATGCAAAATCGTATCTGTCAGCAAATATCTACTGATACCATGTTGATTCGCGGTGAGGCCGAGGAAGGCAATTGCGAGATTAATTCACGTGCCAATATACAGAGATATAACCAAGTTGAATTGAAACTGGAATCTTTGCGTCGGTGGTTAGGTCAGTACCGTAATTATTGAGCAGATAGTTTAAAAAAGGTCAGTGTAGACATGAGAAAGCACCTGCTCCGATGTTTCGGATAAAAAAACAGAATAACATCCTTTCACAAGGTGGACTCGTGAGAAAAGGACAATAAAAGAGAAAATAAGCTTAAATGTATCCAGACAGGTTTATCTAAAAGGTGGCAATGAGAACAAAACGAAATTTAAATTAAAAGAGTTAAAACATACCGTAATATTTTTATGAACATAACTTTACTAATGAGATACCAAATGTAGGCAAAGGAAATACCTACTCGGAAAATGAAAATTTACATAATATCAGACTAACCATTATTAAAATAATAAGTTAATAGTAGGTACTAAAACATTCGGCTTAAGTGTTAATTATAAGTTAATAATACCATTATTAATAAGTTATAATTAATGAGAACTGAAATATATACTTTCAGAATGAACATAGAATAAAATAATAATTAGGTACGAATTTAGAAGCGTTGCCCACGCCTCTGACTTCTAAACCATTCCCTATTATGTTTCTTCGAGAGATAAAATTAACATTCCTATTTGTATTCGGACTTGAACTTTAGTTCTTTAAATAATAAATAATATTACCTACTTAGTTCTTGTATTAAACTTATGTCTAGGGGATGTCTGCAAAGTTTTTTGTAATGACATAATTTGCGAATGCTTGCAAATCACAAATAAATAATGTTACATTATGAGAATTGATTGTTGAAATTATCGACCAAAAGCTCCTCACTAAAATCATTAAAATCCTCAATAAAATGATTCATTCACAAGGCTTGTTAAGTTTAGGTGTTAAACCTAAGTACTATTGACAACCCTTGAAAACTTTACCTATTGAATAATTATATATTTTGACGAGCTATTGATAATTAATTATTAGGTAGGTACTTAATATTCGATGTGATCGTGTTGTCGTCACTAATTACATCAAACGTTACATTAGTTTAATAGAACAATGAATGATACTTATTTGAATACCTATACGTAAATAGTATTTGTAGGTATCACGGTCTAAAGTACATCGATACGGAAACTGTGCAGCTTGTATAAATAAATCTGCTGATTTCATAGCAAACTTACACAGTTTTTTTTTTTTAACAACCTTCCTTGCCTTTTCTCAACTATGTTGCGTGATGTCCGTTACACCCTGTATTATATTCATAAGGTTCAATATTAATTTCAGGTAGCTTACCAATATTTTCTCTTCAGTTTTCCTTAATTAATACAGCTTACCTGAAAAAGACAAAAAACACAGTTTTATTTACTTGTTTTCAATTTATAAAAGAAACAATCAATAAATTCACAAGGGACAATATTTTCAGCCAGTACAATTGACGTTAAAAACTTTTTGGTACTATAGGTACCCACTACTAAAACTTATTATTCAAATAAGTTATTATTAAGGATAAAAAAATAGTAGAATGACGGACGATTCCAAGGAATAGACAAACCTCAGCAAACTTGCTACGAACACAATCATGTGTCAGCCTGTGTACATTCTATTTTACTCGAGATAACTTCAATTTAACTAAGCACATTTTCCTGGGAATTCAGTATAGGTTATATCACGTACGAAGCCAGAGGCATTGTGTTTGTATTTCATAATTAAAGGTAAAAGTATTGCATGCTACGAAATCCTTAGTCATGTTATAAAAAGGGGAGAACCCTGTCTGTCTGTTTGTACTCGCAACACACAAAAACAACTTGACGGATTTTAAATTAAACTTTAGCTAGGTTTAGTCTCAGGAAGCTTTTATTATTTTGCAAATGTTTCTGTAATAATATCTTAATTTGATTTCAAGTAACTTTTTAAATTTTTATTGAACATAATAATGTTATCAATTCTTTTGTTTTTGTATTTTTATTCGTATAAATAGTTAGTACGCCCCCTCGTTGGTCTAGTGGCGCTACTGCTGAACATGAGGTCCTGGGATAGATTCCCGGGTTGGGCAAAGTTTTATTGGGTTATACTATCTGGAATTACTCAGTAGCAGCCTGGATTTGTGCCCGGTTGATGGCAATGTGGGTGTACCTGCTAGGTACACCGCTGCCCAACCCTTCCAGGAGACACGGCGTAATATGATGTTATGTAATTAGTTAGTTAGTCATTTATTTTAGTGTTAGAGAGAGGTGAGGTGTGTTTTAGTGTGAGCTTTGTCATCTATGCTTATAATAAAAACTTAAAAGATTCAATGATTAAAAAAAAGTTTCAAAATAAAATATTATACTGGCCCTTTATGTTTAATATAATTTGTAGTTAATATTTTGTCGTCGCATCGGGGGTCGACGAATTCAAATATCTTTTCTACAATAGCATGCCGACCCCCGATGCGACGACAAAATATTAACTACAAATTATATTAAACATAAAGGGCCAGTATAATATTTTATTTTGAAACTTTTTAAAGGATTTTGTTTGTGTCGGGGGTTTTTTAAATTTTTAATTTAACTTTTATTTCCTGCTTTTTAAACTTTAGTGTATACTAATTACTAGTACATAATTATGCTACGATCAACACGTGCCTCGCATCGCAACTGTGCGTATTTTTCCTACAGTTAAGTTAGTTACTAATTAACCCTGATTTATTTTTCTTCTCCATATCACACCCTGATAAATATATATCTATAACCTATTTATTGAGACCATTCCAATGAGCCCAAACACGATACCACTGCTGTAAGTTGGTGAGGAGTTGGGTATCCTGCAAGTACCAGGTAATGCTGCAGCATCAGTTCAAGGTTACTATGTTATTCTAATACCATTGAAGTAACATATTACCAAATTTAGACTCAATCAGACCTGTGGAAGATGCTCACATCCATTCATCAATTAGAAAAGACCTGATAATCTTCAAACGGCTGAATAGATTTTCTTGAATCATACCTAAGAACACTCCCGATCAAGTCACTTTTCAAACAAAACAAAAATAAACGAAATCGGTTCAACCGTTTGGGAGCTACGATGCCACAGACAGATACACAGATACACAGATACACAGATACACACGTTAAACTTATAACACCCCTTCGTTTTCCGTCGGGGGTTAAAAAAAAAGACATGTGGCACTCGGGGACTGCCCCGGCGAAGCTATTGCATAGCATTTTTTATCAACTTACGCAATTGTAAAATATTAACCCGAATACAAGAAATACATATACAATGATGACATTGACAGGAACTGTTATTCACATTTATAGTTTTTAAAACTTGACACAACGTAATGGCCGGGAACATCAAACTAATAAAAAGGTTTTAATTTAACTATTAATAGTTAAGGATCATTCGTCTAAGTAAATTTGAACTTTATTGTCAAACAGTTAAACATAATTTTCAATACAACACTCTCGTATCATTCGTCTAAGTAAATTTGAACTTTGTTGTCAAACAGTTAAACATAATTTTCAATACAACACTCTCGTATCATTCGTTTAAGTAAATTTGAACTTTGTTGTCAAGCAGTTAAACATAATTTTCAATACACAACACTCTTTTCTTAGGAAAAACAAAACACTGTTTTCGTTACGGAATTTCTGGATTAGGTCTCCACGCTCAAGGCCCGCGATAGAAGCTATGCAATAGCTTAAAAAATTAAAGCTAAATCAAGAATCAAGTTAAGTTACATACTTAGTTTTCCTTTGCGTATAATATCGAATCAAAAAGGCGAGCAAGAGTCAGAAATATAAAAATACACCGCATAGGACCAGCTTATCATGCGCAAGTTATAAAAGTCAGCTGAAGGGAAACGGGTTATGGTTTTGTCCTTAGACGATGGGCTAGCGACATGCTACTTGTGCAAGGTACACCTATAAACCTTACTGGTTATAGCCGGACGTGGCTCTTGACGATACCGATGTAAAAATAGTATCGAGTACACAATTTTGAAGGTTTCAGGTAAAAAATCTATAAAGAAGTCCGTCACTACCTACCTACATATTTGCTCTTTAGGGACCTTCCCGTATAGGTTACATTTTTACTAAACCGACTTCAACAAACGTCATAATTATGTTCTAAATTCGACGCACCTTTTTTAAATATCGAACAATTTTTTTTTACCACCACTCCTGTAATAAAAGATTCGAGAACAGTAAGTAAATATATCTCGCCAAAATCATATCATAATCAACCAATTAATGTTCCCACTGCTGGGACCCAGGCCACCTCTCTGTGAGAGGGAGTGCGCTGTAATCCTGTAATCTACCACGTATTCAAATTTTTGGTTTTAAGACATTTCGGTTTCCTCACGATGTTTTCCTTCACCGTTGAGAGCAGTGGTGATGAAATTATTTACACAAAGTAAAGCGCCAGCTTGGATTCGAATCCACGACCTACAACTCGTAAGTCGGGGCCGTTACCACTGGGCTACCACTGCTCTTCTCGCCAAAATCATATACCCACAGTATATAATTTAAAAGAACGATCGGTCCTCCAAAAATGATCCAAACAAAAACCTAAATGGCCTTAAAATGGCTACATTATTACAGTGTTTTAGATTGATATAAGAGCATGCGTCACTCAGGAGACTGAGCGAGGTCAGTTTGAGTTAGCAGAGGGGAATTTTTTGTAACAGATTCCTGCATCGAGCAAAAATGGGTCAGATGGCTAATCCCTCTCCGTTACAGTTCTAACTGGGCCTCTATTGCCTCTGGTCGACGAGTAATGAATTTAAAATAAGGAGGCCGAATTTGGATGGTAACATCACCACGCCTTATTTTCCGAAGGGATATAATGTAGAAATAGCACGGTCACATTTCACCAGTTCTGTTATCCAAGTCCTATGAAATAGCAAACGACCCTAGCCCTGCAGCCTTATTGACAAAACGCAAAACCACTTTTCTTGATCCCTAGATCGATCCTAGAACATCGCTTAGCAGTCACGCTTACGACAACTTCACCATCGAGGCATTCGAAGTCATGCTGTTCGTTTGAAGATAATTATAAATCACGATTCTAGTTTGCAGACCAAATATCACGATTCCCGATACATACCATGTTTATTAATCGCGTAGGTGTTGCCACCATAGATTTGCAATTCCACTTTACATTATCACAAAATGCTTTATAAAATTTGCAGGTTGTGGTGATATTCTAATATGAACTATCTTTTATAACTGACTCGTATCTCCGACAAAAGTTATAGTGAAGGAAATGTAGGTTAGGATGCTCGCTGGTGATGTACTGGCAACCTGTGGGTAATGGTCGCATTACATTTTAATCTCTTTACATCGATTGTAGAGCAGTGGTGGCCCAGTGATATCGGCCCCGACTTACGAGTCGACTTACGGTCGTGGGTTCGAACCCAAGCAGGCGCTTTACTTTGTGTAAATAATTTCATCACCACTGCTCTCAAAACGCTGAAGGAAAACATCGTGAGGAAACCGGCATGTCTTAGAACCAAAAATTCGAAGACATGTGACATCTATCAAACCGCACTGGGCCCGCGTGGTAGATTACGGCCCACACCTTCTCACAGAGAGGAGGCCTGTGTCCCAGCAGTGGGAACATTAATAGGCTGATTATGTACATCAGTTGTAACTACTTTTGTACAACCATTCCCCGAAATGCGGACCTAGACTATTCCGTTTTATATTTTGTTAAAAGATTGCATTGGTTGATTAACAACATCAATCCGTCTTCTTCGTTCAGGCAGTTGACTGCACTCCATTAATCGTTTTACATTATCATATTATTATACTCAGCTTATCACAATTCAAAACTAAGCATAGAACTTTCCCAAGATCTGCGTCATCAATTCAGAGGCTAATATTTGACCCTGAATATCCGACCTCTAAATCGCCGATCGAATACTTAAATCCCATAGCAACAAAGCCCTAAGCACACGTTTACCGCATACCCTAGTTGGCGTCTATAAATAGGATATTACGTATTCAAACCTTCGTAGAAAGTTTGCATAATCTTTCCTTCCAGTTATTTGTCATCAAGTTAATCTGGGAAAGAATTTAAAAGAAAGTGTCGACTGCTTATCGCGAGTAAGCGAAGGGAATTGATTACTTAATGGCGTTGTTGGTCAACTACCTCTATTATCATGCCGGCCACTTACAGTTGCAGCTGCATAGCGTTAGCTTCATTTATTATTGCTACGTGGTTGCTTTGTACTTGTAATTTTAATTTGCTGTTGAGTAGTGCGTATTGGCCGACGGATATTTATATGTTTCTACCTAACCCTGGTATAAATACAATCACCAATCAGTTTGCTAGTCGTGGTGATTACGACATAATCCTCCCACGTTTTAGTAGAGGTTTGTGTTTGAATGATAGTTAAAAGGACAAATGCGATAGGCGGAAAATTCGCTGGTCATTTTGCTTTTCACACATGAAAATAACAATAATATTTTCACTTAATTTTAACGAGTGCGGTACGGATAAATCCGGCCATGTAACTAGTTAGTATATCCGGTATATCCGGCGATCGGAAGAGGCGAATTCTAGCCGGATATTGAATATTGATCGTACACCCTTAACCCTGACGTATCGGGTCGTTACCGGCCCTCCAGGACGATAAAAGGATATTCGGCGATTATTCAATTGTGCCCGGTAAAAAATACAATAATAGAAAACCGAGTGGTTAATAATAAAGCCATTGGTTGCTTGTTATGACTTCTTTGATCGTCTTCGTATATCGAATTAGCTTTGTGTTATAACGTATATATTTTGTTAATCCTATTTGGATTGGGTTCCTGGTCTTTTGTGTACGATGACGTTATTTGAGAGTTGCATAAATTATGCACTACAAGTTATTTGATGAAGCGAACTTGTTACTTTCCCACTTCATTAATATGCTAAAACAGTGCGTATGTACATAATTATGTACATATTAAAATTATACGAAAAGGTTAAGATAAACCTTAACATCGATCATTTTTACAACGAAATGCAGGTAGTCAATATATTTATAGGCTTAACCCCTACGGATTCCGAGCAGCCCAACAGAGTATATATTTATACCTCTACATATTCATTGACTAACCTACATAGCTTGGTAGGTACCTATAGGCTAGGTAGGCCTCTTCCCTACTAATCTATAATTATAAAAACCCATAGAACCGAAGCGTCAAATTCAAGGCTGTGCAGGGTTTCATTACTATTTGATCAGTCAGTTTCCAGAAATAAAGCTATGTGTTGTGCTATAGATTACGGAAGAAATTACTGTTAGCCTGCATCATCTTACTGCGTAAAAACCTCCCCTTGTGACTTCCATGGCCTTATTTAATTTTAATACAACCGGCATGTGACAGGAGACAGGCGACAAGCACACAATTCAACAATTTTACAAAAAAAGAAAAATAGTTTCAGTACTTATTTAAACAGCACCAGCTGTCGTGAAAAAGTTTCATTTATTTTTTTCCAAATATGTCGTATTTTTGTTATATCAAATAGGTCCCAGCCCTTTCAATCTACTGCTAAGAAGCAAGAAATTATAACTATTAAATTTTTTGTCTATATATAACGGCATTTGCATAAACACATATTAAGGATAGGCACTTACAGTACCTGCTCATGGTTTGGCAATCCTGCCAGCCGTAGCTAAGTCTTACTCGGCTAAATGCTAATGCTTTATCTACCGGTATGCAGAACTTTAGGCCGACAACAGCTTTTCTACCCTGTTTGGTGCGATGTGTTAAAAAGGGCTTGTGCCATTATCAGATATGTCAATAGCTTATTTAATATAATATAATTTATTTAGGTATATAAAGGTTTTGTAGTACATGAGGGAGTTACAGAGTATGCATTATTAATTACGTGGTGTAGATACAATGAATTTGTTGGATGAATCGCTGCATCTAGATCATTGGGTTGACAGTTGACAGTTTCGACTCCTAATTTGAATATCACAAAAATCATGTTTTTATGCTTTTGGCGCTTACAGTATCAAAACACTAAAGATAAAATCTTACAATTAAAATTAAATAAAACAAATTAAAATGAGGAGTGTAGATATGCTGAGTCGAGTGAGTGCGTGTGCGTGTGTAATATACCTGGCTGCAGTTGCGAGTAGGTATCTAATGAATGATTGGACGAGAGTGGTCAAAGGATTAAGCTCTGTGACGTGTAATTGGAGAGGTTATGTTCAGCTTGAGGCTGATAGCAGAGATTATCAGTAGCATAACAGTATGTTCTATTAATGTAAACCATCGCTCTATTAGACCAACTCCCACATAACCATAACATACCAAATTTGTCCATAACTTCTGTGCCCTCCTACGTCCAGATGACAGGAGCCGATAGTCCACATTTCGGGTCAATTTTTATGACCAAAGTTAACAAAACGGTGTCCAATGACCATCAACTATGCAAAATGTTAGACGTTTACGTCGTGAGATGTTATCGTTAATATTTTTACGATGTAACTTGAAGCTAATATCGTCATCCTGTGTTTGATTTATGAATATTTTAACGACTGGAGAAATTTACTTGACCTACATAATATTATTACGGATTATTGAATCATGCTATGATTAATGACGTCGACATCCGACTCAAACTAAAAAAATGATTAAATTTAATATTAGCTTAATTTGGTAGAGACAAAAAAAAGCCCCATATAATTTTTATAAAGCTAAAATGTTGTGTTTCGTGTATTTTATAAATAAATAAATTAATAAATAATAATATTATCCCACTGAATATGGCCAATTAAAGAACATTTACTTAACATATCCCATGTCAAATGCAATTTAAAGTTTTATATAATTATTGAATATACGGCCAACTTTTAGTAAAAGAGAAATTTCTCGTAAATAAATTTACAATGTATTGCTCAAACCTCAACCACCACCTCTAATACAAAGTGCTTACATTCCAGTTATCCAATTTAAACTGTCTCTCTTTCTCTCAACTCTTCTCTAAACTAAGCAAAGAGTCAAATCCTAAATATAAATGTCTAAACGAGCCACAAACGTGTTGCACATAGTTTTGGTCTGAAACGCGGAATAAACTATTAAAATCCAGCAGGCCGTAAGTACAGGCCACAGCGGCCTAGACTAGGCCTGGCGAATAACTTATTCATATCGTTCATGTATGCCCCCGTATGAACGTGAGTTGTGTGCAAATTATATAATATACGACAACTTTTCGTACTTTCTTGTTACCCTACCCCTGAATTTCGTTGTTTTTTGTGCAATAAATACTTTATTTGAGGGTAAGGGGCGTAAAAGTAAGATGTCGTGTTTTATGTTATGTCTTTGAAGGGTTAAGTCGATAGCAATTTCGGGTTAATTGAGTGATGTGAGACAGCGAATGCTGGGTATATAAGACACCTTTTTATTTCTGTTACTGAAGTTGAACTTTGAACTCTCTCTCTCGTTCTTCTCTTAAATCTGCTATAGGAAGATAATATTTACGGGTTTTGAATTCTAATTTCAAATTGTCTCTGATATTAAGGGGGAGTATTTGAGTAACGTTACTAACCTAATCTATCCATATAAGTAAAGAGACGTTATCCTAATATATATATAGAGTGAAGACCCCCAAAATGCAAGGGGTCATAAAACATCCGCCATACAGATAAGGCATGAACTCGAAACGCCCGTAGACACTTCCGAAAACTCTTAATACCCGGCCAAAAACTTTCAACAACCATAAATTATTAAGATTCTAACACTCAAAATGGCGACAATTCAGTAAGAACAATATTACTGTAAAACACGTGCTTTAAATGTAAAATATCAAGTGATACAGAGTTACAGACCTCGACACGGAACTTGCAAAAGTAAAATGTTTATGAATGTACGAAGAAACTTCGTTGGACGAACTTTTAGCGCTTTCCGTAGAGCCGGGATTACATGAGAACTGCGTTACCAGGCTCTCTCTCAACGTCCGATAATGGAATAAAATTGTGAACTTTCATGCCGCATTAATTCTCTACGCTGACGATAATAGCGAGCCAATACACTTTGACCCTTACCTAGTGTTAGTGAGATATTATGTTCATACATATATGAAACCTTGTTAAGAGACTTACAACAGCTAAAACGCGGTCACTGTCGGTCTGCATAGAAAAGAAAGAGAAGCGCGATGATACAACGCATGTAATTTATTGCAAAATATGAAGCAATTATCTATTTACAAAAAACCATTTCAAGGGACAAAAAAATTAAAACACTATTACGCTAATAAATGTTGCTTGTAAAATAATTTGATGAACAATCAGAAAGATTGCATATTAATATGATTTTTAATCATTAAAATACATTTTTAGAGGTACCTTCGTAATTTTTTTTCCATCATATAAAATTACTTCTATTATGTTTTCAACACACTATCTTCCTAGCATACATTCTGAAGAATATCATATATTTTTCTGATTTTGTGTAGATCATACACTTTTAGGCATTATAAAACTTGCGTTTAGGCACGTTTAGGTCCTGTAAGTCATATACGTACATACATGTATATGACTTTATTAATGTAGTTTCGCGAGGAGTTTAAAGTTCCACGTTTTATCGGCTTTTCAAACAAACTTTTAGAAATGTTTGGGTGTTAACTGACAGCTTGCCTAAAATGTTTTGATAAACATAATAATAAATACAGATTTGTGGTTCTAAAACGAAATCTAAATGGTATAGGAATGCGGCTTGTCTTAGAGATATTGCAATTAGCCAGTCAAAACAATCAATTAAGTACATCTTCGTATTCAGATATTTCTTACACAGTTTTGATTTAATGCCTCTAATAATATACAAATAGTTGATAGATTATAATTTCTACATCGTATTCGGATACTTCCGTGCCACCGTTAAGCGCACTTCTGTTTAAAACCACGCTATTAACCGGCTTACCGTGTAATTTTCTCCACAAAAATTACGTACTATATAGAAATAATCCGTGTTCCGAAGATTGCTCGAGGCGACGTCTCATATATTAGACTATTTCCTACAGTTATAACGATCAGAAACAAAAATAAAGACTCTGACTAGTTTCCAATTAATCGTAATAATTGGTAGTGAACGTGGCTATGTATTGGGCTATGTGGGGCTATTTATTTGAGCCACACCTGGTGTTCATTGCCCGCGGGCTGAGGTCAGGCTGTTGTTCAGAACAGCCATTCTTCTGGTAAATAATGAACGGATATTGTTCGCTCGGTTTAAAGTTTAATACGTAGCGTGTGTTTGTGGTACCTACATTTTTAAGATCCTTTTGAAAATGGTTTGCCGCGATACTAAAGTGATTTGTTTTGATTGATTTTGGGGGTTCTTTACCCCTTTATATAAGAAAGAATTTTTCTTCAATGACTGATATTATTTTAGCAACTTTGGTATAAGCTCTCTCGATGAGATTTACAAGAATTTTGTTTCTTTCACGCATGATTTTTTCTTCTATCTTTAAAGCTCCCCGTAGAAGTTGGGTGATCCGTCGGCCAACGTGTACTGGGGGTTTAAAAGTGAAGTTGCATCAGACGGTAATAAAATGCACACTGATAGATGCAATATAAATAAAACAAAAACTATTCCTCTAAACTCTAAACTGACCAACAAACAAGCCGATTGAAGCACACCAAATTGAACACGATTGATGGCCATTGATCCACTCTCAAAATACTTTGTGCATTCAAATAAAACTACACATCATCTCCAGGGCGGTCCGGATCAATTTTCTGTTTACAACCCAATACCATCAAAGAAACCCGACTGCTGTACTAATTGACCGTAATAGTGCACTTATAAACTAACTTAGTTCGATTTACAACCCCACATACTGGACGCACAACTTTTTATATGCAAGTATTAGATTTAATTAGGACGATGAAGGTTCTTCTTGTAAGTATTTAAATTAGGAACTTGTTTTTTTTTTTATTATATTGATGTTCCGAAGTGTACAGTTCGCTCGAATAATTTATGGCCTCCGCTGTAAAAGTTATTTTCTAGTGTTGTAAAGTGTGGAGTAAAAACTTTATGGTATTTACCGATAATGACATATGCATTTTTAAAACCTCGGCAGTGAGCGATGTCAATGCATTATTATGACCTACTTAAAATTGCAGTTATTATACTACTAGGCTATAAATGAACGTGCAAGTGCTACTTTAGAAAAAAACATTACTGTTTTTAAATATAGTTGTTATTATGCCTGTAATGGTCTGGGAACGAAGAAAAATAGGAAAGCAAGAAAGTATAGTCGTTTGCAATCTTGGGAGGGTTCTGAATGGTAAAGGGAAATTAAATATTCTTAAATAGTCGTCGGCGATGGGGTTGCCAATTGTCATACCTACGCTTAGAAAATGACACCCTGTATGGAACAGTTTAAACCTTTTTCGTTGCTTTTCAAGTTTCTGCTTTTTATTTTCTGAATATTAATAGGTAAATATGGTCGGACAACATGCGTAAATTGCAGTAAATCCAATATACTTAGCATAAAATCAACAAAACGCGGTGTAAATTCATTGCGTTTAAATCTCACGTCGATGCATTCTTGCATACGAAACCAGTAATCAAATATTACATAGCCGCATGCACACAATACGCAATTTAATACTAAATAATCATTAAATATTTTTATTTCGTAAGTTCCTGTTTGATCGCACCGTTGAGTCAACTATAACGAGTTTAACAATTTAATTTTCGATTAGTAATGAATGCTGGTAAAAGTTTGTCGATATCGACATCGAACGTTTTCCTCAAACGCATTACTTAGGTACATACTCGTACATAGTGCAACGCACTTTATTTTTCCGCCGACTGTACAATTAAATTACTTAAGTTCAGCTGGCAAACTTGTTTGGGTAGGTAACCAATGCCTGATTTGGAAACCAAAAAGCACATAACATCACGCCTTGTTTTCCCGAAGGGTTGGGCAGAGGTGTACGTATAGTAAACCAACATTTCGCCATGTTGTTTAAGTCCCATGTAATAGGGGACGAGCCTGTTGCCATCAACCGGACACCAACCACCAAGTAAACCAAACCAACACCATAATATTATTTAAAATTCGGTAAAACAGCCATTAACTTGGAAACTTTTCAATATTTTTCAGACTTAATATTTAATTTTTAGTACTTAAACTTTATTATTTTATATTTGATAAAAAAAACTTGAGTGTAGATATTTATTTTTACAGCATATTTTAATGAACTACTTATTAATGAATTTTAAAGTTGCATCGTAATTCACACTCGAGTGCTAATTATCACTTCGCTCTACATAAATTATGTAGGATTTTATAGCTACATCATATTTTTGGAACTTAATTCGAATGGTATGAATATGGAAAATATTGACACTGCAGTGTGAACTGATCCTTAAAGTGTGTCAAAAAATACTTCATCATAAAGCAGTTATTTGAAACTAGCTTCCGCCAGCGGCTTCGCCCAGGTGATATCTTTATAAATTATAGCCCATGTTACTCAGTGAGCATTCTACTGGTGAAAGATTTTTTTTTAAAACGGTCCAGGTGTTTTTGAATTTTCATTACAAACAAACAAACATACAAAACGTCAAATCTTTTCTCTTTATTAATATAATATAAATTTAAACTAGCTGCTGCCCGCGGTTTCGCCCGTGTGTTTATTTATTTTTTCGTTATTTTTCTAAAACAAAAACAGTCTTAGTTACTCCTAATAACATTAGCTATTTGCCTATTAAAGTCTCGTCAAAATGGGCCGTTTCAGAGATTAACCGGAACAAACAGACAAACCAGACAAACAGACAGAATGACTGACAAAAAAAAAATGATTTTTTATTATAAGTAGGTACCGTATAATAATATACTTTCACATGCATTTCAGTAAAAAGCTACTTTGAAATTACAAAACACTTCAATTTTATTTATTTGTACAAATAAAATATTCATATTGAATTTCGAGTCATCGAAAGAATTTTCATGTAGGAAGTGTTTAGAATAATCCCTTATTTATTTCAGTTACCCTTCCAAAATTGAATCCAAAACTAGATTTTTTTCTCCTTTTTTATTGCAAATAATATTTTATGGTATATTTTCTGGGGCTGCGGCAAACATGAGAGCTACTTGAAGAAATAACAAATCTTCGAGTGAAATGCTACGCTCCCAACGATTTTTTGCTCCAGAAATTCTCTCGACAGGCTTCACTCAATAATATTGAGGAACCACATATATCTATAATCAGTTATATTCTGTATCCTTAAATTTCATTTGGTGTCTTGTTTATTGATCTATTTTGGTCGGTGGGCAGCCTTCGGGGCGGATTTTTTTTGTTAAGTAAGGAAATAAATTATTTATTTCAATAATTTAAATAAAACGTAATGTTTTTTAACAAGATAACAACATCATTCATTATTTAAAGTAAAACAAACACTTTGTAGTCTAATATTAAACGAAACTGAAAAAAACATATAATAAAAGACTGAAAGAATCAATTTATTACAAAAACCTAATCCACGAACCTTCACAACTAATTTTAAAAAATCTTATACGAAAAAACCTTCAGCGTGATGGAACATCACTGCACAGAAAAACCTTTCAAAAATGTAAACAGGGCTAGACCCCCTAATCTGCTAGTTACCTAAACTCTAAGCTCGTAGTCAAAGCTCTGTATTTCGAATATTTACGGCTCCTAACGTTTGCAAAGTGAAAATTCCTCACGTGAACCACCTGAACAGCTCACTGACCGAGAAACCGTTTTAACATGTTAAAGATTCACTATTAAATAAATAGTAGCCTTTGAGAAGGCATTACACGGATGAAGCAAATTCTGGCTGTTAGTAATGCGAAAATATCGCGTTTAAACTTTGAAGCTGAAAGAGATAATAATTAATATGTTCGAAATTACCTGTGTTATGATGAAACAAAATACATGAAAGTAAATTGTTAGGCCATAACACAGTGTCAAAATAACAGAATCAGTGTCTTCGTAAGTACTAATAAAAACTTTTCTACAGCGCGTGATTCCCTTATGACAAAAGCTCAATTCTGAATTCAAAGTTCAAACTCAATTCCAACAAGTTTCCATCAAATATTTCTAGACACAATAGGACACTTAATTCCATAAACTTTGTTCTTATAACACAAACAAAATATAATAATAGAAACTAAAATTTAATAAATCAAACCAAGTCGAATAAGATGTCATGATAAAATGAAATATATAGCGTACAAAGATACCTCTTATCATTAACAATAACTCATTAATATTTGATGTCTGGACTACTTATTGAGACATAAAATGGGCATCTGTATCGTTTGTTATCGTACTGAATACTAAACAAACCGTTATTTATACGATAAAATATTAAAGTTTTACGAATTTACATGAAACTAGGTTGGTTTTTGAATAAAAATTACTTATTTTATCAGCATGAAAACTATCATAGCGGCGTTTATTAACCCATTCAAAGCCGCTGTCATATTTCTTTTTGTAATATTTCTGTGTTTACAAATGTGTCATATTTATGTGACACTCGCTATAATTGTCATTAGAAGTAAATTATGTTTAATTATATATTTAATTTTTATGTAATGGGGAATGCTAAGGGCTTTGCGTTTGAAAACAGATTTCAATTTAATTTTGGATTAAAATTACTTTTAAAGAAACCTTTTAACTTTTATGGTGTTTGTTTAATATTTCAGAACACATTTTAAAAATATCTGACAGAAGTTTTAAGTCATTGGAGAAATTTTATTGCTATCTCTACCTCCATAAACATTCATTCTTATGTAGGAAAAGGTTGTGTAGTCATTTTTATTTCAATCAAATATTATCAGACACTTTTAACCTCCAATTAGACACTTAAACAATTCTGATAATAAAGCAGTTAATAACAAAAAAATATTATCTCTCGCTCCATTCAAAACATAGTTGTTAGTGTCGACGACCCAGTAAATTAACGTCGTATCACTTAATTATAGCCTGCAATACCCAGAAAGGGGTAGTAAAAACAATTTAAAAAATGAATAGCAATTATTTCCCATACCTTTGTATCGAAGAAACGAAGTTAATTTTTCAATAAAAGTCCATTCACGTTAAAGATGCGAGCAGTTATTAAATAATCATACAGTCACTGAAAACCGGCAAAATATTCTAATAGTCCACAGGGTAGCACAGGGCACGATCAAATCCAGTTCGGGGCACACAACACACCAGTAATACTCTATTAATTAATTTCAATTTATGTTAATTACGGAATCGGGTACGATGCGATAGCGAAAGGGGAAGACGGGGACGCGTGCGCTCAGTTGGCGCGCCAAGCGTGGACTGCCGGCAGGCGGCTAGAAGCATTTCTAAATATACACCCCCCGAACGTTTCCCGCGCATCCTATGGGCGCAACGCGTGTACCATGCAATTTTCTATAAATTTTCGCATAAGCTCCGAAGCCGCGCTGTCAAAAGCTGTTTTTACTGAAGCTCGCCCCCAAACGCTGTGTGCACGTTTTAATTGAATTAAGTGTAATGCGGGGTTTTGAAAAGTAAATTCAAAATTAGCACACGTAAAACTAACCTGTGCTGTTAAACGAATTTTGTTTAGATGCTACGAAGATTTCGTATTTTTTTATTTAGACTTAAATTTGACCGCTGCCTACTTGCTGTTTCTTATTACTGAAATAGTTAACAGTAAAGGGTTTGGAATGACAAATTACTCTAAGCGTTTGAATTATAGTAATGATCGTTAATTTGCTACGAGCAAATTGCTACATTATTCCACCTAATATCATGGCCCGTAGCGCTACGCTTTTTCGTAGACGCTGCGTAGCATTTTTTCGCGAACTCCCAAAAGTCGTTAGACACAAGTTGTTAGCTGTAACCCTTAGAATGAAATGGAAATCGTCAAAGATCAGTCTCTTTTGTTCAAGATTGAACGAGATTTCTGTAAATAAAACATCGTTTCAAAGTTTTAATTGAACAACATACCTACTCGGCTGAAGTATTGAGATAAAGTTTGCTTTGTTTGGACCATTTTCTTTACGAATTTATCTGTAAATTGAAATAGGAATAAATCAACAGAAATTACTTTTCTAATGTTTCAATGCTATCGAATATTATAAACTTTAAGATATCTTACCGACGAGCTAGTTACTTCTGCTGATTGGCTCATCCCTACTGCCCAAAACAAATATAAATAACATTACGCCTGCATACTTCGAAGGAGTTTGCAGAGATGTAGTAAACCCTCATTTCGCCGTTTATTATTTTAGGGGCGAACATAGTGCTACAACCGGGCACGAATACTGACTCCGGGCTGTTACGAAAAATGTTCTAATGGAAAAACACTTTGCCCAACCTAGGATTCAAACCTAAGACTTCACGCTCAGTGGTTACGCTCGCGATCACTAGACCAACAAGGGCATTCAACAAAATAAGTTCGATATATTTAAATAACAGTTATTTCTCACATAATAATATGTTGCCGCTCGATCGCCGTATATTTTATTGCAATTAAACGAACACTGAATAAAACTGTTTTGATCGTGAGACTCGCTCGTTTATACTTTTTACGAGCTCCCGACCAATACGATGGGCAACACAATAATAAACTTAGAATATAAAGTTACAGATAATATATTATCATGTTACTAATTAAGTTAAATAATCAGATAAAAGTTTGAAAAAGATTGTTTTTCCTGAAGAAAATAATCTAAAATCGAAAGATTGTAGAAACAAGAACATAATGCAAAACAATACTCGCTGTTTTTTATTACCTACATACACAAGTTCCCTTTTTGGTTTCATTTGACACCACAAGCACACTATCACAACATTATAAAATAAAATCTGTCAAGTGCGAGTCGGACTCGCACACGAAGGGTTCCATACCATGTCGTACAAGATTTAACACTATGAATTTTTGTAATACTTTCGTAAAGGTAACAACAGAGGCGCTATAAAAAAACAAAGATTTGTAAAGAAATTGTCTAATTTTAATGAGAAAATGTTGTTGTGTTAAAATATAGGTGTAGGAGTATATTTCATTTATTTTAAGAGAAAAATATTAAGTTAACTTTATCCAGTAACATGCATTAACTAAAGTCAAAGTTATTTATTTGCTACTAACATAGTATTAGTAGGTATAAATAGGTATATATGGTAGGTAAGCAGGTAGATATGTAGGGTAGGTAGGGTAGGTTAGGTACCTACCTACCCTGGTAAGAAGGGTAGGGTAGGTAGGTAGGGTAGGTAATTAGGTAATTAGGAAAGGTAGATGCGCCGTAGATAAGTACTTAGTGCTAACCGTGCAAAGCCAGGCCGGGTAAAGCTAGTTACTTATAAATAAAAGGATTTCTCTTGCTACATCAGACTATATTGTACAAAATAGAATGTAAGTAGTACGCCAAATTTTAATTATAACTGTGCGTTTGCACTGGCGAAACATTCACAACAAAACATGTTGGAATCTCTATTTTCTGTCAATTTTTCATACAATGTTTGACAGGAACTAGAGATTTCAACATGTTTTCTCGTGATGTTTCGCCAGTGCAAACGCACGGGTCAATACAGGTATTTATTTACGTTATTTTTGATAGTCATACAGAAATCTATTATTTCTTACTTATTATTTTTACACATCCCATCGGACTATGAGAGTGAGGGAAGAGAGAGTGCACTCGTGTCTGCGCACACACTTGTGCACTATAATATCTCCCGCGCCGAAGGCCAGTCTCCGTTGAGATTGGCCGCCATGACCGAATATTTTTACACCAATAGTTTTTCTCAATATGAAATTGTATCCACAACGATTTAAGCTAGGTTACTGAATAGTACACTGTATGTGCCAGCATTCATTTCAATGTTACTGAATATATTGTCTATTGGAGTGTAGTTTTAACATGAGGTACACACATCAACACCGTCTAGGGATACTTTGAAAAAAGTCGATAAAGTTCTTAAACTCAAAAAATACTGGCCGGTTTTAAAATCTTGTGAAGAAAGTTTATTTTGTAGACCTTTTTGGATGATCGAAATTTAAATGATCGAAACAGTATATGCTGCCATGATAGTAGGTACTTACTAATTCCATGTCATTACTCCGACTATTAAATAGTTATCTGTGGAATTTATATCGCATAATATTAGCATGAAATACAAAATTATTACTTTAAGTTGCAGAAAATCGCCCATATTATATAAAATACATTATGAATCGGCGTTTTTAGTATTTGTTGATTATAAACAGTATATGTTACATGATACACACAAGTTTCAAATTCCTAATTTGTTTAGTTGTTGAGATAGAGCTCGTACAAAAATGGTCTAAAACAGACAACTTCTACGGCCCCCTAATTCATCATTTTTAAAGATAAAAACAAATAAAAATTATATTTATTCTCTACTCGATGAGCTCTAGAAAATGATACCCCACATGCCAGGGTCAGATCATTTTTTTTTTCAAAATTTAATTTTATTGTATGGCGACCCCCCTTTATTTTTTAATTTTATTATTTGTTGCTCTTGCGGCAATAGAAATGCTCAATCTGTGAAATTTTCAACTGCCTACCTATTACGGTTCATGAGATAGAGCTCGCTGACAGACAGACGGACAGCGGAGGCTTATGAATAGGGTTCCATTTGTCACCCTTCGGGTACGGAACCCTAAAAAAGAGATAAACTTATAGTATAGTACTGTTCAATATTATCAACATAATTATTATTACCAGCCAGTCCTCCGCTGCTGAAGAAGAAAACTGAAAGTGGCATCAGTGCCTGAAAAGTTGTGTGGAAATCGTTTGGCGAGTTATGGGTATAAGATGCGGAGGAATGAGGAAAATATGGTGAGGAAAGTTTTAAGTATTAGAGTATAATAATAATAATAATTATTATAGGGCCCTATTTCCGGGCCCTACATGGACCCGATGTAGATTTCCTAGCGTCCGTAGCCTGGCTGCGTTTTGGTGACCTCTTTGGGGAAACCGAAGGTTTTGTCTGTGCAATTATGGACGAAGTTATGATGACGAACAATTACCGGAGATTCATTGTGAAGGACGGCACGGTTGACATTTGTCGGGCATGCCACCGTCCGGGAGAATCAATCCGACACATTATCTCCGGGTGTTCTCGTCTAGCTAACGAAGAGTACTTGCATAGACACAACCTTGTAGCCAGGATTATCCACCAGCAACTTGCTCTGAAATACAGCCTTGTGGAATCTGAAGTGCCGTACTACAGGTATGTGCCCGACCCAGTTCTCGAAAATGGCAATATCACATTGTACTGGGATCGCTCCATCATCACTGACAGGACTATTGTTGCCAATAAACCTGATATAGTGGTGGTGGACCGAGTAGAGCGGCGCACAATGATCATTGACATAACGGTCCCGCATGATGGGAACCTCGTGAAAGCCGAGAAAGATAAACAAATCAAGTATCTTGACTTGGCTCGCGAGGTTGTCGACATGTGGGATGTGGACTCAGCGATCATTGTGCCGATAGTCGTATCAGCCAATGGCTTAATTGCCAAGAGCCTCGACCAACACCTAAGGAGGCTCTCGTTAGGCAGCTGGGTCAAGAGCTTGATTCAGAAAGCGGTACTCCTGGACACGGCTCGCATTGTCAGGAGGTTCCTCTCTCTGGAGCCCTGACCGCCGGTAGCTTGGACCCTGTTCCCGATACCGGTGGGCTACTATTTTTTATATTTTTAAATGTTTTTGTATTATTTTGTTTTTATAAAAATATTTAAAAATGTAAATTATATGTATATAAATGAAATAAAGGACATAATAATGATAGTCGTGACGGCCAATGGCATAATAGCCAAGAGCCTCGACCAACACCTGAGGAGGCACTCGTAAAGCAGCTGGATCAAGGGCTTGATCCAGAAGTACCGCTTTTGGAGGAGGTTCCTCTCTCAGAAGCCCTGACCACCGGTAGCTTAGACCCTGTTTCCGATACTAGTGGCCTACTATTTATTTATTTATTTTCCTTTCCTTTTTCCAATCAATTCGATCCTGAGCTGAACTGATCCTGATATGCACCAATTCCTCCTATAAGCGTCAAGTTCGTCCCACGGAAGAATAGGTGAAGACCAAAGAAACGATGGAAGGACTGTGTAAAAGATTATATGGCTAGAAAGGGAGTGACTACTGGGATGACGACTAATTGATAACTATTGAAAATACATGGTGCGCCGACCCCAAAAAAATGTTATGTCGTCCATTGCTGCACATCGGCCTTCCAATGACCGCTAAACAAACGTTAAAGAATACTTAATATTGACAGCGTTTGGCAATGGGATTGGTCATAGCCGTATTTGCAGATTCGCAGACAGTTGGACGCTAGTGCTCTTGACGTCATCGCATAGTCGCCTTTTCTAACATCCAAGGATTTTATATACTCTCTGGTAAAAGTAAAAAAAGAGAACAATTCGGTCAATTAGGAGGTTAGGTTTAATTAGATTTCAGTTGGCTTAAGTTAAGTAGATATTTTTTTAGGTTTAAGATCGCCTACTCTTAAGTTTATTGGCTGTGGCACACAAAAAAATTAAGCAAAAAATCGTCTAAACACTGATTGGATTTTCCAACTGTTATTTCCACTCATGTTAAGGTATTCCACAGGCAATACATCGCACCGTGTAAATCAAGCTTCATCCGGAATCCATTATGGAGATTATCTTACATCTTAGTATATCTATTATCTATTACGTAATTATAAACTATGGGGTTTATTTATAAACTTTGCTTAAAGTTAAGTAATGATTAGCCACTGCTTACCCATACATTTTTGACGTTTGAACGTCAGCGTCAGTTAACTTTAAGCAACATTTATAAATAAACTTCTTAGTCGCTTATCGTGTCTATACGTGTACTGTCCGTGTTGTTTTTTTAAACTTGCCAACGGATTTTTATGCGGTTTTTGTGCCTATTACATAAATATTGAACTTACATATCTAAACTAATATTATAAAGAGAAAAGATTTGATTGGTTGTAGGTATGTTTGTATGTTCGTTTGTTTGTTTGTTACGCTTTCACGCTAAAAACTGCTGAACGGATTTGGATGAAAATTAAACCATGACCTAGATAAGGATATAAAATACTTTTTATCCCGATATTCCAACGAGTCGAGACTTATGCGGGTGACACCGCGGGGCGCAGCTGGTTTATATATAATAAAGTCGTAAAAATTGTGCTAAGCAGGGATGGGTTAAGAGTTGCCTATAATTTATCAGACACTTCGAGTATAACCTTGATTTACAATGCTAAGAAAAATAAATAGCATTATGTCTATTTGGCCTCTTTAAGTTTTTTATTAAAATAAGACCGACAGCAAAAAATAGAAGCCTCACATTAACAGTCTATCTAACTCGATCTCGTTTCAAAGCACAAAAGTTTACATTCTGCAAATCATGCACAGCCATTTACAACCACAAATCTAACAGGTTAGAAAAAGTTATTTACTGTGTATCCTCGGTTTGTGAAATTAATTATTGTTGGATTTGTTACTTCGTAATCATGTGTAAGTTGAATTGCTAAATAATTTATTACAAAATAATAGACGCGTCATTGGTTGAAGGACACTGAACCAGTCCTAGAATTATAGTTTTTAGGCCTCTATTATTGATATAATAGAGGGCTTAAAACTATAATTCTAACGTATATAACGCAAGATTGCCAACCCTAATATACAATAATATAGTATCCTGATGGATACTATATTTTGTATTATTAGGGTTGGCAATCTTGCGTGCCAGTGACGTTCAACCTTTTTTTTTTGGGTTGGAAATCATCAAATGGCTTCTTCCGCTCTGGGTGGAGCGGAAGGACGTGTCAGACTCTTACTGACTAAAACCCACCCGTGTTTCTTCCCTTGCCTGTGCTAGGGGCCACGGTTTCCCCATAGGACTTCCCGCAACCCCGACAGAGTGACGTTCATAGGATGGTAAAGAGAGAACTGGATGGAGTACAGGTATTAGTACGAGGTCGGTACGAGGAGTAATACCTATACTCCTTTTGAAATAAGATTAGACATTTAAACAAACCTTTTTTACAGTCCGTTCAACCGATTCTAACTTCTATACCGTAAGCATAAGGATGGCATTATAAGCAAAAAAAGTGGTTACAATACCAACTATTTATTGCAGCTGCCATTTGTCATGCCACCAACGCAATAGAAGTCAAAATCGGTTGAACGGACTGTAAAAAAGATTTAATTTCAAACTAGCTTCTGCCCGCGACTTCGTTCGCGTGGAAGTCGTAAGATACCACAAAATACTACAATAACCACATGTTTATTAAACTTTCTTGTATACTACGTTTGCAGTTTTGTTCTCAGCAGGCAAAACATACAGAGATTCAGGACTGGTGACTCGGGAGCAAGTGACGTACAGTGTTCGTGTGAGAAGCAACTTGTCCTGAGGTCGACACCCGCAGCCTTCAGCCTTCAGTGTCGGTCCCTGTGACTTATTGATAATCATCGCAAAGCATAAGCTCACAGGAAACTGCACGCGCTTTAACTGGTAATTGTGGGGAATTAGTGGTATACGCGGTATAAACACTGTCTCGCCAATACCACAACCTGTTACAGATTCCGCTTCAGTGTCGTTTCCCTTCAAACACACGACTTTTTTTATTTCAAATGGATTATAAAGTAGGTATAAAATTAATTCTATTCACAAAGATTACATTTAGTACTAAAAACACAAACACCGTAGTAATTATACACACAACGTAACATAACTTCACGCCTGTAATCCCCGAAGGGCTAAGCAGAGATCCTTTACACCCAGATTTCGCCAGTCACGAGTCTATTATAATAGTACCTACCTATAAATAATGCCTTCTTGCTACATAAATATCTCTACTATCTCCAATGGGAAATATTTTGGGACGACGTTTTTTATACCGTAACAACTCGTCAGGTAGAAACTGACCGCAGTGAGATTACATCTGCAGATAGGACAGGTGTATTCTAATACATATTAACTGATAAATGATGCAGAACACGGCCACAAGAAGGCAGATGTGTTTTGTTCTCGGTAATCTTGATTCTTACCCGATCACATAGAGGATTCTTTTTTTAAATGTCTTTGTGTTTAATTTAAGTTCAGTTTAAATATTAAGTACCACATGGGTGCCTAAACAAATAAACTCCTAATTCAAGCCAATTTAAAAATACATAGCTCTCTTTTTCTCTATTCTATGTATTTTACGGACAAACAGACCCTACGCACAGTGATTTAATAAGCATTCCTAAAATTAGAATCTAACCAATAAATTGGAGAGATTCAGAGAAAAAAAATGCAATATTACATGATGTAAAAAAAAATACTCTAAAGGACTTTAAGAGGTAGGTACCTACCTACTTTAGATCATCAAACTGAATAACTTTTACTATTTTACTAACTTTGAAATCGCGAAAATATAAATCTGCTGTTCCATACTTAGGTACTTTTCTAAACTGTATGGGGCAGCTGTATTTTTTTCGCGATTTCAAAGTTGGTCCCATATTAAAAGTTATTCAGTTCGATGATCTAAAGCACTTCTTAAAGTTTCTAAACTTTCAACACCTTATTATTACCAGAATACCCGCGAAATTTCGCGTAGTTACTTTTTATTTAGTCGAGATTTTTTAATTCATATTCCTTATGGCATCTCTTTAGGTCATGAGGTATCCGAATATTAAAATATATTTGGCCTAGACTTAAAATTGATGAAAATTGATTCGCTGTTACAATTTAGGAATAGTAGATGCTGAACGAACATAAGGAATTATTAAAACATTATACCTCAATCGCCACGCTTAGCTAAATAATGGTAATAATAATCAGAGGATTGGAGAATTATTTAATCTGGATGTTTTTAAGAAATGTATATCTCCCTACTTACCTTTTTGCACTCAAGGCTGTTCAAAGCCGGTAGGTACCTGAGTATTATTTCCATTATTTACATCCAAATGAAGCAAAACAACTTTGGCAATTATTTCGCCCGTAGCTGTACGTAATTTACAAAATCTTCGCATTCTTAAACAAAAATAATGGATTGCACGATAAACGAAAAGTTAGATTGGAAACGAACTTGTTACAACTTCGCTAAAGAATATTATTTAGTTAGTGACAAACCTAGGAAATACGTATTCTTTTACTTACAAAATACTTGGACAGTTTACTGCAATGTCTGGAACAAATGAAAATAAAATTGGTCTTTTGCAATTACAGAACCTAAAAGTGTCTAAATTGCCAGACGATTGGCGCAGCGGTTGCCTTGACTTTCAGCGCTACGTGATGCGGATTCGATTCCCGCACGTAACAAATACGTGTTTAAACGGTAGACCGTCTGTTGCCCCGACTGGTTGTTTCTGCAAGCTAGATCTTTGTCTGTAAATGCATCTGCGATACAATAAAAATCACATGAGGAGCAAAGTTTAAAAATAAAATTGTCTAGTAATATTAAAATGCAGCAATGTTTTAATATACAATTGTCTAGTAGGATTAAAACTAGGATTCAAAACTGCATCACAATTTTGTTATATGCAAAATGCAATTAATATAAATCCCAAACTGCTACCTAAAAGATGAGCCTATTAACTCAGCTTATATTGGGACTTGCGACTCAAGCAAAACGCGGATGACCAAATAGACAATGAATGTCTGCCGAAATCCTTACTAATATTATAAAAATGCGAAAGTAACTCTGTCTGTCTGTCGCGCTTTTACGTCAAAATTACTGAACCGATTTAAAGGTACACAGATAGTCTAGAGCCTGAGAAAGGACATTAGGCTACTTTACACAGTTAGTCTAGAGATTGAGCAACGACATAGGCTACTTTTTACATAGGTTGGATGAAATTTGTATGGAAGTATCGTCATTTTTAGAGCTTATTTGAAACTTATTTTTTATTAGCCTGTTGATCCGATATAAATAAATAAAAGACACTACTCCACGTGGACGAAGTCGCAGGCACAGCTAGTATTAAATAACACACTTGGAATGTAATACTATTGGTCGAGGCTGCTCCAGAAACATACAACCTAGAGCGCCATCTACAGCTGATCTCTCGTAACGCTTCACCTTTGGTAACTGATGCACTAGACAACGGTACCTATGAAACTCGTAAGAGGGCAGTCTTATATGAAATCCGTTTCTGAGGAATCATACGACTTTTGTGAAGCATATTTAATTCGTGTAAATAGGTTGAAGAAGACATTTTCTTAGTTTTCTAAATTGAGTTTTTATGTTAGTTTTCTTTTTACTTTGACTGTGCCATTGATCAAGGGGTCATAGGTAAGTAGGTACTATCGTAGAACTTCATTTCTAAGCACTTTGAAAACAAAATCCCGTGAACACGATGACCACATCTGTTACCGCCCTGGTTCTATAGCGGCCAAGCGCTGCAACCAGAAATTGTCCTTACGGTGTATAGATATGAACTTCTTCGACCTTTACCTACAGCTGCTGACCATGATCTCCGAATGTGTGCTTTCTGAAATGACGTTCACCACGTGGACCACTGAGACGTCAGGTCCGTCTGTCCATCTGTCAAAAATGTCAAAGTACCTATATTTTCTTTAGTCGTAACCAATGACTTATAAACCTATGGACTTGCCATACCTACAAAATTTGCGTGCATACCTACAAAAATCGGGCACATGAGATGACCGCCTTTCGTAGGGTTGTATCTGCGAGTGCAAGAGAGAGAGCAAGCAACCGTTTGACACTTAGAATTATACAGTTTATCAGCACATCTACCACAAAACTCTAGCATGGCACTAAACATGGCGACCGGTCACGCATAGACATGACTTTGACGTCACACAATAGTTTTGCCAAATTTAATGTTTCTCTTTTCTTATGCAACTCTTGAATCTCTAGTTAGAAAGAAGCAAAACGCTATATGACATTTATGTGTGTGTCGATATGATAGATATTTGTATACGTACTCTACCTATAGCAGAATATATGCCATCTCCATAGCTTTTCTACCTCAGTGGTCGTGACTGACTGGTGAACGAATGATGAACGTCATTATATATTTTATATTCATTGTCGAAATATAAGACCTATTGTCAAATTCTTTCATGAAAATTCATTCAAATTCCTGTTGGTGCCACAATAGTTGGCGTGAATTTTCATAATGAAGTAATACTAATAGTAATGTCAATACCTAGTATATTTTTGTAATAATTGTGCACAAAAAAATAAAAATAAACTCTCATTAGATTCTGTAAATCTGAAAGAGAAGGCCGAACTTTGTAATTATTGCTTGAAACCTTTTAGCCTGTACTCAAATATGATGTTCTCTCATACACCTGCTATCATGAGAATTGCCTGCAAATTACTCGTGAATCTGCTGGCGATTAACAGACTCTATTGTCCCTAATAATACGAGATCGTGTTTTTTTTTTACCACAACGGGTATGCTCTTTGCCTGCATCTCAGCTGATGGTAAGTGATAATCAGGCCAAAGGTGGAAGCTTCACCCGGAATCTTGAGGATTCCGGGTGAAGCTTCCACCACACACAGGAACTGACTATCTTACCCCTATCTGCTGAAACACAACAATGCTGTTAACATTGCAGCAACAGACCTAGAAAGATGATGGTAGCTAGCCAGGCAGACTTAGAACAAGCCCGCTAAACCGAGCAGAAAATTTTGCGCCCACTGGGTATCAAACCCGGGACCACTGGGTCTGAAACAGGTGATATAAGACCACAGAGGCGGTTAAATTTAGTTTATTCATTGCAGAACCCTCTCCAGACTATCCATCTTCCAAAAATTTCGCTATATCCCGCAAAATTAATAACCAGGGTGTTTCTTTGTCTCGTTGGTGAATGGTAAACTGCAATAGCAAATGAAATACTTAAAAAAAAAAACATATTTACTTATATTTCCAATTAGCATACAGAGAGTACACGTAGTGGGTACACGCAGTCACACAACCACACAAGTACAGCTCATACAAGGCAGTAACGAAGTAAACGAACTTCGCAGTCAATTAGAGGCATGTGTTCATCCTTTGTTTGCAATCAACTGTTCTCACGGGTGTACCGTAATATGGAAACCGATCAGTTTCTATTTTTGCTCTCTTTTTCATAATGAAACTGTTTTATGGCTGAAATAGTGTTTTGTGTCACCTGCCTAGCCTACTCACAACTGTGTCGGGATGCTGCGGAACTGCGGAATATTAGTATTTTATATAAAGCGAGTGTTATCCGGAAAATAGCCGGAGTTACTGCTATAGCTTGCAGAGTAAGCAAGCTGAAATGGCAGTGGGCTGGTCATGTTTGTCGAAGGACATCGGTCCTTCAACGGACTCTCTTCACTTCATCGGACGAGTCCTAGAGCGGAGACCGCGTATCGGCAAGCGTAGTGTGGGACGCCCCACAGCTAGATGGACCAATGACCTTACAAGGTGGCTGGATGCGGAAGGCGGAGGACAAGGTGTTGTGGCACAGCCTGGGAGAGGCCTATGTCCAGCAGTGAACTGCGATTGGCTGAGTTGATTGATATACGGAGTAAGACGGACGTAAGACTAGAAGAGCATATACGAATTTAAAAAAAAGGAAGGCCGAGAAAAATGTGCTAAAACCAACTGAAGGAAAAGGTTAAATTTTCTTCTCATCTTTCAATTCAAATTAGAAGTTTGGTTTCTTACTACCCACAAAATAAAAATTATTAATATTTACCTTCTGAACCATTATTTATAAATAGCTTAGGTATTGCACTATGTAAGGTTTAAAAATAAACTTATCATAATGACAATGTTATAAACGTAATCAGTACTGATTCTAATTATCGCAGCATTTTTTGCGGAAAACCATTAACAAAATTATCATGTCCGTTTTGACACTCCCTAGGTAGGAGTGTCAAAACGGACATGATAATCTGAGAATTTTTAATACTCCATCAGTATTTGTAATATAAAGTAAAGTTAACAACAATTACTATACTCCTTTCTATGTATGTTTCAGGAGATGACCACATCCGTATCATCCCAATAAATAAACATAACAATCCTGTGATTGAAAAATTATTGTGGAGGGTTCAGGAGTTCTAGAACCCCCAAATAACCTCACATTCTTTCTAGCAAGACAGCACGTTTCTAAACCCAACCCAAAAATAAACTTACTATATAACACACCTCTGGCTCTCCCATTCATGCTTATTGCGACTTACAACTGCTTTTTTTTTATGGTCACAAAACGGTCTTGTGTGTCACATCACTAAAAAGTTGTCCTTCGAATTTCAAACTGAACTGAAGGGAAAGCAATGGTGATACAATTGCTTTACCTTGTCAATAATATTCAGGCCTACTATTTAAAAAAAACCAACCTCTAAATTAAACCTGCAAAAGTAACAGCTGTCTTTGCCATTTAAACTAATAAAATATTGGCAAATATGGAAGCGCAACCCACTTAGTGAGCCTACAATGGTTTTATTGTGTAAACTAAAAGGTGTTAGTAATATACTCGTGTGGTACCGTCAGTTGTTTCTAAGTGTTCAAGTAAACCATGAGTGTGCTCGGAAAATTAGAATCCTGTTAGGTAAATAGAAAATAGTAAGATGGTGCAAATCGTGTTTCAATTACAGCCATTACAGGTAGGTAATTTTACTTTTAAATGTTATTTTAATTTTAAAATATGTAAGTATATATGAAGGTGGTGTTGATTCATTTTGGAGGCAACTGTGGATAATTTCAAATTTAAAAAAATATTATTAATTTTTGTTTTTTAATAATAAAATTAAAATGAAATACTGTTCGTTGGTAAGCACATCACTTGACTATTTCGCTTATATTCTTTGTTTTAAAATGTTCGTAATAGTCCAAATTACGTATTTATAAAAAGAAAAATTGGAAGAGTTTCCCGGAATATTTTCGCATTCGGTAAAATCCTTTTTGTATGGGATGTTTTGTATCTCAGGGTCAGCTAGTTAATTATAATTTAAACCTTGTTATTTTCTTCACTGCACATAAGTCATTAAGAAACCTTCAATTATATTGTTTTCATTAAAAAACCCCTTTCTATTTTACCTGTCTACATTTCCATCACGTAAATTGGAAAAACCTTACGATTTATTATAAGTAATTTTAAGTGCTATAATCTAAATTAGATCAATCACTTAATTAATTAAGCGTTTAATAAAAGAACGCGCGAAAGATTTATTTTTATTCAACAATTTGTCATAGAAATAATTTGTAAATACAAAAACACGTCTCAGAGTCGAATAAAAACAATCAACCAAATATTTCAGTTCCTAATTCATCACTTGATTGAATCACATTTATACGATAATCGCTGGCGCAATCTACTAATATCTTTGCCCGTTGAGTGGCGCTTATCAAATTTAATCATATTCCACAGTCAGTGTCAGGATTGTCAGTGATATTCAGTCAGTGGTTTGTGCCGACAATGCTGTGCTGCGTTGTGTTTTGTTTTGTGCATTTTCTGTGATAATACCGTTTTGTTGACAAATATGGTGAGTGTTTATGTTTATTTTTTTATAAATTTAGTTACATCAATGTGTGCTTGTTAAAAAAACGTTAATAGCGCTATGAATTTCTGAGCGATAAAAGACGATGTTTTTCCTCAATAATTGCGCGCGGATTTCAATGTATTATTTGATTATGTTATGGTTAGGTTAAGTCAGATTTTATTTTAGCCTGAGAAGCTTAAATGTTTTTGATTTAGTTTATTCTATTTTCAGTGTATGTAACTAATGACATATTGTTTTTTATGGAGCCAACTAAATTCAAACAAAGTTTTAATCATTTTAAAATTGATTTACTATGAGTTTCACCAAAGTGCATCGTACAAATAATAACAAGACTTACCTAAATATTTTTTTTAATGCAACCTGTATTGCCCTTTGAGGCTCTATTAACGACCCTTGTCTGTAAAGAGGTAAGCGTAAGGTTCCCTCCATTTTGAGAGCCAGCTTATCTTCTTGAAAATTCCCAAACAATTTGTCACTAAAGCAATCGACTACGAAAAGTAACTGACTACATAAGTAGTGCTGTAAAACGCATATCAATAAAATAAAAAATATTTTATTTGGACGACCGATAATAGATAATTTAAAGCCGAGTCTACATCAATGAAAGTTTGCGACAAAAAAATCTGTTTGTTTACAATAGTTTGTAGAGACATACGGGTTTTCGTCAATATAAAGATATACTATTGACAATGACGTGAAATGAATCCGTAAGACGAGTCGGAAAGACCTAAAAGATTTAATACCCGTACGAACGTAGGGACACTATGGGTTTTTTTATTTGTTTCTATAATTTCCTCAATACGCGTTGATTATCAATTTGGACGCGACCTTAAACCCATGACATTGCAAAAGTATGTTAACGCCAATGTCTTGTTTCCAGTAATCCTGTTATCAATGAAATAATTCAATATGGATGGATAAAGCCGGTAGTGCCGTGATACCGTATCGACTGATATAAATCTGCTTCTATTGTCGTGTAGAAATTAAATCTAACAAATGTTTTTGTGTGATTGTTGCAACACTTTCTTGACCGCAATTTCGCATGTCTTTGTTGACATGCGACATTCTTGTGTTTTCGTATCGTTGTACTAACGATACCTGCCTACGAAATGTTTAAAAACTCTCTTACGCATCATTCTGTCCCACTACTGATGAGGAACCGACCAGCTATCGACAATTTTCTTGCTCAGCACGCGTAACTTGACCACAAAAGAAAAGGGGTTTTGTTTTGGGAAGAATATGACAGATTAACAATCACAATCTGTCATTTTGTCTATTCTTCCGTCGATAAAACCCGTTTCTATGTCGTCGTCCGTGGGACAGGTGCTTTATATCCCCTAAAAGGCAATTCCTTTTGGGGAAATCATTAAAAATAGTTGACTTTTGGTAGGATTTGAATGAATGCCTAATTAGGATCGATTTCATTTGAATAAATGATTTGTAAGAAACGCAGCCCTTGCACGTAGTCGAGGCACCGCCGCCGCGCAGTTTATTCGTTCTTCTTCTAAGCGTGTCGATGGCAAAAATAACACGAAAATAATATTATTATGTTCTTAGATTTTTTCATTTGTTTTGCCCAAAACTTAGCAACGCGGATGCCGTTCGCTGACGCTGCCATTAGGTCCTCACGTCCGCGTCGGTCGGTTCGTTAAAATAATGGCTGCTACACAGTGCCGGTGGCAAGGCCGCCGGGCGCGCCCGGCCCTGCCGCACAAAGCCACACAAACAAACGTAAAGGAAATGAAGGCACAAAAGCCGGACACACGTGCCGCGCGGCAAAAGCCGGCGGCCATGCCGCCGGCATGTGTGTAGTAGCCATTAATAACATCACGCTTTGTTTCCCCGAAGGGTTGGGCAGAGGTGTACCAGGTACCTACACCCACATTTCGCCAGTTATGTTTAAGTCCCATGTAATAGGGGGCGAGCCTATTGCCATCAACCGGGCAAATATCCAGACTCCGAGCTGAGAAATTCTAGTTAGAAAAACCCAATAACACTTTGCCCGAACCGGGAATAAAAACCAGGACCTCATGCTCAGCAGTAGCGCTTGCGAGCACTACACCAACGAGGCAGTCTCGTTAAAATAATATTCGTTATTTTAAACTTTCGAGATCGTAATTGTTTATTGACTCGGAAAAACTAAATAGATACGAGGAAAACTTCCAACAGTTTCGCACGTTCTCAACGCGATTCCAATAAAATCCAATCTACGCTTACGGATAACACAGATTATTAAGCAGGTATTTACATTAAAGAATGCGATAACATAACATATGTAATAGACCATATCAAACTAGACACTATATACCTACATTCCAATGAATTGACTGGTTTGTTGCGATTGTGCACGCCATCTTTGGTTTCATGGAGCTATAGCATGTCTTGACTCAAGGGCGTTTCCAAGGGGGGGCAGGGGGCATTTATTAAAAAATACAAGGCATTTTAATGTAAAGAAACTACAATATCTATAAAGCCAATTTTGTTTATTGGGACGACTTTTTTTGGTTTTTAAAGTTCCTTATCTCTTAAACGGGGTCTACTCCGGAGTCCGGCGACGTAATATTGGTAGTTGGTGGTACGCCCAGTCATAATACTCATAATATCTATTAGGGTTCATCTCTAAAGTTCATAATAGTTTTTGGAAAACCGACCGAAAGGTCCGTTTCCAATCCATACATTGAAAATGGAAAAGTATTATTTTTCTCAGTTCATAACGGGACTAACACTACATAGTTAACAATCAAATTTCAACCAGCGTCGATTTGGGCTCCATTGTGCGCCGTAGAGGTAAGACTCGCACTACAAGTGTTAAGCTTCATGCGCTCTTGACTGTACTTACAAATCATACTTTTCCCATCCTACATAATTATATCAACTTGCCCCCCCTTCACCATAGGCTGGCGACGTCCTTGTCTTGACTCAAGTCTGCTCTCAGCCTTATATTTCTAGCTATTTATTATCTTTAACATTTTCACTGTCCACAAAGAGACACAATAGTAAAATAATCAATCTGAACGATATGTGGTTTTGGTTTGATTAAGTTTTCAAATATGTACTTTTCTGGTGCTTGTAATGATTGTATGTTAAGGTTGCACTAGTCGACGGCTCGAACTCGTTGGTGGGCTTGGCTAATATGCATGCTATTGAGTTTTAATTATTTAGTTTTTATTTATTTAGTGAAATAGACGATGACTCATAACGAAAACGACCGCGTAAAACGTCATGAACAGACCTTTGGGCTTATAGATATTATGAATAAACTACTAGATGTATTTATTCAAAATAATTACTACTTGTTCAAATTCAAAATATTTTATTTCACATAAACCTACAAAGGCACTTATGATACGTCAGAAGCTAGGTGCGCGGTTCCAATTGGTCGTTTCCTATGGAGAAGAGCCGGCAAGAAACTCCACGGTTACTCTTTTAAAAATAAATGGTTTTTACAATGTTTTCAAATTACCTACACTGCTAATAGATATGAGAGGACAGTGTAGGCCTATCAACAAGTACCAGGTAGCAAAATAGAAAATGTTCCATAGATCTAGTCTGTTAAGCGTACAAAGTTCTTAATTTCACAAAATCTAAAAGACAAGAACAAAAATAAAGACCTATTTAAACCAAATGATATGATTGCCCCTAGAGCTGTAACAAATCTAATTGAATAAAAAGTATAGAATATGGTAGGTATATAATGTCAAATAATGAAAAAATTGCCTATGACAAGAAAGTCTGAAATTGGTAACAATATCACCATTTTCTAACTCCGAAAGTTATTTATTTACGCCCAAAGATGCGTTAAAATTAGTGTTGAATTATGGGAGTTTCGACGTTCATAACTTTTAAATAATTTTTGAAGTGACAACTTATTTAGCGGCGTTGTGCACTTTTTTTGGGATAGTTACAAAAAATTTAAACTCGCGTCAGTTCACATGACCTGAACGAAAATTCGTAAGACGTTCAAGTTTTTGTTGACAGCTCACTCTGTTTTATTTTATTGGTTTTTTTTTAATGGCTTTCATTTTTGTACTGACAGCAAGCTACATAAATTCCTGACATTTTTGTCAGATGGCGTTACTTAGTTTTCACTTCAATCGGCAGTCCCAGACTGGCTCGTTTTTTTTTTTTTTATTTATTTATTCGGTTTCCGTACCTTGGTTAAAGACATTAGATATATTTTTTATACATACGACGTAAGTATGGAAGAATTACGGACTAGGGTACCCTTAAAGCAATATTCCAATTCACGTTAGACATGTTAATAAATACCTATAAAGTAAAAAAACTGGCAAATTCAATAGGTACGTATGAGCAGTTGTGCATAGGTTAATATAATAATAATGACCATACCTACTCGGTTTAATGATTAACTGATAAGTCGTTGTAAGTGTCATACAATATTAATCATAGAAGACACTCCATAATATCTTTTAAATAACTGATCCTCAGAATGCACTTTGTTTAAACTCGGCCGATAGGTCTTAGGTATATAAAGTTGTGACTTACTCATATAGCCGTGAAGGAGTATGGACATAGAAATACCACTAGAAAACTCATGTACTACGAGTACATGAGTTTCTAGTGGTATTTCTACCACTCCTACAAAAGGTTACTAATCAAAACAAATGCAAAAAAAAGTGTCGTGCGTAAGGCAATTTGATAGGTGCAATGCAACAAACTGGACATTAATGTAAACGACGTTGGTCTACTGGTTGCAAGCGCTACTACTAAGCATGAGGTCCTGGGTTCGATTCCCGGGTCAGACAAAGTGTTATCATCAGGGTTTTCCATCAGGAGTCAGTAGCAGCCCGGAGTCTGAATTTGTGCCCGGTTGATGGTAATAAGCTCGCCCCTTATTAAGGTATGATTCCGAAGAAAGCTGAACGCAGCAGCGCTGCTGCAGCAATGATGGTTGCTGTACGCAGCAGTGCTGCTGCAGCAATGATGGTTATTGCTCAAAACAAGCCCAGTTTTACAGGCCCAATTCGAAACTTACCTAATAAGCACTTCATTCTTCTTAGGATGAGCAATCTTCTCGGACAATGGGGTCAGTGGTCCTCCAAGTGGGAGCCCTAGAGCTCTTGGCACGGTACTCCATGAATTCTGGCAGAGCCACCAGCCTTCTATCTTCATTACATGAGTTCAGAATGCAAGAAGTGGAACTAGCTCATGGAAAACAATGGAATTGGAAGTATTTGAGGGTGAGTTTTGCTTTCCTGGGCTTATGTTAAGTTTGATAATACTTTTTCTTGGGGAACGGAATAATTAATGAGATCAACTTTAAGTGCCTGAAAATTAAGCCAGAAAATTAAATTATAATTTTCTGTTGTCATATTATCTTGAATTTTATTTTTTGAAATCGTTTTCTTATAGTTCCTGATAGTCATTGTATGTGTGCTCATTTTTTAACAGCCGGTTTGCATTTTTTTGAAACTTTATTTTATAACTTGAAATAATATTCTAATCTTCATTTTTTTCTGCTAGTCACTTATTTCCGGTTTTAGGAAAGTTATATTTTTCTAAATTTTTTTTTAAACTAATTATTAATCTTAATTTTTTTAGGATCAATTCGACCAGAAGGATTTAGAAGGCTTGTACAGAAAATATGATGACAAACTAAGAGAAACACTAATTTATATTTATTTAACTTTATTAGTATTTTTTTCAACCGTACACGTAGTTTTAGTTATCGCTAGTACATTTTCTGAGGTGAGTTTCATATATTTTCTCTATTGAATTTTTATGTTTTTGTGTTTTTGGATACCCTATTTATTTTTTGTACTAACTAGAACGAAACGCAGAAATTTTTGATCACGTAAGTTTAATGCTATTTCGAATGAAGTCTTTCAATTTAAATGCTGGGATATTATTTGTAAATGCATCCCAACAGCAACAAACAAAAAATATTATACTCCAAATCCGCACCCTAATTACGTAATGCACGATCAATTTTAAATTGAAACCAATTGAAAAATATTGCCAGTCCATTGCTTCATAAGTTCGACAAAAACAATTGAGCAGATTTTTTTGTCGAACTTATGCAGCAATGGACTGACAATCTTTTTCAATTGGTTTCAATTTAAAATTGATCGTGCATTGCGTAATTGGGGGGCTGGTCATCGATTATGAATTTGTTGCCATTTTGTCACATCACTTCATTGTTAAAGTAGATAGATGGCGTTTTGTTTTGTCCATCCTTGTTTCAATGATGATGTCCAAATATTCATTCTTCGAGCTACTTTACAGGATGCCACGGAGCCCGAAAATATAGACAAGACATTATCATCAATCGCGGTTTTCTTACAGCAAATTCAGTCAGCATCAACATATTTAACAATGGGAATGTACATATTAAGGATAGCTATACCATTCATATTCCTTTGGAAACCTCTATACTATCCCATGAAAAGGAAATGCTTCTTGATGCCAATACTTGTCACTTTTATTGTGACTTTGGATCTTGTGTTTACTGGTAAGAGATTTTTTAATCTGATAAGCAATGCAAACTCTTGCCCGTCAACATCATCTGCCTAGCCTATGTTGGGGTTGGCTTCCAGTCTAACCGGATGCACCTGATTATCAATATTTTACATAGAGCGACTGCCTAACTTGACCTCCACAACCCATTTACTAGGTAACCTGCCCTTTATTCTTAAAATTCAAACCGAGTAATATTAAAAAACAATAACTAGGAAGCATCCTACAAACATCATTGGTAGCATAAAGCGTCTCTCGTACGCCGCGCGCCGCCAAGATGCTTGCTACAGCAATGTTACGAACCTCTGCTCACTGTTGCTTTAAAAATTCTCCGTAAAGATAATGCTGGGACATGGGCCTCCTATGTAAGAGGAAGTGGACCATAATCCATCACGCAGGCCTAGTGCGGGTTGGTGGATGTCACATGTCTTCGTATTTCTGGTTCTAGGTTTCTTCGCGATATTTACCTTCATCGTGTTGAGAGCTGTTGTGACGACACAAATAACATAAGATAAAGCGCCTGCCTGGGTCAAAAACCACTGCGCTCCAGCCTTACTTCACTAATCGTTGATCACATTATTTAATCTGTACTCCAATTTCACCTTTATTCCGCAGATATCACAGTAAGCATCTACAGTTCTTTCGAAGGTATATCCTTACGACCCGCCTACGCGACCATGGCCCTTCTCTCCAACTACGTCTTCCTTCCAATGAGGAACAACTTCTTGGCGATATTTCTCGGTATATTCGTCAGTGCGATCTATGTGCTGATCTTCGCCTTCTTCACTTATGATCAGGATCCTCAGATCGGTATTGTGGTAAGTAGTATTACATACATACATAATCAGTCAATTAATGTTCCCACTGCTGGGACACAGGCCTCCTCTCTCTGAGAGGGAGTAGGCTATAATCTACCACGCGGGCCCAGTGCGGGTTGGTAGATGTCACATAGTAGTCAATATTATAGAATAATATACTCGTATTATTGTATATTGTTTTACTTACAATGTTTTTTACCATACTGAGTTAATAATTGAGATCTAGATTATTACTTACCATAAACCAGGCAATGTTCATACTTATGGGAGACTATTGAGGATTTTCTTATGGAAAAACTCAATAACTCTTTGCCTGGGAGTCGATTTATTTATTTTACATATAACTATTTAATTTGTGCAAGGTCTGTGAGAAGAAAAGTATCAAAAGTGACCTGACGATATTTTTGACCTTCACTATCACTGTGTATCGTATCAAATATACATTTTTAATCAGTAATTCTGGTTAAAACTAGTGCTGCCAAACGATAAACAATAAAAGTCAGTGTTTGTAAGGTGAAGTTTTATCCCGCGTCCTAACCGAAATTATCGTTCGCGCGAATACGCAATCGTTGCGTTACGTTCATATGAAATAAAAGTTTGCAAGAATTGTAGTGCATTACAGATGGCGATAGTCGAGTTTTTTAGCAGTTTCTAAAACAATTCGCTAAAACTAGCATGCAAAATTACATTAATTAATAAAATTAAATAAGTAAGCTAATAAAATTATAATATACATCATAGTTATTATATTAAGAATAAGAATCTGAATCATTTGTGAAATTATAATAGTAAAATGTCAGTGTTCACAGAATATAATGATTTTTCTATATACCATATTATCGCTGTTTTATAAAACGATTGATTGGCAGTTTCCTATATTATGATTTTGGTAATTTATTATATACCCTTAAAACCATTGGAAAGCAACTTCTGTGATATAAGTGGCTTTACATTGGAGGAATAATTAGTCTATTATACCTTAGGTCACATTTCGTTCTAAAAACTGAAAGGCGCTCTCTGTCGGAGCGACCACGTGTTCGGGTTTGTCGAACAAAAAGTGACATAATATGAACGCGACAATCGCCTACTCGTACGACGGTCGCTTTTAGTTAGGACGTGGCCTTACTCATAATCGCCTTATTGGCTTGAACAATTAATCCATTTTGGGTATTTCCAATATTTTTCTTTTGGGATAATATTTATTTTTTCTGCAATTTATTCAATTATAATAATTCTAATCGGTGGTTTATCACTCACGCCACGTGCCAGATAATGTGGCTTATAGGTACTTATACAAAACACACGATTTTGCAAAGAACTCTGAAACATCCTGTTGGTAGTTTTTCGATAAGTATATTTGTTGCTAGTGTGCTAAGACCAAGTTATAATTAACATTACTGATTGTAGTTAGTATGGACCACAAAAATAACATGTGAATTTGCCGCAGATAAAATTATCAGAGACTTGATCATGTTTTTAAATAACCGGATAGTAGTCTGGCTAATCGTTTAATTTAAGCATTTATTTTGTATCAAAAATAAATTTCTTGTCCTATCGTAGGAGCCAGGTACAGTCACGACTTCACGAGCACTAGTAGGTATACCCTAAGCAACTTTTAAAAGTGATTTTCTCCTACTGTGTTGATTGTAATTTTATATTGTTACGAACATAGTATTTTGGGAGAGGAACCCACACTAATATTAAGTAGGTCTCATCTCAATGTTGCAGTCAATATTCCACAAGAAAATCGCTTTTGAATTTTGCTAATTGATAATAATATTTCATGCCTTCCTTGCCTTGCCTTAATTATCCAGTGAATAACATGATAAAAGGGTTGACCGTTCAGTGTAGGTACCTTGGTCGTATTCCTTGTCTTTGTTTCAAATTGATGTAATTCACACGTAAAAAAATATCAACTTTATACTAATACCTATAAATACCTAAAGATGATTTCAGAATGACCAGCCAGTATTGAAAAATTCATAAAATTTTAAGATTTATCGCAAATTGAACTTTATGTTCGGATATTGTAGTTATTTTTCCAAAAACAGATTTGTTTACGTATTTGGAAACTAAATTGCGAACGGAGGATAGGTAGATAACCAAATTTAAATTTATTCGTGGAGGATTTTTTCTCATTTCTCATATTTCTCTGTTTCAGATATCATCGGATATAATTTATCTGATTGGTGTAAATCTTATGGGTGTATACTTTAGACTGATGAATGAAATAGTGACGAGAAGATCTTTCTTGGACAGAAGAGCGTGTGTTGAAAGCACACTGAGACTGAAATTTGTTAAGGACCAGGAGGTAAGTAACGAACTTACTAAACTACTGTCTAGGTACTACTAAGTATCTTGTAACCAGAGAAAAGAAGACACAGATGACAGCTTTTAGACAGCTCTCATTGTCTGCTAACAACTTCTTGTTATATCTACATCCATAATAATAGTACCTATAAATAAATAAATAATAAATGTGAACGTAGGTACTATCGAGGACACTGGCGCCTGACCACTTTTCGACCTTATTGCTTTTGTTCTATCTACATCCATATCAATAGTACCTATAAGTATTATAAATGCTAACCTTATTACTTAGGCAATAAGGTGGTCAGACGCCAGTGTCCTCGATAGTACTTACTGTACTCTCCTCTGCTACCTTTTCACGCCTGACCGACGTACTGAACCGATTGTTATACAATTTTACAGATAGGTTAGGTAGCCTGGGAACTGAAGGACATAAGATTCTTTTTACCTTAGATATTTAATTTATAAATGGTGAAATACAAAAGACGCGGGCAACAAGCTGTATGTACAATATAGCTATTAAGCATTTTTTTATATATTCCTTTTTACTAATATGTTTATTCAGAAATTCTCACAAGATTTAAATGCACAATGCCCTTGCCATGATGAGTTGTCATTTGTTCAGGTTTTTTCCCTGAATTACATAAAAACAGTGGTAAACTAATCTAATCTGCTGATAAGACATACTTACTAACTACATTGGGAACGATTAAATATTATCCAATAATGATTGATAGTTTTTTTTTTTGACATATAAGAATCGTCAGATTCTTTTTCTAATGATTTTCTAAAAGTTATCTCCGTTTACTCCTTTTCTATCCGATATGTGTTTAATTTATTAAAGATAAGATTTTCTCGATCAAAACAACCCATTTAGGAATCGTTAATTATTGACCAAATAGGTATGAACTTCTATCAATGAAATTAAAATTACTATACGCTAGAATAGAAGACGTTTGGTAATCAAAGAATTTCTCTGATAGTACCTACAATGAAAACTTTGCTTCTAATGAAGCGTAGAAGAGTAGATACCTACTCTAAATGCAAACGCATTTTCTAGTTTTCTGATAAATTATTCTTTCAGGAACGTTTGATGATGAGCATACTACCAGAGCACATTGTATCCAAAGTGCGCCAAGACATCAGAAATATGTTCATGGGTCTCGAAACACGCTCCATAAGTAGCAATTTGAGATCTTTCAAGTAAGTTCATGCACCTTTTCCAGTACATTCTATACATTAACTAGGCTAGGAACAAAACATGAGCTTGTCTGTGAGAGGGAGTAGGCCATAAACCACCACTTGGGCCCAGTGCGGGTAGGTGGATGTTAGTTGCCGGTTTCCTTATACGATGCTCTCACTCCTTCTACGTTATGAGAGCAGAAATAAATTACACAAAGTATAGTGCCTGCCAGGTTTTGAACTCACGACCTAAGACACGTAAGTCGGGACCGTTAGCACTGGGCCACCACTTCTTTCGGGAAAAAAGTGAGTGGAAAATGGGGCTGATTCTAGCGTACGCAGATAGGCGCTTTTCCGCTCATTTTTAGCTCCTTCCCCTACGTCTAGTCTAGACCTAAAAAAAAGTCTAATCTAGAAATATATTTTAAAAGTCCGCATTTTTCGGGGCAATAACATAATAATCCTTAAAACAATTATCGGTCCTTTACAGCCAGCTTTACGTAGAAGAGCACGATAATGTGAGCATTTTATACGCTGATGTGGTGAACTATACGATGATATCAACCACTTTGTCGCCGATGAGGATGGTGGAGCTACTGAACGAGCTGTTCGGGAGATTTGATGAAGCTTCTGAGGTATGTCTTTTGTTTGAAATTAATTTTACTTAGTCATACAAATTGTGATTAATAGGACACAGCAGTATATGACGGCTAGCAAAATATGTAGGTTACAAAAAAAGACGACTTCCAAAATAAACCCAAAGTGAAAAATAATTATTTTAATGTCGGTGTCTTTGGTTTAGAATTTTCGTTAATTGCCACCGACTTCCGAATTTAAAATTTATTTTCTACTTGTAGTGTTTTATTTGGAAATCGGTTGTTTTTTTTTAAATGTACTCGTATAATAAGTTTTAATTTTCCACTTTTTAGTTGTGGTTCCTACCCCACATAAATACCCCACCATTTTGAAGATCTTGAAGACATTTCGTAAGTGACAAGAAAGGTTAAAATAAAAGATTTGTTTCAGGAACATGATGTACTCAGAATAAAATTCTTGGGAGATTGTTACTACTGCGTCAGCGGTATACCGAAACCCAATGCTCAGCACGCCAAGAATTGCGTAGAGCTTGGCCTGGAGATGATCCACATTATCAAAGATGTCAGGTAGATTTATAAGCTTTTATATTAACAGATGGTTTACAAATACAGCGGTCTAAACTTTTTTTCTACCACCTAAAGGCGCTTTCTTCACCGGGAGCATTTGCCTGCAATGTAACGATCCATGATTCTACTGTAAAGGGTAGGGCTGACGGGGTCCGCTAGTGCCGATGCCGAAAAGCCGGGTTGCGAGAAAGTCCAAAAAGGATACCGTGGCCCCTGGCAACGTACACGCAACTGAAGGAACACGGGTGGGTTTAAGTCAGTAAGAGTACACGGAGAGCGGGAGAAGTTATTTGACGACATCGCACCCAAAAAAATGGGGTAGGGCTTTGCAAGTAGACTGAGCGGGCCTTCCCACTGCTAGGTAGTATAGAGAGATAATTGAAACCAGCAGAATAGGCTAATACTTAATCATTAAATAGGTAGAACTAATACGACTAGTTCGCAGGTAAAGGATACTTTATAGGCGAATGCTACCGGTGACGGAGTGCCTTAGTACCGCTTATGATCACTATATTCTTTCAAGACGAAGCAAACGAACAGGCCACTGCGATTTTATCTTTCTAAAATCCATGTATGTAGATCGGAATATAAAATGCTTTTATTGCTCATAAGTTCAACAATTGAAAATACCGACAGCCTCATTACATATGTTTACAGATAAGATAAACAATCATTTTGTATTTACTTAAATCTGTTTATAATTTTGCTATTTGTGACTTTTAACGTCAGCAAGGGAAGCCACACCTTCTACAATTTGTTGTCAAAGATAATCTTATGTCTTTAAAAATAAATACATTTTATCAATTTATTTACATTGCAATCGGAACTCACAACGTTTGCTAGTCGCAAAGGTATCATACATATAAGTAGACAGGGACTTTATTTGACGATACACGTAAAAATATAACACGTGACTTGTTGTCAATATGGTCGAAATTAGAGATAAAAATTAACTGTGAACATATTTTGCAGAGAAAAACGATCGCTGAACATTGACATGAGGATAGGCGTTCACTCAGGGAAGATCCTTAGTGGCTTGATCGGTATCAGAAAATGGCAATACGATATTTGGTCGAAAGATGTTACAATAGCTAACAAAATGGAATCCACTGGTAAATCTGGGTATGTCAGCACTGTTTTTATAATTTACTGACCTATGATAAATTCTGTTTTTTGTCAATTCCCTGATCGAGAGTAAATAAAATAAATAATATAACATGAATACATAGTTCAAGATATTAAAGTCGTCTTCAGAATCGTAAACAACAAAATCAATAAAGATAACATTTTTGTTAATAACCGCATTAAGGACAAAGATTCACATGATATTGTTGCAATAATGACGTAATACATATTTTTTCAGAAAAGTGCACGTGACTAAACAAACTCTCGAATTACTTCTGGAGAATGCCAGAGAATATATTATTGAACCAAACTTTGAATCTCAAAATGATCCTTTTATTGCTCAAAATAAATTGGAAACATATCTGTTGTCGAGACCAACAAGGGTAAATATTTATGAAACTACAAAATACAACATTTTAAAGTGAAACTTCTTAAAAATAGGCGGCGATTCGATAATTAGACCAGAATTGTGAGTGAAATATCAAGGCCGCGTCACATTTAGGCATATTTCGATACATGAAAATAAAGAGGGATAATAACTCTCTGTCTCTCACACTAAATCTCTCTCATTCTTTATTTTTTAAGAAGTTTCACTTCTGTCACGACCATGTACGCACCATTTTTTTTTTGTGTTATAGTAGATCACATGTTTACACGGATATAAACTATATCTTTCCAGGGTCTCGAATACAAACCATTTCGGCGAGCATCAGTCGGCTTCAACAAAGTAATAGCAAAATCCAACACTTCTACTAGAGTAAGTCCGATTCATGCACTTATTTATAAAAGACATTATCACTCAATAATTTGCTATATTATTTGTGTATTTCTAGTAGCGAGCGGAAAATAGAAACACAAATAACTTCCGAAGAACCACGACGTTTATGGATGAGAATTTGGTGGAATACCAGCAAATGTTGAAAGCCGCTGACGCCCAAATGGCAAAGGAAATTGAAGATATGACAAACGGCAAGTAAGTTCAAATCCATTTCAACTGAGAGTTGGTCGTGGCTATCAATAAATTGTGAGACCTAGCCTACGAACTTCAAACTTTCTACTTAGATAAGAGGCTTTTACTTGTCTACTAAATACCAAAAACAAATGAAATTATTTCAGGGAACATTTCCGAAATGAATCTAAGCTGAACAGATTCACATTGATGTACAAGAACTTACAAATGGAAAAGACATTCCTGCTGCTACCAGACCCACTGTTCAAATATTACATCACATGCTGCCTGATCATCTTCTCATTGATGTTGTTGATTAATGGACTGACTACGATGTGGTAAGTCACTTAAGTTAGCTATAACCTGGATATCTTCAAGTCGAGAATGAATAGGTTACCTACTTCTAAGCAAGCGTGCTTTATCGTGGACTACATTATAATCAATCATCTTTTACCATCAGGTGAAATATTGGTCAAACGCGAGCCTAACAATTATAAAAACCATGTTTAGAAATGGCATAATTGATCCAGGGATTTATCATTACAAATTCAGTATTTGTCTTTCTAGGTTTGAAGGCTTTCAATGGTATGCATGGACGCTACTTGGCGCTCTCCTACTTGCACTACTCATATTGCAGCCCTTCACTTGGTTTCAATTTCTCTGGACCAAATATAAAGGCTATGAAGAGCCGCGAAATAAATGCCTGCGATGGATCTACGATATTTCTGCAAAAATTATTAGATCAGCTATCATAAGGACTTCCATATATCTTATCATAAGTATTGGACTCGCTGCGACTTCTGTGGTGAATGTCATCGCTTGCAGAGAAGTTGAGGTGCCAGAAGGTGAAACTGTGCTATCTAACTGCATATCGTCGTGGGTAATCACATTTCTATATTTTCCTTCTATTCGTAATTATTGTTACTTCGCTGTGTTTTACACTAACTTTCTTTCCAGCATGTGACTCAGTGTTGGGGTTTGGCATTGCTCTTGAACTTTCTGTTCAGTAGGGTTTTCTTCATTTTTAAATGGATCGTCGCTGGTGGCATGACATTCTTCTACTTATGGATCGTTTGGGAGATCAAAACGTCGCTCTTTATCGATGACGTCACATGGAATGTTGGATTGGATCCCAGATTATCTCACACGTTAGCTGTTATTGTTATAACCGTAACTTTGTACTGGATTGATAGAACTACAGAGTACAGGAACAGATTGGACCACTTGTGGCAATTACAGTTGAGTGCGGAGCAAACAGAGGCAGAGACAATGTTGAAAGTAAATAACATGCTTCTGGAAAATATTTTACCGGCTCATGTAGGTGCGTAAACACTCGAGCTTTAATACCACCTTCTTCTTGACATTGTTTGGACGTAATCAAATTTTGTTTCATTTTCAGTCCAAGTATATCTGAACTTGAACAGATCCTTAGATGAATTGTATAACGAGAAGTATGAAAACGTAGCAGTAATGTTCGCGTCTCTAACTGATTATAAACTGGGCGTAGAAGGCGACGCAGATATGAGTGACAAATTCCTCTTGAGCATCCTGGATGAAATCATATCAGATTTTGATAGAGTACGTAATTAATTACTTGAATTTCTAGAACCGTTTTTTTGTGTTTTTATTTACCTATACATTATGAAATTATATATTTTCTGTTAGTTGTTACTTGCGGGAACTTCAGATTACAAGGTGGAGAAGATAAAACTGGCTGGTTGGACCTACATGGCTGCTTGTGGCTTGGACCCAAATAGGAGAGAATCTACAGACTCCATATCCAACGTCAGTCTTCGACAGAACAGTCCATATGATCGGGCCGTGGTGCTGACTATGGTGGAATTTGCTGCGGCTATGATGATGCAGGTGCAGAACTTCAACCGAGGCTCTTTCCAGAGCTTAAACTTGCGTATTGGTGAGTTTTAGGATATAACGATTTCTGACATGTTAATGATTTAATCGATAAAACTGCTTACCTAGTGCACTATTGCATATATTTATAGAGCTGTTTAAATAGCTGACTATACAATTATCGAAACATTTACGTTTATAGGAATATCAAATGGTGAAGTAGCAGCTGGTGTGGTAGGTTCACAGAAGCCACTGTACGACATTTGGGGACATGCAGTGAATATGGCGTCACGAATGGACTCCACTGGCGAATCGGGAAAAATACAGGTAAGCAACTATCTTCCACTTCAGCAAATAAGTTTCTTTTTATAAGTTCTAAACTTTCAAGTTTCCTTAGATAAAAATCTGATCACATATCATTTCCAAACACCATTATTCCTGTCTGTAACTGCACTATCATGTTTCATAACAACCAGGTGACAGAAAACACAGCCATAATATTGGACGAATGTGGCATCCTCACGACCTGTCGCGGCGAAACCTTCGTGAAAGGGGCTGGCTACGTCAAAACCTACTTCGTTCCCCTCGACGAGAACTTCAACCTTATCAAGAAGAAGAACAGCTTGGACTTCTACAGAATCGAAGACAGGAATCGGTACTTCGCTGTGAGGGCCAGCAAATTCAGTAATAATTCTAGCAGTTCTAGTGCTTATGGGTACTCCACTTTCGATGTAAGGAGGTTGTCGTTCAATAGTCAGGCGTCTGACAACAGTTTTGATATTGAACATGCGAGAACTGCTACACCGGTGGATGACCCCGTGGATGAGCCGTTGGATGATCCAGTGGATGATCTGGTGGAAGTGGATAGTGTGGATGATGTAGATGTTACTAGTGTATCAACTGAAAGCGAAGTCAAAGAGACTCGCTGCTGACGAATAATTTTAATTTAGATTTTTAAGGTAGCCTAGCTTTTGCCCGCGACTTCGCTCGCGTGGATGTCGGAAAATATCCCTCGAGATTAAAAGTACCCTATGTGTTAATCCAGGTGATAAACTATCTGTGTGCCAAATTTCATCCGAATCCGTGCAGCCGTTTTTGCGCCAATCCGGAACATACATCCAGCCAGACAAACGAACAAAAAGTCTAAAAACTATATTTTCGGCCTCAGACTCGACCTCGTAGCAATTACTTTTTCAAAAATATTCCAAAGATATAAATATAATAAATAAAATAGTAACGACGGTATCGTTTTGACGTCGTTACTATTTTATTTATTATATTTATAGATGTAGGTATGTATTGTTCCGTTCTCAAACTGGCCAGCAAACAAAGACCAACTTCGCCTATGGTCATTGGTCATGAAATGGTTGAATGTTATTTAGTTGGCCAAAACACTTTTATCTCATACAATTTTTTTACGGGATTAGAGAATATTTTTGTTCTAATTTTATAATTTAGACCTATAGTTGCTTATCTTATAATTTATTGTAAGTTCACTCTAGTTTATTTTTATTTTTATTTATTTATTTAAGGCACATAATCGACAGATTAGGTAAAATGTAAGTATTAGTTTATTAGACTTAACTTACATAGCAGGTATTATACATTCAGGTTAAGATGTTCTATTGTAAATATTTATCCTGATAGTATGATCAAACGATAAAGACAGTTTCTAATTCAATTTTTTTATTTTTTTTATCAAACTTAATGGCGGCTCGGAAGTGCGGAAGTCGCTGCGCAGTACCCCACCCTCACCCCCGCTTACCCATGAATTCGTTACTGCGCAGCCACTCTCCTCATGTTCCGAACCGCCATTAAGTTTGAATCGGGGTGCAACCCGATGCAAACTTTATGACGGCTCTGAACGCGAGGCGAGTAGCTGCGCAGTAACAAATTCAGGGTGAAGGGTGGGGTGCTGCGCAGCGAGTAACCCACTTCAGAACTGTCATACAGTTTGAAGGTTACAGTACCTAGATAGAATAAGTTTTTTTTTTCAAAGGACTGACACATCTATATTGATCACGTAAGTATAATATAGAAAAAACAATAAAATGTATTTTAGGTACGATTTAGTTAAGTTCTCCCTAGTTATTTTTTATATTTATTTATTTAAGGCAAATAATCGATAGATTAGATATAACGTAAGTAGGTACCTATTAGTTTATTAGGCTTAACTGATTAGGTACATATAGCCTGCTATTCTGTATTTAGGTTACCTAAGATGTTTTATTGTAAATATTTATCCTGCTAGTATGATCAAACGACAAAGACCTTTATTCAGTAATTGTTTAACTCGGTGCCTATTATCCAATAAAAAAATCTCATCGAAAATCAACGAAACACAGTTAATTAACTATTTAAACAGAATAGGGATATGCCCTAAAATAACTTCATACATATATACTGTAGTGCTTGAAGAGCGCTAGCTTGTAGAGCAATAGATGATCAATTTATACAGGGTGTTAAAGTAATTGCGTGCCATAGCTTAGGGGTAGGTTCAGTATCGATAAAGGAAACTAGGAAAAATAAAAAATAAATCCAGAAAAATAATTTAAAAAATAACATTTAAAAAAAAATTGCAAGGTAAACCTAATTTAGTACCTACTAACTTAAAATAGCAATCAAATCAACTTAAAACATGAGTAAATAAGTTGATTTTTAATCTTTGTGAATACCTGATTCCAAACTAAATTAGGTTGACCTAACAATTTTTTTTAAATGTTTTTTTTAAACTATTTTTCTGGATTTATTTTTTATTTTTCCTAGTTTCCTTTATCGATACTGAACCTACCCCTAAGCTATGGCATGCAATTACTTTAACACCCTGTATATGTGTATATTATATTTCTCATTTTATCTCAGGTAAACGTGAACTCGTCTGCGCGTCTGTTTTTAATACCGTATTTTTTTCTTGAACAAAAACCTATTTATTTTTATTTATTTTATTGAAAATTAATTCCAAAGCTTGGATGATCAAATGCAACCAGATTTATTACTCAACTACGGCAAAGCCAAAAGGAAGGGTTATTTTCTATCAGCCTGTATGACATAAGGTCGCCTTTTGCATTTAACCTTTACAGTACCTAGATAGATAGGTATTTGTTTTAAAGGACTGACACATCTATTTTGTTCACTTGTGAAATGTGTATGTTATAGAGAGAACAATAAAATGTATTTTAGGTACCACCACCGACCGCCATAAAATTACCTCAGTAATTAAATAATAAACAAAGTATTATTATTGACCAAAGTATTTTAATAACCTGTTATTATCTTATCGCATAATTACATACATCTCATCACCTGAAGTCTGTAGATATATTTATTTTATTCACCCAAAAATAACTGTCCAATGACGTCAATGTATGATTAATCAAATACCCATATGTGTAATTAAGTAGGTACAGTAATTATCTAAAAATATAGCGTCGTTACAACACTGTGTACTTGATAGTTCGGATTAAGGAAACCAAAATAAATACGCTTAATAAAAACAGCACCCTAATTGCGTAACATAGGATCAATCACAATCTGTTTCATTTTGTTTTGACAGTTCAACAACATTCATTGCGTTATTTACTTTGTTGAGCAGACAAAAATTTCGACCATATGAAGCAATGGATTAGCAATATCCTTCAAAATGATTCAGATTAAGATTAGGGTGCTGGTCCTCAAACAGGGTCCCAGGTCAGGTAAAGTGTTATTGGGTTTTTCCATCTAGAATTTCTCAGTAGCACCCTGGAGGTTAGATTTGTGGTCGGTTGATGGCTATAGGCTCGCCCCCTATTACATGGAACCTAAACATAACTGGCGAAATGTGGGTGTACTATAGTAACTCCTCTGCTCAACCTTTCTGGGAAATACAAGCGTGATTTTATGTTCTGTAAAAACATGAAACAGAAAATATAGGTAATTGTTTCTTAAGTCCTGCATACCTATTCTTCTCATCATAATAACTGTCTTAGAAAAGAAATATGATATTGGATATTCGGGCATACCTACAATACAGGTAACTGTCGTGTTTCAATACCTTTCAAGTAATTTATGCATACCTAACGACAAAAATATCATGAAGTGTTGAATCCGTACAAGTGACAGCGAACGCCAACATTCGGAGGAAAAAACTAAATGAAAATATTTTTTAAAGTTCATAAAAAATTATACTTTTTCCAGATAATTTGGATTAAATGCAACACAATGTCCGTGACACATTTATTGAAGGTAAAATAGCGAATTTATTGAAAGAAAGATAACAATTTCCATGCGGGACAAAACATTGCAATTCAATCATAAAAATGGATTAGCGTTTCTAGTTATTCTAGTGTAGTAGGATTTTAGTAAAGCCGTATATTGCAGTTTGTCGATAAGTGCTACAAGGTTTGATTTCTTTATTGTTTTTTTACCGTATGAGATTATCAAATGATGTGACCTTCCTCACACAATAAAAGTTAACAACACCCTATCAAACAGAAGCGAAAAGCGAATCGTGGTAGTTGCTATTGCTGCTATCTACGTATACCTAGTAAGCAAAATGCTACCTTTCATAACAATCTAGGTTCAAAATTATTATGAATTCATTTGGTTTTATTTCCGATTTTGTTACCTAGGTACCTACCTACAAAAAAAAAAACTACCTATACTTTTCTAATACCTAACTAAGTATAAATAGAAAACAAAATGTTTTGCTCACCTGGAAAAAAACAGTGCAGATTAGCGGCATAGGGCTTCGTTCCAGAGCCCGCAAGCTACCTACTTAGCGTCCGCCCGCCCCAGTGTCCACCCACAATTTTCATGGACACCTCGTCATTTTACAATACCAAGACGAGTTTCATCAACTAAACGACGCCAGCTGGTGTGGTTTTTCGGAAGGATTTACATATTTTGGTAAGCATTTTTTTCAATAATTCTTGTGTCTTGTATAAGCCGATACGCTACTTACATATATAGGATGGTCCAAATAGGTCATCGTGGCGCGGGGTATCCGAAAATACCCCAAGTACTTATGTTCCGTGATTTTTTATAGTTTTAGAGTAATATTTTTTTTTTCTTGAATTATTAAAACCGGCTTAAAAAAATCTACATATCTTTATTTTAAACACGGCTTTTCATTCATTCAAGATACAAAAGTTTTGATCGAAAAGGCCGATTCCTGCGAAGTTGTCGATTAAGTACCTACCAACTTTTTTGTGCATGCTTGACTTTTTTATAATTTTTTATTAATGTCTTGTTTGATGCTTGTTCTTGTATTTATTTGCTGCCCTAACCTGTACCTACACCACCTAGTAAACGAGAAGTATCTTCAATGTTATTTCTAAGAACGAATAGCGGAATTTTCTAACAATATGACGTCTTTAAACATGCCACCTTGGTCCTTTTCATAAATTTCTACCTGATAAGTGGCTTATCTTGTCATATTACTCTTAATTAAAAGGCGACGGAGACGTCATGGGGATGCGCAGATTATTTATTTGTTTAAAGCATAGATCCTACTCAATGATATTATAATAAATATCATTGGTCCTACTACTAATGAAAGCACAAAAGTAAAACACGTTTACGTACTAATTCTTCGGATCTACCAACGAAATAATTCACTTCTAATACTTTCTAATTATTTTCTAGCTATACAACCATAACAAAATGGCAGACGAATCAGAATGCCAACTGCGGCGACGAAAAGTATCGGGCAATCCTAATCTACCGCTGAGTCTCGATGTGGAGTATCTGGTCAGCGATGGTGACCCTGACCAGGGTACGCCATCTCCTAGCAACATCAAGCGCTTGGCTCATCACAAACAGAAGTCTTCGTCTTCCGCACTCCTTGACTTTAAGAATAAGCAGCAGTCTTTTGATATACAGGTCTGTGAACGTACCAATATTTTGAGTTACGCTAGGTTACAGCCTCGGGCTAGGTGGTGCGAAGATCTTCCCAAGGTGACTGGTAGTAGGAGAATGAGACTAGCCATGGATGCAATAACATAGCACCGTCCGATTGGAGAGCCCTATGTCCATCAGAGAACTCCTATAGGCGACGGTCGATGGTCTTTTGTTTCCACCCAAGGTCTGACATGCCTGTAAAAAAAACTATACTTATTGAGTTTCATAGACTCAATTTCCCGTTCGAAGCTCAAAAACATGTACCTTGTAATATTCTCTGATGAACTCAGAAATGGCAGCTGCTTTCACTAGGCGTTTTTGCAAACGTCGTCAGCATAGTTTGTTGGTAAGTAATTAAGATACAGTTAGCTGTTGTTGTGGCAGTGATAGCCTAGTGGTGTAACCGTCCAACTGCCAAGTCATAAGTCTCGAGTTCGTACCCAAGGTATGCACCTCTGACTTTTCGGATTCATGTGCATTTTGTATAATTATCACTTGCTTCAAAAACGGTGAAGGAAAACATCGTAAAGAAACCGGCATGCCCGAGAGATTTCTCGACGGCATGTGAAACCATATCAGAGGCCAGGAGGTTAGTCACTAACCACACGAAAAAGAAAGAAGCTGTTGTTAACTTTATCTCACTTTTTTTTCATTATTAATTTAGACATACTTGTGAACAGACTTTTAAACGACAGAAGACTCAAAACCCAATCATTGTCGTATCCGTCATATTAATTCAATGACCAAGTCATTCCAGCAAATATTATTTATATTCTCTTGGTTTTCCAGGTGGAAGAGTGCGAAGAAGTAGAAATCATAATAGAGAGTGATGATGATGAGGAGGACATCGCTGAAGGGGTTGAGGAAGACGACCGTTCCGTCACTCCGACGCCTATACAAGACTTCGGTGCCAACACCGTTTATACTGAATCATGTAAGTTGTTTGACCAAAGTTTACCTAGCCATTGTTTAAGGCGCCGGTCCACAGCAGCACTCGGCTAAGCTACGCACGTGTACGTTTAGATCGTCCGCGGCCGGCGAAATTGGGGCTATCGTCGCCCGAACAGTCAGGCCCAAGGATCGCAGTGATCCATGAGAGCTTTTATGGGAGGACGTGAGGTATTGAGATCGGCCGCACTGGGTGATAAGGCCGTTAGGCATGACGAGCTGATACCAGTCGGGGGTGCGGCGAATGTACAAGTATCTCCCGAGCCTCCGACACATGGTAGTAGTAGGAACATAAATATCGGTAATCCCTTGAGTGATACAGAAATCACTTTCCATCACGCGGAATTCCCTATTCCGACACCCAAAGAGTACAACATTGCGTCTTTAACAGTGATATACCTCGCACTCCTTCAAAGAAGATTTTTTTTTCAATTCCATTTTTTTTTTTTCTTTTCTATTAACTTTTTCGAAATCAAAACAAAATTGCGAAAAACAAATAAAACAAAATTAGGGCCTGGCCTGTCACAGTTCTTCCATTTAAAAACTAGGGCAAAGAAACAGGTGACGGCCGGGTCAAACGATGGTCACGTGGACTTAATTGAATTTGAATGTCATACAAGGCTAGGTTTAGCCGTAATCCTATTATGCAGTCTGTCTCTGGTATTAGTCATTACAGTACTACTTCGAAGGTATGATAATAGTAGCAGGTATTTAGGATTGAAGTCTTTTGGTTTTCTTTGGGTTTGACGACATGATTGCATTCGTTTTATTATGAGCTCTTTCATACAATTAAGTGTAAATTGTATCTAGTCTAAGCCTTCCATGTAATTGGAGAAACCTAGACCCCTGTAATACAGGATGTATGTCTTAGATAAGGGGTCGAGAAATCATTGAAACAAAATAATAAGAAAAACCCCGTTTTTTTTAACCCAAAACTAACATGCTCTCAGATTAGGCTTTCAAAATCGCGTCAGCCTCTTATCACATTAGGAGGTCTGCACCCATTTAAGCATTAGGTACGACGTAAAAGGCAGGACTATGACTACTACCTCAATGTCGTTTCCATAACAAAAAACTTCGGGTCGTCGGGGCACCATCAGGAACGAAGTGCCTCCTCACATATGATTTAAAACAAAAACAAAATAATCGCAGCCGCTACCTTGGATTTACATTTTAATCTAACTATCGATTTTAGCACCCTCGAAAACTATGAAAACAATGCCCATGACGAAAAATGTTTTCGCAGCCGCTCTCTTGAATTTTTTGACTTCACAACCGGCTTTAGCACCCTTGAAAACCAATAAAACGAGACCCATGATGAAAATTTTCGCAGCCGCATCTTGGTTTTTTATTTTAACGTCACTATCGCCTTTAACACCCTCGGAAAACTTTCGCAGCCGCTAGCTTGGATTTTCATTTTCACCAAATGCACACTCTCTCTCAAGAAAGAGAAAGTCGTAGGAGGTCATAACGCTTTTTCGTTACGTGACGATTTCTACCAGTTTACAATCTTACCATAAGCCGCGTCAAAGAACTTCGTTCCAAAAACTCATTATGTAGGTACTTACTACCGTCATAGTCATAAATCAGCAATTACAAGCCATAACTTCATATTATACGAGGAACAATTTTTGGTTAAATACCGTGCAACGCCGCCGTTCATTTGTATACAATATTACAATCAACCCCAATACTTTGATTCCAGGTCCACAATCCAATGACTTCCTGAGGGTGAAACCCGCGGAGACCGACTGCTACACAGACGTTTCTGATGCAGATACCGATGAGGAAGATAACCAATAATTATTTAAATAGTCGTGCAATGAATACTCAATGAATTATTAAGACATAATTATCCGACACTGTTTTAAACTAATATTTAATTTTGTGAAATCGCGTTGAAAATATATAATATGTAAATGCTTTGATATTTTATGTGTTTTATTTTGATCCAGACTTTATGTTGGCCCCTTTGAGGCTTTGAGTTTATGACAGCCTAGTACTTTTCATTGGATGAAAAAGTAAGAGCATTATCTATTTTGCTGGATTGTTTATTTTTCGCTAAAATATCTCAAAAACTAGATGTCTCGGGTCAAAAATAATGTAATTTTTATCTCTCCCTTACGGAACAGCCCCGGGATGTTTGTTTACAGATTCATGGATGACTTCAATTGACCTTTTTAGGATTTATATTGCGTGTAGCTGTGTGAACATAATCACTGGCGTAAGTTCATTCGGCAACTGAATTATGCAATGAGAATTTCTGCGTCGCACGTTGTGATTTCAGACAAGTGTAATCGTAAATTGCGTCCTAAAATGGATTACCTATTTTATTTTATTTTTTTCGACCATTTCTAGAAAACTAGACATCCTAAGTCAAAAGTACGAAACTCATCTCCCCCGTTGTGTAACATCTCCCAGATGTTTGTCCATAGATTATTGAATGACCTCAATTTAGACTTTAACATTTGTTTAATTACGCTGTAAAAATTACCCCAATTTTTTTTTTCGTGCGAGATTGGTAGAAACGGACAACAAAGGCTTGAAAAATATAAAAACTGGATCTTTTAATGATTTTTATTGCACATTAAAAAATCATCTTGATTTTACATTTCCGTCTATACACACGATAATAATTACAATAAAACAGTACAAATAATTTACATAATGTTGCATTATTGGGGTTCATAGCATAATCTGTACTTTAATAAAAAAAATCTGATAAATAAACTATAGCACGTAAAAACTACTTACTTCGGGACTTTTTATACTAGTCGAACGTAATTATCTCTAGAATAGTGGAACAAAGTTTCAAGCGGACGGATTTCCAAGGGAATTTTTTGATGTCTATGATTTCAGAAAAGTTAAGAAAATTCAACGTCGACAACTTTTTCCCCTTAATTCTTATATGAGTTAGGTACTTGCAATTTGTCTTATTAATCTTATCGCGTAATAGAGTATGTCACTTTCAGTGTTTAGTTCAAGTACACGGTACATGTCCACCATAACCGTGTCCAGTTTGCGTCAACTCATTACCTTGTTTTGTTTTGTTTTGACAAACCAGTGTACAGTTTAAGATTTGTCTCTACGAATAATCTTTTATTATTCATAGGTTTGTGTACGAATTAAAGGATGACTTTTAATTGACTTTGATCGTGAACTAAATTTTTATCTCCGACTTGTAAGACAGTTATTTCTTTACAGATTAACGGTTTTTTTAAATTTATTATTCAAGAAATTCTAGATTTAAAAAGAACTTTAAAATCGGAAAGTTTCGAAAAAGATAGACAAGCAGACAGACCAGAGAGGTGGTGAATGGTTGCACAAAGGCCACACAATTCCGCCATGAATTTGTCGAAATACAAGTTACTCAGAAAAGAATGAGGAAAAATAAGAAGCTAGAAGCTCAACAAACAAGTCCCATGAAAAGCCGACCACTATAATCTTCGTTCTATTTTTGGTTTAATTACACTGGACTATACATTATTTGCAAAATCAGTGAAAAAATGTTGACGAATTTTCAAACGCACAGGCCTAAAACACGTTCCATTCATATTTTAATCCAGTGATAGAAAGTGTAGACAAAATCCTATAACATCTATATAAATAGTTATATTACTGACCAATAAAATATCAGATGAAGGGACTAGCTAGAATCCTACCTCCGAGTCAACTTGATAGCTGCTGCTTTGTTCATAATCTAGGTCGCAAGTATCAACTCTTTGAAATAAATCTCATGTAAAAACATGTCTAAAACTACACTAGTTTGATAATAGGAAAATGTCTATGTACTGAGAAGTCAAATTCCGGGGGAACTGTCGAGTCCCTCTTGTGTCCTCCAGCTAATAATTTTAATACTACGAAGTTTGTTTTGGCTACCTTCAGAAGATCTTGAACCTGAAATAAATGAACACGGTTATTTTATTATAATGGTTGAAGTTCGTGGCGAACCATCAGGTTAAGCTACGCTTGCCAGGGTTGGTCAGTGGATGGGCGACCATCTTTACATACCGAGACTCCTCCTTGCCTCTGAAAGCACCTTAGTCCCGGTTGTCATTCGTAGATCTTTGACAGTCGACGAGTCGTCAGAAGCCCGAAAGTCTGACACTAGTCTTACCAACGGGTATCGTATTACCAAGTTACTGGGTTGTGGAGGTCAGATAGGCAGTCGCTCCATGTAAAATACTAGTATTCAGCTGCATCCAGGTGGACTGGAAGCCGACTCCAACATAGTTGGAAAAAAGGCTAGGCAGATTGAAAGGTACGAACCTCGATGATTTATAATAAACTAAATTAAACCAATAGGCTCGCCCCCTATTACATGAGACTAACATAACTGGCGAAATGTGGGTGTGTAATGTGGGTGTGGGTGTATAAGGACATCTCTGCCTAACCCATCAGGGAATACAGCCATCTCATGTTAAATAAGGACATTGGGATGCAGTTCCACTGTCACTAACGAGACACAATACACACTAGTTATTAAGTTATTTTGTTGATACTAACACTATGGACTCAATGTCTGAAATAAAGAATTTGAATTTTGAATTTGAATAGAATTTTCTATTGTTATGGCCTTCGGGCGACCCCCTAAACTTAAAACAATACAAAGTGGCAGGGGCATCGACGTGTTAACTGTTACCATGGATTCAGTACGTGATTACGTGATAGGTACGTGAACCCAATGCGTTGAAATTTTTCGTCGGTTATTTAAAAAAAAAAACTGCTGTTTCATAAAAACGTGCAATACCTACGCGGGCCAAATGTATGGAACAGCAGATTTTTTTTTTTAATTGTAACGATGGGTTTCATAATCATGTCCTGAATGCATGGTAAAGTTTTCGTATCGATGTCCCTGCCACCTGTATAATGTTTTGATAGCAGTCTTTACTCCATCTATACATACAAATAAATAAAATTGAAGTGTCTGTTTGTAATGTCAAAATAACTGCTTTTTACTAAATGCATAATTATGAAAGTATATAGTATACGATCCATACAACAAAAACACAATTTAATTTTCTTTTTTGTCTGTCTGTCTGTTTGTTCCGGCTAATCTCCGAAACGGCTGGACCGATTTGGACGGGACTTTCACTAGTTTTAAATATATAATTAGACATTTAAATAAACCTTTTATACAGTCCGTTCAAACGATTTCGACATTTTATTGTCTTGATATTGCGTTGGTGGCATGACAAAATGGCAGCTGCAGTAGACAGTTGGTATTGTACCCACTTTTTTGCTTTTAATGCCATCCTTATGCCTACGATATAAAAGTCAGAATCGATTCGAATTGCAAATGGAGTATAGGTTCACGTGAAAATTGCATAGGATTAGTTTGAGGCAGAGTCCTCGTAAGCGATCGTCGCCCGAATACGCGATCGGTCGCGTGCATAAATTAAGTCACTTTTTGTTCAGAAAACCGGAACACGCCCTCTGTCGGCGCGACGCAGGGTCAGACAGCGAATTTTTGTTCTTAATCGATCGCGTTAACGTTCACTTTGTACGGTATAATTTAGAAAGAAAAGAAAGAAAGAAAATACGTTTATTTGCGGTAAACATGACGCAAGAAAAGAATAAAAAAGAACACGATAAATAACAAGTTAACAAATTTAGTTCCCGTTATAGTCACCAGAGAGCGCTATACAGTTTCAGTACAAAATTAAATTGAAGTTTATGTTAACGATCGAGTAAGTATAAAAACTCGTACTGGGCCTTCTTTTGAACGATATTCAAGTGTGATAAGCTGGTGCTTATCACACTTTCCATAGCCTAGCGTTCTTGCAGTTCGTTGGAAACATTTTCTATGTATCACTAGCTGTAGCCCGCGACTTCGTCTGCGATCCAGGATGAAAAGTAACCTATGTCCTTCTCCACGTCACGTTCTACCCATGTGCCAAATTTCATCCAAATCCGTTCAGCCGTTTTAGCGTGAAAGCGAAACAAACTCACTTTCGCATTTATAATACACTAGCTTCTGCCCGCGACGCCGTCCGCCAATAACCGTCTTCAAGAATTGTGCTAGCTATCCAATGCAAAAATATTTTTTCAATTCCAACTGGTAGTGCCAGAGATTACCCTGTACATACAAGCTTACAAACAAACAAATTTTACCTCTTTATAGTATTAGTAATAATATAGTAATACATATATGAGTTAGGATATTTAATCAGATGCAAATTGTAACGACTTACTTCCTGATCAGGGGTTGTGATGGTTTCAAGTAAAGACCGAGCCTGCTGGAAGTGTTTGCATCCACCAAGATACAGTATCACAGGGTTCTCGTATCTGTAAGTAAATTAGAGAAAAGATAAAGGAAACGCTACCGTACGCTAATATATACAAGGTTCAAGGTGTAACTGAAAACTTCTGAAGGGGTCATTGAACTCATCATTATTAAGAACTCTTCAAAGGGACCAACCCTAAAATCGTGAATAAAATCAAATCCATACATTTTACATATAAACCGCTATAAATAAAGCTGAAAACCACTTTAAAATCCGTTGCGCAGTTTAGAAGAACAACACGGTCACACAGACAGACACGAAAAACGACCTCTATTAATAATATGTTTATACTGGATTTGGTCGCGATCTACAAAAAGCAATAACATTGAACTTGCCTGGGAATTGAACGCGATATCTGCGTGTCACTGATTAAATACGCACTAAACAGGATACACATATTATCACACCCACTTTTACATCACGTGAGTGTTTCTAAACTTTTAAATATACTAATATATTTAACAATAAAAGCGAAAACTGCGATGGACTTTGAATTTTTACAAACGCCTAACAACCGTCATCCTTTTTTACTCGTCAAAATTGATCTTGTCATTGAAATGCCATAATAAATATCTACTATTTGTTCAAGGATTATTTAATAGGCAGTGTATAGAGTGCCACCATTGGCACTCTATCCCTATCGGATAAAGTGCCACTACAGGCACCCTAGTAACACCGCCTCGGCCCGGCTAAAGTGCCGCAAGCATTGGATTGTCACTGTCACTAAGTCACGTCACTTGGTATTTTGTTTGATTGTCGAGGTTAGATCGCTGTAAAACACCACATTCCCAAAACATTACATTCTCTTGTGCCTAAACGGACCCTGGCACTTCGCCGGCCGCTACCGCGGCACCGCTCGCTACGCTCGCTCGGCTCGTGCGTTGTGTGGTCACAGTTCTAACCTAACCTAACCTAAATAACAAGTGACAGTGACAATGCAACGCTCACGGCACCCTAGCCGGGCCGAGGCAGTGACACTAGAGTGCCACAAGAAACTCGCGGCACTCTATACACTTCGTATTTAATACTCTTATTGAAAAAAAAAAACCAATTTAATGTATTTAAAATTATTATACTGACAACAATCGTGATTTTCGAATAGGATTTTCAAGATGCTGCTGGGGCTAGTCCGCGGTTAAAGATGCGGTCTTTTTTTCCGTATTAAATAATGTCGTAGGTTTAAAGGTAGTTGTAGATAGTACTCATTTTCACGATTTAACATAGAAACATATTTCAATGGAATTGCTTTTGATTTGAAAGTTACTCAATATGAAAAATACTGTATGAAACACTACTAATGTAATCGTAACATCGATAGCACCAAAAACTATAGTTCATATTACGGCATCACTAAACCATAGACAATTTTGAGCGGCCATTGATGTTTACATCTTTTGCAAATTTTGAGACCATAGATCAGAGATTTTGACCATAGATAATAATTGACTCACTGCAGAGGCTGCGTCATTTCGCAGAACTCGTGGTAGTGCACCTGCGGCGGCGTCAGCACGGACAGCGGCGCGAAGCGGTGCTTGTAGCGGACCGCCTCGTTGTCGAACTCCGACTGCGGCTGGCGCAGCTTGCCTTGCAGCTTGAAGGCCACGAGGGCCTGGGGAATTACAAATTAAGAAGTTTTTTAGATCGCAAGATATTCAGCAGCGGGAATACTCGGTAAATTATGCAGACTACCCAATTATAATTTACATAATGATTTTTACATTGAGGGACGGAAACAAACTGTTGATGGGTCGAAACTGAACGGTTGTTGGACCGAAACAAAAGTTTTGAGGATCTGAACTTACTTAGGCTAACCCGTAAATCGTTCTAGTGTGATCATCTAATTTGGAAACTGAATAAACCAAATGCAGTGATGAATTTGAGATTATCGCGTATTTAAACGTACGCATGCATGCAAGTATGCATGTGTGCGCAAATACAGTGGAGGGAGCACTTTCCAATCAATCAAAACCAATCTACACAAGTCTAATTAAAAGAAGCTTTACCTTATAATACCCTCCGCACATGTTCTGCATCACATTGCACAGCAGTCCTTCTCTTGCATAAGGTCGGACCTTCTTCTTGCTCTTGCGTTGTTTGCGCGAATCCCGGCTATCTCGCCTCGCTGCGTCACCTGCCAAGTTCTCAGCACGGCCTAAAGCTGATACTAGCCATCCGTATAGGAATTCGTAGAGATACCTGGAATATTTATAATGGAGCGGCTAATTTTGGTGATACAGAGAGTGGCAAAAAATGGAGTTCGTTGTTTAAAGGACTTATTGTAATACCGGCCGCAATTTATGGTAGAGATGTTATGTGGATGTGTGTGTCAGACGTAGCACAGTATAAATAAGTAACAGTATTATATTCATGGCGCTTCGAAATCTCAGCGTATATCAGTACGTAACAGTGTCGACTGCGCACCAGTTACGCACGGACGCACAAGGTTTATCTACCGAGCGGCCGTAGGTAATTATTTCAATGTTTCCGAGACACAATAATGTTACTTATTATTTTATACTGTGGATGTCATGAAGTGTGGTCTAGTGTGTGGTGTTCTATGTATTTCTGAACAGATAAAAGGCCAACTCACCAGAAAATATAATGGTATTCGTGTACGCTGTACAGCTCAAGCTCCAATCCGGACAAGAGGTACGCGATCATGACCCGTAACACGTGGTACAAGATCCACGTACCGAAGCACGCGCGAGGGCCCGTGCCCGCTGCACCGCTCACTACCGCATCCACACTCTCCGCCTACATACATTATTATTGTTATTGTCACTCTACTCACTTCCCACTTCTCTCGATGTAGGGCGACTAAAATCAGTCTTTCTTGAAGGAGTCTAGCTTATCCCGCTTCCATACATAAAAGGTGTTATTGCAATAACTAAAAACCTCATAAGGGCTCATTGTACTCATAATTATGAACCACTTTTACTGTGGAAGCGCCATGAAATCGCGAAAAAAAATAAGTTCGCACAGCTCGACAAAAATTTGTTGTTTTATCGCGATTTTGGAGGACAAATAGTAGTAGTACAATTCTGTTGTTTACGGAATTATTTGATTTTACTGCAATTATACCAATAAAGATTGGGAAAAAACTATGTATAATTATCTTGACACTTAAGACGCGATTTTAACTTGCAACAACACTGCAACATAGGTCATTAGCCTAGTTGCAAGCAACAAACTATGAGCAACACATTACCTCTTCCTGTAAGGCGGCGAACTCGTCCAACAGCAAGGCGAGCTTGTCCCGCTGCCGCGCGCGGTTGTGTCCGCACACTTGTAGCAACACCGCGAACGGACGCACGCAACGAGCCAGGAAGTTCTCCACAAACTCACGCGCCTGTAACAAGTCCATGAATATATTTAATAACAAAGTCAGTGTTGGTAACTTACAAGCTATGTTAGTACAATTAAACGCGACACAGTTCAAAAACCAAAATCCTATTAAAAAGCATGTAAGAACCCTGCTTAAAACCATAGCCATAGTCGCATACGTATATTAAAAAGTACTTGACCATCATCTGGTATTGGTATTATACAAGTTCAAAAGTACACCTTGCCTCATAAAAAAATAAATAAAAGACGAGACAGGCTTGTGGCTTAGACTTTGTCACAAGAGGATAAGAAATATATATATTTTTTTTTTAGTTTGCTTAACTTTCGACCTCGCCCATTTTTTATAAAGCATACGCCATGCCATCTTACATAATTATTGCAAGTTGACTCCAGGAGGGTCACTGACATTAGATTTGAAATTTTGTTAAAATATATATTACATTTTCACATTTTATTATACCGGATTCGCTAAGAAATACCTACATTTAAAATGAGCTCTCTGCGAGGGTTCCCGCGGGTTCCCATATGTGACTTAAGTGAACCTTCCAGGAGGGCTCCCGGTACTGAATGAGAACGTGTTAAGTGTAAGTTCCGCTAAAGAAGCCTAAAAGCTCGGTTTACTCTTAACCCACTTACTTGCGGCGTAGAGAGCATGGGCGACTTGGGCGACAGGGCGGGCGGGTTCACGAAGCTGCGCACGGCGTCGCGCAGGATGTCGGCCACCGGCTGCGGCGCGCGCGCGCCCGCCGCGCTCAGGTACAGTAGCTGCAGCGCCGAGCGCGACAGGATGCAGGCGCGCTGCCGACTGAACTCCATGAAGAAATCCTGTGGGGGTTTAAAAGCTATTATTTTATAATTAAGTTTCGGTTGGTTTATGCTTGCTATGAAAATTGCAACTTATCCGTTAGATCTGACAATCATAGAGTAATACCAGCTGGTGAGCGGAAGCAAGCTTCCTCATATATTGTAGTGTTCAAATAATAAGAAGCAGGACAATGTAAAAATTAAAATTGACAGAAGAGACGATGAGAAGGAATTTGCTGTCCAGTTACAACACCTGCAGAAAGGTTTGAACTTTTGAATATCGATCATACTAGAAACTGTCACAAACAGAAAAAATGTCACATTTGCTAAACATAAAACACAACGCCCTAATTATATAATACACGATCAATCACAATCTGAATCATTTTGAAAGAGATTGCTAATCCATTGATTTATAAGTTCGAAAAAAAATCTGCTCAACAACGTAAATAAAACAATGAATGTTGTTGAACTATCAAAATGAAACTAATTAGTCTTAATCATTTACCGGAAATGTGCTACGAATTAGATAACAGGTCGCTTAAACCCGCGCAATGTGTTAATTGGCGATAATGATTAATAATATTCTTTATTACCAACGCAGTATGGAAGTTGGTGCAGGAGGTGATCTTCCAGGCGTGTCGCAGCCTGCCCACCAGCTCGTCGAAGTAATGCAGCGCCTCGGCGCGGTGCTTGATGCGAGTGTAGCGCGGGAACGTGGGCGGGAGCAGGCGCTGGTTGATCATCGGCTCGAACCCCATTGGGTTTGGGGAGTCGGCTGGAATGGCAAAGTAACTTGTAAAGAAAGGTTAACATAATCAGCCTATTAATATTCCCACTGCTGGGACACAGGCCTCTCTGTGAGTGTGGGCTGTAATCTACCACGCGGGCCCAGTGCAGGGTGGTAGATGTCACATGTCTTCGAATTTTTGGTTCTAAGCCATGCTTGTTTTCTCACGATGTTTTCCTTCACCGTTTTGAGAGCAGTGGTGATGAAATTATTTACACAAAGTAAAGCGCCTGCTTGGGTTCGAACCCACGGCCTACAACACGTAAGTCGGCTCCGTTACGACTGGACCGCCACTGCTCGCAAATTTATCAAACAAAGTAGACGATTATGGTACTATAGTTTGACCAAAAGCGTGAGGGGAGGCGTGATCGTTGACGAATGAGCGGTCAGCACTGCCCCCCGTCTCGCCGCGCACATTCCTAAGGCGGCGCAGCGGTTTCAGTGAAGCTAAAAATCCCATGCTTTGGATAACAATACCTATGTTATGGTCATACATTTTACTAAACAAATATTTAAATTAATTAACAACCTAGACCCTTATTCAATAAAAAAAAAAGTTTACACTGAATCTATGACCACAGTGTTTGGTCCAAATATTCTTGACGTGCCTGGTTAAGTTGTCAATGGAGGTCAAAAAGTTTATTTGTATAAACTTAAAAAGTAAAGTACTAAAGTTACATAAAATAAAATGTATAAAGTTAAATAAAATGTATTTTCTTAGTCTGTAGGTAAATAAAAAATAAGATTTCACAGTAAATGGGTGATCCATGAACAATCTACCTTATACAGGGTGTCCAGTAAGGAATGTATAACTTTGAAATAGCATATAATAGATGTGGCTGTTCTAAAAAAATACATAATAACCCAAGTAGTACCTAAGATACAACTGTTTTGAAAAAAATAATGGTCATCATATCAGCCGAAAGACGTCCACTGCTGGACATAGGCCCCCAAGCACCGCCACTTCGACCGATTATGTGCTTACCGCATCCAGCGGATTCCTGCGGCCTTTACGAGGTCATCGGTCCATCTTGTGGGAGGCCTTCCAACGCTACGTCTTCCGGTACGTGGTCGCCACTCCAGAACCTTTCGGCTCCATCGGCCATCTGTTCTGGGAGCAATGTGTCCTGCCCATTGCCACTTAAGTTTGGCAATTCTTCGGGATATGTCGGTTACCTTGGTTCTCCTGCGGATCTCTTCATTTCTGATTCGATCACGTAGGGAAACTCCAAGCATAGCCCTCTCCATTGCTCTTTGGGTGAGTTTTAGCCTTCTGATAAGGCCCATTGTGAGCGACCACGTTTCAGTGCCATAAGTCATCACTGGCAACACGCACTGGTCAAAGACTTTCGTCTTGAGTCACTGTGGTATGTGGGACGAGAAGATATTGCGTAGCTTCCCGAACGCTGCCCAGCCCAGTCGGATTCGACGATTGACCTCTTTCTCGAAGTTGGACCTACCTAGCTGGACAGTTTGTCCTAGGTAAACATACTCGTCTACAACTTCGAGCGTAGCGTCTCCGATCTTTATGAGAGTGGGTATTACATGGGCATTTGACATGACCTTTGTCTTGTCATTTTAAGACCCACTCTTTCGGAGGCTTTACTGAGGTCATCAAGCATTATACTGAGGTCCTCCATAGTCGGCATAGTCAACGTACAATATTACAACAACAAAAGACCGAAAGTTAGTTAAAAATCCTAGGTACTACTTGGGATATATAAATGTTTGTATTGATTTATAACAGGTATAAGGTCTGCTATTACAAGGTTATCCATTTTTTACCGGACAACCTAAAGGCATGCAAACATCAATAATAATGTATACAAAATTTGTGACAAAATTAAATTAAAATATTTATAAGGTATTGAAGTTAAAATAACAACTTTATCATACAACTCACAATTTTCGACAGGCTGTGTGCCTTTCCCTGCGGTCCTGATGATGACCTTCATCATCTCGGTACAGCCGTTGAGCAGAGCGACGCAATCAGCTCCGGATTGGGAGTCCCTCTTGGTAATCATGAGGAGCGCTTGGAAAAACATTCTCGTGAACCTGATGCGGGCTTGCAGGGCGGCCCATAAATTGTCCTGAAAATAAATTATTTCAATCATTACAACAAACAGCGTGCCAGTTTAAGGGCGACAATAATTGAACACACATACGTTTTCGCATTTTTGTATGAATTTTAATTTCATTAAACATTATTATTTATTGATTTATTATGCAACCACCTGTACTTAAAGAACTGTAGTGCAGAGGTCACAGATCATCACATCGCATCAATGAAATTAAAACGACCCTATGTCGGCGAGCGTTTGATAATTTTAATTTTTCAATTTACGATTTATTATAATTTTTATGATTACCGGCCAATTACTGGGAAATTAATGTCGACATTAGCGGCATGTTTTATAATGTTAGCTTGTATCCTATTGTTTATTTTTTGTTCCATATGTATGGAAGCTTAGCCTAATAACAGATTTTTCAATTTTCAAAGACGATAAACAGGCTTATTTAGCAAAAAAATAAACTACAACCAGCAAAATATTTGCTAAGTTTTATGCGTCATTTCGATGCTCATGTTTTAAATCCTCTTTGCTGATGAAGACTGATGACATGATAACTCTTTTAGTAGCTGACAAGATGTCATATACTAGTTTAATAATATATCAGTCTGTCAATGGGATAATAATTAGGGTTCTAAAATTGCTCTAATGGCTTTAATTATTTTTTTATGTTATAATTTTATACTCTCACCTCGTCCTCACAACTCCTAGCTTTCTTATTGAGTTCTTCCTCTTGTTCTCTGAGCATTAACACGCACTTCTGCTCACTGACTTCGAGACGCGCGTCATACGTATTGCCTGTCTGCGGGTTCGAGCCCAGACGATAACCGTAACCCATCGGTTGGAAGTCTTCTTCTTCAAATACTTGGGCCCTGGAAATGTGGGGGATTATTTGGGAAGATTTTATTATGACTCCAATCTAATTGACTAGAAAATGAAAGTATTGGAATAAAAGTTATAAAGCAAAAACATTGCTACACAAATCTTGAAATTTTAACTGAACACATACAGCTCAGTTAAAATTTCAAGATTTGTGTAGCAACTAAAGAGTTAGCAATACCCTAATTGAACAAATTTATCACTCTTGCCAAGAGACTATGAGTTTTGAAAAGAGGATTTTTTTTTTTTTATCGGCTCTCCTTTGACCGCTATCTAAGCATTTAATAAAAAACTGAGGGTTTTTTAAGTACCATTTACTACTTCCTAGTGTTTATAGAATAGAAGTGGTCCAAACAACTTTTCTTTTCTGCATTCAGTGTTTGGTGTTCAGACCACAAATAAACAATCAAATAAACTTACTTGTTAATACAATCCCTGATACAATCCAGCAGTTTGTAGATAGCAATACAATATGCCTTCAAAGTCTTATTTACAATAGAATGAGGTTGATGTAGATAGAGGTTTGTGAATACAGTCTGAGCTAGTGAGTGGCCTTCCAGCCAGGAGACTATGCAGGCCATTGTGGCATCAATGACGCCTATTAGCTCTGCTGGCTCAAGATCATCTATTTTTAACTTTCCAGTCTGTGAAGAACAAAAATATTTTCATTATACAAAAAGTAGACTAGGACCTATATTTAAAAAAATACTTACAGCAACAGCTTGCTGAAAGTTCAGTGGTTTAGGATTCCCTCGGTTGCAGAGCATGCCAGCATCCATTTTGGGGTCCATCATCTCGATGGCCGACATGGCCTCAAAGAGACCAAATAAGTGGCCATCGTGAAGTAACTCGCCAAGTTGAAGATCTAAAATATTTCAGGGTTTTATAAAAATCTTGATATTACACAATTTTTTTGTTAAATAGTATCAAATTATTTAGGTACTACTACTGTCTGTACTAAAAGTATCCAATAAAAGTGTAAACAAACAAACCTTGTTTAGGTTAATATCTTATGATAATATCACACTAATCTCTCACTAAAGGGAAGTAGTAACACATTATTTAGGTTTCAACATTAAATCTCAATACTTTGTCCAAGAATTGTTGCTTGAATAACATTAATCAATTGTAATTGAAAATTGGCAAACTGCACCCTAATTGCGTAACACTTTCAATCACAATCTGATTGATTTCGATATTGCCATAATCCATTGCCTCAAATGTTAAAAAAATTTAGTCTGCTCAACAACTTAATTAAATAACGCAATGAATGTTGTTGAACTGTCAAAATAAAATGTAAATAAAATGTTTGTTTTCCCTTATCAAATAAAATAAAAATAAAATAAAAATAAAATGAAAGCCATACTGTGTGTTACGCAATTACCAGTATCTTTTCAGATTCATTTGTTTACATTTTATGCAGATACTTTTGAGCCAGACCATACAAACTTAGTTTTACAAGTAAGTTTTGAAGTAGTTACTAAATAAAACAAATGTTTGTTCGATATTTACCTTGAATATGACTGAAGAAGTCTGATGTGATGTCAACCCAGTTGTAAATGACCTCGGGTGTTGCCCCCAAGGAATCCATTCTCCTATATTGAAGATGTTTTAGTAAATTTAGTTTTAGATGTTTTTAATTTAATGTTTCTCAAGAATTAAGATGAGTGTACACAGTAAGGCCCGGACTCAACCAAAACAAAAAACGAGATAAGAGGAGAGATGTGTAGGAAACATCCAATACGATTTTGTTGTTCACGTCTCGTCTCTGCTTAGCTTCAGTGGTTACGGTTGGGCAGAGAGGAGAGGAGACGTGTGATATTTTCTTAGTGTAAACCAAACAGAGATGTGAGCCTGTGCCTCGCAAGCTGGCGACAGCCCCCAGTGGAGAAAAGAAGACATGAGAGGCGTGCGGCGAGCGCCACTCCTAGTTCCCCCGCGTCGCACAACCCACCCGGTCACTCTAGCCAGTACCACATCTCTGCTCTGGTCTAGCCAGTACCATCTCCGCAGCTTTGCTGCATCCTGCTGTGTTTTGCACATCTTCGTTTTGGTGAAGTCTGGGCCTTAATCACTGTGAGTTATGGACTGTATATTCTATTAATTTTATTAGCTTCTATCTGTTGAGGGTAAAATGTTATTATATTAATTAATTAATATTGTTTTACATTTCACTTCTGTATTTTATTTGTACTTATAATTTTTTTACTCATAACAAAAACAAGCTATCTCACTTTTACATTCACAATATAAGTAGGTGTTGAAGTATGAAATCCCAGTAAGAACACCAAAATGCTAACATACATAATTATCACAAATTACTAACTGTTTGATTCTGTATATGAGTTTTTTACTTCTAAAGAATTTTGATGAATTTTCATGTTTTATGTCATTACTTCACTGATAGATACTATGAAAGTGTTCTCAAATATAGAACTACTTTGGTAGGTAGTGAACATCAATGAAATAACCTACGTATAGTGATCGTCAAAATTGTGAGATTGTTGCAAACAAAATCTACAAAAAGCTGAGAGATATGACCATCGATATAAATACATTAGCATTATATGTTTTTATTCTAACCGATTATTGAGCTCTCGTACTCTTGTACATACAACTCAAGATAAGAAGTGTCAATTAAAAGCCGGTACAATATCACATTTCAGCCATTACTCAAGCAGGAAATACCAAATAGACTACGACGACAACAGTCCGTAACACAAACAACGAGGATTAATCAATAATATCTACAGGAGTTATGTAAAAATACCATAACACTATCTAACATGCGAACAGTACTAACCCGTCACCATCATAATAATCATCATTATCGCCCATTTAAAGTGCACTTCAGAATCTAAGGTAAAGGAAGACTAAATTACCATTAAATTTGGGGAAGACTTGCTACATTTACAAATAGAAATACATAAAAATAAGTTAGAACCCTCAACTTTTCGGTTTCCACACCTTCCTGCTTGCTTTGCTTAATTTTTTTTCTATCAATCAAATGTCAAAGTCATCTTTACTCTTCGTCTTGTCAACCATAGTGTGGCGCTATGTTGGTTTTGCAATGAATTCGGACCATTTAGTCGATTTATTCGGTTCAGTTTTTTACAATGACTTATAAATCATAATGTCAATGGTTTTTTATGTTTTTTACCTCAGAACTCCGTCGTTTATAAACCGATTTGGACAATTATTTTTTTATGTGTAACATCGTTCCTCTCGCTTTCCTGCAATCTGTGGGAGTGATTTTGCGAAAAGCGATGGAAGTGTGGTTCTAGATTTTGCCGTCAGATGGTATCAACCCATTTTCCGAGAAGTTGGTACTATCAGCCAAGATGTCAGATGTTACACACACATGTAGGTATGCGACTATTGTAAGGCTCGAATAAATGAAAGGATTATTTCCAGAGTGGTCCCATTTTAATCAATATTTCACTGATGAAGAAGACCACAGAGGACCACCAGAACTCCTCTATGATAAGTATTTCACGGGTGGCGATAAGATAATTATCTCGATTAAGATAGTTAAGTGACTATGACAAAGCAAATTAAACAAATGGTTATGGTCAAAATGGTACCATTAAACTGAATCTGATGATGAAGCCGGAAGGTAGCCACCACAACTTCGTCATCATCATCATATCAGCCGAAAGACGTCCACTGCTGGACATAGGCCTCCCCTACACACAGCCCATCTTGTGGACAACTTCGCAACTTCGTAATAAATCAATATAATAATATTGTGTCCTAGCTGGGTTTGAGCTTAGGTATTGAAATTGTCATGAAATGCACTCTGGCTAAGGATATAATTGATTTTTAACCGACTTAAAAAAAAGAGGAGGATCTCAATTCGTATATATATACTAAATTAAACATGTTCGGGCATACCATAACATATATTTGGTTATGAACAGATTTTATAATTCTTTCAATTGTGGCTAAGTAATAGGTAACAGCCGCATGGGTCAATCTATCAGGTCAAGCTAGGCTTGCCGGGGTTGCTCCGTGCCTCGGAAAGCACGTTAAGCCGTTGGTCCCGGCTGTCATCATCAGATTTACGAGATCTTTGGCAGTCATTATGGATCGTTAGAAGCCCGAAAATGTGACAACCAGTCTTACCAAGGGGTATCGTATTACCCAGTTACTGGGTTGCGAGGGCCGGTAAGGCAGTCGCACCATGTAAAATACTGGTATTCAGCTGCATCAGGTTAGACTGGAAGCCGACGCCAAAAAATTGGCTAGGAAAAGGCTAGGCAGATTGACTTTTTTCATATTTTATTCATTTTGCGTTAGCTTCAATAATAGCATTAATCCACTTGGTGCATGTTGATGATAGTATTATAAAACTTTCTGGCACTGTTCTTTACATAGCAAGTGTTATAGGTACAAATTAGTGTGGGGTAGGTACCTACCACTACTAAACAGTGAAAAAAAAGAGTAAAAAAAGATTAAAAAGAGACCCAACTGACTACCAAATAACTCTAAGTACCTAATTATGGTAGTCGATGTCAAAAAACTGAAACTCAAAACCAAATAAATTAAAATAAATCTTTTATTTCGAACCCATACCTAAGTATAGTCCATATTTTAGTTAGTATATACATACGACTCAGAAACTAATATTAGTAGGTACTTATCTAACAGAAACAACACAAACTATTGTTTAATATGCCACAGTGGCATGTAGGCGTATCTAATCTAATGTCCCAGTAAGGGCCTGTCCCGCCTATCAGCTATAGTTTTCAGGATGCTGTGGGGGCTGGCGAGTACCCTGCGCATAATGGGAGCGCAACGCTTGCGCACGATGGCGTGAAACAGTTTCTCGTCTTCCATTCTTGCCTCTGCGAGCATGCCGGATGCACTGCAGTAGCGCGGTGACCCCATCAACACCCTGAAAGCATTATCGTATTGTACGCGCAGGGCGCTGTATGCCCTCTGCGACTAGTTAACCCACAGACTGCATGTATAGAACGACTGACAGTACGCTGTAAATAGTATAGCTTTTACTTCAGTCGTGCATTTCGCAAATCTGCGAGCCAACATATTGCAGCGGACAGCCAACTCCCCGCGATCACGCTCGATATCCAGACTGTCTTCTAAGTCACCGATTTCCAAATTAAACGTTATTTTTCTCTTTTTTTTAAGTTTTAAAGCAAAAAAGTAGTGGCGGTAGTCGCTTACACAAAAATCTGACCCAATAAAACTTATTTCACAAACTTATCAGGAACTTTTAAAATATTATACGCTACAATGATACTACGCCTGTTTCGCCGAAGGGTTAGGCATACGTCTTCCATCTCAGACATTATTGTCAGTCTTGATTACTTACCAATTTTTTCACTATCATAATTCTGCTTTTCACTAAAAAGAAAAGGGCCAGGAAAAGACGGAAAGAGGCGTAAGATAAGAGGAGGCCTTTCTTTACGTGGAAGAAAAAGAAATCATTAATTATAATAAATTATTTAAATATATTTAACACTACTATTAAATACAGAATGCTGCGTGGTTACACTGGCATTTTCCGTAACCGGATCGTAAACATCTCCATTGAGCTGTGGTGGCTCGTTGGGTTCACTTCCTCCTGTAATTTGATTTGTGTTTGGCTTTGTCAAACTAATTCCACCGAGACCCAAGTCCATACAATCGAAGTGAAGAATCTGAAATTAAAATAATAAATTATTGTAAATTTTCCAACCAGCACGCGTAGCATGACGTGGTAATGCTACGCTTGCAGGAATTTGTATGATGAAAGAAAACAATGGAATGACTAGTCATTGTAATATTATTATTATTCTACTAGACTTATATGATGTGACTGATCATGAATAACATTCGAAAACTTTTTTCTTTATGGCAAATAAAATAGTAGCAACAATCGACTAAAACAAAACAAAATAGTTTCAGTACATTTTTGCAAGCCCGACTAGGTACCTACCCTCAGAGTAATAACTAAAGCACCTACCACAAACATCGCGCTGTAATTTTTTTGGCAGAGTATGGACAGAGCTGTTGTATGATTGAGCTATGGTATGATTTCTATCTGCCGTTTATCGAACTTGCCTGTTAGTTATTTAGACATCTGCTGACCTGCTATCTAATTACCTACGCAACACATTTTCGGAAGCGATTCCGATTAATTTGTTTCATTTTGATAGTTCAACAACATTCATTGCGTTATTTACGTTGCTGAGCAGAATTTACTTTAGAACTTTTGAAGCAATGGATTAGGAATCTGTTTGAAAACGATTCAGATTCTGATTGATCGTGTATTACTTAGGGTACTACTGCATAGGACATGCTTCAAATATATGTGCCTAACTAACATGTTTATTCTGAGCTTACCAGAACTGGTGCTTTGTCAACTCTAGTGTCCCAATCCATGCAGACGTGCATCTTGGTGAAGTCGATAGTGATGTCGAATAGTCTGATGCACATGTCCAGAATAGTGATGGGCACGTACGGAATCGGGATTGGTATGCAGAATGGCGGCGGGTTGCTTGCTGGAAATTAAGAAAAAAAAGAAGATGAAATACATTTTTGAAGTGCCTTAATCGTTATGAGAAAATCAATAAGACGATTTAGAGGACCTTGTAAGAGCTTTTTTGTAACCGTTTGTTCTAGCACTCCTTGTTCAATAATATATACTTACAAATAAATTAATTCAACGTCTTTAGCTACCTACCTGAATAAGTTTTTTGGTAAATACTCTCGTTGTTCATTTTCACATCTAGGTTCAAATATCCTTCTGTGGGATCAAAAGTCAGTTCGGCGCAAGCTGTAAAAAACAAAATTATTTAATTAGTTAACATAATAATAACACAACGTGTAGGTATTCGCCGAAAGATTGGGCAGAGGTGTGCTGCTGGTACCTAAGTTTGTTGCGTCACTTTTTCTTTCCAGGTAGGTAAATCACTCGGAAGTGTTGAAGGGCGGGCGTTTTGAGGGACCGTTTTACGCTGCGAATAATACGTAGGTAATTTTTACGTTTAAAAAGTGCTGATACTGTTTTAAATTTCTTTTTTAGACTTTTGAAAATCAAAATATAAAAAAAACACCTAAGTAGGTATCCAAAATTGGGTAGGTAAGTGGGTATGCACTTCACATTTTTAGCAAGCGACGCAAAGCTCGCCATCGTGGCTCCAGCTTCCAGCAACGCGTTGCAACTTCTCAAAGACATTCTTTTGTTTTTTACGCATCACCTCCACCTATTCTACAAAGATGAAATTGATACGCTACGAATAGTGTTCATACATACTTTGTCTATCAAAGTTAAACGCTGGGATGCGCATTCCTGAACAGCAGTTGCACTTGAGTCCGTCACAATCGCACTTCCCGCCTCTGAACGGCAGCCGTAGTCTCCAGCCAGGCTGGTACCAGGGACGGGGCATCATCTTTCTTATTGTCTGAAAAATTAGAAGATAATAATGTCAAAATTAGCAAGACAATCCATAAGTAGAGCACAAATAACAAAACATTCCAATCCTGTATAAGGCCCAGACTCTACCAAATCGGAGACAAGACGAGAGGAGAGTAGATGTTTTTTAAACAACCAATAGAATTTAGTTGTTTAAAAAACATCTCCTCTCGTCACACATCTCGTGTCCACTCAGATTCGGTGGATACCACTGAGGGAAGATACATCATAATTTTATGGCGGTTTCGAAGCGGAGATGTGAGCTGTGCCTTGCCGCAATTCCCGTATTTTTAAGGAAGTTCGAATTCGCATCACATTCGCAATCTCTCAAAAATACAATCAATTTACCATAATTTTTGACAAGTTTGGCAGATTGCGCCTAGAACGTGAACGTTAATTTTTAAAGTACGAGAATTGACCTTCTGCGCGGCGGTACAAAACGGAGATGAGAGCTGTGCCTCGCAAGCTAGCGACGCCGACGTCGCGTAGCAGAGACGAGAAGAGATGTTTGCATTACAATATCCAACGCTCGCCTTACGTAGTTCAGTTCCACTCTAGCCAGCACACATCTCCGCTCTAACCAGCACACATCTCCTCTCCAGTCTAGCCCGTAGGTACGCATCTCCGCACAGCTTCGGTGAATACACCTAGCTGAAAAACATTTCTTCTTGTCGCCGCTTCGGACATTTCAGCACATCTCCGCTTTGGTGGAGTCACGATAAAACAAAAGAAATTGTAGGTAATATTATTCGGAATTGATTTTGCTTTACTAAGCGTTATTATGCGTCTTTCTGCCTGGGACATAAACCATTTTGACTATTGTGTTATAATGTCATTGCAAGGCACTTTTTATTATTGGATGGTTGTTGTCACAAGCATAGTCATAGTGCCAGGAATCGATTGCCGGCTAACCTATTAAATAAACACTTATGAAGGAACCACTTACCGTGTTCGAGTCTATATCATAATAGATAGAAAAGTCAGTCACATCCATTGAATTGTCCTCTTTATTGTTGAAATGCCGAATAGCTTTAGATGCATCGCCTAAAAATGTAGAGAAAAAGAGTGATTAGAAACTAGCTACAAACATTTTTGTCTAATTGATCATTTAGTAGGATTAAATCGTCCACTAACATAGTAACACAATTAAGTCAACTACCGTAACGCTATGTAAATTCTCTCTCAATAAAATGCTAATAGGAAACAGCACGACCGAGACATTCTTAGGATTCAAACTTAATTCACTCATGCCTGAAAACGAATAAATTATGAAAAAAAAGTGCACATACCTGAACCAAATTGAACAAAACACAGAACAACAAACAGCGCAAACATTTTCGTTTTCATTTTGACTGAAGTTCGTTCTACTCCACACCTCTAGGGACCAAATTCAAATGATCGGTTTCCGATACCCTATGTCGATACTTCCAAAAGGTAACTCAGTATTTGTATGCAAGGTATGCGATGCGCGAGCGACTGACTTGCGGGACTTTCTAGAGAGAAACTCCTGCGCATCGGATCGATGCGATACCACCACTGTTCGGATAATGGCTAGGTATTTTCACGTATATATTTTCACGCATGTTCATATTGTTAATTAATGTGAAAATGAGTAATGATGCGCATGACAAATGCTCTTGTAAGTGTGTCCAATACCGAGACTTATACAAGTCATGCTGACCTTTGATCAGACGCCGATCTGTCAAGCTGGACAGTCGCTGAAAGCTACACTATGAGTAGGTACTTTCTTTATAATAGGTACCTAGACATCATATTTTTAGATAAAACTACCTGCCTGATTATAATTTTACGGTCGTTGCTCTTTGGGGGTAGGCAGAAAAATACCAATTTAGGGATTAGCAACTGTTTAACCATACATTTTTGACGTTTGAACATCACCTAACTTTCCAACATTTTTAAATAAAAAAGTTTATACGCGGAGGGGTAATGCGTGTATATTCAGTGTAGTGTACTACACTGAATCAGGGTCCCTAAACCTATAAGAGAGGTGTAATAAGAGTAAAGGTCCCTAACTAGGCTGTGCTCACTTAAACGGGTATTACACTACACTGAATCAGCACCCTAATTACGAAACGCAAACTCAATTTTAAATTGAAACCAATTGAAAAAGATTGTCAGTCCATTGCTTCATAAGTTCGACAAAAAGAATCTGCTTAATTTTTTTTGTCGAACTTATGAAGCAATGGACTGGCAATCTTTTTCAATTGGTTTCAATTTAAAATTGAGTTTGCGTTTCGTAATTAGGGTGCAGGGCTCTGAATTAAGGGAGCACTAACGGGGCACAACCCAATTGGGACCCTTACTCTTATTACACCTCTCTTATAGGTTTAGGGACCCTGATTCAGTGTAGTGTAATACCCGCTTATCTACTGTCTTGCAAGATCCTACCTAAGTACTTACTAGTGCGAACGATCGTGAATTCGCCGCGTTTATCTGTTATTGACATCATAATGATGGCTAGATTCAAGTTGGATATATGACTTTGATTATTTTTATGAAAAGTCAAGGTCAGTGGACCGTCTTTCAAGGTTGCGTCTTTTCAAGACTAATAATGCGGGTAATACACTACACTGGATCGGAGTCCCTAAACCCTTAATAATAGAAGTGTAATAAGAGTAAGGGTCCCTAATTATGTTGTGCTCCCTTAATTCAGGGCTCTGATTCTACCCTAGTGTTCTACCCTACACGGCCAAGAATTTATTTCTCATAGACAAATATTAGACTAATAAAAATATTTTCAGGGCAAGTCATTGCCATTGAGCAGTGGTGGCCCAGTGGTAACGGGTTCGAACCCAAGCAGGCGATTTACTTTGTGTAAATAATTTCATCACCACTGCTCTCAAAACGTCAAGGAAAACGTTGTGAGGAAACCGGCATGTCCTGGAACCAAAAATTAGAATTAGTAGATTACGGCCCACTCCTTCTCACAGAGAGGAGGCCTGTGTCCCAGCAGTGGGAACATTAATAGGCTGATGATGATGATGAAACATAACTGGCGAAATGTGGGTGTTACTACACCTCTGCCTAACCAAACGGGATTACAAGCGTGATGTTATGTTATGTATAGATAGAATACTCTTTATTATGTTCACCATAAAAATTACAGATATTTTAGAAAAATGATAAATGATGAATAATGTTATTGAATAGAATGTTACCTACCTTTTAAAAGTAAACGTCTTGTAGCTCACTTCTCATCCGTACCTACTAAGTACTTATTTTCCAATTTCTGCAACCAGCAGCTGTTCCTACGATGTTCATGGGTTTTACTTAAAAAAAATATGGCACCCAAAAATTATGCTTCAGCGAGACAGTCTATACAGCATGTAACAAAATACCTATCGGATCCATGACGGTGTTGTTAAGAATTATACTGACTGTCTATTTATGTGGTAAATTCCTGGAAAAAGAAATAAAAATCGCCGAATTTTATTTCAATGGGGAATTTTACCGGGTTTGTACATGGGGCGCGGGCGACCATCGTCCTTTAGCAGGTGTCTACAAGCCATAACTTGACCTGTGTAGAAAATTTGCTAATTTATAATGAAATAGGGGTAATTTTGGTACAAAAAATGTGAATTTTTAAAAGCAATAATCATTTTATTTTCACATTTTTTTTTTTATTATTACTTTTTGGTAATGTTATTGCAGTACCTATACGACCCCTTCCGGATCGGACAGGGTTTTTGTTACATGCTGTATGTATAAGTAGGTAAAAATCTAGAAATAAGTTAGCTTAACGTTTCCATGTTTTGTTTACTCTAGAGTTTTATTCTTTGTTTAGGATCCGCATTTTCTATTTTATTGCATCCCCGAGCGACATTTAAGTGGTAATCAAACTTTATGTAGTCTGAATACCAGAAATCGAACTGTGCTCTATGATAATCAGCCTATATGTAGTCACAGTGGCCTTCAGCACCTACTTATCTAACACATGCAGCAAATGCTATGGCGTTGTCGTACCAACTCATTTTGTAATCAGCCACCTCGTAGCGTGATGTGATAACTATACAGTTATCCTAACTAATGATATTTTGTTGCGAATCTACCACTTGTCTCGGAATTAAAGCACACTACCAAACACCCCAATTAGAATATTATATTATAATCATATTAACTCTAGGTCAGTGCTGGTAGAGTTTACTTTGCCGGAACAGGTCTAGGATGAGGAGCCGAACCAAGAGAGATACAGAAACACGCAGGGCAGCATGTTGCAAGCTGTTGGGCAGTAGCGTCCCCACGGACCCTATCTCTTGGGAGAAGTCTTGTTCCTCACCTCTGGCTTGCCTTTATTGGCTGTCTGGAGTTAACACTGACGAGGAACAGAGCTCCCACCTCTTTCTTGCCTTTATTGGCCGGCTTGAGTGGAGTTTCGCAAGAGCAAACTTGCTCGGACGAAGGAAGTATTCCAGTAAGATGCTGGTAGGGATCTTGACCGTACTTCCGGGATTGTCCTGATAGCCGTGGAATACCGCTCCACTCCTCATACTGCACCTCAGGACATGTTGCCCCCTTATCGCCACGATACTTTGTGCTAGCGATCGTTTTCGGGGGCCCACTATTGAGTGTGCAAATCACCCCCTGCCATTTTACCTACGTATTTTATATAAAATGTGTAAATAGACTATGAAGTCTATCCATAGTTCTAGATAACCAGTTCACTTAGCCACCCAAACCATAACCACCATCCAATATATGTATTTTCATATCCAGCAATAGTCCTGCACTAACCGGGGGTTGTCCGTGGGTGCACTAGCATAGTGCGAACAGGATTAGTCGTCGGTAGGTGCCTCGTTTCATTAAACAGGTCTAACGGGCCTCTGCGAGTTGACTTCGGCCCCTCGTACGCCTTCCAAAGGTCCGGGACTCTAGTGTCCCGAGAAATGTCACAGACGTAAAACTAATAATATTGACTGCCCCGTTGGACTAGTGGTCGCAAGCGTTACTGCTGAGCATGAGGTCCTGGGTTCGATTCCCGGGTCGGGCAAAGTGTTATTGGGTTTTTCCTTCTGAAATTTCTCAGTAGCAGCCTGGAGTCTGGATTTGTGCCCGGTGGATGGCAATAGTCTCGCCCTCTATTATGTGCCACTTAAACATAACTGCCGAAATGTGAATGTACCTGCTACAGGTACATCACTGCCGAACCCTTCGGGGAAACAAGGCGTGATGTTATGTGTTCATCATCATCATCATCATAATCAGCCTATTAATGTTCCCACTGCTGGGACACAGGCCTCCCCTCTGTGAGAGGGAGTGGGCCGTAATCCACCACGCGGGCCCAGTGCGGGGTGGTAGATGTCACATGTCTTCGAATTTTTGGTTCCAAGACATGCCGGTTTCCTCACGATGTTTTCCTTCACCGTTTTTGAGAGCAGTGGTGATGAAATTATTTACACAAAGTAAAGCGCCTGCTTGGGTTCGAACCCACGACCTACAACTCGTAAGTCGGGGCCGTTACCACTGGGCCACCACTGCTCACTCGATATGTTATGTGTTATATAATCATAATACATACTAGGAATTTTTACTGATTGTGGGGGAAAATTGTGGTCACATTACAAATCTACGCACGCATACAGTCGCACATGTTTAAGGGCCTAGCGTAGTAGGTACTTCGTCCATTTTGGTTTGTTTTGACTGTACAGCGGAAGTGTGACTGTAATTTAAGTAGTTTTAATTATTTTTGGGATACAAAATTAACTATATTAAAAACTAGCTGCACCCCACGGTTTCACCTGCATAAGTCTCGATGCTGTGAGAATATCGGGATAAAAAGTATTTTTTGTCCTAACCCAGGTCATGGTCTACCCTCGTGCCAAATTTCATCCAAATCCCTAAAGCCGTTTTAGTGTGAAAGCTTAAGAAACAAACTTAAGATGACAGAAATCGATTCAGTAAACGATGCTGAACAAACTACTTTCATAATATGCATTAATTCAGTTATAATTGTTATATATCGACTAGGAAGATTACGAAGTTATGAGGCAGTGGCTACTTAAGAGTCCCCTGCCTCGAGTCACTGGAGTACCTACGGTAGAGAATTGCTGTCTACAAAATCGAAGTCCTTCTAAGGATTATTAAAGTAGTTTCTTTTTTACTCCCAATATTCATATTAGTACTTTATAGGTACTTCTGCCGTCTACAATGTACAAAATCACTGTCGTTCTGAAAATGGACATCTAGGTACCTAATTATTGTTAGCTGACTCCAGTACCTAAAGTTGCCGAACTTGACAAGATAAATTGTCCTACATTTCAAGTTACTGCAGGTTGAGAGCAAACAAATATACAAAATAATAATTTAATAAATAACTTTTCTCCTATTCACATTCACAAACACTAGAATCTTCTCCATTTCCCATCAACGGTCGAACAGACTCAGTATCGATCTAACAACGTTTTCGTCATAGTCTTCGATGTCATCCTCCCCTGCATCCACTACTGCGTCCAGTCCTCCTTGTGGGTTTGCTATCGGGATTCCCACATCGTCGTATGGCTTCACCATCGCTATCCCATTGGCTCCCATCCTGAGGATAGAATAGTTTATTTTATTGGGCGTCGTTACCAAAGCAGACCTAAGAAACGTTGGTGATTTGGACTCGTTCCTGAGAGGCCAAAGATAAAGAGAATTGGAAAAATATGGGCGCGAGTTTCGTCGAAGGTAGGCGAACACTTTGAAGCTCCGACGAAGTACAACACAATAAGATTCTATATATTATTTATTATCTCCATTGTTTTTAACACTTAAATATGTACATCAAAACCGCTTGTGTGCTTTCTTCCAAGATAAGCTTAGGGGAGAGTTGAAATTAATATTATTGTTTAAGTCAGGAAAAGACAGTTTTATTTATAAAAAACTATCCTCAACTTTTTTGAATAGGCAATTATTGATTCCGAGGTAAATGACCCTCTTAATGATTATATCTGTATACATTGGTTATTTGCAGAAAAAGTGTTATTTATTTTATGTACAAAATTCTTACATTACATGCAATAAATTAAGAAAGTACGTTTACAGAAACATCAAAGATTTGTGAGTTAGTCACAGCGTTCCGTACAAAAAGCGAAACCTATTTACGAGAAAAAAAGTCAAGGAAGAAAAATTTTTTCTAAAGGGTGAGACAAAAATATTTACTATAGGTTCTTAAACGAACTCATCGTTGTTTTTTAGCTAAGCATAATGTGCTTAAAAGGCACTTATAACAGGGGAATGACGTATACCTCCACCAACCCTTTTATGTTGGGTAATAATAATAGTTTAACAACGCAACCATAGGTAACTTGATTGGTTGATTGAAACAACGTAACATACGACTTAACGAAATGTACAGTTTTCCTAAAAATAACATGAAGAGAATTCGACTCAGATAAGGCCAAGCTTAATCCATATGGGTTCTTAAGATTTATAAACACAGAAGTTTAATCACGGATCACGGAAGTTTATAGCTAACACATACATAGTAAGTAGAAAGTATGGTTAATTTCTTAAGCCGATAAATAGTCGTCTCACTCACCGGAGGCAGTCAAAAGCGAAATTGAAGAGTTCGTACGAGCGCCACTGTCCTGTCATTGCCAAACAGAAGTGAAAGTTACGTCCTGGGAAGAACACATTGTAGAACTTTGCGCAGACTTTTAAATTGTTGATTCTTGGTGGACTTATGCAGATGGGTCGGGGGTTCTTTCCTGAAAAATGTTCATATTTTTTTCTCAGTGTAACTTTGAAGAAGTCTGGTTATCTAGTTAAAAAAAAAAGTACCAATCCCAGCAATTTCTATAGATGAGTTATTAACACAAATGTTACTACCCAAAATTTGTTGAAATATATTCCATAACATTTTAAATTTCTATAAAATTGGGTTCGTTGCCATTATTAGTATTTTTTGTTCAGATAATTTATTGCATTCACTCCAGTATTACAAAAAGTATTTTCATGAATAAAACTATCATCATCGTTATCATTTATAAGTAAAACTTTTTTCGGAAATGAAAAATAAAAAGATTTAAACAGGTCATTGTACTTTTAACGACACAATTATCATAGTTGAATACTATAAATGTTAGCTCACCTGACAAAGAGTTTTCATAGAGCACCCTGTTGTTGAGTGACATAGCCACATCAAAAGCAAAGTCTCCCGGGTGATACGTCACTCGCATGCAAGCCTTCTGCTTCAGCAAATCCAAGAAGTCACCAGTACAGCATTTACAAATACCCTTGTCACACACACATCGCCTGTTACTTGAAGAGGTCCCGTTTTGAGTTTCCTGGTTCTGTCTAGACAACGTGGTCGCCTTCAGTGAAGAGTTACTCCGTAACTGATCTATCATCAACAAGAAATCGTCTGGAACTTCCATTCCATTTACATATTGTGACACTTTCGTATTGTTTACATGATCTTCTCTTGCTGCAATAAAGTTAGTTTTACTGTTAGAATTAATTCACAAATGCAAATTAGATTTAAAGAAATTAGTGATTGAATAATCTTACCTCCTTGTATATTTTGTAGACAAAATACCGCGAATAAAAATATCACTAAAAACATTTTCTTCGATTTTGTGGCGCGAATCTGCACGTGCGCCTATCGTCTGAACGAGCCCGACACTCCAATTCACATGCACAACAGTAAACCGGTTCAACAGGGGCAGAGAAAGATCTGTTTATCTCATTATTTACACTTTCACGTTGAGTTCAGTTTCATTCAATTTAGTATAAATTTCATTAAAATTCTCTGCTTTATGAATGTATTTTATTGGTAACAATAAATAGACTTAACTAAATAATAAATTATTTATACGATACTAAAATACTGGTATGTTAAGTTACAATCACAATTGATTACGAGTCGCCGTCGAATAGGTCTCCAAACGCGTCACCGATTTCATCGAAAGGGCCGTCGTCGCTAGAGCCTCCACCTCCGAATAAACCGTCTCCACCAAAAACGTTGCCAGCGGCGTTTTCTAAGAAACCACCACCACCACCAACATCGTCGTCATTATTGCCATTGCCAAACAGACTGACTGGTTTCGGTCCTGATGAAACTGGTCTTGGCTTTAAACCTGTCTGTACTCCAGATGCTCCAAGTCTGTAAAGATAGATATAGAATAAAATAATAGATATAGATTTTGAATAGATTGATAATAGATGATATTTACTTATTAGTTAGGTACTGGGGCGCTCCAGCCAGACTTCAAAACGCGCAGCGAAGGTTGGTGTCGCGAACGCGTTTTGAAGTCTGGCTGGAGCGCCCCCGGACCGCGTTGGTATATCTCCAATCCCTTATCCCATTGTATTATATATACATTTTCCTTACGACACCCTGTACTAAACAGTTACGTTGGGTAGTATTTAAATATTACCTGAAACATCTGAAGGACGCTGAGTAAACTGGAAATCCTCCAATATCTGCATTGATGTCTAAACAGGCGTGAGCGTTTCTGTTTCTGATTTGTATATTCGATATTTCGGCACAAACTCGAACAAATGGAGCTCTTCTCGGATTGAAGCATATCGGCGGCGGGTCGCTGGCTGAAATGACTTTCTATTAGCACCTTTGTCTTATGTCATTGATTTTAAATAGCTTACTTATGACTTCGTTGCATAGAAACCTTATTTGTATTCTAAACTATGTTTGAAAACAAAAGACTAGAAACTTTCTTAAACCGACGTTAATACTCGTATATTTTATTCTCACCTGAAACTCTTCGTCGCACAACAGTGTTATTGTTGATGCTCATCCTCACGTCGAATACAAAGTCCTCTGGTATAAAGGAGATGTTTCCACACGCTTTCATTCTGAATCGGTCCATAAGAGCGCCTGTGCAACATCCACACTGTCTACTTCGACACGCACAAGGGAATCTTATGACTTGACCAGGAACATCTCCCACGGGTTGTTGACTGGCTACTCCATCTTGAAGAACTGGATTCTGTGCAACTGGTGCTACAGTACTGACTTCTGGTACTGGATCCTGCAGGACTGCAGTTACATTGGCAGTCTCAACAACAGCGTCAGCGACTGGTGGGACTTCGTATTCGATTTCATCTTCAATCTCATTGTCATCGTCTTCAATATCTTCATCCTGAACATTTATAGGCACAGTAATGGTAACTGGAGATCTTAGTACGGGAGTTGGCTGCAACGCTTGCCTCCATATCGTTTGAGGTACTTTGAATTTTATTACTTTATATGCTTTGTCACCTGGAAGAAAATATAATTATAATAATAAATCTCAGATTTTTCCTTAAGTATAATATTATTTTTGTAAGATGTAATTACTCACCCAATCCCAAATGGCAGGTGGATATCATTAACAATATAAATAGTTTCATTGAAGGGCCCATTTTCTGTGAGCAATGTAAGTAAAGTTGAACAGTTAAGCCTGACTCCTCATTACGGATTGTAGGCGTAGCAAGTAACCGGGAGTATTTAACGGTCGACCACTAAACATTCAATGTTTATTTAAAGCTGTACAGTCAGTGATGTGATAGGAACAAGTTTTAAATTTTAATGTCAGTACGAGAGAAAGTCGAAAAACGATATTATGTTGCGTAGGTACTTTCAATATGGATACGTGAAAAGAATTTGGATTGATAAGTTACATTAACGTTTATTATTTAATGTTTGTGCAAGCTGAGTAATGAAAGTGATTGTGCAATAGGTTGCCTGTATACTTCTTAATATTTTTTATTTTAACACCAGAGAAGAAAAAATCAAACGTCTTATCCTTATACGAACTGAACACAAAAATGAAAAAATAAAGTATGAAATAATCATTATGAATTTTTCGATTTCATTCATTAATATTTTGCGTAAGCTTATTACATCACACATTATTTGACTATGCATCAATGACTATGATTTTACATAATTTATTGAGTCAGTAGAAGCATGTAATGAAGCGAAACATAACAACAAACACAACAGTCAAAGTATTGATGACTATTATAGGATTAGATACCTACAAGGTAGTGTGAAAGTGTTTGAAGACCAGATGGCCAATTCTCGTACTTCAAAAACGTTCACATTCTAGTCACAATCTGTCAAACTTGTCAAAAATGTTTGTAAATCGATTGTATTTTTGACAGATTGCGAATGAGATGCGAATGCGAACATTCTTAAAAATTACGGGAATTGTCTCTCTGTTCAACTGCATTATAATTTTAGTAAACGTAACTGAACTTAATCTAGATATTTGAGGAGCATGGGCCTCTTTCATGAGTTATAAGAAATTGCAATGTTCTGCGTAATTAACTCATTAAAAATGTATTGTTATTTCTGGGTGCCTCTTGAAGTTACATTAGCAGTAATGCTTAAGTTTAAGAAAACTATTGCAATAGAGGTAGATTGAAACTCACTGAATTATATTTTTCATTGTACGAGTAAAACCAATGACTAGAACAATCAATATGATGGGGCAAGACCATTTCGTATGCTTCCTATTATGGCTTTTATCTGAAGGCCAATTCTCATACTTATAAAACGTTCACATTCTAGTCGCAATCTGTCAAACATGTCAAAAATTTTGGTAAATTGATTGTATTTTTGACAGATTGCGAATGAGATGCGAATGCGAACGTTCTTAAAAATTACGGGAATTGCCCCTCTGGCCTGAGCTTGTATTTATTATTGCTTAACCAATATAACTTTGTTCTCTAGTGAATGTAGACGTAACAGATATAGCTATCAATAGATCATAACAATCAATGATTGCTTCTATTGCTTCTGTCCGTTTGAAAGGTTTTGTTTTTAATTATATATTATCTGTCTCTGGATGAGCTAAATCAGCTAATCTTTACATGCAAAAATACACGGCTTAACTATGAATAACTCAGATTTTTTATAATATTCAGTCATCATGGGATATGATATTTGGATTAATAACAGAGATTTTTTATTAAAAAGTTTTTACTCATTCATGCAAAATAAATTATCTCATACAAAATTTTTCTATTTACAACACACACAATAAATAAGTTAAAGTACAAAAATAAATAATGTCTAGAGCTACTTAGAACTAGCCTGACTAACGACGTCATACTTGTGACCATTCGCGCATCATTTTATTCTGTCTTCTCCTATCCTTCTTATTTTTATTGTCCTTGTTGTCTCTATGTTGTCTCCTATTTTTACCAAATATTCCCAGTTCATCGCCCAAGGTCTCTCCGATCTGACCCAGATTAAGTACATCTAAATCATGCATGTTAAATTGTTTATTCCTGTTCTTCTTCTGAGGTACGGTGAGACCTTCATAATAACTTTCTGGGACGGGTGGACCAAATTGGTATAGATGAGCTCTACTTTCGTCCCCAGATATCGTTTTTCTTTCAGGCATGGTTTCTGCGGAAGCGGAGTCAAGACTTTGTACAATTTGAATCATGTCATCGTTAACAGGTTCCTCAGAAGTAGGAATAAAAGAAATGGTTGACGGTGTTTTTGGGGTAATTGTAATCACTTTCTCGTAGTTGGCCGGTTCATCATCTTTGTTCATCTCGTTTGAATCTTTGCCTTGGTTTGAAATCATCGGCGTAACAGGCATCGCAGATAATTGACCAGTGATATGTGCTAATGACATTTCTAGACCCGGATCTTCAAAGTCGTTTACACTTTTAGAAGTAGTTGCAATGGGCAGTAAGATTGACGCGGGATTCTCAGACGTCATAGAAACCGGTGCAAGTGATTGCTCTTGAATAGTGCTCATGACCGGACTACGTTCTGTAGTTTGAATTGCAGATGTAACAGGACTTGATTCTACTGGTGAACTTGGTCTAACTGTAGTGGTTGTTGTCGTGAGGATTGATGTAGAAGTGCTTTCTGTAGTTGGTTTCCTAGTCGGTCTCCTGTTAGGTCTGCGAGTTGGTCTTCTGTTTCCAGCATAAGGTTTAGTTACTCTTGCAGTAGTAGTGCGTCTTGGGCGTGGTGTTGTAGTCCTGGTGCCAGGCCTCCTCGAAGGCCTCCGTGAGGGTCGAGGTCGTCTGGTGGTTGTCGTTGTAGACGGGGCAGGTGCTTGTTTCTTCTTATTCTTGTTCGGTTTCTTTACAACTGTAGATCCAAACAGGTCTCCCAAGATATCTTCTCCGAGAAGACTGAAACCTGTATAATCGGTACTGTCTACGTCGTTGACGGCGTCGAGTGTACCTGGAAAATATAAAAGGCCGTTGTTAATAAACTATTTTAGCTTCGTTTATTTTAGTAGTTTTTGAAGTTGTTGATAGGACACCTACCGTCATCATCATCATCATCGTCGTCATCCTCGTCATCGTCTTCGTCGGCACCGAGCCCGAATGTATCATCATCTTCATAATCATCATCATCATCGTCTTCAGCCTTCTCATCTTGAGGGACTAAAGGCAATGGGTCAGCTGGCTCAGAGGTCACGCCTCTAGGACCAAATTTGAAGCAGGAAACTCGAACGGCAGCTTCCACTGTACTCTTTGATTGAAGCTCTAAGCCCAGACAAGCTCTGAATTCTTCACCAGCTCTAGCGATGTTGTATACTCTACCACAAAACTTGGACACACCGCCTGGCAGTGGCATGCAGACAGGGCTGGGCTTGCGGCCTATGAAAACAACATAATATTAGGTAAATTATAATTTGCAATAAATCACTGTGTTGAAGTACAGTAATCTCATTTTAGCCGACGACGTTAGAGACGTGAGGTTTATGGCAAAAGTCTCAGCAGCTTAACATCAAAAGTGAAAATAAACATAAACACTTACTCGACAGGGTCCGGTTTGTTATGACCTTCTTTCCGAAACTCAACGACACGGACATTTTGTCACCGTTGAGGTACATTAAAGAGGCGCATCCTGGAAGAATACAAAATATATTTAATTAATATTAGTATGTAATCAATATGGATCTGGCATGGATTACGACGTTTGTTAGTACTTTCTTAATTCGTAATGAAAGGTAAAATTGCATCATATGCTGCTTATAATACTTTCATAGATTTCGTCAGCTTCAACGTAATTTCCAAGTCGGAGATCCGGAACGTGTGTTCCATACTGGAAATGACTCAGTTCAATATTCCGGACTTTACCATCAGTGCAAGTGTTGTAACTGACCTCGTCTTACTTTTACGAGTTATGCCTTTTACGAGTTATGCCTTTTACGAGTAGTTCTTACATAACAGCTTTTAAGAACATTCTAGAAAAATCTATTTTGTCCGTTAGCAACTAAAACTAAAGCAACTCAACTCAACGGAAGGAGGACAGAAATGTGGATGTGAAATTGGTTACGTCTATGAATATTTATTGTGAAGACGGCGCCGGCGCTGGCGCGTTGTGTTCGATATTCTATATGAATTTGAGCATATGGAAAGACAATATAATGCTGAATATTCATAGCTCAATTTAAAGTCGACACAGTATCGATAAGTAAAATATTTTTCGACAGATTTCACTTAAGACATAAGTATCGCCTTCGAAATTCATAAGCATTCCACTTTCTACTACGTACATTTAAAACCTGGTGAGCTTACGAATCAGACACTATATCTATACTAAGGGCATGTCTTTTATGAGGGCTGTGTCTTTTATTAGATACTTAGTAAGGCATTACCTGGTCCATGTAGTTCAACAACAGGCAGTCTAAACTCCCGACAGCAGTTGCAATAAGCCTCCACGCATTTGCAGTATTTGTTGATGTTGTTCTCGTCAATTTTATCGTCATCATTCCTGATCTGGATCCCTTTCTTCACATTGTTCTTGTCTTTACCTAAAAGTAATGCATATTACGTTAATTTTGTCTAATCGCTTGAATGTAATTAGCTATTGTTGGTCACACAGCGCCATTAATCTCAAACATTATGCTGTTTGATTTATATGTATCCTACTAATATTATAAACGCAAAAGATTGTGAGGATGGATGTTGTTGCTCTTTCACGCAAAAACTAGTGAACCGATTTTGATGAAATTTGGCACACAGATATTTTATAGCCTGAACTATCACATAGAATACTTTTATCACGTAATTCCCTCGGAGTCGAGATTTATGCAGGTAAAACCGCTGGGCGCTGTTAGTCTAAAATAAATAGGTAGACCATATTTTTGCTACCATTTCTGACAAATTATAATCTTAGTCTTTGATTGATTTATTCATTGCGTTTTGCAATTGACTGAAAGAAGATTAACTGCAAAGTAAAGCATTGTGAGTAATTTATCAATACTCGTACATAATATAACACTCTCCATACAAAGTTTTAATACAATCTTGGAAAAATAATGAAACATTTTTTGTAACACATCGGTGAAAAATGTATGACATACTCAGCACAGCAATATTCACGTGCGTTGATTCACGTGTTCATCTCGTTAACAAAAACATTATCAATGCTTACACGCTATGCGATGTTTTATTGAAAGTAATTAAGCACAAAAAAATTGATGACGACTGGTCGCTCGTCGACTTTCACAGTTTTTTAAAAGGATACCTCTACGTTGGGCATACAAAATGTTGATACGTTTAATTACTGTATAAGTAGTGCGTACGATGTACGGACACGACAGCGATCAATCATAGGTACACAATTTTTTGTTGGAAAATTAAATTCTGACGCTTGACTAATGTGAACATGATTATTGATTAGTTAGTGATGTACTTACTGACACTCTTCGACGCGGCAAAGGCCAAGAGTATGAATATTAGTAGCAGCTCAAAAACCAGGGACAGCTTCATCCTGAAGACTGGCTCCCTGCCTGCAAATATCAAGATATATACCAATATAGAATATCAAGAAGACTCCTTTTTTTCTCTTAAAATAAACAGTAGTTATACAAGAAAAGTGTCAATTATTTGCTATAAATATAATTATTCCTATATATTGTTTAAAGTTTTTATATTATATCATCTAAAATATTTTCTCAAATACAGTCTGCATTCACTAAATATTTTAAGTAACATACGTAAATAAAATATCTGAGTTGGAAAACTTCTTTTTCCTACAATGCTGAGTTAGCAGCGCGTTGAAGTCTTTTCCACTGCGCATTGCACCGATACTTATGAGGAGATAAGCATGCGTGTTTACATAAATATGTATGTTTTGCTACTGAACTTTCTTCCTATTATTATGGAAAAATATATATTAGATTAAAAAAATTATAATATTTATTTTATGTAAAAAAATTGCTACCAAAATATTTTTCTTGAAAAACGTGGTCTTGTCATAAAAAATTGGATAGAAAAAAAAGTAAAATTTAAAAGTAAAATCTTACCTTCTAGTTCAAATCTTCAATAATCAATAAAATGATTCAACACTCGAATATATCCAACACCTTCGATCCACGTCCTAATAAATACAATATATATATTACGAGTACAATATATTACAATATTACGAGTTCACACTTTACGGATCCAAAAACGCAGACGACACCGTAGTAACAGCAACACTGATTTGTTGTAAGCCTCGAGTCGCTCCGGGAGAAATGTGCAGTGACGTATAACAGTGGGTGAGAAAGGAAAACTGCCCGTCGGACCTCTCTTTCACTCTTGTACGAACTGTGAAGGATGGGTGAAAGCCAAGACGCAGTTGGTCGGGTATGTAGAATTCAGTGTCAAGTAAAGTCGGCATTCGAAGTGTTGATTACATACAGTGCCACTAGGGAAGGAAATGAATGGCACTTAATGTGAGCTTTTTTGGGGTGTGAAAACGATGCGCTAGGTTAATTGACGGATGCAATTGTTTTTGTTTAATTGTAATTTTTATAATTGCTTGACGAATTTATTATTTCTGTAAAAATACGATTTATAGTCTCGAGCCTTACTTTATTATACCGACAGTTGGCTTAACACAATACTTTATTAAAACGAAACATTTTTTTTTTTGTAATATGGCTACATAAATTCGGTGACTTAAATTTTTTCTTATTCAATTATTTTCGCTGCAAAACCTTACATATAATAACTAAATCAAAAAACATATTTCTACAGAAATTTAAAAAAAACAGTGATTGTTTCTCAGACATGCGTTTCATTTCTCCGTAATTTCCAGAAACGTCTCGTACAGAACGATGCTCTCGGATATAATAGTGACGCTACGAATTGGCGTAAACAAATTCATTTTAAAGCTCTTGGGAGCACGGAATGAAAACCCAACCGTAGAATTATTTGCACGTTAACCACTAACAGTTTTCCATTTAAAAAAAAACCAAATTAGTGATGGTTTGTTACGCTTTCGCGTGCGGTTGATGTCTATAAAGACGTCATAACAATAAAACTTCTATTGTGTCTCGTTTACCGTCCGCGAAACGATTAAAGAAAATAAAATAAATAAGATTTAAATATACAGTAATAAATACTGCTATGAAAATGTGAGATCCGCTTTACTTCACTATCGTTCCAGATAATAAATCCATCGAGTTACTTTATTGCACTAACGAGTCGTTAATTAAAAAATACAAAATATAGACTTGAAGACTAAAAAGATTGTGTAGTGTTTTTCATCTACCATTGTTTTTTGTTTTTTTGATAATGATAATGTTTATTCACATAAATATGTAAATTTTTTACAAGTAGAAGAGTGCTTAATCTTAATTTAAAGTACACATCAATTTTAATAGACATTATGAACAAAACTTATACAATTAAATAAAAATCAACTCAACCAGGTAAAAGTTTTGTTTAATCTCCTTTAAAATACAAAAATAAAGTATTTATAACTAGTCTTTAGTAATAATTTACATAAAATCCTTATTCTATAATATCTATAAACAACGTTAAACCTACCAATGGTAGGTAGCTGTTTTATTCCCAAACTGGGCTACTTCCATATGGGAGAGTCTACGATGCAAAGACCTTTGTTATGTTTCATTATTGGTAAATATACAAGCAAGAGTCTTAATTTTAACCAATAACGGTCCGTAAATTATAGGAATCGGTCATCAGTGGCCAATTCTCATCGTCCATACTAAACCAGTTGGGTCGTTCACCACTGGCATTTGGCCCATGAGTGGTCACTTTCCCGCAGAGAAAGTGGACGGGATCGAATTCTGACCACTCTAGTTATACGTGTACACGTGTTTACACTGTGGGCCATCGTTAGCGGGTCCATGCAGATGGCTATGGTGTAACCTTTATGGCGCCATAGTATATTGTATTGTGTTATATGTTTGTGTGTAATATTTGTATATATCTTGTTTATAGTTATGTATTGTTGCGTTTATTTTTAGAAGTGAGACTTTCTTAGGTTTTTTAAATGATAGATAATAAATTATCTAATCAATGTGTTAGTTAGTTTTTAAGATAGTACTAGCTCTTGCTAGCGCGCAGCGGTTTAGCCGGCATGCATGTCGGAAATTATTTCACGGAAACCTACTACCGGAATAAAAAGTATGTGTGTCAAATTCCATCCAAATCCATTCAGCCGTTTTAACGTGAAAGAGTAACAAACAAATAAATAAACAAACTCACTTTCACATTTATAATATTAGTTTGGTTTTATACATTTTAAAACCGCAATAGCAATCAAATGCCAATAAAAGCAAACATTAGCAATGATCGTTTTAGTTTTCACTCAAATCGTTCATTTATTTACATAGTGTTTAAATATTCATTCACAACTTCCACAAAAGGAAACCAAAATCATTTAAAAACTAAACTAGATTATTCATAAAATATTTCTACACCAAAAAGATAATACCCGAATAAAGTTGAAAAACGTTTAAGGTGTGTCATATTTTATAAACCCCGAAGTCAATAGTAAGTAATTTAAGAGGCAATAAAAATACTCGAAAGCCAACTAAGGCATTGAAAGCGGTCTCCATAATCGATATTCAACTTTTCTTTCTTACTTCTGTAATTGGGCCACTGCTTCCTACAAATACACGTCGATTCAACTTCCCACGTAAACTCTCTTTTTTTATAAAAACCTGTAAAATGCACTGGCAGACTAAGGGGGGGGGTGGCAGGTGCGGACGGCCCCGGGCCACCGGTCTCGAGGGGCCCCCGAAAAGTAAAAGGCCAAACAGGGCCAAAATATGTTCAATAGATAAAAGGCAGTTTGTAGTTGGGAAGCCCCCTACGTATGCTTAATATAAACGTAGGGTTCAAAATCTTTTAAATGTTGAGTTTTAAAATTTCGAAATCGCTGCGGTCGCTCTTATATACTATACTTTTCAAACTTTTCGGCATACCTGCAGGGCTAACATGACAAGCGCGAGATTGCTATTTTTGTCGTTTTGTCTACAATTCTGACGTCATTCTAATCCCTAACTTGACCATACACGACGAGTTATCTCGAAAAAGGCATTTTGACATTTCTATATCTCGCGCGAGAGACCAATGTTGCAAATTATAAAAAACAAATAATTTTTATGATAGTAACATTGGCTTGAGATACCGTTTCATTCATTCAATGGTGCCGATTCTCTTGTCACAAATGCCTCTAAATTAGACTAAAAATTACCAAAACTTTTTTTTTTCTTTTGCTTATATCTCGAAAATGGTGTGTCCTTACGCAAAAATAATGAAAATTTCTACCCCCTTTATAAAGCCCTTAAACCCCTAACACTCAACATGTAGGTAATATTTTTTTATTTTCCATACAAAAAGTGAAAAATTCCATATAAAAACGTCGTTCCAGTAAAAATTGTAGTTTAAAACAAAGTATTTTAATTATATTGTAACATATGACTAAGATGATGACTAAGATGACAAGTCCAATTATAAAATAAATAAAATAAATAAAATAAATAAAATAAATAAAATAAATAAAATAAATAAAATAAATAAAATAAATAAAATAAATAAAATAAATAAAATAAATAAAATAAATAAAATAAATAAAATAAATAAAATAAATAAAATAAATAAAATAAATGAAATAAATGAAATAAATAAAATAAATACAATAAAGAAGTGAAATAAATAAAATAAAATTTATTCAAGTATAAAGTAACATTATGATTTAATTATTTTTTTAAATTTTTTTATAAGATACTGCCATGTTATTTTGGAGTTTTTTTTGTATCATATTTTTGTCTACTCTTCTCGTCGTCAAAATCGAGGACGAGTAAATAAAAAACTAAATGACCGAAAAATCACAGATTATTTCGTGTTGGATCGTCAAAAATCGAGATAACTAAGGTGCCATGTTAGGGTTTGTCGACAAAACATCAAGTTTGACAGAACGAGTCGACTATTTTGTATGGCAGCGCTGTCAGAAAACTAGTAAAGTGCTGAAATAGACTACAATTACTCGCGCGAGAGAGAAAAATTGTCGCGTGTGTCATGTTAGGCCTACTGGGCGGGCCCCATTTAGTTTTGCCGCACTGGTCCCCACAAGGCTTAGTCCGGCACTGGTAAGATTTCCACTTATGAGAATTCAAAAGTGGTAACGTTTATTTAAGTCAAGTGTCATTACGTTTTGTTGTAGTTGTTGTTTATTAGACCTTGTCCACACTTGAATCATTTTGGTGTATGACTAGCTGATCACGTATCATTCTGCGTCCATACTAGCGATACTTAAACAAGGCAAGGCAAGATTCAAATCAGCGTCGATATACCTTAATTGATCAAAATAACTAAATGCTAATCTAACCACTTGACACGAGGTTTGATTCCAAACTAAACTGAATTTGCTCAGAAGCCAAAAAAGAAGCATATTTATACTTACCTACCTCCGATCGAGCGTATTTCATTATAGAAATGAAAACTCAGTAAACTACAATTAGACGTAGTTATCAAGTTTATTGCCAATTAATCAGTTACGCTTGCCTGTCTTAATTTTAACAAGCTGTTAACGGCGAACAAGTATGTTCGAATATTGTTACAAAAACAGTTATTTATGCTGACCCGGAATCAAGGTATGTTCCATTAAATTCTGTACATAGGTTCGAGGTAGGTTTTAGTCACAGAATACATTTGTTGAAAAATTCAGGTACAGTTTGACAATGAGTGATTTTCAGGAAAACCTTACCGGAAAATAATACTTGCAACGCTGATCTAAAGTTATTTTTGATCTGAATTGGCCTTTATTATTATTTTAAAATTAATTAAAGTTTTAGTTGCTGATTGCTATTTAAAGGTTGGTCTTCAGCTTGCACGTTCGTGAACTTGGAAATACGTACGTGCGTCACAGTGCATCAAATGTTATTGCAAAGGCACTCAGTTGAATCAAGTTTATTATTGTGAAGATACTCGATACGATGATATTCAATATGAAAATATTATTAGTTGATTGATGACTTACCTACCTACCACATCGTTTAAGAAATGATCAAGGATTGTATCTCTTTCCTTCCAGTATGACCACATAATATGAACTACAATAATCTATTTCAGTTAAGCCCTCTGAGGATAGTATTGAAAGGTTTGTTTGTTAAATCTAGATGCGCGCGTATTAGCTGTCTTTTTTTTATATCCACGTAACAATTAACTGCCATCGCCAGTTCTATCACGTAACTTGGTCTACAACGTCTTCAAGACAACGACCCGCAAGTGGGGCAGTGGCGCGCGCGCACCTCACTGTGGACCGTCAGACAGACATGCAGACGAACCAGAATAACACTAGCTTTCTACGTATATGCTCCTTTTTTCGTTTGACTTTATGACGTCAAGTATTGTTGTGGAAATTAATAATTAAATGCTGTCAGTAAGGGTGAATATTTCAATCGTTAGATAACTTTTGCTTAAAGAATGAATTTATCGGTTTACTCTTTGGATAAAAAAAATCTAACTATTAAAAACTCGACCCAAAAAATTCAAGATAAAACGGGTTCTGAGCTTAAAGTTAAAATTTTTCTCTGTCTCTCTTGTCTCTCCTCGATATTTATCAGTTCAAAAGCTGTTGCTACTACTGCTAATGTTATAATCTCCTTTAATGTACCGTGTAGTGTTATACGTACCTATACAGAATACTACCACATGCCATACAACCTAAGCCATTGTTTCTATTCCAATTGATTCTAGAGTCCGGTGGAAAATTAAGGAACTACATAAAAAAAAAAAAAATGTTGTAATGTCGTAGACACTAGCGCCGCGTCTATCGGACTTGAGTGGTGGCGCGGAATCAATTGACTTTTCAGCATTTTTTCAATCTTTTCTTTTTATACTGGCTGGAAAATTCACAGACAATATTCTCATGCTCTATCTATTGTAACCATAAAAAAATATTAACTACTTTCTTAAGATATTGTATCACGTAACTAAAGACTATTTGCACAATCATCGTCATAGACATCATGTAGTAGTTAGCTACATAATTAAATTGATTTCGCTTAGTTAACATTAATTATATTTCAGTTTAATTACCTAAATACAGTTTGGTTACCTAATTTAAAACTCTCGTCTCTCCTAATATTAACCACTTTCTTAGGATATTGTATCACGGTATAAAGGCTATAGATTCCATCATTGTCATAGACATCATGTTTGTTAGCTACATATTTTAATTGATTTCGCTTAGTTAACATTGATTATAATTCAGTTTGATTACCTAAATACAGTTTGGTTACGTAATTAAAAACAAAACAAATTATGCAAATTATATTCACGCCGATATCGATTGTGTGAATAATATTATTCAATTGAATATTCTGATTAAAAGTTACTAAGAAAAATAAAACCTCTCTCTCATAAACAACCCACCCTTCTTGAAATTAAATTAATGCAAATAAATTCTAAAATTATGCACAAGTGCTTAGCAGTAGCTTGGTAAGTACGTACACTTAAATTTCTCTAAACACACTATCATTATTAAATAAGAAACGTATTAGTCACCAGTCACCACTTTTATTGTTTGCCTTATAAACACATCGAAGCCTCTATAACGACTGAGAGAAAGCGAACAAACAAGTTTCGAGCTCCAACATTATACCTAAGTACGTACTAAAACTCCTACAAAATACTGTAGTTTTCCCCAATACTAAAACAAATATGGCTGAATTAGGGGGAGTATGACAGCCGCTTTCTCGTTGCATCTCACTGATGCATGTCGTTATAATACTGCGTTATGCTTTATTTAAATTTCACCTTCTATTGTGAGCGAGGTGAAACGGCCGGAGCGAGATCTCTGGGAAGGAGCAGTGTATTGCCGACGCTTGCGACGGTCGCCTTCTCCAAGCACACGAGCCTAGCTCCTTTATAAACCGCGGTATAAAATAAATCGACTTTTTCGTTCGTTTTACGTCGAGATCCGTGACAGTGACAGCTGATCGACATGTCGGTCAAACTCACGCTTTCTTTGCTCTTCGCTGTATTTGCGCTTGCGCACTGTGCAAGCATTTTGGGTAAGTACGTTTGATCTTCTAAGTACCTCATTGGAAAGTGTATGTATTAGGACAACAATTGGCTTTCAGTGATTAATGTAAGCGTGATTGACAGCTGTGTGCGACAGGAAGCTATTAAAGTTGCGTCTAATGAATAACAGATACGGTGTGAATGAATATTGCATTCATTATTTGTTATAATTTAATGGACCGTTGTACATAGGGAACTTGGTACATGTATTTTACTTTTACTTGTTAAAAAAGTTACCAGGACAAATTAGTTGAAAAGTTTTTAATTTAGTTAGATATTTTATTCGAACATTGATTAATTTCTTGTCCACGATAAGTCCTAGTTTATAAATAAACCTTCATAAATTTAAAAACCACAATAATAAATGTTTGCAAGGCAAAACAAAGGGCACAGTGGGAATTACCAAAAGGTTATTAAATAACAAAACTTGAAAGGTTTTTTAAAACTCTTTTCGATTCGATGAGTCTGGAACATAACGAAAGATACTTTCATCCCAGAAAATTAATGTACCCAGAAGAACACGCTGACATAATTGAAGATAGGTAAATGAACCTTAAAAATATGCATAACTTACTTGATTACATTAATCATGATTCGTTTAAATTCTAATTTTTTCTCTGAAAACATATTTTAAAACTAGTTGTTAGGAACCTAGAGGGTGTAAAAGTTATAAATTTTACATCTTCACTTTTATGAGTAAGGGTTTATATTTGTATATCTATAGGTACATGCTTCTCTTACATTTAACATTTGCAAGAGGCTGAAATAAGCATGCACACCGCCAGACTTTTTTTCAGTTTTGGTTTTGTTGAGCTAAATGCTAAATAAAGCGTGCGGAGATAACTGTGTGCACATGGTAATCTCTCACAACTGTAAATATAAAATGGGAGAACATTCTCAATTTAATGGTCTACTTATAATGCAGTGTTGATAAAAATAGGTTTACCAGCCCTGCACTGCACCTGCAGTTTTTATAATAAGATATTCTGAAAATATTGTGAACAAATTGAAAACATTTATGGTCAACGTAAAGACAATCATTCAATTAAACACGAAGCAAACGTCAATTAGAGTGACAGTTTACCTTTTGATAACAATACGAGTATTCAAAACAGTAATCATCATTCTACTTGTTAACTTTTAAATCTCAATACACACTTGCTTATCCAACTCAGTTTAGACATTGGCAGAATAGTCGACATCGGCTTTGCTTGCCATTCAATAAAAATAGAATAGAACAGTAATCAATTAAGCGAACATACGAGAACAACAGAAACCTTTGTCACGCTTTCATACCAGCAACAAACAATTTTTCTACAATTAAACGGCAATCATTAACAAAAGAAAACTTACCTTCCGTGACACATATCTTACATAACAAGACAAAATAGACATTGTTCCATCATCCACAGTAACAGCGAACCATGAACAAAACAAAGGCGTAAGCGCACCCAACTAGTGAAAGTTAGAACTACGCATGCGTGAAAGTGACCAAACAAAAACATTTTTGGCTACCCATGTCTCCCACTCGATTTGACGAATGTTTTTTCCTTAAACATACATACCAATACATACTTACATTACATACTTTATGATTATGTATTAAACTAACGTGTGGTTATTTGTCGCGAAAAGACTAGGTAGGTTTAGCGAAGGTTATTGTTAGGAAAGCAGGTCTTCAAGCCATGTGCCATAGTCTTCATTGCAGTACCGCTATCCAGAAGAGAATCAGAATATCTAAGAGTATATTTATAGAAGTGAGTGAGTACGGAAGTACATCAGAGTGTATATTCAGTCATGTGTTAAAAACTAGAAGAAAGGTTGATTTACAAAATCTCTCTTTTCTGGCAAAATATTCTTCATTTTATTCATGTATTAACCTGTGGTCTAGTGGTTAAACCTCCTGTCTCAGACCCAGAGGCCCCGGGTTCGATTCCCAGTGGGAGCAAAGTTTTCTGCTCTGTTTGGTTGGTGGTACGGCTTGTCTTAAGTCCGCCTGGCTGGTTTCCACCATCTTATCTAAGTCTGTCGCCATAACAACAATGTTAACAGCATTGTTGTGTTTCGGCAGTTAGAGATAAGGTAGCCAGTTCCTCTGTGGTTGAGGATTCCTTTGAGCTGAAGGACTCAAGCTCTTTTCCATCTTCGGCCTGATCATCACTTACCATCAGGTGAGATGCAGGCCAAGAGATTCCCCGTTGAAGGTAAAAAAAAATATTCTTTCCATTCGTGCCCAAGTGGAAGAAAATTGTCAGTCTAAGGGCCTATTTCACGATGTCCGAATAGCCACTACTTAGTTTACAGAATAAATTAAAAAATGGAACAGAATTTGTTTGAAATTATCTACCAAGTAAGTTAATAGGAACTTAATCGTAGGTGGTGAAACAGGCCCTTAGTGAAATGTTTTTCTGTTCGAACATTTTATTCCGTTTGTTTTTTTTTACCCTTTTTTGAGATTGAAAATTATGTCATATAATTAATCAGGTATCGTTCCTGACAGCCAGATAAATTATAGTAAAATACGGTACCTAGGCATCGGCTTAGCGTGCAACTCCTACTTAGAGATCTACTTTCATCGTACGATTAGAAAGCGTAATAATCCTAACAATATAATAAAATCTAATTAGGATTACCTACGTCTAACACAATCGAATGATATACGGGTCGCATTTTACAAAGAGAAAATATTATAATCTAGTTCTAGTTTTCTGGGTCTCCACCATATATGATCTTTCATGGCACACTATCAGCTCTACTCCAAATATGAAGGTACACAATGATATTGCCAGCCAACAATAACGTTAGTATATTTTTTTTATGATAAATAGAGACTTCGATAATTGCCATCATAAAATATATTATGCTGTAATTAAAATAGCATAACATCACGCCTTGTTTCCCCGAAGGGTTGGGCAGAGGTGTACCTATAGTACACCCATATTTCGCCCGTTATATTTAAGGCCGTCATGTTCGTGAACGGGCGCCGTCGGTTGAGACTGGTCATCTCTTTTCTGCCAAGGCTTATTTTAAATCTTATACTTTGAATTGTCTCTATTTCTTTTTTTCACATTGTTCTCACATATAGAAGCAACAAGAATAATGTACCCAGGATTTTGTAATGTCTTTATTTAAAAGAGTGTCCTGGGAGTTTCTTGCCCGTTCTTCTCCACAGAGATCTACTTTTTGGAATGGGCGACTAGCTTCAACTTTCTGACTAACTGACCGACTCTTTGACAATTAAAAAGTGCCTGTAAATGGTTTAATTGAAATAAATGCTTTGAGTTTGAGTTTGAGTTTGGCCCATGTAACAGGGGGCGAGCCATTTGCCATCAAACGGACACACATCCAGACTCCGGGCTACTGCTGAGAAATTCCAGATGGAACAAGCCAATAACACTTTGCCCGACCTGGGAACCCAACCCCTGAGCTGAGCTGAGGTCGTATGCTCAGCAGTAGCGCTTGCGAGCACTAGACCAACGAGCCAATCCGTCAGTCATTAAAATAACGTTAAGATTCAAAACACAAATGTTTAAAAATATTAAGTAAATTTTCGTTTTTATTTCGTTCAGATTTCCTGAACCTAGAAGATGCCAAGAAGCTCCTAGATCCAGCAGTATCAGCGGCTGCAGAGCCTCGTGAGGATCCGTCTTGCAAGTGGAAGTGCAAGGGTCCGGCCTGCGCCTGCTGCATCGACCAGAACATCACTTCCTATGACCCATCAGGAGCAAGTACGTATTTCTTTAACATACATACATACATAAACTCACGCCGTCTTCCCATAGGGGTAGGCAGGAACTACAGAACGCCACTTGCTACGATCCTTACATACTCCTTTTGCCTCGTTTACGTTCGTATTTCTTTAACATGGAAGAAAATGCGATATTTTGACTTATTTACATCGGAACTGTAATTTTCCATTGCCTGAAGAAAATGCTTTCTTTTTCTATGGTTCATCATTTAAATCACATCATCTGCCTGTTTCCAATTATGTTGGGGTCGGCTTCCAGTCCAACCGGTTGCAGCTGAATACCAGTACCTATTTTACAAAGAGCCACTGCCTATCTGTCCTCCACAACCCAGCTACTGGGTAACACGATTAAAATACTGTAGTACCTAATAAATATTAACAAATGCTTTGTTTTAACTTTCAGAATGCATCCACATGAGGTATTTATCGAAGGATGAAGGGTTCTTTGTACAAATCTCACATGGAAAGAAAGTTGATTATGAAAAAATCCAAGGTATGTTAATATTATTTTCATAGTAAAATTATTATTATTTGGTTAGACACACTAGCAGGAGATATTAGCGATAGCTTGGAGATATTTAGTCTATCTTATATATATTGAAGCAGTTCTGTGAGGGAGCCGTCACAACATTGAACACAACAAATGGTGTCTTATTGTTTTCAAATTCATTCCACCGACCGTAGTATCGTATTTTGTAGTCTATTGGGAACGACACATTCTTTACTTTAAATAATTTTCTAATTTGTAACCACATCTATTGGTTTGTTTGAATAGAACTTTCAATAAGGGCCCTCGCCCGCATTTCTAAAGAAAGTTGTTCCGCCAACTGAGCAGCTGCAATCACCTATATTTGCATCTAGAAGTTTCTCGGATAAATTCGCGAGAAAGTCGAATGCAATGCCTGTTACTCTCGCGGCTTACACTTCCTATCTGCTTTCATATACTTTGGAAGCTGTGGTTCCTAGTGAAGTTATATTATGTTTCATTCGGTTATAATCATTTTTAGGGTAGTCAACAAAGAACCCTAATAGTTTCGCCATATCCATCTGTCTGTCTGTCCGCGGCTTAGCTCAGAAAATCTTAGTACTAGCAGTAATATGTAATACATACATATTATCACGCCGACAAAGTAGTAAAATAAAATGATTAAATAAAACATTTTAAGGGTCCTCTCGTCTATCTAAAATATGGTGCATGAAAACCATTCAGGGATCAATTAGCGAAATATGAAGTACTTTAAAGCTAACTTTAAAGTGCTAATTTTTGTTAGAGTCAAGTGCCCCTCCCCTGTCCTGCCCCTCCCAGCTAAATGGTTGTTTTTGGATAATTATGTGAAATAAATCACGGCAGTATTATTTAAAACGAAGTTCAAAAGAAAACTATCACAGCTAAGTAGGCATATTTTTCAACTACAATGTTAAGGTTGTTCTTGGGATAAACTCATTCCAACTACGGAACCATTCATTGTCGAACGACACGCACTTGGCCGGCTTTTAATTTAGGAAAATTGGTTACCTTACGACTGGCTTGACTCTTGGCTTCGTTACTTGACACAATTTAAATCTTTGACTAGATACGTCGTTTTATTCACATACGATTATCATCTTATCTATGGGTAGGTTCCTTTTTTAACAGAATAACGTTTTATGTATCTTCATTTGATTTAAACACAGACCTAAAATGCTTTCTATTTCTGTTACAGCATCAAACCCAGATCCTCTGTGCCTTGTGATGGGCGTGCTCTTCCAAATGTGCGCCAGCTTCAGTCACATGGCTCCTACCGCCGATGGTCTGCGAGGTTGTGTCAACCTTGAACCTGGAACTATCTTCGTGTCCGAAAGGAAGGTTCCACTAGGCTGCTTTAAGGCAAACGAGAGTTTAATGGAAATGACGGAGCCACCAAAAGAAACGTAAGTTAATAAATATCAACTTCTTGAAATAGATGATTCTGTCAATATTCGAAGCATTCGTACTATAGAAAATGGAATCTTTAACATTAGGAATAATTGATATAACTGCTTTCGGAGATTATATCTAAATTTCAGTTATATAAATATCTATACAGACCTTACTTATATTACGAGTATGTTATAAAGTCAATCTTCTTAGTTGCTTGCCGATGCATTCATTCATGGTCAAGGCTTATTCGTACAATCAATTACTTCGTCGACAGTTAATAAAATAATGTTGTGTGTTTGTTGATTACTGAGGTGGCCTTGAAGCCCTCGTTTATCAATGTCGTTATCAATTGGTATAGATATTATTTAAATATCTAAATCTTGGATTAGCGTGATTATCGCAACTTATCGAATAATATTAAAAATAATATTCCGAAACATATTTTCGCGGAAACAAGGATAAATTCCACAATTGATAGAGTATTTTGAAATGATTATTCTAATGTATGACTTAATTCCAGAGCCGTGGAAGCAGAAGACAATACAGATGACAACAGTGAAGATGGCGAGGATGTTGAATTTGATCCAAACAAGTTCTTTGCTGGAGTGTATCAAACTGCACAGCAAGGCATTGCATTACTCAGCAGTATTTTAGAAGCCCCGAACACTAATAGTACTTCAGTTAAACCAGTCAGTTCCACTGAATCAAGCAGTTCCTTGCCCCAAGAAAACCCAACAGAGTCTACGCAAAGAAGGGGTCCCAAAAACTTAAAACATCCTAATCAATTGTGATAATTTTCTCATGCGCATTGTTAGATACAAAAACGCATTTATCTTAGGTTATAAACTTCAGTTCTCATGCTTATAATGAATCAGTATCCTATTTATTGCTTTAAACTTTGTGATGCAAGTGAGTAGAATTAAATAAATAATTTTGAGTGTTTCTGTGTTTTTTTTTTCAATCTTGAGAGAAGGGAGGGGAGGCGTTTGTTTCCAGCCAGAACACACCAGTTCTCCTGAAAAAGAAAACATTCTTTTTTACAAACTAGCATTGAAATTATTGCAATATTTACAATGAAATAATATTTTATCCAGTAGACCAAGAGTTGTAAAAAGTTTTATACCATTCCCCCTTTAAAAAGCTTATTTTATTCACTGAAAACAGTGAATAAAAAGGTCTTTTAATCACTATTTTGGTGTTTCAATTTAGAACACGTCAATATATTCGACCGCTATTTCAATGCTATACAACCTCCTTAACTCTTTCGACTCCACCCATTTTCATAGAACTCATACGCCATGCCGCCATATATATTGGAAGTCTACGACTTTTATTATTCGTAGTTGGAAGTGAAACCTCCGGGAGGGTTGCATTACGTTTTTTTAAAATATAGGTACATCAGACTTTATTTTCACGGTTTATAATCTGTATTTGCTAAAAAAGACCTACATTCCCAAGTAGGTGAACCCTCCAGGAAGGCTTCCGACACTGAACGTCTACATTTAAAATGAGCCCTCCGCGAGGGCTCCCGGCATCCCATATCAAAGTAGGTGAACCCTCCAGGAGGGCTCCCGACACTGAATGTCTACATTTAAAATGAGCCCTCCGCGAGGGCTCCCAACATCCCATATACAAGTAGGTGAACCCTCCAGTAGGGCTCCCGACGCTGAATGTCTACATTTAAAATGAGCCCTCCGCGAGGGCTCCCGCCATCCCATACCCAAGTAGGTGAACCCTCCAGGAGGGCTCCCGACACTGAACGTCTTCATTTAAAATGAGCCCTCCGCGAGGGCTCCCGGCATCCCATATCAAAGTAGGTGAGCCCTCCAGGAGGGCTCCCGACACTGAATGTCTACATTTAAAATGAGCCCTTCGCGAGGGCTCCCGACATCCCATATCCAAGTAGGTGAACCCTCCAGGAGGGCTCCCGACACTGAACGTGTTAACCTTTTATTAAATGTCTATTTTCGCTTAAATCTTTCTTTTTCTCGTAGTCATGGTATAAAGTATAGTATACAACTCTTGAATAAAACGGATTTATATCGAGGGCCATGAATCACTCGCGTCGCTCAGGATTTTAACACTTGAATCACTCGCTGCGCTCGTGATTCAATCATCATGAATCACTCCCTACGGTCGTGATTCAGTCGTTAGAATCCTTCACTTGATCGTGATTCATCTATGGCCCTCGCTTTAAATCCGTCCTTTATTCATTAGTTGCATAATATACTATTTTAAGGTAAGTTCTAGATTTAAAAAAATTGTGGATTCGAGGGTAGTTTCAAATTAATTATGATTCCAAAATACTTACCCAATTTTAGGCTTTAGTCCACCCATCTGTAGTCTACCAGGCAAAACATCACACATGTTCAAAACAGCAGCGAAGTAGGTAAAGCATTGCCTTCCAGTGAACCCTCCTGAAGTGATAGACTCCGCAAAGTAAAAGTAGCTCCTTGCATGGTCACAAGCATGGGAATCGCAGCCAGGCATGGATATACCACCGTTGGGGTAAAAGTCGACATCACCGAGGTCATCTAAAAAGCCGTTGATGCCATAGTTCGTGTGAATCACTTCGGTATACTGTCCATCGTTAGCGTCGAAGCGCTCGGGGTGCCTCACCCAACCGAGGAAAGCAGGGTCCAGAGCTGAAATTATGTTGAAAAACTTGTTTCACACCAACTGCTATATTGGCCAATCTAAGTGTTTTTGTGATGTATCATCATAGATTTATTAAGTCAATTTCCTTGACTGTTTATTTTCCAACTTATTTCGCCAAAATCTCACCTGTAATGTACTCAATATCCCCATCAACATTCCTGCCAATAACACCAGCCTGGTGACCACCGACGCCGTGGCCAACAATGTGGTACATGCCAGGAGTAGAGCCAGACTCCTGGTTCACCCAGTTTATGAAAGCTCCCACCGCTACACCAGAAGCAATGGTATTACGGTTAAGGATCCTATGATCAAAAGCACTGGCTCCGAGGCTCCAGTCTACCACGATGATGTTCACATCTTCAGCGGCGAGGAATACTAGAAATGAGATTCGAATACAACTGTTAGTTATAATTTTTATAGGACCAAAGTAAAACTATTAATTAGTTAGATAGTACTTTTTACACAGTTTTAATATTAGCACCGCGACGTCCAAGAGTACTGCAGGCTTTCTTAAAAGAACCTTGTCCGTGAGATAACTGATGGAACATCACGTCGTCAAAATGGGATATCTAACTGTTAAGAAGTATAAACGACATACCCGGAATAAGTACACTGTTAAAATCAGAAATAACAGATTCCGACCGTCCATGAACGAGAACAATTGTACGTTTGTTGCTTCTGTAGTTAGTTGTCTGGAGAAGAGTAGGGTTGTTCAAAAGGAGAGGCTGACTTACTACTGGATTATCCCTGAAAATAAAAGGTGTTCATGTACTCACTATTCTGTTAAGGTGAGTACAGCATAACGCAATTTATGCAAAGCAACACAACATAATTTTGATTATTAATTGACTCAGGCGTGACTTTGTGGAAATCCATTATAAAATACAATAGACGACTTATGCACTGCGTTTGGCACTTGGCGTGGCAACAGGTCGTGTCCGAGTTCAAGTCAATCGTCATTCTGAGGATACCTCGTTGAGAGGTGAAACACGTGTCGATTTCTTACAGGGTTCTATATGACTCTTTCTTTAAGAACAGTTAAGCGGATTAGGTTAATAACTATAAGTCATCTAAAGTATATTATAATGGATTTACGCAACTTCAATCAAATAAACAATTAATACCTTGTAAATAAGTGATAGACATTTGTCCGAACTGGATCAAATCTCATGGCTTCACTGACGTCACCATCTGCCATCGATGACTCCAACAGATCATCCTGTCTAAGTGATTTTGTGCCATACAGTTCTAGATGTTCTAAATCAAGCTTTTGAGGCTGAGGATTTGGTAGGCCTGAAAAACGAAAGAAAAGCATTCAAAATTAATATAAAATAATAATAGTAGTATAATAATAACATACATACACGGTGGAAGAGACGTAACAAAAACTATTACCATAAATTCAGTATAATAACAAATGGTTTTAGACAATGCAGCGAAGAAATTTTTCATTAGTTAAAAAAAAGAATAAGCCGTTCCCTACAAAATTACAATATCTACACGATCAAAATTTATGGAAGAGCAGAAAAACATGAAAATCAGCGATGTCACTTTCACCGTGTGTTTTAAATTGTATGCAACCTTCAAAGGGTTGTGTCTTTTAGTAGTTTGCACCGCAGCCTTTGCGGTTATCTTCTTCCATGTCTTAACACATTCTGAGGTATTGCAGAGAATCATTGGAACCTTTTTGCAACAATTTTTTAAGATCATGCGAATGGTTTTGCTAGAAAAATCTGGCTGAAGACCAAAAACAAACAACGTTCGTTTTTGGTCTTCAGCTATGAAGATATTGTTCAGTTATTCTTCAGCCTAGATACCTCTAGAAGGCACCGTCTTTTGCACCTATTTCTTAGGAGTCTGCGGTGCAATCACCTGTGTTTAAGCTCTTCTTGAAATAACAGCTAAGGTTATGTGGTAATGTGGTCATCACCCCGAGAGATGGAAAGACAATAAAAAAAATGGATTTTCATTTGATGAAATGGATCATTTGCACGTGTTACGGGAAAAGTTAATTCATCATCATCATCATCATCAGCCTATTAATGTTCCCACTGCTGGGACACAGGCCTCCTCTCTGGAAGAGGGAGTGGGCTGTAATCTACCACGCGGGCCCAGTGCGGGTTGGTAGATGTCACAAGTCTTCGAATTTTTTGGTTCTAACACATGCCGGTTTCCTCACGATGTTTTCCTTCACCGTTTTGAGAGCAGTGGTGATGAAATTATTTACACAAAGTAAAGCGCCTGCCTGGGTTCGAACCCACGACCTACAACTCGTAAGTCGGGGCCGTTACCACTGGGTACGGGAAAAGTTAATTACTACACAATATTGCCAACTTACCAATTATAGTTTTGTATAATTTAGAAGCATTTTATTTTTTGGACGTGTTATTATGTTATTATAATGTATGTTGACTTAACAGAGCATGATAGTTGAGAGCATGTCATGCTCACAAAAATGGTTGAGCTGGATGGTGCTGATGATCCACGGGTCATATTCGTGAACGGGCGCCGTCAGTTGAGACTGGTCATCTCTTATCTGCCAGGGCTAATTTTCAATCTTATGTTTTGAATTGTTTTTGATTTTTTTATATTCTCACTAACAGAAGCAACAAGAAAAATGTACCCAAGATTTTGTAATATCTATATTTAAAAGAGTGTCCTTGGAGTTTCTTGACCGTTCGTCTCCATAGAGATCTCTGGAATGGGCAACTAGCTTAAATTTTCTGATTAACTGACCGACTCTTTGACAATTCAGAAGTGCCTGTGAATGGTTTTATTGAAATAAATGCATTGAGTTTTGGGCCCACATATTATATGAATTCCGTAACTGATTTTCCTAACTTTTTTTTTCTTGTTGCTGATCGTTAGGAGAGCCGAATTACATTGAAAGTATTGTCATCTGTTGTGTAGCAGTTATATTTTTTTCGATTAACATTGGCCATCTGTCCCGTACGGCCAGCTCCCCCATTCTTAACCGATATGACATGATAACATAAATTTTAAACCGAGCATCTTTTAGAGGTCTGTAAGGCTATAGAGGCTGTAATTGACACAAAGTTATTAAAGGAAAAATCGACCACGATAGTAAAACGTGAGTTAAAAACTCTTAAACAAAAAAACTCACCATGGCCAAGACCAAGAATCGAAAAACAAATAAAAGCTGTTAGTTTGTTCATCGTCACTTCACAAATGTATTAATATGACATTTATAATTGATTATCGAAATAATTACCTAAGTTATTTCGATAATTAATCATAAATAAATGATTGACAATTGTCGGCATGATAAACACCTGGCTAATTATCTGAAGGATTATTTAGTTACTTTACTTAAATACCTAAATATTGATAGGTTTAAAAACATACAATAACATTTGCCCCTGAATTCACCACATAGATTAATTAATCCTAACTAATATTATAAATGCGAAAGTGAGTTTGTTTGTTACGCTTTCACGCTAATACGGCTGCACGGATTTGGATGAAATTTGGCTCATGGGTAGACCATGACATGGGTTAGGACAAAGGATCCTTTTTATCCCGATATTCTTACGGGATCTAGCTAGACTTATGCGAGTTAAGCCGCAGAGCGCAGCTAGTCAGGAATAAAATAAAATTTTAACAAATGAAAAATAAATAGTTTCGTGAGCCCATTAGATCGCGATTTTTACTAAGACCCTAATAAGTCTTATCACGATAGATATAATATATCTATTCTTCTAACTGATAAAGCAAATATCGTAAAGGTTCAGGAGTTCTTGATACTGATTTACGAGTACCATTAAGCGACTAGATGGCGTTGTCAAGTAATCAGAAATTGGTTTTAGGCTTTAAATCAACGGAACTCAGGAAATGATATAAAGTAATAAAGAATTTAAATTACTTAAGTTTTGATGTTGCTGATGCGTTTAACCTTGATTTGATGATTTTTCTGAAAATTTTACACCATTCCGTAATATTATTACGTTTTTGGGTAGAACTATACTTATACAATTTTCGGATGTGCCTTATAACTTGTGGTGTCGCGGCCAAGGAGCGCCACCAACAAATAGTAGATAATTCACTAAGAGGCACTATGAAGCACTGTCTTTTGACATGGGCGCTATTTTGGATCCCGAACCTAACGAAGTATTCTATAACTCTTAACTCCAGAGCGAAACGAAGGAGTTAAGACTAGAATCCTGAGGGCAGCGAGGGATTACGCAGGAGAAGACGAAGACACCTTTATCCCCGAAGAGAATACTCTACTATTTGCACCTACTGCGAGGTATTAAAAACCAAGTCGTTTTTCGGATTAGTAGTTTATAAAACAGTTTAATAACCGGGGAATACGTACTTAATTATGTGCGATTTCAATAAAAAATATCGTAAATAAGACGCCCAAATCCAAAATTCCAACGCCAGCTGTTGTGATGACATCGGCCATTACCGCCACAGATTGGAAACAGCGGCTGGGGTTCTTGAATTTATCTAGAAACATGTTTTTTGGAAACTTCTATGTAGCGCGGCCAGGGAGTATCACACCTACTTGACATGGTTGTGTTGTGGATGCGAGTATGTTACTTAGTTAAGCACTAAATGTATTTTATCCAGTCAGAAATCCACATTGTTTAACCATCCGTAAATAAAAAGGAGAATAAACAGAAGTAAGACGAAGATGATGATTGTCGACCGTGCAAACAATAATTCGCCCGAAGTTACCCAGATTGCGAACTGCGATGTCGTACAGTCATAATTATATCTACCTAGGAGCTCTGATCTCAAGCAGCGGTGGCTGCGTAGACGAAATCAAGCGACGCATGGCCATAACTAGGTCTGCCATGGACAGGCTGAAAAAAGTCTGGAAGAATCGCAACATCACCAAAGCGACCAAAACCCGGCTTATTCGGGCATTAGTGTTTCCCATATTCCTGTACTCTGCTGAGACGTGGACACTTAGAGAAGTTGAGAAGAAGAAAATAGACGCTCTGGAAATGTGGTGCTGGAGGAAAATGCTTGGAGTGTCGTGGACAGAATTTCGCACCAACACATCTATACTCCAAGAACTCGGCATCAAGCAGCGTCTATCGGCCACAGTACAGGCTCGAATACTCCGTTTCCTTGGGCATGTGTCACGACGGGGAAACGATTCCATAGAACGTCTTGTAGTGCAGGGAAAGGTCGAAGGAACAAGAGCACGAGGCAGATCGCTCATGCGATGGACCGACCAGATAAAATCCGCAGTGGTTTGCCCATTACACGAATGCACGCATGGTACAGCCGACAGAGAACGATGGCGTTGCACCGTAAGGCAAATCACGGCTGTCCGAAATCTCACTGCAGCGTGATGAGCACGATCGCTCTGTCAAGAGTGCACCGACAAAGAAGAAGAAGAAATAAAAAGGTCCATTACCATTCTTATACATAGTTTCCAAGACGCTTTATAAACTGCTTATTACCCAGTTCCCTACATACTGTTTTTAGGTAGGTATAGACCTAAATCTCGAGACTGCAACAACACCTACTTTCACTTTTGTTAGCCATACAATCGTAAGATATCTACTTCCTACGGATACGACGAATTAATCTCTTAGTGACGTCATAAGAAGAATATAACACGATTTCGATACTTATCTGAATATATATTTTTTAAACAATTTATAAAGATATAATTAAGGAAAACAATGATTAGATACGAACGTAGTTGTGCTGATGTAAGGGCCATATCATACTGGCGATTTTCGAGCGTGTTTACAGGGAGGCGTAAGGCTGCCTGTCCACTGGAGCGGAGAGGAGAGGAGAGGAGCGGAGATGTGTCAAAATTAACCAATAGAATCAAAACTCCGCTCCAGAGGTGCGATTCTATTGGTTAATTTTGGCACATCTCCGCTCCTCTCCTCTCCTCTCCGCTCCAGTGGACAGGCAGCCTAACGCTCTAATAAATGGTTTCCCAAAGGTTTTAATCAGATAGTTAAGATTTCAAATAAAAAATTTGTCCATTCGTGGCCCACCCACTGGACGTATCGTTTGTTAAACAATTCGATAATTTTAAAATAGGGAATAAGAGAAGAATGAAAAACAATGTATAATCTACTTTAGATTGGTATCAATGGGTGGGAGATGCATATAAATAACCTACTTGGACAGCAATCCAAATATTACTTAATCCGATCCAGTCTGTCCCTTGCTGTTCTCCCCCAGCGACGCCCCACTGTGGGTGCCCTTAGCGTGTAGTCGCTTAAGTAATAAGTTTCAGGCCCTGGTTGGAGGCCTTAACTTATTGAGGCAGCCGACCACCTCCAAGGTAGCCATGCGAAACGCCATTAAAAAAACAGATATTTCTCGACCTCAGCTAATAGGGCTAACATTTTAGAGCAGTGAGTATATCACAATAATGCGAACATCGACAAAATTAACTCATGACTGAATTTAATCAATAATCCATTAAATACACTTAATCTTTTAATATCTCACGCCAGGACATGAAACAGACTGGCTTATTAAATATTTAGAAATTAATTGCATTTCTAAAAATTTCTGATATGTAATTTCGTATCTGGTTTTCCTTGAATTTCCGCAGGTTTAAGGTAAAACAACAAAAATGGTAGCTTCTTATCACTAGGTTTTGGTAGTTTTATTGTACAAGTTTAACAATTATCTTAGATGGGATTAACTGTCTTGTAATCTACGATAAATTGTATTAATATAAATCGGTGGTTAATCTGGTAGAGTTAGTTTGTGAAAAATGGTCGCGTTCGTGAAGTGTGTTTTTATCCTGTGCGCTGCTGTTGCAGGTAGGAATCCAACTTTAATCTAGCTTACGATGAACAAATTAGGACAACCATGCGGTTCTGTGTCACAGTAGGTCAAGGTGTGTTGACGTGGGGCGCTTCAGTTACCCCAAGGTCTCAAAAAATCAAACATTATTTTCGGCCAAACCGAATTAACGAAGAAGTCGAAGTGCAGTTCCATTTTTCGATTTAGTTTCGGTCAAACTTCAGTTTAGAACAAACAATAGCTAATAGCCTCCAAAGCTAACTAAGACCCCACGTGCTACTAAGAACTAAAGTTGCACCTATCATTCGTCCATCTGCGTATGATTATAGCATCAGTCTTCCATGAAAACGGTGAAGGAAAACATCGTGAAGAAACCGGCATGATCTCTAGAACTATAAAATCAGAGACGTGACATCCGCGATTGGGACCCACGTGGTAGATTAAAGACCGCTTCCAATCACGAAGAGCAGACTTGACTCCCAGCATTTGAAATCTGAAAACATTAAAAAAGCTGACTGAATACTTAATAAATCTAGACAATAAAGGCTTTTGCAGACTAGCGAGACTTGTCGCGCGACGCGACACGAACAATACAATTTCTAAGAAAACTTCACGGTATAACAATTACCGGTGTCGCGTCGCGCGACCTGTCGCGCTGGTCTGCACAAAGCTTAATTTATTTTGAAAATAGAAAAGTCTCAATATGATTTATGTGATTTTGTGACATGATCCAAGTTCTTGAAAGCATCAAGAACTTGGATCATGTCATCACATAAATGACTTTGCCTTTTTTCCATTCTCTTCTTTAGTAGTTATTTTGTACATCATAACCGAGCCTCAATATTGATAAATGGCATTAATGTCGTAACATAGAGAATACCAATTAATTTTGTTTTTTCTGTCAGTCTTTCTAATCAGAAGATTTTATATCAGTCGATCGATTGAACAAATTCTAATGTAGGCATATTTACCATATTAGCTGATAATGATATCAGCGTGCTTCACACTTTTTTGATTTTATAATAGATAGGCGCCTTATTCATCATGAGATATAAAAAAAATCTGATGGTCAGGGAATATCTTGTACAATTTAAAAAAATACCTTGTTAAGACGGGGGGCATGATCAGTCAATATCACAATGCCTCTGAACGTCCAAATGATTAGTACAAAACTAGAAAGTATTGCCTTATATTATGACAGATTTGTGTGTCGAATTTCTTATGAAACAAACAAAATATTTTGAAATATTGATCTAGAAACTAATAACGGGCATATGAAGTCTGAGTCATGAGCGCTTATAAACAGCAACAAATATATATTTTATATAAATGCTAATCTAAGCTTAATTCCTTTTTTTGTGATTAAATTACGGCTTCATGCAATTGTCTTCATGAATAAGCTTTTAGTTTATGTTGTACTTATTACAATACGAGTTATATGGTTTGAAAAAATACAGGTTTGATACTCCTTTCCTAGAGTATGTTAAAAATTATTCAAAATTATTTAAAAAGGTTAGTGTTTATGCTAAATCGAAATATTTGAGCGATACAATTAAAAATTCCAATAATAAAGTAAAAACCACTTGGAAAATTATTAACAATGAAACGGGTAAGTCGGTTAAACAAGATAAAGAACTTGAGGTTATAGTCGACAGTAAATTAGTTACTAAAGCAGCTGACGTAGCTGAGGCGTTTAATGAGTTTTTTGCCAACATACCTTTAACTACGACTCGCTCCTTAACTTCGTCCCCGTCTAAAGCTGAAAACCTTTTGCTTAGTAGTGTGTCTAAAAGTAGTCGTTTATTTAGCTTCGAACATGTAACACCTCGTGATGTAGTTAATGTTTTTAACACACTCAAATCCAAAAACACTGGTGATTACTGGGGCATCTCCATTAAACTTTTAAGTAATATAATAGACATCGTAGCCCCCTATCTAGCTGTTACTTTTAATAAATGTGTTGACTCAGGAACTTTTCCTGACCTCATGAAGAGTAGTAAAGTCATTCCATTATTTAAATCAGGTAATAAAAATGACGTTGGCAATTTCAGGCCTATTTCTATCTTACCTGCATTTAGTAAAATATTTGAAAAGTTAATACTCAAGCAGTTACTAAGACATTTTAATTTAAATAGCCTCCTTCATAATGAACAATATGGCTTTACAAAAGGTCGTTCGACTACAGATGCGGGTGTTGCTCTGCTGAAACACATATTTAGCGCATGGGAGAACTCGCAAAATGCTATTGGGGTTTTCTGTGATCTCTCCAAAGCCTTTGATTGCGTGCACCATGACACGCTATTGCGTAAACTGCGTCATTACGGTGTGCAAAACGAAGCTCTCGATGTTATAAATTCTTATTTAAGTAATAGGTCCCAATGTGTAGATATTAATGGTGTGAAATCTTCCGGGTTACCAGTTCAGTTAGGTGTACCTCAAGGCTCAATACTGGGTCCATTCTTGTTCTTAGTGTATATCAATGACTTACCATTCTTTTTAAAGGGTATCTGTGAAGTTGTACTGTTTGCAGATGATACCTCTCTTATTTTTAAAGTAGACAGGAACAGACAAGATTTTGACGATGTAAACAGTGCACTCTCAATGGTTACGGATTGGTTTACAACAAATAACTTAGTTCTCAACTCCAAGAAAACGAAATGTATAAAGTTCGCTTTACCGAATGTTAGAAATCTAGGACCCAACATCGTCTTAGATAAAGAAGTGCTTGAAACTGTGGGCTCGGCAGTTTTTCTGGGCATAACAGTAGATGCCAAACTTCAGTGGGGCCCACATATTTCAAGTCTAGCGGGAAGGCTCAGCTCGGCCGCCTACGCTGTCAGGAAAGTAAGACAATACACTGACGTTGATACAGCTCGATTAGTCTATTTTAGTTATTTCCATAGCGTTATGTCCTATGGTATTCTGCTGTGGGGCAAAGCCGCTGACATTCAAAATATATTTGTTCTTCAAAAACGAGCTGTCCGAGCAATTTACCAACTAGGTACCAGAGTCTCTCTGAGAGATTTTTTTAAAGATATTGGTATTCTTACAGTGGCATCACAATTCATCTTCGCCAATATCTTATATATTAGGCAAAATATACACGTATACACTAAAAACAGTGATATCCACAATATTAACACCAGAAATAAAGACAAATTACGAGCTCCTTTTCACCGGCTTCATAAGGTTCATAACTCATTTGTTGGGCTTGGTATAACCTTTTATAACAAGCTACCCACTTCTCTGCTAGATTTGCCTTTTAATGCGTTTAAAGCTAAAGTAAAATCCAACCTTTGTTCAAAGGCATACTATTCTATCAATGACTACTTAAGCGATAAAAATAGTTGGTCGCTGTGATTAACTCAAGACAATGTTTATGTTCTTTCTCCAGAATTAGCTTACCTACTGACAGGTTATATGAGTTTATAGAATGTTTAATTTATTTGACTTTATTATACAATTTATTTTATTTTTATTTATTGTTGACATGATCTACTCATTACAATGTTTTCGTATGAGTTGTATTGCAATATGTGATTAGCTAGCGACCTCGACAGTAGATTATATATTATTCTTGCCTAACTGTTGATCTATTTTTGTTGATTTATTTTTACTTCAATGCTCCTAGTTTATCATATCTAATTATGTGACTTCGAGTTACAGCTTTATTAGCTATTATATGTAAGCGGGCACGCCCTTTATGCCTGGAGGCTTTATAATTCGGGTATTAAGTTCTGTTTACCATTTTAGTTTTTATTTTTGCTTGAGTTTAGATTTCGATTTTTTTTTTTTTTTGTCGGTACATTGGCGCGTGCTAGCTGTCATTATGGCATATATTTTTTTGAATGTTTTGTGTTGAGTAATGTAAATTATTTGCATACTATTGTATAGAATCAAGTTTTTTTTTCTAACTGAACAGACAGCTGTGCTGCTGGGGAGTTTGTTGCGCCACTTCTTCTCTCCAGCAAAAGCACTAGGAAGTGGTGAAGGGCGGGCGTTTTTGGGGGACTGTCTTATGTAATTTTGACGTTCGAAAAGTGCTGATTCTCAGCCTAATTTGAATAAATGACTTTTGAATTTTGAAATAAAAGCTTCCGAGTGTTTATTTGTGAACGACTACACGATTTTATTTTGTTTTCTTTTTGTATTATTTAATTTAAAAAAAGTACTGTTATTTTTAAGGAATCAATTACAGGTGAATTTATATCAATAAGTACATAAATTATATCCAATCTAATCTGTGTACATTATTCGCTATGATACGATTCTTTATATTTATACAGATTATAGCAATCCACTACTGTAGTTCTTATCAGCTTGAATGTCAATTCTTTTGATTAGACAAAAGAATTGACTACTAAAGGATTGAATCCTATTTTATTTACACATAGGTACCTCTTTTGTGGGTCCTATTATAAAGTAGCTTCCCACATGGTGTAGCAATTATGCTATGCGATAAGTACTCATTACTTTATTAGCAGCGCTTAGGTCTAGAATTACAAATCAAACAAAAATTCTACTTTATTTCTAGACTTACATACTTACGACTCACTCGAAACTCGATGATCCCTCGAACGTAAATACCTCCTTTTCGATAATTTTGAATTAATGATAGGACGATGATTATTTTAGGAGAATATATAAACGCACTTAAAAAATATGTTTCACACTTTAAAATGTTTAGCTTTAAAATTAATTCAATGAACTATAAAAATAATTGTTTTCACTATAAAATATGCTTAGCTTATTACTTTACCATGTCGTAGGATTGTTTAATTATCTAGTCGCAGGCAGATTGTATGAAGATTATATCATTTTGAACTGGGTGATATAGGTTAGGTTAGAACTATAGCCAACCGCGCGCGAGCCGAGCAAGCGAATCGAGTGGTGCCGCGGTGGCGGCCAACGAGCGCTAAGTTCAGTACGAAGTTGGTCGAAGGAATTTGGTTCATGTTTATTAAAGTGATGATATTAAATTATAGATATATTATTATTTTAAAGTGCTGATAATACAATTAAATTGCTGTTTTCATCAAATTTAGAGTGCTATTAAATACATCCCATTACTTTATATCTGAAAGAATATTTTATAACAATAAAAATTGAAAAAAAAGAAAAAACCGTGTGTAGTATTATATCATCTATGACCGTGTTAAAATAAAGATAGTAGTTTCTTTTTTTAAAGCCGTTCCATAAAGTGTTCAAGAATAAAAAAATAAAAAATATTATGTATATCTCGGAAACTATCAAGAATCGCGGAGCATACACGGGGTATTTTTGGATACCCCTGGGCATGAGGAACCAATTTTTTTACTTTTAATATGGTGTTTTTATACATATAGGTATAGATCTATATGTATAAAAACGCCTAATATAATAATATTTTTAGTTCAGAAGACTGATAAGCTAAGTTTTTCGAAGCCTCCTCTCTCCTACTATATTACTGTGCCTGACAGGGTCCATAATGATCATCACTTATAATATAATTGTAAGTTACCTCCTGAGAACACATTGTGGAATGCAAATAAAGTGTACAGTATTGAAATAAATATCTGTTACGAAAAATCCGATACTCTGTTACATACGAGTACAAGACTTTCCAAAACGTAGCGCAAAGTTGGTATCTCATGAGAAAAGCGCACAGATACATACTGAACTTACATAATTTATTTTTGCAGTGTCCGGCCTTGGGGACAACGATGTCGTGTTCCATCTATTCACGAGGTTAGTATACAAAATAACAAAAAAATTATAATCGAACTCCGGCTTCAACGGGTCCGGATTTTTTGATGAATACTACAAATACTATAAACTAAATATTAGAACTTTTAATTATTTAATTCATGACTAGCTGCGCCCCGCGGTTTCACCCGCATAAGACTCCATCTCGTGGTAATGTCGGGATAAAAAGTATGCGTATGTCCTAAACCAGGTCATGGTCTACCAATGTGCCAAATTTCATCCAAATCCGTCCAGTCGTTTTAGCCTGACAAACGAACTCGCTTTCGCATTTATAATATTAGTTAGGATATTTAAATAATTAATATTTATAGTATATTTTATAGTTAGAGCGATTTAAAAGCAGTGAAGGGAAGAAAGAAAAAAGGAAAAAAATTATATTGTATATATATATTTGGTTTTAATGTGCTAATTAAGTATAATGTTTTTCGTTTTAAGGCAAAATCCGTCACTGAGTCAGCCTCTGGTGCCCGCCCCAGGCTCCATCATGGCGTCCAATTTCCTTCCCAACCGTCAAACCGTCATCACCATCCACAACTTTGCGGAAAGTGTCACCGGAAACTTCAATGCCTTCGTTACTCGAGGTAATTGTTTTATTTACAATTTAGAATATCTATTGAATTTGAAGTAGAACACGTGATAGATACTATCTAATTTTTTGTTTACCTCTATAATAATAATCGGCAAAGGCCTCCTCCAACCTTTTCCATTCTTTCCTTTCCTGTGCCACTTCGTTCCACGTGACTCCGGCCACCTGTCTAATGTCGTCAACCCATCTTTTTTGCGGTCTACCTTTCTTCCTCTTGCCGTCTCTGGGATACCAGTGGGTCACTCTTTGGCTCCATTTGTTGCATCCTCTTATCATGTGGCCAGCCCATCTCCATTTCAGTCTTTTGATTTTAGTTGTTACACTGTAGCTTTTGTTTTATTTCTGATGACAATTTACTTTTTAGGTATATATGGAGTTTTTTATCTTTCATAGCCTCACTCAGGCTCCAGTATCTCTTCCAGCCATTCGTAACTCTTCTCGCCACTTCCTTTTGCATGGGTTCTTTTTGAGTTATAAGCTGTCCTAGATAGATATACTCGTCAATATAGTCTATTTCAGTGTTTCCTAGTTTAATAGTGTACTTGCTTCCGTTTGTCATAACTCTAGTTTTTTCCGGATTCAGTGTCAGTCCCACTTCCGCACTTTCTGTCGCAAGTTCTCCTAGCATTTTGTTTAAGTCTTCTGGTGTTTTGGCAAATAGCACTATATCATCGGCGAACCTCAAGTGCGACAGCAATACTCCATTAACGTTAATACCGAGGTGTTCCTAATTAAGTCGTCTGAAGATTGATTCTAGTACAGCGGAGAAAAGTTTAGGAGATAGGGGATCCCCCTGTCTAACGCCTTTTTCTATTCTGAAAGGAGCGCTTTTCTTTTCTAATTGGATTCTTCCTGTGCTGCGACTGTATATGTTTCTTATTAATCGGATGTATTTGTGTTCGATTCCCTGTTCTAGTAGAGCCTCCCATATTTTTTCGTGAAGAAGAGAGTCAAACGCTTTACTGTAATCGATAAACGCGATGTAATATGTTAGCTGGTATTCGTTGTATTTCTCTAGGACTTGTCGCACTACGTGTATGTGGTCGATTACCGAATAATCTTTGCGGAATCCTGCTTGCTCGATGGGTTGGTGTTCGTCAAGGGTTATTTCGATTCGTTTTAAGATGATCTTAGCGAAGATTTTATATACGTTGGACATAAGGCTGATGGGGCGATAGTTTCCTATATCATATTTATCTCCTTTTTTATACAGTAGGATGATATTAGACTCTGTCCATTGTAGGGGAATGATTTCGGTGTTTATGATGTCATTGAACATCTCTGTGAGAACTGGTATCAGGGTTCCCTGGCTGTGTCCTAAAATTTCGTGTACCTCTACTTATTTTTAAATATCGTGTGTAAAAATACGATTAACGAAGCTGAGAGTCACCCACATAACTATACTCGTCGTAATTTTGATAATTTTTTGTAATGGACAAAGAACAGATTACAGAGATATGAATTGTTAAAATTCCAACTTTTTTTAATTCTTTTGACGAAAACTAATTCTAAATTTTACTAACCCAAACAACTCCTGTTCTATTGCTTGCATCCATAAATTGACAATAAAAATAAAAGTCGCTTCCTAACAATATTTTTGCTCAATGTAGTTTGTTGTAGGTACAGAGGGCTTAGTGTGAGTTTCATTTTACCATCTCGATCAAACGCATCGACTGCGTTTGGCGCTCCGATTGGCAGCCAGCCGGCCTTCACCGGTGAAGGGCCAATCGAACGCCGAACGCGCTCGATGCGTATGATCGAGAAGGTTAAATGAAACTCACACTAGGCCCTCAGAATGCGTATAGTATCCCCATAGAAAGACCATGAAAAGACCCTTCCGGTTTTCAGTTATTTTAATTACACCTTGTATACCTGTATTCCAGCTCACATCGACGCTGAAGACGTGAACCTGCTCGCTATCGACTGGAGCTTGGTGTCAGGCATGTACACCCAGGGACTCAGCAACGCTGTCCCTGTCGCTGAACGCATCGCATTGTTCATCAACCTCCTGTCCTCGTCGTTCAATTACGGGCCCAATAACATCCGCATCGTCGGTGTCGGCCTGGGTGGACATATTGCTGGCATTACTGCAGAACGTGTCAATGGGGTGGTTCCTCACATTACTGGTTAGTTGGTTTTCTCTTTTCTACGCTTATGGAATGCCCATGTGCAGCTGAGACTTCTTTCTGCTGAATGAGGGTTCTATAATTTTCATTGCCAATCTATTGTAGCCCTGATTTTGGCATTATTTGATAATACAAAATAATCTTACCTTTCGGGTTTCAATATACAGTTTCTGCTATCAAAGTTTGAGCATAATAATGTAACGTGTTTTACTATTGATTAGTAGGCCACTATTTAATCAATTATTTTTCTTAAACAGCTATTGATCCTTCGCTCGTCGGCTGGACTCACCACCCTGATATCCTGAAGCCCGGACAAGCTGGATTGGTTGAGGTTCTCCACACTACTGCTGGCATTCTTGGCTACGACTATCCCTTGGGAGACCTTGACTTTTACCCCAACGGCGGTAGCCATCAGATCAGCTGCGGTGCCGACTCGGCCTGCTCTCACATCTTAGGTTACGTCTTCTACGCTGAGTCTATCTCTGCTGAAGGTGGCAGCAGGTTCGTCGGTACAGCCTGTCAAAACTATGACGAAGCTATTCATCTGAATTGCTCTGGTGAAAGGGGCGTTGTCTTCGGTGGTCTCGGAAATAAGAGCGGGTAAGAACACGTGCATCTATGAAAATTCAAGTCAACAACAGTAAAATAGTTTTAATGCTAGTTGATTTTTTTACACAAATTAAGTAAACTTGAGCATATTAAAAGTAAAGTTGAATTTAATAATAACTAACTTAATAACGAAACATTACGTAAAATACGCACTTGGACGTGGAAAGGTGCCAGCCCATTATACTATACCTACTAGGTACACCTACTAACTGAACATTTCTTCTTTTACAGTCAATCCGGTATCTACACCTTCCAGACGAACTGGCAGCAACCCTTCGCTCAGGGCTAAGGATTTGAAGAAGCTTGATAAGAAGAAAAATCGATCAACCTTAATAAATAAGATTTTTTAAAGTTTATTACTATTTGATTTCGTTTTAAAATTATTTAGATATCTACAGAAAATATGGCAAACTGGCAAAAGATAACGAATTAAAATTCATTCAACATTTCTGTATCTACTCATATTTTACAAACAAAATATCGATTGCTAAAATAAACATGATGTAGTACCTACTAATTGTAATTAACGTAATCTTATCTTTTATCATTAAGAAAGATATACGTTTAATATAATATTAATTATTTTATTATTGCTCACCCCATTTTTTCCCATTCAATTCATTTCTGCATAGATTATAATTACCAACAAACAGGTATCTATACACCAGAGCTTAAATAAGTACAGTTCAGTTCGCGTCAAATAACTTTGCCGCTCTGAAGTTAGATTGCATATCCGCGCTACCGTTTTATAAATAATTAGACTGCGCAGTCATTTGTAGCCTACTTCGGAGCGGCAAAGTTATTTGAACCGAACTGTAATACTACCACTTAGGTATGTACCAACTACGTATTAATAATGAGTATTTGTTCCGTATTATAATTTACGTCGTCTTCATGGTCTAAGGTCTCCCCCACATGAAAAGAAAGACCACGCTTATTTGATAAAAGGATAATATTAGGAGGTACTGATTAAATCATTACTAATGAATTATCTTTCAAAGAAATCTTAAGAATTAAGTATAATAACTTTTAGGCAGTCAATCGATCAGAAGATTATTTAAAACTTTAATCTAATTCGCCAAAATCATATAAAGTCATCAATCATAAACACTCATTGGCCAGAGGGCCTAGACAAATGACATTCGCTTCGGAGCGATTCTATTTCGACAATCGCTATCGCTTCAACGACATATACCTACACTACGTTTCGCTACCGTCTGATCTATTGGTTTCTTCGATAAAAATTACATATTGTCTCTGGTCTTTCGTTAGCAAGTTATTGTTCGAGGCTGTATGAATGGAATGATGTTAAATATTGTCTAGCTAATTTCTAATCGTTGAGCTATGATCACGTGACGTTTCGATAGCTTTTGTCAATCCCATACATTTTTGACTTTTCTACTAGCGTTGTCGCTAATCGAATGTTACTTTGTCTAGGCCCTCAGATGTTAGCCAATGTTTTTTCATAAAACAAAACGCTACGCTCTAGGGACGCCCTTAGCATTAGAAACAAGTTGACCATGCGCCGCCATGTTGAAAAGAGTTTCACCCTAAACGAAGCTGTGGAGAGGAGATCAAAAGGATTAGGCGCACAATGCCACATTCACAAAATGACATATTGGAATTTCGCAAATTGTCATATTCTGAAAACGCCACATCGCAAAATGTCACATTAACAAAATGCCTTTTCGCAAAATGCCTTTTCGCAAAATGCCATTTTCGCATAATGTCAAATACTCGAAATGTCACTTCGGACACAGTATTTTTTTTTATTTGGACGCTAATGTTTTATGAATAACGCCACCTAGCTAAAAATGAAATCATTTCATCATTCAAGCAAATAGGCAGGCAACAAGTAAAGGCAGTCAAGCATAAATATGCTTGACTGCCTTTACTTGTTGCCTGCCTATTTGCTATCTTGTCCAAGATACAAAAATAGTTAGTCTTATTATATTCCTAAATTGCGATGCACCTGACAATGCGTCCAGCTTCATCTGTTTCCCAAAGTTAAGGTCTTGTGAAAACGTAGTACGCCGGTAACGCGGTCATTTATAAGAATTTCTTTATTATATTATTTTGAGATAAACGAACAATTTATAACGCCCGTGATATGAAAACGATATTTCCGTCATGCTTTATTAAAAAGATAAATGTTATTACTGATGTAACTTATTGATAAAATAAGTAATTATTTTTTAAGCTTCATGTAATAAGGTGCTAGCCTATGTATGTCTACGAATCCCATGCAGACCTGTATAGCTTGGCAAGTCTTTTTTTTTTCTTCCAGTTTCGCTCAATTCTGAAGCCCGAGCACGGATTCGTCGCAATTTATTTATGTGTGGATAGCTATAATTTTTTGACATTAAAAAGCAATAATATATACCTATTTCTAACGGAGGCTGTCTGTCTGTATTTTTTTTAATAATCTGTAGATTTGTGGGTAAAAATAACTGATCTAGTCTGTCTTCATCTTCTTTGCGATCAATAACTGAAACGCATCCTAGTTTTTTAGGATTTCATTTCATTATTCGGAACACCTAACAATTACTGATAATGATGTATGCAAGCACCATCTAGCCGAATCGATGGAGCATAATAGTACCTATATGATACAATATCCTTAGAGAACTAACTAACCCAACGGAAAGTAACTATTCCTAAAAACCTGAAGGTTTCATATTTTTAGAAAACAGCTCTACTTTTTGTTTCCTGGGTCATGAGTTTCATAATACTAGGTACTATTTCATACACCTTTACTAACTGTTACCTGCCCAAGTAACCGCAACCCAAACTCTTATAGTCGCTGGTCGTTCTTACCTGTATAGGGGACATGCACAGAAAAACTTTCAGCTTTTATAAAATAACGGAGGTCTGGCCGTCGTGGGCTCTTGGTTTATTATTGATTCTAAAAACGAATAGTTTGTTGATTGGAGGTACATTGAAGTAGTTTAATTAATCCCGAGCCTTTCTGTCATTCATATGTAATCTTTAATTTTATAGAAACCGTTTTGACAGAGTTTCTGTTTAAGATGCAGATACATGCCAGTGACCTCGAGTGGTTAGCTTGCGTGTTCAGCAGGGCTAACATGACAAGCGCGAGATTGCGCGAGATAGCTATTTTTGTCGTTTTGTCTACAATTCTGACGTCATTCTAATCCCTAACATGACCGTACACGACGAGATAGCTCGAAAAAGGCACTTTGACATTTCTATATCTCGCGCGAGAGACCGATGTTGCAAATTATAAAAAACAAATCATTTTTATGATAGTAACATTGGCTTGAGATACCGTTTCATTAATTCAATGGTGCCGATTCTCTTGTCACAAATGCTTCTAAATTAGACTAAAAATTACCAAAACTTTTTTTTCGAAAATGGTGTGTCCTATCGCAAAAATAATGAAAATTTCGATCCCCTTTATAAAACCCTTAAACCCCTAACACTCAACATATAGGTAATAATTTTTCTTATTTTCCATACAAAAGTGAAAAATTCCATATAAAAACGTCGTTCCAGTAAAAATTGTAGTTTAAAACAAAGTATTTTAATTATATTGTAACATAAATTAATGATGACTAAGATGACAATTATAAAATAAATAAAATATATAAAATAAATAAATGAAATAAAATAAATAAATAAATGAAATAAAATAAAATAAATAAAACAAGTAAATACAATAAATAAATAAAATAAAATAAATAAATAAAACAAATAAATACAATGAATAAATGAAATAAATAAATACAATAAATAAATGAAATAAATAAAATAAAATTTATTCAAGTATAAAGTAACATTATGATTTAAATTAATGAATATTTTTTTTTTTATGAAACTGCCATGTTATTTTGGAGTTTTCTTTGTATCATAATATTTTTGTCTACTCTTCTCGTCGTCAAAATCGAGGACGAGTAAATAAGACTAAATGACCGAAAAATCACAGATTATCTCGTGTTGGATCGTCAAAAATCGAGATAACTAAGGTGCCATGTTAGGGTTTGTCGACAAAACATCAAGTTTGACAGAACAAGTCGACTATTTTGTATGGCAGCGCTGTCAGAAAACGAGTAAAGTGCTGAAATAGACGACAATTACTCGCGCGAGAGAGAAAAATTGTCGCGTGTGTCATGTTAGGCCTACTGTACTGAGCTCACGCAACGCGTCGTACGTCCAGCGAGTAATAGGACTCGCCCATCGAGGAGCGCTATCACCAATTTGACGCATTATTAATTAATTATACATAAAAAAGGTATTTTAATAAAACACGTATACTAAAAGATTAATATTTTAATTATCCTTAAAATGGTGAAGGTTTCAGAAAAATACGCTTGATAGCTTTTGCGTAATTCTCAGTTTTTTATCCGCGTTAGATATAACTTTACAAATTAATTTCACTATGTAATATAAACATAATCTAAAATATTCGTATATTCGTATACTAAGTTATTAAAAAAATGCTCTTATTTAACATATAGTTTTTCCAAATCATTAACACTACTCGTTTAAGCGTAATTTTCAGTATAAAATCATTAAAAGTCGGTTATCGTCACCTTAACAAATGATTTATAGAGTCTCATTACTTTAACATGGCTTGGGAGTTTGCTGTTAAAACGTATCCCACGTTTAAAAAAAATCAAAAACATAAATGTGAAAATTGGGAGCCAAGGTTAATATTAAGAGTATGCTTGGTTGTCGACATCGCCGAAAAAAGAATTGAGATCTAAATGGGTGCCAAGTTCTGTAGATAATCCTGAAAATTTATAAGAACATACAATATCTCTGCTATACCAATGTTTGCTATTGCACGACTCTTAATGCGAAGCATTAGAGTGTGCTCTACGATCGAAAAATTTTTTTTGCCCCATTTCTGTAACTGTTTTTATTGTTACACTCCTGCTAGTACACAGAACCTACTTAATTTATATACCATTGTATATATGATTAAATGGAGATTAATACTGTATTTTTTAACAATTGATTTTATGCAGCAGAAATGGAAAAAGCATCAAAATAGTTGAAAAAAAATTCCTGTCCGTCAATTTATGAACCCTGAAAACATTGTAGCTTGCGATAAAATCAATTAATCGGGTCAATTTTTTTTTTGTACATTCGTTTCAGCCGTAGAAGGAACCCTATTGAAAATGGCTCTTTTATTAGTAGTTTAATTATAATTAATAAAATACTAACTAAAATATAATATCTTTATCTAAATATTTCCAACCGTTGTCCGTAAGTTGCCTAGCAACGGCCAAGTAAATATCTTTGTCAGTCTTTGACATTACGACTTCATGAAAAGTGATAAATTGTTCATTTTTGTTAAAAACTATGTTTTGAATTTTTTTTTCGTTTATGAATGAGTGTTATGTATGAGGCGTGCACTTTTGGATTTTCCAAACTATTTAAAAATATAACGAACCGTCGAATTATTTACACAAAGCACTTAGGGTAAATTGAAGGTCAAAAATAGCCTGAATGTCGGCTGCATTTCTCCACAGCAAAACATTAGAATTTCTGCCAAAATACCCCACTTTAGTCAATCGTTATCATAATATCATAACATCAAAGCTTCGTCTAATCTATCCTAACGTATGTTTATTGGAAAAAAAACGCAAATGGTAAATAAAAGATAAACTACATATCTTTAAAAAAAATCTGTATAGTGTATCAATAGATTACCGTTATTATGTATTAATTTGCAGTCGTGTACTACGATAACACCATTTATAAAAACCTCTACGAAGTCGCCTACTGTAGCAGTGACAAATTATCTCGTGAACATGAAATTATTCGTTGTAGCTGCGGCCTTAGTAGCGTGTTAGTATTCAACATTGATTAACTTATATTCTACAAATAATATTCAGAAGTATTCTATAACATCGCAACAATTTTATTTGAGTGTTATACCTATTACATTTTACATTCTTCTATGAAGTTGATTTAGAATGGTATTCACCGCTTCGAGGTTTCGCTACATCGAAACATTGAATTAATTTAAATTATTTGTTCATTACGTTCCGATATTCTTAAAATTATGTTTTTGATTTAATTTCAAGTGTGCTCCGGCAACGCTCTTCCCACCGTACCGGGAGACAATAGCCACTATGTGGAGGGAGAGAGCCGCTACATCTGGATGCCTGATGGTGAAGGCACACCCGTTCTCGTGGACCTCCACGAGCCAGTCGATGAAGCTTTGCTGAACTCTAGAAACGGAGCTAACAACGCCTATTGGTTGTTCACCAGGTAACCGGTGATTTCAATTCTTGGCTAGTTTTGATGTTTTTTTATACAGATTAATATCTATATTAATTTAAATTAATATTAGATTTTAGATTAGTACTAGAAATTCATTGTCATTCGTTATAAAACGTTAAAAAAAAACTTACTTACAGTTTCTCCATTTTCTTTACTTGCACACCCTTTGCACCCTTTGTTTTTGTTTTTAACTGCCTTTTATATTTAAAAAGAACAACAGTAATAATTTATTGTATAAAGTATAAAATATTTTCAGGCAAAACCCCAACAATGCCAATGTTATTGTTAACGGCAATGCCAACACAATCTGGTCATCCAGATACAATGGCGCCCGACCTTTGAAAGTTATCGTTCACGGATGGAACAACAACGGCAACACTGCCATGAACCCTCTCATCACATCTGCATTCCTCGCAGTCCAGGACTGTAACGTCATTGTTGTTGACTGGCGTGCTCTTGCTAACTCTGCCTACAACACTGCTGCCGCCGGTGTCCCCGGTGTAGGCCAGCACCTCGGAAACTTCATCAACTGGCTCATCAACACCGCCGGTGGTAACTGGAACCAGGTCCACTTTGTTGGCTTCAGTTTGGGTGCTCACGTTGTAGGAAGTGCTGGACGTCAGGTTGGTGGCCGTGCTAGCCGTGTTACTGGTCAGTATTTTCTCATGTTTTGGAAATATTTCTGCATAACGGATAACTCATAATATAGTTTGATTGTCACGATATATTTTATTAAGGTCAACTAATAAACTTACTTGATTACAGGTCTGGACCCTGCTGGGCCTGGCTGGGGTAACAACGGCAACGCATTGAGCAATAACGCTGGTCAATATGTCGAAGCCATCCACACCGATGGTAACCTCCTCGGTATCATGAACCCAGTTGGTAACGCTGATTTCTACCCCAACGGTGGTAAAAATCCTCAGCCTGGTTGCTGGATAAGTACCTGTTCTCATGGTCGTTCGACTGAACTGTTCGCCTCCACTGTCCGCCACAACCACTTGGTTGGAAGACAATGCGGTAATGTTTGGGAAGCTGAACTTGGAACTTGCAACGGAGGTTCCCTTCAAATGGGAAATGCTATCGTCAACAAGCGCGGGTGAGTTCCTAAAACACCTTTCTCCTCTGTGTTGCCCTTGCATAAATTGGGTTTTTTCTTGGGACCCTGAATATTCTGGTTACAAATTATGTAATGTGTTGATGGACTGACTTTTTCTTAGATAAACATACATATGTATACCTTCGTTTGCGCTATATGCTTTATATCGACCAAAATTAACTAACAAGTACAATTTTAATTAATCATAATTATGTAGTCGTTAATTGAGGAAAAAAAAACAAATAAATTGGGATAAGGGCAAGAAAATAATGATGATGATGAATACGGATATAAGAGTAGGATAAGACCAAAGAATGGACTGTGTGAAAGATTATATGTCTAGAAAGGGGGACACTACCGAGATGACGCCTAATAGAGAAGTATGGAAGAAAGGGACATGTTGCGCCGACCACAAATAAATTGAGATGAGGGCAGGAGAATGATGATGATGATGATGAGTTATTAACTGAGTTATTCTCTTTACAGAAACGGCCTTTTCGGACTCAGGACAGGAGCAAGCTGGCCTTTTTAAACTACGGACTATAAGATAAATTAATGCTGTAAACTTATTGCAATTAACATCTGAATATTAAATATTGTGTACAAGTTTATAATGAATCTGATTATCTGGTTAAAACGATTAAATTGCTATTCAATTAAAATAACATATCATTTTTTTCCTAATAGTATTTCACATTAGCAGTGTATAAAGGAGACAAGTCGCATCTCCCATAGAAAATTACCCCACGTCTGACAGCAGAGGGAAGTATCTCATAAAATAGCTACACATTAATTTAAAAAAAATACATATTTCGGGTTTAAATCCTTACTAAAAAATGCTCTGAAAATTCGTTCAGGGGTACTATATATCTGCAGATATTAGTTTTAGAACGTCTAGAAATACAACAAAATCTTACTTTCGGTTTTAATCATGTATACGCTTGTATTCTCCGAAGGGTTAGGTAGAGGTGTACCTATAGTAGGTACACCTACATTTCGCCAGTTATGTTAAAGTTCCATGTAATAGGGGGCGAGCCTATGCCATAACCGGGCACAAATCCAGACTCCAGGCTACTACTGAGAAATTCCTGATGGAAAACCCCAATAACACTTTGTCCGACCTGGGAATCGAACCCAGGACATTATGCTTATAGCCATTGAAATTTAGCGATAATTTGAGATACTTCTCTTTGCTGGCATTACAACACAAGTTCTAACTTTAGTCCAAGCCCAAACATTCGAGCTCGTTGTTGTATTATAAACTTTATGCAGAGCACAGTAAAGTTTTAAATACGAAATTGACATCTAATACTCGTGTTTGACGTTAATGTGCCTGAATAGAGTTCAAAATTAATAATAATAATAAAACAATAGTTTGGAAAATCCAAAAGTGCACGCCTCATACTTATCACTAATTCATAAACGAAAAAGAAATTCAAAACATAGTTTAAAAATGAACAATTTATCACTTTTCATGAAGTCGTAATGTCAACGACTGACAAAGATATTTACTTGGCGGTTGCTAGGCAACTTCAAGTCAAAGGTTGGAAATATTTAGGTAGTTAAAGATATTATATTTTACTTAGTATTTTATTAATTATAATTAAACTACTTTGAATAAAAGAGCCATTTTCAATAGGGTTCCTTCTACGGCTGAAACGAATGTATAAAAAAAAAATTGACTCAATTAATCGATTTTATCGCAAGCTACAATGTTTTCAGGGTTCATAAATTGACGGACAGGAATTTTTTTTCAACTATTTTTATGCATTTTCCATTTCTGCTGCATTAAATCAATTGTTAAAATAGTCTTAATCTCCATTTAATCATCTATACAATGGTATTTAAATTAAGTAGGTTCTGTGTACTAGCAGGAGTGTAACAATAAAAACAGTTACAGAAATGGGACAAAAAAAAATTTTCGTTCGTAGAGCACACTCTAATGCTTCGCATTACGAGTCGCGCAAAATCTTTTTTTAAAGTAGCTTTTAATGAACTTAAGGAGATTGGTCATTTTTGTATGGTTTTGTTTGAAAGTTCATTAAGATTTCACTAATGTTACTTTTTTGTTGGGGTACAAAAAAATCTAACTTGGGAGAAAAAAGTTATAGCGTATATTTAAACTACTCATAATAAGTCAAGCTATTCTCAAGTATGTATCAATTAAATCTATTTATTTTAACCCAATATGGTATGTTTGATCTTGCCTTACATGTATGATGAATTCATGACTCAGATGCGTGGTATTTTTTGCGCCACCATGAGAAAGAGACAAAATATACACCCGGCAGAACCCAATAATAATTATAGTTAATGATGCACTTACGAGATGAGGCCCTGACCAAGTACCGTAAAATAAAAAACAAATCCGAGTCCAGAAAGGCTTACTACAAGCAGCTTAAATCTCTGGTGGCAATTTCCTTATTTAGGGAGAAATTCAATATTAATAACAAAATCAAAGATCTAATCTAGAAAAACACTATATTACCAAAGAAACGAATTGATGACCTTCCTGCTCACTTCAGAGATCCAAACCAATTAAATATACACTTTGTGAGTGTTCCAGTTAACCCCGTCTGCAATACATCACTACGCACTTTCTTTGAGTCTCACCGTTATGGCGATGATAGCTTCGCATTCGCATTACAACCAGTAACTGCTGATCAAATTCTGCGATACTTCCGCCAGCTTAAATCTAACGCTGAATGCTGTGATAAGGTGACCCTGAATATACTTTTGCTTATACTCCCACATACACTTAAAGCCATCACTGACATTGTGAACAGCTCAATTGTTTCAGCCATATTCCCTGACATCTGGAAAGTCGCAATTATTAGGCCAATACCTAAAAAAACAAATCCGACTGACTTAAAAGACCTCAGGCCCATTAGTATTCTGCCTTGCCTATTTAAAATTGCCGAAAAGGCTGTATGTCAGCAGCTGTCAAAATATCTGGAAGACAATAATATTCTACCTGAGCTACAGTCTGGCTTTCATAAACGACGTGGTACTTCTACGGTTCTTTTGGACGTGACAGATAACATCTTGTCAGCACAGGATAAGGGCATGTGCACACTTCTCGTACTTCTTGATTTTTCGCGAGCTTTTGACTGCATTAATATAGATTTATTTCTTTCAAAGCTAAACTATTACGGATTTGATCAAAACACGATACACTGGTTCCAAAGTTATCTCACCAACCGTCAGCAGCGTGTAGAAATTCAATTAAGCAATGGCTCTTCCCTTGTGTCACCACTTATTTCCGTTAATAAGGGAGTCCCGCAAGGCTCAATACTAGGCCCCATCATCTTCATTTAATATTGTGCGGATATAATAAATTCCCTAAAGAGATGTAAGTACCACATTTATGCAGATGACGTCCAAGTCTATATCTCTTTTAAGCCAAGTGACTGTGACAGCGCGTTAAAGGACCTTAACGATGATCTTGACAGAATAGCAAATTGGGCTGAAAACAACGGTTTGGTACTAAACCCGACTAAAACAAAGTATATGCTCTTTGGAACCAACCATCAAATCAGTGCAGTGCCGCCAACAATCAACGTTACCCTGTTGGGTGAGTCGGTCAGTCGAGTCAGTAGTGTTGCCCAAATGCAAGACCAAGACGAGACTTAGCTAGTCTTGGTCTTGGTCTTGCGTCAATACACCTGGTCTTGGTCTTGGTCTTGGTATTGCGCTCTCAGTCTTGGTCTTGCAGCAAGAGTCTTGCAAGTCTTGCAATTACCTATTAGCCTATTGCTATTTATTAAAGATCTTCAAGGTCATTTCATTTTATCCTCCTGTGCCAACCCTACCAAAATAGGTAACCATTTTGTATGCCTCTGTCCGTACTCTGTGGCGGGCGGCGCGCGGTGGCAATCAAACAGTGTCAAATGCTGTGATACCCTTGTCGCAGTCTTTGATTAAGCCGCGTCTTTGTCGGTAAAATATCAAATAAGTAGGTACATAAACACTGACCGACCAATGGTTTATTCGCGTAACGTAATTTAGAGATAGACCATACCATAATACCTCGTTAACATTCAGCCATTGCCATTCGTGTTGCCGGAAATATTTCCCTAAATATTGATGTGGCAACGTCAAGGGAAGTGTGTGTTTACATTGCTGCTTCACATGTCTTTCAAAGATTCAACACAAACACTCATTCCCATTCGCGTTACCGGCCCTTTGATGTCCGCCAAAAAACCGCCAATTTGGACCCGCCCAAATCTCAGTTTGACTTAACTGCGAGACGCAAGAGTCTCGCAGGCTTAGTCTTGTTCTTGCTTAAATCTTGCAGGGTCAGTCTTGGTCTTGCTAAAATAATTCGGTCTTGGTCTTGGTCTTGGTCTTGCAAAAATGCAAGAACAAGACCAAGACTGCAAGACCAAGACCGATTTTGGGCTACACTACGAGTCAGTGAGGCACGTAATCTGGGTCTAAACATGGACGCTGGATTGAGATACGAAACACACGTGGAAGAGTCAGTGCGCACTTGTTTTTACCGGCTTAAGGTCCTTTATAAAATAAGGCCTTATCTATCAGAGGAGCTGCGGATCCAGTTGGTTGAGTCACTCGTGCTATCTAACCTAAACTATGCGGACGCAGTTATTGGCCCTCGACTACTGGCAAAAACAGATCGACTGATTCAGAGGGTACAAAACGCCTGCGCTCGATTCTGCTTCTCAATCCCACCATGACGTCACGTAACGCCATTTTTAAATAACCACTCCATCCTCAAGAGGAAGTCACGTCGTAAGATGCCTACTATTTGGAGTTATAAAGCACAAGCAGACGTCCTACCTGTACAATAAATTGAGCTGGATCGCTAGTAAAAGAGAATGCGCAAGTAGACAGTGTTCGCAGCAACTCTCCAGTCAATCGCACAAGACAGCTGCCTTCAGAGGAAGTTTTAGATACGCCGCATCCAAATGCTGGAACAATTTTCCCCCGCCGATAAGGAATCTGAAATGTCTTAGCACCTTCAGAATTCGACTGCGGCAGTGTCTGATCGCCTCGCAGAAAAAACTGGATTTGACTATCTCGAACACGTCCATAATATAACTGGCTGTCGTGTTCTTCCCGAGTCATTCTTCTGTTTTAGTGCAACTCATGGTCACTAATCTGTAAACAAAGGGAATATTAATAATATATTCAATAAATTGTTGGATAATAGTTGTAAATATAATACATAATATGCTTATTTACCTATAATTATTTATTGCAAACACATTTTAATCTAGTCAAATCGATTATTTTATTCACACCCACGCCACTATTATCATAAGATTAATCATTTATACAATATACATTTATCTATTTAAATAATCTAGTAATCAAATACACTGTCATCATGGAACAGTAATGTTCCAAATGCAATTTCCCAAACTTTACTGTAGAACACATTATTGAAATTGCGGGTATACTTACACTTTCACTCCTCACATTCCACTTTTCACAACACTAATAACTCGCATATATATTATCTCATCTACTCGACATCCGTATGTCACTGCAGGGATTCAGCAGAATATCAGCGTCAGGTATACCTGCCTGGCACATGCTGAGCTGGACTCCCATTTGGTGCAACCTTGAGACGCACACCGCACCTTTTATGTTCGTTGATTAATTATTTTAAAGTGTGTCATGTCATAGCCAATAGTGTCACCACAATGTCATGTTTTCTTAATTTTTTTTTTGTTTGTAATTTTTTATTATCACTTTGCGGCTATTTCCTAATAGCTAATTAGTTATCATTAATCGTGTTTTTGCATGTTGTGCTGTCCTTTGTGTGCACTAAATAAATGGTTTATCTATCTACGAGTATCTATCTATCAATATACCTGAATTCTGATTAACAAGACCTCCAAACATGTCCAAACACATCCAATTCCTGCTTGTTTTATTTTAATATTATATGCTTTTTGCAGCACTTCGCAGGATTTCTAAAAGGGTTAAAGTCGCTCTTTTGATAAATAATAATTACGAAGTGTTTAGTCGTCCGCTAAACGGATGAATAAAAAAATTAATTTGTCGTCCGACTTTCGGACGAATAGATAACCTTTATTACGGGCCACCAAATGCAAGAGCGCGCGAGGATAATTTGCGTTCAAACGCTTGGCAGGAGTTATTCAATACACCAAATAGTTTGCATGATTTCATCAGCACATAAATCATGGACATCTTTAACATTATAAAGCGCAAAGATTCAATTTTAATTACGTTTTTGTGAGGTGCGAAATGAGTACAATTTAGAGTAGAATCACAAAAATAGTTTTTATGGGTGCTGCATTTTTAGGTTAAATTTCTACCATTTTTTATTTAATAGCCGTTTGGTGCGCGCTATCATGATAATATTTAGTATCCGTAGGGTTATTTAGGTACTATTCTTTGATGGACGTGTGATGTGAGTGTGGTGTGAGTGAGGAGTTGTTTGGTTACATATCGGGTGTGTTTACACCCGATATACCAAATAATACCTGAAATCACCCTTCAAGTCTCCACTCTGGAATTCGTACCCCGAGCCCCAAGATACAGACTAACTGTCTAGTTTGGGGTTCACTGGCAAATATATTATATAAAAAATATAATATTTTGTAACATAGCTATAGGTAATATTTTAAGCTACTCATGTCGTCTCAAGTTGGTGTTAACATGTAAACCTGCTTACTGTATTACCTGGACAATAAACTATTTCTATTCTATTTCTATTTCTATGTATGTTGTGCATCTCTAACTTCTACCAAAAAAATGTCCGTAGCGTATATGCCACAGACAGCTTTTTTGTTTCTCTTTTTTTTTTGTTTTGCGAAACCCAGGAGGTTCAATTATTTTCAATGGAAATTGGAAGCACTAAATAGAACAATTTGGGTACCTATCCCCTCGTGAAATTTCAACAAAACCGGAGATTTTTGCCGCCTGTTGCGTGTGACGCGACAGAACCTAGTGTAATACATATATGTAACACTTTTCGATACATCACAAATGAGTCCAAACACGATTGTGCTATCTTGTTTGATTGAGGAGTTCCGGTCGCCACTTTCCTGCTCCATCATCAGACCCTGGATACCATCTTGGGTTCTTGTCAAGATAAAATCAACGAGTTCAAACTCAACGACGCTATCATATTTAATTGAAGAGTTTCTATGGCCATCTTCGAACTCCATCATCAGTTCTACGGTATAATTTTTTTTTAATATCTCCGTAGTTTTATAAGTATGCCAAGTTTCAGCTCAATCGGACGCCAGAAATTGGTTAATGCGCCAGTATATACCAGTTACTCTAATTGTCAAAATGTCTGTGCAAAATTGATGACCTGGAAACATACAAGCGAAGCAAGCTAATAAAAAGCTTGTAAAAAGTGGCCAGATGTTAGCTTTTATTTAGACCCAGAGAAAAGCCTTGTTTTTTAATAAGGCCGTATTTTTTTACTCCTGCACCGTCATAATACGTCAACAGTTTTAATGGTAACATAATTGTGTGGGGATTTAAGGATCGCATCCAGTCAGTGATGACAGGTCCATAGTCCAATCTAGTTGGTACCGACGACACTAACAGGACTGTTTAACTTAGTTTAGGACAAACATTTCCTCCTTTTGGGGAAGTCGGGTAAAAACACGTTTCTTGTACGGGGACCTTTATTTTTTGTTATCTTTATTACTTGTAGTTATAGCGGCAATAGAGATACACAATCTGTGAAAACTGAAGTAGGAAAAACAAAAAAAAACAAGCGACTTCCAAAAAAGACACTACAAAGTCAAAGAAGTCGTTGTCTTTGGTTTTGATTTTCCTTTTTTTGCCACCGACTTCCGAAATTAAAGTTATTTTTTACTTTGTAGTGTCTTTTTTGGAAATCGGTTGTTTTTTTTTTCGTATTTTTTTGTTAAAAGTTTTTATTTTTCAATTTTTTGTTGTGGTACCTACCCCACACTAATTCAAATACCACAACCAGCTATGTTAATAACAGTGATAGGATCGTATTATCATATCATCCACATAGGCTAAGTGAAAAAAATACGTATTATTGAAGCTAACTCAAAAACTACCCAAGCCAAATTAATACAATTTATATAGGACCACCTCTGAAGTATGACCTACCAAACAACTTTTAATCATCAAAATGAATGCATAAATGGCAGAGTAATCGCGAAAAAAAAAACATACAGACGAATTGAGAACCTCCTCCTTTTTCAAGTCGGTTAAAAAAGTATTCAATGCAAGGAAATAATAATAATAATAAAATCTTTACTGACACAAAAACCTTTGAGATTGCTTAAGACTTGGATACATAATTTTACGGTTATGGTAAACCCTGATATCAATTTGAAAAAAAGAAATAATTTAGAGTGATTTCTTCATCTAGTTTTTGTATTAATTAGCTAAGCTCCGTTATCATCCTACTAATAATTATATTAGTAGGATCATAACTCAGCTTAGCTTTGGAACGATGACGTTGGACGAAAAAAAAAACATCCATAGTAGGTATTAACCTACTGTGGAAATTTTGTTACCTTAGTGTCCAACGTTTGTATCATCATCATCATCATCAACGGCCTATTAATGTTCCCACTACTGGGACACAGGCCTCCTCTCTATGAGAGGGAGTGGGCTGTAATCTACCACGCGGGCCCAGTGCGGGTTGGTAGATGTCACATGTCTTCGAATTTTTTGGTTCTAAGACATGCCGGTTTCCTCACGATGTTTTCCTTCACCGTTTTGAGAGCAGTGGTGATGAAATTATTTACACAAAGTAAAGCGCCTGCTTGGGTTCGAACCCACGACCTACAACTCGTAAGTCGGGGCCGTTACCACTGGGCCACCACTGCTCACTCAACGTTTGTATGTATAATATCAATCAAGATTTCGGTAGAGCGACTTGGATTAACATCTAGAATACATTTAGTGTGAGTGCATGTCATTACGGGTACGTCGTTGATTTTTCAAAAACCCTTCGTATTGCCAAGGTCCAAGGGCATGGTGGGAATTCAATAATGGACATTTATCTAACCGTCTATACGGGCAGGTCGACCAACAGTCTAACGTCCAGCATTTCCAACAACAACGTGAGCATCTAAACTGAAATCCATCAAATACACCTGGTTCCGGTTACCACCGGCAGGGTTGATAAGCCAAGTGAGGAAATTTCCGAGATTTTCCTGAGAATCCTGATTAGAATACGCTGGTAAACATGTCAACCAATACTGTTGAACGTGCCCGTCTGCTGGCCGAGAGGGTAAATAGGAGTCAGGTTGCTAGTTTCAGGCACTCCCGTCATCCCCAACTTTCATGGACGACTCAGTTTCGGCTTGCTATGTATCTCCGCTAGGGCTCAGCTTGTGTTGTTCCGCATCGGTGTCACTGCTTTGCAGCTGTCAACAGTCTTGGGTACAATACTCTGCCTGGCCTGTCCTGCTGTAGAAGCGCATAGCACGACACGCCAGCATCAACGATATTATTCGTCGAGCGAGCTCTTGTCACCAACAAGTGACAACAAGTGTTGTTAGTATTAGAACCAAACGGCTTGGTACTTGAAGATGGGAAGAAACCAGACGGCATGACGTTGTTGCCTTGAAAGGTGAGGCCTCTGGTGTGGGACGCAACCTGTGTCCACACCCTTGCGCCATCTCATGTTGCAAGCACGGCGGGCTGTGCTGGCACCGCTGCTGTGGCCCCTGAGACCCTCAAGCGGCGCAAATACAGTACCCTTATGGGTAACTACAGCTTTGAGCCGTTTGGGGTCGAAACGCTCGGGTCATGGGGCCCGAGTGCACGTCTTCTTTTTAAAGAAATTCCTCGCTGACTGCTGAGATCATTAGGTTATTTGTCATCTACTTATTTAGATGACATTTGTATTATTACCAATAATTCTCAAGATTGTCTCGATAATATGCGACTACTGAAGTAAAGCAAACTCTTTTTTTTTTTTAAGTTTTCCTTATGTCGGATTGATGACCTCATTTATTATTGTTTGGATGACTTCATTAATTACTGTTTGTTTCGGAGGTACTTACCCTAAATCGAAACAATTTTTATCGTTTATTTACAACTAGCGACTACCCCTGCTTCGCACGGTTTTTACGACTCGACAAAACATAGAATTTTCTTAATTATATGTAAGTTTAATATCAATATAAGTATCATAATAGTATGTTAATTACTGAATTGTGGAGGTCAGATAGGCAGTCGCTCCATGTAAAATACTGGTATTCAGCTGCATCCAGTTAGACTGGAAGCTGACCCCAGGATAGTTGGGAAAAGGCTAGAAAGATTGGAAGATTGATCATACACATAAATCTTTAGTGGTATGAGGAACAGGGTGTAAAGTTCACTCATCCACCATAGAAAAGGGAGGATCCTCCAACCAGACGAGTGTTATGTCTGGCGGGCAACTGCCCGTAAGTTGATTTCGGATAGTCTTATCTATGTTATTCGCTCGGTAAACTCTAACTGCGCGATGCAGGAATTATGTGACATCATGTCTTTGCTGCGTACTTCGTATGTGGCGGTGTAACCGCTACAAATCTTCCGAAATAAATTCTCTATAAGTGATGGTGAAAACCGCATCAAAATCGGTTGAGTAGTTTAGAAGAACAACGCGGTCACACACAAACAGACAGGAAAAGTGACTTTAATTTATATTAAGTATACTCGTAGATATTAAGATTAATTTATATCAACATGACTAAGATAACATTTTTTTATAAAAACCCCTGGGAAGCTAACTATACAATAAACACAAGAATGAAGACTTTCGTAGTAGTAGCGACCCTCGTAGCTTGTAAGTAGATGATTTTTTAGTCCGGCAAATTCCGGTTACACGGAAAAATATTACATCTTATCTTCTGTTATACTGTGATTTTTTTACGACTGGTAAAATGCAATGCTGATGCAATGCTTTTTTTTTGAAGAACGTTATAACAAGCTTTTTCGTATCAAGAATACTCCAATTAGCATGTCTTGGTCTGTAAGTCCACCATCCGACCATTCCTTATCCATCCATCGATCATTTGGGCGATAGGTAATAAATCTGGCAAAAATAATTAACTATACATTGTAATTATTTAGTATGTTCCGGCCATGTTATCCCGAGGGACAACGAAGAAGAGAACCGGTACGTGTGGATGCCTGATGCTGAAGGCACATCCGTACTAATGGACCTCGACGAGCCACTCGATGAAGAGTTACTAAAGACAAGGAGTGGGGCCGACAACCATTACTGGCTGTATACCCGGTTCGTTTTTTTTACTAACACCCTTTAATTAGTCATTGCCTTATTAAACGTTTAGTTCTATTGTATATAGGTATTAAAACAACGCTACCTTTCAAATAATTATGTGAAGAGCAAGGTGTTCCTAAAATAATCTAATACGAGTACATAATAACTTACTTACTTTTTTATTTCAGGCGAAACCCACACTTTCCTCAAGTTATCGTCCATGGCAATTCCAACTCAGTTGTTGGCTCCAATTACAATAGCAACTCGCCTTTGATTGTTATCGTTCACGGCTGGAAGCCAGACGCAAACGCTTCGTTGAACCCTTACACATTCCTCTCTGCTCTGGACTGTAATGTTATCGTTGTTGACTGGCACGCCCTCGCCAACAGCAACTACAACACTGCTGTAGCTGGTGTACGCAGTGTAGGCGAACATCTTGGAAACTTCCTCACCTGGCTCATCAACCACGGTGGTAACTGGAACCAGATCCACTTGGTCGGGTTCGGTTTGGGTGCTCATGTTGTTGGGATCGCTGGACTTCAGACTGGTGGTCGCCCTGGCCGTATAACAGGTTAGATTTATTTCTTTCTTTCACTATGATCCTAAAACCTTGGTTAAACGAGGAGGTTTTTGGAAAATTATGAAACTCCATGTAATAAGCTTCTTATTTTACTTCTATTCTGACTAGTTAATTGACTCAGGCGTGACTTTGTGGAAATCCATTATAAAATACAATAGACCATGTATATTTAGTAACTTAATCCGCTTAAAGCTGTTTTTAGACCAGCGCGATTTGTCGCGCGACGCCGGTTATTGTTATACCGTGAAGTTTTGTATTGTTCGTGTCGCGTTGCGCGACAAACCGTTTTAGAGAACCCTGTAAGAAATCGACACGTATTTCGCCTCTCAACGAGGCATCCTCCAACGCAACAAGTCATTCTTGCCTCATTTCTGCAACTGTTTTTATTGTTACACTTCTGCTACTACACAGAACGTACTTAATTTATATACCATTGTATAGATGATTAAATGGAATGAATATTGTACTTTTATACAATTGATTTAATGCAGTAGAAATGGAAAAAGCATCAAAATAGTTTTTGAATATTTTGGAATGGTTAGGGAATAATTTCGCACGAATTGTTTTAATTATCAGTATAAAAGTACTATAATTTTTGTAGTTAAATACAATATTCATTAGTAGTAGTAGTATATTTATTTATTTTCATAATAGTCTAACAAAAATAAACAATTTATTTAAACACTTTTCATGAAGTATGTTTGACTGCTTTTTTTTACCCATCAATATGGGTAAAATTTCTTACCTCGTAATCTTTACGTAATGTCAAATACTATTTATTTTCATATTTACTTTGTCGGTTGCTAGGCAACGGATCTTACGGAGTTAAAATTTTTTACCCATCCCAAAAAAGTGCACAACGCCGCTAAAGAAGTTTTCACTTCAAAAAATATCTTATCTTCATATTAAATTGCAGGTTTGGACCCAGCAGGTTTCAGGTGGCGTTTTAACCCCAACAGGTTGCGCCGCCAAAGCGGTATATATGTTGAAGTTATTCACACCGATGGTCGTGGCTTCGGTATTCTCGACCCAAGTGGTGACGCTGACTTCTACCCTTACGGTGGCCAGCACCCTCAGCCAGGTTGTCTTACGCATATGTGCTCTCACAACCGTGCCATCGAACTGTTCGAGGCCACTGTCCGTTCTAACCGCATGTACGCAAGAGAGTGCGTTGACCTTTGGCAAGCTTTGCAAGGAAGATGCTTCGGTGCTTTATTCCCTATGGGCAATTTGAATCTTTTCAAGAGAGGGTAAGTCAATATCTCGACAACTTAAGAGCTTTTATTCTGAAACTTGGCAACGTCGCAAATAGATGTCAAATATTCCGCTGTTTTTATTAATTTGGCAATATTACTGAATGGAAATAAGAAATGTGGCTAACTAACCTACCTAGAATATCAATAATTAATTGCAATTATAACACTGAATTTGATGTTGTAACCGTTTTAGGTGTAAAAAGGCATTTGGAAAGTTTCCAAACACATTTTTTACATATGAAACTAAATATTCGGTATTAGGATATTAATTATTGCATTTCTTATTTCCATACAGTAATATTCTCAAATTAATCATAATTATCAGGTAAATATTTGACAGCTATTTGCGGCGTTGCCTACTTTCAGAATAAACGCTATTGTTCTTTCTTTTTACATTAATGCTTGATATTAAACTTTTGACACCCGAAGAGAGTCACGAACAATAGATAAATTAATTAATCAAATCCAGGCTTGATTCTTGATAGGTTGTAATCGGCACATTAAGAGGGTTTATTCTGAAAGTTGGCAACGTCGCAAATAGATGTCAAATATTTCGCTGTTTTGATTAATTTGATATTATTTCTGTATGGAAATAAAAAATGTGGCTAACTAGCGAACTAGAATATTGATTATGAAATCCAATAATTAATATCGTAACACCGAATAGTTAGTTTTAGATGTAAAAAAAGTATTTGGAAACTTTCCAAATGCCTTTTTTACACCTAAAACGGGTACAACATCAAATTCAATGTTATAATTGCAATTCATTATTAATATTCTAGTTAGTTAGTTAGCCACATTTCTTATTTCCATACAGTATTATTTCCAAATTAATCGAAACAGGTAAATATTTGACAGCTATTTACGACGTTGCCAACTTTTAGGATGCACCCTCTTAATGGCAAACTTATAGCCGACTTTGACATAGCCCCAGGAGCATCTGCCACCCGGACGTAACCAGCAGTGGCCTAAGTAGACCGCTGCAAGCACAATCTAGCAAAATGTATGTAATATATGTTTGTGCGTTTAGATGTTGCTGAACGGATTTGGATGAAGGCACACAGATAATTTATTTACTGAATTAACAAATTGGATACTTTTTATCCCGGTAGTAGGTACGTTCCCATGGGATAATTTGCGACCTCACGCGGGCGAAACCGCTGGCGAAAGCTAGTTTGATAATAATTTTAACTTGATACCTCCACGCGATCTTGAGGACAAGAGTGAGACGACAATTAAGTGATAGGAATAAGGGTTCCGTTTTTCCTTTTCAGGTACGGAACTCTGAAAACTCCACAATATTTTTTTTGCATCTTTATTTTATGATATTTTTTTTACTCTTTTGCAGGAAGGGTATTTTCAGCCTGTCGGATATAAGATATCCTTACAAAACTTCGGTCGACAAATTACTTATTTCTACAAATAAAATCTAAATCTAAAATAAATCCGGATGCTTACTTATCTATCGACAGGCATTGTGTACAATAAAACGATTAAAAAGCAGTCTATGTTTGATTTATACATACATACATACATAACATCACTCCTTGTTTCCCCGAAGGGTTGGGCAGTGGTGTATCTATGGTACACCCACATTTCACCAGTTATTTTTCTATGTTCAGTACCATGTAATAGGGGGCGAGCCTAGAGCCAATTGCCATGAATCAGGCAAAAAAAATCTGACACCGGGCTGCTACTGAGAAATTCCAGATAAAAAAACCCAATAACACCTTGCCCGACCCGGGAATCGAACCCAGGACCGAATGATCAGCAGTTGCGCTTGCAACCACTAGACCAACGAGGCAGTCATCACGTTTGATTTTATTTTTACTAAATACCTACCTTAATATTTTAACACTTAACTTTGATAAAATAACTTGATGACAATCGTAGTCCTTAACTTGACTAATGTTTACTTTATACTCAAGTGATATAGTAAGTTTAAAAAATAAAACCCGACTACTGAAAAATCACGCTCTAAAAAGTATGAAACAAGAAAATATTTCGGACAAAAATCAAGACATAGGTACAAAAATGGTCAAAGTTAAGCCGTAGTCGCATGCCATTATAATTTTGTAGCCGACAGGCATGCGACTACGGCTTAACTTTGACCATTTTTGTATGTCTTGATTTTTGTCCGAAATATTTTCTTGTTTCATACTTTTTAGAGCGTGATTTTTCAGTAGTCGGGTTTTAGTTTTTAAACTTACTTTTATATATACCGAAAAATTTGTACTTAATCCAAATACCTGTTCCGAGTATGTATAAAGTAATTGCTCAAATTCAGATAGATTCGCGTATGTACGTCGCGCGGGCGCGTCACAACGCGTAAAGATTACAAGGGTTATAGACCATATGCATCAAAACAATCATTTGTCTGTTAAAAGCTATACCTGTTTACCTACCGATGTTTTTTTTTGTACTACCCAATACAAAATGTACTCTGTGGTACTACCTACTCACAACTAAAGCAAAGATTTTTTAAAGAGTTCGCGCCACCACTGAAGTCGCTAGGCGCTAGACTGAAGGCGCTAGTCTCTATGATATTGCATCACATTGCATTAAAAAAAATGTAGTTCCACAATTTTCCGCCGGCCTTCTTTCGCGGCAGTCTAAGCAACTTAGCAAGCGGAAGATCAACTAACTAGATGATCTTCCCCTTGCTAAGTTGCTTAGACTGAATATTTAATGAAAGAATGCTCTTGTCACGGAGCATTCTTTCATTAAATATTCAATTTATTATTATTGCATACAATAAAATGACTGGAATAGGTGGATAGTGTGGTCATTTGATACCTACTCGTTAACCGTAGGCTAAGAACGAACGGAATACGGACTCAATGGATCGCGTCCAATATCGTATCGGAGAAATATTAAATCAGGATTTTTTTAATGTAACACAGTCGATTTCATCATCATCATCATCAGCCTTTTCCCAACCATGTTGGGGTTGGCTTCCAGTATACCCTGATGCAGCTGAATACCAGTATTTTACATGGAGCGACTGCCTATCTGACCTCCACAACCCAATAACTGGGTAATACGATTCCCCTTGGTAGGACAGTATTTCAAGCGCTAAAATTATGTCATGTTTCAAGTAAAGCGTTATTAACATAATAAAAGGTATAAATAGTAATCATTATTGAAATATTCTCGCTTTGATAGAAAGTACTCGTACATCGTACTGTATGCGTAGAACTTGGTGCGACCTAGGCCTGACAAATAGGTACCGGTGCTACGGGGACCCACAGCATAGCGCAAATTTTCAGTGGTAACCCGAAAATGACGTAAGTACGGAAACCTGACTTAGGTTTAGAGAGTACAGATTAAACAAATTATCCAGTGTTTTGTTTCGCTCTCACTTCTCGTAGGTTGTCTCGTAGCTGGCTAGCATACCTATTTTTAACCGACTTCAAAAAAAGGAGGAGGTTCTCAATTCGTCGGAATGTTTTTTTTTTTTTTTTTTTATGTATGTTCCCCGTTTACTCGAAGACGGCTGGACCGATTTCGAAAATTCTTTTTTTATTTGAAAGGATATACTTTCTAGTTGGTCCCATTGTCATCAAGTCAAGATTGGATGATGGAATCCTGGAGAAGTCGAGGGAACTCTTGAAATATTATAGGCACACCTATAGCGATTTAGGTATTTTTTTATAGTAACTCTTGAATTTGCTCTCGAAAAGCACCATTTAGTGAAGTGGAACTGATGATGAAGACCACAGATGGCCACCGGAACAACTCAATAATACGTATTTCACGGGTTGCGAACTTGCGATTCGATTACTTTAATATGGTTGCCAAGCAATTTATGCCCGTCACAATGCGTAGGGTGAAGAGGAGCTGATGGCGAAGTACCAGAAGAACTCCTCAACAATGAACGTCCCTGCATCGGGAAAAGCAATATTTTGTAAAGGGTGATGAGCAGTTGACATTAGGCTATTGTGACTTAGATAAATTACAAACCGACCCACTAAAAAGCGAGAAAAAAAACTTTTTTACAAAAAAAACAACCGACTTCCACTATAAAGTGAAAAAATAACTAAAATTTCGGAAGTCGGTGGCATGTAACGAATATCCGTGTCTTTGGTTTTGAATTTTCGTTTTTGCCACCGACTTCCGAAATTTTAGTTATTTTTCACTTTATAGTGGAAGTCGGTTGTTTTTTTTGTAAAAAAGTTTTTTTTAGTAAATATGCCTCATGGTTACTGTGCTCTGATGCCAATGTTTTTACTGTTTATAGACTTATCTCATTGTTTTCATTAGGTAGTTGTGAAACAAATAGTAGGTATCATATGTGCAAATTGGTTTTGCCATATCGTTATTTATTCATTTATTATGTCAGATAAGTTTCCTTATCTATCGCCAAACTACCCAAATTCATTTGAATTCCTGCCATTCGTTTCAAAACGGGTGCAATTATTACTTTATCGCTTTGATTTTCAATCATATTAACGAGATAATTCTATAATGGATGGGCAGCCATCGTGAACATGATAAGTGATTATTTTGACCACACATTTTATTGATATGATGAAGTTTCGCATTTATGCATCACTAGCAGCGCCCCGCGGTTTCAGTGCATATGTCTCGATCCCGTGGGAATATCAGGATCAAAGTATTCCGTGTATGTCCTAACCCTGGTCATGGTCTACCCATGTGCCAAATTTCATCCAAATCCGTTCAGCCGTTTTTGTTTGGAAGCGTAACAATCACACAAAAAAACTCACTTTCCATTTATAATATTAGTTAGGATTAATCTATACATATCTCTGTATGTCCGCGATGTTCTTCTAAAATATGCAATGGATTTTGATGAAGTTTTAAACACATTTTAGAGAATTTGTTCCGGAAGGTTTATGTGTAAGGTATATCGAAATTGAGTCAAGTGTAAGTTTGAATTAGGTTCTGTGGATTCGTTTAATTTTTTTTATTTGTTTCGGGACAAATTCGCAACAAGAAACACATAAAATCACGCCCATCTGATTGCAAAAATGTATAGGATGTACGTAATTTAGAGCGCATTTTTTTTATGTCCTACGTTTTCCTATATCAAATCAAGTATCATTCCGTTCCTTATCAGTTACGAAACACATTGTTGTCAAACTGGATCTACAAATAATCGGTAACATGGTATGAGCTGGCGTGGCAATCAATGATCCTTGCATTTCAAATGAAAATAATCTTTTGCAAACCAATAGGATGATTGCAATGCAGATAGTTTCACACAATACATTAAAAAAAACTTTATCATCATCCTTTATACACATAATTTTCCCACATTTAAAATAAGGTCTTACCTCTGTGAGATACAGCCTGAGAAGGGACATTTAAAAATTGTCTTGTATTTTTTCTCTCTAGAAGGTTTGTCCCCTATCGTTTTTAGAGCAGTAGTGACAAAATACATGACACAAAACTTAGTTCGCATCTACTAACTGGTTTCGAAACACAAGACCATATTACTCTTATCTTTTGTACGGGTGTTTATAGATACGTATCGTAGAAATTAGTTGATGATTAATAACATCCTTATGTATCTACAAAATTAGCTTTTACCCAGGGCATTGGTTGTCAAAACGACACCATATTAGGCAAACAAAATCATAAACTTATAAAGTTTTCCTATTTGTTATGTCATACTCGTTGCTACGTCGATTTTCAATATTTTTCATTCCGTCATGGTTTTAGAAAATATCATGACAAACAAACACACAAACTTTTTCTCTTTGTCATATCTACAATATCAATCAACTCGGACTATCGCAGTCGTCATTAGACATAATCATATCTACTCATTGAACATTTTACACAACATCTGTTGATGGTTAGGTAAGATTAAAACGCATATAAATACTATTTCGTCTTCACCTGATTTAATTCTACTGAAAGCCATGAAGTTTCTGGTAGTTTTGGCTGCTTTGGTTGCATGTAAGTTTATTTACTTTAATTTGCATTGACACATTATGTTAAAAATAAACATACTTATAAACTTCACTTTTCATATTTTTCTAAGTTTAAATTAATTATTGATTTTCAGTGTGCGCTGGTGGCGCCATCCCTCTTATTCCCGGTGACAACAGCCACTATGTGGAAGGCGAGAGCCGCTACTTCTGGATGCCTGATGGCGATGGCGTCCCTCATTTAGTGGACCTGGAGGAACCTGTGGATGAGGCAGTTCTGAGCAGAAATGGTGCCAACAACCAGTACTGGCTTTTCTCTAGGTATTTACTGTTATAATTTTCTCTTCTATAGTTTGATAATGTTATGTTTTCACGTAATATTAATTTTAACGTCTTCATGGAAAAAACTGGCTTCTAAATCATACGTGCATCAAGTTGGACTATTTTTAATAAAGGGAAAAATTGTCTTGAAGTCTGTAAACCTTTATACCTACGAGTATGTATCATGGCAAGCATTTACCGTTAGTTAAAAAATATTATAAGAGGTCCTCAACCGTAGAGTTCTTACAACATAGGACTGGTCATTCTTAATTTGTATTTGGATATGGCCACAAGACAAATATGAGTAGTGATGGTATTTTCCCGAAAATATTCTCCTAGCGAAGCCTTTTTTCTAGAATATTAATTTGGAAAAGAATTTTCGAGAATTTATAGTTTTTACTCTGTTAATCGATCTATTTTCATAGTAATAGTTTTGAGCTCATCTGAACATATATTACGAAGTTGACGAAAAATAGTTACAACTAAATTTCTCAGTAAATTCTTCTGAGCGAGAAAATTTTCGAGAATATGTCCATAACGTATCACAAATTCTCATAAGTTCTCTTAAATTCACTCAAAAAAAACAAAAAAAAAATTTACTGCATTAAAACAAACTTAATGATTTACAAATAATCAGCTTCAATAAAATGTATAAAAATTAAATTTTGGTTATGTAGGTACCTAAATAATTAATAATTAAAAACAAAATAATAATCATGATTTCTTTGGAAAAGCCTACTTGGTATAAACTTTTAAATTATTTAAATTTTAGTTTCTCTGTTCCGAGAATATTCTCCGTCAGTATCTTAGTATCACTAGTATCACTAGTACTAGCACTTTACTAAGTGCTAGTACTAGGTCCTAGGTAAGTGTGAGGTCGTAAAGTCCTAATGATGTTTAACTGATGTTAAATTGATTAAACGCCATGAAAACTCTTAACATGATATGTATTATTTCTTTTACAGGCAGAATCCCACGAATGCTCAAGTTATCGTTAATGGCAATGCTAACTCTATCTGGAACTCGAACTACCGCGCCAATCGTGGCTTAAAAGTCATCGTCCACGGATGGAACAGCAATGGAAACTCTGGGATGAACCCCCAAATCACATCTGCTTTCCTCGCAGTTCAGGATGTAAATGTCATCGTAGTTGACTGGCGCGCTCTGGCTAACTCCAACTACTTAACTGCTACCAACGGTGTTCCCGGCGTTGGTCAGTTCCTCGGAAACTTCCTCGTGTGGCTCATTAACACCGCTGGTGGTAACTGGAACAACGTCCACTTGGTCGGCTTCAGTTTGGGTGCTCACGTCGTTGGCAGTGCTGGACGTCAGGCAGGCGGTCGTCCCGCTCGAGTTACAGGTAACCTATTTAAACTATACATTTTCACAAATATATGATTTATAAATTATGGAAATATATCAATCAATCTTCAATCTTCCTAGCCTTTTCCCAACTATCTTGGGGTCGGCTTCCAGTCTAACCGGATGCAGCTGAATACCAGTATTTTACATGGAGCGACTGCCTATCGGACCTCCACAACCCAGTAACTGGGTAATACGATACCCCTTGGTAAGACTGGTGTCAGACTTTCGGGCTTCTGACGACTCGTAACGACTGTCAAAGATCCACGAATGACAGCCTGGACCAACGGCTTAACGTGCTTTCCGAGGCACGGAGGAGTCTCGGTATGTAAAGATGGTCACCCATCCACTGACCAACCCCGGCAAGCGTAGCTTAACCTGATGGATCGACCCGTGCGGCTTGTTATTACTTAGCCACGAGCTCCTCCAGGAAATATATCAATAGATGAGTAATCACATATTGTATTTTTCAGGTTTGGACCCAGCCGGGCCTAACTGGGGCGGAAATTCCAACGCTTTGAACGGCAACGCAGGTCAATATGTTGAAGCTATACATACTGATGGTGGTCTCCTCGGTATCTTCGACCGTATTGCTAACGGTGACTTCTACCCCAACGGAGGCAGGAATCCTCAGCCAGGTTGCTGGATCAGTACCTGCTCTCACAGCAGAGCGCCCGAGCTCTTCGCGTCCAGTGTCCGCACAAACCACTTTGTCGGCAGATTATGCTCCAACATCCAACAAGCCCAGAATAATCAGTGCACTGGCGGTACCCTCAACATGGGTAACGGCGTCATTTCAAAACGAGGGTAAGTAATTCCATGGCTTTATTTTAACTCACCATTTTAAGAAGTACACAGTGTGGAGAGGTGTGAGTTTTGAGATGGGGCAGAAAAGGCCAGGTACCTTAACCGTTGTAGCTACAAGAAAATGGTCTTAGGAGACTGCTCTCCTATATAAAAATAGGGTGGATTTTGTAGGTATACAAACTAGTAGGTAGGTCTTAAATTGAGCTATCTTTCTTCTTCGTAAAGTGGCAATATTGCTCTGCAAGGTTTTGAGTATTGAAATGGTTTCTTTGTTCTAGTACATTCATAACTTTCCGCGCCACAGAGACCGGCTTCCATTAATTTTCATACTGTAACAGTTTTCTCGTGGGCATTTAAATGTCCAATTTGTATTCAATCTTGTGGAAGCAAGAAAACGATGGCTTATTTGGTGAATACTGAAATAAGAGCCTATGTTAACTATTATAATATGGTATAATATTGAAGGAATTTTCTAATATTGTTCTCTTATGATTACAGAAACGGTATCTACGGTCTCAGGACTGGCTCGAACTGGCCCTTCTAAATGACACGATGATCACGATGAAGTGTTATGACGATTAAAGCTTTAAATGTCCATACATTGCATTGTTTTTTTTCGAATTACCCATAAGATGTCAATTGGTGAACCATTTTGACATGTGTATGTCGATAGACGATAGAGACTTGTCACTTTCTTGACAAGAGACAAGTGAATGGGTTTACAATAAATCTCACCTGCATACTTGTACAGTGCAGACTAATGTACACACCAGTTTTATATGTGAATGGCCTTTAATACACGTACCTATAACATAAACCATTTTCGTTAAAATCTGGTGTAGGTACCACAATATAAGTACCTACGTACTTCTTAACGTATCACTGATGTGTATCAAAAGAAATGATGGCTAGTGATAATAAAATTATGATTATTTGGTGCCCAAATAAGTGATTAGTGACATTCACGTCAGTGATACGCGTAAGATTATATTTAATGACAAAAACACGCTATGTTGACCTTCGGCGTATTCTACTCCTACTAATCCGCCAAGGGAATAGTCTTTATAAAAAAATATTAATTGATTATTAAATGCTTATGGGCTTTAATGTATTTAGCATAGATTTTATACTTTGTCGATGTGTGATGTCTTGATCCTTGGCAGGTGATCAATCTTACACGTAGGTACCTACACAGGTGCATTGATGCCACCAAAATCAGAAAGGGACAGTCTCTGCCATCATATACCCATATAAAGTCTTATTATTTTTAGCGGAAATGATTTCTTGTAGAATAAAGCGTTTATAAATCAAATATTTTGTTAACTTTTTTCTATTCCGAATTGTATTTGAAAAGTGAAAATACAAAAACCACAGGGGTGCCAAATTTATTAAAAACACTGATAACGATATACTCGTAGAAAATACGCACACATTCTTTAATCGATCAATTCGATCAATGACGTTAAGTAGACCACTTTGCAATTTATAAATAATCAACTGATTGAATGTGATAAAGGTGTATTATGTCTGCTAATTTAATATTCGAACAATTCAAACATATAATAATCAACCTAGAGGAATATGATGCGTGATATCCTTTCATTGAATATTTATATGATCAATTTTTATTCTAAATGGTCTAGTTTCAGAGTTTAATTAAAAATCGGTGTCTTTCTGCTGGTCGTATGCGAAATAACGTGAACATCAGTTAAGTGAAAAGAAACAAAATAACAAACAATCATAATTTCAGCCAGCGTTTTTACGATCGTCCATCAATGCCTTGGTCGCCCAAAGCTTGTATTGTACTTTTGCCAAATAATGCGCGAAAACGTGAATTAATATCAATTCCAGAATCAATGACGGATAACGATAATTTTTCACGCGCCAATATGTTCATTTGATTCTCCTTTTCTTTAAACAGCTCTTTGCAAACCAAATGGAAAAATATAATCTTGATAAGATTTTTTGCCCTTTAGCGAACAAAGGATATATCCACGAAGACGCGCACCTTTTCATAAAAACATTGCCGGCCGAGCTTTCGTATGTGTACAGCATTTTCGATTTATTATCATCTCGAAGAAGGTTGTCAAAATAATGCTTGAATTTCCAAGCATGTTTGCAAAAAATTCTTATCTACTCACATACGAATAGTATGATTTGTGATGACGTACTAAACCGTAAATCAACGTTATCAGTTTAATCGACACATTAGGGTGCGTAGCTATTGTTTTGATTTTAAATCAACTCGATATTAGATAAGAAACATTTAACAGAATTTTCCCTTATTTTGAAAGGAATAATTGAGTATACGGGACGTAAGAAGTCCACACACTCGAAATTACCTATTAAGTCTTTTTTTTTTTTTTGTACCATAGAGGTGGTCTGATCCTGCAGACAGAAGTTCAACACCTCAACTAAACAAGATAGCCCCGTTGGGTTTGTTCTATAGACCAAGGTGGAGTCCAGGGTCTATTGATGGAGCTGGAACTTAGCCATAGGAATTCCTCTATGCACGGTAGCCCCGTTGTGACTGGGTTCGTTGGATTAATTATCTTGGTACTATAGCTCTAGTTGGAGTCCAGTGTATGATAGTGGAGCCGGAAGGTGGCCACAAGAACTCCTCAACTAAACAAGATAGCCTGTCGTGATTCGTCTCGTTTGTGTTTATATCTCTATCAATAAGAATCAATCAATCAACAAAACTTCTTTTTTCTACGTTACATAAACACACAGAATATTGTTGCGCCACGCAATAAATTCTTCTCTCTCTATCCACATTTAACTTCCACACATTTTGTATGACACATCGCACAGATTTAAAAAATACTGGAGGCCTCAGGTGGGCAACACCCTGGCCACAGCGCATTTACGGACGGATCTGGGGTCGGGGTTGTAAAACATCAAACAATCTTTTCTCGTTGTTCGCAGCTCCTAGTGTGTTTGTCAAGTACGTAAATTTTGACCACAAATTGGCACTGTTATTTTTTCAAACTCCTATGTTTTTCTATATCAAAAACATTGTTATAAACCTGGACTATTATGTCTGCAAATAATAATCGGTAATATGGTGTGAGCGGGCGTGCCAATCAATGATCGTTGCACTTTGGATGAAAAGACCATGTGCCAGTACCAGTGGTGGTGTTAGACCATCTGTCTCAGACCCAGAGGTTCCGGGTTTGATTCCCAATAAGGGCAAAATTTTCTGCTCAGTTCTGTCTGCCAGGCGGGCTTGGAACAAGCGTGGTAATGCTTGTTCCTAGCTAGCTACCACCATCTTATCTAAGTCTGGCGCCATAACAACAATACAGTGTTAACGCATTGTTTTGTTGCATGATAAAATAGCCAGTTCCTCAGTGGTTGAGGATTCACTTCATTCCACCTTCGGCCTGATCATCACTTACCATCAGGTGAGATGTAGGCCAAAAGCTTCCCAATGGGAATTAAAAAAAAACAATTTTACATGCATTATTACCCCAATATTCCGAAATATTTTTGTTCTCTTTTGGTCGAAGTTTAAGTCCTTTGTCAATTCTTGGGAAGGATACCAGAATCACCGTTCTAGCTGAATACATATTTGCACTATACTAATTGAAATTTCGACATGTTGTGAAAAATTGAGAGTCGTACGCTTGCGCCTGCCCTCGCGATGTGACGCCATAGGCAAATTATATTCTGCCTCAAAATTGTTATAAATGTGACCTATCTATTGCGTCCTCAATTACTCATTACTCTTTACTCTAACATTATAGGTCTTGTAGTCATTGAACGTACTCCCAGTACTCTGAGCAAAAAGACGTTGTCACGTCAAAACAAGACGCTTTTGCAAAGCAATAGGATGATTGCAATGCAGTAGTTTAACATAATACTTTTAAAAAGGCTTATCTTCAGCCTTTATACAGTGGGCATAATCCACCACGTGGATCCAATACGAATTGGTACGTTTAAAAAATGTCTTGTAATTTTTTGCTAAAGATTTTGTCCTCGACCGTTTTTAGAACAGTTGTGATAAAATACATGACACAAAGCTCCTATCTCAAACCTGCTGGGCGTCGTGATTTCTGTTACCACTGGATTACCACTGTTGCATATGTTCTTTTTTCTCCCTACGGATTCCTAATTTGTATATACGATTCGCAGAAATTAATAGATAATTAATTACTTTACTTTATCTACAAATTTCGCTTTTGCCCCGGGCGTTGGTTGTCGAAAAACGAAACCATAGGCAAACAAAATTATTAACTCATAAAGTTTCCCTAATTGTTATGTTATACTTTTTCTAACCATGAATTTGATACGTCGTTCTCGATTTTTTTCCTTTCATCAGTGATTTTAGAAAATATCCTGACAAACAAACTCACAAACTTTTTCACTTTGTCATAATTATATAGAGTAGGTAGCAATCAACGCGGCCTATCGCAGTCGTCATTAGCCATTATCATAATCATTGAAGATTTTACACAAGATCTGTTGATGGTTACGTAAGATTAATACGCATATAAATACTATTTCGTCTCCATCTGATTTAATTCTACTGAAAGCCATGAAGTTTCTGGTAGTGTTGGCTGCTTTGGTTGCATGTAAGTTTATTTACCTTAATTTGAATTGACATTTTATGTAGTCTTAGGAATTGAACGTATAGTTATATGGCTTTTTAGAATAATCTGCGAGTTAAAAAATAACCATCTTAATATTATGCTACTACATACCTACTTTCAAACATATCGTAATTTAGGAACAAGACTGTTAGCAAAAGAAACAACTACTCATTCGTATTAACTTTACTTTCAAATATTTTTTTCAATAACGCTGCCGAAAAATCGAATCTAAAATTAATAATTTTTTTTTCCAGTGTGCGCTGGTGGCGCCATCCCTCTTATTCCCGGTGACAACAGCCACTATGTGGAAGGCGAGAGTCGCTACTTCTGGATGCCTGATGGCGATGGCGTCCCTCATTTAGTGGACCTGGAGGAACCTGTGGATGAGGCAGTTCTCAGCAGAAATGGTGCCAACAACCAGTACTGGTTTTACTCTAGGTATTTATTGTTATAATTTCTCTTTAATACTTTGATAATGTTATCTATTCAAGGAATTTTAACATTGACGTCTTCATTGAAAAAACTGGTTACCAACTCATACGTGCATCAAGTTGGACTATTTTTAATTATAGGGAAATTTGTCTTGAAGACTGTAAGCATTTATACCTATGTATCATGGCAAGCATTTACCGTTAGTTAAAAAATATTATAAGAGGTCCTAAACTGAGGAGTTCTGAAAACATAGGAGTGTTCATTCTTAATTTGTATTTGGGTGGAAGGCGGACCAGAATCGCTACCAAGCACGAAAGCGATATCGCTTATATCTGAATAGGTCTTTAAAGTCCTAATGATGTTACTGATATTAAATTGATTAATCGTTTTATTAATGTAATCTACAAATTAATTATGAACACGTATTGCGATTGTTAGATACATTACTTACTTCAACATAATTTTATTGCCATAACTTGGTATTGGCATATACTTGGTTTATACTTTTAAATTATTTAAATTTTTAATTCTCTGTTCCGAGAATATTGTCCATCTAAAATAAAATAGCAATATATTCTCGATCGAAAAAATTCTCCGTCAGAAAATATTCTCTCGCTCCTCACATACTAAGTGCTAGTACCTACTAGTGATACTAAGTGTGAAGTCCTAAAGTCTTAATGATTTTTAACTGATGTTAAATTGATTAAACGCCATGAAAACATTTATGAACAGAATCAATACAATTCTACTCTTAACATGATATGTATTATTTCTTTTACAGGCAGAACCCCAACAATGCTCAAGTTATCGTTAATGGCAATGCTAACTCTATCTGGAACTCCAATTACAACGCCAATCGTGGCTTAAAAGTCATCGTCCACGGATGGAACAGCAATGGAAACACCGCGATGAACCCCCTAATCACATCCGCTTTCCTCGCAGTTCAAGATGTAAATGTCATCGTAGTTGACTGGCGCGCTCTGGCTAACTCCAACTACTTAACTGCTACCAACGGTGTTCCCGGCGTTGGTCAGTTCCTCGGAAACTTCCTCGTGTGGCTCATTAACACCGCTGGTGGTAACTGGAACAACGTCCACTTGATCGGCTTCAGTTTGGGTGCTCACGTCGTTGGCAGTGCTGGACGTCAGGCAGGCGGTCGTCCCGCTCGAGTTACAGGTAACCTATTTAAACTGTACATCTTCACAAACATATAATTGCTATGGAAGTGCGTCAATAGATGAGTAATCACAAATTGTATTTTCCAGGTTTGGACCCAGCCGGACCCAACTGGGGCGGAAACTCCAACGCCTTGAACGTCAACGCCGGTCAATATGTTGAAGCTATACATACTGATGGTGGTCTCCTCGGTATCTTCGACCGCATTGCTAACGGTGACTTCTACCCCAACGGAGGCAGGAATCCTCAGCCTGGTTGCTGGATCAGTACCTGCTCTCACGGCAGAGCACCCGAGCTCTTCGCGTCCAGTGTCCGCACCAACCACTTTGTCGGCAGATTATGCTCCAACATCCAACAAGCCCAGAATAATCAATGCACTGGCGGTACCCTCAACATGGGTAACGGCGTCGTTACAAAACGAGGGTAAGTAATTCGATAACTCACAAATTTAACGACATGACAAACCATGGAGATTTTGTTATAGTCATGTTAGTTTAATTTTAATATTTTATACACATAAACCTTTTGAACCTTGAATAAATTCTCTAAATTATAGTGAAAACTGCATCAAAATCCGTTCCGTAGTTTAGAAGAACAACGCGGTCATACAGACAGACACGGAAAGCGATTTTAATTTATATTATGTAATTGTATATAATTATAATTATATAGAAGAACTAGTAGGTACCTCTTAAATTCAGCTATCTGTCTTCTTCATAAAGTGGTGCCACTAAGAATAACTTCCATTAAGTTTCATAACTGTAATAGTTTTTTCGTGGGCTATTTGTATTGCATCTTGTGGAGACAAGGAAGCGAAGGCTTATTTGGTTTATATTTAAATACGAGTTGATGTTTACGATTATAATTTAGGATAAGGCTAAAAATATTAATGAATTTTTCTAATATTGTTCTCTTATGATTACAGAAACGGTATCTACGGTCTCACCACTGGCTCCAACTGGCCCTTCTAAAGGACACGATGATCACTATGAAGTATTAACGATTAAAGCTTTATTTATTGACATTGCATTGTTTTGTTTCGAATTACCCATAAGATGTCCAGTGGTGAACCATATTGACATGTGTATAACCCTTATGAAAGGAGATCTTCCAATTTGCCATAAACGTAAATTGATGGACATGTGCATTCTCCCCTATGCTTACATACGGCGCTCAAACCTGGTCTTTGACAGTTCAACAGAGGACCGAGCTCGAGGTTTGCCAACGAGCGATGGAGCGCAGTATCCTTAGAGTTTGACTTACCGACCGGATACGGAACACGATACTACGCTCTTAGACACAAATCGCTGACGTCACCCAAAAAGCAGCCAAGCTCAAGTGGGACTGGGCAACACGTTTGCCGCATGTCGGAAACATTGTGGGCTAAGACCACTACTACGTAGGTTCCAGAAAACGCCCAGCGGCATCGTGGAAGACCCAAGCGTAGATGGCGGGACGAACTTGACGCTTATAGGAGGGATTGGTCCATATTGGCTCAGGATCGAGTCGAGTGAAAAAGGGAAAGGGAGGCCTTTGCCCTGCAGTGGGACAATACGGGCTAATTATTATTATTTATGTCGATAGATTTCATAATTATAGTGCGCGCGGAACTAGATGGCCGCTCATCTCATCACAAATCATCTGGTTATTGCAATCTCATGTGCGTTTTCATAGCCGGAATTTTCACTTCGCGACGGCAACACGTAAAACGCACATGAGATTGCAATAGCGAGATGATTTGTGATGAGATGAGCGGCCAACTAATTAAGCGCGCACTACAGCTACCCTAGAAAATTAAAAGAGAATGGCTTTCCAGGAGATTATGATGGACAGACTGATGTACACACCATTCTTATATACGTTATGGACCAAGTAATAATAAATAGGGGCATTTTTCATAATGCCCGCGCATTATGAATAATAACAAGCTACTTAGGGCGAAAAAATTAATTATAATTTGAACTTCCTTATTTATCACATTAGCTCGTCATTATAAATATTGCCGTGTGAATTTTGGGCAATCTGATAATACACAGGTATAAGGCTGCCTGTCCACTGGAGCGGAGAGGAGAAAAGAGGAGCGGAGATGTGCCAATATTAACCAATAGAATCTTGACTCCGCCCCTGAGTTTAGATCAGTGATCCTAAGTCCAGAATTAAACCATACTAGGCTATGAAAATCAAATAATCCTATTGGATCGATCGCTAAGCTGCTTAGCAGATCTCTGGTGAAAGGGATGCTTTAGGATAGTTATAAATATCAGGAGTGGGCCTACCAGATGCTTATAACTTATGGGAGTACCTACCTACTCGTATTCCACATACTAATAAAGCAGATCATACAGTGTAGAGGAAAATAAAACAAATCTCTCAAAAAGAACGTAGGTACCCCTTTTTTATTAAATCTTAAGGCATTTATTTCAAAACTTTAGTAAATATAAGCCAAGGCAGGGAAGAGATAGCCAGTCCCAACAACCTAGTCCCACCACCATTTAGCTTAACCACATTGAAGGGAACTGAATTCTTTTCAACACGTCATGTTGTTTTGTCCTCTCTCAAGATGCTTTGCAGTAGCACGGATAATTCGCACGCGCAAAACACATTTGTAGTACCGTACCGAAACATTGATGCATGATTTCAATCAACTCAGCACTGCAACATCGTATTTCACCTATAAACTGACACGTATCGTAAGTCCAGTAGAAAAACCAAAATCGACAATGAGATATCGCTTTCAAGAATATGTTTATCGAGCTAAAATGTGCAAAAAACGTACGGGTAAGTGTTAAATAAACAATAAATTAACAAACAAACAATAACACACGTACAGAGCACCAGTTTGAATGTAACAGTAGGTTTCATGGCGACGAGTGACAAGAGAGTGAATGTGAGAGAGTGACACCTACAATCAGTGTTTCCAGATAGTTGTATTTTTTTACCCAAAACCTTTTCAAGAATCTGCTTCGGATAAAATACTATTTACACCAACCTACCTACTATTTATTATCTACCTACAAAAGAACTTATAAATCAATATATAATTACTCAAATATCTTGGTAACATCATTCATATTCAAACAATATAGAATACATCCTATAAAGAATAAGTTCTCTGCCAGTGCTGTGCACTTCTGTAAGTGACGAATTCACAATACTTAACTAAAACTGTATGTGATTTTTGTATGTTACTTGTGGATAATATGGTGGCCTCCATGGTTATCTCCTGTACCTCAAAAATAAGGAATTCTCCTACCACTCATCTGATCGCATTGGCCGAATGAACTGTAATCTTTCATTTATCGTCGTCATTAAACCGAAAATGTAACCGGAACTACAAATAATATTTATTTTTATTCAATCTTAAAAAATACCTTTGATTGACTCTAGACTATTATCTAAAATCTAGTTTGAATAAATGAAGAATACTTAAAAATATGAATTCGCTGGATATTATTCAGATTAAAGATAGCATAATTAACTTGAAACAATGAAAATAAATAATCCGTCAAGGGGCCATTCTACCTGTCATACTGAACAACTTTCGCTATGAAACTCATAAAAAAAAAATGCATCGAAATAGTCCTGTTGTATAAGAATTTGTAATTATTTTCCCCGAGTCGGATTTTAGTTTCATAGCGAAAGTTGTTTAGTATGACGTGTAGAATCACGCAGGGTTGAGATGATTTTAAATACTCACAGTTATGGCTCTTTATAATCTCCAAACGGACAATCAATTGAGAGGATTCGTTTTGATGAGATCTTCCCATTGGCATTATCTTAATGGAGGCGGTAGACGTCCCGTCTAGCTAACCGCCTCTTTATGTATTTTTTCATGCAACGGCATCTAGGAGGTCAATGTGTTAAAATGGACGCTTATAGGCTTAAAAGATGATCTGTGTGCAAGGCATAGAATTAATTAAAGTTAATGAATTAACTAAATATCAGAATTTAATTAACAGTCACATTAAGAGCTCTCTGTAGCTGCTCACGTACTAATAATCGAGGGAAGTTACCATTATTATTCTCCTTGAACAGTTCTATTCATTGTTATATATCTTAACGCTGTTGGGCGTCAGGGCAAAAAGGAGATCTACAAAAAGGAGATTGCCTAATCTTAGCCAAATCTCCTTTTTAAATTAATATTTCTTGTCACCTCCGTTGTTATCTTTTATTTCTTAGCTACAAATGTAAATATCATATTCCTATTCGTCGCATAAAAACCCCATGCCGTGCCGTGCCGCCTTTGGTCACGGGGCCTAAGTTTAAATATAACAATTAGGTATATACCGAGCTCTTTCTGATTGACTCTTTATGAAAGAGTACGATATAGGGGTGGTGTATATGTGGGAAATGTTTTTTTATAGAAGAAGGTCATAAAGTGCGGCTAGTTTTGACTCTACAGTTTTGTGACATTGCTACTGGACTTCTGACCGCCACTGTACCTACTTATAAATAAAATTGTGTACAAAGTAAGTAAAGGTAAATAAAATTAAATGTTAGTATTATTACTAACCTTATATAGCAAGAAAGACAGCAAATTACCTACCAAAAAACGAAATAATACGAATAGTAATTGTTCCGAAATAAACTTTTATATTATTATTATTTATTATTATAATAATGAGTGTCTACTTGAACTAAAGCATTAATTATTCGACCTAAACTCACAACTTTGATGACGACCAGTTAGTAGGTAGGTATTAGTTAATTCCGACAGCAGTGGTGGCCCAGTGGTAACGGCCCCGACTTACGAGTTGTAGGTCGTGGGTTCGAACCCAAGCAGACGCTTTACTTTGTTTAAATATGTTCATCACCACTGCTCTCAAAAACGGTGAAGGAAAACATCGTGAGGAAACCAGCATGTCTTAGAAGTTAGAACCAAAAATGCCAAGACGTGTGACATCTACCAACCCGCACTGCGCCCGCGTAGTAGATTACAGCCCACTCCCTCTCACAGAGAGGAGGCCTGTATCCCAGCAGTGGGAACATTAATAGGCTGATTATGTTATGTAGTTAATTCCGCTGATATGTTGCAGCGATCATCATTTCATTTGTAGAAATAGAATAACATACCTAATCTGAACATAACGATCTTCTGCGTACTGTTATTTACTACGGGTTTTTACATACCAATCTAACCCCTGCCAAGTGATACAGTAGATACAATCAACTACACCTGCTTCATTTGTAATCTAATCACCGAGCCGATCCAATCAATAGAAGTATTCATATGAAACAATCAATCAAAAAAACTTAATTTTTCTACACAATAACATGAATGAATGACCACGTTGTGTTAAGTGCTAGTATCACAATAGGGCGGGCCACGCCTCAACGCAACGCAACTATTCTCCTCTCTCTCTACACACATTTTGTATGAAACTCCACAAAAGTCATGGTCCTGTGACCTTCCGGCTCATTGAAAATGACATTATTTCATTAAGGCACTGAAAAATCAGAGGTGTTTATAACGAAGTGTATAGAGTGCCGCGAGTATTCTTGTGGCACTCTAGTGTCGCTGCGTCGGCCCGGCTAGGGTGCCGTGAGCGTTGCATTGTCACTGTCATTTGTTATTTAGGTTAGGTTAGGTTAGAACTGTGACCACACAACGCACGAGCCGAGCGAGCGTAGTGAGCAGTGCCACGGTAGCGGCCGGCGAAGTGCCAGGGTCCGTTTAGGCACAAAAGAATGTAATGTTTTGGGAATGTGGTGTTTTACAGCGATCTAACCTCGACAATCAAATAAAATACCAAGTGACGTGACTTAGTGACAGTGACAATGACAATCCAATGCTTGCGGCACTTTGGCCGGGCCGAGGCGGTGTTACTAGGGCGCCTGTAGTGTTACTTTATCCGATAGGGATAGAGTGCCACTGGTGGCACTGGTGGCACTCTATACACTGCCTAATTATAATCCTATCGATACCAGAATGGTATCATTGAAGAAGATCTTTAAATTCTCCAGGACCCTTTTTTACGTGTTTTCGTTTTTAAGAGTTTTAAGATTCTTTTTTTGTTTTTTTTGTAGCCCTTTCAGTAACGCATCTTATGATACCATTTTCATTTCTCTATCTTAACTATTGAAGACACTAGCCCCCGGCCGCCTCTTCTTGAAAACGGGTCTACTGAAGCGATCGAAAAAGCATTTTCAATGCTAAAACGTGCGTTTTCGTTGCAGCGCGGCCGGCGGCGGCGCGGCGGCGTAGCTCCTAGTGTGCTTTGAGTTTGACACAGTTTTGAAATGCGATGCGCTGCGCCAGACGCCAGCAATGTGCGCTAGCCTTTAAGTTTCATGCCCCACATCAGGCGATGGATTTTTCCAATCCGATAACTTATATCTTAAAATCAAAGTCGTCATTAATCATGCCATAAAATAAATATTATCAGACCTATCATTTCGCGCTATCAATCAATAAAAACGCTTAAGACCAATACTCATGATTACCAAAGGGAATTAGAATAATACTATCTTTGTTAGATTCCCAGCAGTAAACCTCATAAAAAAACTCTATTGCGTCAGCTTCGTTTCAATGGATCATTTTGCCCATGATAAAGGCTAATAGTACATTGTGATACGAGTGTGCTGTATTACCCACTCGGCTATATTATCGCGCTCGCCTATGGCTCGCGCGAATAATACCGCCTCGTCGGTAATGACCAAAGCACACGCGTTTCATACGACGTTTTTCAACACATTTGCGAGGAAAGAAACCGTCTTGTTGTAAGAACTTATGCTACAATAACGTAACTTTAGAGAAATGATACATTTAGATTTATAAAGTTCAACTGACCTTTGTTGCCAGGTACTGACTATCCACTTCCTGTAAAAACGTTTATACGTCGGTTCGTATTTTTCTTAATATGTAACCTGCAGTAACCACACAACTTATACGATAACAAATATTTATGAAAAATGGCGCGCTGGATTTTTTTTCGGGTAGCGATGCACGCGCAAGGCACTGACAAAACCGCTGAACAGCCTACCATCACGTTCGGTCGGAGGTGGAGACAAAATTTGAAACTTGAAAAAATTAGATTTCGCTGCTAATTATTACTAATTATTCTCTATCGAGAGAGAGTGAGAGAGAAAGTGCGAATTTGGTCAAATGGAAAATCCAGTATGGCGATTGTGAAAATTTTCTCATTTTTCGTCATGGGTGGCGTTTTCGTAATTTTCGATCATGCTAAAACCGATAGTGAGGTCAAAATGTTAATCCAAGATGGCGGCTGTAAAAAATTCTCATTTCGCATTTTTCTCACCCTTGACGAAAATGAGAAAAATTTTGCAGCCGCCATCTTGGATTTCCATTTTGACCTCACTATCAGCCTTAGAACCATTGAAAACTACGAAAACGATACCCATGACGAAAAATGAGAAAATTTTCGGAGCCGCCATCTTGGATTTCCATTTTGACCTCACTATCGGCTTTAGAACCATCGAATACTACGAAAACGATACCCATGACGAAAAATGAGAAAATTTTCGCAGCGGCCATCTTAGATTTCCATTTTGACGAAATTCACACTTTCTCTTTCTCTCTCTATCGAATTAGAAAAAGACAGACGCAAGAATGAAGCCGCGTTAAAGAACTTCGTTCCAAAAACCTGTTTACTTTGTCACACTATATTAAGTCGCAATAAGAAAGACATGTCGTGCCTTGATAGTACTTACTAATTCCATACTGCCAGATTGCCATGTCATTACTCCGACTAGTAAATAGTTATCTATGGCGCACATTACCGCACTAGTGTGATTATGTAAAGAAAAAAGCACGTGTCCATAAGACACTGCATTATGAACCTAAAAGCGGTTAAATAAGAGCCACTTTACGAGCAACTGTGTTGAAAATATAATTATTTGTGTGCCTACCTACCTACTCACACATACAGAGCACATAGTTCGCAGTCTATAATGATTGCCATACAAATGATTCAGGGAGACAAGATATTATATACATTAAAACGATGAAAATCATTTATGTAGATATCTTTTAAAGGTTTAAAATAGTTAGGACAGAATAGAATAGAATAGGTACTCTTTATTATGTACACCATAAAAATTACAGACATGGGTTTAGACATTTTACATAGGGTGACACAATGGGCGGTCTTATCGCTAAAAGCGATCTTTTACAGACAACCTTTGTATGGATTTGAGTAAGAAGGAAAGACAATACTGCAGGTAGTCAGTGGTGTACCATTTACATATACAATAAATACATACATACATAAAGCATAAACTTATCTATATAAATATACATAGATAATATTAAACAACAGAGTTAAAACTTAACAAAAACAATATTATGACAACTAGTCATAATATTTTTAACCGACGCGTATATTTGTATTTTTTTAATGAGACCACATAAATATACATATATATATATTTGTATATATATATTATGTATATACTGCGTCGTTGGTCTAGTGGTCGCAAGCGCTACTGCTGAGCATGAGGTTCTGAGTTCAATTCCCAGGTCGGGCAAAGTGTTATTGGGGTTTTTCATCTGGAATTTCTCAGTAGCAGCCTGGAATCTGGATTTGTGCCCGGTTGATGGCAATAGGCTCACCCCCTATTACATGGGACTTAAAAAAACATAACTGGCGAAACGTGGGTGTACTATAGGTACACCTCTGCCTAACCCTTCGGGGAATACAGGCGTGATGTTATGTATTGTTATGTTATGTTATGTTATGTATACACAACTTTTTTTCAGAATATACCAATTTTGACGATTATTTTATTAGGTATAGCTTCTGCCCGCGACTTCGTTCGCGTGGAATAGTTACTTTGGGCTAACGCTAACTTTAACCCGCGACTGAATTAACCACGCGTCTGACCCGCGCGGCATGGTATTTCGCAGAGCTAACTGGGGCCACCGCCCTTCCTCCTCATGACTGCCTTACATAACATACATAATCAGCCTCCCACAATTCTGTCATACATGATTTTTGCGAAACTTTAACCGTTTACGCAGCGCACGCAGCGGAAGCTCTCAAAAGGAAAAAGAAAACCCCGATTTTGAAACATTCTTCATTGGTGCTCCGCTCCTATTAGTCTTAGCGTTATTATATAACACTGAAAGAATTTTTCAAATCGTACCAGTAGTTCCTGAGATTAGCGCGTTCAAGCAAACAAACAAACAAACTCCTCAGCTTTATAATTAGTATAGATACCTTGAAGTTGGTCCCATTTAAATAATAATTAAAAGCCTTTACTGCTGTTTTTATTTACATTATAAAAATAGAATTGTGTCTGATATACTTAAATAAAGTAAATGAATATCGGCAAACGGTCGTTACTCTGAGGTACCATACGGTTATTAGTCTTGTCCATTTTTCTTTCTTCTCTCTTATCATATTATATAATCTCGTTCTATTTAAATATAATTAAATCCACCCCTAAGGATAGAGAAAAATAGGGGGTTGACTGATTTTTCATCTACTGAATTGTCACTTGTAAACCGATTCTGTTGAATCGTGGACCAATTAATGTAGATTTGATGTCACTACCACATGATACAGACCTGGAGTTGGTCTGATGATGGAGAAAGAAGGCATTCGAGAGAGCTTCTCTACAGTTTACAGCAGCTACATTGTGTTTGGGCTTATTTAATTCAGCTTGATGGGAACTTTAGACCTAGCTGGGGTATAACTACCACTGAAGGTCTGATTATGGAGATCGATGACTGCCGAGAGAAGTTTTTATTTGAATAGGAAATTGAAAAGCGAAAAATAAACTTTTAGTCTAAGTAAACTCCTAAATTAATGTAAATCACTAATTTTGAATAGCCGCCAAACAAATAGCAGCAGCAGTTGCATTTGGCAGCTCTTACCTTTTTTTTTATTTTTCGCTTTTCATTTTGTAGGTAGTTCAGGATGATTTTTAGGTGTATTCCCGTTCGTCCCACTGCCGTCGTCCCAATGGTGACACGCACGGGAATTTAATAAATAATATACACCTTGATAGGTAGGTATAATAGAGCGTATCAACCGAAATAAAAAGACGCCGACCTAAACCGGGATTATGGGAATCAAAAACATACTTCCATACTTAAGTAGCTTTTTTAAGTTTTTATTATATAATAATTGTAAACTCTTTATCTTAAAATACTGGCCTTAGGCTTCCTGTACATGACGCCGGAGCCGCACCGGAACCGAAAAGACCACAAGATGACAAAAAATCAGAACATTTCAGAATGAAAATGTATATTCATTCGTAACACAAACAAGCGGTCCGCCGGCGCCGCCGGTGCAGCATCATGTACAGGAAACCTTACAATATAGATTAATAGTAATAAAATGGAAATTTACTAATTTATTTATCATAGGTTAGTTTTGATTTGAACTACTGAGATAAAACTAGAAAAACTGATAGCAGTTCGATACACGATAAAACATTAATATATTATTGTGATCATAGCGTGATAAAAGGATTTAATCACATATAAAACACGTTGTATCAAATCAATACAATTACTTCATAGTTATTTGGACTAGCTGATAGTGTCTCTCTTGAATATCATGAAGTGCTTGTTACTGTTATCCGTCGCTATAGCAGGTAATTTCAGCCTAAATATTGTTATAATTAAATAAAGCAAGAACTTTTTAAAAATTATAAAAATTGAATCGAAATAATATATGTTTAATATCATGTAGCAGATTTGCTTAGGGTTAAATTAATAATAATTTAAAAATAGATTCCATAGATTTTAACATTAGAATATTAAAATTCAGCAGTCATGATGAATCATATCGATTGTAATACGTATTTTTCCCAATTAGTCTATGTGGATGATATTATAATAACTTTCTGTCACTGTTATTGACACAGCAGATAGTGGTATTCTAATTTGGGTGGTACCACAACTAAAAAGTGAAAAATAAAAACTTGTCTTCCAAAAAACACTGCAATGTGAAAAATTTGTTTAATTTCGGAAGTCGGTGGCAAACAGTGAAAACTTTAAACCAAAGATACCGACTTCCGAAATTATATTCAATATAAGTATAAAGTTTTTATTAAACTCCACACTCTGTCCAAGTTCCTTAATTCTAATTTACACAAGTTTCAGTTAAACCTTAGGTACTAAAATAAAACTAGGTGATATAAAAGAGCGAATACGGATTTTTTTTATTGAGCAAATCTACTATTCACACAAACAAGCGGTATACTATAGTTACACAGCATAAATATAATTTTTCTTTTTAATGTTTACATACAATTGTAATTTAAAGTTTATTTTTCTTTTTCAGCATGTGCTGCAAGCGTCCTCAAAGACCCTGTTCAGGGTTACAAGGAAGGTGATAGGTACTTCTATTTCCCGGGAGATGGCGACGATACCCTGCACCTTGTTGATGCTGAGGAGCCAGCAGATTTAGAATTTATTGAACAATTTACCAGAAATCCAGCGAATAATGCATATTGGCTTTATACTAGGTAAAAAAATACGTACCTTCTTACATGAATACCGTTTTATTTATGTGGAAAATGGGTTCCGTTAATAATTTATATTACTGAAATAAAATTACCTAAGTACCTAAGTTGTTACTTCAGTATATGAAATTATTTCGACGGAAAAACGCATTCGTAAAACAATTTTGTGTAATTGTCTAATTTCAGAGACAATCCTACTACAGCTCAAATAATTGGTTTTGGTGATGAACGCTCCGTAGCAGATTCAAACTTTGACTTTTCAAAGGTTACCGTATTTCTGGCTCATGGGTGGAATGGTGATGGTGGAAACACAATGAATAGGGATCTGACTGAAGGTAACGTGAATTTATTAGACTCGAAGTACTCTCGAAATTATCAAAAATACTATCTACGCGACTCTAAGCTGGCGTGTATACTATGTACCATGTAGCATCCTAGTTTAAAGCAATTGAACTGATATTTAAATGAGGTAGTTCTGGGTTTTCTTCTCCCGTGTTGGCCCAAACTACGTAGGTATAGCTCATGCTGCAACCATGTTTAAAATATATGCCAGTCAGCAAGATGTGAGACGCATTTTTTATAATAAAAAAAAGAATATTTTTTTTACTGAAACTTGTTAAAGCCAGAAAACATCATCTTTTAAACAGGTATTATATCTGTACCTTCATAGCGATAGTATCCAGTAGGGATTTGCGTTATTTCAAATAATGCATGATTTGTAATTTTACATTTTGTTTCAGCTTTTCTCCAGAATGCTGATGTCAACGTTATTGTTCTCGATTGGAGAGCTCTCGCCAACAGATCTTACACTACAGCCAAAGGCGGGACTGCGGCAGTAGGCAGAGGTCTTGGTCAGTTTGTGAACTGGCTCGTTTCATTAGGAGTGTCCTATGAAAGAGTGCACCTAGTAGGTTTCAGTCTTGGTGGCCATCTAGTCGGGAACGCTGGCAGGGAAGCGAGAGGCTTGGTGAAGAGGGTTACAGGTAACGACTTCATTTGTTTTTTGACTTCATTTCTATAAAACTTAAAACTACAATCATATACCTGACAATTTTATATTTGAAACATTTTATAAGTTTCTGAGGAAGTTATAACGATCAATTAAATTAATTAATTAATTAATTATGCTTCCAGCTTTGGACCCAGCTGGTCCTCTATGGGGCTGGGACAGTAACCGCGTGGTGGCTTCTGATGCTCAATACGTAGAAGTAATCCACACGAACACTGGTTTACTTGGATATACTGACCCTTGCGGTGATGCTGATTTCTACCCCAACGGAGGCTCTGGAATGCCTGGTTGCTTCTTAAGCTCATGCTCCCATGGTCGTTCTTACGAGTACATGGCCAGCTCCGTGAAGTATAACCACCTTCTCGCCAATGAATGCGCAACTCTAAGGGACGCTACTCGCAATAGATGCACTGGTGAACTTAACCCTATGGGTAACAGTGACCTATCTAAATCAAGGTAAGATAATGCAGTGATCACTACCTGCTACATAAGTTTCAATTTGATTATGATATATATAATACAAGCAGTGATAGACTACTTGGTGTGACCGACAAACTGCCAAGTCATAGGTCTCGTGGTCAAACACAAGGCACGCACCCCTGAATTTTTGAATTCATGTGCGTATTGTGTAATTATCACTTGCTTCTAAAACGGTGAAGGAAAACATCGTGAGGAAACCGGCATGCCTGAAATTTCTCGACGGCATGTGGAGCCATGTCAGAGGCCCATGGGTGGCTTTAAAACTCTGACACCAAGCTAGTACCACACGAAAAGAAGAAGACCTACTCTTTTCAGTATTTCAATAAATATAGATAAAAATTTAAAAGCATTTTAGGGGTATGAGGAACAGGGTGTAAAGTTCACTCATCCACCATAGAAAAGGGAGGATCCTCCAACCAGACGGGTTGTTATTTCTGGCGGGCAACTGCCCATATGTTGATTTCGGATAGTCTTATCTATGTTTTTCGCTTGGTAAACTCTAACTGCGAGATGCAGGAATTGTGTGACGTCATGTCGTTTTGCTTCGTTGTTTTTTTTGTATGTGGCGGTCTAACCGCTACAGCATCTACAATATCCTTAAATAAACATCATGTAGATGAACTGATTCATCAACATCTGGTTACGATAAAACAAATCACACGAGCTTTTTTAACATGATTGTATTTTTTACAGATCGGGTATATTCAGAGTGAACACAGAGAGTAGATACCCATATTAAATGGCATAGTAATTTTGCTCACACAATCAATACTATGTCAACTATCTCCTTTTAAAGAATGAAGTGAATTCGTTTGTAAGAACAATAATGACACAATAAAATGCTTATTATGAGTATATGCTACTTTTATTTTGTACTCGAATCCCTTTACTCGTCTTGAAAATATTTATACAATATTATTGTTATAATACATAATATACAGGATCATTGGTTGTGTGTCGGCAATCCGTTAAGGGGATTTAGGAGAGGTCACTTGCAATCAAATGACCCCTGAAGACCCTCAAATTAATATTTTGTATTTTCAAATGTATGAAATAAAAATATAAAATGTCTAATAACTCGAAAATTTCTGACATTTGCGTAGAGTCAAAAGGGGTCATTTGGTTGTAAAAGACCTCTCCTACATCCCCTTAATGGATTGCCGACATATAACCAATAACCCTGTACATTCTGCCCACTCTATGTTATGCTATACACTGGTCGTGCTTCCTAATTCTTATCTGAATGTATTTAATTAATTAATCTCTTTCCTTAAAAATAACGTTAATTAGGGACAAATTATCTTCGTAATTTATATAAATTTAAACTATGAAAACGATACTAACATCGATAAAAAAAATTACCTGTGCAACGGTTCTTTCCCTCTAAGAAATAAAGCTGCGAAAAAATACTGTCAACGAAATTGTACCTACATTTGCATAAATGTAGGTACAATTTCGTTGACAGTATTTTTTCGCAGCTTTATGCATATTTACATTTATGCATATTTTTGCACCTACTAAGAATGATAAACCAATGCAACAGGCCATGCATGCAGACATGCATGCAAGAACCGAATAAAAAAGAATCCTAACTAATATTATAAATGCGAAAGTGAGTTTTGTTTGTTTGTTACGGTTTCACGCAAAAACGGCTGAAGAAATCTGGATGAAATTTGGCACATGGGTAGACCATGACCTGGGTTAGGACATAGAATACTTTTTATCTCGATATTCACGGGATTCACGGGATTAAGACTAACGCAGGTGAAACCATGGGGCGCAGCTTGTTATAATTCAAGCTAAAAGGTGGTGATGCATGATGACGCAATTTCTACATGCTGAAATAGCATTACTTGCACGCACTTGATTGCTATCCCGAATTCGATTGCCTTTGGAATTTGGGCAAACGACCAAGTATAAATGAACGGGGTCGAATATGCCGAATTTGGATTCTCGACGCCAGTTTTCCTTTCACTTATATCAGTGCTTTGCCAGTCGTCACAATGAGTAGTCTCGACTTAATTATTTACTAGCCTCTTTTCCAGTGCGATGACTAATGTAATTAATGCACCGGGATTGAACTAAAGTCTTTCGAGCACCCGGTTATCAACAAAGTGTTATTGCGCCTTGATAATGTCGTGAAATCTTTTTTGATCAACATTACCCAACAATTTTGCAGTATACAGGGTGTCAGGAACATCGACGCGAAAACTGATACCATAGATTCAGTACATGATTCTGAACCCCCCTGCGTTGTAATTTCTCGTCAGTTATTAAAAAAAAATCTGCTGTTCCATACATTTTGACCGCACTTTTCTATTTATTGCACTTTTCTATGAAACACCAGATATTTTTTTTAATAACCGACGAAAAATGTTTTCGTTTCGATGTCCCTGCCATCCCGTATGTTACCCGTGGAAGTGCCTTTACGGTTTCAATAACTTGGATTTATTACTTAGTTTTTTATTATTATTGGTAGACTCGCGGTTGTCCTATCTCATCTGATGGTAAGATGACGAGCCTATTGTGTTCCCACTACTGGGACACAGGCCTCTGTAACAGGGTGTGGGCATTTATCCACCTCGCAGGCCCAGTTTAGGTTGGTTAATATCTATTGCACAATATCTTGGAATTTTTGATTCCAAGACATCCCGGTTTCCTCACGATGATTTCCGTCACCGTTTTAAGAGCAGTGGTGGGTGATGAGTTAATTTACACAAAGTAAAGTGGTTCGAACCTACGACCTACAACTGCCCGATAAAAAGATCTTACCTATCATCTCTTTATCGCGATAATAATTAAAAATAATCTTGCGTAAAAATACTATAAATATCATTGTAACATTATTAATTTGACTAGATAGTGCGACTATTGTCATGAAGTGCATGTTACTGTTATTCGTCGTTATAGCGGGTAAGAACAATATATTGTAGTTTGTTGGTAAAAAAAGTTTCGTATCACAGAAGCAGAAATAAGAAATTAACTTCATTTATGTTACCTTTGTAAAATTCTGAATAAGTTTTATTTACTGGAAAGATCTTGAGCAGAAATGTACCTAGCTAGGAATATAATGTAACGTCATTCTAACATATTTGATATTTTCCAATATACCTAAATCAGAACAATAACTTGTTTCTTCTCTTCTATTGACTACTGAGAAAGCATGAATTCTATTTTATTTCTTTTACATTACCAGCATGCGCTGCAAGCGTCGTCAGGGTCCCTGTACATAGTTACAAGGAAGGGGACAGGTTCTTCTATTTCCCAAAGGGTGACGAAGATACCCCTCACCTTGTCGACGCAGAAGAGCCAGCAGATTTAGCATTTATAGAAGAATATACCAGAAATCCAGCAAATAACGCATATTGGCTTTATACCAGGTAAAGTTCATACATTGTTTGATGCAACTTTATCATCTTACTACATGTAAAATGTACAGTACATTTTACAGTGTAGTGATGATGTCATCATGTGACCATGAGAGTCTTGATTTTTTTTTTTGCGCAATTTTATGAGTGAGTCACCCCTTGCACTCCAACGATCAATTATTGTTTTCACGCATTAATATTGACAGCCCACACCAAAGCTTCTAATGTTTTTAGTGAGCAAATCTTATTAGGGTATATACAGGGCGTCCCATGGATATGCCACATGGAGGGAAAGTACCTTGATATTGTAGATGGAACATTTTACTGAAAGAAGACATTATTTGAATTTAAATAATAAAAACTTTTTACAAAAAAAGAACAACCGACTTCCAAAAAAGACCTACAAAGTCAAAAATAACTTTAATTTCGGAAGTCGGTGTATTTGGTTTTGAACTTTCGTTTTTTGCCACCGACTTCCGAAATTAAAGTTATTTTTGACTATGCAGTGTCTTTTTTGGAAGTCGGTTGTTCTTTTTTTGTAAAAAGCATTTATTATTTTGCACTTTTTAGTTGTGGCACCTACCCCATACAAATTCGAATACCACTAACCTGCTATGTAAATAACAGTGATTCGAAGTTATCATCATATCATCCATATAAACTAAGTGGAAAAAATACGTATTATTGAAGCTAACTCAAAAACTATCCAAGTAAAGTTAATAAATTTATATGGGACCACCTCGGGAGCATACTCATTCGAACAAAAGAACAATTTTCAAAATCGATCCACAATTGACAGAGAAATCGCGTAACAAACATACAAAAAAAAAAAACACAAACGAATTGACAACCTCCTCCTTTTGGAAGTCGGTTAAAAACTATTTAAACTGCATTCATAGATATTTAAATAATTACTTGGTTGAACCGGGAATTGAACCTTATACCGTATAGCTTTATCATACCGATGTATACCTACTTGAGTCCACCAATGCCTGGTTGCCGCCAAGGCTTTTATAGTACTTTTCTCAAATAATGCGCGGAAATTCAATCTTAGTAAACAAAAAGAAAGAAAAATAAGTTTATTTGTCACAGAAACACGTGCATAAAAAAAGAGATAACAGACAGTACAATCATATAATCATAACAACACACAACGCACAGCGCGCGCGCGTGTTTAATAGTACATTAGATCCAAAATCTATATATAAAAATGAAATGCTGTTCGTTGGTAAGCGTATCACTTGAGAAGTGGAGAACGGCTGGACCGATTTGGCTATTTTTGTTTTAAAATGTTTTCCGAATTAGATTTTTATGTTAGGAAAAATTGGAATTGGAATAGTTTCCAGGATTTTTTTTTGAATGTTGTAGTTTTGTATGAATTACTGAAATTTGGACAGGACAACGTCTGTCGGGTCAGCTAGTTAATAACAAATTCGAGAATCAATGACGAACAACAATAATTACTTCACTCAACTTTGGAGTTTGAAGATTTTGGCCCTGAAATCAGCCACCATTTTGTTTTTTTTTTAAATAGAGGTGCATTTATTTTAATTTCAGGCTCAATCCTTCTACACCTCATGTCTTAGCGCTCTATAATGTTAACTCTATAATAACCTCGAACTTAAACCCCTCAAGAATCACTGTAATCCTGGCTCACGGATGGGGTGGAAACGGCAGAGACAATTTTAATAGAATGATGATTGATGGTATTATTTTTACTATAAATGTAACTAGCTTTTACCCGCGGCTTCGCCCGCGTGGATGTCGCAAAATATCCCACGGGAACGTTCTACCGGGAACACATACCTAATAGCCAAGGAAAAGATCATTGACTAACTTTCAGACGCACTGGTAGGCTACAGCGCCCGCGTTGTCAACCATAATTATTTTGTTACGCGTAATTTTGAAACTGTGATATCTCTTAAACTATTCATTTAAATGATGTGATGTAAAGGCATATTTTAATCGAAATTGAATGCCCAATTTAAATAACCTATTAAATTGGATAAGGATTAATAAGATACCGGACAAAATAGCTTCGGAAATAACAATGAAAATTTTATACAATTTTGAAAGATAAAAATGGTTATTGTGGGTCACCCTTAGAAGATAGACATATGCCATTGCGGACTTTTTTGTTGCAATTTTTAAGATATACAATACTCTAGAACATAAATTTGATTTATCTCACACGGCTTACGCAGCGCACGCCAGTAAAGCTCCCAGTCGGCATGATTTTTTCCGACATCTTCAACAATAATCGTCATATTTCAGCCAATTTACACAAAACCTTAATGAATTATACACTAAAACCTTCCGCATGAATCACTCCGTCCAATGGTGAAAACCGTTTGAAAATCCGTTCGGCAATTTTTGAGTTTATCGCGTTCAGACAGACAGACAGACAGACAGACAGACGCGGCGGGCGACTTTGTTTTATAATATGTAAGGATATACTAAAGATAAAACACACACATATACACAGTACAAAGAAAATTATTATTATCAGTTTTGCAACATGAGAGCAAATTCTTATTATTTCATTAACAAGTGAATTTATATTTAAATTTTAAAAAACCCCTGACAAACATTTCCTCATTTCACTTTCCTACTCCATCACCAGACCGTGTTCATCATCTATCTATAACCCATTCATTGGAGTTGGGTATCCCGCAAAAACAGAATACCAAATTTAAAATCGATCAGACCTGTGGAAGACACTCACAACAATTCATCAACTAGAAAAGAGTTCATAATCTTCAAACGGCTGAATCGATTTTGATAAAACATGTCTAAGAACCATTGCTAGAAAACCTGCTTTCAAATAAAAAAACCGCATTTTAATCGGTTCACCCGTTTAAGAGCTACGGTGCCACATTTAGACACACATAGCGGTCAAACTTATAATACCCCTCTTTTTGCGTAGGGGTTTTAAAATTATAACAGCGGCTGTGGCCTATGCTCAACAAAAGATGAGCTTTTACAATTAGGTACACGGCTCAAAAGACAAAAACAGTATACGACGTGTATTAAGTAGGTACCTACTAAATTATTAAATGTTTTTAGCTTTTCTGGAAGATGATGATGTCAACGTCATTGTTCTGGATTGGAGTAGACTAGCCAGCCAATCTTACACTACTGCGAAAGGCGGAACTGCTGCAGTTGGCAGAGGCCTCGGACAATTTGTGAACTGGCTCGTTAGGTCATTTGGATTGTTATACAATAGATTTCATTTAGTAGGTTTCAGTCTTGGTGGTCATCTAGTTGGAAATGCTGGTAGGGCAACTAGTCTAGTCCCTCCACTCGGTCAAGTCGGTCGAGTCACAGGTAAAGATTAATGATAAGGCCACATTTTATAAATACCCTATTAAAAATTCCTTAATAATTTTTAATTGATTATTCTGTTCTAGGTCTGGACCCTGCTGGTCCTCTTTGGAGTTTTGACAACAACCGCTTATCCAGGACTGATGCTCGATACGTAGAAGTGATCCACACAGACAATACAGTCCTTGGATTTGCCGGCCGGTTAGGTTCATCTGACTTTTACCCTAATGGAGGGGCTAACATGCCCGGTTGCTCAGCTTTCGGATGTTCCCACGCCCGGGCCGTCGCGTATATGGCTAGTTCAGTAAAATACAACCATTTTCTGGCCAACCAATGCGCAAGTATGTCGGAAGTTAATAATAACAGATGCACGGGCACCTATAACTTTATGGGCAATAGCGAACTCTTCAAGGGACCGTAAGGACATAATCATTCATAATATTCAGAAATTAAATATAACGGCAGCACGATGGTGCTGGAATCAAATGCAGGCGTTTTAAAATTATTATTTGTTTCAGATTTGGTATATTTAGAGTCAACACAGGACGGACCTACCCATTCTAAGTAAAGGAAAGAATTTTTTTGGGGCCTAGCGTACAAATAAATAATATCATTTAGTTAGTTATCATTATTGAGTGAAAATAAGCATAATTATCTACGTTTTATTTTATGTTTGCTTTTAGAACATTTGATAGTAATTATTCATGTATAATACACGACATTTAAAAGAACCTTATTTTTTTTTCATTAATTCATTAAATTTATTTTCATTAATTATTGTTTTATTTCCTATTACCCTTATATTCTACACAATGTATTAGTAATTATACAAGGTGAACCAAAAATACACGTCAAAAAAAAAATAGATTTCTCATGTCCAGGAATATCCGAAAATACCCCATGTATGTTCCGCGATTTTTTGTAGTTTTCGAGTTATAATTTTTTTTGTATTTTTTCTTGAGTATTCTGCCGTTGAAGTTTCAAAAATTCATATCTATTTTCATAGTAAGTGTTTTTCAGATATTTTCTTTGCGATCATATCGTCTTGAATGTTACTTTCATATGACGGATGTTCGAGCGGCTGAGACACTACGTGTCGCTGCTGGTCCATCATCTGTTGGTCCTCCATCGCGGGCGTGTACGTGCAGGTGTTTTAAAAATAATACTCGCAAAATAAAGCACTTAATTTACTTGCAAATATCGTAATAAAACTAATCCACAAAACTTAATGATTACAATGATTGACACTGATTAAATGATTTACAATAATTCTTAACCTTAAATTTAGAGCCAATGGATTTGTGTGCGCACCGCGTGACAATCGCATCAAAAGTGATCGCCACCGCCGCCATGACACTCACAACCCCATTCGGTGTTACCCGCCCTAAATAAAAATACCAAAAACATCGACTAAATCATCGCGCGCCGACACGGCTATCCTGCATCTTCACACGTCCTCGTGTGTGTTTTCTTCATCATCTGTGGACAAATGAACAACCACTTGTACACACATTTCAAAACTCGGTCATTCTGACCAAACCACAACAAACATGATAAGAGGAGAATTTATCAAAATTTTACGCCAATAGTTCAATCGTCACTAAAACCGAACACACTACTAAAACCGAATGGATACTAAAACAGTGCTACACAAATCAATGCGCGCCTTACAAGCTAGTCACATGAACAATTGCCATACAGAACATACTGCCACACAGGCTTCTGCAGGTGCCACACAGGCTACGGTTGCCACACAGGCTACGTTTGCCACACAGGCTACGGTTGCCACACAGGCTACGGTTGCCACACAGGCTACGGTTGCCACACAGGCTACGGTTGCCACTCAGGCTACGGTTGCCACACAGGCTACGGTTGCCACACAGGCTACGGTTGCCACACAGGCTACGGTTGCCACACAGGCTACGGTTGCCACACAGGCTACGGTTGCCACACAGGCTACGGTTGCCACACAGGCTACGGTTGCCACACAGGCTAGGGATGTCACACAGGCTAGGGATGCCACACAGGCTAGGGATGCCACACAGGCTAGGAGTGCCACACAGGCTAGGAGTGCCACACAGGCTAGGAGTGCCACACAGGCTAGGAATGCCACACAGGCTAGGGATGCCACACAGGCTAGGAGTGCCACACAGGCTAGGAATGCCACACAGGCTAGGAATGCCACACAGGCTAGGAATGCCACACAGGCTAGGAATGCCACACAGGCTAGGAGTGCCACACAGGCTTCGGAAAATCAAATAAACTACTTACTAGCTAAACTTCACTTAATCAGAGAGCACTTAATACCGACGTCAAAACAAAATGAAAACGACTCACCGGATTAGGAAGAAAGGAGATCTGTAGGTGGTGCAGATATCTACTCGTTTCTCAACTCGACTGTTGCCGGAGTCAGCTCCTTCTTTGGACAGCGTGTGGCGATGTGACCCGTCTCGCCACAAAAGAAACACGTCACCAGCATCAATACTTTCTCCGAAACACTGTCTTTGCCAGGTTGTGATCCAGTATTTCCTGAAAACTGAGATTGAGAGTTAGCACAAGAATCGCGAGATCTTTTAATAGGCCAGGTTATTCCTGGAAAAGTATTCTGAGCTAGCCAAGTAGCAGCCGAACCCTTAAGGGCTTCACTCATCGCAATAATCAACCTACTGCTAGATACCTAATTGTTTTTCTTGCATGCACAAATCGACGGTATTGCAACAAACTCGAGCATCAATATCTCGAGAGTCGGTATTAAATTCAGGTAAAGCTAGCTTATTGACTTCTAACCTAGGTTCTTTAATCGTGCGAATCAATTTCATCATTTGGAATAACAATTTTCAACGGTTATTTTCACTTGATAAACAAAATAATCAACACTCTGACCTGACTGTTCCTGCGCCGTTCCGTCGTATCCCAGTTCTGATGACGGATGTTCGAGCGGCTGAGACACTACGTGTCGCTGCTGGTCCATCATCTGTTGGTCCTCCATCGCGGGCGTGTACGTGCAGGTGTTTTAAAAATAATACTCGCAAAATAAAGCACTTAATTTACTTGCAAATATCGTAATAAAACTAATCCACAAAACTTAATGATTACAATGATTGACACTGATTAAATGATTTACAATAATTCTTAACCTTAAATTTAGAGCCAATGGATTTGTGTGCGCACCGCGTGACAATCGCATCAAAAGTGATCGCCACCGCCGCCATGACACTCACAACCCCATTCGGTGTTACCCGCCCTAAATAAAAATACCAAAAACATCGACTAAATCATCGCGCGCCGACACATACATAAAATAATAAACGTGCTAACATGCCTGCAAGTTACTCAAAAAAGTATCGATAGCAAGAATTTAAGATTTTAGTGGTAAGACTGAAATTTTCAACTTCAATTTAACAATATAATAATGAGGTTCCATAGATTCTAGCTGACTTTAAAAACTATGCAGGTCCCTAAGGTACCCAAAACAAAAAAGAAAAGTTAGTACTTAACATTCTAGTATTCGCTGTAATCGGCCTTCGAAGTGGATAGGCTTAAAATCCTTTTAAGCTTTAAAATAGGTGGTACAAAAAGCAACGTTATAAAAAAAAATTGATTCATCATATTTCTGAAACTCCACCGGCAGAAAACTCAAAAAAAAATACAAAAAAAATTATAACTCGAAAACTAAAAAAAATCGCGGAACATACATGGGGTATTTTCAGATATCCCTGGACATGAGGAATCCAATTTTTTTTTTTATGACGTGTATTTTTGGTCCACCCTGTATATAGCGTGGCTGCATTAATATAATAAAGGTGCTGTAATTCTGCTTCACGATAGACCATAATTTAAGAATTTATAAATAAAAAAATATTAAAAATAATGCGATACCTAAAGAGAAAAAGAAAATTCTGAACTCAAGTGAAAATTACCCAAAAAATATTAAAAGCCGTCTAGCTTCTAAACTATAAATAATCGCTGAACATACATAAGGGTGTTTCGGGAAACCCTTGAAGAGGTACGTCTAACCAGAGAAACTTAAGAGTGGTTAAGGCCTCACCTCTCATGCCTACAACCTCGTTGTAGGTTCAAATCCAAGCAAGTACCGATGTGACTTTTTCAATTCATATGAATCATTACTGGCATCGGTAAAGGCGATTTCAGACTTATAGTTAATATAAGTCTGAAATCGCCAACCCATCTTGAGCAAGCGTGGTGATCAATGCTCGTGCCTTCTCTTTATGAGAAGAGGTTTTGCCCTGCAGTGGAACAATAATAGGCTGGTACTTATGAAAAGTGTCTGAAATGTCTCATATGCCTGAAACAAAACCATCCCTTTAAACAGGACAGGATAGCCGAGCAGTGATAGTCTAGTAGTGTGACCGTCGAACTGCCAATAATAATTCATACTGGTCTCTAGTTCGAACCCAAGGTCAAAGTCAAAGTTAAAGTCAAATAATTTATTTCAATTAGGCACATAAAACACACTTTTGAACATCAAAAATTACAAAAAAAAATAGAATTGATTCTAGTCGCCCGATCCAAAAGGTAGTTTTCGTATGGAGAATAATGAGCAAGAAACTCCACCGTTACTCTTTTAAAATGGTTTTACAATATTTTGTATACATTAATTATATAATTAAATATGTGAAGATGATGCACCTAGAATAAAATTACTATACCAAAATTGGTAAAAAGGATGAAAAATGAAGCAATGACAGATAAACTTATTAAGGCATGCACCTCTGACTTTTCGGATTCATGTGCGTATTGTATAACTATCACTTGGTTCAAAAACGGTGAAGGAAAACATCGTGAGGAAACCGGCATGCCTGTGCGATATTTCTCGACGGCATGTGAAGCCAAGTCAGAGGCCCATGGGCGGCTTTATAACTCTGACACCAGGAAAAGAAGAAAAGGAACAGGACCACGGCACTTCAACGTTGCTTAGCATGAGAAATAGGTTTGGTTTTACTTATATCCTCTATTTTTATTTATCATTCATTGAATATCAATTAATTTTAGTTTGCTTTAAAAAACTTTTTGCCATTTCGTTTAGCAAATCATTCTACCTAAGTATATCTTTATCACGATATAGGGACAATAATCTTACATTCAAATCTAATATAAAAACAATCGTACCATAATTAATTTGACTAGATAGTGCCACTCTTGTGCGTAATGAAGTGCTTGTTACTTTTATTCGTCGTTATAGCAGGTAAAAACTAATCTAGGTATATCTACTTATATTTTGCTCTGTAAAACCTCTTGGAGCTGAAAGAGTAAACACGGCTCGGTAATAATTATGTAACGTTATTACTAGTCTTTGTTCAGATAATGTAACTACCAACACATATTGTTATTTCTTCTAAGATTCTGATAGATCTCAAAGTTGCAAACTTTATTAGCATGAAGCTCTCTTCTACCCACAATCATAGACACAATATAATTTACAGTATGTCTTTCTTAGATCTAGGTTCCGGAAGAATAGAAAGAGCATACGGAAGTACCGTATGTCCTTCTAAATTTAAATCACTAGCAACTGTCACAACACACGAAACTTCTGTGAACTCGCAAATATCGTAGTAAAATGTGATGTTCCTCTCTCATCCACAGCATGTGCTGCAAGCGTCCTCAGAGACCCTGTTCAGGGTTACAAAAAAGGTGACAGGTACTTCTACTTCCCGGGAGATGGCGACAATACCATGCACCTTGTTGATGCTGAGGAGCCAGCAGATTGGAAATTTATTGAAGAATATACCAGAAATCCGGCAAATAACGCATATTGGCTTTATACCAGGTACATTGGTTAATACAACAATTAACATCGCTAAGAGTTTCCCTATTTTCCTAGTACCGACAAAATTCTGCTAAACATTAGATTTGATTTCAAATAAAAAAATATATTTATAAAACCTGTCTTAAAAATAAAACTTTGTCTTTACTTAAAAATATTGTGAAATATCGACTCCTTATTACAAAAACACATTTTTTAATTTACAGGGCCAATCCCAATTCAGCTCAAGTGTTAGTGCTTGGTAATTCAGGTTCCGTATCAAACTCGAACTTTAGTTTCTCCAAAATCACCGTAATCCTCGCTCATGGGTGGAATGGTAGCGGCGGAAACACCATGAATAGAATGCTCGTAGAAGGTAAGATTTATTACGTTGTAATGTTATTAGTAAAGCGAATCCTCCTGATTCCAGTTACTTTAATAATTAGCTGTCTTAGGACAACCTTCAACCAGCAATGTACATTAATTTAAGAGTTAAAGAGCTGTTACATTTACATCATGCATCAGCAATCTGTTAAAAACGTAGGTTTGATATATTTTTTTATGTTTCAGCTTTTCTCCAGAATGCTGATGTCAACGTTATTGTTCTGGATTGGAGTGCTCTAGCCAACAGGTCTTACACTACGGCGAAAGGCGGTACCGCCGAAGTTGGCCGAGGACTTGGGCAATTTGTGAACTGGCTCGCTGGATTAGGAGTGTCCTACAACAGAGTACACTTAGTAGGTTTCAGTCTTGGTGGTCATCTAGTTGGAAATGCTGGCAGGGAAACGGGATCCAGGGTCCACAGAATCACAGGTAAAGCTTCATAATAAACTCTTGCAATTTTTTAAACAAATATAGAGATTAAAGTGAATTTACTGTAACTATGAATGTTCTGTTCTAGCTTTGGACCCTGCTGGTCCTCTGTGGAATTCAGACGGCAACCGCATAGTACGGACTGATGCTCGATACGTAGAAGTGATTCATACTGAAACTACAGTTCTTGGATACAGCGACCTGTGCGGTGACGCTGACTTTTACCCTAATGGAGGTTCCAACATGCCAGGGTGCTTGATAATCAATTGTTCCCACAGCCGTTCCTACGAGTATATGGCTAGTACCGTGAAGTACAATCATCTTCTGGCCAACGAATGCGAAACCCTCAGGGATGCTACTCGTAACAGATGCACGGGCACCCTCAATCCTATGGGCAATAGCGATATCAACAAGTCAAGGTAAGGGTAGAATGAAATTAATAGTAGATTTTTTTACACCAGCACAATGATGAATCAATTGCCAACAATGAAGACATTCTACAGTTATTGTTTTTTTATTTACAGAGCTGGTATATTCAGAGTCAACACAGCACGGAACTACCCATACTGAGTGGACCAAAGGCATGATGAATTAAATGATCATTGAATATTAATTAATATCGTGTAAAAATTTCGTACCTAAACGTAAGTTTATAACATTATATCCATACGAATACGTGACGTTAATAATTACCTATAAACATTTTGCATTCTTATTATTTGTACCTGTACCTGTACCTGGGCAAATAAGCTCTGCTCTGGTGAAAATAGAGAATGCTCATTTAATAGTACCTATAGGAAAGTTCATACTAGTTCCATTCGCCATGATAGTACAAGTATATACTAATTCCATGCTGCCATGATAATCCGTACTTACTAATTCCATGCTACCATGTCATTCTTCTAAGGTAGCCATCTCGTTCTTAACTTTGAGCGACCCAGCTCTGCTCGGGTGAAAATACGGAGAAAATGAATTTTCCCAGATATGAGACCTAGCTAGATCGATTTTTCGCCCCCGTAAACCACTATATTGCAACTTTCATCGAAATCCTTAGAGCCTTTTTCGAGAACGTGATTACAAATATACAGGCTGGACCAAAAATACACGTCATAAAAAAAAAATACATTCCTCATGTCCAGAGATATCCGAAAATACTCCATGTATGTTGCGCGATTTTTTGTAGTTTTACAGTTATCATTTTTTTTTTTTTTTTTATGAGTTTTCTTCATACTTTATAAATACCTACCTAATAATGGGTTTTTTTTAATTTATATTTTTATATCCACAACCCTCGGAAGCTCCTGGCCTGCATCTCACCTGATAGTAAGTGATGATCAGGCCGAAAGTGGAAGCGAGCTTCACCCGGAATCCTCCACCACAGAGGAACTGGCTGTTGTTAACATTATTGTTATGGCGACAGACTTAGATAAGATGGTGGTAGCTAGCCAGGCGGACTTAGAATAAGCCCTACCACCAACAAAACCGAGCAGAATTTTTTTTTCTCCCACTGGGAATCGAACCCAGGACCTCTGGGTCTGAGACAGGTGGCTTAACCACTAGACCACAGAGGCGGTTAAAATTTGGTGTTATATAAATAAAAAACAATGGAATATCGCTATTCATTTTATGACTAAATGGCAACCCGTATTTTTTCCCAGATTCCTTTTGCATCACATAAACCACCTTAAATACACATTCTGCTCTATGAGGTACTTGCTTAAAAAATAAAAATCCCTTCTTCTAGAACTGACTTTATCAATCCTTCTATCCTTCAGTTGTCCTTATTAGGTATACAATATGATGAAATCTCGCAATCCTTTACTTCTTCATTGTATTTCACACTATTTTTCACTTCTGAATATTTTTTAATTGTATTTCATTTATCTGTAACAAAAGTTATTTTTGAAATCAAAAACTTCGTTTCTTGAAAACTCGAAGTTACTCAGCATATTGGAATTAAGAACAAAAAACTAAAAGAATTAGCAGTTGCATAGAACATCTACTCAACTATATACCACTAGTTGAATAAACCAGTAGTTTTCCACCCTTTTTCCATGTTGAATATTGGTCAAGAAAATACACAATAAAATATTTTCTTACACCAAATGGAGAATATTCATTTAATTTTGTAAAGATAATAATAACTAGCGGAAAATATCTAGGCAATGATCAAGCAGATAAAGGCATGCGACAAACAAAAGAAAAAATGACGTCCGAACTAATTGATTATTTAATCTAAGTCACAGTGGTGAGACCACTGTGATTTAGATAAGTATTAATGATTTTTATCAAGAGCACGTACCCAGTAGTTAGGAACGATAAAGGTATATACAATATCCTAAACACAGATAATAAAGTACCAAAATTCTCACTAATTCTAAGAAATACTTTAGGGAAAAATTTCGCTGTTGTCAATTTTTTTCCATTCTATGCACTTGCATATTTTTGGGTTATCGATCATAATCATAATGCAAAAAGACATAGTAATAATTTCCAAAAAATCTTGAAATAGTTCTGAAAACCCATCCTAAGCTTAACATGGGCAAGTTAAAGAAATAGAAGTAAGGTCAATTTTACCTTGTCCTTCTCCAGCCACTTTCGTATGAAAGGAGCAAACAAGCGATGATCGTGGTGCACTTTAGAGGTTCGTCTCAAGTTGACGATGCAGGCGATGACGACGGTCACCATACATCCGAACGCAGTGAACCACATGAATGAGATCCGGTATAAGTATGGCACTTTACTAAAACAACAGGGTAGATTTTCATTGGTGTCTCAAATCACAACAAAATAAAAACTCGCAACTAAAAAAGAAACAATTTTAACAAAGATTTAAACATTATTATGCATAAAACTATAACATATGAAGAAAAAAAAAACAACGGGTTACACTCCGGGAGTGCCGGCAGAAGTGAAAACTTGAACATTAACGTTGTGCATTTTTGATTATTTTGGAATGGTTAGGGAATAATTTCGCACGAATTGCTTTAGTTATAAAAGTACTATCATTTATGTGGTTAAATACAATATTCATTAGTAGTAGTAGTAGTATATTTATTTATTTTCAAAATATAATCTAACAAAATAAACAATTTATTTAAACACTTTCATGAAGTATGTTTTGACTGCTTTTTATTTAAGTACCTACCCATCAATATTGGTAAAATTTCTTACCTCGCAATCTTTACGTAATGTCAAAGACTATTTATTTTGATATTTACTTACTCGGTTGCTAGGCAACGGATCTTACGGCACAATATGACGCGAGTATAACATTTTTTACCCATCCCAAAAAAAGTGCATAATGCCGCTAAAGAAGTTCTCACTTCAAAACTAATGTAAAAGTAATAGGCTCTACAAAACTATTCCAGTTATCTAAGAATCTTGATCAAATTCGATTATTTTTTTTCATATATCTAAACCTGCATAGGCACTTATGAAACGACAGAAGCTAGATGCACGGTTCCAATTGGTCGTTTGAGTCGTTTCCTATTGTTAGAATTTAGTTATTATTATGTATGATATCTAGGTTATTGATTTTACAAGTGTAGATCTATTAATTATTGTTGTGTTGGTATGATGACAGTAATTTTTACGTTGGATATGACTGTAATCTTATACTACTAGATGGCGTTACTTGAGGTGTGTTTAATAACCGTTTTAGCTAAACATTGATTTTATATTAAAGTTATGCATCAATTAATTATTGTATGCTATGTAATATTTTAAAGAATTGTAGAATTATTTTCGACGATATTTAAGATATACCCTCTGCCACTGAGGTGGTAGTCTGTCAGACACCGTCAATCATAAAATTCGTTGCCATTTCGCAATGTCGCGTGATGTAGCTCTGTCACGCTCGGTACCTTCCTGTATTAGTCCGCGGCATCGGGCAGTGTGGCCTGAGCGGTCGTGCGATCTACACCTTTGGTGCTACGAGCATTTGGTGTCCCTCAGACGTAAGTACAGCAATAAGATCTGATTCTGATAGACGTTACCTCATAAAGATCGACTGTAGTTCCATAGTGTCCAATATTCGTAACCTCAGTAAAAATATGTAAACTGCCATAGTGTCTCTGCTACGTAACCTCAGTTTTTTTTTTTCTTGTAGTTTTAGCGACCAACCAACCTACTATGATTGTTGATTACAACCACACCAAGGCCGGAGTCGATTAAATCGACAAGAAATGTTCGATCTATTCAAGCATTCGAAAGACACGTCGTTGGCCAATGGCCATATTTTACAGGAAGTTGGATCTAGCTGGTGGGAATGCCTTTGTCTTGTACCAAGGTTGTCCTGGTGCCAAATTGCGGAGAGGAGACTTCTTACTATCCTTAGCAAGAGAGTTAGTACTTCCCAGCTTGAAAGAGCGCGTCTATAATGACAGACTGCCAAGAGAGCTTCGATTGACAATCAGAAGGATTTTAGGTAAGGATTTGCCTCCTCCTCCTCAACCTCATCCACAACCTGGACCATCAGCAAAAAGAATATGTAGCATATGCCCCAGAAGATTGAAAAGGCAGACAAAATTCAGCTGCTGTGCTTGCAAAATAGCTATTTTCTTGCAATGCTCGGTTTAAATTTGTGAAGACTGCAAGTTCTAGATGATAAAATTAGGGTTGACTTTGAGACTGATTTGTGCCTAAACCTATCATAGGATATTGTTGTTTTTTTTTTCATAGCTTTTAATTGTAATGTTAAAAACAATTATGTTTGCTCAAAGATAGAATAACCATTAAGTTTTTTTTTTTATAATGTTTTGTACTTGTATGTCACTAAATGTGTAAAATGTTGATCTCATTAAAAGTGATTCGTATTAGTCAATGCATTGTTTTATTAATATTGTTATTTATTTATTTTGAAAGTTTAGGAACCACTACAACATATAAAATATGCATTTATATAATAAATCGTCAAAATATAGGCAAATAAGGCTAATAAAGCTGACGTCTGATAGACAACACCTCAGTCAAATGTTAACAATAAAGTCACCTCAGTTGCAGAGGGTTATAATACCGTTTTACCAAACGAGGTGGCGCGCTACATCCGGCCCCCACTCTTGTTGGCTGCCGGCGTAGCGCGTTAGCTCTTTGAGTCAGTCTGTTGTTAACCGTGTTACTAGTAAGTTGATTAAAAGTGTTAAGTAAGTGTGACTAAAAGTGAGTTTTATTTAAGTAGCCCCACACTATGGAGAAGAGCCGGCAAGACGTCCACGGTTACTCTTTTAAAAATAATTGGCTTTTACAATATTTCCAAATAACAGTGTTATTAGGTTGGAATATTTCAAATAACAGGTTGTTAGTGATCCTAGCATTTCTATTTAATCCTAACACTGGAACTGGAGTAAAAATGTACAGTAGCAACGAATCTAATGTATTCAAACATAACTGGCTTAAAACACATTACATACAACAACAACAATATTATAACATTACATTATTTGGCATTACTTAACTTTATAGAAAGAGAAAGTACAAAGTACAAACCTGTCGGGGTCAACCACATTAGGATCAAGTGGGTCGAACTTATAAGTACAGTTTTGCGTGAACCTCTGTTTCTCATTGGTCGGCATCAGGCCTCTCGCCTGAGCTAGTTGTGACTGTGCAGCGATCCACCACGCTGATGATAATCCTACTATGCCTCCACTTAATGCACTCTAAAATTACAGAATCTTTATAATTAGGAACAAATGTAAATATTTCGGAAAGAAGGAGAAACACAAAGAATTAAAAAAAAAATTCTAGGTATGTAGGTGCAAGCGAAATTTTATTTTCACACAAAATAAACTGTAATAAGTACAACTCACTTTAGTCTTAGTTTAGGTTTATTCACGCTTCTGTTTCGGTTTTCATGCTTTCGTGCACTATAATGCCCGTTTTCACGTTCACTAAGTGACACTTCAATAAATCCCAAAATAAAAGTGCACTGTTGGAATTTCAACGCTAGGCTCAGCGCTGACAGTTGAAAATCCAACAGTGCACTTTTATTTAGGGATTCATTTAAGTGTCACTTAGTGAACGTGAAAACGGGCATGCCAATATCAACTCAAGCAAAAGCGAAAGATTTAATGAGAGAACGTTTTAACATAACCACGGAAATCAAATCAGGCGAAAGGTAGAGATAAGTGTGTAGGTAATATGTGAAAACTACTAACCGTAGAATCTATGAAAGGCAAGAAGATTCCCATGAGGAACACTCCAGCCAGAGGTCCCATCGACGCTGAAGACAGACTCATTGTCAGCTGTAGAACTGATCCCAGCATTTCTACCACATACACTAAACCTGGAAGTAATTAATTCATACTTCATAAGTGTGATATCGAATAAGAAACAGGCTTCGAAGAATATTAATTGAATGTCTCGAAGAAACATCAATTCGTTTTATGTTCAAATCAAGTTATTTCAAAAGCTTTTTACAAAATAATAATAAAAGCTATTACGCGATAGACTTCTATCAGGTATTATATTGTTTTCCATAATATTATTTGTCCTATTATTGTTTTCCATAATCGTCCCCACTCATAATATTTACTTGCACTATAATCATTTATACTAATAACGCTTACCATATCAACTTATTTGACATAACTTTTATTTGCCATAATGTTAGTTTCCATAATAACATGTGTCATAGTCATTAGATTCTATAATAACACATTACATAATCGACACTTGACATAAGCAACATTTAACATTATTTAGAAACGTTACAGACAGATGTCCTCAGTATTGTATTATCTGATATGTATTATTCCGAATGTTCATTTAAATACATAAATACGTACATTTGCAAAATAGGATAGGTTAGGTTAGGTTTTCTTGTCCAGACAATAAACAGTTTGTCAAATTCGAAACGGGTAGGTTAGGTTAGGTTAGAACTGTGACCAAACGCGCGAAGGCGAGCGAGCGTAGCGAGCGTGCCGCGGCAGCGGCCGCCGAGTGCTAGATTTCCTCTTTTGCAAAGCAAGCATGCATGGCAGATTAGGGTAATTTTTAGGTTTTCTTGTTCAGACAACAAACAGTTTGTAAATTCGAAACGGGTAGGTTAGGTTAGGTTAGAACTGTGACCAAACAACGCGCGAAGGCGAGCGAGCGTAGCGAGCGTGCCGTGGCAGCGGCCGCCGAGTGCTAGATTTCCTCTTTTGCAAAGCAAGCATGCATGGCAGATTAGGGTAATTTTTAGGTTTTCTTGTTCAGACAATAAACAGTTTTTCAAATTCGAAACGGGTAGGTTAGGTTAGAACTGTGACCAAACAACGCGCGAAGGCGAGCGAGCGTAGCGAGCGTGCCGCGGCAGCGGCCGCCGAATGCTAGATTTCCTCTTTTGCAAAGCAAGCATGGTACATACTGAACTAGCATTGTTGTGCTAGTATGGGCAAATGAATATTAATAAATGTTATGGAAAACGACATTATTGAAAATAAAAAATATAGCTAATGAATATATGGATTAAAATTATTATGACACTTGATCGATTATGACCAATGAAATTAGTGAAAATGATTTTATGTCATTTCACGATTATGGCAACTGAAGCGTTATTTCTAATGAAATTATGGCAAATAAAAGTATGGCATATAAAATTATGGCATTTTAAATTATGGCAAACATTAGTAAACCCTTCTATCACATACGTAGAACTGTATAAATAAAAAAAATTATAATATTGTATGTTGATTTTAGGCTGTTGTCAGCAAAAAGAATAAACGAATATATTATGTACGTATGTATATAAAATACAAATTCGTACCAACACAAATGACTCCAAGAACAACCACCACTGATCGAATCATAATTTGCGTTTGCTTGTGAGTCAACTCTTTGAAGAACGGCTTCCAGAAGTCTTCCAACACAACTGCAGCCATTGAATTTAGACCCGTGGAGAGAGAACTGAAAAAGTTTACAGTTTTACTTATGCGAAAAAGCATAGGTTTTCATCATAATTATATTAGTCAGTTTGGAATGTTACGCACTAACACATACCCAAGCGAAATAAAATCTTAGTAAAAATTAAGCAAATGCGTACCTACATAGCATAGGATCTAATAATTACCACAAACTAATGCGTCTAGTAAGATACGCATTATTGGTATACTCTTAAACTATTCAACGAACAATATTTGTACGAGTATATATAACTAGCAAAGACCGGGCTCAATTGTATTTCCATCCAGGGACCCACTCAAATATACTCTCAAAATTTCATCTAAATTGGTCCAGCCGCTTAGGAGGAGTTAGGTGACAAACACACATTCAGAAGAATTATATATATAAAGATATATACATATTTGTAATCACGTTCTCGAAAACGGCTCTAACGATTTCGATGAAACTTGCAATATAGGGGTTTACGGGGGCGAAAAATCGATCTAGCTAGGTCTCATATCTGGGAAAATTCGTTTTCTCTATTTTAACAGCCTTGGGAATGTGATACAACGTTGGTGTACCTGGACGACATGTTTATCTTTTTCACCCGTCGACCAGGTACTTAAAAATGAAGTAACAAACTTGCTAACAGAACTTACCTAAGAGAAGCACTGAACACTCCGGCCACAAATATCCCCGGCATGCCAGGCCAGTCTCCTAACACATCCATAACGAGTAGAGGCAGTAGCTGGTCCTTAGCTAAAGCGAGCCGGGAATCCAATGGGTCACAATCGTGGTATTTAGCGTAGGCTAACAATCCACTGTACCCGCATATTAGGACTATGAATACGACCCCGCCTAGAAAACCCCAGATGGCCCTGAAAATGAACTAAATGTTTTAAATGGGACTTTTTCTTCTAGATTAAACACCTAGCTAATAAATAGGATTAATCCTACTATAAAATAAAATAAATATTATAAGCGCGAAAGTTTGTGAGGATGGATGAATGGATGTTTGTTACTCTTGCACGCAAAAACTACCGAACGGATTTGGATGAAATTTGGCACACATATAGTTTATAACTTGGACCACATAGGATACTTTTCATCTCGATGACTTATGCGGGTGAAACCGCGGGGCACTGTTGGTTATCGTAGCACGTAAGCAAGAAACTACATGCTACAAATTGCTAGTGAAAAATGAAAGGAAATTCGAGTTTTCCAAGAAAACTTCAGATGGCCCAGAAAATGTAAATTACTTTAATGTCAATAAATTGATCTGGTGTACTGGTGTTAGAATTATTAAAATATCAGGTATCTTAGTAATAGGTAAATCGAACTAGAGTCAGTTAAATAAAATTATATAAGTCGACCTCTTTTGTTAAAGCTATGGAAAAATGGAAGAAAACAGTTACAGTTTTCATAGTGAAAGAAAAAACATCACTTTTTTTTTATTTAAACTAACCTTTTTGAGGATTTCAGCTCGGACAATGCCAGGAACCTTTGCATCATAGATTGATTCACAGCTACGTTGCCAATCCAGTAGAATGTAGAGCCAATAGATACAGACCAAATCGTATGTCGCACGGTTAGATCTGGGCTCACACTGAAATTAGCATAATGTACGTTTGTTGAACAAACAGTAGACTGATATACAGGGTGAAATTGAATTCATGGGCATCCTCTAGGTAGGGGCATTGTACTCATGAAACACGTACACGTACAACACGAAAAAAAAACAACGGGTTGCACTCCGGGAGTGCCGGCAGAAGTGAAAACTTAAACATTAACGTTGCGCATTTTTTAATATTTTGGAATGGTTAGGGAATAATTTCACACGAATTGGTTTATTTATCAGTATAAAAGAACTATAATTTATGTGGTTAAATACAATATTCATTAGTAGTAGTAGTATATTTAATTATTTTCAAAATATACATAACAACATCATACATAACATAATCAGCCTATTAATGTTCCCACTGCTGGGACAAAGGCCTCCTCTCCATGAGAGGGAGTGGGCCGTAATTCACCACGCGGGCCTAGTGCGGGTAGGTAGATGTCATATGTCTTCGAATTTTTGATTTTAAGACATGCCGGTTTCCTCACGTTTTGAGAACAATGGTGATGAAATTATTTACACAAAGTAAAGCGCCTGCTGTCGCCCCCACGACCTACAACTCGTAAGTCGGGGCCAATACCACTGGGCCACCACTGCTCTTTCAAAATATAATCTGACAAAAATAAACAATTTGTTTAAACACTTTTCTTATCCTTTTTTTACCCATCAATATGGGTAAAATTTCTTGCATCGCAATCTTTACGTAATGTCAAAGAGTATTTATTTTGATATTTACTTTGTCGGTTGCTAGGCAACGGATCTTACGATCACGTCCTGACGCGAGATTAACATTTTTTAAACAAGTTTTCACTTTAAAAATCTGCTGTTCCCTACATTTAAGTTCGCATAGCTCGTTAACATGTAGGCAACAGCAGGATTTTTCGTGATTTCAGGGTCGGTCGGTTTGTTCAGTGGAAGTTGTTCATAATGATGAGTACCATGACCCCTTAAGAAGATGCCTATGAATCCAAAATAATGTTGATGATAATAATGTTAATGACAGAATCCAAAATAATGTTCTCGACAAAGCAACTACAAAATTAAATACTTTTCGTTTGAGTAAAAGTCAGGATCTTTGATTATTTTCTTCAAGGTAAATTGGTAATAGGTATTAGCAGTAATATACTTGGGTGTCGGTAAATTAACACAAAAAAGTAATTCTTGCACATATCGGCCTCATTCCCTGATAGTGTATTTAAATTCCTAGAAGAATCACTTATTGGTATTAGGTAGGAAAAATAACTACGGTGGTATTTCCAGTCGTCCTGTATTCCAATTTTCTCGGAACACCTCTTTGAAACCGCCAGCGATGATTGTGCCTTTAACAACCACAATGATCATAGCTCCTATCATCACTATAGTTTGAATTACATCGGTCCATACTACGGCTTTCAGGCCACCCTGAAAAGAAGAAAATGGACTATTTCAGTTTCCGGATAAAAGTTAGGTAGGTATGCAGTTTTCATGCAAGTCGATTCTGTACCAAAAATCTCACCGTGAAAACTTAAGCGAAGTGAACGTGGAGTGAGCTGTCAATGTCATCTCACTGGTGCTAGGGATGACCAAGCATTACATTTACAATCATAATCGAGATTTTAATAACATTTTTTTATGCTAATTCAATTGATCATTTTATATTATTTCAAAGCTAGTATTTAAGTGTCTAAACATTACTATTTAGGGGGTTTTAAATAAAATACTAGCAAAACAGATATTCATTCAGAAACTCAATTTTGTTTTATTCTATTTTGTTCCTAGACTAGTCCATAATATAAATAGTCTGAGGCCCAGGTGCCTACAATAAATAAAATAAAACATAGGTACAGTAGGTACCTAGTACGCGTGATAACGCGATTCACTCACTTCACTTACTCTGATATCTTCAGCGCGCATGCGCGGCGTGAGAAAGTTCACGTCATGCGTACTCCGGTACGCGTGATAAAGATCACGCAATTCACTCACTTCACTTACTCTGATATCTTCAGCGCGCATGCGCGGCGTGAGAAAGTTCACGTCATGCGTACTCCGGTACGCGTGATAAAGATCACGCAATTCACTCACTTCACTTGCTCTGATATTTTCAGCGCGCATGCATGGCGTGAGAAAGTTCACGTCACGCGTACTCCGGTACGCGTGATAAAGATCACGCGATTCACTCACTTCACTTGCTCTGATATCTTCAACGCGCATGCGCGGCGTGAGAAAGTTCACGTCAAAGTGCCCAAAAGGCAACAGTCGACCAACCGCTTGGCGATGTCCTGAACTACTCGATAAGCATTCGGAGTACCCCACGTCCCTAATGTTTCAACCCCAAACGGCTCAAACATATAGCCACCAATAAGGTGGTGGTATTATATTTGCGCCGTGAGGCTTTCTGCACCTGCAGCAGCCGCCCCAGCACAGCCCGCCGTGCTGAGAAGATGGGATGGCGCGAGGGTGTCGACACAGGTTGGTAATTTGTAATGTTGTTGTAATGCTTGGTCATCCCTAGCACCAGTGAGAAGACATTGACAGCTCACTCCACCATCACTTCACCTAAGTTTTCACGGTGAGATTTTTACAGAATAGCACTCAGTTGTTTTTTTATAAAGACTTTCTGGCCACTGTGAACTAGGCCATTCGTGTAATAAAACTCAATTAGGTACTTACCAAAGATGTATAGAATATGCAAACAATGCATACTATCGAGGTAGTGATATGAATATTGACCCCAGTCACTGCAAAATAAAGTTCAATAAATTGAAAAGTGCTGCAGGTAGAGTAGCTACTTGTTAGTTTTATAATAAGGCTGCGGGCACGAAACCAGCGCCAAGGAGCAGTGGCCGAGCGGGCAGTGACGATGGAACAATATTGTACCGTCGCGTCGCCAACGCTCAGCCATCGCACCTCGCCGCTAGTTTCGTGCCCGTGCGTAGCCGCGTCCTTACCAAAAGCGATCGTTGTGTTCATATGTGTTTTTGTTCGGTGAACCTAAACGCGTGATCGAGCCGACAGAGGGCGCCTTCCGGTTTTCCGAACAAAAAGTGACATGAACGCAACGATAGCGTATTCACGCGACGTTCGCTTTTGGTAAGGACGAGGGGTAACAGTGTGGTGTGGCCATAATAGTGTGGCAGTATTTTTCTAAAACATCATTTAAAACAAAATGTGTCACATTTAACCCCGGGTACAATACGGCTATATAACTTGGCAGTTCTGAACATAGGCACTACGAACTTTCGCGCATGTTCTCTCACTCACACTCGCCTCATGTCACCTTTTAGTTCCTAAAAATGTTCTGTTCTGCGCGTAATTTGGAACTGCCAAGTTATATCGGCCGTATTGCACTTAGGTAGGTACTTGTCATTGTGTAGCGACCCACTGGCATTTAAATTACCTTGATTAAACGCTAAAGCTGGTACGTAAATTACAATCGGCAGCCACGCCATCTGAAAAGTAATTTTATTATTGAAATAATTAACTAACATTTAATTCAATTTAATAAGATTGTAGTACAATATTTATGTTTTTATATCTACGTACCAAATAAACGCTGAAAAGCACAGATCCGAACAGTCTCATACGTTTATCATAACGAAGTTCTAAGTACTGAAAAAAAACAGGAAATTAAATACCTCCATTACGCATTAAGATTAAATAATAAATCAAAGAACCAAAGAGTCAAAACTCTTAGCAATCCGTTATAATAAAACTTACCAACACACGCTATATTCAGAATTTCAAACGCATCCACTCAATTTAACAAGTAATTTTTTTTCATATAGTCAATTAATTCTTTAACTAAAATTTGCTTCAAACAAACGAAAAACTTTTTCATTTTGGCGCCCATTCGGCCTATTTGATTTTGGAACTGTCAAATACAAATTTTTTTTTTTTTAATGACTGCTAAATACTCATACTGCCATTATTACAATGTATGGAGAAAATAGATTTTGTTACAGATACCTAGCCAATTGTTTTTTTTCTCAGAAGTAGGAAAACTTCTTACCTCATAAGCCGAAGTGAGTTGTAATTCATGGAGTACTGGTAAAAACGTAAATGCGACTATTATTGACATTAAAAGAGTGCCGATCAAAGTGAACACATATGCTGTCCCATAAATGTATAACTCTGTTGGAATGCCTAAAAGTGATATTCCTGAAATAAAACTGAAAAATAATTGAATAGATTAGATCTAATAAAACATAAATCGACGAATGAAAATGAATATCAGGATTACCCAACCTGGGTTATTATTTTGCCAAAATCATAATAAGTAGGTACCTATTTTATTTCGAATAGAATAACGTACCTAACTACATTCTGAGGTGAACATAATCACACCTAAGTGCATATTTTTAAATATGCAAAGAACACTATAATTATAATCACCGTTAACATAATATTTACCTTGCTACTAATGAGAAGCAGACAGGCAGTAACTTCATATTTCGGCCACCCATCAAATAGTCTTGAGTAGAACTCTGTTTCTTCACAAATCCGAAATAAACTCCGATGCCACCACATATTGTTAACATAAAAATAAACAATACATAATCAAACCACGTAAAATGTTGCAGAGATTGTCGGACTGCAGAAACGTGTAACTTTTCTTCAGACATATTGTATTTATCAGGTTTTTTTAGTTTCGTTTTATTTTAAATTTATTTAATCATATCAAATACATAACTTTATTCACAGTCAGCTAGAGCACATCTCAGTGTCAAAGTGTGAATGAATGCTAAAGCAATTTTACAATTGCCGCCCGCGATTTTCCTCGATGGTCAGGGTCTATTTTTGTGCCAATTGACCATTTCCTGTGTTTGTCTAAAATAGACTTTGTATCTTCAAAGGATACTGGTAGGTCTTGGCTCAGACGATATACATCACTGTTGTTCGTTGCTATACAATGTAAGTTTATTTTATGTGATACGGGCACAAAAGGAAATAAAGGCGTCTGAACATTGAGATCAATGTAAACTAGAGAAGACACCGTGAACAAAAAATGTGTCCCTCGGAAGTTAAGTTTGACAACTGCGGTGCATGTGTGGTGCAAGGAGATTCTCATAGATATCCGTATCCGCAGATGAGACACAGTCTGCTTCTTCTGCCTACTTGATAACTAATTTACCACAGCGCTAGATTTGCTGCGGAAGTGTATTTATTCTCGGCAAAAAGGTCTTGACTGCGGCGCGATCGCCGCAGTTGAACGAGACAAAGTAGGAATTTACGGTGTCTTCTCTAGTACGTTAGTACTTATATCTCGATGCGTCTGAATATTTTCGAAGGCTCTGATAACATTTATAATATTTAACTCTTCTATCAAACAAATAAGGTTTTATTATGAAGAACCTAAAAACGTACATGCCGTTTTGGGTGAAAAAATAAAACGAAACCATTTAATGAAGAAGAAAAATAAATAAAAAATAAAATGTAATGGCATCATTTTATTATTTTTGCCTAAAATGGCCAGTAACTACCTGAAGATTGTCCTGCATCGCGCTAAAGAGGTTGCATGTAATACTAAATTAAAAAAGTTTGTAGGTGTTCAAAGTTTGAGTCATTATACGATTATACCTACGTGGTTCAGAAAAGTTTGGTATGTAATAATTTTTCTTTAACTATAATCAGGAAATGATTTTAAGTTATAATACATTCTGAATTAGAATAAATGCATATTATACTCAAGTAAGCTACGAATTATTCGTAGAAAGTGAGTAAGTAAAGGAACTACAAAGTATTTTTTGCTTAAACGATTTATTACACAAATATAAAATCAATAAGGTTTTAACTAAGTATGTATAAGATTAGCTAATTTCTTCGGTTTCGGTGATTGGTTTCATATTTATTGAGGTAGAGTTGATGTGGCAGGCTTCCTGTAAGAAAGTAGCTATGGATAAGATTGAATTGATATATCGTACACGGATCTGGAAAAATTGGTTGAGAAGACTAATTGTTGACGATTATGACCTGTGATTGTGTATCATTTTCGACTTCTTTGTAACTCATTCTTAAACATACTTTAAAGTGTCCTCTACGAGTGGCGACAGAGTGAGACATAATAATTACGTGTCCAGCGCACCCTGAGCAGTGAGCACTGAGCAAAAGAATACCGTCAAACTAAAATTCCTTTACCAACCTTATTCTGTCCATAAGCACTAATATACGGCTCGTCGGTAGGGTGCGGAGGTTCCTTGTAGAACCTCCTCAGCTGCGGCGCGAGCAGGCGCGGCGCGGGGGAGAGGTGCGGGATTCCCCTCGAGCGGTTGATGCGCGACACGATGGCGCCCACGCATATGCTGACCATCATGCCGGCGAGGGTGTACCACATGTAGGACACTCGGAGGACTGGGTTTACTGCCTCACTAGGGAGATAAAAATGTGTCAATAGTGCAGATAGAGTAAGGAGCTTGTGGTTAACTCCTCCATACCTCGGAAAGCACGTTAAGCCGTTGATCCCGGCTGTCATTCATGGATCTTTCACAGCCGTTACGGGTCGTCAGAAGCCGAAAGTCTGAGAATCAGTCTTACCAAGGGACCGGGTATTGTATTACCCAGTCGCTCCATGTAAAATACTGATATTCAACTGCGTCCAGGCTGGAAGCTGACCCCAACATAGTTAGGAAAAGGCAATGCAGATTGAATAGTGCAGATCAGATAGAGTTCGTTCTCACGGTAGGAGTCTGTTTTTTAATCTTATATTTTGAATTGTTTTTTTTTTTTACATTGTTCTCACATAATAGAAGCAACAACAATAATGTACCCAGGATTTGTAATATCTTGATTTAAAAGAGTGTCCTTGGATTTTCTTGCCCGTTCCTCTCAAGATCTACGTTTTGGAATGAGCTACTAGCTTCAACTTTCTGACTAACTGACCGACTCTTTGGCAATTCAAAATTGCATGTAAATGGTTTAATTGAAATAAATGCTTTGAGTTTGAATTTGAAAGCATGTGTTTCTAGAAATATACGGCTACTGAAAAGCCTCTCCAACTAATATTTATAGATTTTCTACTGGAGGAACTTGTGGAAAAAGTAGACCTTGAACTTTCGCACCACAAAAGTTGTGCTGCCCTTTAAAAGGTGTAGTTTATGTGTAGGTATTAAACAAGCAAGGATCTGGCAGTCATATTTACTCCTTCACTAATTTTAACGCCTGCAACCAAAGTTCAGTACCTATCATATCTATATTCTAACATGAGTAGTGCAGGCGCGCTATACGACAACAAACATTAAATACAGACCAAACCAAAACAATACAATACAGGCATCACCAAATTATCCATGCTCATACTACGGTCTAATTTCTAGCAAGACTTTTATTCGATCAACGATATCCATCAAGCCTATACAGCTTTCACAAAAAAAAAGATTTTTCAACTGATATTCTAAGTAACGAAGACGACTGCGGTCGTTGTCCCAAAAAACAATTTAATATTGTTTGTTGTTTTACCATGTTTAGATATTGATACCCATCACGACTATGGAGTTTTGTTAGCTAATTAAATTAGACCCTGTATAGGTACGTAACTTTAGTAAGCATTGACTTACACTGAACTCAACACTGACTCTTCAATAACATTTTCAACTGTAGTGAAGTTGTAGGTGCATCCTTCAGTAGATAGTGATTTGTGCGAGTGCACTATTTGTCCTCCGGCTATGGCGAGCTGGGCCGTCAGACACCACCACGACATTATAGCCAGCCCGCTCACACCGCCAATTAAAGCACCCTGGTAAATAATACAGAAAAGACTGGATATAGCAAAGTTTTTGGATAAGAAATTAAAAGCCGTCTTAAGTGAGGACAGTTGCAGAGAACCTCCTCAAGTGAGGACAGTTGCAGAGAACCTCCTCAAGTGAGGACAGTTGCACGCCAGTAGGTACATTCGGGACATTACACTTCTCTACAAAACTTAGCTTGCTGACCGACTGATTGTTTCTACCACGGCATGATTTATTCTTTCTTACCAATATCATTTTAGTTTGATATAAGGCAGACGTCATATAAAACTCAAACCATTTACAAGGTCCCATTAGAAATAGATGGACAAATTTTAAGCAAAAAAAAAACTGATTAAAGTGATTTTATTTTGACCTAAAATAATAAATGGCATTGGGTAACCAACATTTTTAGTGTATTTTCGTTAGCAGTTTTTTTTTTCTTGTAAATATCTAATGCGTTCTTCTTATTATTTTTTTTTAACATTGTCCTTCTTTTGGTGGTCTGAATGATTTCTAAAAGTTGGTCCATCTATTTTAATAGGACCTTATATTTTGCATTATTCTAATCTTATATAGCGTTATTTTTTTCTATTTAGAGCTGTCTTATAATATAAGATAATATCCATGATTTTTTATTGAAACTCACTGTAGCGTCTACCCACGGCATAAGGATCCCCATAGTAAAGACTCCGAGCTGTGGGCCCATAGTCATAGATTCCAGTGTCATAGTTAGCTGCAAGATTGTTCCCATCTTCTCTACTATAAATACTAACCCTGAAATTGAAGAAACTTAAATGAATAAAAACGTAACTGTCATCAAACTTGTCGATTTCGTTGATGTCTTTGACCGACATAATTAGTTAATTAGCAAATTCAATATTTTAATGGTATAGTGTTATTTTTAACTAAGAGTGACTAGGTACATAATGAGGGGCTCGTCTTAAATAATAACAGCCGCACGAGTCGATTGAAGGTTAAACTACGCTCGTCGCTGTCGGTTCGTGGATGGGTGACCATTCATTACATAATGGGGAGCCGTCCGTGCATCGGAAAGCATATTAAGTCGACATTCGTCACGGGTAGTCAGAAGCCCAAAGGTGTTACTGACAGTAACTGGGTTGTGGAGATCAGATAGGCCGCCGCTCCGTGTACAATACTGGTAATCAGCTGCATCTGGTTAGACTGGAAGCAAACCCCAACATAGTTGGGAAAACTCTAGGCACATAGATTGATTTTTTGAGTGAATATTACCATAAATTCCAATTAATTTTATTCCATCAAATTTTATCGATATTTAAGCAATTATGAAATCTTATACTTAACTAATATTTTTATATCTAATATATAAAATTCTTGTGTCACGGTGTTTGTTGCCAAACTCCTCCGAAACGGCTTGACCGATTTTTATTAAATTTTTTGTGTATATTAGGTAGGTATGAGAATAGGATGTAAACTATTTTTCGTACCCCTAAGTGATAAGGGTGGTCCACCCCAAGTGTTTTTTTTTCTTTTTTTGGACAATTTTTTTTATTGTAATTTTTTTATGATTTGCCATTAAAAAATACATACAACCCTAAATTTTCACCCTTCTACCACCAACCCCTATTTTTTAATAGCAATATTAGTACTTTAATAATTTTCTACTCTTGGCAGTCGATAATTGATCAGTTACCACTCGATCAGTTATTCCCGTCAGGCGTCTACCAGTGTCACTTCTCGTCCCGTAAACAGCACACAGTAAGGATGAGAACGAAGCCGGTCTCCTGTCGTTCTCTCACAATAAGTTTTCTCTCTCTCACTCACTAAAGTTTAGGGCCTAAAATGAATCCCTATTTGAACGCGTGAACGGCTGGACCGATTTCACTAATTATTTTTTCGTTATTGTAAGGAGAAGGATCTTAGGATAGGTAGGTATGTAGGGTAGGTAGGTAGGTAGGTATGTAGGGTAGGTAGGTAAGGTAGGTAGGTAGGGTAGGTAGGTAAGGTAGGTTAGTAGGGCATGGTAGGTAGATAAGAAGATAGGGGAAGGTAGGTAGGTATGTAGGTCGGGCAGTGTAGGGTAGATAGGTAGGTAGGGTTGGTAGAGGTAGGTCGGGCAGTGTAGGGTAGGTAGGTAGGGCAGAGTAGGTAGGTGCGCCGTAGATAAGTACTTACTGCTACCCGTGCGAAGCCGGGGTGGGCAGCTAGTCTAATATATAAAATTCTCGTGTCACGGTGTTTGTTGCCAAACTCCTCCGAAATGGCTTGACCGATTTTTATGAAATTTTTTGTGTATATTAGGTAGGTATGAGAATAGGATGTAAACTATTTTTCATACCCCTAAGTGATAGGGGTGGTCCACCCCAAGTGTTTTTTTTTATTTTTTTGGACAATTTTTTTTTATTGTAATTTTTTTGTGATTTGGCATTAAAAAATACATACAACCCTAAATTTTCACCCTTCTACCATCAACCCCTATTTTTTAATAGCGATATTAGTACTTTAATAAGTTTCTACTCTTGGCGGTCGATAATTGATCAGTTACCACTCGATCAGTTATTCCCGTTAGGCGTCTACCGGTGTCACTTCTCATCCCGTAAATAGCACAGAGTAAGGATGAGAACGAAGCCGCTCTCCTGTCGTTCTCTCATAATAAGCTTTCTCTCTCTCACTCACTAAAGTTTAGGGCCTAAAATGAATCCCTATTTGAACACGCGTGAACGGCTGGACCGATTTCACTAATTCTTTTTTCGTTATTGTAAGGAGAAGGTTTTTAGGATAGTTAGGTGAAGGTAGGGTGTAAGGTAGGTAGGTAGGGTGTAAGGTAGGTAGGGTAGGGTGTAAGGTAGGTAGGGCAGGGTACGTAGGTAGGGTAGGTAGGTAGGTCGGGCAGTCTAGGGTAGATAGGTAGGTCGGGCAGTGTAGGGTAGGTAGGTAGGGTAGATAGGTAGGTAGGGTAGGTAGGTAGGGTAGGTAGGTAGGTCGGGCAGTGTAGGGCAGATAGGTTGGTAGGGTAGGTAGGTAGGTCGGGCAGTGTAGGGTAGGTAGGTAAGTTGGGCAGTGTAGGGTAGGTATTTCGGGTAGGGTAGGGTAGGTTGGTAGGTCGGGCAGTGTAGGGTAAGTAGTTAGGGCAGGGTAGGTAGGTAGGTAGGTCGGGCAGTGTAGGGTTGGTAGGTGGGGCAGAGTAGGTAGGTGCGCCGTAGATAAGTACTTATACCCGTGCGAAGCCGGGGTGGGCAGCTAGTACGTATATAAAAATATAGTAATGGTATGGATAAATGTATTAACAACCTATGTACGGTCTTCCGTGTTTCTGGCAAATAAATTACTTTGACTTTGCTAAAAATACAGCGGTCACGAAGACCTGCAAAAATCTATTTTTTTTTTAATGCTAATAACAGGATCTTAAATCTTAATTATTTATTTTTATTTGTACACAAGATATAAATATTTTATTCTAATCCCAACCTCGTCCTTCTCATCATCCTTCACAAACAAAAAGTTCTGTGACTTCTTTAAAATAGAGCTCAACGTATTTACCTACACAGAGTGTGCCCAGGAGAATGACGACGCCCCTCATGAGCCAACTAGCCTGCCTTTCTGTTAACGTCTTCTTGAAGAATGGCTTGTAGAAATCTTCTAAAACCACTGCTGACATCGAATTCAGACTTGTTGATAATGAACTGAAAATACGTACATAATATAGTTAAATTTTTTTACGTAGTTTATAATGCTGTTGATACGTGTCTCAAACACAAAAGAATAGGCCAATATTAAAAGTAAATATTCACCTCAGCGCTGCACTAAAAATGCCAGCAATGAAGACTCCTGGCAAGCCAGGGATTTCACCAAGAATGTCCATGACCAGTAGTGGAAGAAGTTGGTCCTTTGCCTTTGCTAACTGGAAATAATATAATTATTAACAAGATGTTATTTAGTAAGAACTATAATAGCGACCCGTGTCTACATCGCACGGTTTGACAAAACAACGAGATATATTATATTAATTATAATTAGGTTTCATATTATTTATCTATATTATTCAAAAATCTCGTAAGTGGTGGTGAAAACCGCCCTGAAGTTCTCATCAAAATCCGTGGCGCAGGTTAGAAGAATAACGCAGTCACACAGACAGACACAAAAACATAAGATGAAGATTGACATAGAAGTTGTACCTAGTTGATATACATAGATGTCTTGAATGACGATATACTTGAAGATTTAATGAGGAAAAGCAACAAGTTGTTTCTTGTCAACAATGTTTTTTTTGACAACCATCATAATGTTGCTGTGCCCGACAGGGTCCATATTGATCCTTTAATTTGTTATACTATCTATTTAATACATGTGGAATGCAATAAAGAATTGAGTATTGACATGGTTACAATGTCGTTTACATCGACGATGTTCAATGTGTCAGTATACTTGAAGATTTCATTTAAAAAAGCAGCAAGTTGTTTCTTATCAACAAGGGTTATTTTGATAACTCTCCAAATATTGCTGTGCCCGACAGGGTCCATATTGATCCTTTACATATGAAATGCAATAAAGAATTTAGTATTGACATGGTTACAACTTCGTTTACATCGACGATGTTCAATATGTAAGTAACTGTCTACTTGACGATGATGAAACATTCTTTCAATCAAAGCTTTCGCACTCCTTGTTACACATGATATATGGTGGCTCGATAGATGCATTTTTAAATTGCAAAATTGGCTCCACACTGTTCTCAATCCCGTACAATGAGGAGTCAATTGCGGGATGTGAGTCATTGGTGTTAGTAGGCTACCAACCCATTCATCATCAATTGTGATGTAGCCTAGGACCTAAATGGATATGTAAATGTAACTAGGTCTTACCTTAGTTTGTAAAGGATCGCAGTCGTAAAATCTTGCGTATATTAACAACCCGCAGTAGAGGCAGAAGCAATAGAGGAAAGAGATACCAATGCAGAATAGGAATACTGCCCTGCGGACAAAGAATTCAATAGTCTTACTTATTATTTGAAACAAGTTCTTGCAGCTACAACATATTTTTAGCTTTTAGTGATTTCTTCTTCAGCAACGATATATTTATCAGCTAGCGTTTGGGAATTTTTTACGAGATCGTATTTTGATCCGTATGAAAATCAAGAATTATCATTCATGTATGTTCATTGTTTCGTTCTTAGTACTTACCATTGAGCGCCCCGCAGTGTTGGCAAAGCAAGGTATCTTTGCACCATGGTCTGGTTGACGGCGTTAGCTTGAAGCCAGTAGATCGTGCCGCCTATCACGAGACTCCATATTGTATGCCGCGTCAGAGGATTTGGATCCCAACTGAGGATTTATTTTTATTTTTTATTTATGTGTTCACGCTACATAACGAGACAGTAGTTATTAGTTTAAAATTGCCCTAAGAAAATATGGGAAGTGCTGACTGCTGCCTCGATAAGAATGATAAGAAATGAAATTACAGTTACAGCTAAAGATCACGAAAAGAGGGCTTGTTCGATCAAGAATGTTGACAAAATTATAACTTTAAGTCAACTTTACCTACATTCCTCACGCTCGTTGCCAATGTCATTTTCCACGAGCTTATTCTCAGCTATAAATATTGCAGTTACGACTGATACGAGTAGGCATGTCAGCAAGGTGCAATTCTTTAAGATAAACGTTTCCTTTAAATCAGAGCAGTCACTGTAGGTGTCTAGTACACAAAGCAATCGCGCTGAATTATGCTAGAGTACAGTAGGTAGAGATATAATTAAGAATGTATGCCCTGTAGTAGGTTCTCTACTTCAATTCTGACATCACCATTACAAACCCTTCGACAATCTTTAAACTTTTACCCATATCTTAATCTTGATCTGCTCTAGAAAGTACTTCGATTTGTATATTGTTGCATTGAATTTACTCTCGATGCATGTACGAAAATAGTAGATTGTTATACAAGGGTGGAAAGGAATCAATTCCCATACGAGGTATTTAGACGCCCGAGCGCAGCGAGGGCGGCTATAGTCCGAGTAGGAATTGATGTCTTTCACCCGTGTTAAACACTCTACTTTTCATTTCGAATATAAGGAAAGTAAAAAATAGTGTTTAATATATTTATTGATATTGAATAACATGAGTAGTACCTATTTAAAATGAACTAACAATTAGTTAGAACAATTTGTAAAAATGTTTAAATATGGAACGCACCGCATCACCGCTGCGGGCCGTCCCGCGTATAAGTTTTTTTTTTTATTCACACTGGCTGTTTATAATATACTCACAAGACCGGAGCCCAGTGCTTCCACTTTTAGGGATTTCTCCCTTTTTTTAGGGAAAAAGGCTAATAATAAGCATGGTTTTATTTTGGCAGGGATTTAGGGATAAATTGAACTTGAGATGGTAGCCCTATTGTTTAATTAGTAGGCAGATCCGAATGTACTACTTTACTCTATGGCACCACCGATTGATGAAAGGGGATTTCCTGAAACTTGTAATGATTGTTATTCGTCTAATTTTAGTTTGCCATGTTATTGTTAATAGTACTATTTCCGTGGCTAAAGACGACATCAGAAATAAGTCGCATTATACCTACAGTTGGTTTGTTTCATCTGTCTCGATTAATAATGAATGTTTTCTAGGTATTTAATGACATAAAAATGAAAAATTCCTTATACCAAGGAATTTTTATATTTTTTAGGGAATTTTAGGGATAATAATAATTCATTAAGAAACTGGGGAAAACCAAAAACGTAAGTGGAAACACTGCCACAGCTTTTATTTTTATTCTATTCGATATTTTTCTTAAAAAGTTTCGTATCCACCGATATTAATCTAACTAGATGACGCCATTGTAAGTATGTACTTCGCGTGTCAAAAAACGGAGTAAAGTTTTTAGAATTTAAAATATATTTAATAAATTTTAAATTATAAGATTACGATCAATGATCGTAATCTGAGATTTTCATTTAGCATTATCGGCACCGGAAATCCACCGAAATCTAGAAAAATGTCTTTTTAAGCCATATTGAGCTGTAAAGACTGTATAGAAAAATTGGCCGAGGCATTGGAAATGTTTTCTTTCATTGGTAAGTTTTGTTTTTAAATTGTGTGTGAAAAAGTGGCACGCTTGGTTTTCATAAAGATGGAGGGACTTGCGATATCTAGTTAGATTTATATATGTGTTCGTAGCCGACAACCTAACCATAAGTTCTATTTTTAAAATTCATTCCCGCCCTAGGGCGGGAAGCAATTACTATGAGTCTTTCCCGCCCTAGAGCGGGAAGCAGTGTCTCCCACCCGCTACTCGGATCAAACAAACACTACTTTCCGAGCATGAGATATGAAAATCAACTTTTTCCACCAAAATCCACCAAAATCTAGAAAAATGTCTTTTTAAGCCATTAAAAAGACATTTTTCTAGATTTTGGTGGATTTCCGGTGCCGATAATACTAAATGAAAATCTCAGATTACGATCATTGATCGTAATTTTACTCCGTTTATTGACACGCGAAGTACATACTTACGTACAATCGCATCATCTAGTTAGATTAATATCTGTGGGTACGAAACTTTTAAAGAAAAATATCGAATAGAATAAAAATAAAAGCTGCGGCAGTGTTTCCACTTACGTTTTTGGTTTTCCCCAGTTTCTTAATGAATTATCCCTAAAATTCCCTAAAAAATATAAAAATTCCTTGGTTTAGGGAATTTTTAATTTTTATGTCATTAAATACCTAGAAAACATTCATTATTAATCGAGACAAACGAAACAAACCAACTGTAGGTTTAATGCGACTTATTTCTGATGTCGTCTTTAGCCACGGAAATAGTACTATTAATAATAACATTATTATTATTATTAATTAGCCTGTATTGTCCCACTGCAGGGCAAAGGCCTCCCTCTCCCTCTTCCACACAATTCTGTCTGTGGCTAGTATCGGCCAGTCCTTTCGGTAAGAGTCAAGCTCGTCCCGCCATCTTCGTCTCGGCCTGCCACGATGTCGTCGTGCGTTTAGTGGTAAACTAAAATTAGACGAATAACAATCATTACAAGTTTCAGGAAATCCCCTTTAATCAATCAGTGGTGCCATAGAGTAAAGTAGTACATTGGGTTCTGCCTACTAATTAAACAATAGGGCTAACAACTCAAGTTAAATTTTTCCCTAAATCCCTGCCAAAATAAAATATCAGTAAACCATGCTTATTATTAGCCGTTTTCCCTAAAAAAAAGGGAGAAATCCCTAAAAGTGGAAGCACTGGGCTCCGGTCTTGTGAGTATATTATAAACAGCCAGTGTCAATAAAAAAAAAAAAACTTACACGCGGGACGGCCCGCAGCGGTAATGCGGTGCGTTCCATATTTAAACATTTTTACAAATTGTTCTAACTTGTTAGTTCATTTTAAATAGGTACTACTCATGTTATTCAATATGAATAAATATTTTAAACACAATTTTTTACTTTCCTTATATTCGAAATGAAAAGTAGAGTGTTTAACACGGGTGAAAGACATCAATTCCTACTCGGACTATAGCCGCCCTCGCTGCGCTCGGGCGTCTAAATACCTCGTATGAGAATTGATTCCTTTCCACCCTTGTATAACAATCTACTATATTAACACTTCCCGCATTTTACACTAAGGAAATTTTAAGATCGAATAAAATATGATCAAACCGAACTAGTCAATGTTGATTACTATGTATTTAGTTCATTGTACTTTGTTGTTGTTACGTTAGTCCTTACTTTGGCAGTTCAATCCTTCCGCTGTCCATGTTTCTCTGCCAGACAACTCCTAAGCCGCCCACGTCAATGGTCCCTTTTATTGCGACCAAGGCCATCGCGCCAAACATTGCCGTAATTTGGATCACGTCCGTCCAAACTACCGCTTGTAATCCACCCTGGATACAATGAATTTGTATGAATCACTCGTTTGATTTAAGTAACAATAACATGAATCACAAACATGAGAACGACAATAATAAAGAACATACCGCACTTGTATAGAATATGCAGACCAAACACACTATTGGAGTAATTATGTGTATGTTAACACCCGTTACTGAAAGAAAATAATTAAATAAGATTTATTTTTAGCTAAAGATTCATCTAAAAACAAATAGTGATGTGTTTCCAAGGATAAAAATATGCACGATTTACGAACATAATACTTTTATCTTTATGAGTCCCTTTAAAATATGCAGAAAGTGGGTATTGTATTACAAACTAGGGTGGTCCCATAAAACTACCCTGTGGGACTCCTTAAGCCATAGTTAAAAAAATATGTAACAAACCAAATCTTAGAGAGAACGATCGTATGTTGTGCTTTTTTCAAACTGTTGACAACTTAAAAATTATAGCTGAAACTTTAATAAAGCTGAAAATAATAAAATAACATGACATCACCTTGGTTAAATGCCAGTGCTGGAACATAAATGACAATAGGTAACCAGCCTATCTGAAAAACAAAAATTATTCTAATTCATGGCTGCTTACGCATAATCATTGATGCTGCTTGATGAATGCTTTGGTTAGTTAGATCACTTACCAAAGTAAAAGCGAATAAAATCGATCCAAACAATCGCACTCTATTGTCGAATCTGATTGATAAGTACTGAAAACAGTAAATCGATATTATTGTGGGTATGTCCCTTTGTATGTGAAATAACCTTTAACTAGATAAACTTGACTTAACACCTTACCTCGTAATTGGAAGTAATCTTGAGGTCATGGAATACGGGTAGGTAGATCTGGGTCATGATGAACGACATCAAGAAAATCGCCCCTATAATATACGCATACTGGGTCCCGTGCATGTAGACCTCTGTCGGCGACCCTAACAGGGTTATACCTGATACGAAACTGGGGAAAAGAAATCAATTTTGGATCACTCCATCCTTCCAGTGTAGTTTGTGACGCACTTGCACCAGCTCATAATGACCATATAATAATACCTAAGCTAGCGAAGTCTGGAGCCCCCATGGAAAAATGGTGTGAGTTAATGTAAGTAGGGAAATAATTATTATAAGTAGGTAGTAAGCATACCATTTACTACCTACCATTTGGGTATCTAGCTATTGTTGTTACAATAAACAATCCATTTTTGGTTGCAAAGTGATCCGATGCATAGATGATCTTTCGATTCTATTCTTATTACTTATTCACTATTAAATATCAGTCACAGAGTCTCATCAAATCATCATCATGAATCATCAAAAAATACTAGTTTACGTCTGTGACTTTGACGATTATTTATAAAAACTATAGGAAGTTAGTGGACGGCATTGAAGGTGGAAAATCGGAATTAAAGATTTAACCTTGACAGTGGCTTATGTAGGGCAACTTGCGAATTTGTTTCTAAAGTCAATATTGTATGTGGTCTCCTTATGAAACGACCAATTGGAACCGTGCGTAGCTTCTGACGTTTCGTATGTGTCCATGTAGGTTTATGTGAAAATATTTAGATTTTTTTTTTTGGTCGTCTATAAGTCATTATTATATTAACGACCAAATACAAATTATTACTACACAAAGCATTCTCTTATCATGGATGATACAGGAACATTCTTAATGAAAAAAATCCAATATACGTATTCGTACCTATATTTCTTGGAGATCACATTTAATTTCACAAAGAACCTACCTTGCAACAAGGGACATAGAAACAGGAACCACTTTCATATTTCTTCCACCGAGGAGATAATCAGCTTGCGTGGTCTGTTTCTTCATAAAACCCCAGTACACTCCCACAACAGCACTAATAGCCAACATAAACACGAACACAACATAATCCACCCATGAAAACCTCTGCATTAGATGCGTCAGTTCCAAAACTTCCCCATGCATTTCCCCCATTATGCTAAGTGTCGAAAACTCTACCTCCAATAAAAAATCACATAGAATTTAAAACGAGGCACTTTCCTGGTATTCCTTGACCAGACTTTCTTTTTCAACGCAACTTTTTTTTACTTCAGGTCAAGGGTTTTTATTATTGAAATTGATAGCCGGTATCATATCGATATGCGTAGCGCTAAAGGCACCCAACATTCAAATGCATGAGTCCGTCGAGACGTAAGCTCAATCTGTTACAATGAAACAATTACGATAACTCGCAATTTAAAAGAGGATGTTGCGAGATCGCCCCCCAACGGTAGCTAGGAGCGAATCGGGAACTGACTACTTGTACTTAAAAACGCGTAGGTTGGACATCACCATAAACGCTTCCTCGGCTGACAACTCGAATAGGTAGCACGAACTTAATACCTACCCAAAAATAGCACGTATCCTGTTATAAATATTAAAGTTAGTCAGCCAGCTAGCTAGTTGACATGCCTCTATCCAGGGTGCTGCCTTATGTACAATAGCGGCCCCAAAGCGGGCACAGGGGCAGGAGCTCGCCCCCACCCCGCCCCAAAATCGAATCATCTGAATGGAATGGCCTGAATGCATAACTATCAAGACATTGCTTCAATGGTAAACGCTGAAGAAGTAGGCTACTATATCTTCAGCAGCAGTGGCGTAACTGCTAAGGTTCAAAGTGGTGTGGTCTGCTAAGCCAACAATGGCCGGTTTGAAGCCTCAGTCGGCGAGAGTATTTCAACATAACATTATTATTACGCCACAAAGTTATTACAGCTTTCCTCAACTCATTCAAAATAAGTAGCTAAACTATGAATGGTTAAAAGAATATAGTGGAATATGGAATGGTTCTACCTGAAAAAGTTCTTTTGGGTTTTAAAGTTAACAACGGAAAATGTTCTGAATCACGAGGACTTACTTGACGAAACCAAAGATGATGAAAATGTTATTTTACCTCGGATGTTGAAGAGTAAAGAAAATGAAACGGCTCAAACATTCAACATGTTTCCATTTGAAGCAATTTGATAATGTTATCCTATTTCCACAGAAATTCTATGAAAACTTTAGAAATGTAATATTTCCGAAGTCCCACTGTTAACTTGCTTTTTATTTTGTGTTGTTAATAACTACCGTAGTATTATATTATCTGTGTAACTACCTATATTATGCGGGTCCATATTGGCTCACCTAAAGTTCTTTACCCGAAATTGTTCTTCCTAACGATTTGTAATCCGAATGATCACTCTTCCTAAAATTTTTCATCCTAAAGTTTTCATTCATACTATTTGTAGTGCTACCGGCGATGTTCATAACACTCATGTTTCCGAAAATTGTAATTAATAATATCATTAATGTAAATATATTTAAACTCCTACTATTTTTTATCATAAAAATTGTAATTAATAATATCATTAATGTAAATATATTTAAACTCCTACTATTTTTTATCATAAAACGTTGAAGGAAAAGGTTTGTTTTTAAACTACCTATTTCTTGTGATTACTGTTCACATTTTTACATTTAGCCATTTTATTTTTGGTTATTGTTGTTACATATTTATTACTATAACTATACCTGAGATAATTATGTCTAAAAACCAACTGTTTAGAATGATTAAAGGTCGTTTCACTGATTTTTGTCTTAAATGAATGAAATTCAGGTCAAAGAGTCGTCTTGGGGGCACTATGAAAAAAAATACTTAGAAAAATTTCGCGACCAATTTAGAGGTAGCGCTCGCCGGCCGCTGCCGCGGCACCGCTCGCTTCGCTCGCTCGGCTCGCGCGTAGTTGGTCACAGTTCTAACCTAACCTAACCTAATCCTAATCTAAACAAAAAATATATGACTTTGAATAATAGTGTAAAAGATGGTTATGTTGAGAAAATATAGGAAAACAAATAAAAGTATAATAGATGTTTATTGCTACTGACATTATAAAGTTGAATGCTTCGGAATTATGAACATTAGAGACAGAGTAGTTAGGAATTGTGATTGTTAGGATGAAAAATGTTAGGACGAGCATTTTCGGATTTCCAATTATCGGAGTTGAAAATTTAGGTGAACTTTGGCGCACCCATATTATGCATGCTCAGAATTAAAATCAGATACGGAATCAATAGAAAAGGAATACGGAAAAAACCGCAATTTTGTGAAAATAGAAAAAAAATACGATTTCTGTTTGTACATCGTAGATGAAATACTTACCTAAACTTTGTATAGAGTTAGATATTGAATTGTTTCTGTATTATAGAAAAATATCTATGTCCTACTTAAATCATATTATTATTAATTTTGAAATGTACAAATAAAACAGTTTTTTGCTGACGTCAGCATAACTTTAAAACTAAACACAGTAAAATCATGGTTCCTTCCCAGAAGTTTTAGTTCTTCGCTGGTTTTATAGGATGAAGGGATAAAATATAGGTGACCGCAATTGAAGCAAAATTCCACAGTGTGACAGTAAGTGCATTGCGCATGAATGAAAGTTAACTACGGTCTACGGGACTTAATCTGTACCTACCTACCTACTGATCTAACGTAGATAGGTACTAATGCTAGCTAGAACACTTATTTAAGTGCTCTCGCTGCATATCTGCGGCAAACTCAGAGAAACTTCAAATTATCTGAGTGAAGTGAAGTCTTCAAATTATGTGACTGAACGTCGGCTTTTGATTTGTTCCAAAAAACAGCCACACAAAGTGACTGTCCTGTCTTCATTACCGTGGAATAACTATTTACTTTTTAGTATGGTGTGGTAACGGTGCCATACTAAAAGGTAAGTAGACCGTGCTTTGAGGTGGAAAGAAAAAGCTTTTAAAAAATAAGTTGAAACTCACTATACTCGTACCTAAAATACACGTCATAAAAAAAATTGATTCCTCATGTCCAGGGGTATTCGAAAATACCCCATGTACGAGTATGTTCCGCGATTTTTTGTAGTTTTCGAGTTATTATTTTTTTTGTATTTTTTTTTGAGTTTTCTTGCCGGTGGAGCCTCAAAAATTCATGTCTTTTTTGTAGTGAGTATTTTCCAGTTTTTTTTTTGCCTCACTATTTGGACCACCTATTTTAAAGCTTAACCGTATAGTTCGGAAGCGCCCCCAATTGGACCCGAACACGAAGACCTCCGCCGGCTCGGTAGCGGATCCAATTGGACCCCAAAATGATGACATACGACATCCTAATTTAATAATGAAAATATTTGTTATGCTACCCATCAAATCATAAGAATGTGCGTTAATTAAGAGAGTTGAATAAAAAACTTATATGATAACGCCATTAATCATTTCATATTTAAAGCGCAACTTAATTAATTTACCTTAATAAAATTTAAGCCCGTAAATGTGATAATCGCCATTTTGATGACAGTGGTAGTCGAGGCTAAAAAACATGAAAATTGGGGATTTCGAACATCCAAACTCCACCGCAGGGGCAGTGAATAATACATCATTTAATTATTTGACGAATTCATCCATTGTTCAAAGTAACTATGTAGTGGTAATGAAGTTTTTTGATATCCAAAGTCGAAGTTTCGCGCCAATCGTGCGTGTTTACATTTTTACTTTTCACAAATATCACACATACACATGTAGATACGAATTAAAATGAGACAAATCTTAATATATATAAATCTCGTGTCACAATGTTTGTCCTCAATGGACTCCTAAACCACTTAACCGATTATAATAAAATTCGCACACCATGTGCAGTTCGATCCAACTTGAGAGATAGGATAGTTTAAATCTCAATTTATAGCCGCAATTTTAATTTATTGCTAATTAGGGCTACCCATGCGAAGCTGGGACGGGCAGCTAGTATTATTTAAAATATTATAAACAACTAGAAAAAATATCACGTAATATTCATTACCACTACTCAATTTGTGTTCAAAATCTCCGATATTGTAATGATGATGACGATTATTGTAATGATGTGCGAAAGCGATTATGCCAAACGATTTTTTTCGATCGACTCGATTAATTATTATGTCGAATGTCAGAAATCGATACATGGATATTGAAATAAAATTGTTTTAAGCATTAAATACATAAAACATTGTTTATAATAATGATTTATACTGTTCTAATGTAATTTTAATCGTTTTTCGTACATTATAATAATAATATAATATAGAAACCGAGTCAACAGACAAGACTTAGATATCTAGATGACGGGGATAGGTACGTCATTTATTTTATTTTATTTCGCGCCGAATTGTTTCTATATTTGAATTCAGAATGCGCTCGCTGCTCAAAATTATTTTAATTTATTGGACAATATATAATGTGGATTTTATTTTTGATATTTTCTGATAGTTTGCTACAGAATGCCCAGGATACCTTTCTTAGGCTTAGCAAAATTTTGTTTGGGAATGATGATAAATTAATTCAAAAAATTTAGAAGGTATTCCGCAAACACTTTTAATTAATGACGTTAATATTTTTCGTTAATTGTATAAGCTCGGTAGTTTTTGTTTCTATTAAGATACTCAATTATTAGAAATTGTTTTATTTTGTGGTAGTGTACCAACGAAATTTAAAAAACTGGTTTAGTGTATGTCGGACCACGCACAGTGAAGGGTTCTGCAGTTGGGATGAATATTTACTCATGCACATTGCACAGCATCAATTTTATCGACTGCAAAAATAATTTTGTGTTTTCCAAAAAAACTATGAAAAACAAAGTTAATTCTGCGGTTGTATACGAATACAATGTCGCCCATGCGCATGTGACCGCCCGTAATTTTCTGAATATTCATGAAAAAATATCGAAAATAAACTTCAAAAGGGGGGTCTATCTATAACATTTTTCATGTTATTCAATTTTTAATTTTTTAAAGATTTGCTTTCTGTTTTTTGACACATCTCCGAAGTTTATGGGTCGATTTGGATTCTGTTTATTATTTCCAAAAGCTTATGAGTTATTATAACAGGTTAATTAAAATTTTTACAAAAAATTATCGACTACGAAACAAAAAAACGGAATCGAAGTCATTTTTTCGGTAAAAAATTGTGTATTTATTTAAAAAAAACTAGTGAAAAATGTTATAGATAGACCCCCCCTTTTGAAGTTTATTTTCGATATTTTTTCATGAATATTCAGAAAATTCCTGCAAGTTCAGCATTCTCTGAGAGTCTAACCTAGCCAAAAAATTTCCTGTTCTCAAACTTTTCTACTAAACTTAAACTTACTTCTATTCCTGTACAAACAGTTAAAGGCAAAGAAAACCTAACTTATTCGAGTGGAATATCATGCTAAAAATTCGAGCTCGCTTCGTTCGCTCTTGCATCCCATATTCTCTAACTTTTCTACTTAACTAAAACTTAGTTCTATTCCTGTACAAACGGTCAAAGACAAAGAAAACATAACTTATGTATTTGAGTGGAATATCATGCTAAAAATTCGAGCTCGCTTCGCTCGCTCTTGCATCCTATATTCTCTAACTTTTCTACTTAACTTAAACTTAGTTCTATTCCTGTACAAACGGTCAAAGACAAAGAAAACATAACTTATGTATTTGAGTGGAATATCATGCTAAAAAATTCGAGCTCGCTTCGCTCGCTCTGCGGTCCGCGGAGGCCCCCTATGTATTTTATACATATATAAATGTAGGGTGCAAAATTTTCTATTCTACGTTATTCTAGTTCTTTAAGATTTCTACATACGCGGGCCCCGGGCCCTTATTTAGATTGCCGGGCCCCCGATAGTACAATTTTTTATAAATCTATACTCTTTTTTACCCTCTCGAAATCAGAAATATGTTAATCTCCTAAAAAAAATTCAACCCAAACCCCCCCCCCCCCCAAATGAATTCCTGGCTACAGCCCTGTTCCAAACATATTATAGAATAATTAAAAATAAATATCTGAGACACAGACATTAAGCCCTTTCAATTGATATGTCACACGGTATAGTTAGGCAACCTTTTTTTTTTCTTTTTTTTTTCATTTGCCCCCAAAAGTGACCCCAAATTCAAAATTCATTTACGTTACACCTCCGTATTTGGGTCACCGGAATTCATATGTAGGTATACCAAATTTCAACTTAGTCGGTCCAGTAGATTCGGATTAAAGTGGCTGTGACAGACCGACAAACCGACACACGAGTGATATTTTAAGGGTTCCGTTTTTTCAGTCTTACGTACAGAACCCTAAAAACTTACCCCCTATACACATTGTACGTGATAAAATTATTAATATCAAAAATAGAATTGTTCATGGGAAATACACCAAAGAGTTTTTATTCAGTTTCTACCACTTTTTTCATGCTCGATTTTATTGCGAGTATCGATTAAGCTGAATTAAACTTTTGAATCGAAATATGAAAATTGGGTAGACGGTCGGCACTAAGAAGTGTCACGTCGCAACACAATTTATTGTAATTTTTATCAAGATTTGACCGTGGACACCGTGGTTTATAAGTAGTTTATGTATGAAATGTTGTAAAAGTAAGAATGAAGAGAGAATGATAAAATCTTATTTTTTCCCTTTTGCATATTTCCTGCAAGAGAGTAGGTTGTTTATGTACATATTTTCAGTGAATTTAAATAACCTACCTTTTGCATAGGTGTGGTAATACCTATTTTATACAACTTTCGCAGTGTACTGACGCGGTTTGAGTGACCTCAACATATAATTAAAGATATTTGCCACAAACTTATTGTATGAAATAGGAGCGGTAACATATTTTTCTCAATAAATTCGAATGCTGAAAGTTGATGTAAATTCCTGAATTTCATGACGTAATTCGCAACACCCCGTCGAGTCAGCTGATGTGCCACGTGTCAAAATCTTGTCGAGCAGAGTGGTTAAAAGGATTTTTAGCCTTACCTTCGAAGGCCGATTACAGTGAATTATTAGAAAGTTAAGGGGCCGTACCATGAACATTTTAAATACTTGCCAAGTACAGGACAGGTTAACTTGGCATTTTAACCTGACAGGTTTTCTATTTGTACCATGAGCATTTCAGTCTGACCTGCAATGTATCAACTTCAGACCACAGAGCATGTAACTTTCTTCAGACCTGCTACGCTACCGTTGACCGGTACGTCATATTATAAACAAACGTTCGGAAATACTTTTTCGGAATGTTACCGGTTTTACGGTTATATAAAATTAATTTGATAACAGTATAAAATGATCAAAAAAATTAAATTAAATATAAACTAAAATATAAATAAAACTATGTTTCGCAGCAAAAAATCTTATGTAACACGATTATGACGTGGAGGCCTTTTAGATGTAAAATAAAGGTCACCTCCAACAACACCAACCTACTTGAATGAAAACTTACCAAAGCTATTGCTATTTTCGAACGACTAAAGCGTGTCAAATAAATTGTCAACAAGACAAGAATATTTATTGATGACTTATAAAGATTGGAAATATAAAAATATTACATTTTTTTTATACTTAATCACAAGGATTGCAATGGGGTACATAAAAAGGGCTCAAACTCGAGAAATGTCCCGCAGATTGTGGACGGAAGTGACGGAACATTGGAACATGATGTGAATTCTATTGTTGGTGGAGGCATGAGGAACAGGGTGTTAAAGTTCACTCTTCTCATGAGAAATGGGAGGCTCCTCCGACCAGATGGGTGTTATGTCTGACGGGCAACTGCCCGAAAGTTGTTTTCGGATAATCTTATATATTTATCATGCAAGATTTTTGTAACGTCATGTCTTTACTGCGTAGTTCGTATGTAACGGTGTAACCGCTACAGTGCTATCGATGATTCAAGAGGCTGGGCAGCTGTAGTTTGTTTTTTTACTAAGACTACGAATATTGTTTTTACCCAAAACATCTATTAAACATTAAATTGGTTTTTATTTATGTGTATTGTGTTCTTTATTTCTATTTCTTTCACATCTACTCACTCGTACCATTTCTACAACATAAGTAGACGACAAAGAGACGTGTTTTTTTGTGGTCTATAATTTTAAATAACGCCACAATAGTATTATATTCACAAATTAATATATACTTACGTTTTTTATTTTAAATTAAAGAAAACAGTTCAATAAAAGTAAGTTTTACACGCCTGCTTAATATGACAGCAGGGCAGCTCAGTTTTCAAGGTTTTACATGTCAAAAATGACTTGATGGTAGAGCCTATCGCAGGTCAGACCAGTGAAATGTTGTCACGTGACCACTGAGCGGCTTTAGTCACGTGATCGCTGGCTCGCCTGTTATTTGACGTGTTCATGGTACAAAATAGCCCGACAGTTCACTTTCCCTCGAAAATTGACCTGCTATAAGAGTGCATGGTAAGCCCCAAGTACTAACTTTTTTTTTTTTTTTGCGTAGCTTAGGAACTCATAGGAACCTGCATAGTTTTTAAAGTCAGCTAGAATAAATGGAACCTCATTTTTGTATTTTTAAATTGAAGTTGAAAATTTCAGTCTTACCACTAAAAACTTAAATTCCTGCTATCGATACTTTTTTGAGTAACTTGCAGGAATGTTAGCAAGTTCATTATTATATGTATGAAAGTAACATTCAAGACGATACTGTCGCAAAAAAAAAACTGGAAAAAAACTCACTACAAAAAAAAATGAATTTTTGAAGCTCCACCGGCAAGAAAACTCGAACATATTACCAAAAAAATAATAACTCGAAAACTACAAAAAATCGCAGAACATACATGGGGTATTTTCAAATACCCCTAGACATGAGGAATCATATTTTTTTTTTATGACGTTTATTTTTGGTCCACCCTGTATATTACTATATAAATCAATGTTGAAACCACTGAAACACGCGACCCCTTTCATTCTCGTATTTCAAAATTCTAATGACTCTACTCTACGCATTTCATTATTATTTCAATAATAAAAGCACACACTACACAACAAAAGGTATAACGTTTAATCTTATTAGTTTTGAATGTTTTACATTTCCAATTTTATTAAGTTTAGCAAATAATTTATTTTGCCGCCACTTTCCTGAAGTTTTATCCGGGAAACCGCGACGTTTCGTTTTCATGCCATATAGGCATAATGTGTTTAATTGTGTAAACTTACAATTATTAGAATACAATTTAATAAATATTAGTTTGCTACAGTTCTTGTTTTTGAAAAATCTTGTTACTGTTCAAAATACCTAACGTGTGGCGAGTCGGCTTTTATTGTCTGTGACTGCTATCATGTCAGCTGCCACTCATGTCATGTCATTGTCATTGTCAAATCAAAATGTCACTCTCACTATGTCAAACTGAAAGGTATTTTGTTTTGTGAACGGTTGTGCTTGTGAAATCAAAACAACTTTTTCATTTTACTCATTCTTTTTCATATTAATAATATTTATTGTGCTTTCATATTTATTCCTTAAAGACTCGCCTTGCCGTCTAAATGGCAGGACTCTTACTTAGTCCATCAGAAAAATTATTCATCGTTCACGGTGTACAAGTAAGTTTATACATAACCTAAAATAACCACCTTAAACTGTAATATTCTATCTTATAATTGTAAATTTGATTGCATAAAATGAAATAATGGTGTCAAAAACACTAATATACTATAATTTAAAAAAAAAACAGTCATTCAATATCTTATTTTGTGCGTAGGATGATTATCGATCCGATGGACGATCAAACATTGATTACCGGCCGATGGAACTTGAAACAGACCTCGTTGACACTGCTACAGGATCAGCAAGGCTTCGACTTGCTAACACGGATTTACTTGTAGCAGTCAAAACTGAAATAGAAACCCCAAGTCCAGATAAACCTGACTTGGGCAAGATTGAATTCAATGTTGACTGGTGAGTTAACAAAGCAATAACTGTGTTTCTATAATTATTTCATTTAAAAACACGTTTAAAGTAAGTGAATATTTCGTGTGTTTTTTGTTGGGAAACCTCAAATACAAGCTAAAACTTTTTATTTTCACAGTTCAGCAAATGCTACTCCACAGTTTGAAGGCAGGGGTGGTGAGCAGTTAGCCATAGGTATAGCTAACTTGATGCAAGGAGCATACCAATCATCACAGGCTTTCGATTTAAAACAACTGTGTATATTTGAGGGCAAGCAGTGCTGGAAACTTTTTGTTGATATATTGGTAAGGAACTAAGGACCTACATATTCATTATCAAAGTATACATACTTGCTTATTAATCAATAGGTATAGCTAACTTAATGCAAGGAGCATACCAATCATCGCAGGCTTTCAACTTAAAACAACTGAGTATATTTGGGGGCAAGCAGTGCTGGAAACTTTTTGTTGGTATATTGGTAAGGACCCACCTATTCATTATCAAAGTATACTTACTCGCTTATTAATAACTAGCTGCGCCCCACGGTTTTGCCCGCATAAGTCTCAATCCCGTCAGAATATAGGGATAAAAGGTATCCTACGTCCTGTTCCAGATGACAATCTACCCATGTACCAAATTTCATCCAAATCCGTATCTACCCATATACCATATTTCATCCTTATTCATTCAGCCGTTTTAACGTGAAAACGTAACAAACAAACTCTTATCCAGGTCATGGTCTACCCATGTGCCAAATTTCATCCTCGCTCCTTAATAACTAGCTGCGCGCCGCGGTTTCAGTCGCATAAGTCTCGATCCCGTCAGGATATAGGGATAAAAGGTATCCTACGTCCTTTTCCAGATGACAATCTACCCATGTACCAAATTAACCAAAAAAACAAACAATAGAAACTCACTTTCGCATTTGTAATATTATAGCTAGACTCAATTTCACCATACTCTGTTAGATATAACAGACTGTTAACACACATGTCAACTGCTGTGATTGGCTGTTGTCATGTCAGTGAGCCAATCAAAGCAGTAACCTGAGTTTAATGACCTGTTAGCTAATTTTTGTGTTTGGTGAAATTGGGTCTTAGCCTCTTTTATTTTAAAACTTAATTTTTATCAAGAACTAGCTGCACACCTACCTACATACATACATACATACTTACCCTACCTACCTACCTACCTACCTACCCTACCTTCACCTACCTATCCTAAGAACCTTCTTCTTACTATAAACACAACAAAAAAGAATTAGTGATGCCGTGACCAAGGAAATACAGATTCATTTTTATATAATTATATAGATAGATAATTAATAGATGGTATAAGCTCCTCCTACCATTTATCTGTTTTCTGCTTGCTCCATCTAGTTTTACCAGTTACCGTTTGTATATCATCAGTCCACCGATCTTTGGGTCTCAATCACTTTTATTTCCACAAAATTTACCCTTTTGCATAGGATTTAAGCCAGTCAGAAGATATTGATGTAATCCATATAATCTTATTGTCCGATTCTTTTAGATATTGGAATGTGGAGGCAATCTTTGTGATGCTGTATCTCTAGCTGTAAAGGCTGCACTTTACAACACAAGAATACCTTGTGTGAAGGCAATACTCATGGATGGAGGCGATGTAGACTTGCAGTTGTCTGATGACCCTTACGACAGTAAGCTGTTGGATGTAGGAACTGCTCCTTTATTGGTATGGTGCATAAAATGCTTAACTTTTTATTCTTTGTTCCATTTTCTATACAATTTTCGCCAGTATCATTGGACACATAAAGAATCTAGCCATCAAGTCTTAAATTATTTATGCCCAAGAATTGCATTTAAAAAAGTCTTCACAACAACTTCTTTAGTTCAGAAACTCTTATTTCTAGTTAGTAAATTCTTATTTTTGTATAATTTTCCAGGTGACACTATGTAAAATCGGCGACAAATGTGTAGTAGATCCATCAGCTGAAGAGGAAAGCTGCAGTGTTGTATCACTCATAGTGGGGATAACTGGGAGTCCCAGCTGCTACAGTGATCAAGAAAACTTGATAGATATAGGGGGCAAATTCAGCACAATTGATATGAATGGGCCAGGCAGTGTTGCACCCAAAACCTTGAAGGATGCCATCAACCAGGGAATGTAAGTTTATTTAATTAACTTGGTTTTGCTTACATAAACATTTACCTCCAAACTAAAAAGTTACATAAAATGCCCAGCAAGGGGAATTGATTACACAACTACTGATATCTGGCCTAGCACCAATTGTGGTCTACCGGGATTAACGGATTTCATGTTTGATGTTCACTTTTTTGTTTACAGAGTCGCAGCAAAGTTACTTGACAAAGCATTAGCTAAAGCTTTGCTAAATGAAAGGCAAGAACATGTCAAAACAAAAAAATATTCTTATGGATTCCTAAAATAAAAATATGTGTATTAAAACTCTCTTTCCCTTTAAATCCTTTATTAATATAACCATTAAATTTATTACAATAATAATGCATACAGTTCTTATGTATTATATATAGAACTATATTCTAATATACCTAATAATGTCACTAAATATATGATACTACTATAAATTCAGTCATAACTAAATATCACATTCGTTTTGAATTATCCACACTAGAATTATAGCATATTTGTATTTTTGAATTTTATTACAGAATGAAATCATGACAGGAATTAAAATAAACACAAAAATGTCACAGTTATAAGAATAAGTATTAATAAAATTGTTTTCAGGAATGTGGATAAATCATAATCATACATAATGCAATACATAAATACGTATTTATGTTCAGGACTTATTGTATAATTTTACCATCACATTAATAAGCTACATCTACGAAACGCAAGATCTGTAAATACTTAAATGGATAGAGAGAAGAGAGAAAAAAGAACTACAAATTCTATGGATTATAATGTATTTGTTATCTTAATCCCTGCACCCATATTTTGAATAGGGCTTACATGTCTAAATTAGCAAGTTATAATTCCATCTCCATCCTTATCACATCTATACTTGATAACCATTATTGTATGCCTCCTTGGAGACCAATCACATAATTATATTTGCCAATAAATGTGGATTAACATTGTTATCCTAAATAAAATAATCAAGAATAAGACTAATAATATGTAGGCCTTAAGTGGCAAGAGAAATCGTTGTCTACTTCTTGGGGTTGACGGGGGTAAGCAGATCCAGCACAGCAGCGATGTTGCCGTCCTTACTCTCCAGCAGTTGGGTCAACCAGCCGCCCTCGTTGGTGAAGCCCATTGCCAGCATGTGCTGGATCGCCGCATCGATATGAGCTTCTGTGGAAACAAAAAAAAACAACATAATTAAAAACGTTAAAGTGGTACCTATTACGATTCCCAGCATTCTCAATTATTATTGAAGACTTGACAAAAAATATAATGTTTTATATTTTTAATCTTTTTTTTATTAAAACTTTATGCACAAGTAAAAAATACTGTACAAAGGCAGACTTAATACCTGAGGCATTTTGTACCAGTCAACCTTAGGATGATGCAGAGACAAAACATGGCAGGTGCAAGATAAGTGATAGATAACTCGAAAAAGAATAAATACTAATACATAAAAACAAAATAAACATACAAACAAAATAACCCTTCCCGAATAAGTTCTCTAAATTATGGTGACAACCGCATTAATATCCGTTGCGCAGTTTAGAAGAACAACGCGGTCACACAGACAGACACTGCAAAGCAACTTTGACTTATGTGTATGTACATAGATTTTAAAGGAGCATCGATTTGATTATTCTTGTACCACTTGTACACTCGCTTGTGCACCCAAACACGGACAAATATTTGTTCAAAATCAAAGCATTAATTTCAAATAAACCAATTACAGGTACTTTTGAATTGTCAAGGGGTCAGTCAGAAAGATGACGCTAGTTGTCCATTCCAAAGCGTAGTAGGTTCCTATGGAGAACGGGAAAGAAACTCCATGGACACTCTTTTAAATCAGAATATTGGCTACATCAAATTATACATACATCAATCAATCAATCAAATCATTTATTTGCATGTGAGAACAAGAACAATGTAGAAAGACGTGCACGTTAAAAGCGTCATCGTGGGAATCGAACCCGCGACCCGTAGTGTAGAAACCATCTGTCAACATGCGCGTCAAATGTGCAGAGGAAATCGTATGGAAAATTATAATAATATTTGATAACACCGTTTCTATGTCCACTATGTGTCATAGTTTGTAAGTAAAGTTGTGCAACAACAAACTCTAGCGATTGTGACCCTCGGCATCGTTTACTTCAACCTACTTTACTTTGTATATACCTACACTTAAATCTCGGAATCTACAATAATCTCATGGTCATGGATGTACTGTGTTTAGATAGCGCCCATCAGAGAGATTCATGTGATTTTTTTGTAAATTGGAACAGCGACACAAGGTCGTAATGAGCGCATTAATATCATAATACCTACGTTGCAGTATTTGATAGTACAAAATCAGCGATGACTAAGTTCCGCATAAAAAGTAGGTACCTACCTCGCTAAATCGATTGAACCAAAACAATACAGAAATGATTCATATTCCTATCTGCTTACTTTCATATCGATAGAAAGATAAGAAGGTTAGTACCGAGTGATGATATATTTGTAAGGGAATAAAATAATTTTATCCACTTTTATTTGCAAAATGAATCATAAACTAACAGAATTTTGATTCAGAATAAACATATGATTACATTCCAGTAATGAAGATTATTATTTTAAAACCCTTGAGTCACATTAATAGGCTAACTTCTGTAGCTAATAACTACATATTGGACAAGAAGCATACAGAAACTGAGCTAATCCTAACCAATATTATAAATGCGAAAGTCAGTTTGTTTGTTACGCTTTCACACCAAAACGGCTGAACGGATTTGGATTAAATTTGGCACATGGGTAGACCATGACCTGGATTAGGACATAGGATACTTTTTATCTCGATATTCCCACGGGAACGAGACTTACGCGGGTGTAACCGCGGGCGCAGCTAGTATTTTAATTATCTTTTGTTTTTTTAAAGTAGAAGTCTATTGTTTGCGTCGTTTCGGAACGTGTTCTTAAAAATGGATAAAATTGAAGTTCGCGCGGTAATAAAATATCTCTGCTTGAAAAATTTTACTACGGAGCAGGTAAATCAAGACTTGAGAGCAACATTAGGGGTTCATGCTCCTCCATATTCTACGGTTGCGCGTTGGTGTGCTGAGTTCAAGCGAGGAAGAACTTCCACTAACGACGACCCACGAACGGGACGCCCCATATCGGCAGTGACTGAACAAATGATTAAAAAAGTTGAAAATATTGTCTTGGCGGATCGTTCGTGTTACTGTTTGTTTTATAGCTGAAGAAGTAAAGATTTCGATAGGAAGTGTCCATAATATTATAAACGACCATTTGGGTATGAAAAAAGTGTCAGCGCGCTGGGTGCCCAGAATGCTTTCTGACGCGCAGAAACAAACTCGACTGAGAATTTTACAAAGCTGTTTGGATTTGTTACAACAAGATCCTGACCGATTTTTGGTTCGATTCATAACTATGGACGAAACATGGCTTCACCATTATGACCCGGAAACGAAACAACAGTCCATGACTTGGAAGCGACCGTCATCTCCAACTCCAAAGAAATTTAAGGCGATTCCATCCGCCGGGAAGATCATGGGCTCTCTTTTCTGGGACAGCCAAGGGGTGGTAATGATCGAATATCTTAATCATGGAGCCACTATTACGGGGACTATGTACGCAGGACAAGTAACAAAGTTGCGTGAGGAAATACGCAAGAAACGGCGTGGCAAACTCGCTAAAGTTGTTTTGTTTTACCAAGATAACGCCCCTGCGCACAAGTCCAGAGTTGCGATGGCTGCCATTCAAGAAGCTGGCTTCGAATTGATGGAACATCCTCCATATTCACCGGACCTTGCTCCTAGTGATTTCTACCTATTTCCGCGCTTAAAGGAACATCTCAGGGACCAGAAATTCGAAGATGATGACGGAGTAGTCGCCGCCGTAAATGATTTTTTAAGGGCTCAGGAAGATTTTTTTAGAAAGGGAATTTTAGGATTAGAGAAAAGATATACAAAGTGTATAAACCGGAAAGGTGACTACGTCGAAAAATAAAATAATATATAATAAAAGATAATTGCGTCTTACTCATTCTCACTATTTATTGAACACCCCTCGTATGTTTTGAAATACATAGTTGACTAGTCTTAAGAAGTATCATCTCACTAAGTGAGATTCCTCAAAGCGATAATGCTGTGTTTACGCTGGGGCACAGGTAAGAAGTTGAATTATTGTAAAGCTTTTTTTTTTGTCGGTTTGGATACAATCCCGCTCGTTGTAAGACATGGAATATAATAACCTATAGAGAAAATATTAAACAACAACTTACTTGGGTGGCGTTGCCTGGGTTGAGGTTGAGGCTGCGGTACGGCAGCAGCAGGCTTCTCCTGCGGCTTGGCAGCAGCCGCAGCGGGTGCGGGCGGTGCGGTCGGCTGGGCAGGCTTCAGCACTTCGGGCTCTTTAGGATTCAACACTAAACGGTCAGCTTGCGTCAATAGTGATGGATCATGACCTAACATGCAGGATATTCTATAAAGACATTCTTTTTCTGACTAATAATTTGTTACAGTTGAAATTTCATCTTGGATAATTAAATAGCTAGAATTTGTTATTTAGACCTTGAAAAGCATGGAAAATGAGACAGAAAATGAACATTCACATCACGAAACAAATTGTCAACAGTACAAAAGTTATTAAGATTAATAATTACCTGCAGTAGAGGTGTTCAGGGGTGGGTACAGTCCACCTGAGGAGATCTTCACACGCTCTTGGAATTCTTCGGGCAAGTTGAAACCGATCGGAGCGGCAGCTCCAGGAAGAGCACTAGCTGTGTCCATCAAGTCTAAAACATTTGACTTAGTAAGAATTTGTTTTATTTTTTTAAATGTGTTTACAAAGTAGAATCTAACTATAAATACCTTTCTCCCTGTTAATCACAGTCCAGTCATCGGCTTTGTCAGGAGAAGCATCTCTGCCGAAGTCATTGACACTTGACGCAGAGGAAGTATCGGTCTTGACGGCAATGTCATCAGCCTCAGAAGACTTCCTGTCTCCTTGTCCCATCTCCACATCGTTAGTTGAAGTCGGTGTGGGGGCAGCAGCATTCGCTGCTGGAGTCGGAGCCTTAGGCTGAGATGGCATATTATTCCCGCGGAAAAAGTCGTCCAGAAGGTCCCGGTAATGTATGACATTAGCTGACTTTCGGGGACTGGCAGGACATTGAGGCTGAGACGCCTGAGGCATATAATTCCCGCGGATGAAGTCCTCCAGAAGGTTCCGGATTTCTAGGACATTAACTGTCTTTGGGGGACTGAAAGGACATTCAGTCTGAGCAGAGGTGCTTGCCTCAGGTTTGGGAGCTTGAGTAGATTCGGCGCCAGTCTGTGCCTTTTCTTGGGTCTCCTGTGGGTTTTGCGCCTGTGTTTCGGGAGTCTGCTCTGGTGCTGGTGCTTTAGTTTCTGGAACCTTTGGTTTCCCATCATCTCCGGTCAGGTCGATGTCTCCAGCGAGGTTAGCGAACTCGTTCATGTAGGTGGTGAAGGTGTCGAGCCAGCTGGCGCGCTGGCGGCGGCGGTGGTGCTCGCCGTGGGGACCGTGGGGCCCGTGGGGGCCGTGGGGGCCGTGCTCAGCTCCGTGCGGCCCGTGGTGGCCGGGGGGCCCGCGATGCTTCCTATCACCACCCCTCTCGCTGCGATGCTTCTTGTAGGGACAATCATCGCCCATAGCAGTGGCGACGGATTTCAAGAAATGGCGGGACCTCTTGATCGCAGCTTTAATAACTGTGCGCTGTAAACGTAAAATACCTACGTAAATAAACAGTTAACAAAAGGCTTATGAAAAATTGTTAGTCACGTAGCTAGATACGAAGCGGATATGCGCATCCTGTGGTACTTACAGGCATGGTAGGTGTGGGCACTCGCACCATGCAATGTTCCGGGTGACAGCCGGCGGCCTCGCATCGTGAGCACAGGTCGAAGTCATCGCAGACGGAGCACTTGTATCGGAACCCGATGATTGAACCGTCGCAAGAGTCGCACATCACGCCGAAGTGCACCGCCGGTGTACCCGCGTGTTCTACAATTCATTATTTTATTAAAATATGTTAATTTAATACCAGTTGTAATTAATCAAGGTCGTCGTACATTATAAGAACTTTAAATAAAAGGCGTCATGTATACATAAGCATGTCATACACTCTAGTTAGTGTAACAAATAACACTTTGAAAGTTATTGAATTGATAAGTGCACTTGAAGACATAACAATATGGAAATATAACAATGTTCATTCCCAACCTATAAAGCAAGTCATGAATATTTACAGCTATTCTTATTACAAATTGTCATCATAATGCATGCCAGTTCACAGTTTTTCATAGGCCTCTCCAAGACCTACACTCACTCTCATCTATGTATTACCTTGTCAAGGGTGCAAACACTAATCCGGGTCGGCATGATTTGGCACAGATGGGCAGCAAAATCGAATATGTCGATTCTGTTCTGGAAAAAGCCGTGCCCAAACCCAAACATGATTGAAGACAGTGAGGGTAGAAGCCGAATGGAGTTTTCCGATCGGCACTAGCCGAATGATCTCATAATATATAGTAATTGCTTCAGGTGGACTTGTTGAATAGGTAGACCTGGACAAATGTGCAGCACTCCTAAAGACTGCTGTTGCACCATCTTATCAAGTATATCATCAGTCCTAAAAATCAACTAGTAATACAAACTTACCATTAGGAGTGCCAGCAACAGCAGTAAAAACGATGTCGCAATCCTCATCTTTAACTTCATTTCCCTTGCAATAGACAAAGAGTTTGATGACATCTCCACTCAATGCCTGCAGGGCAGTCATCACTTCATCATCCGATGATACCACAACATCATCTCCATCCTCATCTAAATAGGACAAAGTAAAATGAACATTATATTTTAAGTTAAAACACTAATGATAGCAAAGTCCTTTTATTTGTCAATAAAATATTGTGCAAAATATTAACTGGCTAAACCATACAAAAAACACTGGCTCTCGTTGGAAGAGTACATTATTATAATGAAGCATTAAAGAATTTAAATGAGTAAATAAATGCAAATTCATGACTCAGAGGTCACCATTTTTTTAAATTTAAATATAGGTACGAGTATAATCCATCTGTGGTTCTATTATCTTTCAGACGTCATGACACGTGAGGGTATAATTAACTTCTAAATTATCACAATCCATATTATTTTTTACAGTTGGAAAGTGTGTCAGACTGGACGATAGAGAGGACAACAAAAGTCTCCTACTACTACTACGTAATTACCAACACACATAGCATTACCAGTGACCACCACAGAAACGGATTTTGTTGACGGAAGAGTAGAAATAATTACAGATTGTAAAAAAAAAACCCATATCTATTCTGCCCTCCCGAGCCTAAGCCGAGCTCAGTATTGTGGTCATGCTACACATTAACACCTGGAAGTGGTAAAACCACCCCAAGTAAAAAATGTAAAAAAAGAATTACCTTTCCAAGCTACAGAGTAGGCTTTCCCCTTGAGTCCAGGGTACACATCCTGAAGCTTAGCGTTCAAGTAGTGGAAGCTGGTGACTACACTCTTCTCCACACCAAATCTTCTGACCTCTGGCTTGTCACTCTCCCTCCAGAATGTATAAACTTTGAATGGAACTTGGTCTTCCATAGCTGAAATAAATAGTTTTTAAGTTTAGTTTTCTAAAATCAAAATTAATGTTAGCAAAATCAGCAATCATGGAACTTATAAAGTTTTTATGAAATAACTAAAAAAAGAAATTCAGTCAAATGCTGCTAAATTTGCAGGATAAGGGCAGGAGAATGATGACTGCAGACATTACATGATGCAATACTACCGTTATTGTGAAATTATTAATTGTGGTTTTTTCAATTGTTTAGAATCAGATGAGAAAATATTACCTACCTACTTTAATTTTAACATACACAAAACTACCAAAAACTGAAAACAAAGTAAGTATCTACCTAAATATTTATTTATTTTAATACAAAATTTAAAATTATACATTTCCTTTTTTAGCTACTAAATACTTGTGTTATTTCAAAAACGAACAAAGAAAATCAACAATGTTTTATCTATAAACCATTTTGTTTACAAAGAAGCCATTTTGTTTGACTTCCACGGTCCACTTCAGATAAGCCTATTTTAGGATGTTCAAGATGCAATAAAGCTCAAACCTATATTCAAGCCTCATTTTACTACGCAAAAGCTGCAGATACTGCACTAAACATATTTATTTACATATTTAGGAACTCACCTGCTGTTCAAACTTGGTAAAGTTAAGAAATTACTGGTAGTAAATAAACACTGACACGGTAATACGTCGCACTTGCGATAAAGTTTCGAAGTGAATGAATGTTGATAAACGACGCATACGGTATATAAAGCTACAAAATATTATGAATCATCAAATAGAACAGTTGAGAAAAACAATATTTTGTTGTGCAATAGAGCTGTCAAAACAAAAAGTCATCGTCGCGTCGATCGATATTCCATAGTCTGAGTTTTCACTTCTGTAGCATCAACATATTTCTTGTCCTTGTCTTTCTTATTGTAACACGCTATATGCTGACTTTCTAGATGTCCAATCATGCTTTTTAATTTTTTTTAAAGTTCGTATGGAATGGAACGCGCGTGAGAAATCCTTTTCACGTAGTATTTTTAATTAATGTAAGTAAAAAATAGAAAGAAATATCATTTTCAGTATGATTGATTAATAAAAAAAAAGGTAAAAGTGGTTTGCCATGTCTTACCACAGCTCCATAGGTTTTTCTAATAAAAAAAAGGTTTATGTGGGAATGTTGAAGTGATGCCTGTCGACAACCTTTTCATCTATATACTATACTTTACTATCGCCCAGCTCAAAAGGAAAACTTTATTGTGCATTATTCTTTGCTTTTCTTTTTGTTTGCATTGCTTATGACCGTACTTACAAACTTACATTAAGTACGTACCTAATTAAGTTTGATTCGTTCCTGATAACCAGTGTACAGGATTTGTGTTAGAGTTCGATTCCCGGCATAGGCAAAGTTACAAGGTACGAACTCTAACCCAAATTCTGTACTTACCTAATCATCAAGAAAATGCAACCTCATGCTACCTATAGCCTGATTTCTTTTGCACGTTACGTTACTCAAGAGAAAACCTATACACTTGGGGAAAATTGTGATTGCCCGGGAGGGTATGGAGCGGTGGTGGTATATTTAAAAAAAAACCTCTTTGTCATATCATAGGAGTCACAGCACAGTCACAGACAGTCCGCTGTTCAGAGCCTGCATGGAGGACGACGAGACAGCAGCTCATGTGCTGTTAAATTGCTCGGTGGCCGCCGCTTACACGGCAAAGTACTTCGGTAACCCAGGTACCCTACGTGAGATTGTCAGTGACACCAAGGCGTAACGTTGCTGGTCTTCTTTGAGGAGCTGGGGTGGATCGAATATCCAATTTTCCCACTCGTACGCGAAATACGCGCTTTGACGTGGTGTTGTGGATACCAGCCCGTATTACCTATTACGTAGGTAGGTACTGATATAATTATACTAATGCTGGGGCATGTAGCCCTAGCATTCAGCTTCGCGCGTTCTCTCTCGCACACCGCTTGACGTCTCGCTGAGCAACACAGAGCGCCCGAAGTAAAGTTCGCGATAACGCGACCATCACTCGCACTCTCCAGCATTAGATTTCGAAGCACGTCATTTCGGGCGTTTTTTCTATGAAGAAATAATACTGTTACTAATTTATACTGTGCCAGTACCACCACAGAGCATAATATAAAATGGTACTGCCCTTTACGTTAGGTACGACTACCCGCTTCTCAAGCGCGGGATTGCAGGTTCAAATCGACGGGCGACTTTAGTCTGGAACCGGCAATCCGAATTGTTAGTGTGGTGTGGTGATCATAGCTAATTCTTTGTCCGCAGGAGACGAGGACTTAGCCAGTGCGTTACAACTTTACAAGTAGAACCCACTGCTTGGCAAAACCAGCTTTGTCTCTACTTCCTGCCTGCACACAGCACACCTATCATATCACCTTCGCAGCGGTCAATATCGACACAGCCTCCTGTCCTGCAGTTATCCAGCATGTTACTTTTGATCAATCTGACCAGGTGCTTTCGACCGACGACGCATCTAGACATATTTCTGACTCAGCATTAATTTTACCATTCATGGGTTACATTGGTTAATTTGCATAGGTACTAGGTACAATGTTTAGGACTCAGTAGGACAAATAAAACGCTTGGTCATGGTCATGTTTACATATTGATGATTAATATTATGATGAAATAGTTCTGGAATACTCACATACTTATTGCAATATTTTTTTATTCTTAGGGTCGCGCCACACCTGCCGAACGTTCCGCGGCGAACGTTCGGTTGAATACGCTTCTAATGTTTTTCAAGTTACCTATCTATGATGGTGGCACTTCACATCGCTATTCGGTATTCTCGTATTTTATTGTGTTTTATTCGCTCATATAGTGTAGAAGTCCAAATAACTCGAACACACCGTCCACATATCGTCATGAACAGCGAATAAGCCGAACATTTAAGAATATTTTTATCTTTTTGCTAATCTGAATGCAAAGATAGATGGACGTCTTGACGGCAGCAGCGACTTATTATTTGTTGTGTGTTAATTACCAATACATGTTATGCGTACATAAAACACGCACTCTACTGAGCAAGCCATGTGTGGACGGTAAACGAACTTATTCGGTATATTCGCAATCCTTTGATATGTGACCAAAAACCGACAACCGGCGGATACGAGTGTTCGTGTATTTGCGTAGTCGTCTTATTCGTGAAAAATAGCCGAATATAGGCAAATAGAGTAACTTCACATCGTCGTATTTGGGCAAATAAGACTAATACCCGAACACGAATAACGATGTGAAGTGCCACCATAACACATCAGCCGAACGTTACATCCGTTACTTCCATAGAAATGCAAGCAAACATGACGCGACGGAACGTTCCGCGGCGGAACGTTCGGTTGAATACGCTCCTAATGTTTTTGCAAGTTACCTATGACACATCAGCCGAACGTTACGTCCATAGAAATATGACGCGACGGAGCGTTCCGCCGCGGAACGTTCGGCAGGTGTGGCCCGACCCTTAGGTTACTTTTTAGTTTAATTTATATTGAGTACACACAGTTAAATAAAATCAAAGACAGTTCTGATAAATAAAAAGTTTATAACACCTTTTTTCTTAATCCTGTAACTATGTAGGTACCTAATAAATGACAAAATAATAACAAAAATCTTGTATAGTGTATACTTAAAACAAATCATTAACTAGTCCTGATGTTCTTTATCATTAGACTTGTTGGTTATTGGCGGCACGTAATATGGTGAGCTTTCTGCAAACTTAGGAGGACCACCTAATTGTACAGTGTCCGGAACATTCAATTCTTCATTCAACTTTTTCGCTAAGAAGTATATTTCTGCAAGGGCGATTACTAAGGCACACATTACGCCTAGTAATAGCCTGACTCCAAAATCTATATTTCCCACCATCCATTCAACACCTCTAAATCCAAATAGGAATCCAGCAAATATCGAAAGGATGAACTGTCCAATTGCAATCAACTGGCGATTCATTTGTTTCACTGAAAACACAAAAGCAACTTTATTAATGATTCATTCATTATTAATTGTCAATAAAATACGTGGTACTACTTTTCACAATGAAACTGATTGTTGAAATATTGTGAACTACCTATCCAACTTAAAATGAAAACTGTATGTATTTTGTATACTTACATTGATAAGAGATACTATCTTCTGGAAACCTCATTCTAACATTGTCTACAGATTTCGTCATTTTCCGATATTCCCTAGCCTCCTGTTGAGACCTCAATTTTACACATCTGGCTTCAAGAACAGGATCTCTCTTAAGCACCTGGTTTTCTGGTGTTTCAATGGAAGCTCCTTCTAATAGTACATGTAAGTATGGAACACTTTTGTCTCCACTTCCTTTTGTATTTCTTTGTTGTTGCAAATATGTGTAAAGCCAGTCTATATCAGCAGTAGTTAAATGCAATTTGTCTTCTTCCTCATCATCATCATCATCTTTATTTAGGTCCCTTTTAGCTATTGATTTGTTATCGGAGACTGCTTGGGCAGATTCTTCATCATTTTCAGATTTCTCTATACTTTCCTCTTTAGAAGTCTCCTCAATATCTATCTGTTCTACTTCTGAGCCTTCTCCAATTTCTATCTTCATAAGAGCTTTGATTTTATTTAAATTTTCAATATCATTACTATTAAGATGTACGGGAATTATCTTTGTATCTTTGGGTGCTTTATGTTTAGCTTCATAACTTTCTCCTGTAACCAGTCTTGCAATATTTAAAGGTACATTATCATCAATGGGTAAAGTTTTGAGGTAATCTATTAAATACTTTGATGGGAAGATCCTGAGGTTGGTATCAACAAGTGATCCTATGGAATCCATTGTTTATTTAGCAATATTTAGTTTATGGTTAAGATCAGCATACAAATCCCTAAGTTCTTCTTCTTTTTCTTCAAAGGTGTTGTCTACTCTTTGACATTTGAAGTTCATATCATCAATGAACTGATCCCATTCTTTTTGCCTTTTTTCTTTTAGTTCTTGTCGGTGTTGTTCATGCACCTGAAAGAGAAAGAAGTCCGTCAAAACCCAATGTTTTCTTTAATTTTTACATTCAGATTATTGTACAAACTTAATAAAACTTTCATCATTTTATATTTAGTAAGGAATATCTAGACTAGTGACACATCAGAAATGATCAAGCATTATTAAATAAATATAAAAACCTTGTGTGATTCAAGATAATCGTTTTCAACCTCTTCACTGAGCTGCAATGCTTGATCTAACTTCTCTTTCAACACTGGAAGCCCTGTTTCACCAGACTTTCTAATCTTTTCTGCCTGACTGTCTTTTATATCTGTTAATTTTTCAAGTATAGCAAACAAATTTTCAACTTCCCGATCTCCGCGCTTCTCCTACAAATAAACAGTTCACAATTATTATATTGTTCTGTAGAGCGATGGGTCTGTGTGGACTAAATAAGTTGGAATATGCCCACGTACTAAGCATACTTACCTCAAACTCTTTCAGCATAAACTTTATTTCACCATTTAGAAACGGACGATGGTCGAATAATCTTGACCAGATTTCTCCAATTTCTGTAATGAAATAAATAATAAAGGTCATGGACTCCAGATATCGTCAATGCAAGAAATAAGAATGGCAGATGAACAATTTCATTTTAAGTGGTAGAATAGTGCAGCAACAGCCCGATTGATGGTACATATTATTATTATGTTTCAAATTAAGAAAATAACTTCAAATCGTGTTTCCTCTAATAAAACTATCAAAATAGTATTGTTTTCTTACCTATTTAGTTACATGTAAATTATAAACAAAACATATTCTCTTTAAAACAATTTAGGGCTTAAAAATTTAATGGAGTATTATTTAGTCTGTATAAATGTTAAAAACTTACAAATACCGGGGGTAAACAATTTTCATAAAAATATAAATTACGAAAAGTAGGACACTGGACACACATACCTCGTGACAGCTCCGTCATTATATTTTTATCGTTCAGTTCATTCAATCTTTTGACAGACATCACAGACAGTAGTTTCAACACGTATGACTTCCGCCTTATGTTCGGATATGTCAGTCTAGAAAATCAAAGTAAATAATTATGTAAAAGATAACAACAATCCTAAATTGCCGCATTATTACTAGCTGTTGCCCGCGACTTTGTCTGCGATCCATGCGGATAAAAAGTGGCCTATATCCTTCTCCAGGTCAGGTCTACCCATGTGCCAAATTTAATCCAAACCCATTCAGCCGTTTTAGCGTGAAACAACAAACAAACTCACTTTCGCATTAATACTATAAGTTATAAACCTCAGATTAGTGACAATAGTGTCTGTTTCAGCTCATTCAAATTAACGTCATTCGGTTCGGCTGGGAAATGCAAGAGGCCTCACAAAGTTAATGTCGTCTACGTGGTCTAGAACCGCTACTGTCGCCACTGATCTTGCTCTGCAGTAGCGCTTTCAATCATTAGACCAACGTGGTAGACTTCAATAATTTGTAAAAAAATTAACAGAACTGTAAAATTACGCATGAAAAAATTATCCGAACGAAATACGTAAGCACCGGAAACAGAATACGCAACCTAAAGAAAGCTAGTGTCGTTCTAAATTTCAATTTTACATTCGGTCCTTGTTCTCCCTCGTATGTCGTTCTTCCTTCAATCAATTTAGTAACTTCATTCATCTTTGTTGAGAATGGGCGGTTTGTGAGTTGACGTGTTTAGATGCGTTATTGTTTTTATTTGCGCAGAAGTGTTTTGCAGGTGATAATGTGTTCAATTTGCATTTTGATGTTTGTTAGTTTTGTGTGATTTTTTAACCATAAACGAATGTGAAATTTTGGACTTGAACTAGTGGAACTTCGTGTTTGGCCACCATGCCGGGTCTTATTGGTATCGGTGAATTCATTGAGGAAACTCGAGAGGATTACAGTTCACCTACTACTTCTACGTTCGTTTCCCGCATGCCACAATGTCGCCAGACAATCAGCGCTTTGGAAGAGGTAATTACAGCCATTATATTTCAATACATTGCCAACAAATCTGAGCCAAGCAGTTGACAAGACAAGAAAACATTATCTTCCTGTTAAAAACAAGGTGTCAATACGAACAGTTTTGACCAAATACCGAAAACGGAGTAAACAAAATCCACAATAACTTGACCACGACCGCTAGGATGAGTAGGTTATTTGATTTGGTACCTAGTTGCATTTGCTTGCTGGTAGGTATTTGCACGGGTATTTGTTTTCATTGCTAATAAGAAATTCGCATAATTCCTTTTTCTTGAAAAAAGACATGTTGAAAGACGTCTGTTTATTTGTTTGACATTGCTACCATAAAATTTGCCGTGTTTATTTAGGTGGGTGTGTTAATTTTTTGTTTTGATAAAAAACAGATATTCAATTCAGGACTATTAGTTATTACCAGGAGCGTAGGCGCGGCTCGACCTTGGAAACGCCCCCATAATTACAACAAAAAAATATTACACACCCTGATAAAATTGTGCCCACGCAAGAAGAATAAATAAATTGCCGACGTATTTCTGCAATTCGATTACGAACGCCTATCGTCATACGATATTGTTGCAAACACCTATCGCTACGCATAGCTACTTTGCTTGATGAACTAGGTAAATAGACACAGATTTTTCGTTTACTGTAGGTAGGTATATCTCAAAAACCACTAGGAGTCTTGGTCTAAGACCATACACGTCGGAAGACATTTTTGTTTTGACACGTACCTACCTACATGAATGCAACAAGGATGAAGCAAGGAACTGGAAAAAGCGACTCAAGTCTCAAGGTTGAATCTCGGTTATCTAATTCGCTTTCAGTTCATTCATCAACATCATCAATGAACGGTTTTGCCATTCTTTCTTCTGCCCGGTGAAGCTCTAATAATAAATCAATCCTCAGAAACTATGAGCTGAAACTGCTACCAAAACAAAACGGATGCAGTTCTTGTTATTCGCCTATTTAAAAACGTGGCGATAAATGTCCGTACCTATGTAGGTACCTACCTACTATCACCCTAAAAAAAAACAGCGCGTGTGTTCTCACCAAACGGACGCATTGGCGGAATTGCTAAACGCATCGTTTGCCACCATAATCTGTAACATCACACAAAGCTAAAATAGTTTAAAGCCTCTATTTCGGGCTTTTATTGTGGTTCGTGGACCAGCCAACAACTAACAAGCAACATTTCCTTTGTCTAGAACCTCTAGATAATTTTTGACTAAAGTTGAGGTACAATTTCTGTCAAGTAACTTCTTTGAATGAATGAGTAATAGAAAACTAAATGCTCCTTGGTTAAATTGGTGTAGGGTTGCCATCCCCAAAATTTAAAACCAGGATAGAAGGTGAAAATACCAGGACATTTCGGATTAAAAACTGGACGCAGTATAAGAACAGAGTCGTTAATAGCAACACGCAATGAAAACAGGTTCAACGAAACCGAAACTCAATTTTCGCGCACTAGTGCTCTCTATCTAACTGTTAGATAGAGAGAGCTCTAGTGCGTTAAAAAAGTAGTGAGAAAGAGACAAGCAGAGCGCACGATAAACGTAAGGTTGAAGGCGCGAAATAAAAAAAAAACAGGACTTTACCAGGATGCTTTAAAAACCCAGACGTTACTTAAAAACTATCCAGGACACCCGAGGATATCCCAGAAAGCAGGACATGTCCTGGGAAAACAGGACGGTTTCAACCCTAAATTGGTGTAGTCATCATGAAGGAGCACTTACAAAAAATATAGTTACAGTTATCAGCAAAGACTTCAGTTGATCACATAAAAGCTGGGGTGGCACTGATACTATAATTACCTCGGCCATTTCGGACATAAGAATACTTACTCGGAGTCGAATACATAACAATAAAATCTTTCGAAGAACCGAAGGTATTGTCTCCGCAAATACCTACAAAGGAAGTTATAATCATGACTAACCACCGGAAATACTTATTAGGGGACGACACGCTTGACATCTGTCGAGCATTCCAATGTACAGGTGAGTCCTGGCTTCCGGCTGCTTTCTTGGCGTTAAAGGCAAATACTTTTTGAAACTCAATCGTCTTCTACTCTCGTATCGGTGTATGAGGACTCATGCCATCGTGCTGTGGTAAAAATGTGCCAGTCGCAAAGGTGGTAGCGGGCCTGTCTGCGCAGGGATTGTCAAACGCACATTTAAACGCCTGCTACATCGCCAACCGCGTCCCCACAGAGGTGAACTTGGTGGTTTACAACCGTAGATGATGTTTACGACCAAACGTTGAAACAATTTTGCCGGTCGCCAACCGAGCCAAGATCACCTCGTCTGTCGGGGAGACGTTTGGCAACCGTGTAGCAGGCACTTCAAAGGTATGATTCCGACCACGCTGCACGTGGCACTCGTGGCCAGTCGTGGCAGTGCTGCCGCGTCACTACTGGTCCTCGTACATTTTCTATAGGTTTATATGAGATTACATTCCGAGCACAGCAGCAATGCTGCGCAACTTGCTGTGTAACATGTAAACAACGGTGTTCGGATTCGTGGAGGCTGTAAAAGCGTGAAAAAAACAGTTGTTCTGAATCTTATCTGTGCTACAAGATACAGGATAATTTGTAGGAAAATTTAAACTGATACAGAGAGACCACGCAATTAAATAAAAATTGTTTTTTTCCGTTTGACGTCATTACAATCTCGAGGAGCTCGTGGCTAAGTAATAACAGCCGCACGGGTCTATCTACACTTGCCGGGGTTGGTCCGTGAATGGGTGATCATCTTTACATACCGAGACTCCTCTGTGCCTCGGAGAGCACATTAAGCCTTTGATCCCGGCTCTCATTCGTGGATATTTGACAGTCGTTACGGGCCGTCAGAAGCCCGAAAGTCTGACGACCAGTCTTTTTCTTACCAAGGGGTATCGTATTACCCAGTTACTGGGTTGTGGCGGCAGTCGCTCCATGTGAATACCAATTCAGCTGCATCCGGGTAGACTGGAAGCCGACCCCAACATAGTTGGGAAAACGGCAGATTGATTTTTGATGTTATTACAATCTCGCATACCCTCAAAACAATAAGTAAGAGGGTCATGAAGACTAGTACATCGTATACGACACTGATGATGTGGGATGTGGATGTGGCAGGCAATCATGATTGTCAACTAATCGTGACGGTCAACTGCCTGGCTTGAGCCTCGATAGACCCTATAAGAGGCTCTTGTTAGGCCGGGTCAAGGGTTTGATGCCGAGAGCTGTATTTCTGAACATGACAGCAAATTATGATAGTTTCTTACCGTTTGATTAGAGTTGGTACCAATAACACAATTATCAACCAAAGGGTATCACGTAATCGTTAAAATAGTGGTTACGTCAATTTTTTTTATAGATTCAACCTAAAGATACCTTTTCATTCCATGTACGGTTTGCGGTTTCCTTAATGTAATCATTTTCCTCATCACTCATCAGTAAATAAAGTAGTTTGCAGACAAAAGCTAAAACCGTGTAATTTTATTGTATGAAAGAATAATAACCAACCAACACGTAAGCGAAGGAAAATCTAGGCACCGTTTCCAAGTGCCTTTTCGATTCGTACTTCAGGCACCAAATAAACAGGAATAATTTAATAATAAGTACGTTAAAATCGTGGTAGAGGGTTCGAAATTTACAATTATGTATAGTCAAATATACCTACTACTAGGGATAGCAGATAACTTAGCGTTTCATAGTAAATGTCGAGTCACAGACGTGGAATTTGTCGCGATCTGTGGCCTCTTCCCCCTGCAGTAAGTAGGTATAGCTGTCTAGACATTTTGATTCTTCAATTTCTACTTGAGGATCAAGTAGTGCTTAAATAAGATTAGAAAGACTGCAATAGTCTGCACTTTCAAAGGAATATTTAATACCAGAATTACCAAATTGCACTTCTTTTTACTCTTAGCACATCGCTGTTCTGTGGTCGTTAAAAACAACACTGCCTCGGTTGTTCACCTTGCGATTTACTGCCTCCTTAAACGTAAAACAAGATGGATCCATATTGAATTTGCAAATCTCGGTCGCTATCAAAACTTTTATTTTAGTCGTAATACTAGACGAAACAAAGAATTAACATATTCCGCATAATGAACACCAGAACCGGGACTACAAGTTTAGAGAAAGTTCGACATTGATATCTCTCCGACTACTTGCAAAAGGAAACCTTGACCGGTTGGTCGACTCATCGACAAACAAGTTTCAGGCTGCGGAACTTAGTATTTTATTTTCATTGTTAGAACATGCTCTTCTAACACGTCAATACCTATCAAATAGTGATATTGCATTGTTCTCGGAAACTTCTACAATAAAAAACGTGTACTTAAATACAAACTCACATTTGCATAGAATCAAACTTCAGCAGTTTTTCAGGAATTTATGATTTAGATAAAGCACCCACCACAACATGCGACTACAGTGTTTACACTACTCATTACAATATCCTTCAAAAGTGCACACAATAGACCGCGCTCGATATCCTTATCAAATAAAAGTGTAAATTACAGCTAGATTCAAGTTATTTTCTGTTATCAAACTAGATACAGGAGGCAGTGCGAATTTCCTGCGTGAGCGGACTAACTAACTGGTCGTTATAATATCGGAACACGTTTCCGCCAACAAGTAAAACAAACTCTGATAGAAAGGTGGTAGCTCTACGAGCGAACGTAGGTCACTGGGTCGATAGGCGTTATTATGGAAATTATCAATTTAAAAATCATCATGTATTGGAAAGTCGTGTCATTAACATGGAAATTAAGATTTTAATTTCAGCCATTACTCATTATTGGATACTAGCAGCCAGAAGCTGCAGATTCGGAACAAGAGAAGTCTAAAATACCAATAATTTCCCTGTCTTATTAAACCCTTATTCATTACGAGTTATAAAAGAGGAATGAAATAATGCAGGACTATATTAAAAGCGTCCTTTGCATATCAATCTACGCACATGCCGCACTGTCATATGCAGATAATCTAATGGAGGCTTAAGACCGTGCAGTGGGATAAATTGCAGTGTAGCCCACAAACGCGACAAAAGTGAATTATTTGCTGCTTAGAGGTGTCGAGTTTATGACGCACAGTGAATGCTGATGACATTTTGACGACAGGGACGCTTAGATACTTAGACGATTGGGAAATGATTGTATGGCCTGGCCAGCCCACTGCAATCGAGGACACTAACAACTGCCCATTACGGGGAGATCCGAAATTATTTTACACTTTCTCACTAGGCAACACAAAGAACAGTTTAAAATTACACATTACGAAACGTTTTGGTTTTAAAAGTAAATAAAACCAAAACTCTGGTCTTAAAGTAACAACTAATCTATGTAATTTCAGCATCGTATACCATTTCGCTGCGTGCTTTTAAAACGTTTGGCATATAGCCAGCAAGAACTGGGTACAAATTGAATAAACGAATCGGTACTTAATCACTGTCGGATAATCGGTGAGTTCCGAGAAAAAATAAACCGACAATGTAAAGGACCTACCTATAATATACATAGGTCCGTGTAAATAATACTGTACATAATATACTGAAGGTCTTTATATGCACGAAGGATATGGGATGAATGTGATACATACTTCTTTGGTTGGTAATATGCCACGGACGGACGTCGTAGGTGCTCCATCATAACCGAATTAATGTCGCCTTTCCTAAAGGAAAGGAATTCATTTGGTTATCATAATTCTGATTTCACATTCTCCAGATGAACATGAATATTGTTAACCCATTTACCGCCGTGCTATCGGTTTCGTCGATAAAGTGCGTTACTTGCGTTGTATGAATAGGCCTTAAAAGGTCAACAGCCAATGAGTCATCATCAATGCCACTATCTTGCGGTGCATAGCAAAGACTTCGGCTAACTAAGCACCTCAGATGCGGTAGGCGATAAAAATCATTGTGTGACTCATCTGTACGGTGTTTGTTTACAACATGAGTTGAGAGTTGAACTAAGACATTTTTTTCTTCCTTGTTTGATGAATGATAAAATCAATGAAGTACCTATACTATTAAATGAGCAATATTTGTATATATGAGTAATCACGTTCTCTAACGATTCCAATGAAAGTCGCATGATAGGGATTTTCGGGGGCGATCGATCTAGCTAGGTCTCATATTTGGGAAAATTAGTTTTCTCTATTTTCGCCCGAGTAGAGCTCGGTCGACCAGGTACTGATAAGTAAAAGATGGCTGTATTGGGACTTGCCATGCTAAAGTCAACCTTCAGTGACTTCTTCGCCGAAATTTTCTCCTAGGCATTGCGTGCTTATTACCGTCGTATTTTCGTCCTTCATTTGACTCATGGTGACTTCATAGAACACAGTCACACCACCGTACCTATATCTATTCGGAGAACATTTTCTTCATGAAGATATAATACCTGAGGTAGTCGTTTCCTAGCAATAATGGCGTAGTTTAATCCACGGCAATGCAGACACGATTATGCATGCCGGTAGAGCAGCATGCATTAGACTCGTCCCCTTCAGGCCCTCTGCGATAGAGTTACGGGCACTTGAGCACGCCAGGTTACTATACTTTAAAGTTGCTATGAAAAGGTAGTGCTTTTAACCCTTCTACCAAAGAGCTGTGTAGAATAAGTAGGTATCCATATGTTGTGAACAAGCTACTCAGTAGACTATAGAGGCACAGAGGCCAACCTGGGGTGCCATTGAAGAGCGGACTAATTTCAGAATTTGAAAGGGCGTTTTGAATATCAAATGCTCTACCTTAGTAAGCATTGAATTGAAACTGTGAAACGTGGTTAAAATATTAACAACCTAAGTATTTTGGTGATGAAAACATGTATCACAAAAGAAAAATTTGAAATAGTTTACTGACTAGCATAAAAGTAAAAAGACGAAAATGGAGCAATCACAAATACGATAATTGAAAACCCGAAGAAAATTAATAAAGACAGCAAAAATGTAACATGCATTGTCTGTGACTTGTACCTCTGTTAATTAATATTTCATCAATCTTTACAAGCTGAACATAATTATTTGGCACATAAGTACATATGTCCATATTGTTGTCAAGATATTCCAGCCAAATAAATACCTATATGTATTGTAAAACAATGCACTAACCTATGCTGTGTTGTGTTAAATGGGTTATTTATCTGTGCCTATCTTTGTAATGCTAATGATTGATCGTTTGCTTGCTTGCATGCAATAAAATTGGAACTTGTTACTTCTTACGTATTCATGTAATTTATGTTAACTCGCTTTCGCTTTGGGATATTAAATATTATTTTGCGTAATATCAGGTTTAATTCTATTGGGACTTCAACGAAGCCGAGGCTAAAATCAATAAAACAGAACGTAATAAAATAATGGTAGAGGACAATCATGATTATGGAACATCGAAGAGTATGGCCGTTAACCTGACGTTAGTCACAATAAGCACCTATTCAATGCAATACAATACGAATAGCCTGTAGACGCCCATCAAGAAGGATGAACAGAAAGCGATAAACAAAAACGTTTTCTATTCACACTCGTCGACATGGAATTAGAAATGTTTAAGAAAAACACCAGGCAAAACAAATTAGTTGAAAACAATTGCTGTACGTTATTGTTCAAGACATAAAAGAAGTTAACATCTTTCTACGTCTCTTAGAACGAAGCAATTTAAAAGACAAAAGCAATGAAGATGATAAAACTTCTGTGCATTTTGTTCGCTCGGAAGTTAGCCTGCAGAATTTATGTTCTCCTTTCATAAAGGTTTTAATTTTGACATCGAGATGACATTGTGCTGAATAGGGTTCAGCTTGACTGTATGCTGCAGATAGATTGATGCGACATAATAGAGTAAGTATGTCAACTCGGCTTTCTCATTTCCTTTATGACTATATCGATATCGTGAAGATTATAATGTATCATACATAATATTTGTATCGGACTTCAGAAACATCCTCGGTAACCTCGGTTATCATCTATGGATAAATTTACCAAATCATTCTTATTTCTTTAGCATAACCAGCATCAACTTTCATAATAAATAAAATCCAGTAGCCCAGAGGCGAGGGCATTCATTCGTACTAAAAAGTTAAAATACTCGTGCCTATCGCAGAGTGAAATAACATGAGCTGTTCCTTGATCAGATGTGATAAAGCGAAAGTACCTACTTGTGGTTACTCGCCGTGTTGGTACATTTTGTAATGAACTTTCTCTTTAAATGAGTGGGTGTGCTATTATTATACTCATATTTTGTTTATGATCGATTGCTGTAATCAATATGTAAATATTTAATGTCTGTACTTAAGAACCTGAGATGTACGTCTAAATGTAAATAATTTACTAAATTCGCTATAAAATCTGGGCTCAAATAATGTTCATTATAGCATTCAACAATTATTTGAAAAGAGCAAAAAAAAAGAAAATTGGTATATCTAAAACTCACTTATTTACTATCAGATTCATATGCTAGGAAAAATCCAACAATGAGTCATGTCAGTCAAGTCACACGAGGATTTAATTTGAATGTTGTTTGTTTAAATAATAAAATACATGAGTGTATAACTGGTTAGATAATTATTTAGCTTGAAAGTCACAGTCAAGAATGAGTAACAGACCGCAATGCAATGTAATACTTACAAAAAGTAATGTGAACTGAGATGTGCCGTCATGTGCCTGAGGCTTGCTTTTTTTTGACCTACTGACGAACAGGTTCACTGTTACTCGTTCTGTGTCTCTATCTAGATTACCACTTGTATTGTACCTGACGAATTTAGGTGGAGTCAAGGACAATAATATAATTATATAATATTCTATTCCTTGCAATACTTTCCAAAGCTTGCTTGCCTCGGAATAAATGTGCAGATAAAGCCTTTGCCAGTGCCAAAGTTGAACTTACACCTGCTGCCGTTGGCAACGAAACTTGTACTGTATATTTGAATAAGTTTAACAATAAATACTGTTTATTATTTAATATTGTTATTTATGAATTAAGTTATTCTCTGTTATGTTTGGGATTTAATCCTCTGTTATCATTATATCCAACCGAAGCGTCACCTGACCTTTTAAGCGAAAACATAAATGGGTTCATCTCATCAGTAAATGGAGCGTAAGTGGCGCCCAACATGTTAATGCGTTAATTAGATTACAATCAAACTCAACATGTTTACAAACAACAACCCTGGATAAACGTACAGTGTTCATGTTTTGGTAATCCAATAGCGTAAACAGGATCCTAATACTTAGTCGGTGTGATAAAATGTTCTCGACTTCCTCACAATGCTTACCTATAATAATAAACAATAGTTTGTAGCCGTTTATGTAGAAGAGATGCTATGCTATAAGGCTATTACTTACAACCATTTTTATATTGAGAATAAAACTCTTGTTTTATTCTAAATCGGAAAACTCGGCGTCAGATTCATAGATCCCCTTGGTACATTTTACTAGAGAAAGTTTTTATCCGGAGAGAGCTTCGGTACAACTGGTGCTAGCGCAAAATACATTGTGAGTTCCTCGATTATATGATAGAAATAACTCTTCAAATCCAATAAGTACTGTTTTATTAAAATTGTTCGGTGATTTCGTTTTAAAATATCAAGTTATTAAAATACATTTGAAAACGTAACATATAAGTGTTATGTTCCAACTATATTAATTATTATTTAATTTTATAGGACAATCATCCCTTGGGCGATGTATGTAGTTGTGGTATAAATAAATAATAAAAATATTATTGTACGGACTGCCACAGATTCTACTTTCAGAATTCGGCCATAAATTGGGCAAATCTTTTCGATCGTTCGGTGTCAGCCGGAGGATAAATACGCAAGGTCAACCGCTTTCGCTGTAGGAACCCACTTACCATGGGCGACCCTTTTGCAGCTGACGATTCTAACGAGTCTTTTTCTCCTCGAAATACGCCATAAGTTTGTCTGGTCGTATAATTGCCGCTGTTGTAAGTATTGCAAATTAAATTACCACGTCCATTCAAATTCAAGCAGGTATCCTACCGTGTATATACTTGTCAATGCAAAAAAATATCTTAAAGAAACAGCCATAAGTGACGCATAACTGTGATTACCGGCTATAAAGCACATTAAATTAAGTAACAACAACACATATGAGTCATTTCCACCATCAGTGTGCTAAAAACCTACGCTTTGTGCTATAGCAATCACTGTTCTGCTATTACTATCACAATTCTGTACAGATGCGACAGACATTTTAATTACTAGACCTATTTTGAACAGCTGTTTATTTTAAAATACAATAGACGATGTATATCTAGTAACTTAATCCGCTTAAGGTGATATATTGAAAAAAGGGGTCTTTTTCTTTTTCGTGTACCTTATTAGGTTTAAGGATTAGGGATTCAATATTTCAGTGTATATTTTTTGACTATATGGCCTAGTACCCTGCAAAAGGAATACACGATACAATGAAATTTTCTCGATACAAAAAAATTGCAAAATTTCATCTATTTTTATGTTTTTTTGAGTATCAAAGCGTATCGCTTATGAGTTATTTAATGGATTTTACTTTATAACATAGAGAGTAATCATATCAAGTTTTAAGAAAAGCAGTTTTAGTTTTAATAATACTTTTAATTTATAAAAGACGGCATTTGGTATTGGCACATATGCTGTTTTATTCCGACCGAACACACCGGAACACACAGTATCGTCATCTCTTCTTTCGCCTATAAAAAGTATTGTCATCACTTTCGTTCGTTCATAAATCAGTCGCTCGGTGGAGCTCTTCGACGACGAATCTATGTCATTTTTTTCCAGATCGGTGCTGTCAGATATGTACGTAATTTGAATAATTATATTTACAGGAAAAATCGAGTTCAGCAGATTAAAATTATTTTAAAGTAAAATTAGTGTCGAATAGGCATATAAACTGCGTATAATAGAATTAATTTACGTGACTGTGAACAAAATAACAATTATTTTTGGCTATTTGTGACGTCATATATATAAATTATTTATTAAATATGGGAAGGAAAACCAAAGCAAAACTAAATAAAGTACAACATTTGGAACACATGACGGCGAGGGCTCAGTACATGAGGGAGTGTAAAAGGTAAGTAAACAATAATTGTTTCTATATACATACTTACAATATCTAATGGGCTCATGAGCTACTTTTGTTGTGGGATTGTTCTATTGTTGATAGATGCCCAATTCCCATCCAATCCATTCGTAACAATAGACTCATTTTTACAGGGAATCAATAGAAATTCATGATGATAACGAATCGGAGTCACCACCTTCACTCATCAATTTGTACAACCGGCAACAATATATCCTACCATTGCAAAGTAATACTGGGTAAGCACTCAATGTTCTAGAACATAATGTCTGTTTTACTTTTAGTAATTTTAAAGAAACAGGATAAAACGTATTACTATTGATGTTACAAAAAGGTACTTCAAAATTGTGTCAATTTGTCGTTCTGAAGTAAGGTTGCGCATGCGTGCTGGCATGCGCGCTACTGTTTTATAAGGCAGATTGACTAGTGCGCAGTTATTTGTAATCTACTTCAGAGCGGCTTCAGGGCGCACAGTGGGCTGAAAATCGATCTTCATAGACTTAGGGATCAACTTAGTAATTTTTTTCTTTTTTCGGCAGAAATGGGTTTAGGTATCGTATATTGATCAATTTAATGCTATTTCAGTTTTACAATAAACCTTTTCTTTTACTGTAAGTGCTATAAGCACTTGCTTGAAAAAAATGTATGGAGATATATATGTTACTGTAAAAGCCCGAACTGCGATAAATCTTAGGATTTACCGGTAAATCCTAAGATTTAGCAAGTCTCACCGTTTTTGCGAACAAATTGAGGCAAAATAGTTAACAAGAAAATTCTGTTTATATTATGTTAAAAAAATTGTAAAACTAATATATTTTTTCAGATTTATATATGATTTCAGTTCAATTAAACATTTTACAACAACAAAATCCAGACCCCGAAAATGAACGTCAGCGCAGCCTTCGTTCAGCTACTTAGTGAACTCTTCAAATAATATTTAAAAATTATACATTTTCCAGGACTATATCAACGTAAAAAATAAAAAAAATTGTTGCATTATGTAAAAAAATTGTAAAACTAATATAAATATTATTTCAGAATTAAACATTTTACAACAATACAATCCAGACCCCGAAAATGAATGTCAGCGCAGCCTTCGTCAACTCAGAGTACTGTCTTAATTGGCGTCAACTATGTATGTATGGGGCACCCTTTAATTTTCAACTTCTTTTATTTTTGGATTTTTCCTTTATTTGTACTGCAAAGACCTTGTTTTTTGCCTAATTTCGTGATTCTAGGTCAACAGGAACTTCCATATAGGTTTTCGACCCAAAAAGTATAGGGTACTTCCGATTGACCTAGAATTGTCAATTTTGGTTATTATTTCTTGATTCATGAATTATTGTCCAATAGTTCTAATATTCTGCACAATCATAACATATTTTCTTCTAAATACAGGTACATGACCCAGTTTGTGCCCAAGGTTTTCTGGTGTTTGTACAGCGCTCTTCTTCGAAGCATAGCCCATGCGTGCTCAATGGGATTAAATTCTGGCGATTGAGCAGGCCACGGTAGGACGTTGATAATTATTATGTATGGCAAGTGTCTTTGCAACGACGCTGGCAGTGCGTGGACGTCCATTATGGTGAATAAGCAGAAATGAAGCATCAAATTAGGTGCGCAAGGGAATGACAACATCTGATACAATCATTTCAGCGTAAATTTGTCATTGAGATTGCCGCTTATCCACATCAGTTCGGTTCTTCCGCCGATCAAAATACCGCCCATATCATGATTATTCCAGCACTGTACGCATGGACTTCCTCGTCTTTAGATATTATGCGCATAACGGTGTCGGTCGCTGTCGGTGACGATAACTACAGTGTGAAAGCAAGTCCCCCGCCGCGTCTGTCTGTCTGTCTGAACGCGATAAACTCAAAAACTACCAAACGGATTTTCAAACGGTTTTCACCAATGGATGGAGTGATGAATGCAGAAGGTTTTAGTATATAATTCATTAAGGTTTTGTGTAAATTGGCTGAAATATGACGATTATTGTTGAAGGTGTCGGAAAAAATCATGCCGACTGGGAACTTTACTGGCGTGCGCCGCGTAAACCGTAAAAGATACGTAAAAATAATGTTTGAAAGAATGGTTCATCTTAAAAAGTTTAACAAAAAGTCCGCAACGGCATACGTTTATCTTCTAAGGATGGCCCACAGTATCCATTTTTATCTTTTACAACTTGATAAAAATTTAATTGTTATTTCCGAAGCTATTATGACCGTTATTGTAATAACCCTTATCCAATAAAACATGTTATTTAAATTGGACATTTAATTTAGATTAAAATATCCCTCGACATCATATCATTTAAATGAATAGTTTTTAAAAGATATCGCAGATTCAAAATTACGCGTAACAAAATAATTTTATCGTTGACGCGAACGCGGGCGCAGCGGTAGGTAGGAGTCTATGACCTCCTCGGCTTTTAGGTATGTAATCTCGGTGGTACGTTCCCGTGGGGTATTTTGCGACATCCACGAGGGCGAAGCCGCGGGTAAAAGCTAGTAAATTATAATTTGCTACACAAGCAGTAAAAAATTATAAATTAAATAAGGATAAATTTATCCCAACTACGGAACCCTTCATTGTGCATGCCGTGCCGGTTTTTATATAAATAATACAGAAGATTAATTAACAATTTTTAATTTCATGTTGTATAACTATAATTAATAAATATTTTAGTTGATAATTATATATTTTGTATTATTTGTGTACTCCATAGCTCGCTATGTGCAAAAGTTTCATAGACCGAGATAAACTAACGTTCCGTACTCAGCACGCACTATTTTCATAGATAAATGTTTCCGTCTTTATCTTGCACTTTTAGTTTGACAGTTGTGCGGTAGTGACAAAAATAATGCTAAGCATGCTAAATAAGTAATATTTGAAATTCCGGTCTGCGATTTCGTTAGTTCAACTTTTGGTCACTGGTTCAGATAAGTTTGTATCGGTGACGTGGCAGCCGACCACTAAAGATGGAACCGCCACTCCCCGCGTGCGGGGGAAATAAGCCACACCCGTCAAACTAATATTTATTTTCAAGGTAGGCCCTTAACCGTTCTTAAAGAGTTAGAGAACCCTGTAAGAAATCGACACGTGTTTCGCCTCTCAACGAGGCATCCTCAGGACGACGATTGACCTTCGGCTACGACTGGGTGCTGCGCGCCGACCTCCCCAGTGGTGTCAGCGTAGTGTGCTACGCTGACGACACGCTGGTCCTGGCGCAGGGGAGGTCGCACGAGGCGGCGGCCGAACTGGCGACACGCGGGGTTGCGACGATCGTCGACAGGATCCGGCAATTGGGACTCGAGGTGGCCCTGCACAAGTCCGAGGTCATGTGCTTTCATGGCCCTCGGAACGCGCCACCGTCGGGTTCCCAAATAACGGTAGGAGGGGTTCACGTCGGCGTCGAGGTGACGATGAAGTACCTGGGACTCGTCCTCGACAGCCGGTGGAACTTCGTGGAGCATTTCCGACGTTTGGCTCCCAAACTGGAGCGGGCCGGGGCTGCCTTGAAGCGGCTTCTGCCCAATCTGGGGGGTCCAAACGCCTCCTGCCGGAGGCTCTACGAGGGGGTCGTGCGGTCCATGGCCCTTTACGGGGCACCGGTGTGGGCGCGAACCTTAAGGTTGCGGCCAGCCCGCCGGTTGCATGCAGCCCAAAGGGTCATGGCTATCCGGATGGTCCGGGGATACCGTACGGTCTCCGGCGAGGCGGCGAGCCTCCTTGCCGGAACGCCGCCATGGGATCTGGAGGCGAAGGTCCTCGCCCACATTTGGGAGTGGCGCGAGGAGATGAAGCGCCGGGGTGTAACTCCGCTGCCGCGAGAAATCACGGTACAGCGGACAGAGCTCCGGCGGGATCTCATGGCGGCTTGGAGTGTGCGATTGTCGCAACCCAGATTTGGGCACGCCACAATTCCGGCGATAAGTCCCCTCTTTGAGGAGTGGCTTGAGAGGCGCCACGGCGTCCTCACCTTCCGCCTGACGCAGGTCCTCACCGGACACGGTTGTTTCGGGAGGTACCTGTTTCGCATAAGGCGGGAGGAAACGCCCGGGTGTCACCATTGTGTGGATCGTCCGGAGGACACGGTGGAGCATACGGTGGAGGTTTGCCCGGCTTGGGTGGACCACCGCCGTGTCCTCGTGGAGGCGATCGGCGGCAGTGACCTCTCGCGTCCGGCCCTGGTCCAGGCCATGGTGCGGAGCGAGAGGGCATGGCAAGCCGTCACCTCCTTCTGCGAAGCAGTAATGCTCGCGAAGGAGGAGGCGGAGCGCGCGAGGGAGTGGCAGAGGCCGCGCCCTACCAGCCCTAGCCGCCGCCGCCGTAGGAGACTTCCCGGGCGTCGGGAATTGATAGCCGATTTCCGGCCACCGTAGGCGCGGGCCTGCGGACGGAGAGCAGAGGGCAGCTCGCCGTCCGATAAGGACCAGGCCCGGGTCGACGGCGCGTCGTGTTCCACGCGCGCCTCAAAGAGATGTCAGCAAAACTGACGGGGTCCGTTAGGGCCGATGCCTGCCGGGGTTGCGGGTAGTCCCAAGGGGAAACCGTGGCCCCTGGCATGGCAAGGGAAGGAACACGGGTGGGTTTTAGTCAGTAAAAGTCTGACACGCCCTTCCGCTCCGCCCAGAGCGGGAGAAGTCATTGGATGATTTCCCACCCAAAAAAAAAAAAAAAAAGGACGACGATTGACCTGTTGCGAACTCGGACACGAAGTGTTATCAACGCGAGCCGAACGCAAAGTAACTCACTCGCTAAGTAGTTTCACTTTGCGTTCGGCTCGCGTTGATAACACTTCGTGTCCGAGTTCGCAACAGGTCAATCGTCGTCCTGAGGATGCCTCGTTGAGAGGCGAAACACGTGTCGATTTCTTACAGGGTTCTCTAACTCTCTAAGAACGGTTAAGCGGATTAAGTTACTAGATATACATCGTCTATTGTATTTTATGATGGATTTCCGCAAAGTCACGCCTGAGTCAATTAACTAGCTGTTTATTTTATTGCTCAATTAATTTCGGAAATGTTACACCTTGCCCTTCAGTAACTAAAACGCAGTGTTTACAACTGGGAGCATCCAATTTTATGGGTGTAAGCTAATTTCGTTAAACGTCTCATTTATATAATTTTGTATTTATTTAAAAAAGAATAGCTGGTAATAAAGAGTCTGCAAAGAGCAGTAGTGCAGTGACTGTAAAGTGACGCGACCCATTTAGAGAAATCCTATGCAGAGCGTGCAGAACTGAGAGGTGATAGTTCGATCCGTTAGAAGACAGAACAAAGGGGGCGTTTGTCTATGGCTTGAACAACAACTATTGTGAGCGTGGCCTGGCTCTAGTCCCGGCGGCTACATGGTTCATGTATGCTAAACGTTTGAGTAAAATGGTTAATAGGATTAACTCTCTTGGCCCGTTTTATATAGGCCCGACGACGCCATCTGTAAGGTCGATTATACCTGCGTAAAGGTCGATTAGTTTCCTTCAATAGCAGGCTTTTAGCGTGGGTCACTGGATTACATGTAATATGATTTTTGCATTATTAAATGACTCAGGTGCTGGACTGGTATTGGCGTTTCTTTCTTCAAACTGTTTCTTCTGCAACACTGTTCAAACTGGTCGAGTGAATGAAGTAGGTTACTAAAATGGTTGCAGGTGGTAGACGTAGATGGGTATCAAATGCATGTATGTAGTTAAAAAATACCTGTGCTTTATTACTATGATGTAGTGATAGGTTAAGCATACAAGCCTCGTTGCTATTTTAGATGGCTACCTCATACGTTATAATAATGCAGGTGCCGCACATCGTTGCTATGCAAGACTACCTTCACTGCAAGGAAATGAAAAGACAACACATGATGACGTAATCTATATGAACATTGCTTTAAGTAGATAATTGTGACAATGCAGTTAGAGGCTTTATTATTATCGTAATGGAGATTACGATGACTTACGTTTGTTTTGTGCGTCTGATGGCGTGTGGTTTACGCAACTTTTCATGCGTCGGTGGTCACGAGCAAGAAAGCGAATATTCTCAGTTGTGTTCTGTTATCTCCAACTTATCATCTTTATGTTTGGACAAATGCGGATTATGTAAGTTGGTTGATGTTATGGACGTTTCAGAAATTAAGTGGACATCGTGGACGATGATATTATAATAGCTCTTTGCCTCTGCTTTTATGACAAAGGTGGCATTTACATTCACCTCTTCTATACGAAAACGAAGCAAATAATATTACGGAAATAAATTATAAAACCGCATTGCATAATGCCAGTGCTTAGCACAAAGTTGGTCGTTTCAGTGAAATTTTTTTTAACAACATCATTTCCAGGGTAATGTTTGCGGGCGGGCTAGTTCACTTCGTCACGCCATATTTAGCGCTATAATAACTTAACTACAAGGGTTGTAAGATCTGTTACACAGCAGTACACTATAGCAGTTACCACCTCATAAATTATTCTAATTAATGTCGTTTTACCCTTTATGGCTAATAGGTACCTACTTATGTATGTTGTTTCGCTCATCTTCATGCATGTTTTTGCTTATGATGCACCTTGTTATTGATATAAATTCAACTAATACATAGGTAATAATAATAATTAATGACCGCCGCTAGCTTGGACCCTGTTCCCGACACTTCCCGATACCGGTGGGCTCCTGTTTTTTATAATTTTAAGATTCTCCAATACTATGTAGAACTAATTTCAATAATTATTGACAGTGATAGTTGTGTTTGTGAGGTGTCCGTATAATCGGGACTGAAAAATATTATTTTATTACAAATTGTATAAATAATAATATCGTCTCGCTCGACTTGCATTCCTATTTGTGTTATACAAAAACAGATAGATTTTGGTTTTATTTACATTTATTTTAAAAGGTTGATTGACATTGACACAAAATTCGATAATGTTTCCTTATCGCACTGTATCAAATCAACATCAATCAGAGAGTTCACTCAGGCCGACTGTACATGAACACTTGAGCCAAACAGAAGTCAAGGTGCACCGAAACGTTGCGAGTTTTATTTTTGTACGGGCCGATTGCTTAATTCAGGGGGGCCATTGATTAATCGCCGGCTGGGGCGACAGATGTTCGCTGTGCTCGCAAACCGAGTTGAATGGCTCGTGGCTCCTATTGTAAACGAGTCTGTATGCCGGTGACAGCTTGTCCACGTAAAAAACTTTTGAGCGAATCCAAATCCAATGTCGCACTCGCAATCGCAACGGACGTTTCTGCCGATAAAATTATATGATTTAAAAAAATTCACCGCCTTGCGCCATATTGACCTCACGAGCCATGTTTCATATTTTCTTTATCTTGTTTCAGACGTTGGATTTCGACCGAGATGGCCTAACGAAGCTGAAAAAGGCGATAAAGGCAATACATAACTCTGGAAATGGTGAGTAGTACCGTTCGTTTTACACCTAAGTAAACAAACTTCGCCTCAAGTCTCTGCCAAAAGAAACAAAAGGAAACTCGGACTTATATTGTTTTTCCGCACTACCGTACTATACTATGCCTCCAATTTTACTTGACGCAACTAAATAATTATTAACCTAATGGTTGGTTTGCAAAAGTGATGAGAATACTAACAGCCGTATTATCTCCATGGGCATGCGAAATGAGAAATACTCTCCTTCTTTTTTAGCCTATTAGGAAAACCAATAATGTCCTCTAGTCCTCTTTTAGCACGGAACAGACAGCAACCGGACAATATACTTTCTGAGGGGTTTATTTGTATTCCCATCTCTAGTGGCGCATTTTACAGGCGTCACGAGAACGAGACCCGATTAAAAATAGAAATAGAGGAAGTATACGGTATGAATAGACTGGAATAGCTGAGATATCCGATGCATGTTTGGTAACTTTAAAAATAAATTCCATTTTGATACTTGAAAATGAAACTCGCCTCTAGGAAGGAGTGTCGGAGAGCACAAAACTGTCTTCGATGCCTGAGGTGGTGAAATGGATGTACCTATATACTTACTCGTAACTTATGTACAGAATAAATTATTGTGTTATAAGACCGTTCAGACTTTTAATACATTATATTGATTTTCTGTTACCGTAGCCTGTACTGTGTCGCAGATTACAGGTTGATGCTAATTTGTTTAGCGATTCGTAAAATCTTGATACTGTTCACGTTTATTCAACTACCACATTTGAGACATAAAAGTGCAAAGGGCTCAATATTCAAAACTATAGAAACTACCTAGTAAAGCATAGCTTAGGCCCAGCACAGAACCGGCTTGCTAGGACGAAAGGCCGTTCAACCCGCTGAACTAGAATGACCCAAATATCGCAACAAATAGTGCTTGCAGACAGACATTAATGCATTATTTGTAAACACTTCCATTCACTTGTTATATAACTTTGGATTGATTTATAATGTTCGCAAGTATTTAATAACTTTCCTTCCTGTTACGACGAATTTCTTTTATTTCCGGTATAAATGACTGCCAAGCAACCGAACGATAAAACGAGCGCCGCATAAAAATATTCAAATGTCTAAACTGAGTGCAAAATGGTAAGCAGAATTAAATAACCACAGTAATTCACGATTTAACTAAGCTTACAATTTATGAAAGAGCAGAACCAGTCTTTTCGTTCAATGAAAAGACTGTGTGAGTTGTATGGCTTTAAAATGTAAATCGTTTTTATTCTTCTTCTACCTCTCAAAGTACGGTTTCTGCATTTGAACAGATACAAATTGAAATATAAACCGATTCGAGTCGCGGTGGCCGGTCACGAATGAATTTCCCTTCATGTGCGACTTGTCAAGGAAAGTAGGTCGAATGTCTGGTTTCGCTGGCTTGCGGTGTAACTGGACATATTAGATTATTGTTTCGAACTCGAGATATATCATGGGGGAACACCCCGCACCTGCTCTAGCTTCTCGTTATAACGAGTATAGTATGAATCGTGAGGTGTTAGCGCACGCGCTAGCTATTTCGCGACTGCAACGTCTGCAACATTTCCATTCCACACGATGCAGTATTTCCTCAATTTAAAGCTGTATTTACTGCATTCTGTATGATATGATAAGAATTCTGTATGATATGATAAGATAAATCTTCTTTACTCACACACAAGTCACAGCTAGTAGGACGTCTAATTTTAAAATGATAAACTACAATGTTATGCAGTTACTCGACGCAGCTCTATTTAAATAACCTGAATGAATGAGATTAAATCCACATAAGTGCTCGACTTCTCTATTCTTTACACGCAGTCGCTGCCGCTTTTTATAAATAGGTAGTATGTTTTAGTTTTTTTCTAAGTTGTGAGTACAGGTTATGGAGTGCAATTCCATCGCGTGCTAGGGTTTGTTTATTGTGGTCGGTGTTTAGCGCCTGTGCCACGGGCCGCGTCAAGCCAAACGCTCGGAACTGGTCGTGCGAGTTCGGATTGTGCGCTGGCGCAGCTGGCAAGGTCGTGCGCTCCTCGAGCACGCGCTCGCTAAAACAACCAATCAAAAACATAACATTCCTACACAATGATGCAGTGTTTAGGTTTGGGGAAGACTAGCACTTTGCCAGCGACTTGGTTCGCGTATATGCTATATCCCATACAAACTTTTGTTATCTATTTTACCCTCTTAAGGCGATGATAACCGATTTTTTATGATTTTATACTGAAGATCACGTCTAAACGAGTAGCGTCGAAAAAAGAAAAAAATTGAGCATTTTGTTAATAACTTAATACATTATGAATATTTTAGTTTATGTGATGGGTAAAACAGCAGTCAAAACATACTTCATGAAAAGTGATAAATTGTTAATTTTTGTTAGAAACTATGTTTTGAATTTCTTTTTCGTTTTAAATAAATTCATTTGTAAAGTTATGTCGAAAGCGGATAGAAAACTGAGAATCATGCAAAATCTATAAAGCGTATTTTTCTGAAACCTTCAGCATTTTAAAGATAATTTAATTATTGATCTTTTAGTATACGTGTTTTATTAAAATACCTTTTGTGTTATGTTACATAATAAATTAATAATGCGTCTAAATTGGGGCAGCGCTCCTTGATGGGCGAGTCCTATTACTGGCTGGACATTACGTGTTGCGTGAGCTCAGATATTGTGGCTCAGTAGTAGAACACGCAAGCTAACCACTCAGGTTAGAATTTCCAAAAAACCTGAAACACGTGTTTCATAGATTTTAACAAAAAGCCCAAATACCAATTTTCTATAATTTGATTTAAAAAATAATGTAACTATACTTTCATTCCCTATTTACCATTTACCAACCCGTTAGATGTAGAATTTCCAAAAATCCTTTCTTAGTAGGTACATAACTACAGCACAAAAGGAACCTACCATCGAAATATCATGTCCCGCCTTCAGGGCTTTAGTAATGTGGCTTTAGGCTCGCCGACTCAACGTAGAGCGCGTAAGTCTGCGTTGATGAATCAGTTTTATAAGTTTACTTTATTTCTCGGAACAACGAAAAAGGCAGGTAGATTTGTCTTTTTCTAATACCTACTACTGTACTAATGTTCGCAGTTCCAAGTAGGCACCTACTTAGTGTAAAACCCTAATGGATGGAAGGACGCGTTCTTGGAACGTATCCAACTATGCACAGGCGTTAGTGTTCTGGTCAGCATTTTGTTGCTTATTTTCCAAGTTTCCACAGTCTTTAGGAACTTTGTCCATCCAATACTAGCGTTAGCCTTTACAATTTCAAGTAGTTCACATTCACCTACTTGCAATTATATTTTACTGTTACAAGTCACGCACGAGCACGACATCACTTTCGGTTTATGTTAAAATCCCTTGTTATTGGCAATTTGGGGGACCAGTTTGACGAAAACCCGGCCCGAGGCTATGTAAACCTCATATTAAGTGGAAGGTTAAAGAAGAGCTTCACGGAGAAATTGAATGCCGTGAGGTCTGTGCTTTGCCATTTAATATTCAAAAAGCGTCTGTGGGATTGAGCTAGGCAAATGTGGGCCGCGACACGGATCTCCGAGACTCATCAGTTCGCCACCTTTTGTTTTATGTTTATTTTTAACTGGACCCATGATTTGTTGCTATATTCCATTCCTGAGAATCCATTTCAACATTTCGAAGCAACAAGTCGGCAACGGCTAAAAATAAATCCCAACTCATTAGCGGACTTCCCCTTTAAAAATGTTATTTTATGGAGCGCTTATTGAGCGGCTTCTGAAAAATATTCACCTTAGAAAGAATTGTATTTTTAAATACAGTTCTGTTGTTCTAAGGTGTGTTATCAAATAAAAGTTTTGCAATTAAATACTAAGCACTTACGGCAATGGACGAGTAATAAGCTGCAGTTAAGCGCAGCTAACTTTACTGGCGCTTCTCTTTATAGCGACCAAGTAAATCCGACTGGAAAACTAATTAAATGTCCGCCGGCTCAAGGAAGATAAAACGAGTCTTAGTGGAACAACATAGAAACTTTGTGAAACAGAATTTTTCATTGGAAGAAAATTGTGCTGGCGTTGTGCGATTAATTAATTAGATTGGCTATATTTTATTCTTTATCCTCATTCTTTGTTCACCGTCTGCTTGGTTTGAGTCAGACCCATTTGGCTCATTGTGATTTTTTATCCAATTAATAACCTTTATAACAATATTGGTAGACAATGTTTGTGATATTGAAATCGTACACGTGCTAGCTAAATTGTTTATAACGTATCGGTTGGCATACTAAATTATTCTGTTAGCATATTACATTATATATTATGTCCTAATTCTCAATTTTTGTATGTAGCTCACGTGGACAACGAGATGTACCTCTCCCGGGCGCTGGAGCGGCTGGGAGGGAACGCCCTCAGCAAAGACTCGGAACCCGACATCGGCGCCGCATTCTTCAAGTTCGCTGTCGTCACCAAAGAACTGTCTGCGCTCATGAAGACACTGGTATGTTGCAAATACACACTGATAGAACTGCAATCAACTCCCTTTGTCTCCTTTATTTGTATTGACTAACGACAAAATGTGAGAATCCTGAAAGAGATACCAATAATTCACTGACCAAGTATGGTGGTAATTCTTGCTTGTCACTGGAGAGTGGTCTATTAGGTAACCCATTTCTGAAGAGGCCGTTTTTCAGGACGGCTGGCTAAGCAGCTAAATAATCGAACTGCATGGATGAAGAGACGTTATCGTTAAACTATGCCACAGAGTCACAGACTATGCTCCACTTTCCATAGCAATATATCACAAACAAAAACTGGAGAATCTAATCCAGGTCAAAAAATATACATATATGCAGTTTATATAAATTAACTTTCCTAAATGAATAACCAGTCTAAGAGAAAATACTGCATATGACAGTAGTTCAAGAAAGAAATTCGTTCTCCTAATCAGTTTGCTTCAATGCATTTAACATTTCCACACGTTGGTGGTTTTAAGACGCCGAATTATGCCAATGGCCTTGAGTGATTAACTTGCGTGTTCTGTGCTGCGCTCACGCAACGCGTCGTAAGTCCAGCCATCAATAGGACTCGCCCATCAAGGAACGCTGACCCAAATTAGACGCATTATTAATTTATTATACATAAAACAAAAGGTATTTATTTATTATAATAAAACACTTAAACTAAAAGTTTTATAATTAAATTATCTTAAAAAGGTGAAGTTTTCAAAAAAATACGTTTGATAGTTTTTGCGTGATTCTCATCTTTTTATCCGCGTTAGACATTACTTAACAAATTAATTACACTATTATAAACGTAATCTAAAATATTAAACAGATTGAGTTTTTAAGAAAATGCTTTAATTTAACATATATTTTTTCCAAATCATTATCACTATTTGTTTAGACGTGATCTTCTGTATAAAATTATTAAAACTCTTAATAGACTTGACTGAAGATGATTTTGGGAATTCAATTATAGAACAAAAAAAGTTGTGACAGCAATTCCATACACTTCCAGCTGTAATTGGAAGTGTACGTGAACTAATCAAAATAAATGGAACATTTTGGTGCCGAAATCAATTTCCATATTCGAACGCAATAACTAAACAGATTTGATGTTAAAGTTAAAACAATTTCCAGTTCACAAACAGTGTCCCAGTTTGTATGTGTTTGCACGAAACGGTAGCTAATACGGTCATCGACCGTCATCATACATATTTACGATCTAGAATGTTTTACATGCCACGCGAATAACCTCAAATCATATTAATTTTAAACATAAACAAGTAATAATTATTGATAAACATATCCTTGGCAGTGAAAGTAATGATGACTAGGTTTAAACTTTCACTTTAAATCTCTCGTGTCTGCGTAAACAGGTTATCAAGATATAAGAAAAGAAAACCACAACTTGGTGTAGGTAAATCGGAACCTATGATGGTGAACATACATACGTGATTTAGAACATTGAACTTGCGGCTGCCTGTAGAAAGTTAAAATGTCGCACGTTTCATAAAGTTCCATGGCTTTCTTGTTTGCAAAGAAAATAGAGAGTATTTTCTGTTAAAAGTAAAAGCCATTATTACCCTCATGTGGTAATGGTTGACCAACCACAATGTATTGGAGTTATTGGAGAGCACGATTATTTTAAATGCAATTTCCGAACGAAATGGTTGCTTTGTTTCGTACTGTTTTGTGGTTGTATTTGAATCTAATACTTTATCGACAAAATGTCTGAACTTGACAAAGTGCGAATTTATACAAGACTATCAAGTCGCTCATCAACCCTCGATCTCAATGTAATCAGAATCCGTCGCAACAGCAAGCGGAAATTATACTATTGAGGGAGCCTGCGGCGGATGTCTCGCGAACATCTCGTTGTGGAGACGAAGCGACCCGACTCGAATATAAGTCTGCAGACGGAATAGGCTCGTTAAGTCATAACTCGAAATTAATTGAAAAACGGCGACAATTTCATTACTGATTTATTGCTTCTCGATGACGCTTTCGGAAAAGTAATTTCTGCTTGCAGATTGATATTTCTTCCTCTCTTTCCCTGGTTGGAAATTTTACTACCAACTGATTTAGTTTGAAAGATAAGTTTATAATTACAAGTCTCATCATAACTTGTGCCGTCCCCTCAGTTGCTTCCTTGCAATTTGCTGCACGTATGAAATTTATTGTACATCGTTATCGTTTCAATAATAGAGCATTGTATTCAATCTATTATCAGCCTGACATTAATCAATCCTCTCCCGTAATTGATGTTGTGTCCTTCAATATAATGGATAGCCCGTCTATTTAGTGGTGAACATAATAAACGTCGCCAGCTGGGGCAACTTTATCGACATAAGATGACTATTCTCGATAGACTATTTGTGTGCTAATAGGGGCTGTATCTTACTGTTCATCTTGGCGCAAGTCACAATCAACCTAGGTTAGCAAGTTTGAATGCCGCTCGCGATGAGCAATATTTTTTGGAAGTGCTTCTAAACATACCACAGTATTACCTCATACTATAAATAGTGTAATTAGATCTTCATATTAGCATTTTAACGAATCGTCCTTCTTGGAAGGCGAGGCTATTAAATGCTGAGTTTGAAACGTGCGATAACTGACGGTTGACGCAGATACCGGTGCGTAGGCGCACAGCAGATTTGCTTGTAAATGGGTCAGGGTGATGACACGACCAGGCTAATGTTGCTAGCCAGTAAATACAGTTGATGTTGCATCGTAAAATTCGTAAACCAAATCCTGTTTTGTGAAACGTTTACGGTTTACTTCGTGGTTGTAATTACTTTACTAATAAGCATATTCACATTAATTCTAGCTACTAACCTAATTAGAGCTCGGAAATTGTAAGCAACGGATTCAAATTTCCATAAAGAACATGATGTAATATGTCTACTTCTTGTAAACGCTTGCAAAGAGGGTATTCCATAATATCCAATATTTTATGAAATTTAATTGATAATTTAAAAGATACACTTTGTTTCATCACTTTTTGAAATTTGCCAATCAACAAAGGAAAAATCCTTTGTACTCTAACTAGATATATCCGGAAAATCTGAAGTATTCACGGACTAAAACTCCTCATAGTTAAAAAAAAATCACGTCCACTCTCCAAAGGAATACGTGTAAGAATTTTCCATACTACTTTGATAGTTTCAGAGTTAACCACAATTTTCAACAAGGGTCCAACCTCGCTCCATTTCTGCAGTTCTTGTAATACGTGCCGAGCCCCCAACTCTATTGCGCAGAATCCTCGACCTGTCCTTGACATGTTGCTCCTTTGTCCTTCCTCATAGCTCCCTGATCATATGAAAGTTATATTTTACTGAACGCATAAGCAATATTCGTTTCAAGTAATTGGATTCCTTTCATTGATGATGCTATCGTCTAATATTTTGCCAGAAATATCTGAAAGAAATGTTCCAAAAATATTGGAATCTCATTCTGAATTATTAAGGGAAGCTTTTCTCAAAGGCTTGCAAACAGGATTAGAATTGGAAAGGCCTCCGCTTCCTATTGATTGTATTCGGAGATATTCATTGATTTCGGCATGGAGTTTTACGCGACTCTTTGATTCTTTGTATTGTTTCATAGGTATAAACCATAGCAAGGCATGGCAAAAATTCCTAGAACAAAAACAAATTCAGCGCAAAATAGGTGTGTCCGATCCGAAGACAATAGGATAACAACTTGCCAGTATTTATGCTTGCACACGCACGTTATTCATATACGGCTTCAGACGATATTAATGCGTATATTATCATGAAGCCTCTTCGATTTTCTTAGTGTACCAACACCTGAGTAGATATCTTTTTCTCGTAACTTACTTGTTTTTATGTGATACTTTTTATGGGTTATATGAAACTGCATCGTTCCAAAGTAAAACTTGTCCGGAATTACTCACCGATGACTCGACAACTTGTCGCGTTTCGCATGAGGAGATTGCCGCTCTCCGGTCCGTTTACCACTCCGAATTGTGTCTGTTACAGTAATCATAATAATGTATGACTCCACCTCAACTTAGCTGAGCTATTTGTCTGGTCTATTCTCATATTTGTCTGAACAATCCACTTTTATAACAACAATTTCGTGCTTTGCGCAGTATTCATGTCATGTTATGATCCATTCATCAAACATTAACACAAATACCATTAGATGTGGATTCCTTTCTTATGACTTATCGCTCTACATGTACGGATGTAGAGCGATATTATATTATATATATTGTACTTTCTGATGCCTGAATTGCAGAATCGTGATGCACTCACGATTCTGCAATTCAGGCATTCTACAGTGGATTACAATATAACAACCCCTTTTGATGATATAGCGTAGTTCGTCGTCAATACCTGACCCTGAACCTGATTATCGCATTTTCGCAAATGTATAAAATCAATCCCAAAGGGCGTTGCTTGTATTTCAGATTGTACGTTTAATTAAAAACGTTGCTCATTTGCCTCGCTTAGAGGATTCTTCATTTCTACTGTTTTATTCGTTTGTTGTAACTCTCTGTTTAAATAATTCATCACGTAAACGCGAGTCCTCTTAATTTTTAATTTATTTACGAGACCTTATTAACGGCTTTTAAGTCCTTATACGTCGTTATACTTTTGGGAAGGGTAGGCAATTAGGCAATTAATTATTTTCAACAAAAGTGTTTGATCAAATATGTAGAACACGACACTCGCTCTTTCGGTCTTTCATACATTCGCAAGCGAAATAAGTTGCTCGTGTTCGTAAATTCATTACTTATGTACTAAAACGGTCTCGTCTAGAGTACACATTCTATCTATCTTGCACAAGCATCTACACTATGCATCAACGGCGATGCACTCTTCTTAATGCAAATGGGAATATTGAAGTATTGTAAATAATATCATCGACTTCCGTACCAAATCGTTGAGTTAAATGAACTGTGGGACTGTTAGTAGTTAATTTAATTTTCGTTTAATTTCAAAGCAGAGGAAGCAATCAACGAAAGTTGAACCTGGGAAGCTGCTCAAGTGGAGCGCCATATACCTAGTTGAAATTAATTCTTCATATTCACGAAATTAGTTTGTGGAACTCCTCTCTCTTCCGGTAACATTTTTATTTGTTTTTGTGCACCTATGTTTGTTACAAGGAATTTTGTACATTTATATTTTTTATTGTGGAGATTGGAGGGCGTGGGCCGTAATTCACCACGCGGGCCCAGTGCGGTTGGTGGATGTCACATATCTTCGAATTTTCAGTTCTAGGACAGGCCCCGGTTTCTTGATGTTTTCCTTCACCGTTTTGAGAGCTGTGGTGATGAAATAATTTACATAAAGTAGGGTTCGAACCTACGACCCCGACTCGTAAGTCACGGCCGTTACTACTGGGTCAGCACCGCTTTTGATTAAGTATAGCTATATACAGGGTGTCAGGGACATCGCGTCGATGTCCCTGCCACCCTGTATAGCATAGCTTATTGTGGTCAAATAAAAGTTTAGTATCGCGTTTAATACATGTAATTATGTACCATAACATAATCAAATGTTTAAGCTTTGGTCCAAAACTCCCAAGTTAATTTTATTTGGCATAACCGTATGCTAAGCAATTCGATGCATATGCAAAACGTTTTGTAAGTAATAAAAATATGTAATAAAAAACTTGCTGGTAATTTCTGGTATTTTTTTAATACGAGTACCTGCAGGCTGCTCAGGGGCGGCAGTCTCGACATAGATAGCGATCGATAAACAACCGAATTCGGTCGCAAAGTCTTAAAGGGGTCACTAGACGGTCAACATTGCTTGACAAGCACCGGCCTGCAGTCTCTACATAAATAGCGGGAAAATTGCAGAACATGATTTAATAAAAATAATTGTTTTTCTTGAAAATTGTATAGTGAATAAGTAAAACTTATCTTGAAAACATTATTTTTCATGGAAAGTAAGAAGTAGCAATATCCATTTTAAAGAATTAAAATAATTTGTTAAATATCTAGGGGATTAAAGTTTACCTCCTTGCAACACTTAACGTCGGTGTCAAAACAACTTTTTGACATGTACCCTATATATAATTGTAGTCTGTGTTGACATGAAAACAAATACGATTTGTCGTTTGTCGTTTGTTGTATTTTGTCTTGTTTGAGAAATCGTAGATTCGTAGTGTCGATACTCAAAAATAAAATGTTAGGAGGACAAACTGAAGCAGGTGCAGACCCGGCTCCAACCGGCGTCAAGTAAGTATCTCAACCTACAATACCTATATTTGCACATTCAGTGAATGGCCAGTAGGCAACTGATAGCAGCCACTTGCGTAAAATCGGAGTGCCGTCAGTACCTATTTGGAAGGAAATAGAAACAAGTAAGTACCTACATAAGACAAAAAAAAAATAGATTTGGATTTAAAAAATAAACGATAAATGCAGACACTCACTTGAGACTCCACAGAAAATCCGTAAGGTCGCTGTCTCTGCAGAGATGGCTGAAGTTCAATGACGAGCTCATTGAACATTTCTTTATTCACTCTATACAAAGATAGAAATTCCGAATCCTCCAAATCTAATACATTTTCACAGTCGCGCCGGTTTTTTCCGATTTGTCGTCGTTCAATAATGTCGCGTCTGTGTTCAAGCACGACTAAATCCCACGCTAAATATGCCTCCGCCATAATTTAATGTGATTTCTTGTTTTACTCAAACTTTAACGAATCACCACAGACTACATAGAGCTAACGAATCACTTTGCGGGCTGTCAAAAATGGTCGCAAAATATATTCGTAAACACCGAGCATTTGCGACAAAGTTCGGTACAATACCGATGACAATCGATAACTCGGAGTATCGAAACTACCAAATAACGTTACATTCGACTTTGCGAACGAATTCGGTCGTAAAGTGATCGCTATCTATGTCTACACTGCTTGTCGAGTCAATGTTAACCGTCTAGGGACCTCTTTAGGATTTTGCGACCGAATTCGGTCATTTAGCGATCGCTATCTATGTCGAGACTGCCGGCCCAGGCATGAATACTTATCGATATCGCAAATGATTTCGAAATAAAAGAAAAACAAATGACTGTGACCGTTAAAGAACGGTTGGGTGTTGGTATAAATTAAATTATTGCTGTTATTTTAATGTTATTAGGAGTTAGAAGTAAAGTATACTAAGTTCTCTATTGTCGTAAGTCATCCTTAGTTAGCTGTGACCATAAATTCAGGGGATACCACAATTGGATCACATGTTTCTAGTTGAAAACGGTGTTAGTTTCACCAATGATCATATCCTTATCTGACTGATCGGCAAAAGCAGTTCATATTTCTCGGTAAGCCCCGGATTACCTAATGGGGAAAAAACTACTAAGAACAAACATTACTAGTATGAGTAACATACATTACCGGTGTTTTAGCGTGTGACTTTGAATTACCATACAATATAGTAAAGCGTACGGATCGCACGTGCTCTCGTTGCTCTCAATTCGAACAATGATCATTGTTACAACACTAGTACAGCAAAAACGTTCGTTTTGCACCCATTTTGTACTTTAATTAATTTTTACGTTTGTTACGGAGCTTAATTAAATATGTAACCTTCTTTAGGTTAAACGTCTTCGTCATTTTATTTTGAAGCAATTATTTCGAAAATGTTTTAGATTAAAAACTCTGTTTGTCGGCTATCTTTGCGATATATTGCAATTGCGATCCAAGATATTATGACTTGTATTATACTGATTCTTCTATAAGTTAAGTTCTTGAATATCGACTTGAATCAATGTTTTCCTTCCATTCATAAAATAATATTTATGTTTGTGATGCATAAATGCTGTTGACATACCGGAATCGATACCTTTACTCAGAATTATGGGTGAGATAATGTTCGGTGTATCAATGATAATAATCAATCGTCACGCTTTATCAATTTATTATGTCAAAAGAGAATTGAATTACATAATTAATGTATGTTTCTTAGCCTAATAGGATTAGGAATTTAGGACTGCCTTATCGCCTTCAATTGTGTCTTAGCGGTGAGTTTCATTGACATTTCTCACGCTGTCCCTTAGAATTTGATCCCGTGGCACTTGTGCAACTTCACAGAACGCGAAAAGCGAAACCTGGTTGGTAATTCAATTCTGCGTTCAGATAGGCGTTTCGCGATTAATCGAGCGTGTTTGTGACGTGCTGCGATGGGAGTATCGCGTGCGATAACATTGTGTACGAGTATCGAGCTGTTATCGAGATTGCGCCAGATTGCACTTCCAGCCCGCAGCGATATGCGACACATTCGCTGAATTGATTAACCTTGTCGAAAGTGAATTTATCTGATCGTAGACTTTGTATTTTCCAGAGTTCTCATTTCCCGAAATTCCAATTTAGGCACTAAAGCGTTTGGTGATTGAAACTCGAATTTGTAAGTGCTTGGAGTAGTTGGAGCATCCTTGTTTTCATATGATGTAATATTTTTAATATACCTTTTGTAATATTATACTAATTGTCCTAGAGCATCAGCATTACTTGCACAGTTAAATATACTTATCAGTAAACTGTTCGACTTTTAAAGACAAGCAGTCACTGCCCTCGTCATGTTACCTAAACAGAGTTACATTATTGTACAAGTGGCACGTCTTACGCTATTTATTTGTTGACGTTTTGGAACTTGGAAAACGTTATCCCGTTTACATAGAAAGATTTACGATGTTTTGCTTCGCTTAATAAATTAAACGTACACATGTTCACAATTTCCCTGTGACGTTATAATTAGCGGAACATGCAATGACCAGCAACGGTGTTCAGGAAGGGTTTCATTGTGTATATCAACCCTTTGTCCCTCATTGCCTCTCGAGTCTCGTCTGTCAAAGCATTCGCTTCATTGATTCCATAATCGACCCTCCATGAACGGGGTTTCCATATAGCGTGTTGACTTTTTGTTCTCGTCTGTTTAATTACTTTATCTGCTCCACTCATTATTGTGTCTGACGTTCTTAATGATGCCTCGTTATGTTCTGTTCTCGGATAACAATACTAAACGGTTGTTATGATGTAACTAACTGCGTACTCACAATAAAAATTATACCTATTGATAGTTTTAACTCTGAATGCTAACAATTACATTTCGTTTTGAGGTCAAGGGTAACGTCTTCTGCCAATGATGCTTACTCATATCCTAATGCATATTAGGGTTTCTCAACCTAGCATCATTATTCAGTTCACGACGCGACGTTTGGCGTCTATTCGGGCGATGCATTTGCAACCTCGTGCAGTGTTTTGTCTGTCAAAACTGCGCTAGTGAAGCAACACATCGCGGGTAAATGACTGTAGGAATGCAACTTGTGCAACGTAATAGCTGTGCACAATTTTAGACGAGACCTCACTTTGATGGTTGTCACAGGTCTTGTAAACTTTCATTGAATTTACCGATACAGACAGGCGAATCAAAATGGATTTCATGTAATCACGAACGATATAGATTCTTCATTGGACAGTTTTATGAACAATTATTTTCTTTAAAATTTTTGTTCCAGATGCAAAATATAAACAACATCGTCATGTTTCCGGTCGATAGTCTTCTGAAAGGTGACCTGCGGGGAGTGAAGGGGGATTTAAAAAGGCCGTTCGACAAAGCCTCCAAAGACTACGAGTCCAAGTACCTGAAAATTGAGAAGGAAAAGAAATCGCAGGCGAAGGAAGCCGGTCTCATCAGAAGTGAGGTGACACCGGCTGAGATAGCGGATGAGATGGAAAAGGAGAGGCGGCTGTTTCAGTTGCAAATGTGTGAGGTAAGTCTTCTGAAATGCATGTATCATTTTAAAAGTACCATAAAAACTCCTAGTGTTAACTTGTAAAGTGTAAAACGATGCAAACAAATCTCGAACTATTTAGTCTTCACGAGCTTTAAATATAAATAAAGCTCACCATTGTTTACATAACTTCTTTGCTCCTTATTTGTTTTATGTGGCAGCTTTATAACGTCTTAGTGCTTTTACGGATGTGCCGCAAAAAAATGTAGTATCGATTCCAATTTACATATCTTCCGTTATTTTCCAACAAAAGATAGCATCTAACATAAAAGTGTCTTGTCTACCATTAAGTCTGAAAAAATACTTGGCCATGCAAAGCCAATGCGTTAACTATTCATTAGCAGAAATAAACCATGCCTTTTATGATACCGTTCTCCTAGTTCTGTTTTTATAGCTGTAAAATACGACCACTATCTTTGCGAATACGTCAGTCTTAGCACAGTTTTAAGACATTCCGATGCTAATCCATTTGGACTTTATGATGATTATCATGAACGCATAAGGATTACAAATGACTTGGTTACCCGATTCTTAGAACAAACAATTCTTCATACAAATTGGGGTTCAAATATCAAGCTTGTTGATGTTTTTTTTTTTTAAGAACATTATCCCTTTTTAAATACTGTTCCACGAACTGTCTGACACCGGCTGACATTTGGCTGATAGCCGAGCTAAGCCAAAAGGTGGATAATTAATAATTGGTGGTGAGCAATTTGTGGCTTCATTTCACACGCCCTGTGGGCAGGACCTGTTGGTCGCTTATCACTTTAATAAGTCATTTCATACAAGTATACTGCGCTGTAGCAACGCCTTCTCATTACGTTTTGTAAATGATCGCTCTGGGGCCAACGGCTCGTAACGAATGGTGGTACTTTGTTAGATAAATTTTAGGAAAATACTGAACGTGGTATATATATGTATTCTACATTATGTAGGTACCGTACATGTATCGTCTCGGTTCAATGGGTTTGCTTTGGAAGTTTAAGTAATAAATATTGGAAACCCTGTTGTCTTTCAGGAAGCTATACTGTTTAGATTTATGAGATATTATAAATGATCAAATAGGATCCTATCGTCACTGATATTGAAAGGAAGCTGCTGTTGACATTACTTTCTCGAATGTGTGTATGAATGACCGACATAACCCATGTCCATATTGTCAACCATTCTTTTGCCATTACTCTTGTCCGCTCCGCAGTTACAAATACAACGTTAATTAATGAAACGGATCGCGTGACAGCTGTTAATGAGCGTGCCACTCACACGTGCACTTATTGCTGATATATTGTATTGCCAGTATTGCCTTTGATGTTTTAACTTTTTCAAAATGTTCCAACATTACATTGATACGGCCAGTTCTATCGAAAGCTTTTCCCAGAATTAATCGAAAGACTGTTGCTGCAGAAATGTTTTCTGATAAACATTCTTGACTCAAAGATTAATTATTAAATCTCGTTTGCACAAGAGAATATAAATAGCCAGTAAATTGAGTAGATACTGGCTTTATCAGCTAAACCGTGAGCATCGCTGGCGAGATAAGCTCAACTGCTTGAGTCAAGAGACTCAAGACAGGTAGCCTTTGTTCGCGACTAGCAACAGGAGTAATGACCGAAAGAATAACTGTCGCAGACGCACTTCTATGCAAGCCTTGTGCCCCAGAATGCAATTAACAATGCGTGTGTAACAATACTAACAATATGTTTGTCCGTGACAGCCATTTACCTAGGCTCCATACAATAGCTGTGGCAATAGCAGTCATTGTGGACACCACTAGTGCCGTTATGCGCATAACCTGTGGCTGCAAAAGGTCGTATGTCCATTGGCAATGACACTGGTGTACAGTTACATTAAACGTACGTTGCCAAAATTCTAGCTCTATTGTACATTTCAACAGTATGGTATAGGTTTTATGCCAATTTTGATACATTTCAGTCTTTTGGTTTATTTACTTTCTTTGGTACAATAAGGTGACCGGATATCTATGAAGGTGACGTTGAAGAACACTTACCCAATTTTTTTTATCGCACAGAACTATGATTATTTGTGGGTGCATATAAAAGGTGGCAATTTAATTGTTAAGTATTTAGCGTACTTATAATTACATTTCGATTGGTTTGATAAAATCCTGAAAATTGAATTGCAGTTGCTAGGTAGACTTTACACTTTCTTTCCTCTGTTCAGCAACGGATATTGAATTTTATTAGCAAGTGAGCACGGATAGTGTTTGCAGTTTTACGATAAGTATGTTTTTGATAAGATAGTAATATTATGCTGGTGTTAGCAAATATTACACGCTTCCTACAAAATAATCGTTATCGATGTTCGTAAATTATAAGCATTCTGATTTTATTACAGAGCAGAGCCCTATTATTCATCACAGCAGTGGTGGCCCAGTGGTAACGGCCCCGACTTACGAACAACAATCACTACTAATAACTGCTTACTTGTTGCGGATTCGAACCTAGGCAGGCGCTTAACTTGTGTAAATAAGTTCATCACCACTGTTCTCAAAATGGTGAAGAATAACATCTTGTGGAAACCGGCATGTCCTAGAACCAAAATATTCGAAGACATGTGTGTGACATCTACAGACACGCACTGGGCCCGCGTGGCATGGTAGATTACAGCCCACCCCGTTTGGAAAAGCGAAGGCCTGTGCCCCAGCAGTGGGAAGTGTGGGAACAAGAACATTATAGACTGATTCCACATTATTCATCATTGTAATAAAGAATTAGGATGACTAAAGGTACGACCATGAATTATTTAGGCAAAATGTTAAGCATTTTTACCTATTTATAGAATGCACTGACTGAATGAAGAAATGCAGACAACGCATTACTCATAGATTCACTTAGAGACCTACACAAGTTTATGAGTATTGTAACTAAAGGCATCAGTTTGAACTGCGACATTTTAGTCATATATAGGGACATATCTTTTAGCCTAACTTTAGTCCCTTTTAGGACATAAAAACTGTTAGTGAGTGCCAATCGTGTGTTGCATAACATACGCGTCTATCTGCGGTGCTGAATGCAATGCCAAATGTCTCGGTAAATATCTTTAGCTGTGACAAACTTGCCAAATGGCACCAGACAGGGTTCACGGGCGAATTGCTAAATCACGACTGTTAATCGGGCTCTGTGATTGGCTAGACTGAATAAGGCGCTAAAACAACTGAAATAATGTTATTTAAATTGTTAGGAATCGATTGCGTTGGCGCATTTTGTTACTGTGATGAAATTAGATCTTGGTATTTTAGAAACTACGTTTGAACTAAAGAATAAAAGCATATACGATTGAAACTTTGATGACGTTCATCTGAATTTCACACATTCGATGACTTGGGTTCTCTGCCTTGATTCTTATTTCTACCCTTGGGAAACCGGACTACTGTTTTATGTAGCAGTAGCATCCAAGTCGTCGCTTTTCGGATTCATGTGCATATTGCATAATTATCACTTGCTTCAAAAATGGTGAAGGAAAACATCGTGAGGAAACCGGCATGCCTGAGAGATATTTCTCGACGGCAGGTGAAGCCAACTCAGAGACCCATGCGCGGCTTTAAAACTCTGACACCAGTACCCTAATTACGTAATGCACGATCAATAATAAATTTAAATGAATTGAAACAGATTGCTAGTCCATTAAGTTCGACAAAAAAAATTGAGCTGATTTTTTTTTCGAACTTATGAAGCAATGGACTAGTTATCTGTTTCAATTCATTTCAATTTATTATTGATCGTGCATTACGTAATTAGGGTACAGGTTAGTTACTAACCGCACGAAAAGAAAAAAGAAGACCCTTGGGTCTTACTGAGCTAATAGCTAAAATTTTCCTTATTATAGCCCACTTTCGTAAGTAACACAATTAGGCTTAATGTCACTCTATGTTAGGAATGGATAACCAACATAGGTACATAACATTAAGATAGTAGCTGGCCTGCACATAATCTAGTTAGAGACCTAACGATATTATTAGGATACATAATAATGTTTCTGGACAGTGCCCTAGTTTGAAAGCTCTCCATTAGTCCATTCATCTTTTCAACACCCTGGGGGAATTTAATCAGAAGCTTTAGAAAACTTTAATCTGAGTTATCCCGAGCTTTCCGATGAGCTAAACTCCAATATAAATTTAAAGGAATGATAATTTTTATTTACAACGCATTTACTTGTTATTTTATTTTCTACTCGCTTTTGCCAGCGACTTCACCCGCGCGCATGTCGGAAATTATCTCACATGAATGTACTACCGGGATAAAAAGTATCCTATGTCCTATTCCAGGTCATGGTATACCCATGTGCCAAATTTCATCCAAATCCGCTCAGCCGTTTTAGCGTGAAAGCGAAACAAACATCGAAATATAAATAACAGGCAACAAACAACAAATAAACTCACTTTCGCATTTTTAATATTAGTTAGGATACCATTGACTCATTTTGGGTTTCGATGACATTGGTTTGTGACGGTACAAACAAGGCCTGCAAGACTTATGACCTGTAAAACGAAACCCAAAAGTTTTGGAGGCCACTGTATATTGAATTCCAACTTTATGCAGTGTTTTTCCTGTCCTATTTGTACTGACTGTACTGGAGTGGATAAAAATAAATGTAAAGGATTATTTTTATATTCATTTCATAATTTTATTACAATATTTTCCTAGAAGCGTCAGTGAATTAATTTACTTACAAGAAACCGCAAATACATAGCCGGGAAAACCTCCTACTTGCCACTTATCAAGAACTTAATAAGAATGAATGAGTGAATTTTTATTAATTTTTTCAAATTCAAATTATTTTATTTTACATAAACCAACACATGCATTTTAATTTTAAATCGAATTGTATGGATTACCTGAATTAAATGAATTTTATTTTATTTATTTTAATGAAACGTCAGAATCTAGGGAAGCTAGTAAAGCTAGGAGGCTTTTCCGGGATAAAGCTTGAGACAACGACTGCGCCGTTGCATTGCAAACAATCAGACATAAATTCAGAGTATAAATTAATTAAATATTTAATCAAGAGACAGTTTATGAAATGAAAATAACTGAGGAAAAAAATATATTATTACCAAGCTGCACTAAATAAAAAAAAAGCATTTTTTTTTTTAATTTTTCGTTTGTCAGTAATGTCCAACTAACCGTTGGTATGTATAGTATACGCTTATTTGTTTATTGTTGTTCCACAGCAATCCTATTGGTCTTATGTTCTTCTGTACGAACTTCCACTGAGTTCCCGACCCAACTTCATTGGTTTAGTTAGGAATGTTAGGATGTTTGTTCAAAGTCTGACTGTCTGACAAATGCGAAAGTTGGGATGGGCTGTGTTTCACAACTTTAATGAGGTTTTAACATAAAAGTTTTTGAAAAGTTATAATTATTCTAAACATACATTACATAGAAGGTAGATTGAATGGATCCGGATGAGCTTCAAGAAGGTTCGTTAGGGAACTTTTGCAATTAAAGCTATCGATAGCCTGTCTCTTTGTTAGGTGCTAAAAAAAGAAGCCTAGAAGCCCTGTGGTGGTAGGGTCGGTGCCGTACCGCGGAGGCGCGCGTCAGGTCGTCGACCGGCCTTGCGCCGCGCAGGGCCGACGACGCGCTGACCCTCGCTTTGTTCCACGACTCACTCGGTGCAAATACCGCCTCGGCCACAACATACCCACAACACAACCCACGCATTTACCTGTTGTTAACGCTTAAGCTATAATAAATACAACAGCGGCGGTGCGAGCAGCAGCTGCGGCCAGCTTTGTAACAAGTTAACAGCCGCGAAGTGTACATTCTAGGAATGTAATAAACTTGTTACTACAACAAACGAAAAGATAAAAGTTAAGCCGGCGATACGCCAAGAAAGTTGTGCAAGGTCGTGCGCTGAGCTTTATTATTATTACACAACTCTGCAAGACAAATGTGGATCCACTATATTGCGAATGCGCGTGCGCGTGCGTCATCAACTATAATTTTAACTCGCGGAAGGGCACGTAGTAATATCGGTGCGTTTCCACAGTCCCGGGTGCCGCTCGTGTCTGTCTCGCGTCCCATTAGACACGGTCTCTGATGAAGTAATAAGCATGCTCGTGCCCACGCGATGTTTTCGGCGTCATTCTGTCTGCCCAATGAACTGGCTCCATTCCATTTTTGAACGTTGTTGTGACTGGCCCTGTTGAAGTGTTAGCTCCTGTGTTAACTGAATGTTGTTGTTGCAGTACCTGATAAAGTTCAACGAGATAAAGACGAAGAAGGGGATCGAGCTGCTCCAACATTTGGTGGAGTACTATCACGCACAGACGAATTACTTTCAAGACGGTCTGAAGACGATTGAGCACTTTGGTGTATACGTCGCAGATTTGAGTGTACAGCTGCAGAAGATCAGGCAGCAGCAAGACGACGAAAGACGGAGGTTATTAGAGCTCAGAAACATGCTGCGAGCAGCTGCGCCTCAGGACAGAGAGGTAATGAATTTTACAATTTATTATTTTGCACTCGCGCGACTTGTGAGAATCACGATGAGTTGCCAGATATTTGTAGTCGCGGCGCATTAGTCGTACTGTTGCTTTCAAAACAGCTAGATTTGTTTATTTTCTACATGGATCGTGTGTATGTCCGTATTCCAGGTAGTGTCATCGGTGGGTGGCTACTCTCTGCACCAGATGCAGGGCGACAAGCAGCACGGTGTGAGCCGGAGTGGCTACTTGCTCAAGAAGTCCGAGGGCAAGGTGCGGCGCGTGTGGCAGAAGCGCCGGTGTCGGGTCACTGCGGAAGGTTTCCTCGACATCTTCCACGCAGACGAGAACAAGACTCCGGCGAGGGTCAACCTCCTTACTTGCCAAATTAAAGTCGCCGCTGAAGATAAACGGGCATTTGATCTAGTCTCATGTGAGTTCAATAATTCAATTATAAATCATATCTCATACTTAGATAGTTTTCCTCTCAAGATTAACGTTATTAGGTCGAGCTACATAGAAACTTGTGCAGTTAATAAAAGTTGAGGCTTCAATTCCATACAGGGTAAAACTTTAACGAGTTAGACAACTTTCATTTAATATTTATGATGCAACATCTTATCCAATTATACAGGGTGTCAGGGATATCGACGCGAAGCCTGTTACCATGGATTCAGTACATGATTCTGAACCCCCCGCGTTGAAATTTTTCATCGGTAATTTTTTTTTTATCAGCTGTTTCATAGAAAAGTGCTATTGCACTTTTCTATGCGTAGGTATTCCTACGCGGTCAAAATGTATTGAACAGCTGATTAAAAAAAAAATAACTGACGAAAATTTTCAACGCAGGAGGGTTCAGAATCATGTACTGAATCCATGGTAACAAGCTTCGCGTCGATGTCCCTGCCACCCTGTATAATTACAGGCTTTTCTTCGCAACTTTCGTTAAGCAAACTCAACATAATTTAGGAACCCTAAAGACTTGCAGCTACAATATTATCGGTATCTCATTCACAGACAACCGAACATACCATTTCCAAGCTGAAGACGAGAACGAACAGCGAGCGTGGACATCAGTCTTGGTAAACTGCAAGGAGGGCGCTTTAATGAGGGCCTTCCACCAACAAGCGGGCGAGAGCAATGACTCCGGCCACTCGCTGTTGGACCTGCAGCGGTCCATCATACGGGCTGTACGAGCCATGCCTGGCAACCAAGTGTGTGCTGACTGCGGGTCTACTAATGGTAGGTTTTATTCTTTTACGACTAATAATAGTAATCAGTCTGTTGTCCCACTGCAGAGGAAAAGCCTACCCTTCCTTTTTTCACTCAACTCTATCCTAAGCCAGTAATCCTGACTAATATTATATTATAAATGCGAAAGTGAGTTTGTTTGTTGCGCTTTCACGCTGAAACGGCTGATTAGATTTGGATGAAATTTGGCACATGGTTAGACTATAACCTGGATACATAGGACCAGGGACCCAGGAGTCCAGGTCCTGGACATAGGACCGGTTTTTATCCCGATATTCCCTCGAGACTTATACGGGTAAAACCGCGGAACAAGCCTTTAATAAAGTAGGCAAGATAGATATTCAAGATGACGGTATACAGGGTTGATATGACAGAGGGGCATTAAATTACACTACGTATACTATACGTGTTTTGTATTAATTCGATACGGTATAAAAATAAAAAGCACCAAAAATGAGTTTTTTTTTTTTTCAAACATACTAAATAGCTTACAAATCAGAGTAAAACGCAACCACCCTTTGTAAATAAATTTAACTGACCTTAGATACCTAGGTAACAAAGCGGCAACGTCGCGCGCGCCGGAGCGCGGCGTATGTTCAAAGCGGGCGGCCGGGCGGCCGGCGGTGGCGCGGGCGCGGGCGGCGGCTTTGAAGTACTTACAACGATCACAGCAAAAACACTAAATTTTTAAATTCTCGATGACATAAAGTGTGTCCTCCATTCACATTAATGCACAAATTATACCGACGGAGAATATTGTTATTTATTTTTCTAATTAAATCACTGTCTGTCGCTAAGCACTTTAATTTGTGAAATGCTAAAATAATCCTAGTTTTTAGTTTAACAATTGTATTTAACTCTGAGGCACACTTTAATTACACACACACACACACACACACAACCAAAGTTTAATTACGTGTCGTAAAGCAGTCAATAAAAAAAAAACTAACACTAAATAATAATAATCCCAAGTTACGTGTCCTGTCACAATAAAAAAAAAGAAATACTGTCTACTGTGGTAACGGTGGGGCCTTAGCGGTTAAACGTAGGTATTTAGTGTCCTATCCTATCACATTAACAAAACAAAAAAATCACAAAATTATCAGCGCGCGAGTTCGCGGAGCTTCCGTGTTACGAAACGTATGTACGTTCCAAAAGGATTGCCTCGGCGCACTGAAGAAACACGTTTTTTAGAGGCCCCACCCCCTCACCGGTCGCAAGGACCAAGGAAGGATCTAGGATGCAAACAACATTAGAATAGCAACACACTGACCTATTTCTATTTCTTTTACGCGCGGGATGTTTTGCTATGATTGTCACTCTCGTAATGAAAGTGCAAGTGTGTGTGCTTTATAGCGAAAATATTTGGTTACGGCAACAACGCATGTAGGTTGTACTCAGATTTATCGTTTTAAGGTGCATGACCTAAGCGTATAGACATAATCAGCTGTTAGGAAAGATACATCGTGTTCAAACGGGGCAAAAACTTAAAAAATCATTTGCGACTAAACTACTGCTCCTATTTAATTGATTTTTGGTACAGAGCTTGAAAATGGTACCTAGTATAGGCAGTTCAAAGGAAAGCCCCTCTGTCGTATCAACGTTGTATGTAGCTCTTAGAGATTGTGTATAAAGTACCTACATAATGTATGTAAAACATACCACATAATTGTAACTTATTATGTAGGAACGCCGAATGGTGAGATAATTATTTATTTAGCCATAAAACGCAACGCAGTGAGTAAACACTCACTATGCAAAGAAGTATAGTTTTGGCATAACCGCATAATTATTTTTGCGTCGTATTTTTTATCATTCGACTAAAAATTACTGTGCAGAAATATAAATATTTTACCACAATCATATTGATACTTCCTATCCTTGACCAACGACATTGAATGGATAAGGGACATCCTTCCCCTATAGATAGGTACTGTAACCTTCGAATTCGGTTAAGTATTGTATCATATTTTTTAACCGAAGCCGCCGTACCGCCTAACAGCTTTATGAATATTTCATCGTGAAGAGACCCAATGTCATAAAGGGTTATTGTGCAAATGTTGTGGATCTGTTGACTGTTGTTTTAACCCCCAACCCAAAAAGAGAGGTGTTACAAGTTTGACCGCTATGTGTGTGTCTCTGTCTGTGGCACCGTAGCTCTTAAACGGTACATCCGATTTGAATGCGGTTTTTTTAAATTTGAAAGCAGGTTTTCTAGCGATGGTTTTTAGACATATTTGATCAAAATCGGTTCAGCGGTTTCAAGATCATCAGCTATTTTGTGTTAGCTGCGGTTAGGTTAGGGGGTATTTACTTTACTTTCAAACGTGTGTGGCCTAAAATTCGAAACGCCCATGTCTGGTATACATATAACATAACTATGCAAGATTATGGAATCCAGAACAATAGTACAGTCGTTTTTTCTTGAGAAAAAAAATATTGCATGTATGACGTGTTTGGATTCGTTTTGATCAGTAAGTATTGAATTCTACATACAATGCAATGGTGGCAACACGATGAGCTGATGCTGCAGCCAGGATATCCAGCACACTAGTACACTCTTGAAAAAATTATAGCAGTTTTTGACTTCTTTAATATTCGCTTTTCTTTTCAGCGTTGAAGGTTTTTTTTTTTAATAAGTATTAAATAGTTATTTTCTTTAGAAATTAAGCTTGAAGATGATGATGACGAGTTTATCGAACTAAATCCCATTACGTGTGCTTAATTAATATGTATTTCTTTAACATTCCAGACCCCACTTGGCTATCAACAAACTTTGGCGTAATCGTCTGTATAGAGTGTTCGGGCAGTCACCGAGAGCTGGGCGTGCACATATCTCGTATACAATCACTGACGCTGGACCGACTGAGTACGTCGCAACTGTTGCTCGCAAGGCATATGGGAAACCAGATGTTCAACGAGATTATGGAGAACACGCTTGATGATAGGGATAAGCTCACGCCTGAGAGTACCATGTAAGTTTGTTTTAATAAAGAAAAAAATGCAGTATCCAAGAAAATACACATACTTAAAGTGATGTCTATTTTGCTTACGCCAAATGTTAGGAAAAATTCTCAATGCTTTTACACCTCTCTAGGGTAGTTAGAGAGTCAGTCATAAAGAACATAAAGAACCTTGTAAGAAATCGACACATGTTTCACCTCTCAACGACGCATCCTCAAGATGTTGATTGACTTGTTGCGAGCCCGGACACGACGTGTTGCCACGACAAGAGCCGAACGCAAAGAACCTCTCTAGGGCGCTATATTCGATTGATGGCTGTATTCGATTGTGCTCGATAGCTGTATTCGACTGTGCTGGTCGAAGCACACATCATGATCTCTCAAAGAATCGTCTGAAATTTTACCAGCATTCTCGAAAAATCGATTGATCTTTATAATTGCTATTGCTACTCACAGTAACAGAAAGAAAAATAAAAATATACCCCCAACCAACTAAAAAATTTCCACTCATCGTTTTCGCTCTTAGTTCACTAACAAAACATTCTCATAATATTACCGTTTACATACTGACAAATAAATAAATTTTCCAGGGAGGACCGTCTCCGGTTTATCCGCGAGAAGTACGTGTTCCGTGCGTTCGCGGCGCAGACGTGTTGCGACGCGGCCGAGCGCCTGTCGGAGGTGGAGCACGCGGTCAACAACGGACATCTGCAGAACTTGCTGCAGGCGTACGCTGAGGGAGCTGACCTGGCTGCTGCACTGCCCGGCTCTGTAAGTGCAGGTTGCGCAAAAATATGAGCTTTTCTGTTTAGCAGTTATATTTTACGCTACACTAAAAAAGACAAAAAGGGTTTTCTTTCCTTTTCTAAACTATCAACTTCTTAGTATCATCAACTATCAGTTGAAGATACTTTATTCACATCAATATCTAGCCTATTAGATAAGTAATTTAAATATGTATAACATAAATAATTATAAAAAGGAATAAGTAAAATATTGCGTGTTTTACGATGCAGCTTGGTTCAGGGTTCTCGTTGCGCATACGCAAGTGTTCCGTGTACTTTCTAAATGCACTAAACAAACTGTCCTATAGAACGTTTTTTAGAAGAATCCACATAGAAAGTAAAAAAATTGCAATATGAAATAAAAAACAACGTCTAAAATTCAGAATGTTTTCACAACAGATAAATATTATTAATTTCCAGGATCTCGGCGAAACATCACTCCATTTAGCGATATCGCGGGAACTAGGCGACGGTTCCTCTCTACATATAGTCGATTTTCTAGTCCAAAACGGTGGCTCAACTCTGTTAGACAAGCCCAACTCTCAGGGCATGACCGCCTTACACCTGTGCGCGGCCACCGACAGAACTGAACCTATGAAGTTGTTGCTCAAAGCGGGTGCTGACTCTACTATCAAGGATGCGAGTGGCAGGACCGCCTTGCAGATCGCGAGGCAATATGGGCACCTTGGATGTTTGGAGTTGGTATGTATGTTACGTCTACATATATCTGTATACTAGCTTTTGCCCGCGGCTTCGTCCACGTGAATGTCGGAAAATATCACACAAAATCCAAATAGCCGAGGAAAAGGTCATTAACTTGTACCGCTGCGCCCGCCGCCATCAACCATAATTATTTTGTTATGCGTAATTTTGAATCTGTCATATATGTATTTTAAAGTATTCATTTAAAATTTTAAATGATATGATGTCCAGGCATACTTTAATCTAAATTAAATACCCAATTTAAATAACATATTTTCTTGGTTATGGATTAATATAATACTGGTCAAAATAGCTTCGGATATAACAATAAATTTTTTATCTTTTAAATATAAAAGTGGTTATTGTGGGTCATCCTTAAAAGATAAACATATAGTATCGGGGACTTTTTTGTTGAACTTTTTAAGATGTACAATCCTGTTGAACATTAATTTTATGTATTTCTTACGGTTTACGTGGCGCACGCCAGTAAAGCTCCCAGTCGGCATGATTGTTTCCGATATTTTCAACAATAATCGTCATATTTCAGCCAATTTACACAAAAGCTTAATTAATTATACACCTAAACCTTCCTCGTGAATCACAAAACCATTTGAAAATCCGTTCGGTAGTTTTTGAGTTTATCGCGAACAGACAGACAGACGCGGCGTAGGACTTTGTTTTACCAAATAAAAAACTATGTAATGATAAAATTATAAAATTGAAGTCGCTCTTCGTATCTGTCTGTGACCTCGTTGAGCCACGCAACGGATTTTGATGCGGTTTGCACTATAATTTAGAGAATTTATTCCGGAAGGTTTATGTGTATAATAAACCAAATCATCAAACTTACATTAAGAAACAAACGATGTCTAGTAAAGTCGTAAAAACCATGCGAACCGGGGGCGAAATGCTCCTACAAATTATAGCCTATTCCTGTGACGTGTGTGTTTTTATGTTAATTAATGGTTTGGTTCAATGGAAGTGTTGTTTTTTAGTTGGAAAACGTCGATAAACGAGAGAAGAGTATATTCGAGAATATCAACATAGACTGGAATTTATCACACGATGACGGCTCAACAGATTTCTCTGACGATGACACAGTTATAGACGAAAGAGTAAGTTGTATAATTTGAAGTCAGTAGTGATTCTAGTGATCAATGGTCCTGCTCAGTATTTGAAGTTGAAAAATCGTTGTTTACTGCAGCGCGCAATGTATCGCATGGAAAACGTGCTTATGGGTGCTTGCACATAGTTGTGGGGGTATTTTATAACTGGTTTACGTGAATATAAGTTAAATAAAAGTTCGAACTTTGACTTTCAGTATCTTCGTAACCAGAAATTTCCCAGGTCTAGCACACAAAAAATATTACAATGACGGGGAGTACAAATTGACTCTCGGCTTCGTTAAGCGTCTTTTTACATCCTTCATATTCTTTTTGCTGTTTATCTAACATAATTTTTTTATGTTAATAGCAAAACGGCAGCTTAACTCCGGAGAAGAAGTGTCCGCGGTCCCGGCCGCCGTCGTACTTGGGCGGCGCGGCGCTGGGCGCGGCGGCCGGCGACTCGCCCGTGCTGCGCGAGCGCTCCTCCACGTGCGACTCGCTGCACCACGCGCCGCCCACGCCCACCACGCTGCCCAGGAAACCTAACGTCTGTGAGTATTCAATGCATTTAACTTTAAGGCCACGCTCCACCTTTGCACGTGTTTTCGTAAGAGATTCGTTTAAGAGCGGCCTAAACTGTAGTATATAGCCGCCGTTGACGCGCCAGCATTGTGCCAAAAGTAACGTAAAATACTCGCTTTATTTGGATTGGCAGCGGTAGTGTCATGCCTTCGTTTTCACAGCATATTGATGTGATATATCCGTAAGTTTAATGTCATACCATAACTAATATAAGTATTAAACAATACAAGATATATTGCAGACAACATCGGCAGCCTGAAGAAGCGCGCGGCTCCGCTGCCGCCCGCAGTGTCCCTGTCGCACGCGCCGCACGCGCCGCACGCGCCGCACGCCCCGCACGCGGCGCACGCGCCGCACGCGCGCTCCACGCCGTCACCCTCGGCCGACAGCGCGCGCTCGCTGCACGGTACGATTATATAAACACCTTTACATTATACAGAAACGTAGTTCAAGTATATGGACGCAAATAAACTCAAACCATCAAATAAAGCCGACCAAGTGCGTGTCGGGACGAACGCACAATTAAGGGTTCCATAGTTGGAATGAATTTAATCCAAAAACTTAATGTTATAGTTGAAAAACATGTTCTCCCATACATACGTCATATATACGTCACGATCAATTCACCAACTGCAAGTGTAAGTTAGTAATCACAAAAATATATATTTTTACAAATTCACTATTTTCAAAAAAAATCTTTTGCTTGTGCTGTGAGACCTTGCTTCCTGCCAAATTTCATGATTCTAGGTCAACGCGAAGTACCCTTTTATTCAACTTGATACCTCCACGCGTTCCTGAAAAAAGGGTCTTGACAGACTGACGGACGGATAACGAAGTGATCCTATAAGGGTTACGTTTTTCCTTTTGAGGTACGGAACCCTAAAGAAAGACGTGCTCTTTAAGACACTGGACACAATACATGTACCTATCGAATGCAGTTTTTTTTTCAATATACCCATTAACAACATTATTATTTGTATGCCATAAAATATCATTTTGCAGTAACCAATCCAAAATTGATTACTTTTGTGGCCGGCATCTACATCGCCACTTGCGAACAGCGCATCAAAGTCCCTGACCTCACACAAATCCTGCATCGCGCAATAAGAGTTTACCGCAAGAACAGCATATATGTACATAACTTCCCCGACATCAATCGTTGGGCAGTTGCCCGCCAGACACGACACCCGTCTGGTCGGAGGATCCTCTCTTTTCTATAGAGTTAGAGGATGAGTGAACTTTACACCCTGTTCCTCATGTCTATAAACTTGTGTATCACTATCCGCATTGTCTTGTTTATTTATCAAAGAATAGCAGAAAATAAAGAGTGCGGCAGTACTGATAACCTATGTTGTTATCAAAGGTCATCGTGAACTTGCATACCTATGTGATGGATTATATTATATCATAATGACTTATCACAATCTTATCCAAATGATAGCATATTGAAGTATAGTAATAAAAAGATTTATTTCCAAGAACAAGTTGGATTCAAAATTTATTTACTCATCTCATTTCCGTCTTATCTAGTCATACTGAAAGTACTGTCATACTGAAAGTTTTTGAAATTTAAATTAAATTGATTTCTATTAATTTATAACTTTCCAAAAATGTGTCTGTCTGTGTAATTGTTACAAATGGGCTTGATAAAAACTAAAAATAGGTTATTTTATTTATAATTACAAAAAAAAAACACAATACAGGTTTAGCTTTGCTTTAAAAATTCTAGATGGATTTCTAAAATCATATTTTTTTTTAATAGGTTGAAGAACATAGGTTTTTAGCGTCTGAGCATACATCTGCGTTGCTTACTGTTTGTAGCCCGACTGTGCTGGCTTCTATCATGCATCCCTTCTAACATAGCAACATTATCAGTACTTTAATAGGAGTATTAACATGAACGCTGTCGTGTCCCCTTCGCAGCAGGCGGCGCGCAGGCCAAGCCCCGGCCGGCCGGCCCGCCGCCCACGCCGCCCGCGCTGCACAACGGCGCGCACGCCCGGGACGAGCCCACGCCGCCGCCGCGGAAGGTACGCGCTGGAACCTTACTTATGTACACATTCATGATTCATACTACAATAAGGGAGATGGGAAATTGGCTGCCGATGTTTATAGCTCACCGTGAATACGTAGGTGAAGTGACCTGTCAATAGTGGAATGACAGCGCACTTCATCTGGGTTTACACGTTGATATTTTTACGGCATAAACCGGCTGTCTCTTGGGTCACTTGGGTGTAAGTTATGTAGGTAGTCTACATTGCCAGGTTTAAAAAATCTTCAGTGAGACTGACGCCCAGTTTCTGGAACCAAAGGCCATTCAAAAATTTGCTAACAAATTGACAAGTGTGTGTTAAACAACTGCTGTGATAAGTTGACTGAATTATCAACAGCCTATTTGACTTGCATTTAATTTTGACGTGTTGATTATCCAGAAACAGTTTTTTATTAATTACAGAGGAATACTGTAACAATATGGGTCTTAAAGCCCCATATTAAGACAAATACTTCACTCCTATAGATACCTAGCGATATAATTATCTACAAAAATATTACAGTCATTTCGTGCGAGCTAAAATGTACCTTACGCGGACGCCCGAGAGTACCGACTGGATTTTTGTTCGCCCGGGTGAACGCGAGCCGTAGGTACGTTAATGCGCGGAATGAGTGACGGAGGCCTGTTAAAGCTAAAAACAGATTGAGGCCAGGGCTTTCGGGGCTCCGGGACAGTCGGCTCAGTGTCCCATCAAGAGGGGAAAAAACATTGAATGTATCTATTTTGTACGTAAATTGTGTCCAGGCCTTCATTACATCGGAGTATGTTCTAATAACACTGAACTGGTCCGCCCGGAGCCTTGAAGGCTAAATGTTGACTACCTACAAAACTTGCAGTGGAGCCCCTGTACGCTATACTGTCTCGCTCCCACATAGTTAATAATAAGGGAAGGATGAGGAGTGGGACAGAATGTTTCAGTTTGTGACGCTTCTGCAACTTCATTGAAAAACTTGGTATCTAATGTTTTCTACGATTTTGATTGCAAAAGCGTGACACAAAAATTTATCAAATAACTGTTTCGGGATTTGTAAAAAATATGTAAATAAATCAATAGTTGCTAATGTAACAAAATTATAGGAAAGGTAAAAAAATATACTAATACGAATGAAATGATAGCGACTAACATGATATTCAAATAGTACAGGGTTATATTTGTTTTTGCTACAGAAGAAAAATAGATTGCACCTGGAAAAGGCTGTGAAAGCGAAACTGAAAAGGGTAACGAACGACAGACAGAGAACTTAGTGTACTTACTCGCTTACCCTTGTTTGATTTACGCCCTTACATTGTTATTAATAATTGTTTTAATTATATTTTATTGTCAAGAGAACACCGACAAAACCGAAAACGTGCAGTACTAAAAACCACAAAATAACTTCCCACACAGTACCGGAGTAATCCGCAAAATTGTGCACGCTATTTTAGCTTTTCTATCTACAGGAAAAGTGGTCCAAATCGCTTGATTATAGCCTATACTATTTTTTAATGCGCTGCAAATTATATGTTTAATCCGCGGTTGTGATTCCTCTGTTGGCAAATTGAGGGATCTTTGCATTTGGCACTTGACTCTTGACAATCGGTTTCTATGCCTGCACCATAAACTATGCATTTTATTGCAATTATGTGTATTTTATGGGTATTTTATTTCGTCCTCACTGCATGCCGTATTTATCTAACAGCTTTCGGCTTTCTTGTATTTTATTAAACATGCCCCTTTGTTTTAGATCAAACTTCATAGAATATATTATAGAAGTATTTTATGTTGATATTTAATTTATTAGGAGCCACCCATCTAATATAATGTTTTTTTTTTTATTCCTATTAATATAAAACCGACTCCTAATAATAGTGTGGAACATTAACTTTTAAATTTGTTCTGCATGAATGACACTGCATCATCTATTTTTTTTTTAATGCATTTCCTAGTTTTCAAACCAGAACATAAATAGGAATACCCGTGAGCTTTTGTTTTTTTATTAACTACTTTTTTTGGAGAATATTGTTCCCAGTTTTAAGCAAAATTTGCATCAAACATTTTCAATCTTTAGGACTTTCTACAAAGCTTAGCTGATAGTCTTTTCCCTCGAAAATAAATTCCTTAAACTAAGACGATGTACATGTTTCCAGGAATGTTCTAGTCAAGACTCGTCGTTGGAACTGTGTGACATGACGGAATCGTGTTTGGACGACAGTCGGCTGCAATCGGCGTTGTCGTGCGATAGCTCGCGGTCACGTGAACGATCGCGAAGGAGTGATAGTCGCTCGCTCGACGTGTCGGATACGTCGAGCGTACACTCGCGCTCGCCCTCGGCGTCTATCACTATGGTAAGTTATTCAGGCAAAAAAAGTCTTAACGCGAGTAGATCTATTTTTTTAGAAACATTTTGAAAGTCTTATTTTGCAAATTTCCAAAGGTCTTCCAATTAAATGCGACATAGATGATTGCCTAATCGCTTCATGTTGTATGACATCTATTTCTTATTATTGCAGATGGGAGGGTTGCGACGGTGTCGCGCACTGTATGACTGCTCAGCAGACAACGAGGACGAGCTCTCATTCCGCGAAGGGGAAGTAATTGTTGTAATAAACGAACGCACTGAAGACGACAACTGGATGGAAGGACAGGTGGAAGGCACCAGCCGGCGGGGCATGTTTCCCGTCTCGTTCGTACACATGCTACCGGACTAAGGGAGACAGGGATGGAACATCTGGCAGCCATGGAACGTAGGTCAACACCAATGTTCGTAGAAAACCTGTGTTAAATCTATATCGGTAGCACCCACGTAATGCGTCAGCAGCCGCAGCAATGCAAGCTTGATATTGTATTCCTGCTTAGCAAGCTGAACCCAAGGCCATAAAACTGACAAGTTCAAATGTTCCAGTCAGTCTGGGGATTGTATTCAAAATGTCTATTGAGCTCCGTGTCTACGACACATATTGAATTCTTATTGTAATATATATTCGTCTTTTAATGATAATGAAACCAAAAATATTGGTTATATAGGACTGGGATGTAGCGATGAGTCTGACTGAATGGATTATGTGTTCAAAATTACTAAAAAAACACCCATGTAAAGCTATCTTGGAAGTGTTACGAATTTCAATAATAAATACTTTACTTTGGATATCTGGCCTAAGGCTTTAATTTTGTTTGTACGGCTACGAGCTTATTTATTCTAGTATTTTATACAATCACAGTTCAATACACGGCATAAACACACGTTAATGTTGTAAAATAGTTATGTTGAAGCAGCTAATAGATCAACGTTACGTTATTTAACGACGTTAACATCACTATAGATTGTTCAGTATTATACTACTGTTTAAAGCATGTATGTCATTGTTATTATACACGGATTTCATACTCAAACATTTTAACCATTCCACATTTGGACAGTCGTCTATCTACACGTTATATTGAGATGTTACGATAGTTTCACTACGTGTTAGTTACTGCTTTAGCGTCGCTACGAATTTATAACACCAATATTGTAAGTATTGCCAGTAGACCGTCCGTCCTGACGCGGATTTTTTACTTATATTTTAATAAAATTTGAAAACTCACAGTAATTTGCATTGACTTCTATAGTTTGGTAGTTTCGTAAACATTGGTTGATAAGTGACGTGTGTGAAGAGTCTAAGCTCAATTGCTCACTCTTTTATAATAATTCCGAAATATTTCTTACTAAAAATGAAAATTGGTGTTGTATATTGAGTAATTCTACTTGTTCGTGTAGAATTGTAGCATAAAAAGTTAGTTTTTAAATTACAATATAAGAAACTCAAATGACTGCGCGTGCGCAGTTGGGAATTACCAAATTAGTTTCGACGTACCGTGGGGTCGTTTAGTTTGTTATAATGTGATATCCTAGCTTACACAATTTTAATCGAGTCTTAGCATTGGTGTCACGTATATTAAAATATTAGTTTACGAAGATTATCAGCAATAGTAACAACTAGTTTGTTGAACTACTGTTTCCAACGTTCATTTATTACTAAATAACCAAAACCTTGTTGATACTATCCATGCTGGTGTATAAATTAACAATAATTATGTTATAGAGAACATTTTAGCCATCGTTTGTAAGCTAATAAAAAAATGCTAGTTTCGTAACACCAGTATTTTGCCTCGCGTAAACGAAGCAATAGATGTGTTTACAGCTCAGTTAGATTTGCCAAATATGTAATTGTGATGAGTAGTAAAAGAGATAGGTATATCAGCGACAAACTAGCGGACCAGTGACTGTTTGTTGTCTAGTTTGTTCTAGTAGATGATATTGAGGTGTCTTAGATTGTTGGTGCATGCTGTCTATAGATATCGTGTTCATACTGCGAGACTATAGGCTGGATAATGTATTTATACTATAAGTGTATAGTCGTTTGAAAAACAAACGATCCATTCGGTATTTTTAAGCTAATTCATCTGCTGCAGTTATTCATTATGGACCAAAGACATTCTTTATAGTTGCTATACGAGGATAATGTTCGCCTATGGTCTCCCAAGTGACGATGAACACTGAAAATTGTTGTTACATGTTAAATTTTAACAATTTCCACATTTTAATAGACGAAAGTATCGTAATAATAGCAGTAGGTATCCCGTTTGTAAGACGACGGAAGATAAGTTAAGAAAACAAATGTAATTAACTATATTCTCATTATTTCCTCTTCGTTACGTTCGAGCAGATACCATGTACTCACAACTTCACATTCCCATAATTATAATTGTAGTTTTTCTGTATATTAAGTTTTTAAACGATCACTTATATTCATAGGTAAATAGTAATAGTGATACTGCTAATACCTATATACGATATAGTTACCTACATACCGCGCGCGTTGCCATACACTAGTATTAACTAAAGTGAGCGTACACATACATTTGATTACCCATATAATAGCAATAATTTTAGAAGTGTCAATCATATTTGTGATCATATCTTTGCGTGCACAGTCCCACATAACAATCGCATGATACGAAGTAGGTATCAAGATTTTTTCCTATGAAGAAATCTTTGTTAATTGTGATGATTATAATCGTTGCCATGAATGAATTTCGCATGTAGCTATAGCAACACTTCAGTCGTGTAAATAGATATTTTACCTATTAGTTCGTATATGTAAAAGAATTATAAGTTAATATAATTATTTCTAGATATTATTTAAGTAAATGCTGAAACCTGTTTTATATTCGTCTTATGTATAAATTGTATTTATTTAATATATTGTGAAATCTAATTGTGATGAAATATTTTAATGCCATTTTAGCCTGTCAGTACGTTACTTATTGAAAGTTATGTAACCAAATGATGCTAATAGCGTGTAAGATGTTTTATTCTTTATGGAGTTGTAGTTGAAATAGTTTTTTCTATTGTGTATTATGTGAACGAAATCTGTATGAATTTATTAATACATCACTTGGATGTCTACTTTGGATTTTATTTAATTTGTGTAGAAGTCGTCAACCAGTTCCCCAATCTTGTATTTGATTGTCCCATTGAATTTCGATTACTGAAAAGTACCCGAAACCAGCGATCCTATTACTAGTATTTTTATTATGAACCTACTATAGAAATAATATGGCTCTATGCCATAGTACTGGCAGGGATGTTGCGGATATTCGCATCCGCATCCGCAAATGCGGAGCTTCCGCATAGATTTGGACATCTGCATCCGCATCCGCAATAATCAATGCGGATGTTCATGCGGATGCGGATGTAATAAAAGTTGCGACAAGAAAGAAATTGGGCGGGGCCGGCGAATGGCGCGTGCCGTTCGCACGTGACAATGACCAATGGGAGCGAAAAAATTGATAACATAAGGTCAGATGCGTGTTGTGGTGCATCATTTGTTTCTTGTAAATAAATCATTACGTGTTTGTTTGCGCTGCTAATATGAAAAATAGTAACTGAAGTTAAAAAAAAATAGTATCTGGAAGAAAAGGAGGAGTAGACTTTATACTAATTTTCATTATTAAAAATGTTAATAATTACTTTATCATTGTTTTAATTTTTCATTCAAATACTATATTTATATAAGATCTTTGACATCCGCATCCGCGGATGTGAGCCTTCAAAAAACCGCATCCGCGGATGTGAAAAAATCGGCATCCGCAACATCCCTGGACTACTGAGTAGCAGTGGACTGAATCGCTGCTGTTATTTTTGATCTGCTGCTTTCCAACCGAAAAGCTAGTTAGCCGGATACGGTATTTCTGATTCTGCAAAATCAATTAAAACTGCAGCACAGGGTATTGTACGATTAAGTTATCTTCGGTTCTTAGACCATTTATAATAGTCTAGGCTCTGTTTACATGGTTTAGGATTCTCTACAATGTAGTCGTTTTCCAAACATCAGAAATTGCAACTCTTAACTAAGTATAGGTATATAATTTTGTTATTATGGATATAATTATGCACAATGGCATAGATGAATACAGATGGGACACTCCGCATTTTAGGTATAAAGCTACGAGTAGGTACGCGGCGGTCTCGACTTGTCGAATTCAGTGGGCGTAACCAGTGGCGTATTTACCCTAGGGCCAAAAGGGCCATGGCCCGGGGCGGTAGGCTGCGAAGGGCGGAGAAGCCTAACCTGTCCGAGTCAGGGTGCCCCAAGTCCCAAGCTCGATTCGCTCGCTCCTGCATCAAAAGTGTTCCTAGTAACAGTAGTAACATCGCCTTTTGTCCATAGACAAAATGTTTTATTGCGCTAACCTCAACACTCAACCAAAATACCAAATGACAATGCAATGCTTTTTTTTTTGCGGTGGGAAATTATGGAATAACTTCTCCTGCTTTGGGCGGAGCGGGAGGGCGTGTCAGACTTTTACTGACTAAAAGCCACCCGTGTTCCTTAAGTTCCCGGTGTGTCGCCAGGGGCCACGGTATCCCTTTCGGACTTTCCCGCGACCCTGAAATCGGCCCTAGCGGACCCCGTCAGTTGTGCTGCCATTTCTTAGAGGCGCGCGTGGAACAAAATGCGCTGGTCCTTATCGGCAGCGAGCATTGCTCACTGTCCGCAAGCCTGCACCTACTGTGGCCGGAAATCGGCTATGGATTCCCGATGCCCAGGGCGTCACCAGCGGTGACTAGAAGCATGAGGGCGCCTAATTTTCCTTTCCCTTACGCGCTCCGCCTCTTCTTTCGCGAGCATTACTGCTTCGCAGAAGAAAGTGACGACTTCCCATGCCCTCTCGTTCCGCATCATGGCCTGGACCAGGGCCGGACGCGAGAGGTCACTGCCGCCGATCGCCTCCACAAGGACACGGCGGTGCTCCGCCCATGCCGAGCAGACCTCCACCATATGCTCCACCGTGTCCTCCGGGCGATCCACTTAATGGTGACCTGGGCGTTTCCTCCCGCCTTATCTGGAACAGGAACCTCCCGAAGCAATCGTGTACGGTGAGAACCTGAATCAGGCGGAAGGTGAAGACGCCGTGGCGCCTCTCTAGCCACTCCTCAAAGAGGGCCTTATCGCCGCAATTGTGGCGTGCCAAGCACTAGGTTGCGACAATCGCACTCTCCATGTCGCCATGAGATCCCGCCGGAACTATGTCTGCTACACTATATATTATAACTGCTGTACCGTGATTTCTCGCGGCAGCGGAGTTACGCCCCAGCGTTTCGCCTCCTCGCGCCACTCCAATATGTGCGCGAGGACTTTGATCCCATAGGGCAGGAGTCGCTTCAAGGCAGCCCGGAAATGCTCCACGAAGTTCCACCGGCTGTCGAAAACGAGCCCCAAGTACTTCATCGTCAACTCGACGCCGATGTGAACCACTCCTATCGTTATTTGGGAACTCGACGGTGGCGTGTTCCGAGGACCATGAAAACACGGGCTCGGACTTGTGCAGGGCCACCTCGAGTCCCAATTGCCCGATCCTATCGACGATTGTCGCAACCCCGCGTGTCACTAGTTCGGCCGCCACCTGGTGCGACATCCCCTACGCCAGGACCAACGAGGCGTCAGCATAGCAAACCACGCTGACGCCGCTAGCAGGTCGGCGCGCAGCACCCAGTCGTATCCGATATTCCACAGATGAGGCCCCAGGACCGATCCCTGTGGGACATCGCAAGACATCTCTCACCGGTTCCATCTTCCCTCGTGACTGAGATAGATGACGGCCCTGTCCGTCAAATAGGTCTCGACCACACGACAGAGGTAGGTTGGCATTTGGTGATACCCGAGTGCCTCCCTGATGGAACTCCAGGGCAGGGTATTGAAGGCATTGGCGATGTCTAGAGACCCCTCCCGCACCAGCCGCCCAACGAGGCGGTCTGCAATGACTCTTTCAAAGAACTTGCCCACCTCGTACAATGCAAAGTTACGGCACTATAAACGGGTCTAGGTTAGCGCCACTGCTGTGGCACTTTATCTGATAGTGAGGAATGTTGCTAGACTGTAGCTAGCTATACGCTTCCTAACAAATATGTATGTACCTACAAAATTAAAATTGTTAAAATCATTTTATCTCTCTAAGTTATATTTGTTCTCAAAAGTTATGATTTCATGAAAAAGTCATTCAATGGACACACACTGGCGTTTTATACTAGAATAGTAAAACTTTTTGTTTTTTTTTTCGTTAATATATGGGGTGGCAAACCTTACAGGCCCAGGGCGCCGAATCTTAAAATACGCCACTGGGCGTAACGCAGTCAGAAGATATAAGAGTTACGCGATAGTAAGAGAGGCAAATTCTAAGTGAATATAAGCGACCAGAATTGCACTTTATAGTAGCAAGAGTTGCTGTTTATGTGAATGATTAAGCGGAGTGCCCCATCTGTATTAATCTGTGACATTGGGGATAAAAACAATTACTTGCTTATTTCAGATGTCGCTACTATCACTAGTCCTAGAATTTGACAACTACCTGACACTATCACAATTTATTTTTTTAAACAAGCGACTTCTTTTACTCATAATTAATTAATTTGCCCGTTGCGCAGCTGTTGACTAAACAATACGGGGACCCATGTATTTCCCAAGTTAAAACTGCTGGGACACAGGCCTCCTCTCTGTGAGAGGGAGTGGGCCGTAATCCACCACGCGGGCCCAGTGCGGGTTTGTGGATGTCACAATGTCTTCGAATTTTTGGTTCTAAGACATGCCGGTTTCCTCACGATGTTTTCCTTCACCGTTTTGAGGGCAGTGGTGATGAAATTATTTACACAAATTAAAGTGCCTGCTTGGGTTCGAACCCACGACCCACAACTCGTAAGGCGGGGCCGTTACCTCTGGGCCACCACCCCGCTCGCTCGCTCGCAAAAGTCGAATACTGATAAGGAATGCTCTCTGAAGAAAAAATTGGAATCCCGATATTTCGACGAATCTATGTAATCTTTGTTTTTTAAACCTCAAGACTTATATGAGAGAAATTAGCATACAGGAGATGCTCTCAGGATTACTGATCTGCGTTCGCAATTCATAGCAAATGGCATGTAACAAACACGAGTTTAAGGATAACAATTTTATTGTAATGCCTACACCCAGTATTATAATTAGTGATTGGATATTCGGATGCATATTTACCTAAAGTTGAGGTGTTCGCTATTATGGAATGCACTTTTGATTAATAGAAAACATCCCGGGATTCCGGGATCGACAAATTTTAGAGGTCTGATTATAGAATCGAATGTATACTTGCGATTTAATTCAGGTGCACTTACTTTTACACAGCATATTCATAGGTAGGTATTCAATTCAAATTCAAATTCAAATTCAAAATATTTTATTTCACATAAACCTACATGGGCACTTATGAAACGTCAGAAGCTACGCACGGTTCCAATTGGTCGTTTCCTATGGAGAAGAGCCGGCAAGAAACTCCACGGTTACTCTTTTAAAAATAATTGGGTTTTACAATATTTACAACAAAAAAAATATAAAAAATACAGTATTATTAGGTATGCGAGGACAGTGTAGGTCTTTCAACAAGTACCAAGTATGTACTTAACAAAATAGAAGATGGTCAACAAGTGTACAGTCCACTAAGCCTACAGCGTTCTCACATTCACAAAATAGAAAAGAATCTATATAAAAGATAAATAAATTAATAAAAATAAAAACTATTTTAAACGAAATGACATGATTGCTATTACAACTGTAACAAATCTGAATAATTAACATGTCCACAAAAGTCACTAATAAAGAGTTGAAAATTAAATAGTAGGTATATAATGTCAAATAAAATTATGATTATGTCAAGGAAGAATGTAAATAAAACAAAAATATAAACATGGTAATTTGAGAGCAGTTAATAGAATCTTACATATTTTGCCGTTAATGAGGTACCAGGGAAGCCACATGTGCAGAGGGAATTATTGCCAAACTTCTTTGTCTTCAACGTAGTCTTTAATTTTATAATATGCTTTCCTGATAAGGACACGTTTGATGTGGGTTTTGAACTTCCCATCGCTAAGTTCTGTAACCGACTTTGGCAACTTGTTATAAAATCGGATGCTGTTTATAAGAAATGACTTGCTTGTTTTAGTTAATCTAAATTTGGGTATCACAATTTCATGTCTACTACGTGTATTTATATTATGGAAATCGCTTCTTATTTTGAAAAGTCCTAAGTTTTTCCGAACATACAAAATATTTTCTAAGATATAAAGAGAAGGCAGAGTCAGTATATCAATTTCTTTGAATTTGTTTCTAAGAGACTCGCGAGGACCCATTTTATAGATAGCGCGTATTGCCCTCTTTTGTAAAATGAAAATTGAATCTACGTCAGCTGCCGATCCCCACAACAGAACGCCATAAGACATAATACTGTGGAAATAACATAATATTATAATTATAACACAGACAACAGATAATAAAAGCTTTATTAGGGTTCCGTACCCAAAATGGTAAAAAGGAACCCTTATGCGCGACTCAGTCTGTCTGTCCGTCTGTCTGTCACAGCTGGATATCTCAAGAACTACTTATGCTATCAATTTAGAAAAGTTTAAGATGACGTTTGCCCAATCGTTTTGCAAATAAGAAAGAATTAAAAATATGTTCTAATATAGGGCATGTGACTATCATTGATAGAGCGCTATTTGGACATTCTCAAACATTTCTTTTTTTTTTAGGCCGCATAGTTTTCGCCTTTAGACGAAAAATTTAACAAAAAAACCGCCGCGGAGATACCTAAGGGGGGGGGGGGGGCTTAGGTATCTCCGAAGTTTGCTTAGGGAAAACCTTAAATTATTCTATGTAACAGAAGTTTATGTAAAGAATACAAAAAAAATAAAACAATGTCTCTAAATAGCACAGTTTTTCAGAAATCATCAACAAAAATTACATTAATTCCACTATCAGTCAAAAGATAGCGCTGACCTAAAACTGCAATATTCTACACCGCTGGCGCTGTGAAAATTCTGCGACGAATATATGCCTCGCCTATGAAAATTTAACATTTCACGGTTCACCAGATACGGAACCCTCGGGAGTGCGCGAGTTTTTTTTTTTTTGTTTTCCTGTGATTTTAAACCTAGCTCCGAACCTTGTCAGAATGCCCCCCCCCCCAAATGAAATCCTGGATCCGCCCCTGATGTATATTGACTTACGTTCAGGTGTTGGCTGATATGGAATGCACTTCTGTATCGATCACAAAAATCCCGAGATTCCAAAATTGATAATTTTATTCCTTTTTTACTATAGAAATGCTAGGTAATGTTTTAAAGTAGGTTGCCAAAATGGCATAGCACATAGCGACAAATAACTCGGTGCCCTGAGTGTCGTTAAAAAATGTTTACAGTATGTATATAAACTTTTATGTTAACACCGCAAAAGTAACCCTATTATGAGGGCTGATGATTCCTTTCTATCATGTATCCGATTAGTTGTGCATTCCCGGATTTTATGGAATTCCGGGATTTATATTAAGAAAAAAATTATTAAGAAGTCACTTCCATAATTTATAGCCAAAAATTAAGTTTAGGTAAATATGCATCCGAATATCCGATCACTAATCATAATAGTGCTCTGTAGCCTACACTGTCTTATGGCACAGATTATCTTAAGGTTCAGTTTGCGCTACCACTTCATATTTTTTATGACTTTTTCAACAGTAGGTACTAGTCGGTCTTAAATCAACTTTATTTACACTAGCATAAAGTTGATGTTTGTCTAAGTGGAAAACTCGTATTTGTTTACATTTTGGCAAATAAATTGCGAACGAAGATGTCTGTTTTCATTACCTACATACAGGCACCTGTGGGTAAATTATATTTATGGAAGGGTGTGTGTGTGTGTGTTTATATTATCATATTAGACCAGTGCTAGAATAACCATCTCTGAAGTTCTACAAGGCAGGATGTCAGGAACATCATCCTCGAGTCTGTTGGCCTTCAACTCCGATCAGGTAATTCCTGTCGTACGCCTCCAGACTTCATAAAAAAAGAACTTAAAGTTAACAAACACATAATCGATATCTATACTAATAATATTATAAAGAGGTAAAATGTATTTGTGTGTTTGTAAGTTTTTATGTAAGTAGTAATCTCCGCAACTAGCAGTCGGATTTGAAAAATTATTTTTGCATTGGTTAGGCCAATTCTTGAGGAAGGTTATAGTTGTATATATGTACCATCCCTGTAAGACCCTTAGGAACCGAGCAAAAATCAGGAAACATATGACCCGAAACTCGAGGGGTTCCTAAAATACCACTATTCACCTCCTGGCTCCATCATCAGACCCTCGGGCCTCGTTGCCAAGCCCAATCTATTGGACTCGTGAAACCAAATCAAATGAACCCAAACTCGAGGGGTTTACTAGTAGCCACTGAAGAGTTCCACTATACACGTCCTGACTCCATCATCAGATCAGCAGTCAAAATTATGAAATTATTGTAGTGTTTTCGGCCTTTGATACGTGTCCAAATCAAGTTAATCGTCTTGAAGTTGGTGAAAATTACTTTAAAAAATAATAAAAGCGATTTTTTTTCGCGTATTGGATTTTCGACGCTCTGCTCCGCGCCAAGAGTTGAATAACCAAAAGTGTGTTTTCTTGACGTGTTGGGATACGCGCTGGATGCGCTCTGTTGGATTGTCAATGCTCAGCTCAATACCGAGAGTTGAAAATCCAGTGACGAAAAAAATCACCACTTGCAATATTTTGCGAATTGCAATTGGTCATGGTGGGGTTTTAGAGTCTGGCTAACGAAAGTTGGCCCTGGAATTATTTGCGAACTTTTTATATAGCAACTCTGTATGAACGTGAACGTCAATTTGACAAGGTTGTCGTTCGGTATCTCTGGTGTATTTAGTGTTGTCATGCATGTATTTTTTAAATTTGCCACCAATATTCTGGGGCCAACTTTCGTTAGCCAGACTCTAGCGGTTAAATTAAAACACGTCCGTGCGAACCTGGGCTTACATATTTATATAGTAATAGATACCGGTCAAGCTACCAAAAAACACAATATTTATTTCTGAACGAATGATACATATTTGACAGCCACATTGACAGCGACAGTGACAGATGACAGGCGAGATGGTGCGCGAGAATTCATAATTCTTGTTTATAAAATATTTTTTTCCACTATTTATCTTTATTTGATTACGTAGAATTATGTAAATATAAGGTCATAATAATTGATAACCCAGAACCCATGACTATATTTCTATTCACTCATCAGTACTCATTATTGTCAAGTGAACCGTGTTTTCATGTGATAAGCTCCGAGATAAAAGACCATAAAAATATTTTCCAGTGATTTTTGATCCAGTCGCAAACGACAAGAGAAGATGGGCAACCGTAAAAGAGTTTTTGATTTGCTAAGAACAATCAACGTTGCTTCGTAAGTGCTTTTGAAAGATTTAATAATATTCTAATCATGGAACTTGTTTTGCTGTAAATATTTGTTTTTTTCTAGGTGTCAGTGTCCAGCTCATGGCAACCGGGGAAACATTCAAGTATCAAATGCTACTCCACAGAAAGACTATGCTTTTGAAGTAGGTATTATTTGAAATATTTGCAGTTCTTAGATTTACTTAAAACAATTTTTAAGTAATATTTTAGCTGCGAAATAACTAAAACTATATCCGTCTTATCAGTATATTTGGATTTGTTATGATACATTTATCAGTTGTTATCTCACCACATCATTTGTTGTCAACTTTATACGACTTTCACCCCAAAAAAGGTACAATTTATTATAACTATGTACCGTAAATTCTTTAAACATCATCTGCTTTTTTCTACCAAATTTGAATGCAGGCTACCAAGCTGGTAGCAATTTTTTTTAATTTGTATTCAGTAAACCGCCAAATGTGAAAAAGCTAAATTATAATATTTTCTGAATTGTCCGTATTTGTAGATAAAATGCTCTACAGTACGATATGGATTAGGAGTGACACGGGAAGTTGGCCAGGACTTGACCAACATGAACTCAAAGAATGTATGCGTGATGACCGATCCCAACGTTGTTGCCTTGAACCCTGTGAAGGCGACACTTGACTCGCTCACCAGAAACGGAGTCAATTATAAAGTGTTTGACAAAGTCCGGGTAGAGCCTACTGATACAAGGTAAGTTTGAGAAGTTACTCATTTTCAGATATTTCTATTCAGGATTAATGATTGCTAGCAATTAATTTGGAAAGGAAAATCCTTTACCACATAAGAAAACTTTGTACTGTCTCTGGAGTTAGATTTGTTGGGGCTTACTCAAATTCAGAATCCTGAGATAAATTACATTCATTGTCACTTACTCAATTATCAACTTTAGCATTATGTAGTCTTTGTTGATTTTAAGTGATAAAAATGTTAATAATTTTTATCTAAAATGAACTTTGAACTTTGTCACATAAGACATTGAGTTGGTAAAACAAACAAGTCAATGTCATATAGGACAAGAAGAGTTTTGTTAGTTAGCCTTGGGATATCATTTCAATAGACATGTGAACCTTGCCAATCTCGACTTTCATGCCATATACCAGAAAATACTATTAAATATTGGCCTTTAAAAAAAATCTATCAATTTGTGAGATAGCAACTAACTACTGCCTTCTCCACAAGCTTATTTCTTTCTTACCTTCTTCAACAGTTTCAAAGAAGCGATAGCATTCGCGAAGGCACATGATTTCGACAGTTACGTGGCGGTCGGTGGCGGTTCTGTCATGGATACTTGTAAAGCTGCTAACTTATACGCTTGCGACCCTGATGCTGACCTCCTGGACTATGTCAACGCACCGGTGGGCAAAGGGAAGCCTGTTAATGTCCACCTGAAACCTATGATTGCCAGTAAGTAAGGGACGGCGCTCACTGGCGGCACGGCACGGCAAAGGATATTTATGCGACGAATAGAAATGTAACTTATAATTTAGGCATCATCATTGAAATTTCAATTTTATTGGCATCATAATTATCGCTATTATGTGTATGCCAATAAAATTAAAATTTCAATGATGATGCCTAAAAACGTGCAGAGCCTGCATGGAGGACGACGAGACAGCAGCTCATGTGCTGTTAAACTGCCCGGTGGTCGCCGATTACAGGGCAAAGTGCTTCGGTAACCCAGGTACCCTGCATGAGATTGTCAGTGACACCAAGGCGTTGCTGGCCTTCTTTGAGGAGCTGGGGTGGATCGAATGACCTATTTTCCCACCCGTACGCAAAATACGCGCTTTGACGTGGAGTTGGCCCGTTTTACCTATTACCTATTACCTATTAAAACGTCGCGGCATGCCTAAGGATACTGCGGCATCGCTGATTTTAATTTTATGGTCATACACGTAAGTTAAATTTCTATTCGTCGCATAAATCCTATGCCGTGCCGTGTCGCCAGTAAGCGCCGGCCCTAATAGTTCTATTAGCTTGGGTTCTTAGTGATTCACTATTAGTGATGAATGTGATGATGCAGCACTCAACTTCTTCGCACTAACCAAAACTGCTGCGCTGCGTGTCGGGGTTCGACTCCCGCACGGAACATATATTTGTATGATCTGCAAGTAGTTGTTCCGGGTCTGGCTGTTTGTGTATGTCAATTTAAATGTTTGTAAACGCACCCACAATACAGGGGAAACTACTAGTGTGGGGCAACGTTAAAAAAAAAAACATACATCTTATCCTGTTGCTGTCCCAGTAATAGCCGACAAAGTATACGTAACCCGAACAAATGATAGCGATTATCTGTGCGACGATCGCTTCGGTATATAAGGACATGGCCTTTTTGCACATCGTGGTGATAAAATTGTGGCCTTTCATTAGCTTATCTAGTAGATGTTGACCTTTAACAACAAACTCACATAGATTTTATGTTATTTTAGCTTCTTTGTATCTCAGTTTGTTTTATAACAGCGCTATCTATGAGTAGCAAATAAAACCAACCATTCCTCTTAGGCCCATATTAGAGAACCTCACTCAAAACTCAAGCATTACGTAGAACTCGTTTAAAGCGTTGTGATTGGTTTAAACTAGTTTTAAGTAATTTCATTTCATTGCATTTATTCAATAACAATTTACATTGTGTCTGAATGTTTTACAAAGATACTTCACAAATACCTATTTCAAATAATAACAAGTTAAAGACAGCAACAGTAACATTAATTAGTTCCACACAATCTCATAGCCTACCTACATTATGTTATTTACACTCATAAAAGTTCAAGATATAAAACAAAGTCAATAAAACAAAGTAATGTTTGAGTCCTGAATGAGGTTCTGTAATACGGGCCTTAGTAGTTGTGCAAGTTGATTGTTTTGCGGTTTATTAATCAACAAACCGCAACATTGTAATAAAATAGGTCATAACAATTACGACCTTATTTTCTTTAGAGTATATAATCTGTAATGGCTACAATATTAATTTAAATACCCTGCCATTAATAAATTTCTTCTTTAACAAGAGGCAGACCTCTCAATTTACAGGTAATATATGTTATAGAAGCTTTTACATGACGATAGACAAGTTTTTAACATCCCCTCCTACCCAAAGTGAATTTTTTTGGTACAAAGTATATTAAAAAATTACAGAATTATTTATCTAATACCCTCAAAAGCGCGGTCGAATAGGTTAAATAGAAAGAACGAAAGATTTTTTTTTTTCGGTGGGCTGCTTTTCAATTTAGGAGTGCGCGTTAAACGAAACAATAAATACACGTGATATCTCACTTGTGATATTTCGTGATGTTTTACGAACCCCCTCCCCCTCTTTCAAGCCTCCCGTGATTTATGGACGAATCCTAATCAAGATAACTTCTTTCCCAGTACCAACAACAAGTGGTACAGGCAGCGAGACGACTGGGGTCAGCATCTTCGACTACGAGTCAATACACGCTAAGACTGGCATATCGCACGGCGCCCTTCGACCGATTCTCGCTATGATTGACCCTCTACACACTCTTACGATGCCCGAGAAGGTAACGTACCTATAGTCTGTCTAACTCCTAGAGTTAAATGTGCTAAAGAGAAGCACTTGGGTATGAAGTGAGCGCATCTTAAACTTCATCTATGATGCGTTGGGTATCTAATATTTTTTTGACCAGCTAGGTAACCAGGCGGGAATTTTAAAACCTTAAAGACAATCAAAACTTAGGGTGCTTCTGCATCTGCCTTTGGTGCTAAAGGAGTTTGTTGAACATACACAGTGTAGAGTTGCGCAAACGCCTACACTGACTGAAGATACGCTCAGTTCAAGAATTTTTGTTCGTTTACCTTATATGATAATCCCAATAGTTGAATACTTGTATTGAAAAGGAATGGTTTGGAACATTTACAGCTGCCATTGATAACGTATCTTATCTTCTTAAGATGACTACTTAGTCGTGTGCTATATAAATTGTTCCATATCTCGTAGGTATCCAACTACTCTGGCTTCGACATATTCTGCCATGCGCTGGAGAGTTTCACCGCAGTGCCGTACAGTGAGAGAGGGCCGGCGCCACCCAACCCGGCGCTGAGACCGACGTACCAGGGCAGCAACCCTATTTCCGACGTCTGGGCCAGATTCTGCTTACAAGTAAGACAACTTTATTTATTAGATATTTAAGCTTCATGTAAAGTTGTTTTTCTATTTTTTGATAATTATCACAGATGCCCAGAAATATTGTTGAAATAATGAAACAAATTACAAGGCCTCGTTTGTGTACTTTCCAACAAATATGTGAAGAGATAACCTGGATGCGTACTATCGGCGGCTCACGGGTGGTTCGAAATAGTGTAAGAAAAACATACCCTGAACGGCTTGGAAGAGGCCTTTGCCCAGCCACGAGGATAAGAAAGAAAATCGAACGAGGTTGCTGTAATTCGGGCAATACTAGAAGTAAATTTTACAATTTTCATCATTAAAACTTCGATTGTAAGGACACTGGTAGACGACGACGACGTCGCGCGTCGTTGAGGTAAACGTAGTGGAGACCGCGAATCGGCAGCCCTCAGGCTAGGTGGAGCGATGATCTTCGCAGGGTGGCTGGTAGCAGCTGGATGAGAGGTCCCGGAAACCGAGTTGAATGGCGTGCAATAGGAGAGGCTATAGGCTGATGATGATGGTGATGAAGGACACTGGTACTTTCGGTGTGGAGAAGATGCTTGAAAGTGCACTGTTGGAATTTCAACTCTAGGCTCAGTGCTAAAAGTTGAAAATCCAACAGCGCACTTTTATTTAGGGATTCATTTAAGGGTCACTTAGGTGTCGGTGAAAACGGGCATTAGTGTTACAGGCAGCTGCTGCCATACTACTCAGTGATCAGTAATTGCATAATAATTATATTAATATGTTTTACTGTAACCCAGACTTATAAAGATGAGATATCTTGCATTTTTGTTGGATCATATTACAAAAATCTATTTCGTCATTATGTACACACGGCTACACATCAAGCTATACATTTCCAGTATAAGCTGACCTCGCATTGTACGGAAATCCTATACAATGCGCGATCAGCATAATCTGGAAATGAATAGCTTGATGTGTAGCCGTGTGTACATGCTGGAGCATCGATTTATTCTTACCTACTAGTCAAAATATATCTACATAAATAAATTCATTCATAACATGATACATAGCTGGAATTTTGTTTTGTAGCTGTTTCTAATAAACAGAGATATTATTCAAAGGTTTTCCTTCCTCAATTCAAATGCATTGTATCAATTGCATGACGCGTATAAGCTATGTCAGTAAGGTTTCCGAAATTCCGAATGATTTCTCGTCGAGAGAAAAAAAATGAATCACGACTGATCACGACAAAAACATTTTGGTCAGCGATGTGATTAGTGAAACCGGTTTGAAAGGAATAACCGACTCAATTGACGTAACATCGTCTTATATAGATCTGCTGCTAATGCCACCAAATGGAGGATGTAATTCATTACTAATTTGTGGTGCCTGACGGTATAGTAAATTATTTATAACTTTATTCAATGTCAGTGCTTATTTGAATAGAGTACTACCTTAAATTTTCTGGGACACGTGTCAATTGGCATTGGCGTGTAGGTAGTAAATTTTATGAGCACAAGATCTGCATATTTATTGCTTTGACATTCCTGATTACAGCTTGAGAGATCAATCAAACAGACATCGATGTCTCGAAAATCCCGCCTTGTTGATGGCGAAATGCGGACTATTAGATTCAATTCACTGGGATTAACTCAATGGGTTAAATAGCACACAAAATCACACACCACCTGGGGGCCAAGTCTACTAATTTAAAAACGTCATAATGGCGTCACGATGGTGAGTTTCTGACAGATTTGCCATACAAAATCTGTCAAAAACTCACCATCGTGACACCATTATGACGTTTGTAAATTAGTAGACTTGGCCCCCTGGTCCTCGGTGTTTTTGCACTGCAGTCATTTAACCGTTTCCTAGAAGGCGTAACGACTCCCAAAAGAGGTTCAGCCTTGAAGCTTTGGCTCTTCTACATACAGCATAACGTTAGCCTATAACGTTCCCACTGCTGGGACGCAGGCCTCCTCTCTGTGAGAGGGAGTGGGATGTAATCCACCGCGCGGGCCCAGTGCGGGTTGGTAGATGTCACATATCTTCGAATTTTTGGTTCTAAGACATGCCGGTTGACAATGTTTTCCTTCACCGTTTTGAGAGCAGTGGTGATGAAATCATTTACACAAAGTAAAGCGCCTGCCTGGGTTCGAACCCACGATTTACGTACACGTAAGGCGGGGTTTTACCACCGGGCCACCACTGCTCTCTTCGCTTGTAAATACCACGATATAAAACAAGTGCTTATTTCTCAGACGCTTCAAAAGTACTTCACCCGTTCGGTGTACAACCCCGATGACATCGAGGCGCGTTCTTGCATGCACCTGGCGGCGACAATGGCTGGCGTCGGCATCGGCAACGCAGGGGTGCACCTGTGCCACGGACTGGCGTACCCTATTGCAGGGGGCGTCAAGTCATTTGTGCCTAAAGATTATGGGTAGGTTAACTATGTGAATATTTTGACGTGGTGCTAAGAATAGATTTGATGAATTAACATAATTTTACTAGGATCATCATCGACCTGCCTATCCCAATTTATTTTGGGTCAGCACTGTATGGCATCGCAGTATTCACCCTCCTTCCGGCTATATCATCTTTTAAAACAAAACAAAAATCAATCTGTCTAGCGTTTTCCCAACTATGCTGGGGTCGGCTTCCAGTCTAACCGGTTGCAGCTGAATACCAGTATTTTACATGGAGCGACTGCCTATCTGACCTCCACAACCCAGTAACTGGGTAATACGATACCCCTTGGTGATTGGTTGTCAGACTTTCAGGTTTCTGACGATCCGTAACTACTGTCAAAGATTCACGAATGACGGCCGGGACCAATAGCCTAACATGCTTTCCGAGGCACGAAGGAGTCCTGGTATGTGAAGATGGTCACCCATCCGCGGACCAACACCGGGAAGTGTAGCTTAACCTGATGGATCGACCCGAACGGCTGTACTTAGCCACGAGCTCATCTCATTTTTTTAAACAATCTATCGATATTTTTTCCGCATCAAAAAGAAATGAACAAACCAAGAAATTATGTCGGGTGACTGCCAAGAGGAAAAGCAAATAATAAATATAATAATTAAGTGATGACTGCATCTACGGATGACAAACCTTTCGACTAGAGTTTTGAGTAATGTTTTATGTCCATTGGAATGTGGTAGTCTTTGTGGTTTTGACAATTGTTTTGAACTTTAGATTGTTATTATTATAATTATTCAATGTTTTACCTTTTATTGTAAACAGGCTGTGTGCCCGAATTGTGGAGTGGAATTCCCCATCGACAAAAAATGAGGAACTTGCATACAAACTTTCATCCCCTTTAGGGGATGAATTATCAAAACTCCGTCCTCAGTGCTCATCTTCAGAATAAAAGGAACTCTCGTGCAAAAATTTCATGCTTCACCCAGCGGTTTCTGCTATGAGTTGCCTGTCAGTGATTTTAAATTATTTAATTAAGTACTTAGATAAAATTAGTCAAATATTTACCTCATACAGTTAACTATTGAAACCACTAGTTACATCTCAGTTTACCGCGTGACCTGCCTCATATAGTTGCAATGCATATTCTATATAGAATAGAATAGATGTAGTTCACAGCTGGACATACCTCGCCAATTGCGCGCCACTGACCTCAATCCTCAACCACTATTACTCACCCATTTGTATTGTTTAAATTTTAATAGGTTCTTTTTAAACTGCAGTATCTAAACTAACAAATTAATGTTACGGTCACTGTAACCTAAAAACGATGACCTATTCAGAGCAACACATGTGCCAATTTTTGTAAATAAAAATGAATGTTATCAAATGTTTACCGTTCAAGAAATGTGTTCTTACGGCTTCGAGACAATAGCCCGTCGACTTGTTTCCGTACTATTGAAGTTGTTGAACTTCGATTTTATGAACCGACGATAAGGCATTGACTTGATTATGCCACCTGTATTTCTTTCAAACTGTTCCTAGACTAGACTATAACACGTACTTTTAGTAAGATATTACAGTAGTTTCCCTAGAATGCACGAGAAATTGAGGGCAAAAGCTATCCTATAATTTGGTGGTAGTCCAGTACTATAATATATTAATGTCTTATTTGTATAGTTTCAATCACAGATATAAATCTAACTAGGAATGAGGAAAATGTCGTGAGTTTTAAGTATGAATGTCGATGGCTACAAGAGTAGGGGAAGACCAAAGAAACGATGGATGGACTGTGTGAAAGATGATATGGCTAGAAGGGGAGTGACTACTGAGATGACGACTAATAGAGAAGTATGGAAAAAAGGGACATGTTGCGCCGACCTCAAATCAGGAGAATGATGATGAATGATGATATAAATCTAACTAACTAGATGACGCGATTGTATGAACTTCACGTGTCAAAAAACGGGAGTAAAATTACGATCAATGATCGTAATCTGAGCTTTTCTAAATGAAATCGGCACCGAAATCTAGAAAAATGCCTTTTTATGCCATATTGTGCTGTAAAGACTGTATAGAAAAAGTTGACCGAGGCATTGGAAATGTTTTCTTTCATTGGTAAGTCAATTTGTTTTCAAATTCTGTGTGAAAAAGTGGCACGCTAGGTTTTCATATAGATGGAGGGACTTGCGTTATCTAGTTAGATTTATATCTGTGGTTTTAATAGATTGCCGTCTAATTTTGCCACCTAAGAGCATTGCTGTATTCCGGTTCGAAAGGTTCGGGTCCGGAGAAAATACAGACACATGAGATATTTCAACTTTGAACCACTGATGTTGCAGGGTCTTCTTACAGGCCGTGGTAACCACTTTCCATAAATGATTCGCATACACACTTTCAATCACTATGCGAAGGATTCTTAAGGAAACTCTAATATCCGTAAACTCGTCTGCTCGAATTACCGAATAAAAATAGTAAATTTTTCATAATACCCCAATCTTCTTCTTTTCGTTTGCTTAGTGACTAACCTGGTGACAGACTTTTAAAGCCGCTCATGGGCCTGCGACTTGGCCCATCATGCCGTCGAGAAATATCTCTCAGGCATGCCGGTTTCCTCACGATGTTTTCCTTCACCGTTTTTGAAGCAAGTGATAATATACGCACATGAATCCGAAAAGTCAGAGGCGCGCCTTGGGTTCCAACTCGAGAGACTAGGCTATTACTGCTCATACCCCGATGATCTTGTATCAATCATAAGAAAACCCTCGTACTTACTGTGAATTAAAATAATACCTACTCCAGTTCAGATCCAATCATCCCGCACGGTCTATCAGTGGTGATGACAGCGCCCGCAGTGTTCCGCTTCACCGGACCCAGTGATCCAGCCAAACATTTGGAAGCCGCCAGCATTCTCGGCACTGATGTCTCGAATGCCAAGGAAGCTGATGCTGGATTAGTGTTAGCAGACACCATCCTCAAGTACATGGACAAAATGAAGATTGAAAATGGACTTAGTACCCTCGGATACACCAGTGGAGATATCCCTGATTTGGTAAAGGGAGCTTTGCCTCAGGTAATTATGTATAGTTATTTTTTCAAAACAGAGAGGAGTGGAAAGGAGAAATGGAGGCCTTTTCCCTGCAGTGGGACAACACAGGCTAAAAATAAATAAATAAAATAATAAAAATAATATTTTTAGATAAGTAGATGGATAAGGAGTATTGATTAAGTATCGTATTAGGTGGCGGTCTCTTGTTTCTGCTTACCTCCTTGGAAAAAAGGCGTGAGTTTATGTATGTTTACGTGTACCTAGTTAGAAAAACTGTGGTTGATGATGAACCATTTGCGTAATAACTAATGAGGTGTGTCAAGAATCTTGTTGACATTATCTGTCATCTGATAAGCAGCGTCATTCTTTGTTGAATGACAAGTTACAGGTGCAGTTAAACTGAGAACTAAATCCACTTCCTAACTTAAAAAAGGAAGTGAGTTTGTTTTTACGCTTTCACTCTAAAACGGCGGAACGGATTTGGATGAAATTTGGCACATAGGTAGACCATGACCTGTATTGGAACATAGGATACTTTTTATTCCGATATTCCCTCGGGATCGAGATTTATGAGGGTGAAACCGCGGGGCGCAGCTAGGTAGGATATAAATGCAACAACAAGACATTCTAGGTTTTATTTATAAATGAAGAGACGTTTAAACGTACAATAACTGTACGTTTTTTATTGCAATGTTAAGAAATAAACCCCATCATCTATAATTATTAGAGATCAGCTGGTTTCTCTAAAGGTCACGTCTTTGATAATCATGATTTGTATTAAAAAGTTTCCTCAATAATTATTTTGCCATTAAGGTTTTTCTGTAACCACCTGTTGACTGATTTCCTACATCCAATATTAGCAGGGACGATAGTATCTTTTGAAATCAAATTGACAATAAACCTCTTTTGTTTCAGAAACGACTATTGAGTATGACTCCGCTGCCACAGACGGAAGAGGACTTGTCTAAACTGTTAGAAGATTCACTTACCATTTATTGAGGTAAAGCAATTTGTCAATAATAATCGATAGCAGTTTGTAGAAACTGTAATTATATACTATATATATGTAAATAAGTGGAAAGTTATTTTACTGTATGGTGTTGGAGTTTTATGTAAATATGTATCTAATGTGGTGTAGAATATGTATAGTGTCGTGATAAAGCACGTAGTCTCTATTGTTGAAATTCTATTTTTATATGTGAAACGAAAAGTCTAATGAAATCAAGTTGTTACAAAGTTATTTTGAATAAATTTTTATGGTTTTAGTGACTGGTTTTATTCATAGTTTTAGTCTATTTCATATTTTAGTAGAAGACAGATATAATCGTTGAAATCTCACAAAGGTTAATAACATAAACAACAATGATTAGTGTTTAATTTTTAATAATTTTAAGTACATAAAATAAACCTATCAACTAATTTGTATAATATATAATATGTATAATCTTAAATTAATTTGTTGTAATTTGACTTCATTTGTTACTTTAATATTCAGAAAGCGCTAGATTGAAAACATTGTCGCGATTGTTCGAGAGTGATCATAAAGGCACTGTACTAAGAAATGTTTGTTAGATATGTATTCGGCTGTGACTAGCGCTTACAACTATCACTTACTGCTTATGTAAGAGTTAACGCAGTTGTTAGTATAGAGTTTTAACTCTGACATATGTACGTGTTTGTTCTGCGTGGCTCAGACGGCCTCTGGCACGATGTTGCTGTGGTGGAACGGACTGCTCTCGTACGACATGTTGGACGCGTTCACCGTGACGCTGTGCAGCGGCGTGTAGCGGCTGAGCTTGGGCGTGGCCGGGCTGGCCAGGTCCTCGGTCAGCTGCTGGTACACCAGCCCGCAGTCCTTCTTCGTGCGCCCCGGCTGGCTCATAGCCGCAATTATGGCACTGTTATATCTAACCTGCTTGGTCCGCTTAGTGCAAGTCATCATCACGACCTTAGCGATGACAATGAGCAATAGCAGCGCTCCAAAAATGGCGATTGAAATCGGCCACAAGTATCCGTAGTGGCTATGCTCCTCCTCCATGTCAGTTGAGGCTTCCAAGTATAAAGTTCCCGTTGATTCTTCATCACTGATTTCGTTTTCAAGTAATTTGATATTAATCTGAACGTCGTTAATCGGTGATGAAGTTGTATCGTTGACTCGTGGGACCGGCTTAGTGGCGTTCTTCTCAATAAGTTTAACTTTAAGGTCGACGTCGTCCTCCTCTTCGTCGTAGTCCTCGCTGGCGTCGTCATCATCTTCGTCCTCCTCGTCGTCGCCGTCGTCCGCTGCATCGTCATCATCATCATCGCCGTCTTTGCCTTGATCATCAATCATGTCATTATCGAAAATGTCTTTTGGAGCTACCTTACCGTCATCTAATGTGTTCTTTAGATCAAAGTTACCCTCTGGGTCGGTATCAATTCTCTCCCAAATCTCCTCATCTGAGACGGACGGCAAAGGCTCCACGGGATGTACGGCGGCACTTCCGCAAGTCTTGCGCGTGAGGAACTCCCAGCTGTAAGTGCCCACGTCGTCTTCCTTTGTGTCCTTGGCAAGGTTTGCGATGCTGTTGCTTCCGCTTCCGTTAGGGGACACTTTACGTTTGCTCAACCAAGTCATAAGGTTCTCAAAGTCGTGGCTGCAAGCAAGTGGGTTGTTACTGATATCCAGTGCGTTAAGTTTGTTTAAGTGATCGAGCTCAGTCTGTTTGATCTCAGTGATACGGTTGTGAGAAACGTTAAGGAATGTCAAATTACTGAGGAGTGTTGGTGAGCGGTTCTTGTCTGCTTTCCACAGTGAGGTCAACTCAGCGTGGCTCATGTCCAGGTATGTAATCATAGGTGTATGGACGAATACTTCTGCGTTAAGTACTTTCAGTGGATTGCCTTGGAGGTATAATTTGCCGAGTTCGTTGTTTTTCTCAAAAACTTTCGGGTCCAATGTTGTGAGGTGGTTAAACGAAAGGTTGATTTCAACCAGTTTGGGGCACATTGTGAAAACTTTAGTTCCAATGGATTTGATTTCGTTGTTAGACAAATTAACCACCGACAAAGCTGAGAAAGTTCTCAAAGAGTTGTCGTACACCTCTTCCAGGCCGCAGTGGGATGCGTCGAACAAGTAAATGTTAAATTGATCAACAGAGCACTCGAATCCTTCAGCGGGTAAGTGTTTCAACTTGGGATTGTTTGAGATTTTGAAGATATCTAGTTCAATATTTTCTTTGATGAGAATATTGGAAATGAAGTCAAGATCGTTGAAAGAAAGGTCGAGATAGTTAAGTTCTACTAGTTTGTGGAATGCTTGGTTGTGAATCTTTTCAATGTTGTTGCCACTGAGGTTGAGATTGGCAATGTAAGTCATACCGTTGAACATGGAGGGTCCAACGAATCGAATGTTAGTTTGTCCAGCGTTAAGAGTGAGCAAGTCGGAGATCTGCAGCCCGTATACCGTATCCACAGGGTTCCTTGAAATGTGAAGAGTGGCGAGCTCGTTGTTCTCTGAGAAGATGTCATCGGGCAACGATTTAATGTCATTGTCGCTGAGGTCAAGCTCCTCCAAGTCCAGTAACTTCTTGAATGTGTTAGGATCCATGTTGGACAGATTGTTGCCTGCGAGGTTCAGGTACATCACACCGGGCATGTTGGTGAACGTATTCCCAGCGATGTACTTCATGTTACAGTAAGAAATATCAAGCTCTTGAATTGACGACGTATTTAAGAAATAATCTTGAGAGTCCGCGGCCGGGAACTTCAGTGGATTATTGGCGAGTGTCAGCAGTACTAACTTTTTGTTATGTGCGAACGTTTCAGGGTGTAAAATCTTCAGTCTGTCGTTCGACAAATTAACTGCATATAGGTTAGGAAGGCCGTGGAATGCATTAGGTCCAACAAAATCAATCGAGCTGTTTACGATCTTCACTGTTGTAATCTGGTGGAGACCGAGTTTCTTGAAGATCAAGTCTGTCAACTGAATAGGGAACCGCGGGTCGGCGTTTTCAATGACAAGGTCAGTGATGTCATCGCCGAACTTTTGTGTGCCGATTTCAAGACGATCGCACTTGGCTGTTCTGTATCCTTGGGATACAGTGCATATGCAGTCCCTTGGGCACGGTCTGTTCTCATTGTACAGCACTTCCTGGTCATCGGCCGCGTCGAAGTCGTCGTACTGGAACAGGAAGTTGTCGACGTCTTCCTTCTTCTTGTCGTCGGCGACCTTGTTCACGGACTCGCTGAGTGCCAGCGCACACACTGCCAGGAGCAGAATCAACTCCCGGGACCTCGCCCCCATCTCGTAGCGAACTCTGGAAACAACAAAATCATCCCATTACTTCCTAGGCCAAATCAAATATTACATCAATTATGAAATTTTCTCCAAACACGAATAAAACATGCGGGTCACGTTTACAAATAACAGTAGTAAGAAACAATGGTTTGTACTTTTTCTTTTTGTAATTGCGTTTTTGGCGAGCTAACAATATGGTAACATACAGTTGTTTCACCCAGAACAATGAAAAGCAACATTTGCGAAATAGTCCTTTTGACCGTTATTTTATGCCAACAGATAACACGTGTGCGTGTTTTTCCGTAGAATGGATAGGTCGCAAAACATTATAATAAATAACGCATAATATTATTATGTTGGTAGATATTCCCTGCTTAATATAATATGATATTCCTACACGTATCTTGATTGTCGTGAACCCAATTAATACACACACGGTGCGCAGATGGTGTAGCTTTGTTCGCATGAAATCTTATCTGCGCTATGTCCATCTGTCGGTCTGTGTCGTGACTTCACTCAACACATTGCTATAAAACGTTTTATGTGAGATTACTTTGTGTGACAGGACTTGTTGAAGTATATTATTATGTTTTGTATTTATGATATAAAGAGATAGTTTAAGGTAGAATGATAGAGCAATAGAGCGGAAGAGCGGGTTAGGTAGCGTCCCACAACAAATATTAAGTACAAATATTAAATAACAGGTGGATACCTACTACAAGTTGTACACATTTATAAAATTCTGAATGGTCATCTTGATTCACACTCAATTCTTTATTATCCTACTAGCTGTGCCCCGCGGTGTCACCCGCATGTCTCCGCTCCCGTGGGTATATCGATATAAAAGGTATCCTATGTCCTAACCACCGGGGTTGCGGATAGTCCTAAGGGGAAACCGTGGCCCCCGTCTAGGCAAGGGAAGGAACACGGGTGGGTTTTAGTCAGTAAGAGTCTGACACGCCCTTCCGCTCCGCCCAGAGCGGGAGAAGTCATTTAATGATTTCACACCCAAAAAAAAAAAAAACTATGGCCTAACTCAGGTCATGGTCTACCTATGTGCCAAATTTTATCCTAATCCGTTCAGTCGTTTTAGCTTGAAAGCGTAAACAAAAAAACTCCGTTTCGCATTAATAATATTATAATTTGTTTTTCCTTTTTTCTTCTACAGTTCGTGAAACAAGCCCTTGATATTTAATAACTCTGAACTCTACTTTTGGAAAACAAACAGAAACAGTTTAAAGTTATTGTTTTTGTATGTTTCTCTCAAAAGTAGAGTTTTTAATAAGTATTTGTTCCTCTATTTATTCTCAATCGAAGTTCTCGTTCTACAACGTTATATGAAAGCTTCACATCAGATTATTATAACTTTACAACTTTGTGTACGACTGTACGAGCAGATAGATACTAGGTACTTACATTATATTTAATGCTCCAAGTGGATTGAGTCTCGCTTACCTATATCAATAGGTACTTAATTCATATAACTAGACAAGTTTCGCACTAGTTTATTGTAGAAAGTCGTAGCACTTTCACATCAACCACAACACAATAAGTCACGGCGCACAATAACGTACGAGATTATGTTGACTGTCTGATTGTCACTGCGAAGGTAATTTATTTGTCGCGAGATAATAATGTGATCACGAGAGGTAACGCGCTTGGCGGCTGATTGTGGAGACGTGTTACCCGGCGCCCGATCGCCAACAGACTAACTAACTCCAATTTATATTTTAATTCCGACACCACAATTCGGTTTTTCGGAGCGATGACGATGATTCACGAGCTGCACATTAACTTGATGCTTGTTTACAAGCCGAGGTCATGCTGATCGTATAAGATTCCTAATATAGAGAAAAATCTTATCGCTTGAATCTATTGTTGTTAAAAACATTGCATAAAATCGCTGATACGGCAGTTCATTGATTTTTTACCTTCATTATGGAGGAGGTGAACGGAACACAATGTTAGCACTATCAAATTGACGCGACCGCATCTCTTTATCCCTGATAAGTGACAACAACTGTGATAAGATAAGTGAACGAGCTATTGTACACAAAGACGCCATTTAAACAGATGTGTAGGTACTATGTAGGTACCCATGTAGGTACCTGCTTTCATCTTGTTTTTCTAGTCACCTTCAATCTTATACTATTAAATGAGGAATATTTGAATATATAGGGTTATTGGTTATATGTCGGCAATCCGTTAAGGGAATGTAGGAGAGGTCATTTACAACCAAATAACCCTTATTAACTCCTACGCAAATGTCAAAAATTTTCGAGTCATTTGACATTTCATACTTTTATTTCATTCATTTTGAAATATAAAATGTCAAATTACTCGAAAAATTTTAACATTGGCCTTGGGGTTATCAGGGGTCATTCGGTTGCAAATGACCTCTCCTTACATCCCCTTAACGGATTGCCGACATACAACCAATAACCCTGTATATATTTGTATTCAATGTATTCTCGAAAACGGCTCTAACGAATTCGATAAAAGTTGCAATATAGTGGTTTACGGGGGCAAAAAATCGATCTAGCTTTGTCTCATATTTGGGAAAATTTATTTTCTCTATTTTCACCAAAGCAGAGCTCGGCCGACTACGTAATTATATTATTATATGCGTATGAGATGCTTCATGAAATCACATTAAAGGTACCTAGATGTAGAGACTCTTATTATTCATGTTTAATTTACAGTTCTAAGTAATATAATAGTAATAAACATAGAATTATATAATATTTTAAATATTTTGCAATAATAACCTATTGTTTTCAGACCATTTACATAAATAACATCAGTTTGAATACTTAGACACCTACATAGTTTTGAAAGACGTCTGAAAAACGTAGGTAACTAATAATTATACCTACCTTTTTTACTGATTCTTAATAAAACATTAATTAAATTATTGTTAAAGGCTTCAAACAGAAACAGGCTATTGAACTTTTTTTTTACTTAGAAGAATAGGTAGCTGAAAAGTTAATTACTTTGATCTTTTAGAACTGAGGGGGAAAAAGCTTTTAAAAGCGCTTACTAGTAATATTGCCATTCGGTCACAGTTTTATTAAGGGAGGAAAAACAAATTAATATTAGGAAGAGGACTGAGAACAAAATACTGTTCTTCTCAATATGTTGTTATGCATGGTAATAAAAAAATAAAATGTGTTTTTTTTTTGTTTTTGAAGAGGCAACCTTCAAAACGCTTTGGGGATAAGACCAGGGAGTGTGGGATTTTGACCTCACTAAAACCACCCTGGTGGTCACCATCTGCACATGGAATCGCACCGTTACTTCCTGTAAACATTCTTTATCAACTTGAGATAAGTGATTTTAACGGCTAAGTAAGCTCAGTTATTGTAAATTCAACGTGATAAGTACGGGACACAAAACAATGGACGGTCGTCAATCAAGTGTGTCGTCTTGATGGTGATTATAATCTCGTTCAGATAATTACGACTCGTTCAGATTGAACCGTTTTAATGTAACTACTTAGTAATAGACGATACATCTGGCTCAAGTTTATTTGGGCAGAAATGAGAATAAAGCTTCGTGCAGACCAGCGCAACGCGACGCGACACGTACAATACAATTTCTGAGAAAACTTCACGGTATAACAATAACCGTTGTCGCGTCGCGCTAGTCTAAACGAAGCTTAACTATAAGTACTCCATTTTAAATAAGATTAAACCTTTTTACAGTCCGTTCAACCGATTCTGATTTCTATACCATAGGCATAAGGATGGCATTAAAAGCAAAAAAGTGGTTACAATACCAACTATTTACTGCAGCTGCCATTTGTCATGCTACCAACACAATAAAAGTCAAAATCGGTGGAACGGACTGTAAAAAAAATTTAGTTAAATGTATAATCTTATTTAAAATGGAGTACTTATATTTAAGCTTCGTTCAGACTAACGCGACGCTTAAATTCGCTGAAAAATGCTGAAAGTACAGAACGCTACATGTATTCCACTTATTGTTTCCTCTACCTACATAATGCACTATTATGTACATGTTTGTTATTAATTTAATTAATATTTATTAAAGATAATCAGCTTGAACAAGAGCTAATTGTTATTATTACCTATTTCCCATTCGAGTTAATTGTTTCAGCCGAGTTATATGTTTCAGGGTAGATTTAATTACGACATTTGAGGATGGGTTTGTGTATGAATGTGAATGGCTTTATACGAGATTATATTTGCGGATAGTCCTAAGGGAAAACCGTGGCCCCCGTCTAGGCAAGGGAAGGAACACGGGTGGGTTTTAGTCAGTAAGAGTCTGACACGCCCTTCCGCTCCGCCCAGAGCGGGAGAAGTCATTTGATGATTTCCCAACCAAAAAAAAAAAAAACATACGAGATTATACAAAGATCTTTTAAGAAAACCGATGTCGATCGAGTGTCGATGGCAAATAACACATATTTTTTTATTGGTTGCCCCAAAATTCAGCAACGCTAATACCGTTTGCTGACGCAGCCATTAGGTCCTCACGTGTGCAGGTGACAGGGCATGCGTCTCCAGATGGAAGATAATATGGCTTGAAAGGCGGTGACTTCAGAGATAAAGAAGCAAATATAATATGCTGCACCGACCCTAGATAAATTATTGGGGTAGCAGCAGAAGGATGACAACTAAGTATCAGAGATGCAGGCGAATAATAAAAAGAGTATTAAGTAATAAAGAAGAGTAGCTACGACTCCAAAATCCTAACTTTTATTATAAATGCGAAAGTGAGTTTGTTTGTTACGCTGTCACGCTAAAACGGCTGAACGGATTCGGATGAAATTTGGTTCACAGGTAGACCATGACCTGCCCCCCAATTACGCAATGCGCGATCAATTTTAAATTGAAACCAATTGAAAAAGATTGCCAGTCCATTGCTTCATAAGTTCGACAGAAAAATTTGAGCAGATTATTTTTGTCGAACTTATGAAGCAATGGACTGGCAATCTTTTTCAATTGGTTTCAATTTAAAATTGATCGTGCATTGCGTAATTGGGGGGCTGGGTTAGGGCATAGGATACTTTTTATCCCGATATTACTACGGGATCGAGTGTTATGCGGGTGACCCCGCGGGGTGCAGTTAATATAATTTTCTTGTCGTCCTAGACCACTAAGGCAATTGTCGATAAGCTACCAACCTTATAGTATCCTGCAATAGAAGACCTATCATAAAATCGGATTACCAGTTAGGTAAGCTCCCTTTATATTAGGAAGTCGTATCCTTCATTAGGTACCTACTGATAATAAATGATTAACATTTATATGTTTCGATAGATAAGATTACATTCCATATTTATACTGCTATATTTAGCCACAACACAAAACGAAATTGTCTCGTTCTTCATTATGTCAAACCTAGACATGACAATGCTCTGTCATTACTCGCCAGGAATGTACTGGGCTTTGTAGCTGAGCTTTGTAGGGATATCATAGAGGCAACCAAGACTTGATAAACCTGCATCGAAAAAGCGAAGTAGATAAGTGAAGAATGGCGTATAGAAGGCAAAAACGGCGTATAACTTGCTGAAGATTGGCGAATGATAAAAACGAGATGAATGACGTAAACCAAACTTGATAACCCTGCATCGAAAGCAGCCATAGGAGAAAAATAGTGAAGACTGATGTAGATAAGGGAAGAATGGCGTAAATAATAAGGCAAAAATGCCGTAAACTGACTGAAAAATGGCGTAAACCAGAGCAGCATGTTGAAAAACGGAGATTTTTTTTGCATTATGAGTACAGATTGGTGAAATGTAACACAAATGAGAGTCAATTGTAACAACAACTTGGTGAATTTGTTTTGAAGTGTGTTTCACGTTATGTTACCAATCTCTACCCGGCATTACAGAGAATGGAAACGTAAATGAGAGGCCCATGTTCTATCCGAGAAGATTGACACAAGCTGGTATGATGATCTTTATGAAAGGAACAAGTGTACATATATGCTATGGGTACACTTGCATTTATGGACATATGGTTTATGTGATTTGACACCATTGATAAATAATACAATTAATAGATTTCTTTTTAACATAACATCACGCCCGAAGGGTTAGGCAGAGGTGCACCTATAGTACACCCGCATTTCGTCAGTTATGTTAAAATTCCATGTACCTAATGGGGGGCGGGAGAGCCTATTGCCACCAACCGGGGACATATCCAAATTCAAAAAGAAAAGTGGATGTTTCCTTCAGGGTCAATAACGTTAATGATGGTTGTTGCACGGGAATAAAAAAACTTTAATGTTATTTAGTACAACTGGATCACATAGTTATTGAATAGGTTTTGAATGGCATTGCATTGCTATTAGGAATTAACTAAAATTCTTTAATAAAAATCATGTCACTGAATTTCCCATGAGTTTGTTTGTTTGTTACGCATTCAAGCTAAAACGGCTGAACGGATTTGGATGAAATTTGGCACAAGGGTAGACCATGATCTGGAATAGGACATAGGATACCTTTTATCCCGATATTCCCACGGGATCAAGACTTATGCGGGTGAAACCGCGGGGTGCAGTTAGTTGTTCATAAAGTTATCTGCGAACGATGTGACGATCACGTCAGCAATATAGTGATTCCAGATAAACGGTGGTGTACGTCATAGCATAGTTCCTAGTATATTAATTATTATGCAGGTATTGAGGTAATCGGTTTAAAAAATTCTGACATCATACAAATCTCTATACTAGTACCTACCTGCAACATACGTCATATTCTTTCGTCATTAACTTTTTCCTTGAAGCATACATAATCTGTAGGTCACGCGAAGTCCATTCAACGGGTTGCGGACTCGCGGTCTCGACACGAAGACGGATACATAATAGGTAAGTCCATCCCTAACATAAATCATTACCTAATGCGTATTTGCATGGCCCGAGCTGACTTTACGAACAATGTCGAATAACGATACCGAAAGCGACTTGGACGAGGTACTGCATATTAAACGTACGCAGTTAGATGAATGATTTAGTTTGCATACAATCGCCGCCGGGGGCCGCCTTGCTGAAGTGACGCGATGGCGCGTGCAAAAATGCATAGCCCGTGTCTGACGGACTGACATATTTCAATAATCCTGACCTAAATCAATCGTGTCGTGATGTCACATATCAAGAATTTAATTTAAACTGTAACAGTTTGCTGCATAGTGCGTGGGCATGGATTTCCCCGATTAGCTCGAAATAAAGACGTTTGGATTTTCTGAACGGATAAATTAAGTAGGTATTTCTGTTATTAGATTATTAATTTTGCTCTTGCGTTACGGGAAAATCCTTTCTGCTAAGCTCTGCTTATTATTTTATTATGTATTCATATTTCTTAAATCTATTTAGGAATTCAAGTCTAGAATGTGGTGAAAGTTTCGCGCAAATATAGGTAGGTAGGTACCTACTTACTATGCAGCTTATTCTGTGTAATTTCATTTCATCTGTTGCTGGTTCGGATGTGATTTAGTGTCTAACGAACAGACGAAGGTACAGATAAACACTACAATGTCTACAATATTACTAAATCGTGTGTTTACGATTTATTAACAACGGCATTGGGTTATTACTTGGTTTCATCACAAATAATGTGCCTCTAAGATTACCGTTTATCCACGGATATAATATTGTTTTAATGAATGAGTTGCTCATTTTGATAACGTGTTTCTTGTATAGGTTAAATTGTCTAGTTTCGCAACTTTAAAGAAGTTTTAAAAACCCCAAAATACCATAAGATATTCTCTTGTATTCGGGTTTTTGATAATTTTATGCAAGATTTAGGAAAAGTATATTTTATTTACGTTATCATTTAAGTATGCTAGACGTCATTTTCGGGATTTGCCGAAAATGCATCATAATAACATTGCAACATACCGCCGATATCACAATAAATAAGCGGAAAATACAAAATAAACCCCTGAATAATACGAGTACGGAACTAATACACATATAAATAATTCATGTGTGATATTATTAGATGACAGATAATTTTCCCCTCGACACATATCTGCGGTACCTAGTGAGTAGATACTACATATGCACTGCAGATGCTATCGTATTACAGTATCATGCGCAATTTATTTACTCGCATTGACAATCATTTTAATATTTCTAGATACTTCGGTCTGTATTTGGGGAGCATAGGAAATTGAAAATATATTGCCTGGCATCCTGAAATATAGGGTTTTTCCGCTCTTGTCTCCTATATATAGATAATACAATCCCGGGATTCCAGCCGTTTTCTGACCCTGAAAATCCCGGGACTGTACTTGGCTAATTCCGGTATTTTCGGGATTGCAAACAGGTCAAGTTTGCATTCCGTAGTCCGTTACGCCTTGAAAATGACCTTGCCTGGAATATAGTCACTTTACTCTAGACCTACCAAAAACTACAAGCTAAGAGGCTGGAAAAATTGGTCATAATTAGCATTTATTACATAACGACAAAAAAAACATATGTAAGTACTAAAAAATGAATCGGGGTTGGCCAATAGTATTAGACGTGAAATGAGCCTGTTTGAATAAGTTTGAATATGGAGGAGTTCGTGGATATCACTTAGAAACAGCATTTAGGTACCTATTGTCTATTCCTCCAACCTGTGCATAACCTGAGTGAGCGTTTACAGCTGCTGCTTATGTTGGTTATAAACTACGAAGCAGGCTTGGAAGTCAAACATTGGATGCTTTGATATTTATTCGATTGTATTTTCGAAATTCAAATTTTCGTTTTGTTTATCTTTTTGGGTATGAATGTCGATGGCTATAAGAGTAGGGGAAGACCAAAGAAACGATGGATGGACTGTGTAAAAGATGATATGGCTAGAAAGGGGGTGACTGCCGAGATGACGACTAATAGAGAAGTATGGAAGAAAGGGACATGTTGCGCCGACCACAAATAAATTGGGATAAGGGCAGGAGAATGATGATGATGATGATGTCTTTTTAATTTCTTACAAAAGTATAGTTTTTTTCTTGTCTTTTTTTCTTTTTTTACCATATTGTTATTTGTGTTGCAACAATATTAAAAACAATTTTTAAGAAATTATTTACTCAAGTTTTTTTTATTTGAGTCCAATTAGAAACCACCCGTAATCCCGGGATTGAAAAACATGCTTGGGATTGTATTCTCTACCTATACAGGGTGGCAGGGACATCGACGTGAAGCCTGTTACCATGGATTCAGTACATGATTCTGAAACCCCTGCGTTGAAAATTTTAGTAAGTTTTTAAAAAAAAAAAGCTGTTCCATACATTTTGATCGCGAAGGCACTTTAAAATAACCGATGAAAAATTTCTACGCAGGGGTGTTCAGAATGTACCTACTGAATCCATGGTAACAGGGTTCGCGTCGATGTCCCTGCCACCCTGTATACCACAAGCTTGTTCAATTGGAACAAAAGGTAGTCATATTTTTGGTAACTTATTGATATTATTTGGATCAAGGAATCAAAATACATAGCCAGGATAAGCTTTAAAAAGCTTCTGAAATGTTCAGTTTTGATCAGATTTTCAATGTAGCGGCTATAATCAAAGTTTTTTGAGACACGATATTTCTAAGTGTGTTATACTTATAAAAAATCATAAGTTTATTATGTAGGTTTATTATAACGTACAACATTCTTGCGAAACCAATAACGTCATCAAGGAGGTGTCTACCTAATGCTAGAGTCATCTTTATTCATGATTCATAAAAATAATATTTTAATACCTACAAAAATGTTTCAAATAATTTGTCTTGTTATCAATCATAGACCGATTTTGTATTAGTTATTATAAATTCAAATGTTTTTCGTGATTTTCCGATAGAATAGATATATATATAAAGTTTCTTCTAAGAAACTCGACGAGGATTATGTAGACCAGAGAATCAGCTATCAAACATGTTATGCAAATATTATATTATTTTAATATACTCGTTAACCACATTATATTAATGTTCGCTGGTTATTTTTTTATAGTGAATATTTATATAAATATCTACTTACCTATTTGGTTTAATGTATCGTTTAGGTATTCATTGTTTTTTAATTTAATAAACGATTATGGTGTCTAATGGGTTATTAACAATTATTTATAACTAAACACAAAATATTATTATTGTTTGTTGGTAGGACCTAATAGCAATTATGTGTCTCATAAATTCTGTTTTCGGGCATCGCGCAAATTACGTAAAAACAATCTGAGCTTTGAGAAATTGGTTCATTTGCTATTCTCCCATTAGATATTTATCTACTACAACGATTCAATTAATAAGCTTTCATAATAATCATCATGGAGCAGCCTAAGTTTACCGACAGTCTTTTTTTATTTACTTTATTTTCTTGGTTCTGTATGGCATTTAAGACAACAAACCGCAAAGGTCAGCAAGACCTAAATGCTATGAAATAATAACTTTCTAAGTAAATAAACACGTACCTACCTATTGCCTCGTTCAGCTATCCCAGCACTCGTCACTTAAAATCTGTAACAAAAACAAATTAAACATTAGTTCTATGTCATTTTATAAAAGTTAAGCAAATAGGTGCAAAAGTTCCTGAAGTGAGCAGATTGTTTATCGACGTAAACTTATAAATATTGTGTAGGTAACCTATTCGTTAGTGAATCAAAGCAAACTGTAATCATTAATGTTACGTCCAATAAAAAAAAAAACTACATCAAGACTGTACTTTCATAGATATGACGTCAGAGAAATTTTGAATCTAGAAAGCTCTAACACGCTGGCGAGTTATCCAATCGCCAGTTACAAAATTCAAACTCAGAATGAATGAAACACATGCCACGGGTCACCGGCCAAATGATGAACCCAGCGTTCCGATTACTATATCGATTCATATATCGATAATCGAGTACCTACGCGTAAATTATATCGATGCATCGATACGCGAGCACAGGATGGGCGTGGCTAACCGTGTGCAAGTACTAAGACTTGTTCTAGCCCAGCCTGACTGCGTCGTGTTCTAAGTTAAGGAAGGAATATGAAACGAAATTTCATTGCACATTCGTTGGGTTTATTTTCATGCGGGTCTCGGTATTAAATAAAGTGCTACATCCTTGCATAGAAAATAAAGGAAACTGCATCACTATTCGCTCTTTGTTAGTTATGGTCTGGCAGTTTTAAATAACTCAGGTATTTGTTGTGTAAACTTGTGTACAAGTAAACTACTCTATAGCTTATCGTTTACCATGCATGCATGCGGATATATGAGACTTATTTACTATAATTTGCCGTGCCAACATTTTTTTGTATGCGTAGTTTTGTTGTTGAAGTCGGAAGATGTAGGTACATAGTTTAAAGGAAGTACGGGTGAATCCTGTGGTTTAGTCATTAGTGTTCTTCGGTAACCGGCCTATGAGGCCATGGTTTGGTGGTTGTACTGAGAACTTCGTGCCCTACTGAATAAAGCCTTTACAGCGTCGATTTTTCCTTAGATCTTTGCGTAAATGACATCCTACAAGTCACCACGAGTCCTAAAACTTTAAGTAAAGTTAAAGAGAAGGCCAAGAAAATGTGTATTTTCCTTAGTTACTTAAATCTCAGGCCAAAATGTTCAGTTTAAAACCTAATCGATAAAAACCGAAATAAGCCTGATGTTGAAAGAGCTCAGTAGTCATCATAACAGTAACTTAGATATAACCATAACGATCAATTAACGATCAATCGACTCTATTCGAGACATCACATTCACATGCCACAGACAATTAGCTAAACCTGCGTCGGTCTGTGGTCGCCTTGCTGAATAAGGTCGTTAAATGTTGTCGCGACAGGAATTATAATGCACGCCTTTGCCTACCGTTAATATTCTACCAAAATGGCCACCAATCTGCTTAGTCGATACCGACTGCAGATAATATAATCGACTGCTTTAGGCGCTCGTTAAATTGTCAAAGCAATCGTAGTTTATTATGTTATTTATAGATTTATTGCTGTCATGAGCATTTAGTTAGTCGTTGATTCTCTTTGTCAAAAAATAATAGTGTATGTAAAAACATCGCATAGGTATTCAGTATATAAATACTATGTATTTAAATTCAGCATTATTTAAATATAGCTATATAGCTGAACTACATATTTTAAATTACAAAGTAAAAAGTTTTGTACATGATTTTTAACGAGGTCTTTACTTAATAGTTCTCTAACTTAGTTAATTTCAAAATGTAGACCAATGTAGGTACCAAAATTCTATACTAAGAAGAAAGAACTCACTCAAAATTGCCCCTAAGTAAGGTCTAGATAGGCAATAGGCATATTACAGTGCAAATAGCATTAAATTAAACGATGGTCCGTATACTGTGTCCTGTCTATAAACCATAGACGTACTATTTTGATTCGTTTCCAATATGGCGATGTGGCCTAGTCTCACAGACTAAAAAGGCTTTGCTTATTATACGTCCAGACTGCCGCTTGCATCGCCTTTGCCTAGTTTTTATTGTCCTACGTCAGTTTATAAAGAAAGTTAAATCTCTTTGTTCGAAAACCTACCTTTTGACAGGTCCAGCTTGATTCTTTTTTTAACTTAATTGTTTTGAATGTAACGTTTTTTCTTCATGACACTGAGTAATATCAGTTGTTAAGATAAAGTAAGGAAATGACGGAAACTAAGACGGCTTGTAGTGACAAAGCAGGAAAAACTACGTGCTTTGTTATAGTAAATAGAGTTTTTATCAAACAAGTGTTCTTGTATTTAATTGGACGAAATTCGTACAGCAGTACGATATTTTTGTATCAAATTAGGAACGCGACTCTACATGTCAATTCTTTTCAGCTATAAGTTTTTGTCTATGACTCACTGGTTTTTAGAACCCTACATTAGTAATACAAAGGTTTACAGAAATTTATTGTTTTCAGCATTGAGAATGTTCTCGAATGTTTCAATAATAGGTACTTTTCCGACTTATGAACACAAAATAAATGTTTCATAAACACATAAGTCAGTGTTTGAAAATATCACGTAGGTAAATATGAATAAAAGTAACTAAGTTGACTCATCGACCAGTATGGCTTATTTGTACTTATGTACATTCTCAATTTTACTTATGTAAATGGATTTTTGATGTTAAACTACGTTTAACTTAAAATGATTTTCTCTAGGTTGGTATAATTTTAATTCGTGCCAAGTATTGTAATAATTTCGGAAAATTAAATGATTAAAAGGTTCTTAAACGAACATGTGTTGGGACCAGCTGACGCCTGCCATTATAATTAGGTACACCTGTAGGACATTGCTACCAACCTTGTAAAACTTTTGAACTGGCATTTTTAATAACCAAGTCAAAGCCCTTGGAGCACCTTGAAAAGGAACCATTGTCGCATATCAATCGATATATTTATATACAGGGTGGCAGGGACACCGACGCGAAAACTGTTACCATGGATTCAGTACATGCTTCTGAACACCCGTGCGTTGAAATTTTCGTCGATTATTTAAAAAAAATTCAACATAGGAGGGTTCACTTCAGAGTCATATACTGAATCCATGGTTTCAGTTTTCGCGTTGATGTCCCTGCCACCCTGTATATTAATAAGGTGAACGAATTGAAAAATGTAAGCTGGTGAAAAGCATTTTGGTTTTTATTTCGTTCACTTTAGTTCTGTTGTGACTTTTCCAGCATCTACATTATAATGTTCCGTTTTGAATAGTTTAATTTCAGCTTCATAAATCAAGACGTTCATTGATTTGCATTGCGGTATGAAATCCAGAGTGTTTCAGCAAAGATTTGGCTCAGTTTCAATTATGTACACCACAACAGTCTTACAAAGCAGATTGAGATTGTTTACATAAAATAATCGTATTTATATCCCTTCTTCTAATTACGAAATAGTCAAATGTTTGTAGTTTCTTCGAATTTGTACCACAACACAATAAAAAAAAAAGTAAAAAAAGCTAGGTTATCTGTCTAAAGTTGATATTTTTGACTGAACATTTTTGTCGTCCAACTGCCGTAAAAGGTTGTTTTTGATCCCACCTGTGTCCCAAACCTTGTTTTTGCTGAACGTAACATAATAGAGTGGTATTTCGACGTGATCACATTACATCACTGGCCAGGTGGCTGCCGTAAATATATTATTACCTAAATAAATGCAAATGAACGTAACGTCGCCGACGCGCGACGCACAGACGAGTATTTCATCTAAATATCCGATCTGCAGTTAAAACGTGATCTTTAAATTGCATTTAATCTGTGTTTGGTGAAATTGTGTGATAACCGTTATGGATATTTTGGAAGAAGGTATGTCGTTGTTTTATAAAAGCATGTTTATTTTGATATTACACTTTATTTAAGTGACATTTTGCACCTTAAATGTACTCCATAAAAAAACAACTTTTTTTTTGTAAACTCTGTAATTAAAGGTGTTTTTGTTTATGAGTTAAGCCGAGTTAACTTATGATTTTGGATGTAACATATAGTTTCATTATTCTTGATAAGGATTTTAAAGGAAAATGACCCGCATATACATGCCATTTTTTTTAAATTATTTTTTACGAAATTAGTCGAAATCAGCTTTTATAAAACAGTGTTTTATTTTTATTTTTCTATTCCAGAATTTTCAATGACGTCGATGGAGATGACTAGAAAATCACTCTATGAAGTCATAAAAGAATGTTCAGACAGAAAAATTGACCAAAAGTTTGAGTTTTTAGAAAATCGTCTTAAAATAATCACGAAATGCCCTGAAAATAAACAAGGTTCTTTGAGAAGCGCCTTAAAATCATTTAAGGATCAGTTTATACAAAAATGGACAGCCGCCAGTAACAAGGAAGAACGCTTCTTAACAAAAAATTAATAATGGCTAAATACTTATATTACACTGCCTGCGTGGACAACTAAAAAGGCCGGCCGACCAACTAAAGAATTCAAGGAATTGAGCGATCAAGCAGAGAGTCGCAAAACAAAGGATTTGAGGGAACAAATACCTTTTGAAGAGTTAACCTATGCAGCCCAAATGAGTTAACGGGCTGCAGGACATGGTGACGCGGCTAAAGTTATGAAAGATATGACTTTAACGCCAACAAGAGCCAAAAAGTACAGAACACGTTATAATTCAACACAAAATGTGGTGGTCAAAAAGCATACACCATCACAAGCATTAGCTATTTTCGTGGAAGCTGATTTGACAAGAAAACAATACGAAGTTATTCATGCTGCTAACAAAAACGTTTATCCGTGTTATTCACTTGTTAAAAAAGCCAAGAAAGACTGTTATCCGCGTGAAGAGTCGATGAGAGTTACAGAAACATGTGCTGAAATAAATCGGATCCTTTTTTGAGCAGTACCAGGCAAAGGTAACGAAAAAAAAGTAAGCCATTTTCCGTTGAAGCATTGGAACTCTTGCTCCCGGAGACATCGTACGTCTCGTCTACAGAGTTTGACAATGAGGAGGATGATGGATCTAGTGAAGGTGATTCTGATTAGAAGATTTTGTGTAAAAACTTTTTATTTAAACTTCATGTACAGTAGTGGTATATAGGCGGACTTAATGCAACAAGGAATTCATTACCAGTCAACCATTCTCTACTTTTATGTAAATTGTACATGTGTCTGGTGTTTTAAATACAAAATTATTACCTTAAACTACTTTTTATTTTATATCCAATCTATAAATATCAAAAAATAATTTTGATCGACTTTTTAAGTCAAATACTCGTCTGTGCGTCGGCTTGTTTGTCGTATCTACGTTTTGTTGTGCGACAGACGAGGACCTTGTTTTCACGGTCCTGTCTGTTACTCCTTGAGTATTGTTGAATTTCGTATACGTGTTTTATATTATTTAAATTTACAGTTGGTTTTATGAGTATTAAAACCTTAATGTTCATTAATTTGCTTCAAAAAAGTATACTTTTTGCTGTTATTAACTTTGTACAAATAGCTTGGCATCTTGAGTTATCGACGCAAAAACATTTTCTGCGATAACGCTAAAGAAAAAGGAAAAAAAAATCGCCTCTATCTTTACTAGCATAGTTACTACGTCACGCTACGCGACTGTAAGTAGGTACCTAAGCGTCTGAATTACCCGAAGTTGATCACAAATATTTGCCTCAGATAATAATCAATGCAGAAGTTTACATGACCTACATGAACAGTCCTTGTGCTTAATAGGTATAGATGTTTAGCTAAATGTTTGAAAAAATGTCACAATGTGCCAGGTGGCTGCGGCCGCGACGACGGTAGGGACATCTGTACGTACCAGGTTTGACCAGACAAACCAGTTGGTTGACAACTTTGAGACAGCCAGACGGGGCTTCGCGTAATCAGAAATATGATATATATAGGTATATGACTTAATTAGCTTTAAAATAAAATTGATACACAGTGGAATATACCTAGTGCAGCTGCAAGATTTGGCAGTTTTCTCTTTGATGCTTCGTATCTTCAAAGACAACTTTCTCTTATAATAAAAGTTAACAATATAGCTACTCATTTTGCTTCAAATTTGAGAAAACACGGTTCACATACAATTAGTAGTAAAAAAAAATGGAACCTCTTGTCCTTTCCAGATCTTAATCAGATAACTTTAGTGTCGTTACCTATTAATAACAATTAATTTTACATTAAAATATATAACACAAATCTTATTTTTTTATGGTTAGGTACAATATTTCTAAAATAAATATAAAAAGTTATCTATATTGCTCCTGGATACAAAATGACAATAAAAAGCTCTCCACCAAAAGAAAAGTTAAAATGGGTACTTAACAATAAAAGCAAATTGCTTTGTAGCGAACAACTTTGATAGGCGATACAAGAAATAATTGCCGTTGATAGGAAAATTGATGATTTCTTAGAAATATTTATGCGTATTTTCGCTACCATGTTATTTGTCTCAATTGACATCATAGTGCACTAAGGTGCCATTATGTGCACGTAGATGTAAGCTGTTTTTCCTTAACACAAACTAAATTATGTTAAGAATAAGGTCGCTTATTTTTCCTTCGTTATTTTCGGAATTGAATTACGAGGAAGGAATTATAAACTGGATTTTAATCACAGGGGAAAATTCAAATGTTTTAATGGTTTATCCTAGGTTCTAAGAACTTCTAACGTTAAGTTGAGGAAAAAGGGAAATACTTCTACCTTTTCAAACAATATTTCAGTATTTAGCGCAAATAATCCTCGATTTCCCTAAAACGTTGCAACATGGTGTGTAATGCAAGACATTTGGAACACACGCGTGCTTTCGTGTGTACAAACCACAGGCCAGGCAGGCAAGCTTTAGAAATGTAGGTAACTAACTACCTACAGGATCATTTTACATCAAAACACCGGTTTTGCACGCACAGCAGCTTATTGTGGAGTTAAATACAAGAGGGATGTTTGTTTAATCGTCAAGGTTAGGTTTTAACATAATGTCTGACTGTTATAGCCTTAACGATACTCCATAGGTTTAGGTAGTTAAATAAAGGTAAACAAATCGTAAAACGGGTTTTTAAAGAAGAGACTTTCTTGATTAGGAATACGATAAAACCAAATAACATTTATTTCAGATTTTTACAATAGTTTCCTCTTTTATTAATGTATTTTAAACTTCAACATTTATTCTTAAACTACCTTCATAGATGTGGATTGCTGGAGCACAATTTTATAGTTAGATTTACAATAATAATATAATATTTTGTAATCTGTGTGTTGTAAAGAGCCCAAACTCTAAACGGCAACGAATTGAAACGTTACTAAATTGAAGAGTACAACTGTGACGTAGCATGACAACTGCAGTGACAGGACTGACAGGTATTACGTTTAGTCGGTTGCTTGACAGCTGTCTCGTCACGTGGTTTCTTGTTTACGTTTATTTAAATATCTAAACCTATGGAGTATAACTAGTCATTCGCTGGTCTCACTCTACCATAAAAGCTCTCTTTCTAGCTTTATTCCCACGAGAAGTGGAGGGTAAGATTTTTCCGACATTTTTCTCCACTTGTGGAGTGAAGAAAAATGTCGGAAAAATCTGCATTTCCGGGGATAGTGAATCGAGAGAAGATATGCTGGTGGTTTGAATTGAATCACATTAATTTTATCATAGAATCGCCTGTCATATACTTTTCTTTTTAAGTAGAAAAACAGGTAGCGTAAGAATTTGTACCGGTAAAAACTACGCACAAAGTAAACAAACAAATAAACGAAATGAGAAATATAATCCAGCTTGCTCGGCCTGTAGAGCGATTCCGAATGAGCTGCAATTCAATCCCTTATGATTTCCTGTCTACAATAAGTCGGCTCAAATTCTCCGTACCAATTATTTTGTGCTCCGTGCTAGCGTGTAGCTCGTTTATAATTACTATAGTAATTTAGATCACGCGGCAAATACTCAAGTTCTTTATACCTATCCAGTCGACTACAGGTAGAGCTTTGGAAAAAATTGCCATTTTGATGACATTTTGTTTAGGCAGGCTACGCTTGAACCATACAAATATTTGATGTCAGGGTTGCCATAAATAATTTTTTTGTTAAGAACGTTTATCCCAAAAGTTGGCAACGTCGCAAATAGTTGTCAAAAATTTACCCGTTTTGATTATTTTGGCAATATTACTGTATGGAAATAAAAAATGTGGCTAACTAGGGAACTAAAATATTAATCATAAATTGCAATTATAACATTGAATTTGATATTGTACCCGTTTCAGGTGTAAAAAAGGCGTTTGGAAAGTATCCAAATACTTTTTTTACATCTAAAACTAAACATTTGGTGTTACAATATTAACTATTGTATTTCATAATCAATATTCTAGTTAGCCACATTTCTTATTACCATACAGTAATATTGCCAAATTACTTGAAACAGCGAAATATTTGACATCTATTTGCGACGTTGCCCACTTTCAAAATAAATGCCCTTAAGGTAAAAATAATATAAAATATATATTATATAGATAATGGTGTATTTTATTCACCTAACCCTTGACATACGATCGTTGATCCACGCGAGACACAATTTATGGCTTTTTAATTGTTTCTGTAATTAAAAATATTTTTTTTATCATAATTCTAGTTTTTCTTCTTTATTGCTTAGTCTAAGACAAGTTTCCTTTATAAACTAGATTTGTGCATATTAATTTGATAAAACATATTTAAATATTCCGAAGACGTACGCTCTGATTTGATGGACTATCTGTATCTGTAAATAAATCGAAGTTAATTCGCTCTGGAGGGGTGGTAAAGATGGTAATTATGAAATGGTCGAGAACGACGATCCTGAGGTACTAGGCAAACATAGAACTATAACATACGAACTAATCAACACTAGCACAAGGAACTGTTTCCCTAATCCCAGACAGACGCCACACTACAACTACACGCAGGTACAGCTATAGATATACCGATACATTTCCGTCATCGCGTTGTATAAAGCCTGTACGTTTCATTGTGTCCATAAATGCCATGGCACCATAAATCGTGGCCCATGAAGCGACATTGTACCTACTATAGTATAATCACGGTAGGTGTATAAAGTGCTAACCTAACGGGACATTGACCCATATCGAAAAGGTTAAATTATAGGTTTAATGTGCTTGGCGATTGAATTTTCACGATCTTTTATTAGTCTTGTCTGGTTTTTATGTTGTTTGGTGTAAAAAAAACGTAATCTTGACGTAATTCGGGTAAACAGTTATGACTAGGTACATCATATTTTCTAACCCGGTTTTATAACCCGGTTAAAAACGTTTCAGGTAATTACCTAGGTACTTCAAACTTTTATTACTTACGAATGTTTTCAAGAATTATTAGTTGACTGATGATTCTGATTATGAATGTTTTTCTAATGTTGTTTTGCAAAATAAAATGGCTAGAAATGATGATGATTTATGTTTCTAATATTTTATGAAAACAATGGATTGTGTCATATTGAGCACCTACGAAGTGTAAAACTGAAATACAGTGCTCATAAAGTTTTTAAAGTTACGACTTACAAATTAAAGAACAAAAATGTAATTCTCCATAAAAAGGTGAAAGTAAAAATCTCATCTACCTACGCCATTCCGAAAAAGTTTTTGAATGTAAAACCATGGCTATGTATAAATCAACAGAAAAATCACCAAATTGGCCTTAATTCATGTTTTTTTTACACTATTTAGTGTCATCTGGGTCACATCCCGTGATGGCGCGAAATTAACATCGTGCGCGACCATAAAATGGCGTCGTGTTTGCTTTGGCGCCTTTATTGCCTTGTCCGATTATACGAAACTTTACTTAATAGTTACTAAACTCAGATCGTGTGGTTAACGCCCACTTTCTGAGTAAACTTGGTGAATTTCATTTCAATGGCTTTGCTAGCTTTCAATGGTTTAACACGTAAAAGGGGGTTTAAAACATACGAGTGCAAAAAAATGCAAATGTAAAGATTTTATTTTCAGTTTTGTTGCTATGTCAGTCACTAATGTAACTTTATTAATTATTCGTACCTAATTTATGCTCAAATAACACATTGCTACGTAAGTTTAAAATTAGCTCTGATACCATTACCTACAAGTGTAAAAGCGAAGTCAAGAACAAAACATTCATTGTTTTAACCTGTCCTCACTCCACAGTCTTCTCCAATGACTGCATACAACAACCAAAATAATGAAATGTGTGCGAAATTAAAATTCGTACCACAACTAATCGATTGTAATGAAATACGCGGAAAGAACAAAGTCACGTGACTGAAATATGCATTCAGTATGTATTTAAAAGTAGGTACATGTGTAAGTATTAAATATGTAAAATAATACATATTACTGCACCTGTACGAACTCCTCCGTCCTACCAGACCCAGCGGTCTCACTATGGAAAATCGAGGTCTGTTTCGGATCAAAAACCAATAACTTTTTTTCAGTAGCAACATTGGTAAAAACCATTTTTGATATTATGCCTTTGTTCTACCGGTTCTACCATTTTCCATAGTGCGCTGTGGTGGCTGTCATGTCACTAACGTGGCAGGCGTGGCAGCCTGACATTTATTTTGCGAGACTTGCCTGTTAGAACATGGGCACTTATTATTGTAAAATGTGTGGCAAGATATGAAGTGTATCCCTCAATGGAAGCCTTTCTGTTAACCTGACTCACCCCGACCACAATCTGGTGCCCAACGTCTGTTTTTCGTCGTAAAACCAGGGGTTGGTGTCTTCCTGCGAGAGACTGGCTTGTTAGAACATGAGCACGTATTATTGTGAAATGAAATGTGTGGCAAAATATAAAGTTTATCCCTCAATAAAAGAAGCTTTTCTGTTAATTAACCTGAACCACCATAATACTTGATAAAAAGGTAATGGATTTTTTTTTCTTTAGTAGGTAAGTGTCAAGATATCGCGTAGATATCTTGGGAAAGTAACCAAACTTACAAGATTGACAGAAATAATAAAACAGTCTATGATACATACTGTATAACATATGCATACTGACCTGAACCTGAGGTTCATTACCGCCATTTTTTTTTTTCGTACCACAGAAACGGTTTCGACTTATAGAGTTCATAGCTTATCCGTAAGTCTGTGCACAGAGGCGCACTGTACATAATTAACTACTTACCTTTATATACAGGAAGTAAAATAAAACGGTACAAAGTCACAATTGTTTAAATACCAGGTAAAGTAATAAACGATAGAGTTCTATTCTCAGTACAATTTGTGCTTAGTGTTAGTCATCAGGCGTAAACTTCATTCTAGCCAATTCCCTTCAATTGCCTCAAGTTGCTAGAGATAAGGGGCGGAACACTAGTTTTGTGTTCCAAGCTGCATAAGGGTTTAGGTAGACTATCAACACTTCATTATAGAGATAAATAGCTGATAGCAGACGGCAAATGACAATACAGACATGACAGCAATGACATCACGGAACGTAGTGGTAATGTCGGAATATCAAGAGATAGAATGCTTAGAACTAAGTACTTTCGGCTTTAGATTATCTAGAAACTATTACGTCAATTTCTAGTTTTCTCCTCGAATGTAGAATTCACGACAGATTTTAATGTTGGGTGTGGCAAAAGAAGCATAAAAGTAGAATAAATGCTGTGGAATTGCGTTCCTTGCCAAGCTGTGTGGTGTGAGTGTGTGACTATGAATAATAGGCTGAAGAATAATGTGATAAGGCAACGATGCTGTTAATTAAATTAAAAAGAGTATGCTTAGATGGTTTGGTCATGTTGAGAGGATGAGTGAAAGGCAACTAACCAGGCAGATGTAGTGGAAACGCCGGGAAGTGACGCCCTAGTAGGACGACATAAAGTGACCTTTGGCAAAAGGAGTATGTAAGGATAGTTTCTGCCCACACCCATGGGAAGGAGTCAGTTTATGTATGTATGTATGTACATATTGTAAATATTTTTTGCATGTTTTATAATGTTAACAATTAGGATGACTAACAATAAAGTGGTTTCCAACATGGTTTCCAAACGCGTCCCTGACAGAGGTGACCTTGGTTGGCGACCGGCAAAGTTGTTTCAGCGTTTGGTCGTAAACCACCAAGGTCACCTCTGTCTGGACGCGGTTGGCGACCGTGTTGCAGACGTTTTAGGGTAATGATGCTTTTAGATTAGGAAAGGCTTATACATTTATTAGCAACTAGCTTCCGCCAGCGGCTTCGCCCGCGTGATATCTTTACAAATTATACCTCATGTTACTCAGTGACAATATAGCATTCTACTAGTGAAATAATTTTTAAAATCGGTCCTGTAGTTTTTGAGTTTATACATTACATACAAAACTTTTTTCTTTATCATATTAGTGTAGGTAGGTATGCTTAGTTGGGTATTTGAAATTACCTTTAGCTATAGGTAGGTATTAGGTACATATTACACATAATACTGTACAAACATTGCTTATTTTATGTATTACACGGATTACAATGAGTAACTGAAGGAATTTAATGTCAGATTTGTCAGAGCTATGGATGGAATTTACTAACATTTGTCCCTCTCTGAATCAGAAGAAACTTCAAGTTTGTGAAGTTATAGATTGATTGAAACTCGGTTGTTTTTCGATAACCTGGATATTGCTATTTCTTTTTTATTATATTTCTCTAAATAAATTTTAATCCTATAGGTACTATAAAATGAGCAATATTTGTAAATATATTTGTAACCACATTCTCGAAAACGGCTCGAACGATTTCAATGAAAGTTGCAATATAGGGGTTTACGGGGGCGATGAATCGATCTAGCTTTGTCTCATATTTGGTAAAATTCGTATTCTCCGTATGTTCTCCCGAGAAGAGCTCCGTCGTCGCCCAAAGTTTAGAACAAGATGGCTACCTTAGAATGACATGGCAGCATGGAATTAGTAAGTACCTACCTACTATCATGGTAGCATGGAATTAGTATGAACTATCTTTATACTATTAAATGAGCATTCTCTATTTTCACCAGAGCAGAGCTCGGTCGCCCAGGTACCTAATACTGTATGTATGTAAGTAAATAAATTCAACATTCGAAACTCGGAAGTCAACTCCATATTAGGGTTCCCCTTTTGTCGTTTCCAATAATATAATTCACTCTTCCATAACTATCGGTTTCAAGGACAAAAATAAGCTCATTATTTTTAAACGGAGAGTTATTACAACAATTGACTGTAGATAAGTCTTATTGTTTGTACTCTACTCAATTTATTGATTCTATTGTTATTGTCGTGACATTTACTAGAACAGACCAATTGCTAATCTGTGTTTATGTGTTTGGCAAACCTATTTGTAAGCTGAATACACAATAGAGTGGATTTGAAGTAAAATGTTGAGGGCAATTTTTTACTTGAAGGCTATTTCAAACCTTAAAAAAAAGGATGGTATTGAAAAAATCTTCGATTGTTCAAAAAACGATCTTCAATTGTTTTTAAATCTTATGAACCAATAAATACCAATAAAGTGATGTTCTCGACCGACCACATTAAGGTGCTGAAGTGTCAATGATGAAATTTATTTAATTACCTACAAATCGTGGGTTCGATGACGCATAATCAGACCTCCATGTAGGAAGCCGCTTGTCCCACTTCTGTTCTCCTTACACTCACTTATTTATTGCGTCATAACTACGGTTCTACACTTCAGGCTTATAACCCTTTAGAGGTTCAGATTTATTCACAGTAGTAAAATTTCCATTCATTCTACAGATATTAAATACATTTCCAATGGGCGTTCGATCCTAACAGGCATTCGGCTCCCACGCTCAACTCTCTGATTTTAGAACAACTTATACACTTAACTGTATACCAGTAGTGTAGAGCCTATAGATCATTTGCTTGCTAGTTCATATGCGTGTGTTTAGGTTTCAGAAGTTAAATCTAGGCGGGGCGAATGAACGACACTACAATAACTCGTACCTACTTATTCAAAAATGTGAATCAGAAATCCATTGTAGGTTTATTTACTCCCTGAAAGAGTAGTGAATACCATGACAATTACTCGAACGAGTATTTTTTTATACCATCGCATGTTTCTCTTTCTATCGTTGACGTATCAAATCGATAACTATAGTATTTCGTACTATCATTCATTTCAAACGAAAAACAACTGTATGATGTCAATAAACTGTAAACCACAACTACATCAAATCAGAACGTTATTGACCGATATAAAACTAACAATGGAATGGAAGTTATTTTCAGCCGGAAGTACACTGCACTGTAACTCTGCTACAAAATAAAATATCCAAGGATACATACATTACTCTGCCACCTCCGTCCGTGTGTCGCCTTTAAATCAAAAGGCGCCAAAATATTCATACACTTATTTGGTCTCAAAGAATACGAATCGTATTATCGTATATCTTCCTGAGGTCATGAGCTGAATTGTAAATCTACATACATTATTCGCAATGATTTATGCTCCAGCGCAAGTTGGCAACGCCCCCTCCGTAACTATGCCATGCATTTAAAATTTTAGCGGACTGTATGCTTATAAGCATACAGTCCGCAAAAATTTTAAATGATACATAGTTATTGATAATGATCGAGTCTACTAAATGAATATGTCAATCTTAAGACGCAGATACCAGTGACCTTGACTGGTTAGCTTGCGTGTTCTGTGCTGCGTTCACGCAACACGTCGTACGTCCAGCCAGTAATAGGACTCGCCCATCAAGGAGCGTTGTCCCAAATTAGACGCATTATTAATTTATTATACATAAAACAAAAGGCATTTTAATAAAACACGTATTTTAAAAGATCAATAAATAAATGCTCTTTAAAATGGTGAAGGTTTCTGAAAAATACGATTGATAGATTTTGCGTGATTCTCAGTTTTTTATCCACATTAGACATAACTTTACAAATAATTTCTCTTTGTAATATAAACAATCTAAAATATTCATAATATATTAAATTATTAAAAAATGGTCTAATTTAACGTATATTTTTTCCAAATCACTACACTACTCGTTTAGACGTGATCTTCAGTATAAAATCATTAAAAGTCGGTTATCGTCGCCTTAAAGTAATTCCAAACTGCCTTTTTAACCAGTGTTTTGTAAGAATATTAATTAGTAGCCATTGTAGGCGCATTTCAATGAATGCCTTGTCTAGACTCCATTACAAATAGAGTTTACAACTTCAGTATTCGATGCTAATAAACCTCCATTAGAAGGCGTGTCGAAGTACGTTCACTGATCACTATTATTTGTATTCGTGCTGATAAAACAAATGATAACGCTTGTTATCTGCGCGTGATAATAGTTCGAGGTACTTGCAGGTAGCTAGATTATATTCAAGAGGCGTTCTATAGTTGTCTATGTATATCATTATCGATTAGAACAGCTAGTACAAAGAAAGGAAAATACTTTTTCTCGAACAATGTAGCACTTTTTTTAGTCTATTGTAAACTCCCAAGGCCAAAAGGCAACTGAATTTTGTTACGTTCTATTGCTTTTAAAGCTCCTTTAAGTCTATTGAGAATCATAAAGCTTTTTCGCTTTAAAGCGCTAAACAATAACATAAAAAAAAATAGAACATTATCAAAATAGCTGCCCGCTTCGTACTTTCCATACAGGTGATAATTTGCGTTGATACCATATTTTTGTCCTTGAACCATTGAAGATGTTTGCGCCTAGCTCCTAGGCTGACACGCGTCATCGACTAAAATAAATCAATTGGACGTCGTACTGGCATTGGATTTATTAAGAGGCATTAACACTTGAGACTGTACGCTGATGAGATCACACTTTATGGTCAGGAGTTGTTTAGCCCTTTTAATTACCATAGACGTGTGGAGCATGCTAAGTTATTATGGTTTATATTCATAGTACTGAGAGCCTGTGAGCTTCAACTGATGAATGGCCTTCTGATATTTTGTTAAAGAGGATGTTCTGCTGTTATTACTACGCTTCCCAGAGAGACAGTGCCTTTTTATGACCATAAGAATCTTAGGAGAACTTAGCGTTACAGTGTTCCCCACGGAGCCGCTTGCCATTCCCATTCATTTATGAAGATATCTACTTATTTGGTTCTAAATACAAACATAACATTTCTATTTAAAAAGCCCATGGCGTAGTGTTTTATTTGAGCGAAGGAACATGCTCCTTCCCATCTTCTTGTCAGCTGTTAGCAGGAAACAAAATGCTAGCTTGCCGCTGGTATTTCTTAAAAATAGTCGCTAACGAGGGATCGTTGAAGATTGGTACTAGGCTTGTAGTTGTAGACTTTTTACGAGTTTGAAAAATAATTGCGCTTTCTTTTTATTTAATCCAATATAGATAAGATTATTAAAATATACATTTTCTTGGCAGCTGAATGCTAGCAGCTGGAAGTAACATCTGTTATTTTACTCTTCTCTATTTATTATTTATTTATTTAACACTTTAAGCACACAAATGTACAGAGGCGGACTTAATGCCATAGGCATTTTCTACCAGTCAGCCTTTGTCTTTGTCTTTCTTTATTTACCGTTTTGATACCTACCTACAAACACCCATGAGTTCTGCCGTGAATTTCTTAACAGTACAGCACGTAAACGGTCGCTGCAGAATCGATTTCTCACTTTATCCGATAGCATATTTACGACTACCTACTGTAAATGATATCTACTCTCGTTTCGTTATTTGCAATAGAGCAAATTTAAATTTTCGCGATTTTCTTGCAATTTTTCTTGAAGTTTTTTTACATCTGTCTAATTTAATCGGTGAAATCATATTTTTACTTGATATCTTACAGCAGATTAATTGAATTGGTTTTCAGAAACCAGGGACTAGTCACTGATAAATTACATGAAACAATCTGTTTCAAATGCATTTTCCGCCAATTTTTCCGATAAACTAAGTAGTAAATACTTATATATATTCGATAGGTAAACAACATTTTAATTCGATATAGGTAACAAGTACTGTGGTAGGCACTTTGTAGTCACCAGTGAACATGTTGAAGTCACGGCTTGCTTATTACATAATGTAGTATAAGTACCTAGATGTACTTTATGACTATATACACAAACCGAGTACCCATAAACACTTCATGGATATTTTCAGATTAAATTATAAAACATACTATATTGTTTATTTAAATTGTATTATAATAGCTATTACTGCATTTTGTAAAATAATAGATATTATATCCAGCGGCTGGGTTTCAGCAGCCAAGAAAATGTAAATTTCTACGAGATAATCTTATAATTTTTTCTATTTACGCTATCATCACAACGAAAGTGTTTTCCCATTGTTTGTCTTATTTGTTTTAGTAATATTTATGTGTGTTTATTTGTGCTTATATTTATATATAATTAGGTATATATATTATATTATATTCATAGTTTTAATTAGGTATATGTATAGCCTTATATTTAAATAAATATTTATTAAAAAAAAAACTATATTGCACTGCGCACTGTTTGTCCCTGCTTCACCCAAAGGTTGACTGGTAGAAAAGGCCTATGGAATAAGTCCGCCTCTGTACATGTGTGCTAAAAGTATTAAATAAATAAATAAATTATGCGCTATAATTTTTTCAAACTCGTGAAAAGCCTATAAGTTTAGTAACAATCTACAACTGGTGATAGTGACTATTTAGAAAAACCAGCGGCAAGCTAGCATTTTATTTTCTCCTACAGCTGCATACAATTCTGAGTGTTATACATAGATACAATTATAAACAACAGCGGTCTCACTAAAGAGTCCTGTAAATTAAAAGGTCGATCGTGATTCTGGAGGTTAACTAGCCTGATGGAAAGAGGTCACAACGCTGTGGAAGTTTCAATCATCGACGCATTAGTAACCTTAATTTCCACACTTCAACACGTTTATTGCGCGATGATGAATAATAAATTAATAATTGTTGCATAAAACTAAGGCAGGAAAATGTTTAGGTACTGCATGGGGTTTTTAAAGATCCTCATTATAAGACAGATGTTGTCTTAACAGCTGTTACTGTTAAAGATACAATCTCACTAGACAGCGACAGCATACACAGCATTTAGAAAAATGTAGGTACAAATACAATACTACAATCTTTGTTTCGAAAGATATTCTTATAAAGAAAGCTTAGCGAAATAAACGTCAAAAGTCGATATCAATAAAAGGTATAATCATGATGACTATTGAGTACTCGATACGAAAGCCGAAACAAATGACGACGAAGAAGATTAGCAAAAAGTACTCTTCTACTAGGGAAATGAGACACTTCTTCCTATAGTTTTAATCAAACAGAAATATAATTACGTGCCAAAAACATGCGGTCTGTAAGCGGGCAACGTTCCAATCTCAATGTCCATGCAAAATCGATCGACGTAACTGCGCATTACGAGAAACGGTATATTAATATAATATACCTGCCTGACTATTGTACTAAAACTAATACTTTAACAAGACACTCAGTCTTTGTCTGTTAGACGTGATATGTTTATTGTGAATAAGTGGTCACGTTGTTTTGCATCTATATTTGATTTTGTAGCTTCTTTCTCAATCTTCAATCTTCCTAGCCTTTTTCCCAACTATCTTGGGGTCGGCTTCCAGTCTTACCGGTTGCAGCTGAATACCAGTATTTTACATGGAGCGACTGCCTATCTGACCTCCACAACCCAGTAACTGGGTAATACGATACCCCTTGGTAAGACTGGTGTCAGACTTTCGGGCTTCTGACGGCTCGTAACGACTGTCAAAGATCCACAAATGACAGCTGGGACCAACGGCTTAACGTGCTTTCCGAGGCACGGAGGAGTCTCGGTATGTGAAGATGGTCACCCATCCACTGACCAACCCCGGCAAGCGTAGCTTAACCTGATGGATCGATCCGTGCGGCTTTTTATTACTTTGCCACGAGCTCCTCCTTGTAGCTTCTTTCTATCAACAATAATCTGGCTATTTTTATATTATGATCAGTGATCATGGACAATAAATTGAAACTGTCCTATTTGAGATTGAGATTGAGAAAAATGCTGAACTAATAACTGAAAAAAAAAATGCCTTCACTGCATTTTCTTTTGTAGGCCTCAATTACTATTCTATATGTGCAGCAATGACGGTAGATGGGTAGTTTATTGTAATGGCATATTACGTCATATGTGCATATAATAAGGTAGAGAATGATCTGTATTCCAAGGCTTTGGAAGTCAATGTATATGTATCATGCCATAATGTACCACAAAATTAGTGATGAACCAATTTACAAAACCATATGGCCAAGTTGTTCAACTACCTTATTGAGTTAACTTAAGGGCTAAGATAGATGATGAAGCGTTCTGAGAAGATTTTTTTGTCAGTGAAGCTTTTTTACTTGCTCTTCAATTATCGTCAAGGTAACTGGCAAAGCACAAAAAACAACTGCAGAATTGGTTACAGTAATACCAGTAATCGATTAATATGATTCTAAAAATCAAATTTAAAACGAATCTACGTTCTATTATTCGTTTACGTAAAGGCTGAGAAACACCATTTTCCTCTTTATGTGTTATATGAAGCAACACAAACATTGGTTTGCACTGGTTTATTATTGTGTGCCAAATACCACTATGTATACAGAATGAATAAGATACACAGACATTCAATATTTGCATGGAATTTTTTCTCGGATGCATCTTTTAGTTGAATAACACATTTTGTTTCTGTGGAATTTGGCCGTTCTCCATTTCAAACAGTATTAGACCTACTTTGACTTATAGATTTAAGGCGATTTAGCTACAGAATCGCACTATGAAAAAAACTTTGAACAGCCAAAAAAACATAAATTTACCATAATTCTATGGTTAAACGTATCTTACTTAATCTTTACAGGCAATTTAACACTTACTTTCGTAGACTAATTGCAAGATTCGTTGTTTAAAATCAATATTCACCGTGATATAACTATGAGCACCTAAATAACAACAACAATAATACCAAAATTGTTCCCAGAAACACGTATAATGAATAAGCACTTTAGTAGACACAAGAGTCGAAAAGATAAACAACGAATAACCGTTGGAAGATAAAGTTTATGTCGGTAGCCTCCCGTTAGTACGACCTCTTATCTGAAGCATTCTACCTCGCCGGTTATCATCTAACACCTACTCGTAATTAACTAAGCATACTGTGGAAATTGTAGAAAGTACAGTAATGTAGGAATATGAAGATCCTAAAACGAGATTAAAGACAAGGAAATAGCAAATAAAACTGTTGTTGAAAAGAAATTCTGGGCCGATAAAGAACACAGAAGAATCAATTCCCCAAATTATGATGTCATGGAAATCAATTTGCACTCAAATGTAAAAAACACAAAAAGAAACGAAGTGACACACATTATTCAAGAACATCAAACGATTGATGTGGGCTTAGACGTCGATTATAACGAGCAAAGAATCTTGCTTAGACGAGTCGCGGCCTCACTTGCTTAATGTTTACCTTATTACTTATTGCCGCCGACGCTTACCTACAGAAATAAAAACACACCCACGGAACAACCGGCTGCATTAGGTACGCACAGTTTTCAATGAGAACCCACTTGACGAGGGGCTTTTCAATTTGACCGAGAAATCGAATGCAACTAGTGAGGGAACGCAAGCTGTGCGGTTACAAATCGTAATGTATACGAATGGCGGACTCTCCGTCCTGCTCCCACTCAACTAACAATTTGAGACAAGAGAGAAGCTTTTTAAACATATTTCACTGAGAACACTCCAATAACATTGAACAAAAGTCAAGATATTTATAAATTCCTTTGTTGAGGAAGAAAATTTTCAACGAAACATGACCTTCTGGTTCACGAACAAGAGTATCCGAATGATAACAATAATGACATCAGAGACGATTTGTTGAGCGTTAAAACTATTGTAAAAGCAAATAGTTTATAAGATGCGGCTATACATTGTTACATAGAATGAAGTGTTCTGTAGAGATTTCACAGTGTTTCAAGGAATCTAAGAAGCATGACCGCTTTATTGTCGTCGAGGGATTCGTTGAAACGGCTCGTTGCGGATCAATGATGTATAACCTGACGTAACTATTTTGTTAAATAACAAATTAAGCTTTGAAAGACGTAAAACAAATTGTAGCACATTTATTATTGTAATCAATGCTTTCATTAAAAATTGAATTAAAATTCTGAATTTGACAAGACCAGTAACTGTTACCGTAATCCGACTGAACCCCATTTCAGTATTAACTTTTTTAATACGTTTCATCACTTTAATAGTCCCTGTTGTCCACTGAAGCGGAGAGGAGAGGAGAGGAGCGGAGATGTGCCATTATTAACCAATCAAATCTAAACTCAGGGGCGGAGTCAAGATTCTATTGGTTAATATTGACACATTTCCGCTCCTCTTTTCTCCTCTCCGCTCCAGTGGACAGGCAGCCTTAGGGGTTGTTGTAACCCCATTGTTTAAATTGCTCTAATCTCTATCTTCTAGAAATAATGTACGGATAAAAACATCTTGTTTTAATAATGCTTCATTGTTTGAACTAGAAATTCCAGGGCGATAAGAAGTCGAGCGTCTAAATTATTAAGCGGTGTGATCATTTCATCTCTGTTATCAAGAAAATGCATAGCTTTACCTTTAGCTCAGAAACTTGTTTCACAGTCGTATGTTCTGTCTATATTATGTTTTAGTATGTTTCTTGCATTTAATAGTACGATGGAGTCAAAGGTCGCGACTCTAACCCCACTGTCTGTCTCAGGATATTTAAGGCTTCATTATGTTATTGCATATTTTAAGGAGTTTGTATTAAACCATTCGACGTTAATTTTTCATTGCTAGTTTCTGACAATCTGCCGTCAATGTTTTTCATGATAACCACGGCTATTTAGGTTATCAGGAAAATGAGACGATAATGAACGTAAGCACGTTTGTACATCGGAATTACCATGGTAGATAGAGGCAAAAGGAATTTAAATGGGCGATGCTTATACTGGGGAAAATAACAATGACTGAAATAGATTTATGACGAAATCAAGTGCATAAATTAGATTTTATGTTAACCCAGCGTTTTAGACACGTATCTATTGTTTTTTTTATAACTTATATAAAAATAACTCATTTTTTAATAAGGAAAAACATATTCTGTTGTAACTGGAGATAGTTTATTGACAGAAGACAGCATTATGATGAACCATGCGCTAGAGTCATTGTCCTGCCAACTAAAGGGTTTCTGAGAGAAGAAATGTTAAAAAATTGGGGAAATGTCAACCCTGATTGAGAACTCAAACGTAAAGTTAGCATACTTTATTTATTACGAGGATATATTAAGAGCCAAGAAGATTATTATTAAAATTGTTTCTTGTGATTAAAACGCATTTCCACAGTTTATTAACTATTTAGTTGATTGGAGATAAATAGAAGTTATAAACGAATGTATTCGTCTTCCAATGTTGGTTATAAAATTTTACTGAGAGCAAAAGGTGATTATTGTGCAAAGATTGGCTTAACAACTTGTAATTTGTTATGCAACATTACAACCTGTAAACACAATAAACATTGGTATTTGTTGCTTCTAGCCGTCCTTATAAATATGTACTGGAAGATAAGCACTAAGTATTGTCACTTCGGAAAAAGTTATTTTTAGCGTGGACTAGGAAACGTTGTTGTTGTTAATGATTGCGATAACACATGAAGCATTTGTAGCTTTGTATCTAACAGAATATTTGTTTATTTTTCTTTCTTTTGTGTAAATTACAGGTGTTCAATACAATCTAGTCCAGTAACCTTCACAACACATGCAAATCTAAAGACAAATACAATAGAATGTATTACTGTGTACTATTATTCTTACCATCTATAATAATGAGGCTGTTGAGTCAGATCTATGTATTTAATACACAAATACTTTCAATATCTGTTATCTAATGTATATTTTTATTCCAACAATGAACCTTTGCGATTCCGCTCCAACGAAAACACTAATTGGCCAAAATGTTAACCTCAGATAAACAGACCGGATTTTAAAAGTGAAATTCTCTTCGTCATCGACTTCGTTCGCAGGCTGCTCAGCTACCGTCGTTGCTACGGTTTCTTAAAATTATCTGAGTCAGCGATAAAGGTGATTTCGAAGGTCGTTAAAATAATACATTAAATCTACAACATGCCCTCATATTCATTGACGTATCAAAACGACTTACATTCACTTGTGGAGTTGTACTTACCTACGCCAACGCTTCTACATAATTAAAATTTTACATCGTTGCTAACGTATTTCTGCTGGTTATAAGATTGTGAAGGTATTAAGGACTCCTAATTATTTTTCAACTTGTCCATTACCAGAAACATAGCATCAGACATCCAGAAAATCATCCCCCAATTTTTTAAATTTCTCGTTGACTACAATAACAGAATGTAAAACATATCTGAGCTAGTCTCTAATAATCCGTCATACTTTTACAATTAAGACAACAAAGAGCATAATGAGGGAAGGTAATGAATTATAAACTTGATTGCAACGCTTTGTGGCTAAGTATCGAAACAAGTGATGCTGTCATCGTTGCAAATAGAGTTGGAACATGAGCGTTTTATTTTGTTGGAATAGAAGAAAATTCAATTAGGATGTAGTAAAACAATGCCAGTATGTTCAGTGATGTCACCGGAGTCACAAAGTGTGACGGACACGAGCCCATATATGAGAAGAGAACTACACATAGGTACATAGCTATGAACTGGGTACACTCTACCTACATGTTGGTATGCGGGTAATTGAAGGAGCTAAGTTTTACCCGACTATATTTCCTATTTTAGGACTAAGAAATGCTTTCTTGAGCACGTGCAACAATTAGGAATAGCGCAATGTTAAGAACCCAGGAGCTGTTGAGTAAATAATGTCAAGTTTGTTCGTGCGGTGTGGCAGGAATTGAAGCTTAGTTAGAAAATGAAGCAAACTGAAATAATTAAAAAACTAAACTGAATTTGATACGGTATTATTTAATATTTTTCCATTAGGTAGGTCCTTACAATGTTTTTTCTGAATAACAAACTGCAAATATACCAAAGAAACCTATAACTTTTGGTAGTATAGTTTAGTATAGTTGCAATAAACTATTGTACAAACAGTTTACCAAAAGAACTTGCAAAATACAGTAACAACACACGGTCAAATCATGTTTTTGCCTGTGCATGGTTTTGTGAAGTCAAATAAATCCTTGTTCAGGATTACGTCATGTTTGACTTGTCTGCGGCTAAAATGGTTTACGAAACTGCAATTTTGAAACGAGATTTGGCAGTTCTATCTTTTCTGAAGTAGTTATCGTATGAGGATCTTAATAGACATATAAATAGAATGGAGATACGAGTAGCATAGATAGGTACATACGACAACAACAAACACCACGTGACAAGTAGCTAAACAAAAATAGTTTTACCAAACAAAAGTGTTTTAAAGACGTTAATTGTATTGTCAGATCTCAAGCGATCTTTGTCAAAGTGTTCAGATGTTTCTAGAACGGCAATTTAGTTTTTATTTCGTTTGTATTGTGTGTTGACATTGAAACTACTTGCAAGAAATTACTAGCAGGTTGTTTCTTTCACTTATCTTTGCACGTCAGAATTATGCGCATGTTTGTGCGTAAGCGCATCCAAACATGAAATGTAAAACACCCGCAGCCGTAATCATCCAAATTATTTCCTTAAAATGCAAATAAAACTATTTCAAAGCAAGCGGCGCGGCCGCGCGGCGTGCTGAATAAAAGGTTTGTCGGCGTGCGTGCAGTTTGCAAAATGTCTGGAATGCCCCGTGCAGTTCTCAGAACACGACTGGCCCTCCATTCCTGCCCTTAGGTAGACGTGTTTTGCACCATTAGCTTTTTCTTAAACTATATGATGTACCGCCTTCGAGACTTGCAGCATCAGATGTTGATATTTCAATTCTTTATTTTATTATCACGTTATTTCTTTTTGTAAGTCTTTTTATTTCTGCAAATATCAAGTGTTTATTATAAATTTATAATGTATGTTGAGAAAATGAGATGAAAAACGTTCTGAATGTTTTCCATATTTTAGCGTTTCAATGACCGTGGGAATGTGGTACGAATGTTAGGTGAAGTTGTGTATTGTTATAACCGAGATGCTCCTGTATTATGGAGCGTCGACACAGCGCGGCAGCGTGGCAATAACACACGTGTGAAACATATAATGAGTATAGTTTATTGAACTCCGATATCCTAAAATATAGCATAATTCTGGACTGTTAAGTAATAATATTGTAATGTTGTCTAACGACGCGCCATGGGAAAATTTCTTTCAGTTCAGCTCTATAATTTTTTTGAAAACGCAGAGTATATATGCATAAATGGAACATCAATCGTTGTTATGTTCAAGTTCAATTAAAGGCTTCACTTAATTTTACGCAGTTAGCGAATATTGTTATTGTTATGAAAAATCTGAAGCGTATGGATTCTTGAGATTTGAAGTGGAAGATAACATAAAACTGGAAACAATCTTTCTTAAAACTAAAGCAGTGTATTCTGCTCAGAAGCTGTAAGACATCGAATACAAATTCTTTGGTTTCTTCAAATGGTCAAGATAAACAAAAGAGGTCGCTTTAGGTTATTCCACTTTCGAGGTAGGTATAGTTTATTTAGGTACTTCTGCTTGAGTAATGACTTGATCAGCTCTCTTTAAATGGAAATCAGCGTCTTTACGAGATCATAAATTGTGGCTTAACAAGCGCAAAGTTAACGGAATTATTGTAAAATTTACAAATGTAGAATGCTCAACATCAAGTCCAATTTCGGATAACGGTCGTTTTACAAATAGTTTTTAAAATCATTTAGTTGACTGTTGGAAGTTGTTCGTTCACTGTAAACGTAAAGGATCACATGACCGTGTTTAGTTCGCGTCGTCACGTCGCGTCGCTCGCCGCCGGCGCGGGCGCATAGCCTTGTCTTTATCCGCAACCGGTCGCTAGATCAATTGAGCCGATTGATTGTTACTTGTTACCATCCACAAATTATACTAGTCCATCTGATGTCACGTCCCTCTTGCGAACTGCATGCCTTAATGGGCTCAATTAGGTCAATCATTTAGCAAATTACATGCTTCGTTAGTTCTCATCTGATATTCCACGAGATCAAAATTCAACGAACCATGAACTCCCGATAGCTGTTTATTGTAAAAATAGTGTTAGCAAATCTAAATTTTACCATATTGCCAGTATGACATACGGTATTTTAATTATGTGTGCCATGACAACAACTGTAATGACAGGAAACGCTCGGACAATTGGGATTTTATTGCAACGCGGGGTGAATACAGACAGACAGACTCATTCAAAACATGAATAGCATCAATTGAAGAGGTTTAAATGAAGCTTCGCCTTTTATTGGGACTGTTCTCGAAATAAACTCAAGTGCACATAATATAGCAAAGTTAAATAACATCGACGTAATTAAAGTTTCTACTGCTACTGCTAAAACGGGGAAAAACAATGGCCAAGTTGTTTGCACATTTTGTCTCGAGAAAGAATATTAAGACTAAGAAAATATTGGCATCGATTAAATGGAACCACTGATTTATCCACTGGAGAACAATGGCACATTTTATTGCTTATTGGAAATGGAACTGATTGACGCAGAAGTTTTTACAATGCATAACATACTAGGCGCCCAGACTGGTTTAAGACTTCCTCCGATGAATCATCTGGGTCAGAAAGCCGAGACCATAAAAAAGAAAAGGCAACATACAAATTTAATTAGGAGTTCCTTTGATAGAAGGTCTAACTCCATCAATCATTTGGGTATGATAATAATGGTGAGAGACACTTACTCTGGCACGTACTCTCAACGAAGGTCAGCTTTTATTACGTTAACACTTGTAATAACTATCTTTATGTCGTCAGATAGACTACACTTCACACATTTCTAATATTATGAGGACATTCTGTTGCAATAGGTCTTTGTTCCCCTAAATTATAACTTCGTTCGTGAGAGGTCCTTCTGTTTGATTCGGTTGCGTTACGTCATCTCGAAGCTGAATACAGTAACTTCGTTCATAAGTTTTTTCTGTTTGATGGTCAGACGCACGACGGTCGACGTGCAATGAATAGGTTAAAATTGTGAGTGAAAGCTCCGGTGCTGCAGTTTCTTAGTACTCATTATGCAATTTCCAGTTTATTGTCACCTGGTCTCATAATAATTGTTAAACATTATTTTATTGTATTCAATACTTATGGCATTAGTTGTTGAGGTTGAAACTCATCGTTGAGTCACATAATATTATAACAACTAACTTTTATCATGGAACACCTTGGCGTCTTACAAGGCTTGATTATACCTACGACGTATACGAGATACGAGTATATACTTTTTTTTGTTATGTTATGTATGAATGATGACATTAGGGCTAATTGCTAAAGATTGGCTTATCTTCGCCGATTAAAATTGTTTTGTTTCAAGGAAACGATGAATCAAGCATTACCTTTATGTACCTATGCTCTTATTTAGCTAGTCAAAAACTTCGCCGTTGGCAATAAAATATTGAAATGTTGATGAAAATTTATGGATTTCACAATTTTATACAAAGAAGTAAGTACTTACTTCACAATAAATACCAAGAATGATAAGGCGCTTATACTCAAGGAGAATTACTAAAGTTGTAACTGTAAGTAATGTCATGCGTCAGCGTAAGAAATGAAGACGAATGCTCACAAGTTTCACAACACAAAGAAACTGTAACCTTATTGTCTTCAGAGGCAACAACCGTTGTTGTAGCACGAAACGGAACACCAGGGGGCACAAACAGTATACACAAGTCACAGAAACACTGAACACGATAGGAAACTGGCACGTGATTTACCAAAATTGACACATTAATGTATGATGAGCGCTGTGCGCAGGGTGCGCAGGCGGCGGAGGCAGCGCCGCGCGCCGCGCCTCGCCTGCGAGCCTCCGACTCGCCTGTATGTACACACCGCCCTCGGTAAATTCTTTGCATAAATAAACGAGAAAGCTCCAGCTAGCCCACTAAACTATCGCTTCGATTGCACTCACTTCGCGAAACAAGATGCACTGCTTCCAAAACAACTTAAAAGTACCTTACCTTTTACACTGCGCAGTAATGATGTTCTATCACGATCGATGAAGGAAAAACAAGCGAAAACCAGGCACAGTCACGTTCGTGCGGATACGTCGAGAGCAATGGCGCCGCGCCGCCGGTTCGTTCGTCGTTTGTCGAGTAGAGCGCAGACTAGGAAGGCAAGCCTTGTTTGAACAGTGACGTGAGCCCAGATGGCCTCCTACCTCCTCTGTGCCGCGCGATTCACCTCTGCCCAGAAAGAGAAAGCACTATTCTTATCAACCTCGTCTTTTACCTGTGGTGCAGCAACCTACATCACACCGGTGCGTCGAATAAATTGAACAATGTCAAGTCTGATATTTGCTCGTTTGTCTCGAAAAATTACGCAAAAAGTTCGATATGCGCATTTGTAGTTTACGGTACACCTTCACATGTCACCGGTTCTAAAACTGTAAACAAATGAAACTTTGTTCGCGTGACTCTAATGTTTCAAATAAAACGAGGCGTGCCAGACGATGAAAATGAGTGTGCTTTATAATAATTATTTCATAAATTTTCACGAAACAAAGTCTCGACCTAAGAAACGATTTAGACAATTCTACCAGAAACGGAAAACAGCATGTAAAATACATAGAAAGTCGAAACCAAAGAACCCATAAAAGTGATTTCTATGGAAAAGTTTATGGAGTGCTGCCATCTCGCGAAACATTCGAAGTTCTTTATCATTGATTCTCTACTACCGACAATGTAGGTACCGACTTGATGTATTGACTTGTCTCGTGATAATTGCACTCGAGTTTGAACTTCAACAAAAGATGGGTAGATGGCGCTAATTGACATCATATCTTTTAATTTTGTAGGTTCTGCTTATACCTACATAGAGCAATATCTGACTTTTATTACACCTATAATATCTTGACTCTGAACTGTTTTATAAATAAACATGTACTATCTAAGAGAGCTGGGTGATCTGTATTTCAGGACTCTACTACCTCAGACACCTTTTTCTATTGTGCATAATTATTAACCAGTGCCTGAAATTATGTTGTTGAGATAATAAAGATTTATGATTATGTCTATAGGTATTTTTGGTAATTTTAAACCTATCTAGGTACATTTAAGTCATATAAAAATTTAAAACCTATTTTTGAATCCAGTCTGACGTACTTGCTTGTTGTTGCGCCGTTTAGCACCCAAAAAGCTCAACTGAAAATATTTCCGGACATTCCAGATTCACTTCGAAATTCAAATGGTGTGAATCCACGATAATGATTTCGAATTTGGAGCGATCACTTGAGTGAGAGAGGTTCGAATTCAACATGCATTAGATTAGGATACAGAAATACTTAAATCAGTGAAACTTTCCGCATTGTCCTTTTATTTTAATTTTAATAATACCAAATTCAGCTTCCAAATATTTTCCTCAAAGTTCAAACAAAAAGATAACATGCTGAGTTGCGCGTAGGCCGCTGCACTCTGTAAGACCGTATTTAAATATTCCCATAGACAGACAGAGAAGTCGTGTTGTAAGTCACGTAGGATGTGTTACGGAACAATCGGCCAAAAGCACCTCACAGAAAAAACAGATGAGTGCAGAAATTTTGTTAAAAAAGAATTCTCGTTAACAAGCCCTTAATCGAAAAACCTCCCATACTTTAATATAAACTGTTAAACTATCAGTACTAAGCACATAGACATAAATAAAGGCAGAAAGCTGTTTGAAAGGAATCTCTTTGATTACGTCGCCGATGCCGGCTAGTGTGAAGCTACATTTAATCGATAGCGAGGTAATAACGATTTATCAATGTGCTCGATGTCGGATCGTGAAAGTCAAAATCGATTAGCAGCCTTCTGATTGAATGTTTAGCAAATAGAAAGTGCTGTTGTGAGTTTTTGATGTGCAATGTTTGTGATGCGTTCGGTTTTGTCAATAAACTTTGGAGTGTGGGTTTCCTGTCGTTTATTGGTTTAATTATGTTGATTTTGTTCAAAGATTTACACGATAAGAGGTCAAATTTATTGGGAGTGGATTTGTATTAAAGATGTTAAAAATCTGTGAAATCTTGGGAAGGTACTAATTTTACATGTTCCACTTCCAATACACCAGTTAGACTGAGCTGTCCTATCCTAAGTGGCTTGTTCTTCTGCATTTATTATGTACCAGCTTCCGCCCGCGGCTTCACCCGCATGTTATGTCGCCTATTTCGTTCCCCGGGTTTCAAAGTATCAAAATCGGTTCAGCCGTTTAGCAGTGAAAGCGTAACAAACAAACATACAAAAAATGAAAAAAAAAAAAAATCTCTTCATAAGTTTATTGGGATGTTTCTTTAAGCCTCTACATGATTTGGCTCGTCTATTGCACGGTAGATCCTTTGCAATCAAAAGACATAGCATTGCAAAACTCTTCTAAACTTCTTTCAACTAGGGAATTACAAGCCCTTTGGTTTCGTTTAATCATTCCAGGCAAAATATTAGTACTTTGCCATAAGTTAACCGTACCATGCACTACACACTTATCTTTATAATTGACATCAAGGAACCACTTTCGCTGAGATTACTAATGGACCTTCAGAACATATCGACAGGCAGTGAGGCAGGACGTTTACCAGTGATAAATCCAAGTCTAGAATCAGTGTCCACTTTCGAATACTCAGTAGTCTTTATATTATTCATTTAGGATGTAATAAATTGGTAGGGAAGTAGCGAATCCATAGATCACGGGTCCGAAGTGCTTTACTTCGGCGGGTAAAATATTAGATTTCTGTTCGGCGACAAAGAGTTATGAATTGTTTGGTGTGGAGTGCTATTGTAGGTGTAGGTAATTTTGATTATGTGGCAATGTCTTAACTTCTTGAGGGCAAAAACAGAAGCTATTGTAGAAAAATAAATAGTTTGGAAATTCCAAAAGTGCACGCCTCATAACACACATTCATAAACGAAAAATATATTCAAAACATAGTTTCTAACAAAAATTACCAATTTATCACTTTTCATGAAGTAGGTATGTTTTGACTGCTGTTTTACCCATCAATATGGGTAAATTTCTAACCTCGCAACCCTTACCTAATGTCAAAGACTATTTATTTAGATATTTACGTTGTGGTTTGCTAGGCAACACTTTAAGTAAAGGTTGGAAATATTTAGATAAAGATATTATATTTTAGTTAGTATTTTATTAATTATAATTAAACTACTATGAATAAAAGAGCCATTTTCAGTAGGGTTCCTTCTACGGCCGAAACGAATGCATAAAAAAAAAATTACTCAATTAATTGATTTTATCGCAAGCTACAATGTTTTCAAGGTTCATAAATTGACGGACAGGATTTTTTTTTCAACTATTTTGATGTTTTTTTCATTTCTGCTGCATAATATCTTGACTCTGAACTGTTTTATAAATAAACATGTACTATCTAAGAGAGCTGGGTGATCTGTATTTCAGGACTCTACTACCTCAGACACCTTTTTCTATTGTGCATAATTATTAACCAGTGCCTGAAATTATGTTGTTGAGATAATAAAGATTTATGATTATGTCTATAGGTATTTTTGGTAATTTTAAACCTATCTAGGTACATTTAAGTCATATAAAAATTTAAAACCTATTTTTGAATCCAGTCTGACGTACTTGCTTGTTGTTGCGCCGTTTAGCACCCAAAAAGCTCAACTGAAAATATTTCCGGACATTCCAGATTCACTTCGAAATTCAAATGGTGTGAATCCACGATAATGATTTCGAATTTGGAGCGATCACTTGAGTGAGAGAGGTTCGAATTCAACATGCATTAGATTAGGATACAGAAATACTTAAATCAGTGAAACTTTCCGCATTGTCCTTTTATTTTAATTTTAATAATACCAAATTCAGCTTCCAAATATTTTCCTCAAAGTTCAAACAAAAAGATAACATGCTGAGTTGCGCGTAGGCCGCTGCACTCTGTAAGACCGTATTTAAATATTCCCATAGACAGACAGAGAAGTCGTGTTGTAAGTCACGTAGGATGTGTTACGGAACAATCGGCCAAAAGCACCTCACAGAAAAAACAGATGAGTGCAGAAATTTTGTTAAAAAAGAATTCTCGTTAACAAGCCCTTAATCGAAAAACCTCCCATACTTTAATATAAACTGTTAAACTATCAGTACTAAGCACATAGACATAAATAAAGGCAGAAAGCTGTTTGAAAGGAATCTCTTTGATTACGTCGCCGATGCCGGCTAGTGTGAAGCTACATTTAATCGATAGCGAGGTAATAACGATTTATCAATGTGCTCGATGTCGGATCGTGAAAGTCAAAATCGATTAGCAGCCTTCTGATTGAATGTTTAGCAAATAGAAAGTGCTGTTGTGAGTTTTTGATGTGCAATGTTTGTGATGCGTTCGGTTTTGTCAATAAACTTTGGAGTGTGGGTTTCCTGTCGTTTATTGGTTTAATTATGTTGATTTTGTTCAAAGATTTACACGATAAGAGGTCAAATTTATTGGGAGTGGATTTGTATTAAAGATGTTAAAAATCTGTGAAATCTTGGGAAGGTACTAATTTTACATGTTCCACTTCCAATACACCAGTTAGACTGAGCTGTCCTATCCTAAGTGGCTTGTTCTTCTGCATTTATTATGTACCAGCTTCCGCCCGCGGCTTCACCCGCATGTTATGTCGCCTATTTCGTTCCCCGGGTTTCAAAGTATCAAAATCGGTTCAGCCGTTTAGCAGTGAAAGCGTAACAAACAAACATACAAAAAATGAAAAAAAAAAAAAATCTCTTCATAAGTTTATTGGGATGTTTCTTTAAGCCTCTACATGATTTGGCTCGTCTATTGCACGGTAGATCCTTTGCAATCAAAAGACATAGCATTGCAAAACTCTTCTAAACTTCTTTCAACTAGGGAATTACAAGCCCTTTGGTTTCGTTTAATCATTCCAGGCAAAATATTAGTACTTTGCCATAAGTTAACCGTACCATGCACTACACACTTATCTTTATAATTGACATCAAGGAACCACTTTCGCTGAGATTACTAATGGACCTTCAGAACATATCGACAGGCAGTGAGGCAGGACGTTTACCAGTGATAAATCCAAGTCTAGAATCAGTGTCCACTTTCGAATACTCAGTAGTCTTTATATTATTCATTTAGGATGTAATAAATTGGTAGGGAAGTAGCGAATCCATAGATCACGGGTCCGAAGTGCTTTACTTCGGCGGGTAAAATATTAGATTTCTGTTCGGCGACAAAGAGTTATGAATTGTTTGGTGTGGAGTGCTATTGTAGGTGTAGGTAATTTTGATTATGTGGCAATGTCTTAACTTCTTGAGGGCAAAAACAGAAGCTATTGTAGAAAAATAAATAGTTTGGAAATTCCAAAAGTGCACGCCTCATAACACACATTCATAAACGAAAAATATATTCAAAACATAGTTTCTAACAAAAATTACCAATTTATCACTTTTCATGAAGTAGGTATGTTTTGACTGCTGTTTTACCCATCAATATGGGTAAATTTCTAACCTCGCAACCCTTACCTAATGTCAAAGACTATTTATTTAGATATTTACGTTGTGGTTTGCTAGGCAACACTTTAAGTAAAGGTTGGAAATATTTAGATAAAGATATTATATTTTAGTTAGTATTTTATTAATTATAATTAAACTACTATGAATAAAAGAGCCATTTTCAGTAGGGTTCCTTCTACGGCCGAAACGAATGCATAAAAAAAAAATTACTCAATTAATTGATTTTATCGCAAGCTACAATGTTTTCAAGGTTCATAAATTGACGGACAGGATTTTTTTTTCAACTATTTTGATGTTTTTTTCATTTCTGCTGCATTAAATCAATTGGTAAAAAGTACAGTAAAAATCTCCATTTAATCATCTATACAATGGTATATAAAGTAAGTAGGTTCTGTGTACTAGCAGGAGTGTAACAATAAAAACAGTTGCAGAAATGGGGCAAAAAATATTTTTCGATCGTAGAGCACACTCTATGCTTCGCATTACGAGTCGTGCAATATGTTACTTATTGATTTAGTATTAGTAGTGTTTCTATGGAGTTGAAATATATACTTATACCATTATTGTAACCGGAATCCACAGCTGTTCATTTTGGCTAATGAAGGAAACTTAGGATTTTTTTTTATCCCGCTTCTTGAGCTCAATGTTGTGGATTCAATACCCGTCATCAATGTGGTTTTACCTAAATATCCTTCGTTTAAATGCCGATTGGTATAATTTACAGACCGTTATTGGTTAAAGTTTCTCGTAATAAAATCAAGGCCACTTGGGATGTTGTAAAGCGCGACATGGGTAACGAACCGTTTAGGGAATATATCAGTAAAATTATTGAAGGTAGTATTACTTTGAGATCTGGATCTGACATTGCTAATAAATTTAATAATCACTTTGTTGACATTTCTAATAATAATGATAATTGCTCTACTCATAATAATAAAACTGACATGCATAACATAGAATCTAATGATAAAAGTATATTTGTAGAACCCACTGACGACTCTGAAATATATCGTATCATAATGTCTTTAAAAAACACAAAATCGGCTGGGTATGACAATATCACAACCGAGCTCGTAAAAAAAATTGCTAAACATATATCATCGCCATTGGCTCACATTGTCAATTTATCCTTAGAACAGGGCTGCTTTCCTAATGGGCTCAAACTGTCTTTGATAAAGCCACTATACAAAAAAGGATCAAAATCAGACGTTGACAATTACCGACCTATCGCTCTCTCTCCCATTATATCGAAAATTTTTGAAAAAGTCATGTTCAGGCGAGTGATAAAATTTCTTAATAAACACAGCATTCTTAGTGACCAGCAATACGGGTTTAGACAAAATAAATCGACGACTTTGGCAATATTTACGCTAGTGAAAGCTATGATGATGAATATTAATAATAAAATACCTACCTGTGCACTGCTCTTAGACCTAAGTAACGCCTTCGATCGTGTTGATCATGCGCGGCTTCTAGGAAAACTTGAAAGATACGGTATCAGAGGTCCAGCAAAAAAATGGTTTCAATCTTATCTAACTGACAGGAAACAGATAACGAGGTTAACAAAATTAAACAAACTAAGTAATACTTTAGAAGATTTTGATTCTGAAGCACAGACTAATTGCTGTGATGTACCACAAGGTAGTATTTTGGGGCCATTATTGTTTCTTCTGTACATAAACGACTTGCCTCAGTCAATAAAACATCAGTGTGTATTGTTCGCCGATGATACCACAATTATTATTAAATGTGAAAATGTACAAAACTTTGACATTGAAATTCAGCAAACACTAAATGACATTATACAATGGTTAGATATCAATAAATTAAAATTAAATATTTCCAAAACGAAACTGCTTCATTGCAAAACATTTAAAAGTAAACGTACACGTCTTAATGTTGCACTTAACAGTAATATTATTGAACAAGTATGTAATGCAAAGTTCCTGGGTGTAACACTTGATGAACACTTTACTTGGAAGAATCACATCGACATAATTTCAAAAAAAATCAATCAATTCGTATTTGCCTTAAAAAGAATTAAAAATATTACATCTTTGCGGACAGCCCTAATGGTGTATCACGCTTACGTGTGCTCAGTAATACGATACGGTATAGTTGTGTGGGGAAATTCTTCCGAAATTGCGAAGATCTTCATCGCCCAAAAAAAGTGTATTCGTGCAATGTTCAAAATGCAGTGGTCTGACTCGTGCAGACCTATATTCAAGTCGCACAATCTATTGACGGTCCCGTGCATTTATATTTATGAAGTTGCCAGGTTTGTGAGGTCCAATCTTAAATTATTTGAACGGAAAGATAATACAAATAAAAGGAAAGCTACACATTTAGCTTTCGAGATGCCTGTCCCAAAATTAGAACTCTTTCGGCGGAGCTGCGTTTATATGGCTCCCCTAATCTACAATGCTTTGCCGAGGTCAATTACTCAACTACCCTTTAATAAGTTTTGTGTTGCGTTGCGGAAGTGGTTGTTGCAAGAGTGTTTTTATTCGTTAGATGATTTTTTTCAAAAGTGTCCATGTAAATTTTATACTATAAAGCACAGACATATTTGACTGTATCATAAGTGTCAAAACTTGTATACTATTGCATGCTATATATTGGCCAAATGTGTGATACTAAATATTTTATGAATTAAGAACTTCATGTACCTACCATATTTGATGCAATAAATGAATTGAATTGAATTGAATTGAATTAAGACTCTTGTATTTTTACCAATAATGAATCAAATAGGTAGGTACCTTACTTAGTATTCTAAGACCATGAGCTTTTCATAGTATTGGAGCCGTATGGAAGTAGCTATCACAGGTAAAATCAACTTACGAATATATTTATATGCCTAGTTTTGCAATTAAAATGGCTACCATTTGGTAAGAAAACGATTCGTTTTTGTTTATAGGTACCGAGCTTAGGACAGCATCGACAAAGACGTTTGGTGAAACAAAACATTGTTATAAAACCTGACCTTCATGGTTTCTCATCAATGCTCAGCCCATTTCTGCGTGAGAAGAGGCTTGAGATCACTTGAGATTATGTTTTATTCTGAAAGTGGGCAACGTCGCAAATAGATGGCAAATATTTCACTGTTTTGATCAATTTGGCAATATTACTGTATGGATATAAGATATGTGGCTAACTAGCGAACTAGAATATTGATTATGAAATGCAATAATTAACGTAACAGCGAATACCTATTTAGTTTTAGATGTAAAAAAATTTAGTAAGTATTTGGAAACTTTCCAAATGACTTTTTTACAGAAAAAAAACAGGAAATTTTTTGACAGCTAAGTATTTGCGACGTTGCCAACTGTTAGGATAAACGCTCTTAAGGACGAATATAAAGTAGAAAGCTTTTATATTTGTTAACATTCAAATAGTTACAGTGCGACACAAGTTAGATGTAGCATCGGCAAAATTCGTAAAACCGATCACCATCCGAACTGAGTGCGCCTTCAAAGTCATCATTCTTTATTACTGCTTCAGGTAAAAAGGATCTTTCGAAAACGCAATAACTTGTAAAGTCTTATAGCCAAATACATTCGTAAAATTGAAATGAATGAATGAAAAATTTCAAATCTATGCTACATCTAAGTTGTGTCGTACTGTACAAGTGGGTTAAAAGTTAAATATCCACTTAATCAAACGTCTTATCTCTTGCTATTTTCTAACCATATGTAAATACTTAAAAGCAATTTGTAGAGTCAAACATTTTAAACTTGGACACAAGTGGCTCTTAGGTAATGCCGCCAGTTTTTTGACACAGCTATTTTATCTGGTTGTCGTAAGTAATTAATTAATTACAGCTTAAACAAGGTGTTAGTCAGCAGAGAGGTGGATGACATTGCTTGTTTCTTGAAAATGTTTTGCATTAGTGGTAACTTCAATGTTTTGAAAGAATACAAAGCAATTTTGACTGAGAACAATCGTAATGGTTCTAAAGGTTAGCCTAGGTAATTTAAGCTACATTTGTACTGTGTTCTTTGCCGTGTGGTCCCAGCATATAAAAAGCCATAACGGGATTATGTCAAGATTATAAAGTTGTGATATAAGTATGTAGGTATTCTTCGGTCTACTTCATAAAAATAATATGCCAAACTTGGTTATTATGATAATAACTATTCATCCAATTCTAATAACAATGAATTATCGAGATCACCAATCCCTCTATCAAGTGTGGCGTTTAGGATTATAAGCTCTAACGATCCTTCACAACTCCACTGAATTGACAAGCTCACCTTTGGTACTACACAAGAACACATGTACTACCTGTAACTTTTATACTATACAACTAATTACAAACCTTGTGCCTATGTGACTAATTACTTTTATTTATCTTTTATTTTGATGTGAAAACTTCTCTAGCGGCGTTGTACACTTTGTACACTTTTTTTGGGATGGGTAAATGTTAAACTCGGGTCAGGACATGTGACCTGATCGAAAATTCGTAAGACGTTCAAGTTTTTGTTGACAGCGCACTCTGTTTTATTTTTTTGGATTTTTGTTAATGGAGCTAATAAGCTTTCGTTCTTGTACTGACAGCAAGCCACATAAATTCCTGACATTTTCGTTAGATGGCGTTACTTAGTTTTCACTTCAATCGGCAGTCCCAAACTGCCTGGTTTTTTTTTTTGTTTTAAAATGTTGTCCAATTAGGGGATGAACTTTAAAAAATCCTTCCTAAGTGCTCACCTTCATTATTTATTAATTTCTGTGTAAAATTTTATGCTTATAAGCCCAGCAGTTTAGACTGTGCGTTATCTATCAGTACCTAAATGAATTTAAGATTTCTCTGACGTTTCTTCACTACTTAAGTGAATTTTAACAAGCTTGAATTTGCACATGCAAGCTTGAACATGCAAGCTGATAAATGTTACTATCATTATTTCAACTAGTATTTTTTGTCCAGCTTACTGTCCGCTCCTCGGTTTCTTACCTCGATGTGGTGAACTTCAAAGCTCGCCGCTACTCCGCGAGCTTTCACCGACGATCGTTGCTGCTTATTATTTTACCAGCAACAGCTGAGCTGTCACGATATTGTACGCCGAACAGTTTAATTAAGCGTAAACGGCACTTCTGCTTTTTTATATCTGTGTAATATGAAGCAGTTTCTGTGAGTGACTGATTGATTGACTGACAGACAGTGCACGCCTTAAAAGCCAGTCACTGTAGACTCGACGTAGAGGTAATAGAAGCGAGACAAGGTTCTTGACTCGACGTAAAGGAACTCGACATAAAGGGAACCATTCCGATAGGCAATACCTACTGTAATTGGATGCAATTTTTTACCGACTTCCAAAAAGTAGGAGGGTCTATGTTCGACTTTATGTAATTTTCTCTTTTAATGTATTTTCGTCAATTGTGGACCGATTTTGAAAATTCTTCTCACGAACACCGACTCCGAAATAATAGTTATATTTACTTTATACCATTCCCCCTCTAAAAAGCTTATTTTATTCACTGAAAACAGTGAATAAAAAGCTCTTTTAATCACTATTTTGGTGTTTGAATTTAGAACACACCAATGTATTCGACCTCTATCTCAATGTTATACAACCTCCTTAACACTTTCGACTCCACCCATTTTCATAGAACTCATAACTCATCATTCCGCCATAAAAATCTATGACTTTTATTATTCGTAGTTGGAAGTGAAACCTCCGGGAGGTTTCACTTCCAACGTCCACGAGGGCTCCCGGCATCTCATACCCAAGTAGGTGAACCCTCTAGGAGGGCTCCCGACACTGAACGTCTACATTTAAAATGAGCCCTCCGCGAGGGTTCCCGGCATTCCATATCCAAGTAGGTGAACCCTCCAGGAGGGCTCCCGACACTGAACGTCTACATTTAAAATGAGCCCTCCGCGAGGGCTCCCGACATCCCATATCCAAGTAGGTGAACCCTCCAGGAGGGCTCCCGACACTGAATGTCTACATTTGAAATGAGCCCTCCGCGAGGGCTCCCGACATCCCATATCCAAGTAGGTGAACCCTCCAGGAGGGCTCCCGACCCTGAATGTCTACATTTAACATGAGTCCTCCGCGAGGGCTCTCGACATCCCATATCCAAGTAGGTGAACCCTCCAGGAGGGCTCCCGACACTGAATGTCTACATTTAAAATGAGCCCTCCGCGAGGGCTCCCGACATCCCATATCCAAGTAGGTGAACCCTTCAGGAGGGCTCCCGACACTGAACGTGTTAACCTTTTATTAAATGTCTATTTTCGCTTAAATCTTTCTTTTTCTCGTAGTCATGGTATAAAGTATAGTATGCAACTCTTGAATAAAACGGATTTATAATCGAGGGCCATGAATCACTCGCGTCGCTCAGGATTCTAACACTTGAATCACTCGCTGCGCTCGTGATTCAATCAGTCGTTAGAATCCTTCACTTGATCGTGATTCATCTATGGCCCTCGCTTTAAATCCGTCCTTTATTCATTAGTTGCATAATATACTATTGTAGTGTTCTTTTTGAAAGTCGGTTGTTTTTTCTTTGATTTTATAAAAGGTCCACTAAAAAAGATTTTTCCTAACGAGCGTGTGACTTTGACTCCAAGAACTATTTGAGCCGCGACAAAATAGAGAACTAAATTAAATTAGAACGATTTTGTTATCTTTGAGTTTGCAATGCAGAAAAACCACGATGTAAAAGTTCAGCAACGCCGCCGTATGGTCTCAAGATTTAATGGATACGCTGCAGAATGATTGATTGAAATAACTATCTCAAACATACGTTCAGATGTTCTAGTTCTAAACGCTAGTGTTGATCAAATTGTTTTTATTAAATGTATAATGGGTGTTCAAAATGTTTTCTATTTAATTTATGTTGGCTTTTACCATTAGTTTGAGAGGCGTAAGAATTGTTTATGATGTGGTTCGTAGTATTTCACTCTGCTATCTCACACAAAACTATGTCTAGGACATTCTCAACAAGGTCCTGCGTAGTTTCGGGTAGATAACTAAAGGTTCAATAAGAAAAAATGGCTTTTATTCTGAAAGAGGGCAACGTCGCAAATATATGTCAAATATTTCGTTGTATTGATCAATTTGGTAATATTACTGGAAATAAGAAATGTTACTAACTAGCGAACTAGAATAATAATAATGAATTGCAATTATGACATTGAATTTGATGTTGACGTTTTAGGTGTAAAAAAGGCATTTGGAAAGTTTCCAAATACTTTTTTTACATCTAAAATTAAATATTCGGTATTACGATATTAATTATTGCATTTCATAATCCATATCTTAGGTCACTACTTAGCCACATTTCATATTTCCATACAGTAATATTTCGAAATTAATCAAAACGGGTAAATATTTGACTGTTCTTTGCGACGTCGTCAGCTTTTAGGATATTTATCTTTATATTCTTCTAAAGGTAACGCTACATTTTTAAGCCATTAGCGATAAAGAGCTAAAATCAAATTATGTTTTTTTTTTCTATTAAAGCAAGTTTTTAATGTAACGATTTAACTTGACGATTTGACTTATAAGTCGTTACGCTACAACCTACAACCATGGTCAGTGGTGATTAACCTTGATTTGTGCGGTTTTTTAACCTTAAACCTGTTCAAGGGGATCAAAATGGCCATTACATAGTCATCGCTTTACACATTTAGATGAAGATGTATGTATATATTTTATTACCGTTACTTTTGCGGAAGTAAGAATATGTTATTTATTACGAAAGCATGTAGTGATTATAAATACTTGTGTATCGTATATTCGTATCTTATTACGTGAAACGGATCTGCCACATGAGATTGTATTGTGGCAGAAGCTACAATGTGAAACGGATCTGCCACATGAGATTGTATCTTTATTCAGGTACTGGTACAATAAGCAGCTGAATAGTGTCAGATGGGCGGGTGCGCGGTCGGACGTGTACAGGTTGAATTGCGGTGTACGGCAAGGGGGTTTATCCTCGCCTCGCCTCTTTAACCTGTATATGAACCGACTGATCGGTGAGCTCAGCAGCACTAATATTGGGTGTTCTATTGATGGGGTCTGCATAAACAACATCAGCTACGCGGATGATATGGTGTTGCTGAGCCCATCGATTGGTGCGTTACGTAAACTACTGCGCTTATGTGAGTCTTATGCGGAGGCCCATGGGCTCAGGTACAATGCTAAGAAGAGTGAATTTATGATTTTTAAAGCTGGTACCAAATGCTACTCATCTGTACCTCCTGTCACTCTTTGCGGCATTCCTTTAAACAGGGTGAAGCAATTCAAGTATTTGGGCCACTGGGTCTCCGATGACCTGTGTGACAATCAGGATATTGAGAGGGAGCGCAGGGCGCTGTCTGTCCGGTGTAATATGTTGGCTCGCAGGTTCGCACGATGTACTAGACCAGTAAAGGTGACTTTATTTAAGGCATATTGTCAGTCGTTTTACACGTGCAGCCTGTGGACCAACTTTACGCAACGGGCGTACAGCGCACTGCGCGTGCAGTATAAAAATGCTTTCAGGATACTGTTAGGGTTTCCGCGGTATTGTAGTGCCTCGAGTATGTTTGCTGAGGCGCGGACTGATGATTTTTTCGCGATCATGAGGAAACGGAGCGCTTCGCTACTAAGTCGCCTACGAAACAGCTCGAACGGCATCCTGAAGGTATTGTCCGAGCGGTGGGATCTACCCCTGTTGCAGAGGTGGATGCAGCTACATAGTAGCGCCTCCCCTCGTATTATGTAATATTTTTGTGTTGTTGTTTTATTTTACTCGTATTTTTTTTTTTGACATGTGTATGTATTTCTTTCTGATTTTATTTATGACATTTGTATGACATTTGTATTGTTTATTTTTATTTTTTGAATAATTGACATCTGTATGTAAGTATTTTATATTTGATTTGATTGACATGTGTAAGTATGTATTTTAATTGTATCTGATTTGAATGAATTGAATGAATGTTTGAATATTTTTATTATGTGGTTAATATTTTTCTTTGAATGTAATGTACCTAATGTTATGGACTATGTCTGAAATAAATAAATTGAATTGAATTACTAGTACACACGGCTACTTATCAAGGTTTGCATTTCCATTATAAGCTGATCTCACATTGTATAGGTTTTCCTTACAACGAGAGGTCAGGTTATACTGGAATTGTGTAGTTTGTTAAGAAGCCGTGTGTTTCTACCTATGTGTTACCTATTCTGATTGGAATGGACCAGCCTGATTCTTATTTTGGGGTCATTGTAACTGTAAGTCACAACGACCCCAAAATAAGAATCATCCATCACTGATAGGAGGAGCTCGTGGCTATTAAGTAATACCAGTTGCACGGGTCGATCCATCAGGTTAAGCTACGCTTGCCGAGGTTGGTCCGTGGATGGGATAGCACGTTAAGTTCACCGACATTAATATCAATTACCTACTTCCTTGGCAAATAGTCTGGATGGCTAGGGTTTTCGTATCTGGGGGACATTAACTTTGTTTGTCGCATCTATAACTGGAATTGAGAACTCGTGGTATTGTATACTAATGAATGACTTAATATTTACATCAACAATATTTTGAATTATTCTTATGCCAGGAACATAGGAACAATCCATTTTGGTGAAAATCCATTTTTGTTAGGTTTTCGCTTGAACTAATATCGACAACTAGACAGTTCTCACTAACTTACTCATTAATTCAGGGAATTTTGGGGTATCGACTATCGATATATGTTCTATACAACTACCCACAGCTGGCGAGTTGCTAGTGTAATACAACAAGCACTTTCTGACGACGCACATCTGCCAATTTCGACCAGCCCAGTGATAACAGTTCCCTGTAATTATGTGAGTCAAGTTCGTGATAAGGTCTTGATAACTACTCTTCAATTTAATGTCCTCTTATTCATCGTAATTTGAAACCATTTTCCTCCAAATGGATTTTTTTTTTGTACCTAGAGTAACTACCTACTACCTACCCGCTTAAACTATGTTTGATACTGTCAGAGATCAGTTTAGGACTCGGAGTATTTAAATTTTCGGCAATTGGATTGTGTTGTGAAGGCAGTTGCTGAGTGTCTTTGTCGCCTGAAGAAGGTAGTTGCAATTAGGTTCGAACTCACCTCCAAAATGTTTGGCAAGGCAAGATGCTTTATTAGAATGGTGAGGTTTTATCAAAGTGAGCCTTTGATAAAACCTCACCATTTTAAAGCATTTTGTTTTGTCGTACAGTCATTCATTAAGTAAGTAATTCTGGGTTCGAACCCAGGCAGGCGCTTTACTTTATGTAAAATAATTTCATCACCACTGCTCACAAAACGGTGAAGGAAACCGGCATGTCTTAGAACCAAAAATTCGAAGACATATGTGACATCTACCAACCTGCACTGGGCCCGCGTGGTAGATTACGGCCCACTCTCTCTCACAGAGAGTGCAGTGGGAACATTAAGGTGAAACAATTTGATATTTTTTCCATACAAATTTCGCAGCGGTTTTACTCCACCGTTTGATATCGTACATTCAAAGTTTAACATGATATCGTTAGGTCTCTTTAGTAATTTTGCCTGTACGGAAGCAGAATAGTAAAATAAAAAGCCATTAAAAAGTTATAAGCCTACAAAGATTCGTTTTTCTTGCTAATTTTAGCGCAACTTTGGGCGTAAATAAGTAATACAAGAAGTGTGGAACCTCGAAAACAAAATCCGTACCGACACAGAAAAATTATCGAAGATTTCAATTAATTTTATTTCTAATTGATTCATGCAGTGCTTTTTTCATAAAACTCCATTTTCCAAAGGACTTTTCGTAATTTTTTACGCGCTCTTTTTACTAAAATCGTTCGGTACGGTGTTTCTGTGCGTGCGAACGTTATATACGTTGTCCATGTAGACCAGCTTCTAACTGCTCATCACTGATACTATTCCTGTCGGACACGATGCCAGGTGAGACAGCGTGGTTTTTGGCCATGCCCACCATTGAGTTCGAGCCCGCGACTAGTTCCACCCTAATAGGCTGATGATGATGATGATGATGAAGTAATTCTGCGTGTCCGTTCCTAAGTAACTTCTGCGGCAACTTACGAATATCCACGAAAGTTTACGAACTTTAGCGACTATGTCCTAACAAATAATTTCAAACAGTGCCCATTTCGCACATTGTTCTTAAAGTAGCCTACAGCTATCACCGCGATTGCCTGTCATATCTGATCTGAGAATCGTAATAGGAAACAAACTCTCGGGGCTATAATTTTAACGAGACAACTCTCAAATGTAATTTAGTTTGTGTTGTAGTAGGTACTTATCTATCTAGATTTACCTACATGTCTTTCTTTTTTTTTGAGGAGAAAGCGAAAATTATGCAAGCGCCTTTATATTAACTTTTAATCGAATTTATATAATTATAAAGAATTAAAGAATTAAAATTATGCAATGAAAGAGTAGGTTGAAACGAAAGCTGAGCAGGAAAGTTTCAGTTGATACACAGATTAATACGACTCCGTATCAAAGTTGCGACAAACAAAGGTGCGACAAATGCAAGGGCGACAGTACGATAGGTCGACCATCAGCGGTGCGACAGAACATCAGCTCGACGAACGTTAGTGCGACAGATTGTTTTCGCGACAAACGATGGCACGACGAAACTTTTGATCGACGAACGTTAGTGCGACTGATTGTTGTCACGACCATCGATGGGGCGACGAAACTTTTGATCGACAAACGATAGCGCGACACAATGTTCGCTCGACAAACTAAAGCACGACAAACATTTCTATAATATTTTGTTGTAATAGCAGATAAGATTTTTTTTTTTAATAAATGTTTTTATTGGCAATATTCTTTATTGTCAATGTCAAATGACTATTGTGTCAAATCTTTCCTCTCTGCTTTACCTTTAATCTCTGCAATGTTGGCCGGGTAGGTATTTAGGTATGTTCTATGTTCTATGTTAGGGGGTTTGGTTTCCGCACTTAGTCCTTCAAGTGGACCATTGTGCGTGGGCCATGGCGGCCGCTTGGGGGGGTTATTCCAACCAGCCCACCTCCCTCCAGAAGTTAATTAAAGCTCCTGGCCTGTTCAGAACATCCGTGAAAGATCTGGGTGACCCGAGGGTTTGTGTTCTAATCTGGGTGACGCCTGTGCATTCAAAGAGCACGTGCGCGACGGTCTCCTCAGCCTCCATGCACGCCCTGCACAGAGGACTGTCCGTTATACCTATTGTGTGGAAGTGTTTGTTCAGCGAGCAGTGTCCCGTGATGGTCCCCGTCACCAGGCGCAGGCCGTTCCTGTCCAGGCGCAGCAAACGTCTGGTTAGTCCGCTATCCACTGATGGCATAGCTTCCTTGGACTGCCTGCAGCCCGGTGCCGAGGTCCACCAGTACTCCGCTTGTGTGTTGGTGAACTCTTGTAGCCACCTGCGTATTTGGTTGAAGGGGATGGGTATAATAGGCTCGGGTCCACAGACTGCCGTGCTAGATCCCCGTCTAGCAAGCTCGTCCGCTGCGTCGTTGCCTAGCGATCCGCTGTGTCCTTTTATCCATTGTAGTGTCACCGTGTTGCGGCCAGACAACGTTATTTGCTCTAGAGCATTGTGACATTCTAGTGTTAGCTTTGAGGTAATACATTTTTTCTGTAAGGATTGGAGAACTGAGGCGCTGTCGGAGAGTATACGAATGTGTGTGTCCGTAACTCTCCTGGCTTTTAGGGCATGGGCCGCTTGTATGATGCCTACACACTCCGCCTGATAGACGGTGTTGAACATTCCCAGCGGGCTGGATATATTTATGTTGAAGTCGTGTGAGAAGACTCCGGCTCCAGTGCCGGAGTCGGTTTTCGATCCATCGGTGTATACTCTCATCTCTTTCGGGCCTGAGTAGTCACACCGTTCCTCTGTGAGTAAAATGTTGTAGTGCCTTTGAAAGTGGTGTGTTTTTGGAGCTTTATCACAAGGTGATGCCATCATTGGTCGTCGTTTGATCGCGTCTTCCTTTATGCGTGTAATGGTATTTAGGTAATGGGCAATCACATGTGATCGTATCTGTGTAAACAGAATCAGCCTATTAATGTTCCCGCTGCTGGGACACAGGCCTCCTCTCTGTGAGAGGGAGTGGGCTGTAATCTACCACGCGGGCCCAGTGCGGGTTGGTAGATGTCTCTCTTCGAATTTTTGTTTCTAAGACATGCCTCACGATGTTTTTCTTCACCGTTTTGAGAGCAGTGGTGATGAAATTATTTACACAAAGTAAAGCGCCTGCTTGGGTTCGAACCCACGACCTACAACTCGTAAGTCGGGGTCGATATCACTGGGCCACCATTGCTCTATCTGTGTCCTATTAAAAATATATTAAAACTGTTTTTGTGACAGCGAGAACTCTTGATGAATTAATAGGTGCATGAATTGCATGATCAACATTAACTATGGAGTTACTACATTTAAACATGGACGTCTTAACGTCGCCAATATGTAATTGTACATATTAAATCCAAGCCTAAGCTAATCTGTGTCTAAGCTTTTATTCTATATAATTTAAAGTTATTTGTCTAAGTCTGCGTAGGAGTTTTTGCTCTCACTTGCCCACCTACCACAGGCCGACTTTCATCCTGGCCAATTAAGGGGGCCCTGTTATAACTAGATTTTATACTAGTCATTAAACCGAGGCACATAAACGTTTTGTTTTATGTTTATTAGAAGTATGTACCTTCATATATTTTAATGAACCTGTTATTCGTACCCTGATATTATTTTCATATACAGAAACATGAATTTTTGAAAGTAGCTTTAAATCGTCCTATGTAATGGCGAGCCCTGAAAGTCAGTTTCTAGCTTAATATTATAAATGCGCAAGCGAGTTTGTTTGTTTGTTACACTTTCATGCTAAAATGGCTGAGCTGATTTGAATGAAATTTGGCACATGATGATTAGGACATAGGATATTTTTTAACCCGATATTCCCACGTGTGCGGGTTGTAGTAGTTAACTCCGTACACCGATTTGTCTTGAAGGTTTGTAAGTTAGTTAGTATAGAGAAACACCGTTCCACTGAGATGCATTAAATAGTTTAGTTTATTTATGTTAAGAGTAAGTTACAGTAATAGCGGAAGGCGATTATTTCTCTCAGTTGTTGATAGCTACAAAGTTATAAGTTCACTATAATTAAGTTTGTTAGTCATTTTATTTTATTTCGCTAAATTATGACGCGCATCGTTGGCCTAAAGTAGGTTGCAGAGTAAGCAGAAAAATGTGCGGTGATGAGACCGTACACCACGGGATCAAGAGATTTATTCTTCGTTCGTCCTAAAGTTTTGTCCCACATTCCAATAACTCTTAGTTTGTCTCCTTTACAGGTACAGTCAACAAAAAAATAGGAACTTTTTCTGTTTGTCTGGTTGTATGTTCCGGATTGACGCAAAACTATTTTGCACAGGTATTCCTATAGATTAAAATATAAAAAGTTAATCACAAAAAATGAACATCAGTTGGGATCGAACTCACAACCCGTAGATTAGAGCGCGACAATTTAACTAAAATAGCCATCATGTCCAGATTGACAGCTTCACAAAAAATATAAAATAAAAATAAATAATCCCCCATAACAAATAGGGTGATAATACGAGTATATAGCCTACTAGCTGCGCCCCTCGGTTTCACCCACATAATTCTCGATCCCGTGGGAATATCGGGATAAAAAGAATCATATGTCATAATCATAATCCAAGTCGTGGTCTATCCAAATTTCATGCAAATCCGTTTAGCCGTTTTACCGTGAAAGCGTAATAAACAAACTCATTTTCGCATTTAATCATATTTACCTAGTTAGGATTCGTTGATCTATAGGAATACCTGTGCAAAATAGTTTTGCGTCAATCCGGAACATACAACCAGACAAACAGAAAAAGTTCCTATTTTTTTGTTGACTGTACCTGTAAAGGAGACAAACTAAGAGTTATTGGAATGTGGGACAAAACTTTAGGACGAACGAAGAATAAATCGATCAAGACCGCCGGGCGCATATATTTTTTCTAATTATGTTTCTAGATCATACGGACTGTCACATAATTTCTTTCATAGTAGAGTCAGCTGGAAAACGTTTAAAACTGAATTTTCTTGGCAATGGAATGCACTTGTTGCCATATTGCGGGCCACCAATTTTATTGATATTTTTTTCCCCTCCAAAACTTTATTTTAACGGGCAAGGTCGGAAAGACAAGGGTTGTGGGAAAGTCCTAAAGGTTTATCGTGACCCCTGACAACGTATAGGCTACTGAAGGAACACGGATGTCTGACACGAGAAAAAAAAATGAAAAAGAAAAGGTCGGAAAGACGGAAAGTTTTTCTGTACATCTTTTCGGAAAGTTCGCTAAGTGGCATATATCAGGAATCAGGTAGGTTTTGTAAATTAGCAGGTGTGTTTTCAGTCCATTAAGAATTATTTTGCCTTTAATGAGAATAATGGTGCATGGAATAGTTCACAGTTTCTAAGTTCTTAATTAGTTTTTATATCGAGAGCTAATAGTGCGCCCGCGCCCGCCGGTAGACCGTGAGTGCTAATCAGTACAGAGTACAATGAATGCCGCAGGTACCGGCGAGCACAAAATGGTATCCATAGAATTAAAGAGACCATTATTATTCCGATGATTTAAAATATGTTTTTTTTTTCTTACATATCTTTTACTCACTTAGTTGGTGCTTAAAAGCACGGTTGTAAAGTCATAGTTGGCTAATTCTGCACCCTAATTACGTAATGCATTTTTAATTTTAAATTGAAACCAATTGAAAAAGATTGCCAGTCCATTGCTTCATAAGTTCGACAAAAAAAATTGAGCAGATTATTTTTGTCGAACTTATGAAGCAATGAACTGGCAATCTTTTTCAATTGGTTTTAATTTAAAATTGATCGTGCATTGCGTAATTGGGGGGCTGGTCCTGAAGTAGGTACTAACTTTTATGAAAGAAAAGATTTAATTGGGCATTTGTAGGATGTTGTCAAAGTTACATTACCTTTAACTTGTTACTGTGCTTTTTAATTAAACAATCTTTATACACAGCGATCTTTCTTCTGAAAACCTACTCTACATAGCTACATAAACTTGTGAACATTACATTGCTTGCTATGAAAACAGTAGTGTATATTTACTTAAAAGAAAATAACATAGGTAAAGGATATACTTCGATCCATCTAATCTAAAACAAAGAAATAAGATATACTGGATGTGTTCACTACTGCGTTGTACGTAGTCTACGGCGAAGCACGCGCGCATCCTGTATGTTTGGTAAATATCAAGTGAACTCCGTGACCCTCGCACCTAGCGGAATACACGTGTATGCGCTTGCACAGTTCCTGTTACTACCTATTTGTTTATACGCAGGTTTGCAGAATAAATGGTACTTAACGATTTTTGTAGTATCGAGCAGGTGTGTGTTGCAAATTTTGTGTAGCACTTCGATGTTTGGTTTGGTATCAAAACATGTCAAATGATTGAATACCGGTCTGTACCTAACTGTCACACTACGGGCCAAAGGCTTCTTTCCATCTGTATTAAAACCATGCTTGCTTAGTATGGATTTTGGATTAATAAACCATTACCATTTTAATTTTAACTGCATCTGTGGTCTGGTGGTTAAACCACCTGTCTCAGACCCAGAGGTCTCGGGTTCGATTTCCAGTGGGAGCAAAATTTTCTGCTCGGTTTGGTTGGTGGTAGGTGGTAGGTTGTTCTAAGTCCCCCTGGCTAGCTACCACCATCTTATCTAAGTCTGTCGCCATAACAACAATGTTATCAGCATTGTTGTGTTTCGGCAGTTAGAGATAAGATAGCCAGTTCTTCTGTGGTTGAGGATTCCGGGTGAAGCTCGCTTCCACCTTCGGCCTGATCATCACTTACCATCAGATGAAATGCCAAGGCCCAAGGCCAAGAGCTTCCTCGTTGTGGGTAAAAAAAAAAAAACATAAGTGTTCGCACTGAGTAGTAGTTTTCTATTCTTGATGACGTCAAGTAATGCCTTTGTTTTGATTGAGGAAAACCCCAATATCGAAGTCGAATCTCAACATCAATAAATGTTTGATAAATTAGGTACACATATCTACAATACTAACTTATGTGTATTAACACTTCTTGTAAAATTTTATTAGAAATGTAATAGGTAATACTAATAAAGTTGTTTGTAGATTATGTAATCTGCCCGTAGTAATGTTTTGCACTAAAGAGGATTAAAAAAAATAAGAATCTAAGTTCCTAATTCAAATAAAATGAAAAAGCGATATCTACAGATGATCCTGGCCGCTTATATAACTTGAAGCATTAGAAGCTCATTATAGTACTGTTCGTATGAAAAGTCTTACATGAATCTAATAACCGTGATCGGTCTTAAGATATCTGTATCTTGTTCTCACAGGCTCTTCAATGAGAAATATCTTGCACTTTCTATCAGTTATGTGCTTTTACTTTTTGCAATTAATTTGTGAGTAAGCTTAGAAACGTACAACAACAAAGTTGAAGAGTGCTAAGTATGTGTGTGGAAACATAGAGAGATATTATTTTCTGTTGACAAATATAGTGGATGAGGTAACCGTCAGAGATAGCCAGGATTAACTCCTCATCAACAATTTAATCTCTTATGGTACTGAAACTTTCAGATTTAGTTTAATATTGATTAAGTACAATTAGTAAGACGTCTCAAAGAAACATGTAAAAATTGTCTTTTGAAAATTGTTGATCTAACATGATCGTATAAATGCACCATATACGGCAGCAATAGCCGCTGTGGTCCACTGTAGGTGGTCTCATAGTAGCCGGGAGCTACCTGCACTAGTTATTATAAAATGATCCATTAATAGAGAAAGGAGTACTGTCTAAATTGAAGTAATATCGATTAATGACTTGCCAGTGTATCGTAAAATAAATCGTTATAAGAGTAATTGTAATTAACCTCACAAAAGATATTTTCGACAAGAACGGTTTGCCTTAGAAACGAAGTAAACTGTAAGTAGATGAATTGGATTTATCAGCAGATAATTTTATTATACAAACAATGGCACAAGCCAATTTTTGTATCAGTTGCTTATTGACAAAAAGACAAACAAGCATTGAGCAACTGTCACCGAAGAAGCACCCTTGATTAAGTGCAGACAAGATGGAAGGAGGACTTTAACGCCCTTTTACCTTGGAGCTCTATACCTATCTTGGAATTTAATAAATTTTTCTTAAGGTACAATTCCGTAGCCGACCGCAGGCGGCAGCAGCAGGCAACGTGTCGCCGCGACTGGTTCCTATGCATTTCTATGAAGGTGACGTGTCGCTAGCTATGGAAGGTACCTATTTCATAGAAATATATAGAAACTAGTCGTGTCGCGATGACACGTCGCGTGCTGCTGCCGCCTGCGATCGGCTACGGAATGGTTCTTTTAAAGGTACAATTCCGTAGCGACGACGTGTCGCTAGCTATGGAAGGTATTTCATAGAAATACATAGAAACCTGTCGTGTCTCGGTGAAACGTCGCCTGCTGCTGCCGCTGCCGCCTGCGGTCGGCTACGGAATGGTACCTTTAAAAGGTACAATTACGTAGCGACGTGTCGCTAGCTACGGAAGTTATTTCATAGAAATACATAGAAATCAGTCGTGTCGCGGTGAAACGTCGCCTGCTGCCGCCGCCGCCGCCTGCGGTCGGCTACGGAATGGTACGTTTAAGGTTGTAACCTTAAACGTACCATTCCGTAGCCGTAGCGACGCGACGTGTCGCTAGCGTGTCGGCGACACATCGCCTGCAGTTGTCGCCTGCGGTCGGGTAGGAAATTCAAGTATTCAATTAATTATTAAGTCGTTGACGACTGCCTAGGTTTAATAAATAACATGAATATATTATGTACACTTAAATTATGAAGGTATTTATAATGCCTTTGATTCATTCTTAAAAAATAAATTGCTAAGAAGTTCGATGCCCTTTGAATGTTCCACAGTTAACTTCGTACGTCACATAGTAATCATTTAACTTTAGTTAATAATGTTAGTGATCTATTACCATCAATAATAAATTGTTGTAAATTGCTGTTTACTGGTGTCAATGATTCACCTGTAGGCAGTTTATTTTTTATTGATGGCCACACACCTATCAATTATATCACACATGCAAAATAAACCTGCTATGTGATTTTTTTATTTATTCGCTAATCAGTATTTTTATATCTAGTCCTTTTTCTCTGGATCTGATTCTACTAAGTTTAAGTCGTGCCATTAAAATTAAGACTTGACCGCGCCTTTCCCCCGCCCCAATGACACCCCGACGCAGACCTCATACCGCTAAAGAGACCCATAAATCTTCTACTGCGCAAGTCAAACCACGTGGTGCGTCAAGTGTAGGTACCTATTACATTATTATGGAAGAAGATCAACGAATGACAAGAGGAAGTACAACGCATCTTCAATGCTAGTAAAAGTAAAATATAAAACTAGTGTTGTTAGTAGTAACAGACTTCTTGGAATGTAGACTTACCACTTTTTTGCGAAAAATGTAGCTAAAGTTTTAGTATTTCCGCTGATTTAAAAATCTGTGGCGATAATAATGTCTTCGTTGCTTGGGATTCCCGTTAGTCTGCGATAAGACCTAGATCCGTAAAGTTATGGGATCTATTAAATTAATTAATGCTCCTATTAGCCCCCAAGCCACCTAGCACTTAATTCATGTTCGATATCAATACATTATTTATTTGTTAACATTTATTTTACACAGAACAATTTGTCATTGGGTTCCTAGAGGGTTTATAATGATGTTTTTAAAAATATTATCTTTTTGAATTTTATTTGAAACTGTTATTACTATTACTTAGTTAGTAGAAGTGAATTGGGTATCCATCATTTATAATAATTATAATAATTAAGTACACGTTATGCATAGCTAATGAAATCTTCCCAAAAGTAGTTTTCTTTTTCGAATCAGATTCCTGAAATTAACTTCATAATTTATTCATTTTCAATCATTTCAACGTCAACAAACATGATTAATTTAAAACTTGTTTAACAAAACTGGTAAGACATTTTGTTTCTTATCAGGACATAGATGCAATGCCACGCACATAGAATATTTTAATGTGGCCGAACGTGGTCACAATTTTATTTTATTATTTATTGTTAATCAGATTAGTGTGTGGTTATAAAAAGTGGCTGTCATTCCTGATATTATAATGGAGGACCACCCGGCTGCTTTGTGTGTCTTTGTTTGTTTACGACTGACTTCGAGAAATCATAAGTAGTCGAAGAAATTCTCTTAATTTTTACTCTTATTTATTTTATTTAACTGACTGCGTAGTTGAATATATAGTAACATTTTTTATAACAATATTTAAGTCGTCCAATAAGGCAAATAAAAACAAAAAAACATAAGTATAGTAACTAGGTACCTATAGTCGCAGACAAAATGATTAATATTGTAACACATAATTTTTTTAAATTAATTCTCTAACAGTCCCACCAGTTGAAAAAAAATAAGCTTCACTTTTAGTGGAGTCTGGGGGAAAAAACGACTTAAATATTGTACCTATCATGAATTATACAACATGTAAAAAAACCGTGTGTTGTAAGGTACCTAACTGAGAGTCTATTTATGTGGTAATATGCAGGAAAATCGAAAAAAAACTGATCAAATTTTTTTTAAATGGGGAATTTTACCGGTCTATTATTACTTTTAGGTAATGTTAATGCAGCCTACCTATGAGCCCCTTTCGGATCGAACAGTGTTTTTTTTTACATATTGTATGAGCATTAATATGCAACAATATAAGAACCAGTACTCTAATTACATAATACACAATCAATCAGAATTTGAATCGTTTTGAAACAGATTGCGAATCCATTGCTTCATAAGTTCTGAAAATCTGCTCAATAACGTAATAGCGCAATGAACATTGTTGAACTGTCAAAATGAAACATTAGTAGGAATCGTTTTCGAAAATGTGTTGCGTAATTAGATAGCTGAATTTCAAAACTGGAGTAACAGCCTTATTTCTATAACCAAATGAATGACGATACCTACATTTTACTTTTAACCTCCAAATTATAAACAAAAGTTCGACAGCATTTCGACTTCTCCTTTTATCTTTAAATAAAACAAAACAATGACATACAAATTAATCCGTTAAGTGGTTCTCTGAGATATTACAAAGTTTCTGATGTGGATTGAAATGTTGTTCGACCTATCAGACTGTCTGTCTGTCTAGCTAGTGGTCGGGTCGACCGGGCACTACTCTGCGAGAGCGATGACTTGGTGAAATTGATTGACTGCATTCAAAGGTGCAGACGGATTACTCAACACCGGGTTGAGGGAAAAGAGTTCAGTGTTTTTTATTTATGGGTAAAGAAATACGATCAGCAAGGTTAACGACTATTAGAATTATTTGTGGTACTTATTATAAGACAAGTATTTCTTCTGTTCCATACATTTTGACCGCGTAGGTATTGCGCTTTTCTAGCAGTTTTTTTTTATAACCGACGAGAAATTTCAACGCATGTGGGTTCAGAATCAAGTACTGAATCCATGGTACCAGCTTCGCGTCGATGTCCCTGACACCCTGTATTAAAGGATGCAATAGTAGGTATCGACATATTTAAACATAATGCTTCTCACAGCTGTTCGCTCGGTTTCAGAATGATCCGAAACCACAAAGCATTATTTCACATTAAAAAGTACCAGGTAATCTTATATTGAATCGCACCGTATCTTTTAAATGGGGTATTGTACGTGATGCCACACTAATATTGGTTTTGAGAAAGCATTACGTCAGTACACAGAATGGCCCGGTTTCGATTCCAAGTTCAAAGGAAACATGGCGATCGGATTACGTACCGACATTCTTCACTATAATACTATGTAAATGTTGGCAGTATGTTTTAAACAACTTTGTAAATAAAGTATAACGGTCAAAAATATGTAGAATTGCACCAGTTTACATGAATATAAAAGTTGGCAACGTCGTAAATAGCTGTCAAATATTTACCTGTTTTGATTAGTTCGGAAATAATACTTTACAGTAATAATTTACAGTAATATTGTCAAATTAATCAAACCAGCGAAATATATGACAGCTATTTGCGACGTTGCCCACTTTCAGAATGCACGCCTCTTAAGTGCTTGAAACTAAGGTTGACATGCGAGAGGCTATTTAAAAATAAGTGCTTGAAACTAAGCATTTGTTTTTTGGTTGTTTGGGATCCTTGTTGGATAGTTTTTTAGACACTGAAAAGAAGTGTTCTGTTATTAAGTGGTGCACTGCATTGTGCTGATGAAAAAGTGATTCCTTGAACGTGAACCGTGTGATATGTGGATGATAATGTTGTCTATAATTTTATTGTAGCGGCCATTTAAAGGTATAAGTAGGCCGGCACGTAACTTGGCAAGAATCGTAAATGCGCAGAATTTGATTCGAAAGTTACGCATACAATCAAAATGGAACTAATAAGTGATTTATTCGATTTTTTTCTTTCCATATAGGTATATAAGACAGTTGTTGGAACATTTTCGCTCTATGATTTTTTATTCGAAAATCATGTCTTTTTAAACATTATTTGAAACGGAAACAAGATTACTCGGCTTTTATGTCTATAATAAATATTGACAGTAAGAAAATAAAGTTTATGGTCCAGATACAAGATTTTTTTTCTCTAGATCAATTATTATTTTAGTTATATTATAAACGAAATAAGAATTGAGACTTACGATATTATTTACGACATAGTTCCGTGCTCGAATACGACCAAACAGCGCACGAGATATTCAACTTTAATACTGATGCGTTAGCGTTTAGCACATATTGGAGTGGGTTGGCTGCATGGGAGCCGGAGTTTGCGTGGAAATTGTCTTTGGAGTGCCTGGTCTTAACAGATAAATGTTAAATAGATTGTGGCAATAACCATAGAATAATAACATGCAATAAAAGAGTCAATTTTTTGTTGCACTAAGGCCCACTTGCGTGTTCATGGGCAAAAACTAACCGGTAAATTAACTCCAGGGTTAATCCAAAGGTAATTATTGGATTAACTCCGAGTTAGCTGTTAACGTACAAGTGGGCCTAAGTGTAACATTGGCAAACTTACTCCCAATCCCAATACGCCGGATCCTTGCCAAGTTACGTGCTGTGTACTATTTCTTCTTTACCATTGATACAAAGTAGGGTTATTATTATATTATTAGACTTATTAGGTACCCACGTCGGAAATGCGATATCAAATTAATGGTAGAGCGGTACGAAATCTTTGAACACTATTGTTTGGTATATTACGTATGTGCAAAATAGGTATAGGTAGTACCTACAAAAAGTTGTTTACGTAGTAACTGACTTGCATTTTTTCTAGATTGTTTAACTTATTGTACCTACCTCTACAATGCACTGTAAGGTCGGGCCGGGTATTCCCCAGTACGAAAAAAAAAACAATGAACCTTGAAATAATGAAACGTCAAACTTTGATAAACCTGCGTGGCAAGCTGGTTTATTGAAGTTTTCCGTTTCATTATTTGAAAATTCATTGATTTTTTCAGCTCACTTACATGCTTACTTTTAGTAATTCGAGTAACTATTGTCGACACTTTTCATTTTAGTTACCTTCATAAATTCTTACTTTGCTGTTTTGACTTTTATTTTGTATGATTCGACCAGGGCATCGTGTTGGAAAAAATTGTACTAAAAGAACTTCGTGAGTATAGTTATTTAAACTAGAACTCCCAAACTACAAGATAGATTCACAATTGCATAGCCATATCATTATGGTTTAGTTATTGAATTACCTAACCTAACGATTGCATTATGATATTCCTAGCGCTTTATGCGCTATCTAGGCTGTTGCTTATCATTTGGCATAACCCCAAAAAGGCAGGAAACATATTCCTGTCAATAAAGGAAAAATGAATCAAGGACACTAGCAATGCCAAAATTGCACTGTTTGGAGGTCGAATCGTGCCACGGAAACTTCGAGCTTTTTCCTCGAATAATTTGACCAATGCATACAAAATAAAATTAATAATTGATGCTGCTTTACTCCGATCGCGATAGACCAAAATGGAGACATAAAACCGTATGGCCGGTCATGCGTTGAATCGAACAATGAGAAAGGTTGACGCGCTTCCGTCCCTTTATTATTCATTTACAACCTTCTCTTTGTCTGTGGCATCCTGTCGTACACTCAAACTTTTTGACAGATAAATTATTGTTTATCTTTTGGGTTGTGGCCTTGTGGGCAGCGGGAGACAGCGCGGTTGTTGACTGGGAGCGCGGTTACGAAATTATTAAGGGGATTAAGGGGAATTGATCGTCATGGGCTCTGTAAGTCTATCTACATCTAGAACAAAAAATAGTTGAATTTATAGTTTTTTTATGACATTCGTGGCATGTCATGACATTTTAAACTAGGTATAATTAGATTCGGAATGACATTATAAGCAAATATTACATTAGTTACATTATTAATATTTGCATGCCATTGTCAAAGGCAAACGTTGTGATCAAATCAAGTCAATGTTTTTCTCTTGCATGCTGAGTACCTATGCTGACAATTTGTGTTGTACCTATGCATATATTATGTACTGTACTCATGTTTGAGCAAATAAATGATTATCTATAGCTTTAAAATGGATTAAAAAAAACAATTTTCCAATTTTCCATAACTCTTGCCTCTAAAACCTTTATCCGCATAGGCCACTTATTAAAATTGTGTTCATAAAAACCGCTTATTTCACAGCCCAACTCAGAACGCATGGTAGGCCAGTCAGCCAGTGTCACATTTGTCCAAACGTTTATGTTTTTTTCGAAAACAATTGTTGTATCCATTTTATCTAATTGAATATACGAAACAAAGGACCATTTTGTGTATTATCGTCATCTGCAGACCTAAATAAGCAGTTGTTTGCGATAAGCTATGATTCAACGGCAAAGGATTCTGATACGACACGCTATTCTCTAATGGATGTTGCATGTTATGTCTTTGTTGTAAACCTAGTTGATAAACAAATTGTTTTAGTGTGTTTTGGGTCAGTTGACTTCGTAAGGTCAGTCTCTATCTGATTTCCGGCTAACACTATGTCCTCTTTTTTTTGTGTTTTGGTAAATAGATAAAAAAGAAAAAATAAAGAAATAACGTTTTCACTTCTCTTGCTCAAAAAATCCGTCATTGTAGCGTACCAGAGCGAAGATAAAATAGCATTTCATCCTCTAGGGGCTAAAGTAATTTTTTTTTAATTTTTGTCTGTTGCCAACGAGCCTACCACCCAAAAACGAAAAAGTCTTAGTTCTTATTCATATAGGTAAGATAGGTAGGATAGGTAAGATAGGTAAGATAGGTAAGATAGGTAAGATAGGTAAGATAGGTAAGATAGGTAAGATAGGTAAGATAGGTAAGATAGGTAAGATAGGTAAGATAGGTAAGATAGGTAAGATAGGTAAGATAGGTAAGATAGGTAAGATAGGTAAGATAGGTAAGATAGGTAAGATAGGTAAGATAGGTAAGATAGGTAAGATAGGTAAGATAGGTAAGATAGGTAAGATAGGTAAGATAGGTAAGATAGGTAAGATAGGTAAGATAGGTAAGATAGGTAAGATAGGTAAGATAGGTAAGATAGGTAAGATAGGTAAGATAGGTAAGATAGGTAAGATAGGTAAGATAGGTAAGATAGGTAAGATAGGTAAGATAGGTAAGATAGGTAAGATAGGTAAGATAGGTAAGATAGGTAAGATAGGTAAGATAGGTAAGATAGGTAAGATAGGTAAGATAGGTAAGATAGGTAAGATAGGTAAGATAGGTAAGATAGGTAAGATAGGTAAGATAGGTAAGATAGGTAAGATAGGTAAGATAGGTAAGATAGGTAAGATAGGTAAGATGGGTAAGATAGGTAAGATGGGTAAGATAGGTAAGATGGGTAAGATAGGTAAGATAGGTAAGATAGGTAAGATAGGTAAGATAGGTAAGATAGGTAAGATAGGTAAGATAGGTAAGATAGGTAAGATAGGTAAGATAGGTAAGATAGGTAAGATAGGTAAGATAGGTAAGATAGGTAAGATAGGTAAGATAGGTAAGATAGGTAAGATAGGTAAGATAGGTAAGATAGGTAAGATAGGTAGGATAGGTAAGATAGGTAAGATAGGTAAGATAGATAGGTAAGTTTTTTTTTTTTAAAGCGGCATTCTCTTCGGTAGAATGCGTGCATTGCGTTGCGGCTACAGAGGAAATAAAAAAAAAAGACTGGTGCGATATCCTATTTCTAAATTATTCTCCAATAAATTGCATTGGTGACCGTAATATGATTTACAACAGTGAAAATGTCATCATCTAGTGAGAATGGAGACCCTAATTTGCAGATGGATGAGAAAGGAAAAGATATAATTTTTAATAAATAATTATTATTCTATTTACTATTTTATTTTCTCGCAATCGTAGTGAAAAGTAGAGTGTAACACACGGCGCTAAAAACCCGTTATACCTCGGTTTCTGTTTACTCCCTCGCTAAAGCTCGGGAGTAAAACTACCTCGTTATAATGGGTAATTTTAGCTCCTTGTATAACAATCTACTATTTTTTTTTGGGGTAAGCATACAAAGACAGAACACGTAACAAGACCAAGCTGAGGAAAAATATGCGTCACATCTACGCAAAACGGCCATCGCTCAGCATAATGCTGCGACCATATGCGAGACAGAGCCTCAGCGCTGGTTTGACTCTCTTGGCTTATGGGTGCTTGTATGTAAGAGATTGTTGAAGACTGGTTTTCTTTGCTTGTACTAGAAACTGCTAGTAACACATTTTCAATCACATTCCGAGAGTTTTGAAGTATATTGCGAATCCATTGCTTCATGGGTTTGACAAAATCGTCTGCTCAACAACGTAAATAACGCAATGAACTTGGGTGAACTGTCAAAATGAAACCCATTGCGATCAGTTGTGATTTTATGTCCTTGGTCAGCAAGCACGGTGATTACCTGCACGCTTAGCAGATATACAATCACTGGTATATGGGAATAGTTAAGGGAGAGACATTTAGCTGTGTCGCAAGTGGGGAGAAATGTTTGGATTACAAGATGGACATGTAAGGGATTGGCCCAAGAGCCTATGCTATGTCTCCAATATTATTTAACATAGTTACTAGTGATATCTGCAAAGAAATTATTACATATCGCAATATGCCGATGATTTTGTCCTCTTATATCTCTGGACAAGACATTAGATTTATGACCACAACTCTACAGGAAGTCATAGATAGTTTGACAAAAGACATTGACCAAATCTAGTATCGCTATTTACTCTGCTGTGACTTAAGTTTATAATGTTGATAAATCTTGTTTTTAATTATAATAATTTTATCTGGTAATGCGAATCCTTAAATTCTCCAGATAAAAAAACACCATAAAAGTATTAGTTTTTATTTCGATTTCCTATTTTACCCATACATAGTTTTTTTTTCACGTAAGTAATGTCACATGTCATTGGCTTCAAAGAGTATGTAAACAATAAAACCTTCTTGACTTACGCAAAATAATTTATTTACGCATCGAACTATTGAAATTATAGTTCAATAATTAGTAACAAAAGATATTAATAACAACTAATTATTATTATGACATTTTAATAATAATCTGTAGGTGTTAAAAGTACCTTATGGTAAAGTACCTTATGACAAAGGCAGAATGTATTGAGATACCTTTGCCTGTTTCATTCATCAATAGAAACTCTTTCAAAATAGAACAAACGCGCGCCATAAGATTCTATGCGCGCGCATCCTGAGCAAAATATGCTGGCGTCCGGCGAGTTTTCTCTTTCTAGCATGTATGCACGTCCCATTCGTTTAGTTTTGAGTACAGTCTCGAACGGTAGGTCTTTAATAATAGTTTATTTTTATTGTATAATTAATTTAATGATTTCATTTTATGTTTTGAATGACATAGGCCATTATTATTTTGCAATTTCGATTTAATTTAATAACAGTTATGTTTCTATGTCGCATAGATTATTTTTTAAGTGAAGACTGAAATTGTCCCAACACTTACTTACGGCAAATATAAATGTAGGTACCTATATACCTATACCTATATATAAAAAAAATAAAGTTAAAGTGAATAAGAATATTCTGATACACTTTAACTTTTTGCTTGTCTCGATAGACAAGTAAATATTGTAAACCCATCCGGGTTTAATTAACCACTTAAAGAAATAACTAACGTGAACACATTTTGCATAAAGATAAGGTCTGGTCTGGATTATAGTATATTTACATAAGCGTAAACAAGTACCCATATCAATTAAAATAAAATGGGTGCGGGTGAATCTGCGGGCAGAAACTAATATGTGGTAGAAAAACATCCATTGCGCTTTTTATGCGACTGTACGTGCGCCAATTATTGGCGCCAATTTTTGAATGCGCAGGTTCTACTCTGTGACTAACTTCTTGTATTCTTTCCACCGATTGTGCATTTGTTTGTTTTTGTGAATATTTGAATTTTTTGATTAATTTCATTTTCTTGAGCAATAAATAATCATTATAATTGCGTTACATTTGAAAGTTGCTCACTATGGGAGACTCAGTTCGTCGGTGTATTAACTGTTCGATTCTTCTGCGGTATTTACGTTGGCAGTCATTGAGAGAAGTTAGTGAAAATGTCTACAATACTCTGGCTTTTTGGATTTCTCCAACACCGGTAAGTCGACAATTCTCAAGGTTTTACTTACTTCTAAAGTTCCTAAATCAAACTTGATCTGTCGGAATTGAGGTCGCAATTGACGATCATTCAAAATACTAAAACGTCATTTTGTCAAATTCGTATTTTGAATTTACCAGCATACAATGACCAAAAGTCAGTAAGAGATTCGATACTAAACCTAGATTTTGAGACCTAATTACCGTGTAATGCCGAGATTTTATGATAAAATAGTAAATTACATTTGAAAGCCCTCAGATCATTCTCTAAATTAAACCATAAATCTTTGAGTCACAGCATGTTTCGTAGCGATACTAGGTTCCTTAGTCGCTTGGTCAATCTCTTTTGCTAGAAGTATTGCAACTATCTCCCACGAAAAGTAAACTATGTTTATTTTCTAGAGGAAAAGACTTTACAGCCACCAAATGTTAATATCAACAATGTTCTACCACGCTTTGGTGGAGTGTGCTCGGGTTGGGGCAGAACGGAGACTTTTGGAATCAGAAGCAGGACTTAGATTACGGGATGTTGGGATGTGTAATTTGATCCTGTCTAAGCCAACATCCAAATTAGGTATTAAGTTATACTACTTGGTTGTTAAATTAATTAAGTTGAGATCTTAGTTATTATCTACTTTCTATTTATTTTGTAAACCTACGAGGCTGGCATAATCGCTTTGCGATTAAAGCGTATTTTAAAGATTAAAAAAAAAAACAATCACAATCTGTCATTTTGTCTATTCTTCCGTCAACAAAACCCGTAAAAAAACCGTTTCTATGGTTGTCATGCTTCGCGTGCTGTTGTAGCGTTTATGTCGAGCCCATGAAAAGGCCCACATAGACGATTGTTTGTACTTTTCTACAACTGTGCGGAAGTTATAAAGATATGGGTCAATTTAATCTTAGTTATATTACGAGTTCAAAGAATGTTGATAACAGAACCGCTGTTGATGATGTAATTGATATAAAACGAAGAAAAACTTATCGTTTGCTAACCCTTAGTGGTGCCTCAGACCAACAAAATGGTCTGAGAGTGGTGCGGTTATAGTACCATAAATAAGCACCAAGTGTTAGCTCTCCGATGGATGATGGAGGCACGTCAAGGACAATAACGGAAATATCCTCCCAAAATATATTATTGCTTTTTTTTTGTTGTTTTTGCCCTGATAATATGTCAATAAAATCCAAGAATTACATATTGTATGTCATTAATATCTAAAACCTAATTGGGTTACAGTAACTGTAATAAACCTATTTTAATGGCAGCTGTAGTGATGTAATAAAAAGTATGTAATCCGTGAAAGTGAACATTATCGTTCGGAAGAGGATAACATTATCGCGTGAGTTATATCCGGTGCGTACGCGCATATAGTTCCTATAGTTCATTGCACTTTTACAGCATTCGGTAATTTCGGTTCTTGAAATTTCTATGGCTTGAAAGTTTAAAATAAATAATAAAAAATCGTTTATTGACCAAATAAAGAATTTTTACATTTCCCTACACATAAATTATTCCTAAAATTAATGGAAACATAATTTTAATATTTTAACTTGTGGACTCCATACTAGGTCGAGCCTGTCTCATGGAGTCCTTGAGAGTGTAACTATTTAAAAATTTCAGGGCCGATACTGTATTGTATTTATTACATATTGTTTTAAAAATTTGATGTAAAAACAATAACAAAAGATTAAAAATAAAACAATAGTTATTTATGCTACAAGTGCGGAAAGTAGGTGATTTCCGACGAGTGTATAAGTCGACACGAGTCGGAAATCATCTGACGCACGTGTATCATACAACGTTTTACTATGCATTGTGCGAGGAAACAAAAAAACTAGCGACCTTCACAGTAGTCGCATATGTGTAACATCTAACATATTGGCTGACATTTGATATAAATGATATAAACATTATTTATAACTTTGACTTTTTGACTTTGACTTTGACTTTGACTTTGCCTTTGCCTTTGACGTTGACTTTGACTTTGCCTTTGACTTTGACGTTGACGTTGATTTTGACTGTGACGTTGACGTTGACTTTGACTTTGACTTTGACTTTGACTTTGACTATGACTATGACTATGACTATGACTATGACTATGACTTTGACTTTGACTTTGACTTTGACTTTGACTTTGACTTTGACTTTGACTTTGACTTTGACTTTGACTTTGACTTTGACTTTGACTTTGACTTTGACTTTGACTTTGACTTTGACTTTGACTTTGACTTTGACTTTGACTTTGACTTTGACTTTGACTTTGACTTTGACTTTGACTTTGACTTTGACTTTGACTTTGACTTTGACTTTGACTTTGACTTTGACTTTGACTTCGACTTCGACTTCGACTTCGACTTCGACTTCGACTTCGACTTCGACTTCGACTTTGCCATCACCATCGCCATCGTCATCGCCATCGCCATCGCCATCGCCAACATTATCTTCACCACCAACATTATCTACATCGCCATCGCCATCGTCACGTCATCAACATCATCATCATCATTTAATTTGTAAAACTTTTCTCAAATAATGAAAACTCTTTGCGTCGCGTCGGGCAGACGTCGGATTCAAAAATTAAAAAAAACTGAAAAGTAAAAAGCCCTAGTCAAAAAAAGTGACACTTTCCGCACAAATTGACTGCTTGGAAAACGCCCTTTTCGAGCAAATGCATTGTAAATAAAATAATAAAATATAAAAGAAAAATAATAAAATAATAGTTTGAAACCTTTGATTCATTTTTGTTTATTGAAGTTAAGACTTATTGGTTGATTCGTACGAATTTATTCGCCCGTAACGGGCGAATCGACACTTTTAAATAATATTATTTTTTCTTGAGGCAAATACACTCGAGAGCAATGAATCCGGGTCACTTAAAGAATGTTAAAAATCTCGCAAACTAAAAATGATAAGTTAATGCAATAAATTGTATTTAATAGACAATGTAATACTCCTTAAATGAAAGTAAAAAAAATATGAGTCACCATACATTTTATTAACACAAAATTACATAAAGAAAAAAACTGCTGATCTCTCCTTAAAACAAAAATAGGAAACATGAAATTTTTGAAGTTTATTACGATTTTCTTGAATTTTAATACTTCGTATTGCCTCCTCGTGCTTCCATTACTGCGTTTACGCGGTTTGGCATGCTGAACACCAAGTTCCTTATACGATTTTGGGGAATATTCTCCCATTCCTCTGTGAGAGCAATTTTGAGCTCACGAAGCGTGATTGGGGGAGGGTTTCGTTGTTTTACGCATCTGCCTAGCTCGTCCCAAGCATGCTCGATCGGGTTGATATCCGGGCTGCGCGCTGGCCACTCCATACGAGTAATGTTCATCTCTTGAAGGTAGTCATTCACAATCCTACCTGTATGAGGTCGGGCATTGTCATGCATAAATATAGCATCCTCACCTAAATTGACCATAAATGGACCAACGTGATCATTGAGGATTTCTTCCACATATCTTACGCTAGTTAAAGAGCCGTTTTCTATGATCACCAGCTCTGTGCGACTTTCAGAAGAAATTCCGGCCCACACAAGTACAGACCCACCACCGTAGGCTACTTTTTCTTCGATGCATGCTTGCTTGAATCTTTCCCCTGGTCTTCGATACACTCTGTGTCTTCCATCGTGCTTGTAGAGCATAAATTTTTATTCGTCGGAGAACATAACTTTTGACCAATCTTCAATACTCCAATTTACGTGGCTCTGGGCATATCTTAGTCTTGAAATACGATGCCCACGCTCCAGTTTAGGGCCGTTTGCAGGTCTAAGGGGTTTTAAGTTAGATTCAGCAAGCCGACGTCTTACTGTCCATGCACTTGGGTTACTTCCTCCGAGGCGTCGAAACTGATTTGTGAGTTCAGTTCCTGTGAGAAAGCGATTTCGAAGCATGGTGTTCACCAAGTATCGGTCTTCTCGTGCTGTGGTACACCTGGTTCTGCCCGTTCCTGGTCTGCGTAGGTTAGAACCAGTTTCTTCGTAACGTCGGAGAACTCTTTGTACTGTTGACAGCGACACACCGACAGTCCTGGCTGTATCGCGCTGACTCCGGCCGGTTTCCAGCATTGTAAGTATTCTGGTGCATTCTTCAGGCGTAAGCGACATAATTTCAGCTTGAATAATGAATATAGAGCACTATCAACATGGTTTATGTACCCATATAAATGACAGATTACAAACAAAAGCAAAACCAAATGCTGTAATTTCGTAGTTCCATCTTCGAAAGTGGCCCTTTTTCAAATTTGATTTTTTTATGATATAACTTTACAATAACTAAGAAGTTTTAATACCTTCATTTAAGGAGTATTACATTGTCTATTAAATACAATTTATTGCATTAACCTAGCATTTTTAGTTTCCGAGATTTTTAGGATTCTTTAAGTGACCCGGATTCATTGCTCTCGAGTGTATCTGGAAGGCAGCCAACCGGTTATCTTTTAAAGGCGTGAAAATATTCGTCAGAAGTTGGCCGAAACTGGGATGTTTCTGCCAACTTCCGACGAAGGTGCTGATTTGCTGGAGTCGTTTTCTCCTCTACCGATCGTAATTTCTCCTGACAAGTTTATTTTGTTTATATGTATGTATCTGTGTATTAGTATTTATTCTTGTATTTTATAGTTATTTCTGAGCAATCTATCCCGTACGATGCACCTGCCATTGTTAGTCTCTGCATCACCCTAAGGTTGACTGGTAGAAAATGGTCCGCCTTTGTACAGTATTTTCTTACTCGTGCATAAAGTTTTAATAAACAATAAATAAATAAGTATTTGGAAGAAAAATATAACAATGAGTAACTCGTTGGAGGAAAGCGGTTCTTTGTTTTATGCGCTTATCAAATATTTTAACGGTTCACAGAAATGATGAGATCACCTTCCTTTGTCCTTATTTCATACATAGAAGCCATTACCATATTTAATTTTATATAACAACATCTCATTATATTATAGGCCGAACTATAGTTAATTGACTCAGGTCAGGCGTGACTTGCGGAAATCCATGATAAAAATAATACAATAGACGACGTATATTTAGTAACCTAATCCACTGTTCAAAGAGTCATTAGGACCCCTGTAAAAAATCAACACGTGTTTCACCTCTCAACGAGGCATCCTCAGGATAACGATTGACTTGTTGCGATCCCGGACACGACGTGTTGCCATGACAAGCACCGAACGCAAAGCGTCTTTGCGTTCGGTGCTAGTCTTGCTTTAAGAACAGTTAAGCGGATTAGGTTACTAAATGCAGGGTGGCAACAGCGACGCGAAAACTTTTACCATGGATTCAGTACATGATTCTGAACCCCCCTGGGGGGCGAGCACGGCCTACTGTGACATGGCTCGAGACACAAGGCCGTGCTCGCCCCGCTGCGTTGAAATTTTCAAAATTATGTTTTAAGAAGATACTTCTTAAAACATAATTTTGAAAATTTCGCCGTTCAAGAGAATAAAGAGAAGAACTTTTTTGTATGCTACAAAGTACAAAGACATTACTCATTCATTAGGGTTACCAATACCTACAAAGGTAAAGTCAGGCAAATTGATTACCAACATATTCAAATCTCAATAGAACTGTTCTTTGCCAGTTGTACAAAATAGCTATATAACCTTATCCTCTCCCTCCTTCTCCTCCTCTTCTTTCTTGGCTTAGCCTTATTTATTAAAGCGAGGTTTTGATAATAAAAATATCTATGTTTAGGTAAAGGTATTTTGCGTTGGGCCTGGTGTCGCCTGAAATAAATGGTTTTATTTATTTATTTATAACACGGCAAATTAGTGTGTTTTGCTAAATAATTAATTTCCCGAATTGTACGTTGATTCTAAAAATATTCCTTCACTTTGTTTTTGTCAAAAAACTCCGCTATTTCGCCTTTCAATCTACAGTGCAAATAAAATAAAAGTTTTGTCTCGAAACTGACATAATTGGCGGTAAAGGTCATCGGGTATTTGACCTAGTATCCGCACTGGTCCGGAACACAGATTAAATTGTGCATTATGTGAGCCACTCAGATAGTGCATTGTAATCATTTTATTTTATTATGCAAGGTTTTTAAAATGGATAGTAAATTATTAAATAAAAATACATGAAATAACTCAAATAAAAAATTACCTGGAATATAATAATTGGCAGCCATAAATTTTGTCTTCGTTAATATAGTCATTGCTGCGTATTGTTTATATTTTTTTTGTAATGACCGACCGGGGCATCGTTGTCGTCCAATTTCGGTACAAAAATCATGATTCGGCCATATTTTCGTTTTAGGCCATAAACCAGCCAAAAATTCGGTCAAACCAAAAATCAGAAGTTCATGAATTGTCGCGCGTGATGCGGCTGTCGGCATTATCACGTGAATCAATACAACAAGAAATACACATTTTTCTATCCAATAATGGAATTATCTATCCACACTAATATTATAAAGAGGAAATCTTTGTTTGTTTGGTTGTAATGAATAGGCTCAAAAACTACTGGACCGTTTTTAAAAATTCTTTCACCATTCGAAAGCTACATTATCCACGAGTAACATAGGCTAAATTTTATTTTGGAAAAAAATAGGGTTCCGTAAAATATTTGGGTTTTTCGGACACAAGGTGTAAAAAATCAACCAGAAAAGTTACTTATTTTGCGTACGCTGCCTAAACTATAAAAGATAGAACCATAAAATGTTCTAATTAATTGGAGATCTTATAAATATATACAAAAAAGTCCGCGACACACTATACCTATCTGTGTCGAGTGAGGCACAACAACCATTTTTTTATTTAAAAATCTTAATTTTTTTTTGAACTACATTTAAACGCATTTATTTTACTCATGCTATTAATCCTTATCAAAATAAATTATTTCATCACTAAGAACAGTTTATGTAGATAATATTTGGTATTTAAAAGATTAAAATTGGACGTTTGGTTTTGAAGTTATGGCGAAATTAAAATATTACTATTTCAGCGTCACCAAGGCGGGGGTGCGCGTGCGGGAGGGGAGTTTAGATCTATGAGTAACTTGAGTAAGGTACCCGCGCGGCTCAGTCGCGCAGTCGGCTCCCTACGTAGCGGTCGTGCGCGAAGTCTAATCATTTTCGTTCGATTTTTATTAGACTTCATTCTTAAAACTACACCTACGCAAAAGTTCTTCTCAGAGCTAAACAACAGTTCTTCTCAGAGCTAATCAACAGTTCTTTTCAGGGCTACCCAACAGTTCTTTTAAGGACTAAAAAACATTTCTTTTCAGGACTAAACAACAGTTCTTTTCAGGGCTAAACAACAGTTCTTTTCAGAGCTAGAATATTACAGGCTATTTACATTTTCTTAAACATTTGAAAATGCCTAAGAGAGCCAGGTCCCAACTTTCTAACCATAGTTCTCAAGCACGGGCAGCAAGAATACGTCGTATGGGAGAATCTTCACCTGAACGTTCACAACGCCTTGCTGAACAAAATCAGAGAAACTCTCAGGCTCGCGCACGAGAGTCGAGTGTCGAACGTTCGCAACGCCTTGCACAACAAAATCTGAGAACCTCTGAGTTACGTGCACGAGAGTCGAGGCTGGAGCGTTCCCAACGTCTTCATGAACAAAATGTAAGGACCTCTGACTTACGCGAGCGAGAGTCAAGTGTCGAGCGTTCGCAGCGACTTAGAGCTCAGGCAGAGAGACTGCAGTTGTCCACAAATAGAGTTCGCAATCGAAGTTTAGCTAACAGCAACAGACTGGCTTTCAGATATAATCCGCAGGTTGATTATGCACAACAAGCGTCCGTCCAAATCGGAGTCATGAATAAGATCTGCTCTAACTGCTCTGCCAAGAAATGGGCGGACGAACCTAATGGTATGTGCTGTGCTTCAGGTAATAGTTAAATAAAAGGATGGACAGTGACATGGGCTATTTACCGCCCAACGAAGTGGGTGCGGGTCAGCTAGTACAATATATAAAAGGAGAAACTGATTCACTGACTGACATATCAACGCACAGCCGAAACTACTGGGACTAGGAACGTGAAATTTTCCACACAGCTTCCTTTAATAATGTAGGGGAGCACTAAGAAGGGGTTTTTGAAAATTCGACTTTTAAGGGGGTGAAAAGGGGGGATTTCGATTGTATGCAAAATCTTATTCCTTAAGTTAATAGACTTGAAACTTTGCACGAATACTTACCTAAGTAAATCATAAAGTTTGTCATTTTTAGTTTATCTAAGCTACCCCCTAAACGGGGATTGGGGGGTGTCAAAGTTTGTATGAAAAAATTTTTACGCAAGGTCCGAATAACTCGAAACTCAGTATTTATACTTGAAATCGAAAATAAAGAATAATGCGTATCAAGGTTTTTCGGAAACAACCCCTAACGGGGTGAAAAGGGTTAAAATATTTTAATGACGGCTGCGATTTACTCATTTTTCGTCATGGGTGTCGTTTTCGTAGTTTTCGATAGTGCTAAAGCCGATAGTGAGGTCAAAATGTAAATCCAAGATGGCGGCTGCGAAAGTTTTCTTATTTTTCGTCATGGGAGTCGTTTTCGTAGTTTTCGATGGTGCTAAAGCCGATAATGTGGTCAAAATGTAAATCCAAGATGGCGGCTGCGAATTCTTTTTTATTTTTCGTCATTGGTGTCGTTTTCGTAGTTTTCAAGGGTGCTAAAGCCGATAGTGACGTCAAAAAGTAAATCCAAGATGGCGGCTGTGAATATTTTCAAATTTTTCGTCATGGGTGTCGTTTTCGTAGTTTAGGATAGTGCTAAAGCCGATAGTGAGGTCAAAATGTAAATCCAAGATGGCGGCTGTGAATAATTTTTTTATTTTTCGTCATTGGTGTCGTTTTCGAAGTTTTCAAGGGTACTAAAGCCGATAGTGACGTCAAAAAGTTAATCCAAGATGGCGGATGTGAATATTTAAAAAAAAAATCGACATGGGTGTCGTTTACATAGATTTCTAATGTGCTTAAGCCGAAAGGGAGGTCTAAATGTAAATCCAAGATGGCGGCTGCGACAAATTTGTCATTTTTCGTCATGGGTGTCGCTTTCGTAGTTTTTGAGGGTGCTAAAGCCGATAGAGAGTACTTCGTACGAATACGTATCTTAGTAATAAATGGGGATTAGGGGTGTCAAAGTTTGTATGAAAGATTTTGTATGCGAGGTCTGATTTACTCGAAACTCAGTATTTATACTTAAAACCGAAAACAAAGAATAACGTGTATCAATATTTTTCGGAAACAACCCCTACCGGGATGAAAAGGGTTGAAATATTTTACTTGCATCGCACTGACCTATATCAAGATACACGCAACGACATCTATTTTTTGGAATTTACTATTCACAATTGGGCCCGATAGGTGACGCTGCAATCGAAGTTCAAGACGGTATTCTGGTGTCCTTCACCACACAATCCTCACTTTTGAAAAGTTCATGAAATTGAATTTTGAAAACGCCAAAAAATAGTCAAGAAATAGTCATAAATAGTCACCAAAGTTAAAAAAATAGTCGCATTAAGATTCCGAAGTTATAGCTATAAGTTGGTGAGGATTGTGGGGTGAACGTCTCCACACAATCCTCACCTCAGTGCAAGCAAACGGCTGGGAGTATCGACTTGGTTTCAATTCCAAAAAATAGTCAATAAATAGTCGTAACGCTATGCCAAATCTCGAAAATAGTCATTAAGAGGTTCCAGAGATATAAAGGTGTCTTGGTGAGGATTACGTGGTGAGCCTTTCTCGCCACAATCCTCACCTGATTACCGCGGAATGCTTACGTTTTTTCATTTGAAATTGGTGTCAAAAAATAGTCAAGAAATAGTCGTCTCCAACCACCATAATTTCGACCTGGTTTAATATGTAGAAGTATGTTAAATTTCCATCTAAACTTCTACATACATTATGTTTTGGTACAGTCGCGAATACTTAAATTGCAAATTTATTCTAATATTGTTGTTCAATAAATATACGGTAATAAAATATTGTAGTTACTTACGTATTTATTATTTCTGTCAGAGTTTAATAAATACCAATCTACCTGTACATGATATTCCTCCAATTTTAAATATGTTTCTTGCTATTATTTCATTTAGACATTTCCTTCCGGTTGGCTTTGAGTTAACTGATTTCACAAATGAAACTGAACGCGATCAGCATTTCTAAAACGCGTTCAAGAGCTGTCAGTGTCAAAATTGTTATATTTCAACGCGTTTAGATGTGCTGAACGCGTTCAATTTTACTGGTGAAATCCGCACTAAGTCTTTATTTCAGATTAATTTTATTGTAGTATGAGAAATTAAGACTTCTACCTACTCACCTATTATTAAAATACCTACAGATATTCATTATAATTTTATATTCTCTACTTTGTTTAAGTAGGATGGTATAATATTTATTTTATACGTGCTCGGTAAGCACCATTATACTTTTTTTTTAATGAGGCAGAATGTACGTCATCATTATTGTTGTATAAATGTGCGGATCGAAAAAAAATATGAAAATTCATGGTTAACGTGCTGAGTAGGCAGAAAAGGTATATGAAAATCCATTGCTAACGTGCTTTTTTTAATTTTGGGCAATTCAGTAACTAACTATAGTATAATGCCAAAAGACAAACAAGTTTTTAAAGTCCGCAAAATGATACTGGCCATCTTAATTATTGTTTTACGAGTTTACGATCGAATAGTTTTGTTAGGAAAATAAAACATGTTACACAGTTTAACAGGTATGTGTATGTAGGTACTTAGTAACAGAAATCATGAATTCTATAAATTCAGATATATAAAGATAATTATATACCCGGCTTCGCAATAATTCTATACTACACTTAAACCTTCCTTATGAATCACTCCGTCAATTGGTGAAAACTGCAGGAAAATCCGTTCGGTAGTTTTTAAGTTTATCGCGTTCAGACAGACGCGGCGCCGGCGGAGGGATTTTGTTTTATAATATGTTATGATTATGTTATTCATTATTATATATAAAACATAGTTAAAATACCTACCTAAAATAGCTACATAACTAACAATAATACAAACAAAAAATTTGTTGACCACTACAAATACGAACATAATAATTTTGTGCTCGGCTGTACTCGACTCGAAAATGTATGTAGAAGTTTAGATGGAAATTTAACATACTTCTACATATTAAACCAGGTCGAAATTATGGTGGTTGGAGACGACTATTTCTTGACTATTTTTTGACACCAATTTCAAATGAAAAAACGTAAGCATTCCGCGGTAATCAGGTGAGGATTGTGGCGAGAAAGGCTCACCACGTAATCCTCACCAAGACACCTTTATATCTCTGGAACCTCTTAATGACTATTTTCGAGATTTGGCAGAGCGTTACGACTATTTATTGACTATTTTTTGGAATTGAAACCAAGTCGATACTCCCAGCCGTTTGCTTGCACTGAGGTGAGGATTGTGTGGAGACGTTCACCCCACAATCCTCACCAACTTATAGCTATAACTTCGGAATCTTAATGCGACTCTTTTTTTAACTTTGGTGACTATTTATGACTATTTCTTGACAATTTTTTGGCGTTTTCAAAATTCAATTTCGAGAACTTTTCAAAAGTGAGGATTGTGTGGTGAAGGACACGTATTCTGTTCATGACACGTGCACAATTTCTGAGCAGTACCTAAACTAAAAGTAGGGGAGACCGGGGCTACAATTAACAGAGGTAAGTATTAACAAGTGACTTTCTCCAAAACTACCTACAGCGCGTGCTTCAATATGCCGACCAGATCACCCCGCATGGCTCGGGGTTGGTCAGCTGCGGTCTGCACATCATCTGAATGTGTTATATTATACCGGACGACATTTTCACGCACGTAACGAACTTTTTTAACTTTAAAATTTTTTGATTTATTCTCGAAATATACGGTGTAATGATTATGTTTTTTTTTTCCTGGAAGCATATTTCATACTTAATAATGCTACATTGCTGTATTGGTGTAATTATTTAACAATATTTTGTTATGTTATTTAATACAAAAAATGTACCTTTGGGGTTATAATTAACAAATCGGCGGGGTCAGTATTAACGTGTTAATACCTACCCTAGATGTGATGATAGCGCAAATATCTTATGAACCGGTAGCTGAATCATCAGAAATGCAGAAAGATGCTAGTGATTTCTTGGTCCAAAACCATAAGATCTCTGCTAAAAGCTCTAAGCACGACCTCAGTAAGAACGTATAAACGCATTAAAAATGTAGTATCTGTATATATTTTACTGTGTGTACATAAATAATAAAATACATCAATAAATATTTTTGTATTTTTTAGGGCGTCTCCTGTAATAAAGATATTATGTACATCGTGCTGACTAGAATCAATATACCTATCTCTTGCAATGACTCATGACTGGGCCTAAGCTAGGTGTATCAAAGGCGACATCACATCATACATTTGCCTAAATTGTATTTGATATGTATTATAAATTAATAAGAAAATGTGTTCCATACAATTCTGTATTAATTACACTTTTATTTAATACCAAAAAATATGCTCATACATATATTTGTTTACTTCTATATCAGTTGGCATAACATAATGTTGATTGTTGCCCCTTCTGTTAATACTTACCTCAGTGCTGTTAATTCTAGCCCCGAAGATGAGGTAAGAATTAACAACTGACTTTTTGGAGAAAAAGTGTTCTATTTATGACATCATTTATTTTATGTTGCATTTATGTTAATAACATGATACCTGAATAATTAAAGCATCATTTAATAAAAAAATCAAGTCTAAATGTTGAATAATTTCGAAGATACAACTTAAAGTATTTTTTTTGTTAATTGTGGCCCCTGTCTCCCCTACTAGGGTTTCATGAATTCACGATATAGTATTTCAATTATTAAACAATCAATCTGCCTAGCCTTTTCCCAATTATGTTAGGGTCGGCTTCCCGTGTAACCGGATGCAGCTGAATACCATTATTTTACATGGAGCGACTGCCTATCTGACCTCCACAACCGAGTTACTGGGTAATACGATACCCCTTGGTAAGACTGGTTGTCAGACTTTCAGGCTTCTGACGACCCGTAACAACTGTCAAAGATCCATAAATGGCAGCCGGGACCAACGGCTTAACATGCTTTCCAAGGCATGGAGGAGTCTCCGTATGTCAAGATGGTCACCCATCCACAGACCATCCACGGCAACCGTAGCTTAACCTGATAGGTCGACCCGTGCGGCTGTTATTACTTAGTTTCCAGCTCCTCTACAATTCTTCTCTCAATTTCTATCATTAGACATCGTGCACTATTTCTGAACAACCTAACAAAAAGTACAATCATTACGTTATGCTAGGATTTGACGATTTGGATTTAGGCGACAGATAGTTTATAACCTGGACAAATAATACTTTTTATCCCGGTAGTACGTTTCCTTGGTTTTCCGACATCCACGCGAGCGAAGCCGCGGGAAAAAGCTAGTCGTGTTTTATTTCTTTTTAAGTCTATATTTGCTCTTTCTCTCACTAGATGTAAAAAAAAGCAAACAAGATTTGGACAGTGTACCTAGAGCGGAAATATTTAAAATACTTTTAAATGTCATTTTCGTTTTCGGCAGAAAGTAAGACTAAAGCTGAAGTTTCTTTTTCGTTTTTGACTGAAACGCCATTTTCGGTCAGACACAAATTTTTGTAGGTATAACGGAAAGTAGCAAAAAATCTAGTAAATTACACAGATAAGTTTATCTCCGGCACATTAAATTACGTAACGATAATGGCAGTGAAAAGATAAGGTTTTTTTCAGTTTCCTTCTGTTTAAACTAACATGATGTCACCCTACATAATACAGCTGCCTATAAGGTCATTTAAAATAATCGTCTCCTACAAAATATTGTCATATTGAAGTAGTCTAACAACTAATTATGATGTCGTTGAAAATGTTACATGTTAAATTTTTTCTCTTATAAATAAATAAAATAAAAAAGCCTTATATTTCTTGCAATTTTAAATTACACGATGATATTCTACTTACTACACTATTTTCTACAAATCTATTAATTATGCTTTTTTTCTCTCTCAAATACGAGTGCCTATTAGGTACACTCCGGGACCACATAGGTACTTAAGAGTCGATACACCAGGAGTTTTCCCATCTCCGTCTGCACAATTATACCGTGGCACAGTTCTTTCAACAGTAGGTATACGTACGACACGTACGTACTGATAACACCTTTGTTTTCAAAATGCCTATGTCCGTCTGTCCGTGTTTAAGGCTGATCGTCACAGAGCAATCAATCCCAACTATGATGGAGTCAGCTTCGAGTCTATAACAAATGCAGCTGAATACCAGTATTTTACATGAAGCGACTGAATATCTGACCTCCACAACCCAGTAACTGGGTAACACGATATCCTTTGGTAAGACCGGTTGTCAGACTTTTGGGCTTTTGACGACCCATAACAACTGTCAAAGATCTACGAATGAAAGCCGGGACCAACGGCTTAACATGCTTTCCGGGGCACGGAGGGGGCTCGACATGTAATAGATGGTCACCCATCCACGAACCAACCGCAGCAAGCGTAGGTACGTTCGATCGACCCGTGCGGCTGTTATTATTTAGCCACGGACACAGAGCAGTAAACCTATAACAATTTTCTGGAACAAGATATTCTAATCTATCCCATTACATAGTAAACTTTATGTGCTATTAAAATATCAGAGGACCGCGTCATCATTATGTCTAGTCCACTGTTCGTTGACAATGTCCGAGGTTAGTGACCCTCTGCCGATGCACACACACGTGCACAAATAGCTACTCTATCTAACTTAATGACTGTAATATATTATTTATTTATAATAGCAGTATTTTTTGCGCCGTCCTGCATTTTATACTGTCTACCACTTTTATACAGAAACGGTAAAGTGAGCTTGGATTTGCATCGCGTAAGGAAATCGTAATTATTATGTTTATGTCTAATATTTTATGTCACAGTATTATATTTCCTTGTTAAATATGGGTAGTCAAAGGGTATTTAAAGTCTTAATTGCAGTTATTACCATGCTTGGAATATGGGCTAGTTTATTATTTTTACGTCTCTCGACATTTCTCGGAACCCTAGGGTCCCGGACCTTTGGAAGGCGTACGAGGGTCCGAAGCCAACTCGCAGGGGCCCCTAAGACAATTTTAAAAAGAATTAGGCATCAACCGACGATTATACCTGTATGCACTATGCGATTGCACCCAAGGACAACCCCCGGTTGGTGCAGGACTATTGCATAAAATGGAAACAAAAAAATATTGGGCTACGAGTTTGGGTGGCTATAGTGGATTGGTTACCTAGAACTATGGAAGGTCTATGTCCCCTCCCTGATCAATGTTATAGTATACACGGTTATAATGACAGGGGGTGTCTTGCACACTCAATAATGGGCCCCCGAAAACGGTCGCTTGCATATAGTGACGTAGCGAGTAGCGACAAGGGGGCAGCATGTCCTGAGGTGCTTGAGGAGGAATGGTATTCCACTGCTTTCAGAACGATCACAGCCCGGAAGATGGTCAAGATCCCTACGAGTACTTACTGGAATACTTCCTTCTTCCGAGCACGTTTGCTCTTGCGAATCTCCACTCAAGCCGACCAATAAAGACAAGAATGAGGTGGGAGCTCTGTTCCTCGTCAGTGTTCACTCCAGCTGGCCAATAAAGGCAAGCCAGAGAACAAGATGTCTCCCGCGAAATAGGGTTCGTGGGGTCGCTACTGCCCAACAGCTCGCCACATGCTGCCCTGCGGTTTTCTGTATCTCTCTTGGTCTGGCTCCTCATCCTAGACCTGTTCCGGCAAAGTAAACTCTACCGGCACAGACCCAGAGTTTGGAGCGCGCAAGCCCCACCACGACGTCAACGTAGAGATACGGCGGTGGGGTTTAATTATTATTATTAACTAGCTGTTGCCCACGACTACGTCTGCAATCCAGGATGAAAAGTGTCCTATGTACTTCTCCAGGTCATGGTCTACTCATATGCCAAATTTCATGCAAATCCGTTCAGCCGATTAAGCGTGAAAGCGTAACAAACAAACAAACTCACTTTCGCATTTTTAAAGTTAGGATAGGATAATTTATTTTACCTCGTAAATACTATAAAATACTCGTAAATAATTCTTTTATTTCTACAAAACATAGACATCATCATCGTCTCAAAATCATAAAAATCCACTGATAAGCAGTGGTTTTCGAGCATACTGCTTCTTCAATTTAATTTAAAGATTCAGCTTCGGAGTTCATAAACATTGACCCCAAAACAATAATAATGTATAATCTAAGTCGAGAGAGACAGGAGTCAATCTTTGTTAATATTGGCGTACATAAAAGCCTGTCAACTTGACGTTACAAGAGGCGTCAAAGACTTCAATATGGACACTGAACAGAAGCGAATAAAAGAACTCGAAAAGTCAGAGGTTACACTTTTTATTCGAATGCCATATGGGCGTCACTTCAGTGAACATGGCTACAAGTCACAATTGAAACATAACTAGAAATCTATTTCGAAACATAATGACTGGCTGTATTGCGATCGATCTTGTGCAACTTTTTATTTTGTTACGAAATAGATGTTACGTAGTACCTATACTATGTATTATTATGGTTCATGTGAATGTAGATCTGCCTAGCCTTTTCCCAACTTTGTTGGGGTCGGCTTCCAGTCCCAGCGGCTGCAGATCAATACCAGTATTTTACATGGAGCGACTGCATTATCTGACCTCCACAACCTAGTTACTGGGTAACACGATACTCTTTGGTAAGACTGGTTGTCAGACTTTTGGGCTTATGGCTGTAAAAGATCTACGAATGACGATTGGGACCAACGGCATAAGGAAGAAGGTTCGAAGGTTGCTGACCGCAGCAACCTTTGATCGACCCTTGCGGCTGTTATGTTTAGCCGCGAGTCGACACCCAATAGATTATGTGAATGTATATTTAACTTAAATTAACTTTGTGCTACGCATTTAGATAGGGAAGTAGAAGCTAGAAAACTGGGCGCCATACCATTTAGTCTATTAATAAGTTTAAAGTCAAATTAATTTGTAATTTAAATAGTCACAGATCGGAATCATCAAGGTTTGAATTACCTTCCTACTACACAAGACCCGTTATGTTAAACAAAATATAGAACTATCAAAATATTCATGCTATTCTAAAAGCGTGTTCCCAAAATAGAATTCGCGTCAATCTGTCAGCAACGAAATTTATCTCATGCCAATCTATTATTTTAAGCGACGCTGTTACATAAGCCCATTGTCGTGTAAAGAGTTGAAATACTTCTACGGAACGCCAAGACGCCAAGCAGTCTGTCATGGCGTTACGTCAAAAGGTCGTTGAACTGTGAGGCGGGGCCACATTTTCTCGGGCGGGAAAACTTTTACGAGAAATGTCTAGCGTGTATCAGATATTGTGGGTTAGTGGTACAAGGAAATCCCTGTGGTTAGCGGTATGGGTATGGAAGTATTATGAATTGTAATCAAAATGCTCGGTCGGCGTGGGACAAAAAATCAGTTGTAACGTGTGAACGGCCGATTTTGCATGTGACATTTGTATTTGTAAACGCAATCACTATAAATACAGAAGAAATACCTAGAGGGGGCATAAAGATATAAGTAGATTATTAAAATATGTAAACTAATGTTATTCATTAGTTTACTTATTTTACGGCACGTTAACTTTATAAACTTTATTGTTTTGTCTTGTTTTAATAAATTAATTCTTGTATTAATTTTTAAATTTTTGATGTAATTTGATGGCCTGAAACACAGGTTTTCATAAACCTAGATCAGGAAGCATATATAGTTAGAATTAAATTTTCCTCGATTGTAATTAATCATCATTCTCCTGCCCTTATCCCAATTTATTTGTGGTCGGCGCAAAATGTCCCTTTCTTCCATACTTCTCTTTTAGTCGTCATTTCGGTATTCAACCCCTTTCTAGTCATATCATCTTTCACACAGTCCATCCATCGTTTCTTTGGTCTTCGCCTACTCTTATAGCCATCGACATTCATACTCAAAACTTTCCTCACGACATTTTCCTCATTCGCACAACTTTTCGGTCACCGGTGCCACTGTTATTAATGTAAATCATAATCTTACTTTATACTTGAATAAATTTTATTTTGTTTTGTTAGGCAATGCATTAATATTATAAGTCATTATTGATAGGTACATAAATACCAAAACATTCACAGAAACTTAACCCAGATCTTATAATTATATGAATATTATTCTTGTTGGTATAGATTATTATAAATGTACCTACCTACTACATATAATAACTTGATGTGTGTCTCCATAGCTTTGAGTATTATTTGTCATACATAGACTTTCAATAGGAAATGAATAAGTGGAAAAACATGTTAGCATCCATGGACAACCTTCTGAAGCTGTTTATTATGGGTAAATGAAGCATACTCGGCTATAGTCTATTATCTTTGTTGGCAATGTTTAAATAAACACTGCCTGAGCAATGAACAATGAAAATCGACATTAAGTAATTAAAACTGAAAACGAACCAGTGGGAGTGAACACGCAGCGAAAAGGCGATAAATTGCAAATATTCATTGATATAAGTAGGAAGGTTGGTCGCAATTCTAACCTACCTAACCTAACCTATTTCACCCAGTTCAAAATGAATGTTCAATCTGCCGCAGAAATGTTTTATATATAATTATGATTAAAATTATCCGTGTTGATTAAATCATCCTACGATATAGATACTAACTGCAGTTTAAAAAATAATTCATTTTGATCATAAGTTACAACTCTTTTTTGAGTTTCTAGAAAGGAATTAGCCCGAGTCTGCCAACCAGTACACTAAGGGGTATTCTATTATAATATACCCAGTTACTGGGTTGTGGAGGCCAAATAGGCAGTCGCTCCATGCCAAATGCTGCATCTTCATTCAGCTGCATCCGATTAAACTGGAAGCCGACATAGTTGGGAAAAGGCTTGGCAGATCTTCATTCACATGATCCATTTAAAACATAATATAGCAACGAATATCCTATTTCAGACTACTGCTGTAACACCACCCACCACGCAGTATCGATGCAGCATTAAATGGTCATAAACTGGGTACCTACACGAGTACTAAATGACATACTAACTCTTTGCACATAAAGTTGGTCACATTTCTCGTATCTGCCACCCGATGGTCGTCATTATCGCCGCTCTGGTTGCTCCGGTTTCTATGTGGGTATTGTCGTGATGGACTGTAGTGGCTGTTGTTTTTTTGTCATACTATATAAGTAGTAAGAAGTCGACGGGAATTCGATCAAAATGGAAATCTATGGAACGAAATTTCCTTTTGGTTTAGCGTTTGTAAATACTTTGTGCCACTGACGTTGTATCTGAAGTGTTACGGCACATAGAACTCAATTAAACAACTTTTAAGTAAAACTGCTTGTATTACTGCCTACCGCGGCACTTCCTTCATATAGGTACAAGGTGAAATTGAATTCATTCATTGTACTCAATTATGAACAATTTTCACTATGGGACCAACAATGAAATCGCTAAACAAATATCAGATGTTCCCTACATAAATTTTGACGAGCTAAGCGAACATGAATGTAGGGGAACAGCAGATTTTTTTTCGTTATTTTTGGTTTGGTCCCATAGAGAGTCTGCATAAAGGTTAACTTAACGAATTTAATACCTAGTTCTTTTCTAGTTTTGCTTGAGGGGATAGGTAGGTACACAAACGTGTTTGACGACTGTTACATAATTATTATAATTAGTTTCTCTATCACCTATTGTTTAGAAGTGAAACTTCCAACCACACCCAGTAGCCAACTCTCGCCACCCACACTAAGTCCAGGGTGATTTCTGTAATAGCGACAGTTACTAATTGTTACTTACGGTGTAAGTAGTACGACGATACAACGAGCCAACCAGACTCCCACGTAGAGCGCTGGCGCAAGTCATATGAGATTAAGAGATTATGTATTTATTTTGAAGAAATTGTAACCTTACTGTCAAGAGCTGTTAATGGCTCTGCGGCTTAGAAGATTAGAAATTAGTAAGTGTCAATCGTGATATATTAAGTTTTTTAAATTATTTGAGCTCTTTGTACTAAGTAATCTGTAAAAGTATCTATTTATTAATATCAATAAGTATTACATAAACTTCAAATGGATAGATCTTCGAAGGTAATTTTTATTTTTGGGTATTTGACTTGTATAAATGTTGATGGATGGAGAAGAAGACTTCTTCTCCCTCTCCATGCATCAACATTTATATGAAAAGTAAAGATGGATGAATTGTGTGAGAAATGATATGAAAGAAAAGGGAGTTAATAATAGCGTGACGGTTGACAGGGGAGAATGGAAGAAGAAAACGGGTCGCGCCAACCCCACGTATCATGGACAAGGGCAGGAAGTTGATGTGACTTCTCCTCGTTTCTAAAGGGCATAGATTTACAAACAATAGAAACGGTTACTACACCGAGGAGCTCGTGGCTAAGTTATACCAGCCGCACGGGTCAATCCATCAGGTTAAGCTACGCTTGCCGGGGTTGGTCCGTGGATAGGTGACCATCTTTATATACCGTGACTTCTCCGTGCCTCAGGAAGCACGTTAAGTCGTTGGTCCCGGCTGTCATTTGTGGATCTTTGACAGTTGTTACGGGTCGTCAGAAGCCCGAAAGGCTGGTCAATCAGTCTTACCAAGGGTTATCGTGTTACCCAGTTACTGGGTTGTGGAGTTTAGATAGGCAGTCGCTCCATGTAAAATACTGGTATTCCGCTGCGTCCGGTTAGACTGGAAGCCGACCCCAACATAAAAGGTTAGGCAGATTGATTAGAAACGATTGCTACACCTTTTGGTGAATATGAAGATACTACTAGAGAGTTACCAGAGGATTCTCTTTGCTTCTATTATTTCTCTTATGCTTTGCACCACTCGCACATCGATGTCTGATAGTCGTCTGCATGTCCCGAGGTACATTATTAATGACTTCTGATCGTCACTTACCGAGCTCTAGCCATAACACGGTGATGACCGTTACCGAGTTATGAGGTTATAGCCGTAACCGAGACTCTAATGTGTCTTGACACGTTCCTTTTACTAAGGTTGTACATAATACGGTTTTATAGAATGTTTGTAGCCTGCCTGTTAGGGCCTGCGCAAACTGGCGGATGGCAGGGGAGAGTATCGAGAAGGATTTCTCTATCCGCCAGCAAACACTGACAGAAAAATACCGATAGATAGATATATACCTTTGTGATACCGCCAGGGTTCGCCAGCTTACCGGAGCATCCGCCGGTATTCCAACGTGGCATCCGCCGAGTAGCCACCGTTCGCTGGGATTCGATTATTCCGAGTGTGGCAGACTGACACTGAAGGCAAAGACCTCTTCTCATACAGAGATGGTACTCCGAGCATTAATCACCACGCTTGCTTACTACGTTTGGTGTATATAGGACTTATATACGCTGAATGTGGGTCGTTGTGTTCGATCACTGGATCCCTGATGAGTTTTCCATTAGAAATTCCTCTATAGCAGCCCAGATTCAATGGATGCATGGCCATTTATATAGATGTAAAAACTGCATGAAAACAAAATGTTGGTCAAACACGCCGGATGCTTAAGTAAGTTACACTGGCGTAGTACCGAAAATGACACACTAGACGTCATTGTGTTTTCCAGCAGTCTCGGAGTGAAAATCGCATAGCGCGTAAACAGAACTGGCGTAGCGACGAATAAAACCCACCAAAATGTGTTTCCAGCACGTGTAGCATGACAACCATCGAAACGGAAGAATAGGAAAAAATTACAGATAAACAATCACAATCTGTAATTTTGTCTATTCTTCCGACGGCAAAACCTGTTTCTATTGCATGCTAAGCGTTCAGCAGTCTAGGAGTCAAACACGCGTAGCGCGTAAATCCGCACCTAGGCAAGGGAAAGAACCCGGGTGGGTTTTAGTCAGTAAGAGTCTGACACGCCCTTCCGCTCCGCCCAGAGCGGAAGAAGTCATTGGATGACTTCCCACCCAAAAAAAAAAAAAATTTTAACAAAAAAAAAACAACCGACTTCCAAAAAAAACACTACAAAGTGAAAAATAACTTTAATTTCGGAAGTCGGTGTCTTTGGTTTTAAATTTTCGTTTTTTTGCCACCGACTTCCGAAATTAAAATTATTTTTCACTTAGTAGTGTTTTTTTTGGAAGTCGGTTGTTTTTTTTTTTGTTAAAAGTTTTTATTTTTCACTTTTTAGTTTTGGTACCTACCTACCCCACACAAGTTTGAATAACACTACCAGCGACGCAATTAACAGTGACAGGAAGTTATCATCTTATCATCCTTTAAATGAATTAAGGCCAAACACAAGGTAGCTACTGTAAAATGTTGAGGACTTCCCTTGACTGTCCTTCGTCTTCATCATCAAACCCCTAATGACAGTCACAACCCATCTAGGGGTAAAGTTCTCATCAATACAAATTAATCAAGCCCAAACACCAGGTAATTGCTGTAAATCGTTGAGGAGTTCCCTCAACTGTCTTTCGGCTCCATCACCAGATCGACTCCAGACCTTCATTAAATAGTAGTGCTTTAAAATGCTTAATGAAAAAAATTTACAAACGCACTAGTCGCCACTACGATTTTGGAAGGTTCCCCTCGATTTATCTGGGATGCCATCAGCAGATCCTGGTTTCCTTATAAATTTTTTTGAGGAGTTCCCTCAAGTCACCATGGATTTCATCATCAGAACTGAATTTTGATCAAAATAGGACCAATCTGAAAGTATACCTTTCAGATAAGAAAATAATTTTCTAAATCGGTTCATAAATGACGCCACCCGTGAAATACTTATCATTGAGAAGTTCCGGTGGCCATCTGTGGACTTCTTCATCAGTTCCACTTCACCAATTGATACTTTCTGAATGCAAATGCTTAACTGGTTGCTGAAAATACCGAAATCGCTATGTGTATGCCTATAATATTTGAGGAGTTCCCTCAATTTGTCATGGATTCCATCATCAGAACTAAATTTTGATAAAAATGGGACCAATCAGAAAGTATATCCTTTCAAATAAAAAAAGAATTTTCCAAATCGGTTCATAAATGACGGAGATATGAGGTAACACATATAAAAAAAAAAAATACAACCGAATTGAGAACCTCCTCCTTTTGGGGAAGTCGGTTAAAAAAGGGGTAGCGTCCGGCTGGGTAGCGAGGCGTGAGCGCCGCATTTGCGTTACGTGTAGAAGATTCGCTCCTTTTTCCGTGGAACTCTTAATAACAGATTAACTGGGGAATTGACGGTGTAATATAACAACAAAAATTCAGCCTACCCTTATTTCTTCGACGAAAATGGGCGTGATATTAAATGATGGTTTTGTTTATCCGTGGACACGTGGTGGATTGTACCTACATACTTACAGTAATCCAATTTTAGTTACCTTACCAATTTTAGTTAACTGTTATACAATATGTAAAAAAAACCCTGTCCGATCCGTGAGGGTGTTGATAGGTATCGTACTGAGAGTCTATTATGTGGTAGTTTTCAGGAAAAAAGAATAAAAAATCTCTCATTTTTTTTCAATGATCATTTTTTAATCTTACATGGGGCGCGGGCGGCCGTCGTCTACAAATCATGACTTATGAGTTTATGACCCCTGTTTATTTGCAAAAATTTTTTGCAGTCTATGTTAATGGATGTTTTGGAGGAATTATGAATAGTAATTTTGGTCTTAAAAATGTGATTTTGAAATAGCATTAACTTTTTTATTTTCAATAATAAGATTATATAATATTTAAAAAAAGATTTTTTATTACTTTTAGCTAATGTTATCGCAGTACCTATGGAGCACATAGGTACTGCGATAACATTACCATAACTTTTCGGATAGGACAGGCAGGACAGGTTTTTTTTTATACAGGGTTATTGGTAAAACACCAACAACCTCTTAAGGGGTCATTATACTCATCATTTTGAACAACTTTTACTATGGGACCAATGCTGAAATCGCGAAAAAACAATCAGCTGTTCTGTTCCTTACATTTATGCATATCTCGTCAAAATGTATGGAACAGCTGATTTTTTTTCTCTATTTCAGCTCTGATTCCATAGTGAAAGTTGTTCATAATGATGAGTACAATGACCACTTAAGAGGTTGTTGGTGTTTTACCAATAACCCTGTATATTGTATATGTACTATACAATTGTTTGTTTTCCCAAATAAAATCCTAACTATACATATCTATACTAATAATTATAAGTTAGTTTGTGAGGTTGTAGGGGGTAATTACTGGATCTATTGAACCGATTTTGAAAATTCTTTTACCAATAGAACGCCACGTTATTTGTGAGTGTCATAAGCTATATATTGCACGACTCATAATGCGAAGCATTAGAGTGTGCTCTACGATCGAAAAATATTTTTTGCCCCATTTCTGCAACTGTTTTTATTGTTACACTCCTGCTAGTACACAGAACCTACTTAATTTATATACCATTGTATAGATGATTAAATGGAGATTAATACTGTACTTTTTAATAATTGATTTAATGCAGCAGAAATGGAAAAAGCATCAAAATAGTTGAAAAAAAATTCCTGTCCGTCAATTTATGAACCCTGAAAACATTGTAGCTTGCGATAAAATCAATTAATTGAGTCAATGTTTTTTTTATACATTCGTTTCATCCATATAAGGAACCCTATTGAAAATGGCTCTTTTATTCAAAGTAGTTTAATTATAATTAATAAAATACTAACTAAAATATACTATCAAAGAAGACACCGCGAACAAAAAATGTGTCCCTTGGATGCTTTGACGTTTGACTACTGCGGTGCATGCGTGTTGCGAGGAGATTCTCATAGAGTAATGCACCCGCAGATGCGACACAGTCTGCTTCTTCTGCCTACTTGATACCTAACACAGTTTTAACTGCAGAACATTATTCTAATTTCCATTGTAGTAATGATGAACATTATGTGAGATGGTTCACTTGGCATTGCTCATTATGATTTTTTTGCACAAATGTTATCCATTTTTCCCTTGTTTCCTGGAGCTCGGACGTGGAAATCTTAAAGGGAAAAATGCCACAAATTGTAATAATTATTTGATGACAAATAACCATAAACCATAATATAATAAAACAAAATTCTGCCATTAAAACAAACGGCAGCTATTTGTACCTACACTTCACTTCTGAATGTTTTAATCTATGGCGAATGGCGCCGTAAAATATTTTGTTCATATTTCAGTTTAAAACTTTAGAGGTATGAGGAACAGGGTGTAAAGTTCACTCATCCTCATTTGAAAAGGGAGGATCCTCCGGCCAGACGGGTGTTTGTGTCTGGCGGGCAACTGCCCGTAAGTTGATTTCGGATAGTTTTATCTATGTCGGTCGCGTGGTAAACTCTACATTATTCCCCTCCGGAGACCGGAGGTCGATATGAGAGAGATTGATATCGATGCGAGTTTAGAAATTTTACCCATATTGATGGGTAAAAAAGCAGTCAAAACATACTTCATGAAAAGTGATAAATTGTTAATTTTTGTTAAAAACTATGTTTTAAATTTCTTTTTCGTTTATGAATGAGAGTTATGAACTTATGAGGCGTGCACTTTTGGATTTTCCAAACTATTTATGTTTACCGCCGTTACCGCCCAACGAAGTGGGCAGGGGTCAGCTAGTAGGTATATTATAATATTGATATAAGTATTATAATTAATATAAGAGTTTATTTGTTTATTAAGCTGAACGGATTTGGAAAAAAAAATGGCACACGGGTAGACCATAACCTGAAGAAGGACATAGGATACCTTTTTATCCAGATATTCCAGGGAATCAAGACTTATGTGGGTGAAACCGCGAGGCGCAGCTAGTAAAATATAAGTTCAAGTTCTGAAGAACGTCTATTAAATCATTTATTGGGAAATGAAATGTATAGTCGAGGATTTATGATTAATGTTCTAACCTGGTAGTGTATAGCTTGTGAAGCGGTTCCGTCTAAAGATTGAGTGCCTCGTGGGGTCAGCTATAAATCCGTTTCAGATGGGTCGACAGCTTTGTGAAATAAAATGAGAGAGGAAATTGATTCTAACTGTAGACAGTTAGAATTAATTTCCTTGCTAAGTGTTTTTATTTTGAAGTGTTTACCGTTTAGTTTACAGTTTTTGGAACGAAAATGCTGATAATAAAGAGTTTGTTACGATGTTTTTTTTCAGCTCATATCCTACTCTAGTGCGCACTTTTGTTTGACTACTTATTGACCGAGCGAGCGAAGCGAGCGAAAACGCCGTGCCTCAAGTCTGCCAAAATTTGCTTTTACGTGTGTTAGTTTGTTGGTATTCCTCTACAGGTGGTACTACAGGTGGCTACTAGATATATCCGCCTTATGAGATACGATTTCGATGGTTATTTTTTTATTTGAAAGGAAAAAAAATGAACGGCGTGATGACCAGAATAGCTCCTCAAAATGCAGTGGTTTTAAATAACTTTACTGGTATTTAAGTGTTGCAATAAAGTTTGTGCTCGCGAGGTCTACTGTTCGTAGAACTACTAGTATTACAAGTTCTTTATTCGATATTCATCTGTTTATGATTGAATTTTGTTTATTTTGTATGAATGTTTTGTTCTCTTTACTACTTCTTTGATCTGTGACATCAATCTGCATGCGTAATACTTGATATCTGACTGGGAAATTGTGGTTATCCTAAAGGTTATAAAGCTCAAATGTCAGTAGCAAATCAGGAAATAATTATGCGATTACATGATTCAGATAAATAATATTGCAAGTCTAGATACGTAACATAACTTCACGCCTCTATTCCCCAAAGGGCCGGGCAGACTTGTATCTATAGTAAACCTATATTTCGTTAGTTATGTTTGAGTCCCATGTAATAGGGGGCGAGTCTATTGCCACCAAACGGGCACAAATCCAGACTCCAGGCTGCTACTAAGAAATTCCATATGGAAAAACTCAATATCACTTTTGCCTGACCAGGGAATCGAACCCAGGACCTCATATGGTCAGCAGTAGCACATGCGACCACCAGACGAACAAGACAGTTATGCACGCATAGACGTATTCTATCTTGATGGGAAGGTAATACCGACGTAACATAACATTATCAGCTTATAATGTTCCCACTGCTGGGACACAGCTCTCCTCTCTTCGAGAGGGAGTGGGCTGTGATCTACCACGCGGGCCCAGTGCGGGTTGGTAGATGTCACATGTCTTCGATTTTTTTGGTTCTAGGACATGCCGGTTTCCTCACGATGATCACCTTCACCGTTTCGAGAGCAGTGGTGATGAAATTATTTACACAAAGTAAAGCGTCTGCTAGGGTTCGAACCCACTTCCTACGACTCGTAACTACTATACGGTCACCACTGCTCACCGATAATATACCAAAAACCCGACCCGTGTGCTGATGCCAACACAAATGAAAAAAAAAAAAAAACTCTGTACCAAAGTACATGGAAAAACATAAAGTCAAACCTTTTAAGAGTAATAGGACATTATGTATCATGTGTAGTTACGAGACCTTAAAATGTAAGTGCCATCAATTGCCCGATACCGCAATAAATCCTCCAAGTTAAGTATAAAATTGTTACCTACACTGAGTGATTTACAAAATATTAATGTTCCCAAATAAACTCATAAATTGAAATTAATTCCTCTAGACTGTGATCTGTAATGGTTAAAAAGACCAGTTTATCTTGACACTTTAAAGCGGCGCTGCATGTCAAGACAAACGTCAAAATCCGTAATTAAAATTACTTAGTTTCTAACTTTGCCGAGTGCCAAGTAAATCTGGTCCTTCCATACATATTAAAGCTTTGATAAATGTACCATTAACATTCCATAGGTTAGAAGATGGGGCTATCCCGGCTATCTGTCATCTTATAGGATTAGGCGTTTGAATTTAAAGAGAGGTGTTTTACGAATAAAAAACTTAATTGTCGTTTTATGTAAGTGGGGTTAAATAAAAGGAAGGGCAAAAGAAAGTTTTTAAGGCACGACTTTTATTATTTTTCTTTAAATATATGATTGTTATTTCTTTATAGAGTACCTACTAGTTTTTCCTTTTTGAGCATGAGGTCTTGGGTCGATTCCCGGGTAGTAGCCCAGTCAGAATCTGACTGGGCTACTACCCGGGAATCTTGATGGCAATAGACTCGCCCCCTACATGGGACTTGAACATAACTGGCGAAATGTGGGTGTACTATAGGTACACCTCTGACTAACCCTTCGGGGAATACAGGCGTGATGTTAGGTTGTTTATTTAATTTACGCAGTTTGTTAATCGTAAATATTTCGCAGTTTGTTAATTGTAAATATTCAAGAACACAAAGAAAAGGTCGGTCAAGTCCCAGTTTTCTGCACTTCTTTAACACTAACACTAACTTAGATTGTGCGAATACTTATGTCGTCCAGAAAAAGGGGGTAATAATCTTATATTATTTTGTTCTCGTTAGTTTTAAAATATTATTCATCTATCTATTCATTTAGCCCATATGTCCCTCGGCTGGACAAAGGCCTCCGGAAAGATATAGATATGTCCTCCCTCTCCCTTTTCCACTCACGTCCACCCTCTCCCATTGCCGGCCGCCACCTAAACTGAGTTAATCTAGTTTAGCTCGCCAGTTTTTCATACATGTGGGGACGCTGGAGGCACATGTATGAAAAACTGGCGACCTAAACTAAACTTTAGGTCGCCAGTTTTTCATACATCTTAATTTAGCCGGCGGTGAACGGCTCGTATTGTAATCAAAATAATTCGGACGCTATACAAGAGGGTTTCTCATAAAATTGGGTCAAGATCCACCATATGAAACGCCACAATAATAAGCATTTTGTTATCTTTACAATAAATGAAACATAATAAATAATAATAGTTAATTAATATGAATTACAAATTATTATAGCTTTATTTGTACAGCGTTTATTTTAAAGGGCTATAAATTAAAATAACTATTATTTAGTCATTTATTACAGCTAACTCGTAAGGTTATATAATTTAAAACAATTCGTTTTGATCACTGCAGGGGTCCAGTTTAATACCAAGCTGTAAACGAATATTAATTGGTAGTGTTTTAAAATTATGTTCTTTTAATGAGCAGCAGTGGCCTAGTGGCAACGGCTTTACTTTGTGTAAATAATTTCATCACCGCCGTTCTCAAAACGGTGAAGGAAAAACATCGTGAGGAAACCGTCTAAGAACCAAAAAAATCGAAGACATGTGACATCTCTTCCTCTCTTCTCTCTCACAGAGAGGAAGCCTGTGGCCCAGCAGTGGGAACATTAACAGGCTGATTATGTATGTTATGTACGTATGTTCTTTATATGATTCAAGCATGAGTCCCTTACCCAAGAAAGTGAGATGTGGGTGCTGTTGAATATCAAAATACCAAATATTGAAGCATGCGGGCGCTTCGATAATTGGACAAAAATTGAGAGTGAACTTTCAAGGACGCGTCACGTCTTGGTACATTTCGTTACATGAGAGAGAAGAAAGATATAACTCTCTATTTCACACAAAATATGTCTTATCCTTTTTTTTTTTTCACTTCTGTCACGTGTACGGGGCTGCACGTGCAATTTTTACCCGACTGCCCCAGGAGGGTAATGTTTTTCAAAAGTATGTATGTATGATGTAGATTCATTTATGTCTATTTCTTTGGCTTGCTCTGTAGACTAAACGGCTTGATGGATTTTAACATATTTATTTATGTATTTATTTAATTTTCTCGCACACAATGAGGTACAAAGGCGGACTTAATGCCTTAGGCATTCTCTACCGGTCAACCAAGGGTGGGGAAGAGATAAAATGGCAGGTGCTCTGAATGAGGAGATAACAGTAAAAACAATTATTTAAAAGATATCAAAATGCATTATAAATAAAATAGGCACACAAGTACATATATAGGTTATAATTATAAGCTTAAAATACCAAACATACATATTAACTATAATATATTATGAGGTGTCGTTGGGAGTGACAGAATGTTGGTATCGCAGGCGGGACAAACAAAAGTTACACAATATTTCAGGTTATTGGTTTGTCCCTGCCTGCAATATAAAATTATATAGATTTAATGCTTGTTTTTCTTTTTTCAGAGTGGTTATGCAGTTGTTTTTTTTTATAATTAATATTACCCCAGATACCCGATTTTTGCTGTATGGTCGTGTGTTGGCGCTACTTTTCAAACGACCTACTCTAAACTAATTAAGAAAAGCAAAGTGTGAAACAAACAGGTACTTTAGCATTCTATAAAGAGATTTTAAGAGATGTTCAAACTACATAGTTATAAGTTGTAAATGATTTCAATAAAGCGTAGGCGCATGAATACGGATTCATGAATTCTTATTTATTCTTAAATACATGCTCTTCATTAAGAAAACTTTCTTTATTGAATATCATAACATGTTTAATACAAGTGAACTGGTTTTATAATTTTTTTACATTCTACTATAACATTAAAAAGTAATCAAGTAATCACCATAGACAAGTTCGGAAAATTAAAAATGATAAAGTCTTTTTTATTACTTTTAATGGTGATTTTATTATTTTAATTGCTTGTCAATTACAATGACAATTTATAGCTTAATTAATAAAATTATAATGAGATGTTATAGTGCAATTACAACATTATGTGACATGACATCAATTAGTTATGCTCTAGAATTTTGATTATTTAGCGGTTGTATAAATTGACATAGATGATGATATTAAAGCAAAAGCGTTTTATATGTAAATATGTTTATTCTTGCTTGCGAATTGATTTTGTCTCCAAATAAATTAATGCAATGTTGTTTATTTTGTTTATAATGATTGATTATATCTTCATTTTGATGCCCATCGGGTCATATTCTTCCTAGTCAGTAGTTTTATCTTTCCCCCAAAAAATTTTGAATACTGATAATCTTTCTTTCCATATTTAAAATCGGAGGCAGGATGAAATAAAAGAAAGTCGATTTAAACCTACCCACGCCTTCAAGCGCACACATTGAGAAATGAAACCCGCTAAAAACAATTAATGCAAGTTGCAATCCATCTGTGAGAAGTAAAAAAAGTCATTAGCTTAACTCGTTACTCCCAACACCTTCAAGTACATTAAGCGAGGTCAAAGATCCCTCATAGGTAACTACTAGTCTACTACATACCTACCAAGTAGGTACGAACAACGCAGGTGTGGCGACAGGACGTCGATGATTGTTACAAACAGGATCGTACCCCGATCAATTGTAACCATGCCTATCGACTCACGGCAAAGAGTAGATATTAAATGGAGCAACAACTTTTTCTCAATAAACAGTGATACCGCAGCTTCAGTACATTGTCATCGTTTTAGCGCCGTATGTCACGAGTTAATTCACTTTGATCTGTGTGGTCGCATTCAGATAATTCTTGAGAATGCTCTGGCTACTGGCCAACCGATCGTTTTGCCTCTTTTGTCATCCATTCTAGCTGAGCTCTACCCCACGTGCTATGCCCGATGTGTATTTCCATTGACTAAGGTGTCCGTTATTGGAGTTCTGGAGCCGTTAAATGAAGTGTTAGTTCGGTGGCGAAAAAGGAATATGCAGTATCCTCCTACCCCTCAAAATATCCTTAAAAATCGTCAAAAAACTTACGCATTATAGTTCCATTTACTTTCTACTCGATGATCCAGTCCCCATTAAACCGGGGTGTTTTACGAGTGAGTAAAACGAGCTGAACAAGTTTGAATCCTGGATGTGAGCAGAGCATTCTGTAGTACAGAATCTGTACGAAGGATGAATTGCTAGTATAGTATAATATAAAATGTACTCGCACTACAAACGAGTTCATTTTATGAATTCATGACTGATGTAGTAAAATAGTTTTGCTTTTATAATGCACCAATTAATAAACTTATTCTCCAATATAGAACATGTACCTAACAGGATATTAAGCCTCTCCCAATTTGTTCGACAAGTCAACAACACCTTCTTTCCGCCTTCCACATTCACTTTTCTTCAACTTTTTACGTAAGTTCGGTACATCGTTTGATGTCATATCGCTGGCATGTAATTTTTCAGAATGAAAAGAGGTATGTATCGTTTAGGCGCAAAATGTCCAATTCGCAAAATGTCCAGCGGTCGAAAAATGTCCAGTTCGCAGAATGTCCAATTCGCAAAATGTCCAATTCGTTACTGTAAAAGCCCGAACTGCGGTAAATCTTTCGCGCTTTCGTTTTTTTCTTTAGCGTTTGGGCTTTTACAGTAACATAAACATCCTATGACTTTTGCTGATGGGAATAGTACAGTCAGCTGCAGAGAAATCTCACCCCCTAGCAATGTATTTTTATATTGCTAGGGGGTGAGATTTCTCTGCAGCTGACTGTACCTACGTTACTGTCGCGGTCTGCAACAGGGGCATTTATGGGCGATACACATACGTGAGTCTATCAAAGCCTGGTTGCGCCTAAGGCTTGTATAGTACCTTTTTTTTTTCTCAAATAATGCGCGGAAATCAAACTAAGTAGATGATTTATAAATTTCAGAATCAATGACGAACAACCATAATTTTTCACGCGCCAATATGTTAATTTGTTTCTTCTTAACTATAAACAGCTCTATTTGCAAATAAAACCAAATCTAAATTTAAATAAAATCTGTGATATAAATTACTTCCGTAATTGCCATGTGTTCAGAGCTGGTCAAAATACATGCTTTGCTTTAATTAAAATACAAATTACAAAATACTATCACGCACTTATTTAAAATACAAATTACAAAATATTTTTAAGTCGTGTATTTGAAATATAAAATACAAAATACAGTATTTTGACTATTTTTATTTAAAATACAAAATACAAAATACAGTCTGGTGTTAGGTTAGGTATATAAATAGAATAGAACTAGTTAATTGACTCAGGCGTGACCTTGCGGAAATCCATCATAAAACACAATAGACGATGTATATCTAGTAACTTAATCCGCTTAACCGCGCGCGGGCGGTTGAAGCTCACTTTGCGTTCGGCTCGCGTTGATAACACTTCGTGTCCGAGTTCGCAACAGGTCAATCGTCGTCCTGAGGATGCCTCGTTGAGAGGCGAAACACGTGTCGATTTCTTACAGGGTTCTCTAACTCTTTAAGAACGGTTAAGCGGATTAAGTTACTAGATATACATCGTCTATTGTGTTTTAGAATAGAACTAATCCAGCCCAGCCTAAGGCAAAGGGAATAATATTCTTACCATCATATTTTACAATATGGCGACCGCTAAATATGTCACAGCATTCACAGGATTCACTCCATCGCCGAATGAAAATTACAATTGACAAGATAAGTAATTGACAATTTGACGTATGTACCTGCAGTACAGACTACAGCACAGTTTAAGTGCAGTGTTGCCAACTTTAAAGATTGACATATTTAGCGGTCGCCATTTTGCTTACGAAAGCTATTTTCTGCAGATCGCACCCATTCATAAGATCGCTAAATGTATTTATGTTCAAATGTATTTTGGAGCCATAAGTATTTGAAATACTAACTACAAAATACCTCAGCGTCAGGTATTTGAAATACTAATTACAAATTACATTTATAAGAAGTAATTGAATTACAAATACCAATTACGTATTTGTATTTCAATTACGTATTTCAATTACAAGTAATTCAAATACTGCCCAACCCTGCATGTGTTGAAGTAAAAAATTCATTCCATTTTTAAATAACACGACAGTTAAGAGTTTTCATAGTAATTTATTCGGCCGCTAAACACGACAGAATCACGTATGGATTTTCATTCAAACATTGCCTCGCGGGCGCTCGCATGTATTCAACCAGTACCCAGTACCGTAATTTCGATTTATCTCGAAGAAGGTTATCAAAATAATGTTTGAAATTACAAGCATGCTTGAGAAAAGATTATTCTAAGCCATTTCTAAGCCGTCCTAAATAGAGAGAAAAAAATACTGTTGTATTTATAATATAATCATTTTGTATTGCCACCTCCACAATATTTTATACTTACAGTGTGCTGTGGTTTATTTTGTGAAAACAACATCATAATTGACGCTTACTGAATTTATTTTGTCCCTTTTTAGTTACATGAGAGGAATAAGGAGGGAAATATCAAGTTATGTGAATGAACGATGGAGTCACTTTACTGGTTTCAGTTTAACAATTTAAGGTGGATTCATACAAAAACTTGAATGAAATTGGAAGTATTCAACCAGTACCGTATACCAATCAGTACAGTATAATTACTAGTGAATTAAATATTCAAGAGTAAAATAAACAGAAGTCACTTCAAACTCTTCAAGGTCTAAGATTTCTATGAACTCTCGATGAGGTTATCTCTTAGGACATTCAATGCTAATTCTGTCCAGTTTTAAATGGACACATAAACAATTGCCATCTTTATTTGGCGCATACAATAGAATTACCTATCTGTCAAAACAAACAGCAATCGACCTAATATGTACCGATATAATATGTAGATAACATAAATAGGTACCACCAATAAATAGATAGCCATAGTTATACAACTATGTCGAGATTGATAGACTATAACTTTCGTTTCATATACTTCTATATTAAAAAAAACATTAGTTTTTTTGTATGTAGGGAAATCCCCGGAACTACCAGTCGGATTAGAAAAAATCTTTTTGCATTGGATAGCGCAATTCTTGAGGCAGGTTATAGGCTCGCGCAGAAAGCAACCGTTGTGGGCAGAACATAGTAAAAATATAGCAAGACATAAAGCTAAGTCCACATCGACCGAAAATAAATGAATGACAATTGACAACTGAACGCACAACTTCACCGAATGTAAAAAAAAAATTGCGTTCAGTTCATTTAGTGTTTTCGTGTGAACTCTGCTTTACAGGCCACATCGCACAGAAAGCGGCCCAAGGGCTCTAAACCCTCGGTGATTAGTTCGCTACAAACGATTGTAGTACATATGTACTGAACGCGAAAGTTGTTCATTTAACTGGCAGACTGCTTTTTCATAGCTATTGATTGATGCGAGGTACCTACCTACCCGTTAGTTTGTGCCATCAGCTCTGTCACCAGAGAAAGGCGATGAAAGTGATTTTGTTATTAAATTATAATGCGCGAGAGTTGACAAAGGTTATGCGTTTGTTTTACGATGCTGCGATTGGAAATCGTGGATATACATTATATCAAGCCTTTTTGTATGATAAAGATAGGTGGCTTTTGTACACAGCAGCCCTTTGTATACGTTTTGGAAATATCATTTATTTTTTATTGTAATGCAAGCCTTCATCTTTCACGCTCTTTCTCAAGTACTATGTGAAAGAATAACGATACTCAAGTAGAATAATAAAGAAAAATTACAAAAAAGTATTTTTTGTCAAATAAAAAAACTTGCTGGACTCTCTTTTTGTCCCAATGTCACCCAATGTTTTTGCTTGCACCTACCACTTGCAGTGACTTCAATGTGCGCTGCACGTGTGTCAATGAAACACATGTGTGTTGACGACCGGGGCATCGCATTCAATTGTTTGCTTGGGGCAGTCTTTTGTTTCACTTGATGCATATTGTTAGGAATCGTTTGTGTATTGTTTTGTTAAGTTAATCATTGTTTTGTACGTTTTCATGTTAAACAGTTCACGTGAAATGTTAAGAATGGGTGATTGAATGAATCTTATTTGTAAAAGTAATAATCGCAGATTTTAGATTTGCAATTACTTATATTGTTTTCTGCATTAATTCTCACGAAAAAAAAAAATGATAACTGTTCAATAAGCTGGCGCACTGGCGGTAATGGGCTCCGGATGCGAGGCCAGTAAGTTCAGGTGACAGTTCAGTCAATGGCCTCATGTACGAATATCTACATTTGAAAACAGTTCAGTACTGTCTGACTTCGTGTACGAGTCAAACCTCGTGCAGACAGGCGCGACTTTAACAAAACAATTTCTAAAAAAATATTCACAGTACAACAATTACCGCGTCGCGTTAGTCTGCACGAAGCTTCTATTCTTGAATTGACTCGCGAACTCGCCTCGTGCCCGGAGTCCATAAATTCAGTGTACCTATTGTTTTTTTGGTTCAGGTCAAAACTGGAGCTCTTTATGTATAAAAAACTTTTTTGCAAAAAATTAAACCGACGAAAAAAAACTGAAAAGCGAAAAATAAATAACCCTCGTTTTTGCTTCGCCGAAGTCGGGTAAAAATAACTATGTATGTAGTGACAAATTGATGACCTTCAAATAACAAATTTTGAGGCGGCGCCTAAAACATATTCAATGAAGATCTATCAAGCTAACATTTAGCTTTTGAGTTACTATTAACCGCCTGGCCTCGGGACATTCGCTACAGCAAAAATTCGCGCGGTGCGAACGGCGAAGCGTCTTGCGACTAAAACAAATGTATAGAATTTCGCCCCGCAAGACGCACCGCCGCGCCGTTCGCGCCGCCCGTGGCCAGGCGGTTTTAATGTTTGCCTCAATCTCTGACCGTCGATGACAGTCATACCCCAGCTAGGTGTAAAGTTCTCATCAGGGGGAATGAAATAAGCCCAAACACGATGTAGCTGCTGTAAACTGGTGAGGAACTCTCGCGACTGTCTTCTGACTCCATCATCAGATCAACTCCAGGTCTTTATTGTGTAGTTGTGTCATCAGAACTACATATGTGTGCGAAATTACAACAGAATCGGTTCACAGTTGAAAATTCAGTACGTCAGTACGTGAAACATCAATCAACCCCAATTTTTTTACACTTAGGGGTAGGTTTCAATTTTTATTTTTTTATGGGACCAACTTCGAGGTATATCCTTCCCAATAAAAAAAGAATCGTTCAAATCGGACCACTCAGTAAAAAGTTAGGCGTGGTCATACATAAAAAAAAAAAAAAAAAATGTGTCGAATTGAGAACTTCCTCCTTTTTTTTTCGTCGGTTAAAAACTTATTGTTTTGCGGACCTACAACAGTTTATCCACGTTTTTTATCCTGACAAAAAGTTCTCAGTAAAAAAGTATTCTTATTGATTATGAGTAATAACACCAATTGACCTGCATCATTCAGTTTACGCCCCTCGGCCATCTCACTTCAGAACAATTGACCCCTGGTTCAACAGACACACAATAAATAGCTGGCGATAGATAAAAAACGATTTCTTATTTAACGTAATTATCCGACTGCTGATATATATAGGGATATTATTGTTATTCGATGTCAATAAATATAAGGGCTTACGGGTAATTGATTTAGCTAGGAGCTGTGTTTCCGAATAAAACCTTGATTGAATTTTGCAGGGTAATAACACTAATAACCCTTTTTATTTATTTATTAGGGACAAAAAACAGTTACAGGCTACAAAATACAAAGAAATAAATAACCTAATATTTAACAAACATGTTACCCACACCATTGTCCACGTTTTAACTAAAGGTTAAAAGAAGTGCTGAAGACATGTGATAAAAAAATAAAATTAATTAAAAAACAAAACAAAAAAACAACAGTCGCTGCCACAATATTGCTGTGTTTCTTTACTTAACTTAAATTATTTGCTAAACAAAACAAAATGTCCAGAGCCTTTTAACATAAGTATAGATATCACAACATAATATGTTTTTCAACACAGTTGCTCGTAAAGTGGCACTTATTTAACCGCTTTTAGGTTCATAATGCAGTGTATTATAGACACGTGCTTTTGTCTTTACATAATCGCACTAGTGCGGTAATGTGCGCCATAGATAACTATTTACTAGTCGGAGTAATGACATGGCAGTCTGGCAGTATGGAATTAGTAAGTACTATCAAGGCACGACATGTCTTTCTTATTGCGACATAGTGTGACAAAGTAAACAGGTTTTTGGAACTAAGTTCTTTAACGCGGCTTCATTCTTGCGTCTGTCTTTTTCTAATTCGATAGAGAGAAAAAAAAGAAAGTGTGAATTTCGTCAAAATGGAAATCTAAGATGGCGGCTGCGAAAATTTTCTCAGTTTTCGTCATGGGTATCGTTTTCGTAGTTTTCGATGGTTCTAAAGCCGATAGTGAGGTCAAAATGGAAATCCAAGATGGCGGCTCCGAAATTTTTTTCATTTTTCGTCATGGGTGTCGTTTTCGTAGATTTCGATGGTTCTAAAGCCGATAGTGAGGTCAAAATGGAAATCCAAGATGGCGGCTCCGAAAATTTTCTCATTTTTCGTCATGGGTATCGTTTTCGTAGTTTTCAATGGTTCTAAGGCTGATAGTGATGTCAAAATGTAAATCCAAGATGGCGGCTGTAAAAATTTCTCATTTCGCATTTTTCTCACTCATGACGAAAAATGAGAAAAAATTTTGCAGCCGCCATCTTGGATTTACATTTGACCCCACTATCGGCTTTAGAACCATCGAAAACTACGAAAACGACACCCATGACGAGAAATGAAAAAAAAATTACAGCCGCCATCTTGGATTTCCATTTTGACATCACTATCGGCTTTAGAACCATCGAAACCTACGAAAACGAGACCAATGACGAAAATTTTCACAGCCGCCATCTTGGATTAACATTTTGACCTCACTATCGGTTTTAGCATGATCGAAAATTACGAAAACGCCACCCATGACGAAAAATGGGAAAATTTTCACAATCGCCATACTGTATTTTCCATTTGACCAAATTCGCACTTTCTCTCTCACTCTCTCTCGATAGAGAATAATTAGTAATAATTAGCAGCGAAATCTAATTTTTTCAAGTTTCCAATTTTGTCTCCACCTCCGACCGAACGTGATGGTAGGCTGTTCTGCGGTTTTGTCAGTGCCTTGCGCGCGCATCGCTACCCGAAAAAAAATCCAGCGCGCCGTTTTTCATAAATATTTGTTATCGTATATGTTGTGTGGTTACTGCAGGTTACATATTAAGAAAAATACGAACCGACGTAGAAACGTTTTTACAGTAAGTGGATAGTCAGTACCTGGCAACAAAGGTCAGTTGAACTTTATAAATCTAAATGTATCATTTCTCTAAAGTTACGTTATTGTAGCATAAGTTCTTACAACAAGACGGTTTCTTTCCTCGCAAATGTGTTGAAAAACGTCGTATGAAACGCGTGCGCATTGTTCATTACCCACTCGGCTAAATTATCGCGCTCGCCTTTGGCTCGCGCGAATAATACCGCCTCATGGGTAATGACCAATACAGCACACTCGTATCATAATGTACTATAACATACACACATCACAATATAGATGAAAACAATAGGGTTTCGGGGCGAAGAAAAGGTTTCGTAAATTATATATTGGTGCGCTGCCCGGCTGACAGATGTCAGACGACTCTTGTAAAAAGGTGCACATCGTCTGTTTTTCATCTGGGTCCTAGAACATTCTAGCTAGAAGCCACATCCTTATTGGACGAGCGGATTGTGACGGGACGGGAGCGGTTCGAAATAAGTTCGCGATATACCCTGCAAAATATTGTATAAATTATATTATTGTGTGTATTGTATTGTATATACATATATAACAATATTGTAACCTTTACAACAAGTATCTAGCCCGGGGACCAGCTAAGATGTAACACATTTACTTAGTAGTTGATAGGCAGCTAATCTATTTTATATTTTGATAAATTATATCTGTCATCCATAAACAAGTACCTACGTATAGTATTTGTGAAAGTGAACCTCTCTTATTAAATAGCAATACCTATGTAATCGACATTTAAGTTTTTGACGTTTTCTTTATTTTGGTATCGGCTTCAGTCTAGTGTAAAAGTTTTTATAATAACTGATATAGCCTCAAAGTTACGTAATTTGAGAAAAAATTATTGACAAATCTTGAGATCGTTCAAGTAGAAAGTTCATTTATTTTGAGGAATATAACATAATATAACATCACGCCTCGTTTTCCCAAAGGGTTGGACAGAGGTGTACCTATAGTACACCCACATTTCACCAATTATATGTTTAAGTCCCATGTAATAGGGAGCGAGCCTAATGCCATGAACCGGGCACGAATCCAGACTCTGGGCTGCGAAAAAAAGCAATAATATTATATAATAATAATATTGCATATAGCAATATTTGAGGAATATAATTATGCTTAGCAAAATTATTTCTGTAGACAAAACGCGCCTACACTAAATACACTACAAAAAAATCGGAATATTTTGAAATAGAGACGGCCCTTGGCAATGATTCCATCTCTTCTGCGCTAGATTACGTGGCAGGTAATTATAAACGCTAGAGCACAGTGCGCACACGCGACAATACTGTCTAAATTGTCTAATATAAAAACCTTGAAGAACTTCGGACAAGGTCACTCACTAGTCGCTGAAAACGCTGCGTTTTTAAAGCGTTTCAAGTGGGCTGGATGTAAGTTGTTTCCTCATCCGCTGAACAAATGAATTGTTAATGGAAAACTTCCCATTTTATGATAGATCATCGCTGTCCTAGTTCAAAATCAACCTTTTCTCAATTGGTTTTGTTGGGATTATGTTGGGGTCAGCTTCAGTCTAACCGGATGCAGCTGAATACCATACCAGTATTTTACATGGAGTGACTGCCTATCTGACCTCCACAACCACTTACTGAACTGCACCCAGTTACTTAACTGGGTAATACGTAGCCCCTTGGAAAGAATGGTTGTCAGACTTTCGGGCTTCTGACGACCCGTAACGACTGTCAAAGATCCTGTGCGGTGCTTTCTGAGGCACGGAGGAGTCTCTGTCTCGGTATATTAAGATGGTCACCCATCCACAGACTTACCCTGGCAAGAATAGATTAACCTGATGGATCAAATCGTGCCCGCGGTTGTTATTAATTAGTCACAACCTCCTCCATCGCTTACCTAGTTCAAAGTCTTTTATTATATTATTATTTTATTGGCTAACAAAACGACACTAGTTGAAATAATACTTACTGAGATTGTACAGTCAGCTGCAGAGAAATCTCACCCCCTAGCAATGTATTTTTACTTTGCTAGGGGGTGAGATTTATCTGCAGCTGACTGTACATTTTTGTGTAGGGAATAGACATTTTAATGATTATTGCCTTCTTAGAGCCAAGAATGAAATGTCTCTTAATGTTTTAGATGTACGAGGAACATGGTGTAAAGTTCACTCATCCTCTATAGAAAAGGGAGGATCCTTCGACTAGACGGGTGTCCTGTCTGGCGGGCAACTGCCCAACGATTTATGTCGAGGAAGTTATATATATGACGTTCGCGCGGTAAACTCTAATTGCGCGAAACAGGATTTGTGTGACGTCAGGATTTTGTGTGACGTGAGGTCTTTGATGCGTAGTTCGCATGTGGCGATGTAGATGCCGTTACAATGAAATGAAAACGAAACAAAATAACACTGCACGGTGGCAGAAATAGGTATGATAGTAGTTTCCCAGACGAACTCCTTCACAAAGATTCTCTTTTAAGCATCGAAAGTTTATCCAAACCACTGCAGAACCTCAGCATTTTTCATCCCTAGTGCGTGACCAGGACATAGGTTCCGTTCACACCGAGTAGCCAGGTCGAGACGAAGGCGAGCGCCGGACCGGAACGACACTCGATACGGTTGCCGATCGCGCCGTCATCGGGTTACAACCGACCACGATACTTTAACACCCCGTCCCCAAGATTTCAGAGGATTCCCACCCCTATGAGCGTTAATCTAGGGCTTATAGTTCTATAGGTAGCTGTCGTATTTAATGCTGTAATTTGCAAGATCGTGCTGGCGTCTCGCCAGAAGTATTTTGCCTAGATAATCTGAAGTGTGGTCAATAGTTGACAATGAATACCGCGGTTACAGATTTTAGTACTAGAATTTGCTGTACTGTTACATTAATAGTTGGTCGTTGAACTGTTGCATGTTTGGGTACTTACTGGCAAATGTATAAAAGGGTATATACTCAATGTGAATAAAAAGTATGTTAGACTAATACTCATGATTTGCAATTGTATATAGTAAGTAGATCGAACAATTCGAAGGTTTATGCTAGTAACATCTTCTAAAATAATGTATTATGTGTTTGTATCAGTGTAATCAGTTGTTGGTGAACCTAATAAAATAAATAAATAAATAAATAAAAGATTGTCAGAAGATTTCAGATTTTGTGACTCGGTAACAGTGGCGTAGCGTGCCTTGGCGGGGCCCCGTATAAAAATTTTGTTTGGGGGCCCTTATGAAGGGTAAAGATTTCTCACAAAAGAAAAAAAAAAGTTTGCATAAAAAAATATATATTATATTTTGTTTTCTTATTTCATAAATACGGACATTAGTGACAGGTCTGACAGGCGTTCATGTCTCATCGAAGTTCTTAGGTAATTTTTTATCAGTTTTATTTTTTTTAAACTTCTTTCAGCAGTTGCGGTTGTGACTGAAAGCAAATGCTTTTTTTGACTTTTGTTACTAAAAAATTGTGAAGTTTTTATTAATTTTTGCTTACGCACGTCGGGGGCCCCCGTGGCCCTGGGGCCCCGTATAATTGATACGGCAGATACGGCGGTAGCTACGCCCCTGCTCGGTAACATTAGTAGCAGTGTTCTAACCACGCGTAGCAGACAACCATATAAAAGGGGTTCTCTACGGGTTTTGTCTACGGAAGAATAGACAAAACGACAGATTGTTACCGTTTTTCTCTCATTTTCTCTATTCTCCCGTCAACAAAACCCGTTTCTATTATGGTCATGCTAAGCGTACTGAGGACCTAGATAATGTGGACATCGCTTTAAAATCGTTTCCTGTTGCTAACAACGCTTCTTGAACGATTGATTTCTGTAGCGTATGTCAAATAATGTCAATCCAATAAATGTTTGAATTGTCCGTCATCGGTATATCTATTAGAATGTCACTTTGTATAGGCCCTACGGACCACTTGGCTGGCTGTCATAGCCATAGCAAGGTCATAACCATCAACAGTATCAGTCTTAAGAGCTTCATGAATAATTTTTTCAAAATGTCTCGGTAGTTATATAAGTATGCCAAGTTTCAGCTCAATCGGATGCCAAGAAGTGATTGAATAAAAAGCAAGTTTAAAAACTAAAACCCGACTACTGAAAAATCACGCTCTAAAGTGTATGAAACAAGAAAATATTTCGGACAGAAATCAAGACATAGACAAAGTAAAGCCGTAGTCGCATGCCATTATAATTTTGTAGCCGACAGGCATGCGACTACGGCTTTACTTTGTCTATGTCTAGATTTCTGTCCGAAATATTTTCTTGTTTATACATACCAGTCAAAATCATAACCCTCCTTTTTGCTTCGCCGAAGTCGGGTAAAAATGGATGTCAATTGGAGTAACCGGAAACATATACAAACAGAGCAAGCTAATATAAAGCTTGTAAAAAGGACGAACTTCAATGGATTGCGTCCAGTTTGATCTCAATTTGTAGTTTTCGTAAGTCTTACCACACCGCGATATAGACAGCGTATGCTTCTCGATGAATGAGCAGTTCTTTGATCTCCACCTGTCTATCGACACACGATTACTCATTTATACTTACTGAGAACAAAGCGGCAGTCAATAACTGAAACAATTGACTAATTCTAAATATTTCAACGGAACTCTGTACATATGTTTCGAGATATAAAATGAGTATTATATCTCTCGCAACCACTAAATTACTTACTGCCCTGCATTACCGCAACTGGATTGAAGTGTTACGGATAACTTGATCCTGCTTTATTATAACTTCCACCAATGAACTAGATTCTTTGGTGGTTTAGTTTATTTCATACTCAGTTTATCTCAGAGTAACTGCAACTTTTAATAGTGCTTTTAACTTTGAATGTTGTTGCAGGACGCATATTTATGGATAGAACGGATACAGCTTTCGAATTTAATCCGAATCTGGCCTACGATTTATTAAACTACTGGCATTTAGAGGAGTAAATAGAAAATGTCACTAAAACACAAAATTGCTTGGATATTGCGAAAAACGTAGGTATTCCTGAGTCGTAAGTACAATTTTACCACCCCGTTCAATTTAAAAAGAAAATTGTCTTTACGTTAATTTGGGTAACAGGGAAACGCTCGTACTAAAAGGAATGCATGTAATAAAGGTAGAGTCACGTATTTGCAGTAAGGTTAAGAAAAGTAGGGTACATTTTATTTAAGCCTGATGAAAGTCAAGTCAAATGTTAGCAAAAAGTTCTCATTTAAGAAGTTATTTCTTCCATCTCTTATCTGCATCAGTTCGTGACTGCGAAAACGATTAAAACATGTTTGAGCACGTGACATTTCAAACTTGTGGAAATCCCGAGAGAAAGGTTAATATGTCTACATTATTTCAGTGTAATGTACGTACGTACAGATGAAGTCACGATTTAGAAAAGATGCAGTTTGTATGAAGTTTCTAAGTATATAAAGTGAAATTTATATGATAAATGGTAGCATCATACGATGATGCCGACCACCCGCGTGGTGGACGAACAGTCATTTGTCACTTAAAAACTAATACAAAATATAAATGATACACAATTTCCAACCACAGCCTTATTACGAAGGTAATTAAGGTGATATTCCTCAGTGAAACAATTTTTGACCAGCATCAGCAATTGGTCGAGAGATCATTACAAACATTGTCTATTAAATGGAATTGAGAAGATCGAATTGAACTTAGGAAATGTGATTCCATTGACACATTTGTCTGTACCAAATTAAAGTTTGTTATGAATGATTCAATTTTGTTTGAGAAACAGATCTGTAATAGAGAAGCAAGCAATATAATGCATTGTTGAAATTCTAGTGTTGATCTTTACTCAAATCTGCTAGAGTTTGTATATATCAACCTTTCAGGTTTGATGGTTCTCACAAAAGTTTCCTGCATGTTTTGCTTTCGTAGGAACATTTGTCTTTTGCTAGAACTAATACATTTATACCAAAAAATTTGCACGATCTCAACTCTAAATTGTCACTGGATTTCTCTAGAATAACTACTAAATCAACCTACACCGTCCTTGCAATGTTCAACTCTAAAATATGACCAGGAAACGAAGTGAACTATACCATTCATTCACTCGGTCAATTTACCGTGAAAGTAATTTAAATCGATTTAAAATGGCCGTCGCATTTTTAATCAAATATCCATCAATTACATTCGGCCAACAATATTTATACGATATTAATTAATTACTTACATTTATCAATGGGTATTTGAATGTGATTGTTGGCAAGTGTGGCATTTATTAATATAGGATTTTTTTTTGACATGTTGAGAGAAAGTTGGTAGATAAAAGTAATGAAGCTATTAGAAAGATTTTTGATAATACATAAGTATAATTAATTGATACTATCTTATGTTTATTCGAAAGCATTGAATCTTGTATTAAAAATTATACCCATAATCATCTTTGCCGAACTGCAATCTTAACTTGGGGGGGGGGGGGGGGGGATGGTGGCTATGGCGCCCCCAAACGGCAGAGGAATTCTATACTTTCGATTTAATTCAGGTGCACTTTATTTTACACAGAATACTCATAGGTACGTATATTATATCAGGAAACAGAAATAGTTTGGAAAATCCAAAAGTGCACGCCTCATACATAACACTCATTCATAAACGAAAAAGAAATTCAAAACATAGTTTCTAACAAAAATGAACAATTTATCACTTTTCATGAAGTCGTAATGTCAAAGACTATTTACAAAGATATTTACTTGGCGGTTGCTAGGCAACTTACGGACGTCAAGACAAAGGTTGGAAATATTTAGATCAAGATATTATATTTTAGTTAGAATTTTATTAATTACTAGCTTTTGCCCGCGGCTTCGCCCGCGTGGATGTCGGAAAATATCCTACAGGAACGTGCTACCGGGATTCAAAGTATCCTATGTCCTACCTAACTCAGGTCATGGCCTATCCTTATACCTTCTTTCTTCTTTTTCAATTGAAAAGTTAAGTATGTTCTCAATCCAGTTTGGAAATTCGGGCAGCCGAGCCGCTTACAGCTTTGAGACGGAAACCTTATTTTTTTTTTTGAGATATCATCAAATAACTTCTCTCGCTCTGGGTGGAGCGGAAGGGCATGTCAGACTCTTACTGACTAAAACCCACCCGTGTTCCATCAGTTGCCTGTACGTCGCCTGGGGCTACGGTCTCCCCTTAGGACATTCCCGCAACCCCGGCAGGCATCGGCCCTAGCGGACCCCGTCAATTGTGCTGACATCTCTAAGAGTTTCAACGCGCTGTCGACACGGGCCTGGTCCTTATCGGACGGCGAGCTACCCATTGTGCAGGGCGCTAGTCCTACTGTTTTTTTCTACCCACAACGGGGAAGCTCTTGGCCTGCATCTCACCTGATGGTAAGTGATGATCAGGCCGAAGGTGGAAGCGAGCTTCACCCGGAATCTTCAACCATTAGGGGAACAGCTTATCTTATCTACTGCCGAAACACAAACATGCTGTTAACATTGTTGTTATACTCACACTATCGCCCGGTTAAAAAATAAAAAACAACTGGTTTATATGACTCTAAATGCCTTACTTAAAATACTGATTATTCATTTTCCTATTAATAATATCATTAATTTGTAATACCTACTCTAGGGCCGCCATTGAACATACAATACTTATGTACATGACGTTAGAAAGGTTAATTTATGAACTTTAATAACTTTTGACAGACTGGGAAAATTGTAATTAAATAAAGATTAAATGATAATTCAAGATAAGGACTATTAAGTATATTTCCAATACCTTAAATCTCTTTAAAATAAGACACAAAAAAATCAATATTACATGGAAATTTTAAATTCAACCCCTATTTTACCCCTTTGGGGGTTGATTTTACAAATACTCTGATACGCGTATTTCCTTATTTTTCACGAAAAGCATAAATGCAAATTTTCATATCGCTAACATAAGAAATCCCACAAACCATACAAACTTTCATCCCTTATATCACCCCCTTAAGGGTTATTTTTGTAACAAAAAGTACCCTATGTCTTTCTCCAGGATGCCATCTACCTCCTTGCCAAATTTTAAAATCTCTTGAAAATAAGATAAAAAAATCAATTTTACATAGAAATTTTAAATTCAACCCTTATTTTACCCCTTTGGGGGTTGATTTTACAAAAACTCTGATACGCGTATTTCCTTATTTCTTTTCAAAAGCATAAATTTAAATTTTCATATCGCTAACATAAGAAATGCTGGGTTTCCCATACAAACTTTCATCCCTTATATCACTCCCTTAAAGGTTATTTTTGAGACAAAAAGTACCCTATGTCCTTCTCCAGGATGCCATCTATACTCTTGCCAAATTTTATCGAAATCCGTTCAGTGGTTTAGCCGTGAAAAGGTAACATACAGACAGACAGACAGACAGACAGAGTTACTTTCGAATTTATAATATTAGTATGGATAATTAAACTGCTTTGAATAAAAGAGCCATTTTCAATAGGGTTCCTTCAATGGCTGAAACGAGTGTATAAAAAAAAATTGGTTCAATTAATTGATTTTATCTCAAGCTACAATGTTTTCAGGGTTCATAAATTGACGGACAGGAATTTTTTATCAACTATTTTGATGCTTTTTCCATTTCTGCTGCATTAAATCAATTGTTAAAACGTATAATATTAATCTCCATTTAATCATCTATACAATGGTATATAAATTAAGTAGGTTCTGTGTACTAGCAGGAGTGTAACAATAAAAACAGTTACAGAAATGGGGCAAAAAATTTTTCGATCGTAGAGCACACTCTAATGCTTCGCATTATGAGTCGTGCAATATATTCTTTACTGGTGTATAAAAAGATATCACAAGAATGTCCACTTGGGACTGGAACCTTGAAATGAAGATAATTCCTTAATATTGCAATTTTTTACACTCTTGGGTTGAAATTCTAAAAACGCTGAACACGTAATTTTATAATATTTAAACAATTCAAGATAACCATGATTTTAACCCTAGTTCCAAACGTTGTCAGAATGCCCCTTCCCGAAATGAAATCCTGGATCCGCCACTAAAAAAGATCCTAAGATTTTGTGAATATATATAGGTATACCTATATTCACAAAAGAGGCTCACTCGACCTTTGGGTCGAGTGAGCCTCTTTTAATTATCCTATCGCATAAATAAGTATTTTTTATTAAATAGCCATCTTGGTACTATGTCCGTCGTCGGCCGATGAATTCGAAAAGTCACAAGCACGTGGCTCCAGATGTAGATAGAAAATACTTTTATAATTTTCTCTATTTATTTGGCAATTATCTTGAATTTTTTTTTCTCTTTTTCTTTTACGGGCGAAGCGTTTCTGCTTCAAGTCTGACAGCTTTCGTGTGTCAGTTTGATGATACTCCTCTACTCTACAGGTGGTATTGTACAATCGATCGACGAAACTTGGTATTCAGGTTTTACGACTTTTTTTTGTTTTTTTTTGCGGCGTGGATTTTAGATTGGAGGGGTACCTCCTCTAAAAAGGGGGCTTCTGGATATCTCTGCCTTGTAAGATCCTATTTCAAAGGTTCTTTTATATTTGAAAGGTACTTAGTAACTTTAATTTGGTCTCAAAAAAAATTGTTGAAGTTCTGATTAGGATCTTCAACGTGATTAGCAAAATAGCTCCTTAAAATGCTGTAAATTGCTCACTTTTAGATTTCTACCAGTTTAATCGGTCTTTTAACTAAGTACCTACTAAGTAGGGATTGATGGAGCACCTGACACCACCTTCTCATCACAAAAGTAGAGAAGTTTAACAGTTAGTAGTTGGTTAGTTTATTTCTGTTTATTTATAGTCTTACCAGTGGTAAGACTATAATTAAACAGAAACAAAGCCTATGGTGGTAAGTTACCACCATAGGCTTTGTAGTAACTTACTGCCGCTGTCGCGTTTTTTAAAGTTGGATAAAAGTATTAACTAAAGGATTATAAACTGTCATGGTTCTCTCTAACCGTGGTTAATTGTTGCAAAAAAGTTTCTGCTCGCGAAGTCTACTGTTCTCAGAACTACTAGTCATAGACTTTATTTTAATTTAATTGTGTGGTTCCTTTAAAAGTGCAACAGCAGCACAATACGGGGAAACGCAAAAGAAAAAAAAGTCTACTTTTGGTTGTAATAAACTTCATTTCCTCCGCCATTCTTATTCTTATTTGCATGTAATTAATTTTAATTATCACTATTACAAGAACATTACGTGCGAAGTGATTCGGTTCTGATATTTATAAAATCAGTTATCAACACAACGGGTGGTTACTCGAGAGCGTTCACTTTTCCTATGTGATGCAACACCTCTGATATTTGCTTTGAAAGCTTGTGCTGTACTGGCTGAGCGACAGAATTGCTACGTGAAGCTATAGTCCCGCTTTTTAGGCCCGCTTGCTCCACAGATCACTGAATACATTTAGACGAATTTAAATCTTTGTTCTATTTCTGTCAATCGTTTGAAGTTGCCTAGCCTTTTTTAGCCTTTTTACAACGATTCGGTCGGGTCGCCTTCCAGTCTAAACGGATGCAGCTGAATTCTGGTATTTTACAAGGAGCGACTGCCTATCTGACCTCCACAACCGAGTTACTGGGTAGCACGATACCCTTTGGTAAGACTGGTTGTCAGACTTTCGGGCTTTTGATGACCCGTAACAACTGTTATAGATCTACACATGACAACCGGGACCAACGGCTTTACGTGTTTTCCGAGGCACGGAGGTTTGTAAAGATGCTCACCCATCCACGGAACACCCGCGGCAAGCGTAGCTTACCCCGTACGACTGTCATTAATTAGCCACAAGCTTCTAAATGTATTTAGTGACTGGTTGTACAACCGGCTCATAGTACCTACATGGTCAATTTCAAATCAGTTGCATTAATATTGTACTACGAAAACGCTACGCTTTTCTGCTACGACGTAGAGGCACTGCAAATGTCAAATTTTTTTACCTGTGCCAGTGTATTTGGAAAATACCTAATCAGATTTTGGTAGTCGGATCCGATATATTTATCTCACTATTGCGGTTAATACATATTATCATTAAAGCTGTTTCTAAGTGTGTTTCACTTTATCTGTTTGTAGTTTCCTGTATTGATTATGTAGCTTTGATTAGTGTCTGGCGGCCTTTGCAATTATTTGTAAAACATTGTTATTGCCAATCAACAGGCCATTGTATTTTAATGGACATATTGTATGATTTCCTGTAACTATTAAAGTCAAAACGTTGATAGACCTGAAGAAAAAAGATGTTCTCAATTTATTTTACTCGGTGTAACGATAGCTGTTTCTATTGTGTTGTTATCGTTATCAGCCTCACTATTAGCTTGCTTCTGTTACTAGGACAAAATGTATGTTGAGTGACCATAATTTTAGATCTGTCTTACCTTAACGAAATCCGTACCGTGTGTGGCTGTAACGGCCTCAAATTCTACCTGTTCGCGTCAAATAACTTTGCCGTTCTGAAGTAGATTACAAATGACTGCGCGGTAGGCTTTGCTCAAAAAACAGTAGCGCATGCGCAACCTAACTTTAGAGCGGCAAAGTTATTTGACGCGATCTGTACGACGGACGGCTGGAGAAAAATCTCCCTGAGTTGAATCGGTTCTATGAACTGATGAGAATGTTACAATTTAGGTACCTATGTAGGTTCCAGCCTCGTCTACTTTTTTATGACTGGCCTTTACTGGCGATAATATCTATAGCATTGCTTCTTTCAGTGTGGCGCAGCATTTGGTTGAGTAAGCAGCGCCTGCCCCATTTCACATGAGCGCCGCTAACGTGATAAATGCTGTGCGCACGAGTCCGCACGACCGTCAAAGCTTATCGCTTTCAATATTCATATCAGTTTTAGTATTTACATGGACATGCAGTTTAATTAGTTGACTGACTTCTGTATCTTCTGCTTAGAATCTGAGTTTTCTTTTCACTTTCCTACCAGTGTTAAATAAAATGTATTTAAATAAAATAAGCCTTTATTGCTGGCTCTACAAAAATTTCTAAAATGAATTTATTTATTTATTTATCAATAACAAGGTTTATAAAGACTCTTAGCTTAAAACTATGCCCCACAAAACTGTTTTCACGGTTTGTCTGCGGGAACAGAACACACAATAATAAAAAAAGGTTTAATCGTGCGAACAGTTAATTCCCACTTAATACACTAATAAATTAAAGTATATCTAATTACTTATATATATCTAACTTATAATAATATGTTATCTTAGATTATACCTACTAAAATATTTCTTAACTATCGACGTTCGGTGCACTTACTTATTTTTCCTATACGGCTTGTCCTTCGACCACGGCCTCCTCTAAAGATTTCCATCTCTCTTTGTCTCTCGCCCTCTGAATCCACTCTGGACCAGCTACTCTTTTGACGTCGTCTTCCCAACGTTTCACTTGTCGTCCTTTGCTCGGTTCAATAATCATACCTAACTAACTACATAATTATGTACCTACCTCTTTAGTTAAATGTAATTTTATGGTCACGTCGAACTGAATGTCTTGTCCTACCAGATTATTAGTATTCTCTTGATGTGGTTATGATTTGACAGTTTTAATATTTCTACTAGCTGCAGTCACTATCGTTTGCAGCAAGGCTCATTGCCCGGAGTGATCTGTATAGACCTAAGTATCCTCCTTCCTAGACGCTGTTATTGTTCTATAGTTCAAGGTATAGCTGTTAACATTAACCGTAATAAGTTGATCTCCTTTAGAGGCATCTAACTGCACAACAATGACTCATATTAATTAATATTAAGTAGAACGCCAGAAACAGACTGCCAAATAATAATTAAAACATTTTCCCGTAACGTTATTTAATTAATCTTGTTCTTCTTAGTAAACCATGACTTCTTATCTTTCAACATAGACAAAATTATAATTATTATCATCTATTGTAACGCTTAACAAGATCGCTTGTGATAGGACTTTTTGTAACAACACAAAAACAACCTCTACCTCGACCGTCTCCCACCGCACAATCGTACCATCGCAACTGTTTGCGCAGCATTCATTGCTGTGTCACATGAACATTGTTAAGTAAGTTCTGAAGTAAATGCAGCAATGGATGTAGTTGCAGTGAGTAAATAAATAAGGCCGTCTACAACTGTGCGTTTTTTGCTACCCCGTCACCGTCTACCACCGGTCTAGTCGCTCCAAGTCAATGGCAGGCCTACTTTCTCAGACGATTCGCGTCATATAATCTTTTGGCCGTTACAGTAACTGGACAATGGGATTGTTATTACTAGGAACGGACACTACAATTATTTGCCACCTCAATTGTGCCTGTAGGTTAATTGTATTGAGAAGAAATGCCCTAGTTTTGCACGTGTGGCGGACCTTTTCATTAAGCCTCAAGAATTCAATTTGGTTAACATATTATGCCTACTATAGACTGATACATATAGTGGCTTAATAAAACACTGCCAAACAGTATATTGAAAAGAAACAAAGAAAGAAAGAAAAATGCGTTTATTGACATTTCAGCAGAAAACAGATCTATGACAGAACTCAATCAACCTGCCTAGCCTTAACACTGCCAAACAGTATATTGAAAAGAAACAAAGAAAGAAAGAAAAATGCGTTTATTGACATTTCAGCAGAAAACAGATCTATGACAGAACTCAATCAACCTGCCTAGCCTTATCCCAATTATGTTGGGGTCGGCTGCCAGTCTTTTCAAGTATTTTACTTAGAGCGACTGCCTATCTGACCTCCACAACGCAGTAACTGGGTAATACGACACCCCTTGGTAAGACTGGTTGTGCTTTCCGAGGTACGGAGGAGTCAGTATGTAAAGATGGTCACCCATCCACGGATCAACCCCGAAAAGCGTAACTTAATCTGATGGATCGACCCGTGCGGCTGTTATTACTTAGCCACAAAAAGCTGCTGCTTTGTTATAAAGCTCGTTACACATTTATGCGTAATAAATCAACCGGTACCCTTATTACGTAATACACGATCAATCAGAATTTGCACCGTTTTGAAACAGATTGCTAATCCATTGCTTCATAAGTTCGAAAAAAAATCTGCTCAACAACGTAAATAACGCAATGAATATTATTGAACTGTCAAAATGAAACAAATTAGTAGGAATCGTTTACGAAAATGTGTTGCGTAATTAGATAGCTAGTTCCGATAATGCTTTCACTGGTCGCTTTATCTGTGGATTATTGAGGTATTGTTTCATGACCTAAAATAGACGCTATTAGTTGGTGCCACGATAATAACGTGTTACTGGCTTTATTTCTTCGATGTGTTCTACAGGCGAGGCGGTCACGTTATTTATATTTCAATAAATATCCTTCCAATATCAGACGCGAAATGCCTTTGTTGACGAAAACTCCACGAAAACAAACCAAACAAATTACAATGGGAAATATGGAGAAAAGACTGAAAACAACAGATCGATTTTCTTCTCTCAGTTTGTTATTTCATGGCTTGTTTATTTTCATAGCATACGCACTTTAACACTGACGTCAGCATCGTCATTCAGTAGAAATAGAAAATAATTATTGTACTGAACGAAATGTTACGATATTTTATTATTCAAAGAAAATGTATGAAAAAAGAATGAAATGTATGTGTGATGTATGTTCTGTAATTTTTAACCTGGTGTACAATAAGAATACAGATATAAATAGATAGTAAAAGGGTTTTGCCAGTCGCAATAAAAGATGCAAGAGATCTAAGAAGGATATTCAGAGAACGAATTAAAAAAATGCCTTATTTGTGACTCGCACGAATTTACTTGCCCGAAACGGGCGAAACGACACTGTTAAATAATTTAAAGTAGTAGCTATGGGCTTCAATTTGACAGTACAACAACATTCACTGCGACAACGTTGTTAAGCAGACAAATTTTTCGAACATATGAAGCGAAGAATTAGCAATATCGTGATCGAGTGTGTGACGCATTTCGGGTGCAGGACTGACATACTTTTTTCGGTAGTTTACGTCAATTCAATACCTACATTTTGACTTTTCCATCTTCGTCATCGCTAATAGAATGTCACTTTGTCTATGTCCTCTGGCCATTACTGAGATACCGATAACAAAGTAAGCTAAACCAAAGCATTTATAAGAGTTAAATTGAGAAATGCTACGTAATAAGTGGCTGACCTACTGTTGATTATTGCCTGCTACATCTATGTTCATATCTTTATTTAATTAAAATAAGTGCTATTTTCCTTTGGAAAATTGAGGAAGTCAAACCTATGTGTAGTGTTTGGCGTTCTGATTATTAACGCTGATTTAATATAAATACGTTTATTACGAGATATAATATGACGTAGGTTCTTATTTGTATAAGACTGGTACTTAAGGTATTGCTACATTAAACCTTGCAGTTTAATATTTTAGTTTGTCATTAAGTTTTTATTTTATCGCACTATTTCTTATGAACAGCTTAACACATTTATGTAGAATGGACCCAATAATTATTGTCTTAACGTATCTTGAAAAAATATAATTATAGTCCTGGCAGTGCCCTTAATTTGTTTGTTAAAAAACTGGCTCCTGTAATACTAACTGTATTACAGGAGCCAGTTTTTTACCATACTAGCGCAGGAGCCAGGGAATTATTTAATATTGTATACATAGCTTGTGTCAATAAATAAATAAATATTATAAATAAGTATTATGTGTTCAAACATTTTTTTTTCAGGGAATTCTTCTAAACATAATGTCATAGGCAGCCTGAATAATCAATATTACTGTTTTCCGCTTATTTGTAATAACTGTAATAAGTGACCTCATTTTGATAACACTACAGGTGGTTGACCTCCTTAACTTAAGTGCTGATAACTAACAAATAGGTCCAATAAAATCACGTTATACTCGTATAAAGTTAATGTAAATAATAAATAGTGTTGTTTACTTGTAAAATAAAATATATTCAGCGGGTCATGGTCAGCGACTGCAAAATATAAAAAGTTTTAGATCATTCGTGTGATGACTCATAGGTAACTCTCTCATTATATTTTTTATTTATATATTCCGATGTAGAATTATTGTTATTACAGAAACAACCATCTTCATTAACCAATTATTTATCTAAACTAATATTATAAATGCGAAAGTTTAGAAGTTTATAACTCAATCACGCTGAAACGGCTGCACGGATATTCGAGATAATATTTGGCACAAAAGTAAAATTTGATTTATTTTTATCGTTACCCAAAGATAGAAGTTGAAGTAAATGTTAGTATGTATATCTACTTAAGCAGGTACGCCTATATTTTAATGATCATTTTCATAGCCTGAATGAACTATAATCTAATTGGCGATTAAATATAACCGGCAATTTGCAGACGCAACTCAAGCACAATCGAGAACATCAATATTTACTACACGACTGACGATCAAACTTATTACCTAGTTAACTAGCTTATTAGGCACTTAACTTGCTTTATTGCACTCTACTTAAGCAAGTTGTTAGCGTTGCTTGTTGCTACATTTTGTGTTTAGTAAACACCTTTCGCATCGACTACACCACATTCAAAAATCTTCGCGCTCCAGTTTCGATGTAGAACTCTAAAATGGTTAAAAACACTTATCGAGCACGTTAATTGATATCGAGTCATGCGATAGCACCACTATTGTACTTCCGAGTGCAATGACTTACACAAACGATTGTGCGGCCATCAGGTCAGCTACTAATTTACTACAGTTAAATGTTAATGTGCGCAGGATACGCGTTAGAAATCGGGTTACTTGGCATTTACTTCATAACAGTAATTATCATTTACGATAGAAACGCAATTTCCTTTTAACGCTTGAGGCTCTTAGGGGCGTTTTATGACCGAGCAAAACTTGAAGAACATGATTTTAAGCACTTCTCATCTATTATTTTAGTTGTGTACGAGAAATTGTTTTTTACGATTAACACTTAACAGCTCATAAAATTGAGAGATACTGACGTTGGTATTAGAAATTGGCTACGAATTTGGTGATGAAAAGAAAATATTTAATTTGAAATTGAAATTAGTTTTTTGTCTTCACTGCATTTTTTGCTTTATTGATATTATGGGTGCTTACTTCAATGACACAAATTGTTTAATTTTGTTTCAACTTTGATTACGGGGTTCTTCAAATGGAATGAAACATAAATTATTCACAGAAATTACCGATAGAAAATCTCTAAGTTGCAGTAGCAGTAAAAACTAAATAAAACTAATTAGTTTTATCACTTGATTAATTCGAAGATTCAGAATAACTTAGTATCATAATACTGCGAAAGTTTTTCCTTCGCAGGTTTCCAATCACTTGGCAGTTGATAAGGATGCACTCAAGGATGTGTCTTCAGGTGGCACGTGCCCACTGCCCTGTGTTCCTGCGTCGTGGCAAAACACTACTAACCTAGTAGAAAACCCAGCGACTAATGGAAAAAATTTGGTACCAAATCCACACGATCCGTCAACAGAGAAACCAAGAAATACGAGGTAAAAATATTCTACAAGCTCTTGTTTCCTGGTACTTTATTCAGAACAATTGACCAGCAATATCGCTTTACTTCAAATAAGAAATCAGGTGAAGGTAAGATGTGTAACGATACAAAAATCTAATAGTAGATATGATACTATCGCGAAATTTCCTTGTTCGCGTGTCTCCGTTGATAAGGATGCAGCCAAGGATGTGCCAGACGGCACGTGCTGCCTGCCCTGTGTTCCTGCGTCGAGCTCAGTGGCGGAACACTTCTAATTGTGTCCTGGTCCTGGCCACAAGGTCGCGCAGACGACCGCTAACTATATCAATACGAAGATTGCTGTTGAAATGCGGGTGCGCATCGAGTAGTGGTGGCAGAAAAGTTAAGACTGGAATGTCTTTATTATTATTTCTCTATACCACTTTTGATTGATGATTCTATTTATGTGATGTTAAAAACGATTCGTTCCTCTATTATTTATATTGAATTATCGTAAGCAACCGTCACGTACGTAGGTCCCATGAGATTTAATAGATCCCTTTGCCCTTTGGGAGCACTATTCTTTTATTTGTAAGATTTTTATGTAGGAAACAACCAAAATATTTCAAGATAAGTCTATTTATTTACTTATTCTTTTGTTGGACACACCTTCCTCTGAACGTACGTCAGATCGATCAATATTCGACAAAAGACATTGACAAATAGCATAACAAACTGAGAATCCAAACAAAATGAAAATACCGGCTCTCGGTTATCCGGCATCCATTATTTTTCGGATTATTGGAAATGCCGGGTTATTGTATTTCTATAGAAAATGTCAGCTAGCTAGTAAGAAATAATTTAACAAAGATTTGCAAAGTAAAAAATATTTATTAGTTTACGTGCTATTACCTACTCGTAGAACTGGATCGGACTGCAGAACGACAACGAACAATGCGCACGCTCTGTAATTCGGCACTTTTGTACTAAACCTGCCGGATTACAGAGTAGGAGAGCTAAGTTAGGTAACGCCGGACTATTGCACGTGCCGGATTACCGAGCGCCTCTTGTATTTAGGTACCGATGAATGGATGAATTGTTGAACCAGTAATAGGTTAACAGACACGTTTGGCAAATAAACTACAGCTTTTACTTATATTACCCATAGGTTACTCATAACAGAGAAATGTGTTGTTTCTGTGATCATAGGTCGTGAACGAAAGCGAACTCAGACCGAGTGATAGGTACTATTATGAGTACAGACCACGAGAAATAACATAAATATGATCACAACACCTGTGATCTCCGAAGGGTTAGGTCAGGGGTTGGCAACGTTTTGAGACGGAAGAGCCAAAAGTTACAAGTTACAAAATTTCCCAGTTTTTAAAGAGCCAATAATATAGTCTTTACTTAATTTTGATTTGTTATACGACTATACGAAATAATATTTATTCATATAAAAACAAACAAATGTTTTCATCACAAAACATATTATAATATTTTAGCTAACGGCTAGAATAATAAAATAATTAATATAGTTACAGCTATTTCATAATAGGAGTACATAGTTACATCAATAGGAGCATTGGCTTTGCATACATTTTGAAAGTTTGGTTAAATCTGGCTCATAACTATAACTTTTCCGTATGGAACTAGGGAGCCGCAACTTTATATCGAAAGAGCCGCATGCGGCTCGCGAGCTGCAGGTTGCCGACCCCTGGGTAAGGTTAAGGTTTAAGTACAAATACACTTGTAATTTACTGCAGATGAGGTGAGTTTAAGTACTATGGGAAAGAGGGTGAGCCGTTAGTGTTTAGGCGCGAAGAGTTGGGATTACAATCCATAGTTACCAAACACTCATTCCTAAATGGGACCGAATCTACACAGAGCCAGAATTGTAAATGGGTAATGAAATTAACTGTCGTATTTAATCCAGACTTTTCACTGTTTTCAGGCTTCTGCAACTAAAAAGTCAAATCAGAACCTTGGTGTCTTTTCGACACTACCGTTTTTATCAGTGACTAGTAAATACTTACCTAACTATTATTTTTATCGCTTCCACATTTGATTTAATTGAGGATCATCATCGATCATTTGCTCGCAATTATTATATTGTACTGGAAGAATTTCGTTTAAGCTGATGTAGAATTTTTATCGTTTGATGAAAAAAAGAAACGATATCTAAAAATAAACCACAATTTGCACTTTTCCTGCCACCAGTACTAACTGAGACGGAGTCCCAGTTTAATTTGGCCCCACGTATGAAGATTGATAGCGCCCACCCTGGGATTATTTTGTCTACACAACAACCTGTCTGTATCCTTACCGTACGATGACGTGACGGTGCACTGGACGGCTCAGGACGTCCTTATTTTGACGACGATTCGCAAGGAAATAACATTTTGTACCAGACACTTTTATTGTGCTTGATTATATGACTTTCCTTTCGGTAGCATCGACACTTTAATATTATTTTAACCTCGATCACGACCTCTTGATTTATTGGCCTTTAGAATTTATGAATAAAATTAGATCTAGACTCTTTACTAAATGTTTTACGATATTTTTGAATATTAATCAAGCAATTGGGCATAGTCACGAGAGAAGTATAAATATAGATGTTCCTTTATGTGAAAGTAGTTCTAATTAACTGGAGTATCACGTAGTAACAGATATACGGTTTGAGAACTTTCTGTTATGTTCCCGCTTTCAGTGCCGCCGCAAAGTCATGTAAATTGTTCAAGTTTGTGTTCAACAAGACGAGATATATCTTAAGATGTATCGCTACGACCAACGCGGTGTTATTCGTGAATTTAGTTAGTTTGTGTATTGAATTTGAATGAGAATATTTTTGAATATTAAATAGTGAGAGGTGCAACTCAAAAGTAGTTTTTGTGATAATTAGAAAAGATAAAATTAAAATAGTTTTCGATTTTTAAATAAGAAAAGATGAAATAAACATAATTATTTGCTTTTCGATTTTTAAATGAGAAAAGATGAAATTAAAATTATTATTTAGTTTTTCGATTTTTAAATGGAGTTATCATGTAATTCAATTTATCTTGATTACTAGGCTGACTCGTTTTAATAAACGTAAAGGATGTCCTTATCAAGAGAGATGACTTGGTTCCTGTTCAAGAGTTCTACGTCGCATACCGACAGGACAACGGCTTAAGGGGGATGCGCCAAGGTAGCCCGCGAAATTCAAATTTTCTAACATTTTTTTGCAATTTGCAGGTCAGTGTCAGGTTGTATCTGGATTAAAATATGATTTGCGAGCGTAACAAATATGGCTTTACAGAATTATAATCACAGAAATCTTCATTACAACTCTATAAATTCATGTAATCCCGTTGAATGACTATTTCATGAAATCAGTATTGCTGATTCTAATGATTATAATTCTATAAGGCTATATTTGTTACGCTCGCAAATCATATTTTAATCAAGATACATCCTGACACTGATCTGCAAATTGCGAAAAACGTGAGAAAATTTGAATTTCGCGGGCTACCCTGACGCTTTCGCCTTAACGTCTTCTGTTAACAAGCACGCTGTTATGTGGTGCGCACGCGCAGGTGAGGAGGTCATTATAAAAAAAAAAACCATTAAAATCTACACTTTTGGCTAACCAAATCTTGTATTCATTGGATACAAAGATTTTGGCATAAAGATGTGGTACAAAAAGTACTGTTTTCCAAGAGCGTCTCCAAAGCCACTTTGCGATAAAAAAAAACTCCAAAGAAAATTAAAATGTAGTTTTAAAATATCTGATCATACACCGAAAAATTCTTGCCTACGTTCTAATAAAAAGGAAAAAAAAAATGTTATAATTAAAAAACTTTTTAGGTTTACCTAAAAACTTTTTAGGTTTACCTAAAAAGTTTTTTTGTACCTGGCCTCCTCATTGGGGAAAACACGGAGGCTAAATTTCAGATTTCCATGGAATGTAACGTTTTATCGTGAGAGTTTGGTTGCGGTTTTATAACTCTATAATTAGCCCACTGATAACGTTGTGGTTTCCTTTGGTAAAACATTTGTCGCTAGGGATAGTAACAACAGGTGTAACTGAAGCGAGGCACATAGATTGGTACCTTCGAATTGAGCCTAGCCTTTCCCCAACTATGTTGGGGTCGGCTACCAGTCTAAACAAATGCAGTTGAATAGGTACCAGTATTTTACATACAGCGTCTGACTATCTGACGTCCGCAACCCAGTAACTGGGTAATACGATACCTCTTAGTAAGACTGGTTGTCAGACTTTCGGGCTTCTGACGACTCGTAACGACTGTCAAAGATCCACGAATGACAGACGAGACCAACGGCTTATCGTGCTTTTCGAGGCACGGAGAAGTCTTGGTATATAAACATGGTCACCCATCCACGGACCAACCTCGGCAAGCGTAGCTTAACCTAATGGATACACCCGTGCGGCTGTTATTACTTAGCTACGAGCTCCTATCTGTGACAGAACCCAATGGGTGCAATTTAGTCTATCAAGGTTTAGTGTAAATGCAACCATTGCCATATTATTTCCATCACGCAGAGAAAACGATATTCTTACTGTGTAAAACGTCCTATGTGACCTCGAATAATTGACATGTACACGATGCTCATTCTTATGTTCTACCTTTATTCAGTACTAGCTGACCCCTGCCCACTTCGTTGGGCGGTAAACATATATAGTAAAAGAATTTTCAAAATCGGTTCCGTAGATCCAGAGATTACTCCCTACAACCTCACAATTCTATACCTCTTTATAATGTTATTTATCCGCCATAAGGCCGTAAGGACCCGACGAGTTGTAGGTCGTGGATTCGAACCCAAGCTGGCGCTTTAGTTTGTGTAAATAATTTCATCACCACCACTGCTCTCAAAACGGTGAAGAAAAAATATTGTGGAAAAAACCGGTATGTCTTAGAACCAAAAATTCGAAGACATGTGAACAACCTGCACTGGGCCCGCGTGGTAGATTACAGTCCACTCCCTCTCACAGAGAGGAGGCATATGTCCCAGCAGTGGGAACATTAATAGGCTGATTATGACGACTCTATAAAAATTTTGCTAGGGTGTGGCTTCTTGGTCGGTAAACACACATCAAAATAAATTATTCGCATATGAGTAGATGTTTACTAGCCACAATTAATCCTGACTATCTGGGAGCGATTTGTGAGGTAGCTTTGAAATAGATCAAGTTGCAATCCTCTGACACCCAAACTTGAAAGGATGGGTGTCAGAACTCAGAGGATTGCAACTTGATCTCTTTCACAAGCTACCTCACAAATCGCTCCCAGATAGTCAGGATTAATGGTTGCAGCAGCAGTGAGCTCCCCATCTACTATGGCGTCCCACAAGGAAGCATATTGGGTCCCACTTTATTTCTAGTTTTTATAAACGACTTATGCGATATGAATATCCCAAATGCCAAGATAACATCCTTTGCGAATGACACTGCTGTAACTTTCGCCGCCAGAACATGGTCTGAAGTCTGAACTCGAGGACTTAAGGAACAGCATGGCTTTGATGTGGTGCTAAACTGGCTTTATTTTCATACGCTTACACTTAATACCTCCAAAACCAAGTTCATTACCTACTCGATCAGTTCGGCTACCCAACCAAACCCACCAATATCACTTAAAGCTCACACATGCAATTTGCAAACTCAAGTTTCATGCCACTGTGCACATATGTCCTCTACGGATGAAATCAAATACCTAGGTATAGTCATAGATAAGAATCTTAAATTTAAATCTCATATAAATATCCTTACTGGCAGAGTTCGTAAACTTATATATTATATCTTCAAAACTCTAAGAAATATTGCAAATCCTATAATTATACGTAATGTTTATTTTGCCATATGTCTATCTATTATTACCTATTGTATTCCCTGTTGGGGTGGTGCTGCAAAAACTATCCTTAAACCGTTGGAAGTTGCACATCGCGCCATACTGAAAGTGGCTACCTTCCGTCCACTACTATATCCAACTAATCAGTTATACAAAAACTGCAACGTTCTCAACGTGCGGCAACACTTTATTTTACACACAATTCTGTTGCAACACCGCAAAACTCCCTATATTGAAATTACCAAACGCCGAAAAGATTTAATATGTACTCCTCCTAAAACCCGATTGTCGTTTACCAAAACATTCTTTTATTATCTTTACAATAAAATAAACAAAAAATGTCCAATATATCGATTTACCTATCATAATTGTAAAAAGACTGTCCGCACATTCTTACAAAACAAAACCTACGACGAAACAGAAAAATATTTTATTTGAGTTACGACAAGTTTGTACCTTGTACCACTCACCTAAAACATAACACTAATCCAATCCCCTTACTTACGCACGCTTACACAGCCGCACGCTCAAGCACATACACACACACACAGAGATCCATACACGCACACATAGCACACACGCACGCACACACACACGCAAATACATACGCACGCGCACACAAATGCGCTCGTACGTAACACCTGTACTTTTAAATTTGTTTCCTTACCTGTTTTGTTTTTTTAATTAAATTTTTTTTGTTTGTTAAAATAAAATTGTAGTAATACAATTAGAGGGGATCGGCACTGTTACTCCTTAATACAGGCTATTTCATAGCCTAGCAAGGAGATCAGCACGTCACCCACTTGTTTGCCAGAAATTTTATACTACCTACTTTGTGATAACATGTACTAGATACAATCTGTTTTATATAAATAAAGATTATATTATATTATATAATTAAACGATCCGTCAAGCCCACTTACCACCCATGCGGTTAACGGATCCCACTTATCCAAGGACACACAGATAAGTAACTGTGAAGGGCATTCAACAGAATTGAATAACTGCGAGTTCATTGTGTAGGACAAATTGATTCAGAATCCTACGTGTTATTAAACCATGGAGCAGTGAGAAATGGAACGATAATGGGTGGATGTGGTTGGGGACACAAGCATGTATTAATTAACCTGCGAGTATTGGGTTTTTCATAATGGCTGATACTATAGGTGTAACACAATAGCTTGATAACCACTCTATCTCAATAATTTGGCACGACCTATCCTTAACCTAACCGAAATGAAGAACTTATTTGAAGTAATGACTCCCGTCTTTCAATGACAGAATGATATACCTTTTTAACCCGTACGCATTACAATTTTGAAAAGAGATGCTACTAAAAGAATACGAGTATATTGCTTTTAAATTGCTACAAAGATATTTTGGCGTCTGAATGAAATTGACGGGTTGCGTTGATCATTTGTGAAATTGTGCCACAGAAATTGTATTGTGACAAAAAAAGATGGGCCCACCGTGAGTTCCGCGCTTAAATACCCTTGTAGCGGTAAGCATAATCATTCCATAGTGATTATACCATGCGTAAAAAAATTTAGTTATAGTTCGACCGGGACCGCTTTTCCGCGGCCTAGGAATGCGCGGCGCGGCAGCGTTGACGAATGAGCGGCGGGCGGGACGGCTCCCGTCGCGTCGTGAGCGTTGACGAATGAACAGCCTGCACTGCCCCTCCTTTTCGCCGCGCACATACTTAAGGCGCGGAAAACTATAGTATCTCTCTCGGTAAAACTACATATGGATGAAGGTACTATCTACTCCATGTTTTACTCCCACGGCACCCGGTTCGATTGCGATTTACAAGTAGACAGCATTATAGAATCCGAAAGGATTGCTGTTTTGAGGGCTACTATCAGATCCAGCATTCTGTGCAATGAAATATTACTGAGTACTTATGACTGAGCCATAATAACGGGGATTTTGACGTTAGTGAATTGTGGTTGTGTCCATTTATAGCCCAGTGTTTTTGATTATATCAGTGTCAAATGCCCTTGGTTTAAAATGGACCTTTCTCGAATAAATATATTTGTTTAGGAGCACTATCAATGCCAACATTAAGGTGATAATTGCTGCTTATCTTCTCAGTACTTACACCGGTGGTGTCTCTGATAAGGTTCTACTTTAGTGAAGGGCGGGCGATTTAGGGGCTTGTGTTTTACTGTCGACATTCTGAAAGTGGTTAATGGTTATTGTCTTTAGCCGATTTTGGTTAAATAATAGATTCTTAGACCATAAAGTCTTAAACCTCTTCCCATAGATGGTACAGTAGTTGGTAGATGGTACAAGCAATTCACTGAAGTAAAGTTCCCCTCAAATAAACACGAGACTGTTCTTATTTTCACCATTCAAACTCCAAACAAAGCCACAATAAAATCCAAATTCGCAACTTGTTCTCTCTTTGAAAGTCCTAAATTTTCTTGTGTCAAGGCCATCGCCCACAACTCAAGTCTCGTTGCCACCGAAACCAGTATCCCAATTGTGTGCCCAGAGTTTCCCGCTTCAATAACATTCATAATCAAACCCGAACATTCGCACTTTAGTAGGCCTCAAGTTCGTCGTGCCAAGGCCCTCGCCCACGACTCCACAATTCAGTTGTGAGTTGTGTGTCGCATTTGTTGTCGCCGACATCCGCTGATTTACGACGTCATCATAATAGCATCCTATGCCGTTTCCTCCCGGACTGAAGGCGTTTACTGCTGAATCTTTAATTGTGATGTCACGGCTATTATTCACTTGGCGGTTAAGATAGCATTTTATGTGTCTTAGATTAAAGTTGCTTTTATATCTTATTTCAATAGCTGGATCCCACGGATCATTTTAATAGCTTTTTTGTACTGTTGACAGTCGATGCTACTATACCCATTGTCCAACTATACAATCGTCATAATTATAATGTCTCATCATCATCATTATCCGTACCATGTGGACTGCTAGACAGCTTGCAGACGCTCCATAGACTACCACAAGTTACTCCGAACTTTATCTGTTCCATATTAGCTAATTCACAGAAGGTCGAAATGTCAAAATATTTTATATTCTACAAGAGGCAGAAGAGAACAACGCACTTTATCTAGCTAGCCCAAGCATCATTAAGTTCTGTATACGCGTTAAGGTGAAAAGGCATAGCGCACACACTCAGCAAATAAGCACTGGTTTTTTTAGACGTGTTTCCCCTACGTCTACCAGACGTAGATTTGTCAAATACTAGTTTGTTAAGTATACAAACAAGTTCTCAAAATAGTTAATTCCAGTTTCGTAGTAGCTCTTTTCCGTTCCATGTCATAGATAAGAAGTTTCAAGTAATTCTGGTGCAGCTGTTTCGTTTGTCTTTTACGATAAGATTGCGTTTCGGCTTTTTAAAATGTACCTACTCCTAACTGTACATTTGAGGACAATGGAAATTGCTGACAAAGAATGCCTCATAGTCGTTTGCTTCTCCTTGATTGTTGCAAGATGTTTTAAAAGATTGTGAAAAGCTTTTTAAAGACCATACTTAGCGCCAATCTGGGTAACGTTTGTCTAATTTTGCGCCATACGAATTGATGGTGCAGCGTTGTCTACTTTACGTTTCGAAAGGAGACCAACCTATCTAAATGTTATTAAGATTAATGCTTCACAAATATCGAGCAGGAAATCCTTAAAATAATTATATTATATACTCAAAACACGCTCAAAAACTGGCCAGCCCAGCCTACGTCTACAAGTAAATAGTTAATTAGCCCCGACTATCGTGGCACTGAATCAACTGGACCATTCCGACGTGGATTGGTTTCCCAACGGCTTCCACTCAGGTCATTTATATATCCCAGTTTGGTAAACTCGGTTCGTACCTTGTTAACGTTTCCCTGTAGGTGCCATAGAAAGTTGGTTGAATATTTATTTATTAATTACGGAAACCATCTTCTGCGGATGTGAGCTGAATGCAACAAATTGTAATTATTGATAGAATTGTGATAGGTAACAAATAGGCTACGATAAGTGTGGGTTCAAAACTTTTACGATTTAGGTTTTTGTTTTGAATGGAAAATTAAATCTTTAGTCGTATTTTTTTGTTTTCTAGTAATATACTAAACATGCATTGTGCCAACGTACAATTTCAGATGCAGATTTCTTTCAGCGTAAAATAATTTTTAAATATAGTGAAATTTTTTTGTAAGATCTGTGTAAGCACCGTAACTTTATTTTCAAATTCAAAGAAATTGATAATTCTAGTTTTTTTTTTGTTTTCTATTATTAAACTAAACATGTGCTTACGTACAATTTCAGATGCAGACTTCTTTCAGCGTAAAATAATTTGCATATTGAATTTTTGTGTAAGGTCTGTGTAAGCACCGTAACTTAATTTTTTTTCAGATTCTTAGAACTTGATAATTCTAGTCACATTGCCAATTGCCATCGGCAATTTATAAGCTTTTAAACACTTAACCACACACTAAGATACCAGTATTTTTATCGCCCAACTTAATTTATTCTACAAACATATAGTTATCTCATAAACAGTACAGTAATAACAATTACGGAGATTGTTAGATGTAGCAATTATGTTTTAGAGGCTTTCACCGGCTTCAAGTTCGATTACTCGCTAAATTCTATTAGTTAATCCGTTAATCGGTTAATCGTAAAGTACTAGCGTGAAATGAATACGATCATACTTTCACTTCATTGGATGGGAATATGGGATACATGTTACGTGCTCATGTTAGGAATGAGCAATTTATGTCGTAGGTATTGTCAGACCGAAAACGGAATGTTGACCCATAGAAATCTACTTGGGAATTACATATAGGTAACCCTCCAAGGCTGAGCAGAAAGGCGTGAAACGACACCGGTAGAACAATTTCTTTGATGTTTTCATAGATATTGATCCACCAAAGACGCGTCGCGCCTGTCTGCGAGAGGCTTTATACATATTTGCTAGTGTTTTAGTAGTATTTTCGAGGCTTTTACCTGAAAAGTGGGACTACCTCGTTGAAGTGGACTGTATATTTATTTGTAGGGACCTTTCTAATAAAAGACTTATTTGCTTCAAGACTTCTTCTATTTTCTTGTTCCTTGTTGAGATGTTTCTTGTTCGAGCGCTGAGATCCGACTGTAACGTTCCGCTCGACCCGCACGTCTTTTATAGAGCGATTTCGGTACCTTATAGAGACCGCTGATTTTGAGACCATTTTAATGTTCAAAATTTCTTACAAGATTCCCATTTGAACCCCTGTTTCAATTAGTTCCCGTGGTCGGATCGTTACAGTTTTTACATATTTTTCAGCTTACATGTGCTCCAATTAAATGACATACTTACTTTTACCATAACTTAATAAACAAAAAAGTTTCTAGAACATTGACTACTAAAAATTAAGGTTTGCTACATTTTGATTACTTTACACGCTCATATCTTCGGAACCTGTGGTCCGATCTTAAAAATTTAAACGGAATACAACGTTTCTAATTAAACCCTGTCGTTTGACACTAATTTGGTGACGATATCACCATAAACAAAAAACCTCAATTTCAACTTACGTAATTTCCTACTTTCGACAAATACGTAACTTATTTCGCTTTTGACATTCTTATTAGATTCTAATTACAAAACTATCTTTAAAAACATACAAATTGGAACCTAATCTAACTTAATTAACCTAATTAGAACATAAAATAGAATAAAATAACATCAAATTTCCGCTGAGGTCCCGCCGCTAGTTGCGCCTACGTAAGAGTTGACCTCAGGGCAACATACACATTATTTGACTTTGCTATTTTCTTAATTTCTACCTTATTTCTAACCTATTTACATACATGTTATGTTTTTCATGGTGCTGTGCTCGGCGTCCTTTACATTTCTCCCCCCGGCGCAGCTCGCGTAGCCTCTTCTTTCTTCATCACGACGACGAGCTTGCTCACGGGGCGTCGGAAGGTGCCGGTCCTGGTGCGCACCTCGACGATCCTGATGCCGCCGTCTGGTCCGCAGTGTGTCCGCTCGACGACTCCCATCGGCCAGGTGTTCCTGGGCAGCGTGTTGTCGACCACGAGGACCACGTCGCCAGCTTGCATCGGTCGCACGTCGTTCTGTGGCTCGCCGCGAGGTACCAAAGTGGGAAGGTACTCGCGTAGCCACCGTCGCCAGAAGTGATCAGCGAGCGCTTGACTCGCTCGCCAGGTTCTTCTGTCCGTCTCGTCGCAGGGTCCCGTCGTTGGCAGCCCATCTGATGACCCCAACAGGAAGTGGTTGGGGGTCAGGGCCTCGGGATCGCTGGGGTTCACGCTGACGTGGGTCAGCGGTCTTGCGTTCATGGAGAACTCGGCTTCTGTCAGTAGAGTTCTCAGGACTTCTTCTGCCGGCGCCTTCTCCCGTAGTGTCACGCTGAGAGCAGTCTTCACTGAGCGCACCATCCGCTCCCACGCGCCGCCTTGGTTGGGCGCGCCAGGAGGTATGAAGCGCCACTCCATACGATGCAGTAGCCCTTCGTCGTTCAGGGCAGGCAGCCACTCGGTGTAGGCGTTGCGAAGCTCTTGATCAGCCCCGCGGAAGTTGGTCCCGTTGTCGGAGTACATAAGTCTTGGCCAGCCTCTGCGCGCAGCCATACGTCTCAGCGCCATGATGGCTGAGTCGGTGGAGAGTGACGCGACGAGCTCGATGTGCACGGCGCGGGAAGTGAGGCACGTAAAGAGTGCGCCCCACCTCTTCTCTCGGCGGCGCCCCACCTTGACCATCATCGGCCCAAAGTAATCCACCCCGCAGTTGGTAAACGGGCGGTGGAACGGGTCAAGGCGGGCGTGTGGCAGGTCCCCTGTAGCTGGTGGCTGCGGCGTCGCTCGGCGTCTTCGGCAGAAGGCGCAGTTCTTCTCTACGGCGCGTACCGTGGGTCGCAAGTGGATGACCCAGTACCGCTGCCGTAGGTCGTTCGTCACGCGCTCCCTGTTGGCGTGACCCGCAGCGCAGTGCTCCCGCAGAACTAGGAGCTTGGTCAGCTGATGGCGGCCGTCCAGTATGACTGGCCGCTTCGTCTCGGTTGGCGCGGTGGAGGCCTCGATCCGGCCCCGCACCCTCAGGATACCGTCTTCCAGCACTGGATCCAGTCGATACAACCGACTCGTCTTCATGATTGGACGAGCAGACCGGATCTTCTTCAAATCTTCCCCGAAGCTGTCTTCTTGCGCCTGCTTTATCAGCTCAGCCTCGGCGCGCTGTAGATGGCGATGTTCCATCGTCGTTGCTTTCTTCCTGCAGATGTCGGTGAAGGCGATGGCTCTGGCAGTAGCCCTCACCAAAATCTCGTACTTGGAGAAGCGGGCTGGGTTCGGCAGCCAGCTGTCTTGTTCTGTCTTCTCTGCAATGTGGAGAACCTCTTCGTCCTCTTGCTCGTTCGTCGTCGCCATGGGCCACTGCTCTTCCGGTAGGTACAGGAAGTCCGGCCCCTGGAACCACCGATCCGCTTCGTTGATGGGCGTGTCGACAAGCCGGGTGGCGTCGTCGGCAACGTTGCTGGCTGTAGGCAGCCAACGCCATTCTTCCTTCTTACTCAGCTCGGCGATCTCTCCCAGGCGATGCGCGACGAACGGCGTGTAGCGTCGCATGTCGTGGTGAATCCAGTGCACCACCGTTGTGGAGTCAGTCCAGTAAGTCGTCTGACTGACCTCGATGCGATGCTCCTTTCTTATGGTGTCGGCCAGTCTTGCTCCGATGACGGCCGCTTGTAGTTCCAGACGAGGTATGGTCTGGATCCGACGAGGCGCTACCTTGGCCTTGGCGGCCACCAGCACGACGTCCACGCTCCCATCGGTGTTCTTCACCCTCCAATAGGCGACGGTTGCGTAGGCTTGCTCGCTGGCGTCGCACAGGATGTGTAGGTCGATGCGCTCGTACTTCTTCCTCACGTAGCATCTTGGCAATCGAAGATGGGTGAGCTCGTTCAGGCGGGCGAGCCAGGTTGCGAACAGCTCGTTCTCTTCTTCTGGCACCTGCTCGTCCCACGTGATCTGAAGTCTCCATAAGCTCTGCAAAATAATCTTCGATCATATAGTGTAGTGGCTCAGCAATCCCAGCGGGTCGTATATAGACATCACAGCGCTGAGTGCTTCACGCTTTGTCGGCGCGCGGGTTCTTGCTCGTACTTCGGCTGGAACTCTGTTCATCGACGTGTTGAATCCCAGCTCATCTCGTTCCGCGTTCCAGTACAGCCCCAAGATCTTGCTCTCGGGCTGTTCTCCCCCCAGTTGTGTGGGAGAGGTGGCGTGTAGCTCCGGAGGCACGTCGCGTAGCACCGTCCTGTCGTTGGAGCTCCATCCTCGTAGCGTGAATCCCGCGTGCGCGTGTACAGCTCTCGTCTCTTCGACCGCCTTCCATGCTTCTTCGGTGTCCTTGTAGCTGGCCACTAAGTCATCCATATAATGACTCCTCTTGATGGCTTCTAGGGCGCGTGGACACTCCTGCCCGTACACGTCGGCGTTATAGTTGCGGACGTGGTGGGCCATGTACGGGGAGCTCGCAGCGCCGAAGATCATACTTGTCATCTTGAATTTCTTCGGAGGCCCCTCTCGTTGGTCGCCTCTCCACAGGAACTGCTGCGCTGGTTGATCTTCCGGCCGTATCTTGATCCTCAGGAACATCTCTTGCACGTCCGCTGTGATCGCCACTGCCTGTTCCCGGAATCGAAAGAGGATTCCTGGCAGTGATAGCAGTAGATCGGGTCCCTCCAGCAGCTCGTCGTTCAGGCACACGCCGTTGCTCTTCGCCGCTGCGTCGAACACCAGCCTGTGTTTGCCGGGCTTGTTCGGGTTCTGTACCGCGAAGTGTGGCAGGTACCAGCAGATGGCGCTCTTCTCCTCAGATCCGTCGCACGGCGTCGCGTATCCTTTCTCCAACAGGTTATTTATCTGCTTGGAGTACTCACCGGCGAAGTCTGCATCAGCATCCATCTTCTGTTCAATCTTCCGAAGTCTCCGGAACGCTTGCCCGTAGCTCGGTGGCATGGTGACGTCGTCTCGTCGCCACGGCAGTCCCACCTCGTACCCGGTGTCAATCTTCTTTGTTGTACTCCCGACGATCTTGATGGCCCGTAGATCTTCGTCCTTGATCCTCGGCTTTCCTTGTATGCCGAGTGCGTCGATCCTGAAGTGGCCCTCGACCAAGTCGTGGAGTTCCTGGCTGCTCGTTCCCGTCGTTCGGTCGGGCTCGTAGACGTGCAGCACATTCCCTTCTTGACAGATGGCATGACGTGGCGCTGTTCCGTGCACCACCCATCCTAGTTGTGTCCTTGATGCGGCCGGCTGATTCGGCCCGCCGACTCGTAGCTCGCGGGACACGATGCACTCCCAGTGGTCTGTCCCCACTAGAAGCCCAGGGCGCGCCTTTTCATAGCACACCTCCTCCGGTGTCAGGTCCTTCAGGTGCTCGTAGTGTAGCAGCGTATCTGGGATGGACTGCTGATGCAGGCGAAGGTTCTTCATTGTCCTCGCTCTGACCTTGTAGCTGCCGTCGTTCTTCAGTCCTCTGACTTGGACGTTGACCAGTTGACTCTCCATCTCTTGCTGCGACATGTTGACCCCGTTCAGATGAAGTGGTTGCGATGGTCCTTCTGCTCCGATGCTCTCCGCCAGGTCCTTGTCGACGAGGGTGATGGTGGCTCCTTCATCCAGGAGGGCGTATGTCCTCGCCTCCCCCCGTGGTCCAGACACGACGATAGGGCACATCTTCAGCAGGACTGACCTTGATCCAGCAGCTTTGGTTGCTACCGACAGGACCGCTTCTTCCTTGGCTGGTTCCGCAGGCTTCGGATCTTCCTTCTTCATCTCTTGATGGAGGCTCGCATGATGTGGTCGGCTGCACTGGTTTACTCCGCACGGCTTCGCTCTGCAACTCATGCGCCTGTGTTGCTTGTGGGCGCACTTGAAGCATATCCCCTTCTCCTTCAGGAACTTCCACCGGTCTTCTATCGCAAGTGCCTTATACTTGGGGCACTGCGCCAACATGTGAGCTTGTTCACATTTGGGACACCTATCCCGTTGCTCTTCCGCACCCGCAGTCGTGTTGAATACGCTTGCCTTCTTCTTCAGCATTATCGTCGGTCGAGTCTCCTTCTTCTGACTGGCGGCGCACGTAGTTGGGGCGTACGTGTACCTCAGGGCTCGGTCCGCTTCGCGCATCAGGAAGCGAGACATGACGACAATCTCCGGGTCCGATGTTCCTTCTTGATCGTATGCGTAGTCGCACCATCGGGATCGTAGATGCGGGCTCAGCTTCTCCAACACTTCTCTTGTCATCAGGGGGTTGAACAGGTATCCTCTTCGGTCGATCGTCTTCAGCACGCAGATGATGTTCTGCAGCTTGATCGCGAAGCTGTTGAGTTCGGCCGCTGATGTCCCAGGTTTCGGCAGCTTCTTCAGGTCCTCCAGCGCCTTGTCGATGATGACTTCCGGTCTTCCGAAGCACTGCTCGAGGGTCTTCATCACGATGTCTGGATCGGTGGCCGTATGCAGAAGGGCGGCCACAGCATCTCTTGCATCTCCCTTGAGGCAGCTCCTCAACCGCTGGATGTTCTCTGCTGCAGAAATTTGGTACATACCGGTCGTATCTCTGTAGGCCGCCTTGAACGGCAACCACTCGTTGGCCGCTCCGGAGAAAGTCGGCAGGTCCGTGTGTCGAGGCCTGGGCCTGGCCATCTTCTCTAATGTGGCTGCCAGGTGCTCGATGCTGTTCCTGTTCCTCGTTGGAGTCGGCGATCTTCCACGTTGAACCTCGAATCGCAGCTGCTTCTGTTCTTCGCGGGTTCCTTCTTCTGCCCGTGCTTCCTCCCCCCGTGTACTGAGGGGGTTGGTCCTCAGCCATTCGTCCACCTTCTGATGTGGTTCCTCACGGGGAGGGGCGGGTCCTTCTTCGTGGATGCTATCTTCATCGTTGATAACTGAAACTTCTACGGCTAGTCGCTTCTTGACCAGGTCCGCTTCCAGTTCCAGCTCCCTCTTCCTGATGGCAGCTAGCTTCTCTGCTGCCTCCAGTTCCACCAATCGTAGCCTCGTAGTGATGCTCGTTGTTGACCGCTGTGACCTCACCGATCTTGTTGGTGATCCTAACCTTCGCTGTACTGCTGTTGCTGTCGTTTGGATTCCCGATGGTCCCGCTGTGCTGGTGTATGCTGGCTTGGAGAATGGTGACGCTGGTGGGTCCAACGAGAGTCTTCTCTGACGCTCTCGCTCGATCAGCTCCGCTTCCCTTTGTCGCGCCTCTTGCTGCAACTGGATGCGTCGCTGTTCCTCCATGTCCGCTGCATCCCCTTGGCTCCTTGTGACCACCATCTTCTAAGTCCTGGGCACCTTTTCTTCGGAAATCTTCTTGATCGCAGGTGTCTTCGGATCTTGATCGATCTTCAAATTTTGCGTTTTTCTCAGGTTCGGGTCGGCACGTTCGGTTCGGCACGTTCGGTTCGGGTCGGCACGTTCGGTTCCGCACCTCTTCGGTTCGGCTACGGCTCGGCAACTCTTCGGCTTGGCTTCAGGTCGTCGACTTTCCGGCTCGGCGCGTCGATCCCCTTCGGTTCGGGTCGGCACGGCTCGGCACGGCTTCGGTTCGGCAACGCTTCGGCTTCAGCTCCTATTCTTCGGCTCGGCTTCCGGGTCGGCGACTTTCCGGCTCGGCGCGTCGATCCTCTTCGGTTCGGGTCGGCACGGCTCGGCACGGCTTCGGTTCGGCAACTCGTCGGCACGTTCGGTGACGTCGGCTTGGTGACGTCGGTTCGGTGACGTCGGTCCGGTGACGTCGGTTCGGTGACGTCAACACGGCGATCTTGATACGGTGACCTTCACTCGGTGACCTTCACACGGTGACGCTGGCACGGTGACGCTTGACACGGTGACGCTTGACACGGTGACGCTTGATACGGTGACCTTGACACGGTGACGCTTGCACGGTGACGCTTGACACGGTGACCTTGACACGGTGACGCTTGCACGGTGACGCTTGACACGGTGACGCTTGACACGGTGACGCTTGACACGGTGACCTTGACACGGTGACGCTTGCACGGTGACGCTTGACACGGTGACCTTGACACGGTGACGCTTGCACGGTGACGCTTGACACGGTGACGCTTGACACGGTGACCTTGACACGGTGACGCTTGCACGGTGACGCTTGACACGGCGGGTGGGTGACGATACTTCGGCTCGGCGATCTTGACACGTCGAGTCGTCACGTCGGTTTGCCCGCTGGTTGACGCGTCGGTCGATCGGTTGGGTGACCAGTCCAACCGGTCGAGTTTAAACCTGTCGTGGGCAGGTTCAAACCAGTTACGACTGACGAATCTCGTTCTTCGCTCTTGCTGCAGGGTTCTTCGTTCTTCCTTGCAGCTCCGTGGACCAGGATCCTGTGGCGGGTTCTTCGTTCTTGATATCCGCCGCTCGATGGACCAGACTGAAGTGGCGGGTTCTTCTTTCCTGATTATCCGCCGCTCGAAGGACCAGACTGAAGTGGACTGTATATTTATTTGTAGGGACCTTTCTAATAAAAGACTTATTTGCTTCAAGACTTCTTCTATTTTCTTGTTCCTTGTTGAGATGTTTCTTGTTCGAGCGCTGAGATCCGACTGTAACGTTCCGCTCGACCCGCACGTCTTTTATAGAGCGATTTCGGTACCTTATAGAGACCGCTGATTTTGAGACCATTTTAATGTTCAAAATTTCTTACAAGATTCCCATTTGAACCCCTGTTTCAATTAGTTCCCGTGGTCGGATCGTTACAGTTTTTACATATTTTTCAGCTTACATGTGCTCCAATTAAATGACATACTTACTTTTACCATAACTTAATAAACAAAAAAGTTTCTAGAACATTGACTACTAAAAATTAAGGTTTGCTACATTTTGATTACTTTACACGCTCATATCTTCGGAACCTGTGGTCCGATCTTAAAAATTTAAACGGAATACAACGTTTCTAATTAAACCCTGTCGTTTGACACTAATTTGGTGACGATATCACCATAAACAAAAAACCTCAATTTCAACTTACGTAATTTCCTACTTTCGACAAATACGTAACTTATTTCGCTTTTGACATTCTTATTAGATTCTAATTACAAAACTATCTTTAAAAACATACAAATTGGAACCTAATCTAACTTAATTAACCTAATTAGAACATAAAATAGAATAAAATAACATCAAATTTCCGCTGAGGTCCCGCCGCTAGTTGCGCCTACGTAAGAGTTGACCTCAGGGCAACATACACATTATTTGACTTTGCTATTTTCTTAATTTCTACCTTATTTCTAACCTATTTACATACATGTTATGTTTTTCATGGTGCTGTGCTCGGCGTCCTTTACACTCGTTCTAAAGAAAGTTCTAGAGTTCAAGATATTTTGTCGTACCCTGGTACTAACTACCCTTTAATAGATATAAGGTACTTGCGCCCAAGATAGCCCGGTCCTAAGATGGCCCAGTTTCAAAATATCATACTTTTATGAGTAGCAATGAGTTTAAAATTCGCGCCATATTCTGTTACTACCATAGACCAAACTGCAATTTCATATCAAAAGAAGGGAGCCGCCATCTTTTCAGTGTTTGACAGTTTGTCAGTTACGTTGCAAATGGCTAACGAGATATAACCTCACGATCATAAACTTATTAGTTTTACTATAAAAATACAAACGGTTTTCGTATTTTTTTTAATACAACTTTTTTTAAGTTTATGGACACTCTTCAGAAGGTTAGTGTTGGTAGTATTCTTTGCTAATTTTCATTTAAAAGAAATAGTTTTTGTAACCGGTTAAAGTCCCTATAAAGGCCCACCACTAGCGTTCCCAAGACGGCCCGGGCCTTATTAGGACTATAGAATATCATAGTTTTTTTGGAACCTACATGAGAAAATTAGTAATTTTGGTTATTTTTTACTTATTAGTACAGTAGTGGACCACTAGAACATATTTCAAACAACTGAACTTATTTCGAACAACAAAAAATAGGCCCGAAAGATGGTATTGCGGAGCTTGTAAAGCTGAACGAGTCGCAGATATGCATCAATGTATTGGTTGTTTTTTGTGGTAAGTACTACGAAGAATGTGTTTGGCTAAGCCAAACATGAAAACAAACACGAGTTTTAGGAAAAAGAACTGTACTGCCTATACATAAGGTTCAGTTTGCGCTATAACTTCATATTCTTTAATACTTTTTCAACAGTACTAATCGGTCTTAAATCAACTTTATTTACACTTGCATAAAGTTGATGTTTGTTTAAGTGGAAAACTTGTGTTTATTTACATGTTTGGCAAATAAATTGCGAACGCACATTAGAGGGTTTTTTATGTCCAGAATGTGAGTAGCCTATAAAATTTTTGGGGTTTTTGTAAGTTCTTCATTGTTTTTTCTATACTCCTAATAAGGTCCACCAAAATTATGGAGAAAAATATTTTCTAAGTATCTAAAAAAACAAATGTTTTTACCAACGTCGTTTATAATAACGTCACAAAAGTGTTTTTTAATGATTTTATTTAGAAATTTTTATTTCGTAGGTAGATTAAGTTGCTTAGCCTAAGATGGCCCACCGTGCCATTTATGATGTAACAGACTAATTGCCTAAGAATCTCCTAAGTTAGGTTAAGTTTTACGTTTACACATTTTTTTTTTTTGATAGCGTTTATCAGTTCGTAATTAAATGTCGGGCCATGATAAGTACCTATGTTCATATAAGGCCCACTTTAAAGGTTTTTAAAAACAATTGTTTTCTTAAAGAAACTTTATTTATTATGTTGATTTGTATGTTGATTTTATTCACAAATAAATGAGTAATACTCTGTTAAAGTTTGTTTTCATAAATTGTTTCAATATTTTTATTTATTTCAATATTGTAAAAAATCGACCTTACACGGCGCCCGTACCTTAATAGATATTAACTAGCAAGTAAAAATCTGACGAAACTAATTATCACCTTTTCCCATAGTTTACTCCACAAATTAAGTATGAGTTTCTGCATCAAAACTTCTTGAGGACAGGTTAATGTTAAGTCCTTGTTTAGCATTGGATGGTTCTTTTTTTTATTGCATAATGGGCGAGCTCTTGACTCTCATTTTCTTTATGTTCTATATCTCGTGCAGGATTCGACAAGGCCAGTCTAGTTTAAATCTCCAACTGCAACCCCGCACAGGTGCACCTTCAAAGCATAACAATATGATAAAAGCCCGTGGTATTAAGTTATGTATAAGTCCTTAAACTCAAGCAAATGCACACGTATAAAGTGGGTCCGCAAAGTCCGCAGTTTTTAAGTTCGCCAACTTATTCGGCTCGTCGTCGCGTCGGTGACACACTTGAAGCTTGCTCACACTGTATCGCTATGTTGGCGAATTTTCTGAAACAAACTAAACATACATAACACAAATGTCGCAATAAAATGGCGGCTCGCGACTCGCGGGGATGACAGACGTACGAAACTACGAACCATGGCGGGCGTACGAAACTACGAACCATGGCGGGCTACGAGCATGGATCGCCGACGTACTTACTCGGCGGTTTTAAAGTGCGCATACTTAGTATGACATACGGGCGAGTAAGGTCGCCGAGCCATAAGTACGCCTACTTGCTCGCACGTGTATCACCCCTATTAAATTCTCTTTACAATAATGTATAAGTTCAAAGTCAAAGTCAAAGTCAAATCATTTATTTCAAATAGGCCCTTGATGGCACTTTTGAACGTCAAAATTTACAAAATATTGTATTGATTCTACCGCCCCTTCCAAAGGAAAGGTAGTTTTCGTATGGGAAAGAATGGGCAAGAAACTCCACCGTTATTCTTTTAAAATGTTTTACAATATTTTGTATAGGTACATTATTTATACAATGATATTTGAAGACAATGCACCTAGAATAAATTTACTGTATAAAGTAAAAATAATTTAAAGTGGAGCAAACGACAGATAAATTAATTATGTGGTAGATACATGGTGTTCACATATTCAATGTTTCTATTGAATGTTTTGTGTTGAGTAATGTAAATTATTTGCATACTATTGTATAGAATCAAGTTTTTTTTTTTTTTTCTAACTGAACAGACAGCTGTGCTGCTGGGGAGTTTGTTGCGCCACTTCTTCTCTCCAGCAAAAGCACTAGGAAGTGGTGAAGGGCGGGCGTTTTTGGGGGACTGTCTTATGTAATTTTGACGTTCGAAAAGTGCTGATTCTCAGCCTAATTTGAATAAATGACTTTTGAATTTTTGAATTTCACAAATATTGTAAAAATAGACGAATCTACTAAAAATTTACAATTAATAAGTCAGTGTGTTAATAAGTGTGTGTTCATAGATCACATCACATATGATACAAATGAAGCAATGAGCGTTGAACTGTAGCACCATAAAATATTTTCTACCACTTCAAACTTAAATTTATTTGACATTTTCACGTTTCACTGCCTCCGCTAGGGGGCCAAAGATTTATTGCGCATGTCAGCCACAACTTCTCTAATTTGGTAATTGTTTTAGGGAACCCTATTTGATAGAAGGGGAACTAATGTCATGGGATGTATGGGGCCCATTGTAAGTCCTCTGGTAGTGTTAATGTGTCGGTCATGTAATGGTGTAGCATGATAATAAGCAATACTGTTAGAATATTTGATTGTATCAGTATTTCGACGTGTTTATTAACGTTGTTTCCTTTCGTTAGCTTGTTATGCATTAAACATTCGTGTCAACATTAGTGAGGCGAAAGTCTTTCTAAAAACATAAATTCTTTAAATTACTATTATCTGGTAGTTAATAGTAACTAGACTTTGCGGAAATCCATTATAAAATACAATAGACGATGTATATTTAGTGACTTAATCCGCTTAACTGTTCTTAAAGTGTTAGAGAACCCTGTAAGAAATCGACACGTGTTTCGCCTCTCAACGAGGCATCCTCAGGATGACGATTGACTTGTTGCGAACTCGGACACGAAGTGTTGCCACGACAAGAGCCTCAACTGAGACTGAGAGCCTTTGTCTTCGCGTTCGGCTCTTGTCGTGAAACAAAGAACAGTTAAGCGGATTAAGTTACTAAATATACATCGTCTATTGTATTTTACTATTAACTGGATTTTATGATGGATTTGCTGTTGTCCGCGACTTCATCTGTGATCCAGTAAGAAAATGCCTATGTCCTTACCCGTTCTACCCATGTGCCAAACCATCCAAATCCGTTCCGCTGTTGTTCCGTGAAACCGTAACAAACAAACAAACTCACTTTTGCATTTTATAATATTAGTTTAGTTTAGTTCTATATTTGAATAGCCTAAATTTTGGCGCAACATCATAATTACACGTTTTTAAAACCCTGAGACATGTTGCTAGTCGAAAACTTCTGTTGGAAACCTATAAAGCCTTATGCCATTGTGTTTTGGGATACGCTATTTGCGCATGGGGTGGGACAGGCAAGACCCACATGATCGAGCTGGAGTGGGCTCAGCGTGCGGTGCTAAAAGTCCTTCTTTCACTGAGATACCGGACGCCCACGACTGAGGTATACGGAAATGCCAAAGTACTTAGCGTCCGGAAGATCTTTGATTACGAATGCCTGCGAAGATACCACCGATATGTCATCCCGACTTTGCCTTTCTCATCCAAAAGGATTGACAGGTGCCCATTCGAAGGTACCAAGAGCGTCTTCGCTAGCAAGCACTACCACTATGTTGCTCCACGTCTTTACAACAAAATCGGCCAAGAAAAGGGGATCAAACAACTTAAAAATCTAAACAACTACCAATTCAAAAAAACTATTATTCACTGGCTAGAATTTTATCATTACGACTACGAGGAAACAGAAAATCTATTCGGCAGCATTACATGATACCCAGTCACATTTACCATACAACCCACACACACACCTCATAAACACACACACACACACACTCACCCTCACTCTCTACAGGACGCAATGTTAATCTGAATTCTTTTATTATTATTTCTTTGTACTTTTTACTTCTTTTGTTCTTGTATATTTGTAAACCTACCTTTTAATGAACTATAATGTATCTCAGTTTTGTCTATTACATATTCCCTGTAAATCGAGAGGTTTGGCTCTTGTGATACAGGTACACCTGGTACAAGAGCTAGGGCTACACAGATTTTTACCTTCAAAATCACCAATCTGTATTACTGCTTTAGGTGAAAATCATCTTTCGAAAACGCAATAGCTTGTAAAGTCTCATAGCCAAATACATTCGTGAAATTGAAATGAATGAATGAAAATTTTCAAATCTATGCTACCTACACCTAAGTTGTGTCGTACTGTATGCATTTCTAATCTCGTAGTAAACTGAAGTGTAGCCTCAGGTATCCAAAACTATTATTTAAGACTTATGTTTTGCACTTTCGATGCTAATAAATATTTTAATTATCCATCAGGTTACGACGTAAATTCCACTTCAATGGCTATACACTATTGCTACCTATAACATTCCTGAAATTGCCTATAATAAATGTTTTCACTCCATACGGCCAATGAAATTTTTACGATCGTTTATCAATATTAACTGCTCGCTTTCCGTTTTAAATTGCGATATATTTTGTATGTGTATTAGTATTTTGTTCGCTGATTGTTTATTGTGATGCCATAACATCCGGCTACCGTCACGGTTATAGAACTTCTATGAATCCATTCATAATTGTTCATTCATTTTGGTTAGGTACATCAATTGGAAACTAGAAGAGCACGTGTCTTAATAAATTTCATGGGTTCAATTATTATGTTTTTCTATACTATTCTATATAATTACTTTTATATCTATATCTATATTTTATTATAATATAAAGAGGTATTTGTTTGTAAGTTTGTATGTAGTGGGTACCGAAACTGCCAGTTGGATTTGAATAATTATTTTTGCGTTTGATAGCCCAATTCTTGGGGAAGGCTCGCGGACGAAGTCGCGGGCATAAGCTAGTATTAAATAATTTCTAAGCCGTGCACCCGATTGGATTTTCTATCGGCAAAAATGTTGAACATCATCCCCGATTTAACCCCTACATGGGACGAATGTTCAAAACTCCTTCCTCAGTGCTCGCCTTCGTTACAGAAGGAACCCTTGTGCAAAATTTTATGTTTCTAGTCCCCGCGTTTGAGGCTCTGCATTGTCTATCAGTGAGTGAGAGGATCATAAGGTAACTTGCTTCATAGCAACAAGTATGCAGGAAGAGATTGGCTTGGAGCCGTTTCAGTTAGCACTAGGCAGACTAAGCAGTAGCAATATGGGTTAATTTGTGGTAAACAGACACATATCTAGTACCAGAAAAATAACAGTTCAAATCATGTACCTAAAGCTATGCGATTATAAACGGTCAGCCAAATTGAAAAGAGTAGGTAATCGTCTGAGGCACGCGAAGCAATAAAATTGCTGCGGATTGACGATAATGAATTAATTAAAATAAAGATGTAGGTAACTGCTATGTATCCGAGCTAAGAAGTTAATCACACCTCGTAACTAAGCAATTTCTTAACACAAGACGACATCAAGTAAAACCAACTCGAGCCAGGAAAACGCAGTAATATCCTGCAGCATTCACCTCATTCCCAAGAATAATCTCTTAGCAAATAGAAATGTCAGCCAGTGGTACAATTAACGTTTAAGTTTTATGCCCAATTAGCTGTCTGATATTTTGTCACGAGTCACATTTTGCAATTATCATTACGGCACGACACGGCGGCGACGTATAGTGCAGAACAGTCGCAACTTTATAGGAGTTCTCCAGACATTTATTGCGATTTTTGGTGGGCAAACTGCTGTCTACGTGTCAGACTAACATCAGTTAAGAGTTCATTGTTTTTGTTTTAGCAAGGTTTAAAAGATCGTGTCAGGATTGAATTTCTAGTACTAACACTGGTAGTTTGTATTCATTTTCAATATCAACCTTTTATTTACGCGATGTTCGATTCCAAAAATATTTCCATTTTCAATAGAAAATAACTCCCATTCTGAAGTTTGAGCTCCATTAGTGCACATAACCACGGGCTTGTTAAATTGCGCTACCATCGGGCTACCGCCAATGTTAGGTGTGGCTGGATAGTTATGATAGTTATCTGTGACTTCTCTCATAGTAAATCGCACGGCCGGAAACGTATTGTGTGTCGCGGCTTTAATAGAAGTGCATTCTACGCGTCGCACTGTCTGCGGTTTTCGTTCGAATGCACTGGCCTCGTTTGTGTCGGCATTTTATCATTACATAGCTTGAAATACTCGTATATCTGCATGTCCGACTTTTTACTGTGTGGTCGGCGTTTTGCTGGAGCTAAATTGATTATTTTTTAAGTCTTGTTTAAATGAAAGTCTGCCAAGAAGGCTAGGATAGTAGCTGGAATGTTTTGGCAATTGCATAACTTTTTTGTTTTTATATTTAATTGACTAATGCCCGTTTTCACCTTCACTATGTGACACTTAAATGAATCCCTAAAGAAAAGTGCACTGATGGATTTTCAACTCTCAGCACTGAGCCTAGCGTTAGTGCACTTTATATAAACGGGCATTAATATTTATAATTATTATGCCAAGGTACTGGTATAAACATTGGAAACATGTGTCATAACGTACATCTAGCGTGGTAGTATGGTCATAGATTTCCACTCTGTCCGAAAATTTCGCATAGCTACCTGGACGCTGCAGGAGTGATTTATATCATAGTTAAATATTAGATGCTGCAGGGTTCTTCTTCAGCAGTAGATATTGCGACTTATAGGATTTGAGCATTCTTGTGAAGTAATAACAGTAGGCGCCAATCATATTAAGTCTACGCAATAATCTTACAATAAGGTAGTTTTCAGTATCGTCTTAGAATTGTACCGGATGTAGATAAAGTCCCGGTTCTACGAGTATTTAGTTGTAGGTGTAGATATTTGCTATCAGCAACTTTTACTAGGCGTGGTCATCTGGTCATGTCTAGATTATAGCCAGGCAATCGTCTGTGTACTGTGTCGGGTGCCAAATGTCATGTGGTTATCGATAGTAGTAAATATGGAGTCACGTGAAATGTGAGTGTAGGAAATATTGGCACTAGAACTAAGTCCAATTAGAAGCTGTAGTTTTATTGCTATATGGAAAATATTGGAAATTGAGACCAAAATATGATTAGGAGTTTTGGTATATTGAATAGTAAAATTTTGTAGTAAGTGATTCAATCAACTAACTCGGTAAAGGCGTCCCGCAGGCAGACGCGACGGGACGGTGCGACGCGATTCTGGTAGAACAATCTCCTTGAAGTTTTCGTTCGAAAGTCGCATTACGCTGTCGTTTTGCGCCTGTCCGCGGAAGCCTCAACGCAGTCTAAGCACCTGCTGCTGGATGGCTTTTCCGTCACAAAACCTGGATTTCCGCCGCCTTCCGCATCCAGTCTCTCCTAGCCGTCTTTATAATGTCACCGGTCCATCTAACTGGGGGGCGTCCCACGCACAGCTTGCCGATTTGCGGTTTGCACTCAAGGTTTTGGAATTGGTGCTGTGTCTAATCAGAAAGGAAAAGAGAATTTAAATAAAAGAGAATTCTTATTATTTGAAATCGTTGAAATGTTAGTTAGTGATAGTAATTGGTTCACTAACTAACATTTAACATCTAAATTAGTTCATCTAAATTTTTCATCTAATATCAAATTCATCATTAAAATCATCTAAATTTTAGATGACCTAAGGCCCACTTGCACCATAAATCACTAAATGTATTAATGCTAAATTTATTTAACATAATTCTGTATCTATCATATTCAAACGATTGACAGAATAGAACGAAGTTTTTAAATTCGTTTAGCGCTAAATATATTTAGGGAATTTTGGTGCAAGTGGGCCTTACGGTGTATTTCAAATAATAAGTTCTAGTAATTAATTATGAATATTTATTTTATTAAAATATTTCTAAGGAATCGGCTTATTTTTTTTATGAGCATTATTTAGGGATATAACATTTTCCTCATATTATTCTTGTTTTGAACGAACACAGCCATATGCGTTTGACCGCACAAGTTCAACATTTTGATGTAAGTGCACTGCATAATAATCTATTCGATGTTCAATGTTCAATGATGCATGTTACTCACTTACGAACTATCTCTAAACATGACTTCATTTTATAGTTCAAACTAAATACGTCAAGAACATTTACAAATGATTTATATTTGTGTTTCGTGAACACATTACATAGGTATATGCATAATACATATTCAAAGAATTACAACATGTCTTGAATAATTATTGTTACTCATCGCTTTTCAATTAACAGAATGAAATGCTGCATTTGATTATTTTATGTAGCTGCGGCTTTTTGTAATGGAAATAAGGCTGTTTTCACGATGAGCGAGGATGCGTAGCGAGGGATGTGTTTGAAACTAACCAATAACAACCCTAGCTTAGCTCAAGCTATGTCAGTGAAGCGATCCTCGCTCATCTCTGGTGGAAACGCAGCCTAAGCCGGTCCTTTAATGGAATCTGAAGTTTTTTATAGTAAATTATTCTAGAAATAACGGAAATGACCTAGTTATCTATTCATATTATTATAAATTAAAGTAATTTTTCTTGTCTGTATACGGGGTGGCAGGGATATCGACGCGAAGCCGGTTACCATGGATTCAGTACATGATTCTGAACCTAAAAAAAAAATCAGCTGCTCCATACATTTTAACCGCGTAGGTATTGCACTTTTCTATGAAACAGCTGTTTTTTTTTTTAATAACCGACGAAAAATTTCAACGCAGGGGGGTTCAGAATCATGTAGGTACTGAATCCATGGTAACCGGCTTCGCGTCGATGTGCCTGCCATCCTGTATGTGACCACATTATTCTTCTAATTCTGATCTGCGCAATGGATTTTGATGCGGTTATTCGCGAGTTTCAGAATATATCTCATAAATGGCCGTATTTTTTTATTGCGTTGTTTAGAAGCGTGATTTTTTTTGAGCTCCAAGGACCTACGTATTTGATATTAATTTCAACTTGATATCTCCACGCGTTACTGTAAAAAAGTGTCTTGACAGACTGACGGACGGACAAAGAAGTCATCCTATAAGGCTGCCTGTCCACTGGAGCGGAGAGGAGAGGAGAGGAGCGGAGATGTGCCAAAATTAACCAATAGAATCGCACCTCTGGAGCGGAGTTTTGATTCTATTGGTTAATATTGACACATCTCCGCTCATCTCCTCTCCTCTCCGCTCCGGTGGACAGGCAGCCTAAGGGTTCTATTTTTTACTTTTGAGATACGGAACCGTAAAAACGACCGTGCCTTACAGTACTCGCATATATAAGATGTGTAACATCAGATCTGACATCTTGGCAGACAGTACCAACGTCTCTCAAATCTGACGGCCAACTCTAGCACCACGCGGGCTTATTGGTCAAATCAAATAACGCTCGCTTCCTCGGCTTCCTGTTACACACTTCCGTCCCTTTTCACGAAATAACTCCCACAGATTGCAGGAAAGCGAGAGGAAAGATATTACACATCATAAAGGCTATTTTTAGTAGAACACTTGGTGAGAAGGAACACCTTATTCAATTGTATCGGCCTACACTGTAGCATATACAGACATAATCCCGTAGGTCAAGACGTCTTGGTCAAGGCCACAAGGAAGTGAAGCATCCCAGGACGGATAATAGGACCATTAGTAATGGATATCTATTTACGGAGGTGTGTCGCGGGTTCCTTCTGGGTGGTAATAGTGGGTAATAATAACAACACAATTGACGAACTGAAGAAAATATTTGTTATTGCCTTACATTAAGTTTAGAGTGACACAGAGTTTGTTGAAGAGTGATCTCAAAAATATAGGTTTTTTTAAAAAACAGTGCGCTAACTTAAACACGTGAATTTACTCATCATTATGAACAACTTTTACTATGGGACCAAACGTGAAATCGCGAAAAAAAAATCAGCTGATCCCTATATTTTGACAAGTTATGCGAACATAAATGTAGGGAATGATATTTACTATATCATATTAAGAAAAATCATTCCCTTCCCTTCCCCCAATCAAGTTGTTCATAATGATGAGTAAAGTCACGTGTGTAAGTTTGCGCACTGGTTAAATTTTTTTCCTGTAGAGCTGACGGGCCTAACTCATGATGAAACTCTATTTATAAATTATCATGCATACCTAAAAGTTGTTTGCTAATAGGTTGTCGTTGACAGGCGATATTGATTTATAATTGTTGAGTATATGTAGCAGGAATGCTCTGAAACAATTAAACAACAATTGGTCTAGGGGTCGCAAGAGTTACTGCTGCGCATTAAGTCCTGGGTTCGTTTCCCAGGTCGGGAAAAGTTTTATTGAGTTTTTTTCTATCACGAATTTTTCAGTATCAGCCCAGAGTCCGGATTTGTGACCAGTTGATGGCAATAGGCTCGCCTCCCTATTACATGGGACTTTAAAACGTAACTGGTGAAATGTGGGTGGTTTTTTATTGACATTGATTTGTATTGCTATTTACCTACTATTAATTAATTTGTATTATGAAATGTGTGTTTTTATGTACCTAATGGTTTTTTTATTGTTTAGGCTTATTCAATTCAATGATTACTAAATTACAAACATTTGTTCGCCCTCTGGCAAAACATAGCGTACTCTTTCTTGTCTTTATATACCATTATTATTGTACACCTATGTTAAACAAATGATTAAATGCCTTATGACTTATTATGGCTGTACTAAAGGTACACCTCTGCCTAATTTTTCGGGGATTAGGTACAGACATGATGTTATACTGTAGAACAAGTGACGCGCATCGCCGCAAAATCCCACATAATTCAACCGTAACACAGTCTTTGTCGGAGGACGGTCCACTTGTTTGAACTAGGCCAGCCGTTTACACGTAATTTTGTCGCACTGAGGCAGATTATCCTGTTCCAGCCACTTCTATTATCTTGCAAATGCGACAATTGTCGCTGTTATCGTGCAATGACTTGCCGTTGAAACAACTCATTTGTTGTTGCACTTTCAATAACGAGGGGTCATGTGATGGTCAGTCTTTCTATTTTATGTTGACTGTTATCTCACGTGTAGATGTTGGAATGCTTTTCTGATTGCATTTCCTTTTAGTTTTATTCAGGGTTTTCCCTTTAGGTATTTTGTACACAGCTCGATATACAGGGTGGAATTTTTAATCTCACCTGGAGGGAAAGTACTCGAAATACTGGAGATAGCAAACTTTTACTCAAAGGAAATATTCCTTAATTTTTTTAAAGAAACAAATCTTCAATCAAAGATTTTCTAAAACTCTTTATATTTTATGGTTTTCCTTTCATTTAATTTATCACGTTTGTTAGAGATATTTCATCATTATGACCCTATAGATTGATGATTAAAGTACAGGGTGTTATTTTTTCGATTCCCGAGTGTGGCAAGCAAATTTTCGAATTTAGAATGCAGATTAGTTTCTTTTCAAAAATAAAGGAATGTTTCCATTGTGTAAAATATACTATCTCCAGTATTAAGAGTACTTTCCCTTTAGGTGAGGTTACAAAATACGGAATAGTCTCATGACTGCAAGCTTTTTAACGACTAAAGTTTAGTTTTGAATTTTTATCTTAATCTGTTATAGAGCTTCAAAGATAAAGAATGGAACTCTTCGTAGTAAATCACTCGCCCCGACGTTCCTTGAACTAGCAAGTCATGATGACAAATGAAATTAAAGTTAAACTTAAAAGTTATCTTTTCCTTCCATCTTTCCAGGGAATCAGGGATTGCGCGTACCTACTGCAAATATTATCGTTTACCACGTCACTCTAATTCTTTTGGGAAATTGTTGTCAATTCACCAAGCCTACGGTGACGATGTAAGTATTCGTCTGTATCGACGTATTCGACAGTGGGCACCCGCTTAAACGGCACCTGAGCAAATGGCACCTGAGGTATTCTACATACGGCACCTATCGATATTTTTCGCAGGTGCCATTAGTGTAATAATTTGTTATTTAAAATTTAATTCCACAAATGGCACCTACGAATCAATACGTACTAGATCCTAACTAATATTATAAATGCGAAAGTGTGTTTGTTTGATTGTTACACTTTCACGCTAAAACGGCTGTACGGATTTGGATGAAATTTTGGAAATGGGTAGACCATGACCTTAAATAGGACATAGGATATTTACTATTTTACAGGTATCACTCGGCAATATTCTAGGAAGTCCCTTGGTAAACAGACTCGTATCACTTGCGCCGCTAATTATTTTTTCCTTTAAAGTTTTGAACTCCTATTAACTGAAAATTTTGTTGCAGAATTTTCCTGCATTTTCCATTTTTTTTTTCTTTTCAATAGACCTTGGAGGAAACTTCAGATAGGTAGTTATGTTTGCCCTCATGAACTAACATTTTCCTCAGAATTATGTTATTTCTCTTGGTGTTGTGCTGAACTTACAACTGTAGTTACTATGTATATCTAGTGACGAAAATTTAATTCACGTCTTTATTAATGTCAGCTACTATTATTTTAATTTATGGAATTTAACGAGGCACGGTAACTGATACAGCCTGTCATTAACTAGCCAAGTACTGCATTAAGAAAATGTGTTCGCGTAGTGTACACGTCATTATCGGTAACGCCTTAGTAATAATCGATTAATCGCTACGAATTTATCGTAATAATAATTAAGCAGTAAATTTATTTGCTTATTTGCTCATACCCCATGAGGGACAGGGTGTAAAGTTCACTCATCCTCTATAGAAAAGGGAGGATCCTCCAACCAGACGGGTGTTGTGTTGTGTTTGGCGGGCAATTGCCCGACGGTGGATGTCGGATAGTCTTATATTATGTCGTTCGCGCGGTAAACTCAGCTGCGTTATGCAGGATTTGTGTGACGTCAAGATTTTTTTTGACGTCAGGTCTTTGATACGTAGTTCGCATGTGGCGTTGTAGATGCCGCCACAGTAACGGTACGCCACATTTAATGTTGTATTTATTTGAGTTAGTAGGTTCTAGAGACATTTCTAGAATACCTGCAACTGCCTACAAGACCATCAATCTTCCCTGTTTCCAACTATATTGGGGTCGGCTTCCAGTCTAACCGGATGCAGCTGAATACCAGTATTTTACATGGAGCGACTGCCTATTTGACCTCCACAACCCAGTAACTGGGTAATACCCTTGGTAAGACTGGTGTCAGACTTTGGGGCTTCTGACGATACGTAACGACTGTCAAAGATCCACGAATGACAGCCGAGACCAACGTTTTCTAGGCACGGAGGAGTCTCAGTATGTAAAAATGGTCACCCATCCACTGACCAACTCCGGCAAGCGTAGCTTAACCTGATGGATCGACCCGTTGGGCTTGTTATTACTTAGCCACGAGCTCCTCTCTGCTGCCTACAAGACAATGCGACTGAAATTTTGCTATCGAACTTGTTATGTTTGCTTGTCACCAAACCAGTTTTATTATAATCATTCTTATACTTACCCGTTTTCACCAATACAAAGAGACACCTAAATTAATTCCTAAATAAAAGTGCACTGTTGGATTTTCAACTCTCAGCGCTAAGTCTAGCGTGGCACTTAGTTGCCGGGCTTGAAAACGGGCATTACTCATATAAAAATTTCAGATTTAAATACACTCTGTAGGCATCTCGTAGCAATCGCGTAGCAATTTCGTAGCTATCTTGTAGCAATATATTTTATGTTCATATTTGGAATTGCAACAAAACACAGACAAGTCAGATAGGCAGTCAGTCCAAAAATATTGGTATTCCGCTGCATCCGGTTAGTCTGGAAGCTGACTCCAACATAGTTGGGAAAAGTAGGCAGATAATGAATTGAAATTACAACAAAAAGGTTTCATTTTCCCTTCCTTCCTTTCTCAAGAATAGGAAACATCTGATCACGGAACCTGTTTGAAAGCATTCAGCTGCAGGCAATATTAACCCATTTATATTTGCAGGCAATATAAACAGACCCATGCAATAACCCTAGGTTAACAATTTATTAATTTAGTTACCCCTTACAACAGACTTGACAGTAGAAACTAAGAAATTATTGCTGCTATAAAATAATAACATGTTAATAGTACAACTTTTAAATTAATACTTGTAACAGAAGGTTCTAAACGAATAAAAGTCTTAAAAACGTTCACTTAAGTTTTATAGTGCAATAGATTAAAACATTACTTCTTTATTGACCACTTGACATGTAAAATACTATAAACATTGATATAATATAGTTAGTAACCTATTCCGCTTAACCATTCCTAAAGAGTCATAAAAAACCCTGTAAGAAATCGACTCCGAAACCCGAACCCGCCGTATTCCGGTCCGCGATAAGTCAATCGTCATCCTGAGGATCCCTCGTTGAGAGGTGAAGTTAATCGTCATCCTGAGGATGCCTCGTTGAGAAGTGAAACACGAGTCGATTTCTTTCAGAGGTTTTATAACGCTTTAGAAATAGTTGAGCGAAATAGGTTACTAAATATAATATTATCTACGTCTATAATATGCTATAATGGATTACCACAAGATCACCCTTTAACACTTGACATGTGTTTTCACAATCATCATCCGCCGATAATAACCTTTTTGTTATTGTGGTGAGATCTCCTTCCAGTCTTGCTAGATGCGTCTGAATATTAATTTGTGACCCGCGATGTAATAATAGTCCTCCAGACCGAATTTCGGCTATGATCTGAGCGGAGACTAGTCATCTACGTAGATGTTATAGTGCACGAGTGTGTGCGCAGACACACGTGCACTCACTCTTCTCTCACTCTCATAGTCGGATGGGACGGCAATCCAACACGACCGAAGAGAGATCAGGCGCAGGACCAACAGCTTCACGTGCTTTCCGAGTTACGGGGGTACCACACCGCCAACTTCAAAACTCTTCAAAAACTATTACTGGGACTGTTACCATGATGTAATGTCATGTCATTGTACCCATGACTGTCGAAGGACCGATGGGACGTCCCGAGAACCGTGTGATGAGGTTGAAATTGGAAGAAGCCTAGATCCGGCAGTGAAGTGCGATACGTTGAGTTGACGCGAACTACGACTTTTTATCGCGTAATTATTTTGTCGCAGACATGCAACGTATTGGTTTATTTAAAACTCTGGCACCACGTTCGTCACTAACCACACCAAAAGAAGAAGATATGGTAATGTATGGTAAATCGCGGCGACATTTCTCTAGTGAATGCGTGCACTGCCTCAGAAACCAATACGTTGCATTACTAGCCAATACCAAATTCCTAAGGTTAAATCGGTTGTTAGACTTTCAGGCTTCTGGAGTTCTGACATTGTATAAGATCTACCCACAACAGTGGCTGGCGAAGAGGGTAGGGATATTATGCTATGCTCTCTAAGGCCCGGAGAGGTCTCAACGTACGAATTGACCTGGGGGCTTAAAACGGCCGCTTTGGCAGAATCATAAAAAATCGTAAAATGGTCACAAGCTGACAATTCATAATATTATCTGCGTTCATACAATATGTGTCAAAATAGAGGAATTGCTGGGAATTCAGAAAATTAATTGCTGAATGTTGCCGTTTTAGGTCCCCCGACTTGCTGGTCCAGGCATCTAAAAATATCAAAAGCTATTTCAAAAACCCACAGATTTGGAAAGTCCCGAAGATTATTCCGAACAAAACAAAGATACAAATATGATATATATGCAACTGATGCAATCGGGAAGTTTCCATGATCAAATAGGTATAGTATATATAAGTAAAGGTACATATAGTATGTAGGTACCTACGATAGAATGGATTGCTCCCCTTATACATTAACAACTTGTCGAGATCCAATTACTACTGCAGATATAGATTCAGATAGGTTACAGCTCCGAACAGCGAGGTGGGCTTGCTTTATCAATATTAAACTTAGAAAATTATTATCTATTGCTTATTGCTTGCCACTGCTATCAAAGATATAGCTTTATGCTTTGTTATTGTCACGAAAATTACATCGAATTGTAAATAGTAAATAAGTATGTGTGTAGATTCGTAAATAAAAAGTTATAAGACTTTTATGGCACCATGTTTTGAAAATGTTTAAATTGTAAGTTTTTGCCAACTGTTTTTTGTTTTTTATAACTTAATTTTAGTTTTATCATCCGACGAATCGTCTTAATAATTATTACTATTATATGTATTTCCCCATAGAAGTGAATTGTATTGTTTTGGAGTAAAATATCTCATTTGAGTAAAGTATCTTCAGATATATCAGGGGCATCAAACCTTTTTTTTTTGGGTAGGAAGTTATCAAATAACTTCTGCCGCTCTGGGCGGAGCGGGAGGGGGTGTCAGACTCTGACTAAAACCCACCCGTGTTTCTTCAGTTGCCTGTACGTTGCCAGGGGCTACGGTAACCCTTTCGGACTTTCCCGCAACCCGCAGGCATCGGCCCTAGCGGACCCCGTCAATTGTGCTGACAACTCTTTGAGGCGCGCGTGGAACACAACGCGCCGTCGACCCTTCGTAGTTTACTTTACAACGGTATCGCATGAAATAGTAATACAAGATAGACGTTTTAAGAATTTCTACTTATACCCAAAAACGTCTGGATAAATTCCTTATTGCTATCGTTATCTATCGGAAGTCTGTAATATCCGTTATCAATTTAAAATTATTAATAATAATAAATAAACAGGTTTTGCAAATATTCTGATGACGCAAATTGAGCAACAGTTCTTCAAAATACGTTGACTGACGTGGTATAAGATAATATTTGCGGTACGCACAGTCCTTGGTAAGATAGGAGGAAAAGATAACTTTAAGTTATGTAAACTTTAATATTATTTGACAGACAATATTATTTTTAACATCATTCGAGGAATAAACACAATGTTTCGCTTACGAAACGAACTTTAAAAGGTTTTTTGCGCTTATTGCGTAGTTTTGCTACGCGGCTACGCTTTCGAGACTACGCGGTTAAAAAATTATTGTATACTAACTGCGCCCCGCGGTTTCACCCGCGTAAGGACGTTTGTGCACTACACGAAATTTCACTGTCCGGTTCCGACCAAACTAGTATAAACATTCATATAGGACCGTAAAAAATCGGACTACCGGACGGTAAAATTCAGTGTAGTACACAAACGCCCTAACTCACGATCCCTTGGAATAATCGGAATAAAAAGTATCCTTTGTCCTAATTCAGGTCCTGGTCTACCCAAGTGCCAAATTTCATCCAAATCTGTACAGCCGTTTTAGCATGAAAGCGTAACAAACAGTCAAAGTCACTTTTGCATTTATAATATTAGTGAGGATTGGGTATTGGGTGTCTTTAAAAACTATTTACCGTAATTAGATAAACAAAAATATTTTCCGCTGTTAGGGATACGTAAAATGATCTTAATTAAATCTCTGCTTATTCCTTTGGGGATTACAGGAGTGATGTTATGTTATGTACAATGGAACCATCTTTTTTTAAAGATTAATTTTTTTGCGGTATCCAAATGGATTTTCACCGTCATTAGGTAAATTATTCAATCTCAAAGGCTTATTTTAACATAGTTGTTACTAAAACATGAACCCTGTTTTATGGGACATGAAGGTTTTGACGAAATAAATAGATACGGTTCGTTTAACACGCTTTTTAGTAGTTGTACATTATGCTTTGGCGCCACAGGAGGACTTTTGTCTGCCCAATAAACGGCGCCGGCGCCGATGCGACTTTAAAAGCTCACTGATTATTTCCAAGTTGTTAAGATACGTCCTTTACTGGTTCTCTAGCGGTAAAATATCTATTAGTATTCGTTACAAGTAATTAAGATTTTAAATTTCTCTAATTACAATTCAAAATTCCTATATTTGTGATGGGTGATTCTGTAATTACTTAATTTGCATTTTATATTGATGAAAAGACTTCTATTAGGGTTTTCTTAAGTAATCGACCTTAACGCAATCGTTTGGTATCTTTGGTATGACTAAGTTATCTTTTTAGATATTTTAGTAAGTTGGTTTCTTCATAATCAAATATACCTACTATTATTTGAAGTGGTGCAACGCTAATAATATTCTTTCCTTTTTGAATGTTATTGAACTAGCTTTAACCCGTGAAAGTTCGTCAAATTATTAATATTTTTTTTTTTTACATTTTTAATTCATATTCTGTAGGGCACCTCTTAGGTCATGAGCTATCCTAATACCAAAAAATATTTGGCCAGGCCTGAAAATTGATTCGCTGTTACAATGTATTTATTTTTATTATAGCTTTATTTATCCATACACTTAAAATTACATAAATATAATATTATTGTATGGCCCCTGTAGGGTAAAAAGCCTCCTCCATCTTTTTCCATTTATGTTACAATGTATAATAGATGACAAATAATTATTGTTAGAAACAATATGGACAGATCCAAGAAAAACATCACCAGTAGGCAGTAGGGTATCCTTTTTACGGGAAGTAAACATTGCGTAATTTGGTTCGGCTTGCCGGCCACCTTTACCGAATTTTCCTGAGCAAACAACTTCCCTACATTTTTATGTATACCTTCTTTACTAAGAGACATCGTTTATGATGATTGCGTTTTCCTCGTGTATATACTTTCTGGGAGACTGGCTCGCAAGCAATTTCGGATTCGACGTCACCCTTTTATGTTCGCCTCTTCAGTCAGAAATTCGGTTTGCTGAATTTAGGTCATCTTCGTAAGTACTGTCACAGTTGGTATAAAAAATATGAATACAAATAAATGTTACCTAAGCAGTTTAGTGACGAATAATGTTTACCTACATAACGTCATAATAATTTAAAGACTATTAATGCTCACTGAAATTGATTTGAAAACAAAAAAAGGAGTTTTCAAATAAATTCTTTCCTCGGTTAATTATTAACATTGGTTATCTTTCGTTGGTTAATAATTATATTAGTTTCCATGATTGCCTCTGATTCCATAGAAACATATATTTTCCCATTAAGATTACATCAACATGGTTACATAGCTAATCCTTTGTCTCAACTATAAACTAAAGTGACGTGCAGATCCTTTGCCATCTCAACACTGCTCTCTCACAGACTAAATTTATCAACCAAAAGTGGCTAATTACAGTAATTGATAATAAATTATAAGTAATTATTACCGATAATTTAAAACAAGACTTCATTATAATATTACCAATAAACTATGTCGTCTGTTATTGCTTAATCAGACCTCGGAACACTTCGCGAAACTGATTACATGTTGTAATCCATAAATGCTGCTTTGAAAAATTTACTTTGCGTAGGTACTAAAATTTTTGTGAAATCATCAAATAAGTGTCTCGCCATTTATTTTGAATTCAGTCTAGCCAATGACATGTTAGTATTTTGGATTGAAAGCAAGAAACATTTGTTAAGTATTTTATTGTTGAATTGCATCTTTTATTACATCGTCATAACAGCCGATGTCCGTTGCTGACTAGTATAGTCTGGTAAAGCGGTATTTATGTTTATATATATAGTTCGTTGTAATGAATGAGTATGGGTGGATAGGTTTGGTCCTATTGACCATGACTGGCCTGAATTCCTGATGTATCTATGATCAGGACTGTCGCTATGCTTGTTATTCCTATTGTTGTATGCTGTGTTGTTGTGATATATTCAAAAATAGAAGTAGTAATTAGTAAGATTATCCAGAAGCAAATCTACCTGTATATCCTTGGGCACTTTGGGCAGATGTGTATCTGTAGCACCTGTGTGCTGCCCACAATGTGGGTGTCCACATTTCGCCAGTTATGTTTAATTATGTCCCATGTAATAGGGGAAGGGGGTGTGTAGGGGGGGTGGGGGTATGTAGGGGGTGTGTAGGTGGTTTCTTATTCCCGTACAGTAATATTGCCAAATTAATCAAAACAGGTAAATATTTAACAGTTATTTGCGACATTGCCAACTTTTAGAATTAACCACGGAGAATAGGAATTAACGCTCTTAAGGGGGAGGTGTAAAAATTGATTCGGTGTTACAATGTTTAATAATATATATACTTTTGTACCACTTGTTTAAATTCCTTTTCGTTGGGGTTTGTCTTGTCCACGACTAGATGTTTCAGCGCTGTTCAAGAATATTTTAAAAGTTCAAACACTGTATATTTTTCAAATAACTTATATTATTTATGTCAATTTGTCAAATATTATGTCAATTTGTCAAATAATGTCAAAAACAGGGCTGATATTTTACACAGTAAAAATACCCATTCAATAGTTTCAAATTACAATTTTGCTAAACTTATTGTTTCTTAAAATATATGCATTATTTTAACTCAAGTGTTTGGATATTCAATTTAATAATTGCTTGTTATAAACAATTAAGTCTAGACCCTCGATAAACTGTCTCCAGAGCTATAATATCTATCGTGTGTTCTCTTAATAACCTCTTAAGAGATAGCAGAACAATTTATTTAATTGGGTATAGCCATAACTAGCATCTGCCCGCGACTTCGTTCGCGTGGAAGTCGTAAGACACCACAATATACTAAAATAACAGCCAAGTTTTTCAGCTTTGTTGAAAGTTTACTAAAATAGCCGTTCTTAAATATCTAGTGATTGACTGCTTAGCTCCTTATAAGAATCAAAATTATTTAAAAGGTTAAATCTGTAACTGTCTGCTATATTTGTTCTCCATTCATCCCAGTCCAGTGATCTTTTCGGAAATTCTTTTCGGCATTAGAATCGTTCCCAAATCTCAGAACAATTAGAAGAAAAAAATTGTATATCTTTGACTTCGCTACGATTATATTAAGTAAAAAAAGAAGATAGAAGAATTTTATTATTATTAATATTATTGGCACTGCTTACCACGGTTTCGAAAACCTATTTACCTTGCAAAAGACCCTCCATAGAAAATATTTTTAGAAAATACAGTGGTTAATGGAATACAGAATTTCTTTGGAAAAGATCTCTTTCTTTATTTAAACTAAGATATATTTATAACCTAATTTAACGAATATGACATCTATTACTCGACTTCGTGTTTATGTTGTTTGACAATACTGATAACTGTTGACGTTGCGTTGTTTATTATAACCAGTCCAACAACAAAAAATGATAAATACCCATTTAAAACACGTTTATAAAACAACGGTGTTATTCCAAAAAGTTTATTGCATCTGCACGAGAAAAAAATGTGTTTAGTAAAAGGCGTGAATAGCCGAGGTGGCGCGATTGTCGTACGATCTTGAACCGAGCACGCAGCGTTTTCCCACAATTAGACACTGTGTTAATCCAGCACCGTCATGTGTGCCAGTGTGTAAGTACATAACCACTAGATGATGAACACTATATTTTATGTTACTGAGTAGTCAGACTCAATTATATTCACGCGATGTTGCGGTCAATGCTTTCAGCGGTTTTTGCTACGGAGTTGTTTGTCAAAATTACGTGTATCATAAACTGTCAGATTGAGATAACTTCTAGAAAAACCGCAAATTTTAATTTAGGCGTATTTAGTTTCTAAGTAAAAACAAATTCCTGGTCATGATGGGGCTGTTTGACTAAGGTTTACGACTAACTTGTAAAAAATTCCCAATAAAGTTGGATCATATCGATGCATAGTGGCGATTATGCACAGCATGCCCCTATTCTGTGTCTAGTGAACACAAGTCGAGTTTCGGAGTCGGCGGCCGGCGTGCGACCGCCAGCCAGCCAGTCCGCACCGATCCATCGAATCGACACCACGCACCGTTCCCACGGAGGCACACACTTTGGCGTGATAACTTTAAAAAAAAGCCGGCCGTGCTTGAAAAGTGACAGTGCGACAGTGAGCGGAATTGAGTGATCCGGAAAAAATCTGGCGAGGACTTGAATTGCAACGTGCATTCGACAACGACTCGAAGTAACCATACGAATAGTTTGTAATTTGCACGATCTCCTTGGTAAGTATTTTTAAACATTTCTTTACGCTTGTGTTAACAAAAACTTGTTGAATAAACTTATCATGTGGAATTGGAATACTAAGTTAAAAAATAATTTCGCGAGGCGTCAATTGTTTAGCAACTACCTACGTATATTTTAAATTTAATTCTATTGGAATAGTTGTTTTAGTCGGCTGATATTTTAAGTGCTGCTACATAACTTACTTAAGTAGTTAATTAATTAATTGTTGTTACGTCAGTTTGATTAGTTTGTCAAATTCTGTTTGTCATTGGATGAGCACAAACTTCACACGTGTCCAAGGTTCAGCCGATCGTCTGTTTCCAACTTATTTTTTCTATACTATAGCTTTGCGTGAATCTCGGAAAACCGGTTTTCTTATTTGTACGTTACAGATATATCAATTTAGTGTGTGTGCATCGGAAATTGCTTGGAGGGATAATTAAAACGTTGGAGTAACTACCGATTAATAGTACTGTCCATAGCAATTTCACACCGCTAAATAGATATCTTATCGAGGATCTAATAAATACCAATATAATACGTACCTACCTAGCTAGTACTTTCCACGTTTTATCATTGTTTTACGATTTCCTTGCGTTCGGTTCAAGTACCTTCTCTTAGTAGATGCCTAACTTCCTTGATCCAGCCTGTCCCTCTTGCTGTCCTCCCGTCAGCGAACGCCCTAAGCCGAGGTTCGTACCCCACAGGGGGTGCCCTTAGCGAGCGTTCGCCTAGTTTTAATTAGCTTAGTTTATATGCCCCTGGCTGGAGGCTTTGAGTTTCTTTTAGGAGCTTAAGGCAGCCACAGGAAAGTCCGGTTAAGCAGCGAATACCTCAGTGGTAACCTGCGAGATGCCCTAGTCAAAAAAAAAAGATGCCTAACTAGCTGTATATTAAATTCTACTTATATGCGTAATTCTGCGGCTGTAACTTTTCCTTTTTTCTTGTTCTTGTTACGTTGTTTTCAATTTGAGCGTGGCGGTCTAAGTCAGACTTAGAAAAACTACTCGTATTTCGCCAAGGTATTTGTTTTCCTGAATTATTTATCGTGGAATGATTAAGATTGCCTTTTATATAACAAGTGTGCAATTACTGCTACATAAAAAGTAATTGAATTTATGCTTCCATTTGATCTAAGCAGTTTATTTTGTCTCCTGCTGAAGTAGATAGGTTCCGAGGCAGTTGCTTTTTTTTTCAATTCTGTTGTTTGTGTTTCATTAACGTTGTAATTTGATGAGGGTTATTTTTTGTATAAAATCTCGTGTTTTTATTTACCAAAGCTAATAACTAATTGAGCAAAATCATTGTTCTTCACATCATAAAACAGAATTCGTGCAAAAAGCCTTCATTGTTGAAATATTTAATTACAATAATAACGTTAATGATCTTACGTCAAACAACATTTTACTCAAGAACAAAAAATAAAGTTTTTATTCTAGCTTTATAACCTGTTGATCCCACAGTGCAATCTACGCCGGCGCGGGCGCACCTCTACTATCCTCGTAATAGTGGCGTGATTAACGAACGGTTACGGTTAACCTCCCGACCACCGGCAATGCGCAAACCGTACCGCTTCATTTCCTCAAACTACATGGATTAAGATATTCGCAACGGTCTTTGGACCACCCTACTCTCTATTGCATTCTATAGGGGGACTGAGGTACTTGTAACAAACAGCTGATGGCCAGGTGCGATCGCTTGTGGAGTAAGAATGACTTATACAACACCCATTGGGATTGTCAAGGTTACGGGAGTAGGTACTTCCTTAGTACCTAGTTGCATAGTGGTTTTTGCAGCTACATATTGTGGAAATTCCACTACTTCTACTTTGTCTACTATACTATCTTAGTAGTCATGTTTACGTTAACATTATCCTCGAGATGAAGGTAGTGATGCTTTGCTCATAGAATGAATCATGCGCCTGAGTGAGTTTTAAGGCTGGTCAGTGCGGTACAGTACCGATTTTGTTATCCGTACTTAAGACGAACGTTTGCCGAATTTAACACGATCAAATGATTGAACTAAATTCACAATCCCACGACGATTTTGAAATTGACATTTCCGAGTGGAGAAATGAGTCAACAATCGTGATCGAACTTAATATTTGCATAATACGAAATATTCGTAAGTCATATTATTTCAACAAATGGTATACTCGCGAAAATTATTATCGTCACCGGAAACCAGAAAATGGACGTTGACTTAACGTCTGTTTGACTTGAAAAAAAATAACACAAAGTTGTACTCAACATCTGTGCAGTTTCATAAGAAACGCCTCCCCGACGCTACGTACGATGTATCGGTGTTCAGCTGTTGTATTGTAGAACACAATGATTGTTGCACATGTCGAGTGAATGCATTAATCTCGCGCCTACATCCAACAGAGGACGCAGTCCATCACACCAATGTTATCAGACAAGGCCTTTAGAGAGTAATTATGACGCATACGCGCCGCACATAGAGGGATCACAGTGCAAATGTGGCTTCGGTTTATTCTGCGGTTTGCGATACAATTGTTATGTTCCCATTTAGAACAAGTCGTCTTTTTCTCAAACGTGTAAATTCAATCGGCCCCTTAAGATCTCAGTCACGCAGAATCTTCTTTCTAATCTATGTACAAACGATAAAAAATATTTACAAGCGTCAATTCGGAACGGAAAGCCAAATTACCGGTAATAAAATTTTGAATTGCCATGATTGTAGACTTGGCGATGATTCCTGCTTTGATTATATTTGCCGATACGCCGTTTTTTATCCGTATGATTAAAAAAGAACTGGCTATTGTCCGTTTAACTTCGTCAGTGTTTGAATTACATTTAAAAATTGATTACATAACCTTAGTTGGGACTACAACATTAAAATTGTATAATGTTGCGAAAGAATTTGTAAATACCAGAACAAATCCTTTGCAATTAATTAAAACATGGTGTTCTGTGAAAAATTAAAAATGTTACAGCACCATTTGAGGAGCGTTCGTCGATTGAATGAAATACCTTCTTTTAATGACAGAAAAATTCTTGGATAGGATTGGATTCCTGGCTCAAAATAGTACCAATGGAATGATCAAAGAAGCTTAAACATAGAAGCCTCGATCGAATCACTTAGCCAGACGCATTACGAAGAAGCTCAGCTCAACAAAAATGAGTTTCCACTTAACCGTATCAAAGTAAGCAATTTCGAATTAGCCGTATATGGCAACGCACGAAGTTAACGTATCTGGCTGTCGTAGGTGAGTGCCATTGCTTTCCACTCGCCGATGCTGCCATGATAATAGCCGGATGGCAAACTGTACCTATAGCTCCTATATGTCCTGACATGCCTCTCGTGTACGCTGAATATTCGATACCAATGCCGCTAATGTGCACAGAGCTAGGGTCATTTGTGAGAGTCGTTGCAGATAGATTAGCTGTTTCATCTTTATCAATTTCTAAATGTTCTTAGTGATAGATTTCTAGTATTTAATTGGGGTAATCAATCATTACATTAATGGTTTTATCGTTCGGATTATCTGTGTCCTGAAATAGCTTTCGACTTGGCGTTGACTTTCTTTGAAGATGAAAACTGATCTTCTCAGTTTTGGTCTATCCAAAATATTATTATGCTAAGAGATTGGTATTTATATCTAATCTATGATTATGTCAAAATATTTAGTAAAGCTTTCCTACGAGTTGATTCGCCTCGCAACACCGACATAATTTTTTTGGCGGAAATGATAATTTCACATTATATACATAGACTTTATATGAGATTGCAAAATGTACTTACGACTTGTTGCATAAGGTCTAATTTAGAGTTCAAATAGTCGTAAACGAAGGACATTTAAAATTTAATTGTATATTTACACATTTTACACTTGTTGGATTCGTGTGAATATGACGTTTGTAGACGATCGTGACCAACGATTTATTCAATACTGATTCCATGATTGTGTGCGTTCGACGGTTGCCATCCTCAGTTTGATTAACAGTTAGCAGGGTCTACCTATATTCTGTTTGATATTTCAATCACATTGATAAATGCATAAGTAGGTATGTCTCAAATCATGCACCCTCCTCCTCTCCATCCATCATTTTTATCTCAGCAAGCGGACGAATACTAATGCGAAGCGTTTAATTTTGTCACTGCCAATTTATATTAGTCGATGTGGAGCAAACACATTTCTTAGTTGGAACACCGTTATTACATTACAAATGATAATTTATTGCTAGTGGGCGGTACATTTGTGACAACTAAGCTTTATGTATCAATTTTAAACACCGGTTAGGGCTTTTACTTGGCGTATCATCTGATCTGGTGGAATGTCACGAGTTAAAAAATATTTTATCTCAACGCTGAATGCAGTGAAAGCACGTCTACTTTCACCCCCAGCTCGATATAATTTGGTTCGCGAATTTGTATCAACGGTTGCGCTTGCGCTGCGTTGCAAAAAATGGTGTTATTAGGTCTTCATGCGATGAATAATATCAGGTAAAGCAGATTGCAATCTGTTAGCTACAGTCTATGACCAAAGTAGATCAAAATTCGTTTGAAATGTGGCCCAGTTATACTATCAAGTCCCACTGGCCAGTAATAAATACAATAGTGTGTATAGGAGTATGTAGAGATATTAATATGGACCGGTATTGTTATCTCGTGTCCCCAGTGGTCACACAACAGCGACTTGGCCTGTATACTATACATATATCGTTGTCTACCACTAGCTATGAGTATATATTGACTGACTATATTAAGAAGAGACTTTAGATACCTTCTATTGTATCAAAAATCGAATAATGTGATGTTCTTCTTAATTTCGTCATCACATCATCGTCATGTCATCATTGTAACATGAGATGTAAGCTTGATTGCGTTTATCAGTGGTTGTGATAGGAAAATATCGTGTAAGATTTGGTCGTCTTTTAGAAAACACATAAGAATTTAGTGCTTCTGTTAGGACTTAGGAGACAGAAATTAGTAGCGAAAGTTTTGACACGCACTTTCTTTTGCTACCTAAGTTACTAGTTTTCTAGTTATGGTACAAGATTGTTTTGTATTTAATGGTGGAACTAAACTGAAAGTTAAAATGACACTGACTGGGCTTTTATTATCGTTAGTTTTAATAACTTCGTAACAAGACGAAACATAGAGGAAGAGACGAACATGAGCTACATCTACATGTAGATGCGAGACTGAGAAACTCAAACGATGATTTTTTTAATTCCCTGCTGTGGGATGGTTCTTGGTTATGCCATCATGAGCTGACTAGACAGCGCTAGTCTCTCCATTTGCTCACCAATGAGCTCGATCACTGACCACTCTTATCCATCCATGCAGCCATTAGTAAGTTGTTTGTTATGCGAGAATGCGAAACGTAACTCCTCTAGAAATTACGTCTACATAGACATTGAAAAAACTATAAATTTAACAGTGAAAATAAATATTGAGTAACTTATAATAATATACAAATGATAGAATGTAGATAGTAAAACATGAGTCAAGGTTAATCTTATTTCTTCCTGAATCAAAATAGAAACATAGAACCATTCGGTTTATCTTTCACTCTCACCTACTTGTATGAAACTATAATTAGTATAGACTATAAATTCTGTAGGTGTGGTGCAATGTTTAATTTCGAAATCGTACCAACAGGCGTATCTAATCTGATTAAGGTAACATAAGTGGGTTCTATCATTGGGCCATTGTCTCAAGTCCCAGCTAGATCACTGGTATTCGCTTGTGATGACATCAGGTTTGAAACATATACAGCTATACAGGGTGGCAGGGACATCGACGCGAAGCCGGTTACCATGGATTGAGTACATGGTTCTGAACCCCCCTGCGTTGAAATTTTTCGTAGGTTATTAAAAAAAAAAATCAGCTGTTTCATAGAAAAGTGCAATACCTACGCGGTCAAAATGTATGGAGCAGCTGATTTTTTTTTTAATTTCCGACGAAAAATTTCAACGCAGGGGGGTTCAGAATCATGTACTGAATCCAAGGTAACCGGCTTCGCGTCGATGTCCCGGACACCCCGTATATGCATATGATTAAAGGGCTGTGAAGAATCATCCAAAATGTTGAAATGGAGGTAGAAGTAGAACTGCTATGTAGTATGCTGCTAATTACGCAACACATTTTCGTAAACGATTCCGACTAATCTGTTTCATTTTGACAGTTCAACAACATTCATTGCGGTTTTTACATTGCTGAGCAGATTTTTTTATCGAACTTATGAAGCAATGTATTAGCAATCTGTTTCAAAGCGATTAAAATTCTAATTGATCGTGTATTACGTAATTAGGGTACTGGCCTAAGACTTATTAAATTTGCTTTTGTTTATATGACTTTGTGCAATATAGTAATTGTGTAGATTCCCTAGATGCTCAATAGGAAAATATGAGATTACGAATTTGAATAGTTTATTGCTATTGCATTGAATTGTAATTGTAACCTTCGATCCTAACAGGCTATACAAATAAATTATGTTGAAGAATTAACATGACATAAATCAAGACTTCGTTTTGCTCCTACAACGTGTTATATCTTAAATTCATTGTCAGCTTAGCTCATTGTTATTGTTAAAATATGCTGCATCGTAATATTTTTTAATTTTGCAATTATGTCAATGATGGTCATTCTTCTTAAGGTCATAAGCCTTCATTAACAGACCTTGGGACTGCTACTGCACAAAAACGTCTCAAAATAACTTAAATGACATCCTCACTGTAATTTAAAATAATAGCTATACGTATACAATTCATGGACTCAACAGTCAACAGCTGGTTTCAAATAATTATCCAATTTCAAACTAAACAAACGACGCATTTAATTGAATACCCTTACATTACCCGCCATGTCATACTTTGAAGATCCAAATTGAAACGTCACCAGCAATGTACTACCAAAGAGCGATCTGTCAGATAAATTAGTGCTGTACCGTGTACGCAACGCGTGACTGACTTTGTATGGGCTTATTCACTAAGGTGCGTAAATAGGACATCTCTAGTAAAGGTGCGGCCGTTTTAATGGGTCATAGAGTCATATACCATAGAGCATAGACCATTATGCGACGATTGGGCGTCGTAGATGCCATTGTAATTGTTGCTAGACTATTGTGGATCATGATTAGTAGTATTGCCATCATTTTAAATAAACTGGGCGATGCGTTGCGTTGGTGCGGTGCATGGTGCGTCCCGCCAACAGAAAACAAAGGAATATCCATTGTTTGTAAAGTTCTGTGTGAGTAAGTAAATACACAGAGCTGTCGGCTTGATGTTTATATAATAAATAGACATTATTGTCTGTGTCATGTTTCAGAAAATTGAATAAGTAATAAGTATTGTGAATATTGTGATGCTCGGTGACTAAGGTCATTATGGAGGTCTTATTGTCCCTACTTACCTAATATATTAAAGATTGGTAAGCTGGTTAATTGAATTTTTTTAATGTAAGAAAGTTCATGAAGAAAATGTTTCGCTATCGAAAAAACCGTTCTCACATAATTCGATATAGAGATGATTTCCAAAGAATAATAGTTGCGAATTGCGATAACTTTTTTATTTAATTTTTCTGCAGTGCTATGGCATTGATATAATATAAAATTCCGATATTCTAAGAATGATACGCAAAACAACTAACCTATCACCACCCAAACATTCTATTCTTATCTATTCACTGAAATCGATATTACTCTTGTTTTTTTTTCGACATAGCCTACCGGATTCCAAATTTTCCTATTACTATTTTGAGATTACTGTTCAATTGTAAAGTCCATTGCGTTATGTTAGGTACGTCATCAGTGCACGTAAGATACTAAAACAGCGAGGAATGCGAAACAAAACATGAAATTGTGTACTTACGTCACGCCCATATTAGGCATATCGTATGCGTTGGCGCAGCCCCTGGTGACTGCAGTGACGATAATAGCTCAACCTACCTAGTCACTGACGTATGGAGGATTCAGGTAGGCAGACATGGTATCCATGTTTGGTCAATAAATTAGAAATGTTGATGGTTATCTAGCAAGTGGTTGATTCCACGGATCAGAGACAATGACAATGCATCTGGCGATATTTCCCTTTCAATGGAAGCCCTTATGGATACCCTTTACTTGGCTTAAGCCAGACTTCTGCTGCCTAAACTGCTCGGTGGCTGTCCTCTGCGCATGAGAGCGAGGGTCGAATGGCTGAAGGGATACAAATTTTGATCAACCGAGCTTCTATGCCAGCCTTGACACAATTTTTCTATAAAGTTACAAAATGGCTCATAGGCATTGTTACATACTTAATTTAAATTAATCATATTCCTTGGTTTATCTTCAAACATTTATCACAAATCACGTTACACGATAAACGGAGCCACTGTGCACTATGGCTACTTGTAATTGATTCAGTTGATGTCTCATTATATTCATGAGAACGACAAACTAATTAATAATTATGATTAATGTATACGAACAGATATCGCTGTTGACAGTTCGCTGATAAAGCCTTATCTTCCCTGTGTAATCGTTGGAAGTGTAAATTGCCATGTGTCGGTCCACACCTTTACATTTGGCGCACTGTGGTAATAAATTAGGTTCACTGTGCCACTGCTACAATAATGGATATTGTGCGCATGAGTTGATTTGCGAACATAATTTGCTAGACGTGGGAACTTAACCGTAAGAAAACATAAAGCTAAGTTTTGGCATGGAAACACTGCATGATAAAAATTTATATAAAACTCATCTCGTTTTCTTATTTAGTTCATTTTAAACAAGAAAATCCTGTTATCTTCAACAGAAGTCCACATTTAATATCTGCAAATACTAAAATAGATACAAGATATTATTATCTCTCCGCCAATATTATGCAACTCGAAATGATTTAAATGCGCCAAAATAATCAGTAAGTATAACAAACGCTATGCGGTTGTGACATCACTATATCTGTTCTACGATAACGATATCTTTTCGGCGACAAATATTGATTTTGTATCAACAAATCAGACATTTGAGTACACATGGCTGAATCAATACATACTAAAATTATCTAGAACTTCAAAAACTTTCCCAGGGTGTCAGACAAAGAATTCATTGATAGTTTAATGAAGACAGTCGAGTGCCCACAAAAAAGTTCGAACAAAGACCACTTCAGTATCCAGACGCTTCTGGCCCGCACTTTCGAAACTAATAACTCAACTGTTAACTATGACCAAACGTCGTAGGCGCAGCTTTATCATTTATCAATTTTATAGTCAATAAGTGCTAATGACGACTATATTTGGCCCCGTTTTCTATAGATTCGGCTCTTAAGAAGCGGTATTAAACTGTTTGAGTGTCTGTTAAAATCTGCGATTTATTTACATAAACTGTCATCGATTGATTTAGAGGCTGACAACATGTATTTAATTCAAGCCTTTATAAGTGACAGTTTAAGGTTTATATTGTCTTAAACATTTTCTTTGCGGAAAGCTTGTTTGTAATAGGAAAATATAGTAATTAAGAGGTTATATGAATTATCTGTCAACTATGAAGTGTTGTTAGTAGCGTTAGATAAATGTCAACGTGACACGTGAATGCGTCTTGTTTTAGCGTGTGATAACTCGGGCGCCATTTTTTGTTTCATAGATGCTTTAGTGCTTTGTTGTTGGTCCATACCAATGAAATGAAAATGCTTAGATGACCGAGTCCGCAATGAATACATACGAGGCAGCTTTAAAGTCGCACCAATCACTGATAAAATGGCCGAAAACCGCCTAAGATGGTATGGACACATTAAAAGACGCAATGAAGATCATGTGGTACAAATTGCACAAAAACTGACAGAACAAAAGAGAGGCAGAGGCCGCCCGCCATTGACCTGGTGGTCAAATATAAAAAGAGACTTCAAGAAAGCCCAATTGCCAGAACCGACAACTCAAGACAGACTAACTTGGTGCAGAAAAGTGAGGAGACCTGACCCCAAATAACGGGACCAGAGACGGAAGAAGAAGAAGACATGCTTTATTGTAGAATGAAAATAAAGTGCTCATTAATTTAGCGTTAAAATTAGATTTCACAGTAAGACTTCCCTGTGCTAGTTTTAAACTCAGTTTAACGTCCATCATTCGAATCGTTGAAAGTAATTGAACTCTATTAGAATAAACCCTTTGAAGTGTCGATGTAAAATGAGTTTAATTTGTCTCAAGATTCCATATAAATGTGGAGTTTTATAGTTTCCTTTGAAATTGTTGCAGGAAATCATTCTACAAGTAATTAGCGAAAGGGGTTAAGGGTCAAACCGAGAACATGTTGATTATTTACTAGTTTAGCTGTGTGTGGCATGTAACTATGTACCTATAGTGATAGGTAGTTCGCTTCACTGATTATTCAATCTAAGATACAAATTAATTTAAACAGATTTAGTTTACTTAACCGGTTTTTAAGCAACGTTTCTGTGTATTATTTTTAGACGGTCGAGTTCCCAGTCAATTAAAAACGATTTCGTAAGAAATTACTGCCTATTTTCTGTCAATTTAGAAAATAAGTAGTCATAAGCGAATATTCCACTCATACAGTTGCCAGGCGGTATCGTAAGTGGTCGTCGGACCCCCTAATGTTGCCTAGCAGCACGCACATAGCTATTCCAGCTTATTACGAGCACTATTATCGTTCCAGGGGACCTGTTTCTAGCCACTATATACCCCAGTCATGGCCATGTAGGGAAGGAACTCCTTCCGTGTCGTTTAAGGCGGCGTACAGGCGTGACGAGTTTTAGTTGTCGACCAAAACCAGTGAGAATTCTTGTCTAGTTCGTTATAAGGTGCGATGGTGCGATGTGTATCTTTGTAGTTTAAACTCTGAAATAACTCTTGATGCGAATCGTGACATATGACGTCATATTAAATTATGTTAATACTAAATCTGCTTAGTCTTTTCCCAACTATGTTTGAGTCAGCTTCCAGTCTAACCGGATGCATTTGAATACCAGTATTTTACACGGAGCGACTACATATCTGACCTCTACAACCCAGTAACTGGGTAATACGATACCCTTTGGTAAGACTGGTGTCAGACTTTCGGGCTTCTGACGACTCTTATTGACTGTCAAAAATCCACGAATGACAGCCAACAGCAACACATGGCTCGACGTGTTTTCACGCACGGAGGAGTCTCGGTATGTAAAGATGGTCACCCATCCACGGACCAACCACGACAAGCGTAGCTTAACCGGATGGATCGACCCATGCGGCTTTTATTACTTAGCCACGAACTCCTAAATGATGTTAATACAAGTGATATTATAAAAGGAAATTTGCTATCTAACTATTATTTTCAAAGAAATTACAAATATAGACATGTGTTACATACATTCAATTTGCAATTTAATAACGTAATTCTTTGCACATGCAAATTTTGAAGCAATAAAACAGCTGCGTTCACAAAATATAATGTAGGTAGGTACTGTAGTATTTCCTTTCGAGCAACTCATGTGATATAGTATCGCGTACGCATACCTAATTGTAATAAAAATTGAAGAACATAAAATGATAAGGCACTTTGAAGGTTACCGACGCACTGACAGCAACTGTCGAATAAAATACTAAAACGTTTGTATTTTCAACGTTTTTACTATGAAACTAGTCTTGGTCTTAACATACCAATAGTCATAGGTTTTTATAAACTATTTATAGGTAATGTATGTGAAGAATGTAAGAAGCGCCGTAATTGATCGCCTCGTTAGACGAATATTGTCATCGGATGACGATCAATCTGTCGTGCTCGCGATCGGATTAATCAGACAGACATACCGAGGTATGTCTGTCTGATATTGACACTTGTTTGTGTTTATAAATATCGGAGATAAGTGGTTGAGTCTTTTTTTTTTATTTATTAATTTACCTACTAGCTTCTGCCCGCGACCTCATTCGCCACATTTTTATCGCGTCGCATCGCATCGCCCGCCCGATCTATAACTTCGTATTGGCTGAACATTCTTTGACTTTTTTGCTTTTTGCACAGCTTCTTAGGATTGTATCGTGATTAAAGCCCTTCCTCAATAATTAGGCTATTAAATGCAAAAAGAATTTTTCAAATTCGACTAGAGATTCCAGAGATAAGCGCGTTAACACTAACAAACAAACAAACAACGTCTTCAGCTTAATTTTAATAGATTAGATATAAATTGAATAAAAGAGAGAAGACATCAAAATAACTTTTTTTTAATTAGGTTTCGGTTTTCCGGATGAAATTAATATACCTACCTCATACTCGTTCCTGATTTGATCAAAATTGGTTTGGCATTTTAGACATGAAAACTAAACAAACTTTTAAAGACTTATAAAGACTTACATTTCCATAAAAATGCATAAAATGCGTGTGAGTACGTAAACTGTAAGATATTTTTTTACCGTTAGCTACCAGAAACAGTAAAATATTCGCGTAGATAGCAGAAATATGCGCTTTAAGTAGACAAACACGCTTAGAACGATGATTTTCTCAATAAGGCTGTGGTAAGACAGGTAGGCGGGTCGGGTACAAATCGTAAGGTAAAATACACTGCAATATTTTCTTGTTTAGCTGCAATATCAAGGCTGTAATTAGGATGTATGAACTCGTAAAATATTGGATGTGTACTGCAATTTTACTCTGATCAAGATTGTGGAAGAATTATTACGATTGATTGCTTGTTGTTGTTGTTCGGAAGCAGATTTTACGAAGAATCGTAATGGGATGTTGAATGGGAAAAAATACTATTTAGTCCGTCAGTCAGATAATAAAAAAATATTAGACAATTATTTTTTGCTTTATCATATTAATAAAAAGTGTTTTAGATAAAACACATTAAAGGTGGGGTGTGTGCCGTGTTACGTCACAAGTCAGTATCAAATGTACCGAAAAGTGACATCATGCCACATTTTAAATCAATGTATTGCCGTCATGGGCCGTACCATGAACATTTTAAATACTTGCCAAGTACAGGACAGGTCAACTTGGCATTTTAACCTGACAGGTTTTCTATTTGTACCATGAGCATTTCAGTCTGACCTGCAATGTATCAACTTCAGACCTGCTACGCTACCGTTGACCGGTACGTCATATTATAAACAAACGTTCGGAAATACTTTTTCGGAATGTTACCGGTTTTACGGTTATATAAAATTAATTTGATAACAGTATAAAATGATCAAAAAAATTAAATAAAACATAAACTAAAATATAAATAAAACTATGTTTCGCAGCAAAAAATCTTATGTAAAATAAAGGTACCACCAACAACACCAACCTACTTGAACACTTACCAAAGTTATTGCTATTTTCGAACGACTATAGCGTGTCAAATAAATTGTCAACAAGACAAGAATATTTATTGATGACATAGAAAAATTGGAAATATAAAAATATTAGATTTTTTTAATACTTAATCACAAGGATTGCAATGGGGTACATAAAAAGGGCTCAAACTCGAGAAATGTCCCGCAGATTGTGGACGGAAGTGACGGAACATTGGAACATGATGTGAATTCTATTGTTGGTGGAGACATGAGGAACAGGGTGTAAAGTTCACTCTTCTCATGAGAAATGGGAGGCTCCTCCGACCAGACGGGTGTTATGTCTGACGGGCAACTGCCCGAAAGTTGTTTTCGGATAATCTTATATATTTATCATGCAAGATTTTTGTAACGTCATGTCTTTACTGCGTATATAGTTCGTATGTAACGGTGTAACCGCTACAGTGCTATCGATGATTCAAGAGGCTGGGCAGCTGTAGTTTGTTTTTTTACTAAGACTACGAATTGTTTTTACCCAAAACATCTATTAAACATTAAATTGGTTTTCATTTATGTGTATTGTGTTCTTTATTTCTATTTCTTTCACATCTACTCACTCGTACCATTTCTACAACATAAGTAGATGATAAAGAGACGTGTTTTTTTGTGGTCTATAATTTTAAATAACGCCACAATAGTATTATATTCACAAATTAACATATACTTACGTTTTTTATTTTAAATTAAAGAAAACAGTTCAATAAAAGTAAGTTTTACACGCCTGCTTAATATGACAGCAGGGCAGCTCAGTTTTCAAGGTTTTACATGTCAAAAATGACTTGATGGTAGAGCCTATTGCAGGTCAGACCAGTGAAATGTTGTCACGTGACCACTGAGCGGCTTTAGTCACGTGATCGCTGGCTCGCCTGTTATTTGACGTGTTTATGGTACAAAATAGCCCGACAGTTCACTTTCCGTCGAAAATTGACCTGCTATAAGAGTGCATGGTAAGCCCCCTGTTAAGGAACCCTTTGACAGATATCTGAATCAGATATTTCGACAGATGGGGAGGCTAGGGACTAAAAAATTTTTCGTCCTCCTTATTGTTAACTAATTGTTCATAATAGCATGTTTCAGCTTCCTTCTGATTACTCTTGCTCAGCAAAACTTATTGGTATTTAACAATAATCCAATTGGCGGTTAATTTCGATTGTCCGAAATGCGGGCATAATCAATTGTCGTTTCGACATTGTTAGCTAACGAGTTATTCGGTGACATAGATGCATCTCTTTTACGACATTATACCAGGAAGGGTTGTGAGTTTGTGAGGGGTGTCAGACATTATTTTTATTGCCATGTTTTATTTATTTATTTCTGTCGCCTAATGTTTAGTCGTAAAATAAAATTGGATGTTTATTGGATCGGTTTGGGGAGGTCTATTGATATTTTTTGTGGTATAGAAGATGAAAGAAAGAGGGTCCGTAAAATATGTTGAATTTTTTATATTGAAATGTGGAGTGTTTAATATTCTGAGTGTCTTGTATGGTAAGTAGGGTGTAATTTATTTATTTTATGTAGATATTATGATTGCTCACACATGTAAATAGCAAATATCGAGATGAGGCATGGAGAATTGGAGATAAAATATTTGAATTTTAGTCCTATAAAGTATTATGTCGCAATTTTTTCTATTACCTATCGACTGTCTATCTTATTTACAAATACGCGACTATGAGTCTCGCCTCGCACAATATGCAGTTCGTACTTCGTTCAATTCACTCTGAACTTCCCAAATTAGCCTAGACTTCATGCACTACCTACAGTTTTGGGTTATTGTCAAGGATATTTCAACACGCGCGTGCGCCATATTTACGCGTACGATAACCTTCTTGTAAACATTATTCTTAGTTAATAGAAACATTCAGTTTCCCTTCTCGGTAATACAAGTACCTAGTAGTTAATCATCTTAACCTTGTTTCCCTTTTGTTAAATAACATTTCGGCGCATGTATAAACAATACGCACGAACTTAGTGTTGAAAGAAGCTATATTGCTCCTGTAGCCATTTATTGCGTGAATGTACGTATGGAGAACCGCGAGCTATTTTAGTTTGTTTATTTATTCTCTTAATGTAACAGGTAGTTCTTGATCTTGCTGCCTGGTGAAGGCTATCTTGTTCGTTCATTGTTATTGGTCGGAAAAGTGCGTGTATATATTTTTCAATTATAATCATTAGTAAATTAGTGTATGTTAGCGTTTCAATGTTCTAATTAACGATGTAGTTTCATGCGTTTAATGACAATTTAAGTAACAAATAAAAAAATAAAAAAAAAATAATAAAAAAATATGAAAAATTGAGTCTTAAAACGCACGTGCATTGTTGGTAGAATCGGTGTAATTTGAGGATCATTGAGAAAAGTAATGCATCCCTTGAACGTGAAAGAGTCTATGGACCTAAACGTGCCTAAACCCAAGTTTTATAATACCTAAAAGTATATGATCCAGTGCAGTAAACAAAATATATGATATTATAGTGTGTTGAAAACATAATACAACTAATTTGATACGATAGAAAAAAAACACACAATACCTCAAAAAAATTCTTTTAAAGATTAAAAATCATATTAATTTACATGCAATCATTTCGATTTTTTATCCGAATATTTTCAAGCAACGTATTACTGTAATAGTATTTAATTTTTTTTGTCCAATCAATAGATTTTTGTAAATAGATAATTACTTCATATTTTGTAATAAATTACCTGCGTTTTGTCATCGCGCTTCTTTTCTTTCAGTCCGACGGAGTGACCGCGGATTAGCTGTTGTAAATATACGTTACTAATATAAATAAGATATATCTCCAAAGATAAGTAGATATAAGTACCTATAACGTAACGTAGTAGTCCTGCTGAACGTGGAAAAACAAGCATCGTATTTCTAACCCACGTCACTACAAGATGAACATAGTTTTATATTCAGTCATCATGTTAACGATCCCCTGACATAGCGGTGAACGTCCGTCCTGCCTCTACTAGTAATTACTACCGTGATTGATTAGAGCTTAAATTAGCACGTGTAAACTACATCTCTACGTTTGTCTGTCTGTAGTAGCTACAATGTGATTAGTCAACGATACGTTGTTGATAAATCTGTGGGCGTTCTTGTGTGTCATAGTAATTGATGGAAAGCATTGTGACGTTAGTATCAGTGACGACTCTAACAAATTACTCTTTATTAAAACCAGGCTGAAGCTTCACATGGCTTCTTTGTCTGATATGCCTACAGTCATCTGCTTAGCCTTTTCCCAACTATATTGTGGTCGGCTTCCAGTCTAACCGGATGCAGCTGAATACCAGTATTTTACATGGAGCGACTGCCTATCTGACCTCCACGACCTAGTTACTAGGTAACACGATAACCCTTGGTAAGACTGGTTGTCAGACTTTTGGGCTTCTAACTGCCAGTAACGACTGTCATAGATCTACAAATGACAGCCGGGACCAACGGCTTAACGTGCTTTCCGAGGCATGGAGGGGTCTTGATATGTAAAGATGGTCACCCATCCACGGACCAACCGCGGCAAGAGTATCTTAACCTGATCAATCGACCCGTGCGGCTGTTATTACTAAGCCACAAGCCCCTCATGTAGATTAAATGCCTACAGATATACAACTCAATTTATATCAATTAATTATATCTACACTCGAACCGCATCACGTCTCTGATGAAAACTTAATCAAAAGCCGTACAGCACTTTTGGAGATTTGCACTTTCAAACATACAAGCGCGGAATGGCGACTGTTTCTGATATTATTCTATGCACTTTAGGTGACTTATTTGTGCTAATCAAATATTATATCGTGGATGTAGTATACCTTACACGCAAATAAATGTTATAGATAGAAAAATGCCCGGATTGCCCACCATTTAAAATCATGCGTGTTCCGTAAATAATATCCAGTGCTTTGCCTCGAGACAGTTAAATATGTTCGTAGGGCCTATCTTGTAGGGGACATAACGCCTACGCTGTACGTGGGTGAGCAGTACTGATTGCCAGCAAAAGTACACGACAAACTATAGAGCTGTAACTAAGTTGGCACTTGGACTTTAAGTGCCAACGTAGTACAGCTCTATATATCATTTACAATTCCTGTATTTGTTTGTATTGTTACATACAACAACGTGGTTCGTTAAGGAATTGGTATAAAAATACAGTCAACTTTGATTTATTGACTTGTACTTTTTTTGGTACTTCCTTGAGCAACTTTTTTCATTTCTTTTTCTATATTATCAGAAACATACCTACTAATGAACACATTGAACGTCTTGGATTAGCGCGAATGAGAAGAAAACTAAATGCATAAGATTCGCGTTACCGAATGTTAGAAGTAGTGAATGTCACGTTGTATTGAATAAGGAGACACTAGAATTCGTCGAAAAGACGGTTTTCCTAGGGATTGACTCAAAACTACAGTGGGGTCCTCACTTAACATCACTTGCAGGGCGGCTAAGTTCAGCCGCTTACGCTGTTTGGAAAATCCGCCAACTAACAGACGTGGATACCGCGAGACTGGTCTATTTTAGTTACTTTCATAGCATCATGTCTTACGGTATTTTGCTGTGGGGACGGGCTGCAGATATTGAGTCTGTCTTTATTCTGCAAAAGAGGGCTGTCAGAGCCATCTACAACCTCCGCAGACGCGAATCTATAAGGGAACTGTTTAAGAAAATTAACATCATGACGGTACCTTGTCAGTATATATATGAAAACATTATGTATGTTCGAAAAAATCTACATCTTTTTCGTAAGATAAGTGACAGGCATAATTTTAACACTAGAAATAGGAACAAATTAGATCAACCACGTTTTAGATTGTCTAAAGTACACACTTCTTTTATGGGGTACTGTGTAAAATGTTATAATAAAATACCACTCGATATTCTTCAACTTAATGAGAAGAAATTTAAAACATGCATTAAACGCACACTATGTAGACAAGCATATTATAAGTTAGATGATTATATCGTAGATAAAAATGCTTGGCTTAATGCTGGTCCTGCTCCACAGCCACTTGGGCTCACTAGTTGAAATTATTGTATTTGGAAGAGTTGCTACCCCTTTTCTTATTTTCTTATTTTTTTATTTTTATTTATATTGTTTTTCTGACATTACGAACAACATGTTTATTTTATTTTTATTTTTAATTAACCAATTTTTTATTGTTGAATGTTCCAATATTTGATAATGATTATCTTTCTTTTTGATAGTATAATACATTGCAAACTATAGTTTTGTATAATTTAGAAGCATTTTTTCAGTTTTTGTAAATGTGAGTACCATGGGGCTGTTTATTCTGTTATTATATTATGTTTTATGTTGACTTGAAAGAGCATGGCAGTTGAGACTTTGTCATGCTTACTTAAATGTCTCGCCGATGGTGGCGAGTGTGTTGGATCATTCGGTTCCCTACAAAATGGTTGAGCTGGATGGTGCTGATCCACGCGTCATGTTCGTGAACGGGCGCCGTCGGTTGAGACTGGTCATCTCTTTTCTGCCAAGGCTTATTTTAAATCTTATACTTTGAATTGTCTCTATTTCTTTTTTTCACATTGTTCTCACATATAGAAGCAACAAGAATAATGTACCCAGGATTTTGTAATGTCTTTATTTAAAAGAGTGTCCTGGGAGTTTCTTGCCCGTTCTTCTCCACAGAGATCTACTTTTTGGAATGGGCGACTAGCTTCAACTTTCTGACTAACTGACCGACTCTTTGACAATTCAAAAGTGCCTGTAAATGGTTTAATTGAAATAAATGCTTTGAGTTTGAGTTGAGTTTGAGTTTGCGCTAGGTAAACTTGGTCGGTTGGTCATTGACTCTATGCGGTATATTTCTAAGCCCTAGAACTTGTGCACGACAATACAGGTCCCACCCACGCTAACAGCTCTCCAATCATACTGATTCTCGCTTTCCAATATCGAGAATCGAATTGGAAACTGCAATAAACATAGAATCGATTAAAGTGTGGTCATTCGATTAGATATCGAGACGTTTAGTGTTTGCATGGACATTTACTTACAGAACACGAGAGCGGTCTTCAATGTGCAATTTTTATAGGCGCTATGAAAGATACAGAGCGTTGATAAATATTTCCTTTAAATGTAGGCATATTTTATTATGAGGAGCTTGTGGCTAAGTAATAACAACCGCACGGGTCGATCCATCAGGTTAAGCTACACTTGGCGGGATGGTCCGAGGATGGGTGACCATCTTTACATACCAAGACTCCTCCGTGCCTCGGAAAGCACGCTAAGCCGTTGGTCCCGGCTGTCATTCGTGGATCTTTGACAGTCGTTACGGACTTACGGGCCGTCAGAAGCTCGAAAGTCTGACAACCAGTCTTACCATGAGGTATCGTATTACCCAAAGGCTAAAGTCTAGGCAGATTGTTTGTAGGCATATTTTATTATGAAAATTATACTCAGTTTATATGCGCTTTCTAGCTAGTAATATACAGACATTTAAAAAAGTTCCCCTAAATATGAAATACATAAATCAATTCTAACAAACACCCGATGTGCCAGTCCAAATAAATACTTTTTCTTTACCTATTTCTTTCTTTTCAAACTATGTTAATTTGATCTTGCTTCTAACAAAAAAAAAAAAACTTCAATTACTCTGATGTTTTTGCTCTAAGAACACTCTTAATCGCAAAAACCGGTTTCTTCAGTCAATAAAGAAATCACTTACAGCTGTGTAGCTGTAACCTGTAACTGAAACGGTGTCGCTTCAGTAGTCATTACAAACATTCAGATCATTTCAATGCAACGATAGATTCGCATGGCTGACTCTTACATAACCTGATTACATAAACCGTATTATTTAAACGACTACCTGAAGTAGACGAAAACACACTACGCAGTACTACAACACTGTACACATAATTATTGTGCCTATTGTACGTTTAATAATGACGTCACAATCGTACTATTATAAAACTGTCTGCCGACTACTATATTTACTTTCTTTAGTACTAAACATAAAATTTTATGAGGATTTTGTTTTCAACAAACAACGTAAAAGTTTGTGCCACTTTCTTAGGTTTTATAACCTAATTCACACCGCACTTTGAATAGTTTACCGTGATGAACCAACCTATCAGAATGTGGGGATACTTATAGTGTTTGTTTATGTACACGTGGCTAAAGAGTTGGTGTTCAGAGGGCCTAGTGTGAGTTTCATTTTACCGTCTCGATCAAAAGCATCCGATTGGCCCTGCATTCCGATTGGCCCTTCACCGGTGAAGGCCGGCCGGCTGCCAATCGGAGCGCCAAACGCGGTTGATGCGTTTGATCGAGACGGTAAAATGAAACTCGCACTAAGCCCTCAGTACTATTCAGTGAAGGAAAGAGCATTTTCTGTTATTGTCCATTTTCGGTCATCTGTGCATCTTATTTTTGTGCAAAAGTTACATGCTTACGTAGCCAAATGTGGTTTGAACCGAAGCCGAACTTCGACCAAACATTCGGTTAAAATTAAAAGTTCGGCCGAAGTTCGGTTCAATTTCGCGCGCTTTCATTGGCGTGTCGCATGCGATTGTTTATATTCAACAAAAATGTTTTAAGTGGATTGACGAGGTTTTAGGTGATAAAATTTACAAAGTTCCGAATAAATGACCATGAGTGAGTAAAAGACATAATTTTATTTTACAGTCAAAATAGTGCAAGTAGGTATTATTTTTCTTGTGCCGAAATTCGAATTTCGGCCCATCCCTATCACGTAGTATAGAGAAGCTGCATAGCAATCTCTTTTGCCGACTGTACCTAATAGCTTCCTTTTTTAAATAAAGCCTGGAGCACAGAATACATACCTGGAGGTAGATGAAGAAGCATCCAAACGTAGTATTTTAAAACGCCTAACAACATCTTGTGTGGTAAAAAAATATTCTAACATAATTACAGACATGTTGATTTCACAATAACAATTTCGTACACCGTAATTACTCAAATTACTCCTGAGCTTATTTCTAAGTGGTAATAATTATGCGAATTCGTTCGTTTTAATGTCTACTTATTAAGTCTCATATAACTGTCATTTCTGTTTAGTTAGACATATCAGGTTAACGTTTCAAATTGTGTTTGGGTTTATTGTTTAATCGATTCGTACCGATCTAAATCGATATGAAACGTTCAAGTACGCCCGTCGTGAAATTATCTGTAAAATCTACAGCATATTATTTTGATAACACTTCACTTGGCTGTGATTTACAAACCTCGTTTGGTAGAATTTCAGCAATGTGCGACCGCAAAAATTCGTGCACATTCTTGCGGGATCAGTGTGTCAACGGAAAAAATAAAACGCGTTCTCCTTTCAACTAATTAGGGAGATGAAAAGGGCCGCACGACAGAGAGTGATCCGCATCATTACTCCCATCTTGTGCCGCTCATTTACCATCAGCTGCGACCACCGAACCCACAACCACCATTACCTTCACCACTCACTAGATCACTTATCTCCGCAAATGGCGAGGAATATTTTCTTGCTCAGGTTAGCGATGTCAGATAGTTATATATAGTTGAGGCGAAAAGTGGGACAAACTGCGTCCAAATTTGTCGGCGCATTGAAAACATCGTATCTTTCGGCTCGACCGACTGGCGAGAAATGCCGGAATACGGAAGATAATAAATGTATTATTAGGATTAAAAGCAAATATTTGGAAACATTCGTTACATAATCTGAAACCACGGTTTGATGTCGTGAACTTCAGTTCAAGACTTCGTAGTTCAAAGACCTGGACCAAACTTTAGCTAAACGTGTTCCATTCGATGCGGAAACTTGCCTAAGACGGACTACACTATGTTTTACTCGATGCGGGATTGATTTTATGCGGGAATTCGATTTGTCGTGCATCGATAGTTTTACTACAGGAAAAATATTGTATCTATTATTTTAATCTTACTAATATTATAATTGAAAGTTTGTATGTAGTAGTCTTCGGAAGTACCCCGACTGGCACTTCCGAAGACTACTACATACAAACTTATTTTTAATTTGAAAAATTATTTTTGCATTGGTTATCCCAATCCATGAGGAGGGTTCCCGAGGAAGATTCATGAGGAAGGCTCGCGGACGAAGTCGTGGGCTGAAGCTAGTTTACAATAAAAAGTGACTATTACAATAATTTTACTGCGGGCAGTAATTTGCAATATTATCTTTACCAACGCCATGGCATTGACGTAAATTATGTCAGTAGGACGAATCCTGTAATAATCATTTGCGTTAAATAGGTGTGTCATTAAAGGGCCAGTTGACATGCCCAACGATAACATACAAAGTTTTGTACGACTTATAGGTACTTGACTTATATTTCCGTCTATTATGACTTCTTCAAAATAATTCAAATAGCATTTGATTAGATTGTGTTAGTCGTACCCGGTATTGTTTTGCATTGCAATGCATCGGCGAATCGACGCGTGATTGGCATAATTGTCCAGTTGTACGCACTCAATTGTTCCAATGTAAATATGGCTTCATCTAATTGTTATGTGCAGGCAGAGGCCGTGGAATACGTACCCGTGATTAATGTGTTGATTTGTTTAAAGTATACAATGTCCGGCTTCCTGCATTCAGTTAATTCAACGCTGCATAAAATGGCGGTATCTGTCAACTAATTAGTTTTAACTTTGAAGTTATCCCATCATCATTAAGTATAACAGTTTGATGACGTCCAGATCTGTCTAGTTGCGGCCTCTAATTATCACATCATAAACGAATTGATGGATCGCATTCACTAACATTTAAATTCATAATGTAAAAAACAATAGTAAGTAACCGAATTGTTCAAGAACCTACTAAAACATGTGGTTTCAAAAATTGTACATTAAAACTTCCATTGACTTCACATGCTGACGATAATAAATGACAACAATGAAACACATGACAAAAATGAAAGTGTCCATCCTACACAATAGCACCCAATCAATGCACTATGTCACTTTGATCTTTGAAGATAGAAAATAATTTACTATACCCTTGGCGAGCTTCAAATTACCTAGCAAGCAAACAAAGTTGTACTGCAATTAGAAGATATTTACTCCTAAGATACGTATCATAATGCAGATGCTATCTTGTTTTACTAATGCTTGATACTATGAAGAAGTTGTTTCTCTGTAGGAATATGACGATGATGATAGTCAAATTTATTCTAAAATATGGTCATGCCAATGAACTAAACATGATATAATATGAAAAATTATGCAAACGTTGAAAAAACTATCGTTGACGTAATTGATAATCTGTTTGAAATTCTAACCGTCAATAGAAAATCTAAAAAAGCACATCAATATTAATTAAGTAAAACAAAACAAAAACGAAAATAGCGAGCATAAAAAGTGACGCCAAACAAAACAACGTAAAAATTTGAACACGACCCAAATGAAAAAGTGTGTGTTTTCAACTCGATTAATATTAAAGAGGTGTACACATGAATTCAGTTGACCTGTCTGGTCCTTAACGTATTCAAGGTCTGGCAATGTAACACCACTTTAAATACAGTGTGGGACCAGTAGGGGACAGCTTACTGTGAATTTTGTATGTCCGCTGACCTCTAACCAAGGACAACTACTCACAATTCAGATGGACAGATGTTATCTCCTTAGTAAACCTGTTTGGTTTGTCTGAAACGACTGAATATTTTAAACAGTCGTTTAGTTAGGTTATATGCTATCTAAATAAGATTTGCCGTGACAATTTAATGAAATCGGCTGCATTTTATTGAGAAAATTTGAACAATGGACTAAAAATGTAAATGCCAAGGATTGTCCTTGCCTGAGAAAAAATTTAACGCATCAAGATAATATCGTGCAGTTCATAGTAATTCTGAAAATGGCGAGATAATGTTCCGGATTCCTGCGAGTACAAAAATCTCAGAAACTACTCAAGAAACGATGGTTTCTAGATAAAAAGACAAGAAAACGCAATACAGTTTTATGTGCCACGTAACACAGTCACGTATGCAAGCTGGAAGGTCGTCCATATTTGTGCAAACAGTTGGCTCGGAGATAGCAACGTTTGTACTCGGTAAGTAACCAAGATAATGTCGGTACGAGCGAGCACAGCTAAAGAAATTCTTAAGTTCCTACCTGCGCCCGAGCCGGACTCGCTGACGCCCGATACTCCCCGACAAAAAACCGTTTCCTTTACATTCTGTTTACAAGACCTCCGACACTGAGGTCCCCTTTGTGGCCGTCGCCATCCCCATCCATTGCCTTACCTACGACCCTTTTTTGTCCGCGTGCCTCTCAACGATTATTCAAGTTTGCGAGATTACGACTCATTAGAGCTGTTTTAGGGAAATATTTTAATCTAAATTAGACTCATTAGAATTGTTAACATTTGAAACAATGATTTACAAGTTTTGGCATCTTTACCATATATATGTCAATGATCATTATCCTATTACTAAAATTCTGTATCTAGTGCAAATATTATATTCAAATATACATCAATCGAGTGTCTATGGTTGTCAAGATTATTCATATAACTGAAAACAATAAACACTTACAAAGTTGTAAAGAATCTATTTATTAGTCATTTGGTTATTTCTTCTAAAGTCCATCTTACAAAACAATATGTCAGAATTATAACAGGATGTGCCTCAGAAATGTGCGAGTGTCAATGACGTGGTCCGACTTATATAATCGAAAGTGATCCATGACAGCCTCATTTACATGAATGATGTCATGATCACAGGAGGGCAAAATTTTGCAAAAAGTATAACAAATTCATTCAGAGAAATATGATAATTACGACCAAATATAGAAACGTGGATATTTGCCAAAATCATTAAGCATAAACCTCGTAGGCGATGTCACTGGAAACAAAAGTAGTGAATCAGCAAACGCACCTACAGTAACGCCCCTCATTTTTAACACTACTAATTCTTTGAAAATGACCTAAGCTGCCAAGATTTTTTGTTTTGTTTGCACTGATCATGTCATTGTTTTTATAGATTCACTTTTTTATGTAAACAGGAAATCATCATCGCTTTGCACCTCATGTTTACGGATTTGACCAAGCGCTTGCAAACAAATACGTTGAGCAAAAACATTTGTGTCGTTTGCTTACAACATCCTGGAGTAAAGAACATTATTTATCGGAGTAGATAAGACTATATCTATGAGGCATTAACATAGATAGATTCTTTTGGAATAAGTAGCAAGGTTACTGACGTCGCGTTAGATTAATAAATCCAAGTTACTTTTTTTAACCTGTTGTCGCAGTTTGATTTCCACTATACGATGAGTTAAATCAATGCGATATCACTGGACTGATAATATCACAATCTAACAACGTGAGAGGTAACGTGATTGATATCTTGATAACATTTGTTAAAAAAAATTACGGTCTTCCTATCCTATTATTTTGTTAGCGCCATACATTACATCGTTCCGTTGGTAAACTTTTGCAACTAGCGCAACATGACTAACAATTTGATAAGCGAGTTTCTTTACCCAGCTGCTTCTATATCATCACAGACATCTGCAGCATTATATGATCTTTACTTTAGGAAATTAGCACGATATTTTATTTGTGCTTGGTATGTCAACAGAATGGTCGTGTCACCCCAATGACCTTTTGTGGGCAAACATCTTTATCAGCTTTCCACTATAGTTATTAGTTCACATTTACAGTTGTATCCACTCTAACACTGACTGTATTTCTTCGGCATCATAGTGATCTTTTCTTATAGAATCTACACACATCAAAAGTGTCTAGGGATCAAGCATTTTTATGCGGATTTCTTGAGATTGAGATGTGGCTTTGTAATAAATTTATGATTTTATAAATTTATATGGATCCTTTTTGGTGCATTTCATAATTTGAATCAGGAACTGTGAATCAAATTCGAGTAAAAGATGAAAATCAGCTGTCAATATTTTCCCTATAAAAACATACAACGCATTGAAGACATTATTAGTGCTACTGTTTCCCTACTACTGATTAAAACCAACGTTATTATGGAGCAGCGACGTCATTTAAGCAGGGAAGAAATGCTCAGAGCCGTGGGAATGATAGAAGCTGGTTCCCGGCAACGTACTGTGGCTTTAGCTCTGAATACAAGTCAGAGTGTTATCAGTCGACTTTGGACACGTTACCGAAGCACTGGTACCGTGGCTGAGCGCCATGGAGGACGGTATCGCTGCACCACACGGAGACAAGACCGATACATTCAAATCTTAGCTCGAAGAGCTCCAACAATAACCGCCATGATGTTAGCCGTGAGGCTTCATCACTCTTCAGGGAACTTAATTAGCGACCAAACAGTCAGAAACCGCTTGCATGAAGTGAACCTTCATTCCCGAAGACCGCTACGGGTACCACCTATAGCAATGCACAATCGTAGGATTCGATATCAATGGGCTCTTGAACACAGAAATTGGGCAGAAGAACAATGGCGTTTCGTGTGCTTTTCTGATGAGTCTCGTTTTGGTATGAGACCGGATACAAGACGTATACGACACTGGAGAACCCCTGGACGCCAACAGCGATTAAAATCCTGCCAGGAAGTCCATCCTTATAGTGGTGGAACCATCATGGTATGGGCGGGTATTTGGATCGGCGGAAGAACTGAGTTGATTTGGATTAGAGGCAACCTCAACGCTCAAATTTATGCTGAGACGATTGTATCAGACGTCATCGTTCCTCTACAAGTGCAAATCGGTCCCTTATTTCAGTTAATGCATGATAATACACGACCGCACACCGCAAGAGTTGTAAGACAGACTCTCGCCGCAGCTAACATCAATGTCCTGCCCTGGCCTGCTCAGTCGCCAGACTTGAACCCGATTGAGCATGCATGGGATATGCTACAGAGAAGAGCTCTGCCGAATATGGAGGGTATCCAGTCGCAAGAAGACCTTTTTTTGTTGTTGCAACGAACATGGGCGGCCATTCCACAGCGTGATTTGGATGAACTCATTTTGAGTATGCCAAACCGATGTTCTTGTGTTGTTAGTGTTCGCGGTAGAAACACGGATTATTAATTGTTTAAGTTACCCAATAAAATTTTAAAGAAAACTGTTATTTCAGTCTTTTTTTCGAACTTTAATGTTAGTGGTTCAAATGTCAAAAATCCCTTTATTAGGAAAATGGCAAATTTCTTTATTAATGCAAAGGTGACTTGGTTTATCGTTACTGTGACAAACGATAACACTTTATTTGATGAATCCTTAAAGAAAATTTTAATTAATATCAATCAGGAGAAAAGTTATTGCAAAAATATATGTTGATCCCTAGACACTTTTGATGTGTGTATTTGAATTCTCTATGCAAATGTTTTATCTTGTACATCAAATATTTTAAATGGTTGAAATTGATATCTAGATCGTCTATCAACTTTATCATTGATTGGTTATCATCATTTATTTTAAATAAAATCCCATATTTTATTAGTAAAGTTGACAATGCGAGATTAAGGTGGAATGCTGCATCTATTAATAGCCATTAGGGGAGAACAAGTCGTAAAGGTTAAAAGCAAATACGTAAACTATTTAGTTTCGGTCCTTAAAATATATCTCGAACCAAACTGAGAGCATCAGCAGCCGTGACAGTTAAGTGAGACTTTGGAAAATAAATGACTAAAGTTTCGTCTTGCTTCAATCTTATAAATGAACCGTTTCAGAAGACGGTTCAAGTCATCGACAGATGATATTACTTAGCAGAGATTCCCACGACGGCCTGCAGCAAGTAGCGAGCCGGCTAATGAGCAGCCAATGGGATTACACGTAGTCTAGTGCAATTTACGCACTAATGCATGGCTACAGACAACCGCAAATGTGTCTAATTTTGCACAACTCACGTCCCCCTGAGAACTCTAAAGAACTAATAATGAGCTTTAGACTAGTCTCTAGTTTTTATGTATCAATACTATGTTCCTTAGCACGTTCATAGAAGTAATTTTCAGCTTGTTTTTTACCGCATTAAGCCAATAAAGATAAATCTTGTTTATAAAATCCTGATTATAAGGCTAATGAATATTAATATAAAATTTTACTAGCAATCACATGAGTTGCAATGAGCCATACTGTGCGATATTAATTTGTAGTGTAGTAGAAAACACGCAAAAAGTGTTATCTTCGACTTCCTGTTGATGAGCTGCAGTTGTTTCTTCATCAATATTAATTCAAAATAGATTATCGAACCGCATTATGGCCTATGAGTTACATTTTAATACTTATTTTTATTGTTGTCTGCATTTGATATTGGATCTGTGTTATATTTGGTTACAATTTACATACTTTTGTATAGTACAATGCATTAAAATTTGCATTTATACGTGATACGTTGTCAAACTCGTTACTTATTCAAATATTGATACTTCCAAATTGTTCTTTGTATTCATCATTGTTAGAAACAGTATAATTGTACCATTGACCATATTTATAGTCGCCATTCATCACCAAATGCTAAGTGAAATCATGTAGGCATTAATCTTTAGTGTTACATTAATTAGCTTCTGACTGGCATTTGTATGATCTGTTTCGCAAATACCACCCACACGCTTATTATTTGCAAAGTTGTCTACTTTCACCTCGAGGACGTTTCTGTCATTGACCAACACTGTCGTCGATTGTTCTTACCACTCCACTGTGACTTGTAAAATCTTCTGAGAACTATGAGCGTTACTAATTCATGTAGATATCTTTATCTCACTTGTATGAAACTCTCCGGGTTAACCGGTATTCATACTCGTCGAAGGTTATTATTAGTGAGTTTATTTATTTCTTTATTCTGAATTGCGTTGCGTCAAAAGCAAGTTTTTTTTCTGTAAGGAAGGTTCATTCATATTCTCTCTTTGCTTGCATAACAAATAAACTAGATACCCTTGAAGCTGGTAATAGTTAAGTTTCTTCTTGTTAACTTGAATAAATATATTGTTGAAACCAAACTGGTACATATTTCTTCTTTGTACTTCGTTCAGCTTGTTACACAGCGTCTAGGTTGCCAATTTGGTACAGACTTGCATTATAACGGTAATGTAAAACGGGAAATAACTCTGGTCACGAAACGGATGATGTCGTTTTTGTAATTTTCATTTTACTCTTATCATGATGTTTCAAGGCTGTACATGATACGTTTACTGAAATCTGATATGTTGCCTTTGAATAGATAAACACAAATAGCTAATAGATATCTAGGCAATGAGGACACATATGTTAGCATAAGTAAACATAATTAATACACGCTTTGTAACGTAGAGTTCGTCTTAACGAGGTCCGAATTTGGCATTAAGAGGCCAGTGCAGCTCAAAGCCTCTTTTGGTTTATGTCCCGTACGGTATTTGCAGCGGTTTGTGTTTGCCGTTATTTTAACTACCGACAAAGCCAGATGGTATTATAATTCATAGGTAGATGGGTAATTTGCTTTCGTACACGCTGAGTTAATTGTATTAATATAATCTTCATTACATGTAACAAACGCACCCACGGGGAAAGTAATTTATCAGATCTAATTAAGTTTTTAATGTATGGCTTCTATACCATGGATTACTGGCTTATATTTTAGATAATATATGTTTCAAACTAGAAGCAAGTTTATAGCTATGAATGTGTCATCGTGGTTTGCTTTGACACAGGTGAAGTCAGCGCTCATAGTAGATGGTTACTTGAGGATAAAATAATCACCTAAGTTGACATGGTAAGGTCATTGTAATAGACGTAGATTATATATGATATAGAAACAAAAAAGACATACGTCAAAAAGTTTACTTATAATAGAATTTAAAATCGGTGTAGCTTGTACCGTCTAAATTGCCATTTGAAATTACTATCATGTATCCAATTTCATTGTAGGTATGTATATGAAAAGAGAGGCCTGTGGTCAGCTGTGGGTGAAGTCGGGTTGTGAATGATGTTGGTGATGAAGAAATTAATACAAAAACGTCCAATGACTAAAATTGGATAATTTTAGTCATTGGACGTTTTTGTATAAATTTTTAATTTACTGTAATTCTATTTTAAAATTTTAGCAACAACAAATAATGTTTAAAAATTTTATGGTAGATTAGGTACTAAAAATGTTTATCTATATCACTTCGAGTCAAATCAAAGTCAGTCTTTATCAGCAACCTTGTTACATTAATACGACGATATTATGACGTGACTTTACCTTATTGATTTACGTCACCGTGTTATGCAAATTGGTTCTTGTAATGGAGCCGTTAGTGGGTTTTTTAAATAGATGGTTTACGATCTTGATCATTTAGTAATATCCAAGACTGGGCATTTTGGAGTTGGACCTCAGTGTAGCTTATTGACTCATGCATTTTACGTCACAGAATGACTATACATAAACCACATTTTGTTTATGTATCTTCAGAAATATTCAAATGATTCTTCGAAAGACAGATCGAAGATAAGACTAGGTCCGGTTAAAAACCGGAAAGAAACCTATACTAGAAAGGATGCAATGCAAATTGCACACAAACCCAATAAATACACAAATAACTTATTAAACCGACGTAGTTACGCTACGATAGTACTAAAGTTGGTCTATCTAATCTTATTAGGAACAATGTTCTATTTATCGAATAGGAAGTGGTTCTTCTATTAGAGAGGGAGACAATAGAAATTAGTGTATAGTTCCCACAGAAGATAAACGTTGATAATTATGGGCCCAAGCTTGCTCCCTGTGGTACTCCGTGACCGTATCGTGTGTAAGCTATGAAATTGGCCCGATCTTAGATAACCTATGACCTGTTATTGAAACCTAAATGGAAAGCTACGATGGCACGCATGCTTTATAAGCTGTATTAATTTTATTCATGATTTGTTTTATGAAATACTTATTCAAATGCATTAAGTAAATTCTTAAAATATACAAAAAGTAGACTATTTTCTGTAAAAAGATCACCTGCTCCTATGCATATTTATAAGTATTATTTGCTGGACTTACAAGCACCTACCGATTGTATAGTTATTGAAAATAAAAATAGCATCGTTATAATCAAATCTTCGTCTTTAATTATACAGCACGTTTGATACAAGTTCCGGAGCAGAAAACTTAAAATTGATTAAGTAAAAAATCAAGTTGTTTTTTTTAGATTTATTTGCATAAAGAAAATTTACTTCACCAATTTTATATATCTTTAGACTTGTGTTGCACGTTCATTCACGCGACCGTTGCTCTCTGAATCAGAAAGATTACTCGTAAAGATCGTATGATATTTTACCTGCAAAACTTGATAATAATAGTTGCCTCAGGCGCCGTAACATCTGTTCGTCGAGGGCTCACCTTTGTATCAGGGTCCATTGAATGGACTCTTTGATTCGGCTTCTTTGATATATCTCCTGCAAATATTTTTATTATTCCACCATAGACAGCTGTGTTTATTATTACTTCAATATTTCTGCCAATAAAACTGCTATTTTCAGTACAAGATAAAAAATATCCTTCATGTTGACTCGTAATTTTATATTATGTTTTCTTGTTGCAGAAGTGCAAGACGTGGGATGTTCCAACACTGATGACGTCTTTATTATAAAGGTAAGCTAATATAAATAGTTATTTAGTTGTAATATCAGTCAATGTTCTGAAAGCAGCGAACTTGCTTCAAACGTGGATTTAAACAAAATAAATATGTCTCAAAACTCGTGATGGATAGCTTGTCTTATAAAAACTTCGAGATTACTATCTGTTCCGTGAAAATGTATTGCATTTACTCTTAGCGTTTAATTTATAACAGTTTTAAAAATGTTAACAGATGTTAAATAATAAACTGGTCCACTTCGATGGCAATCTCCTTTAAATTACTTGCTTGTTTTAATCAACTCTCTCCTTTCATTTATACGGCATGGATAAATTTTAATATAATATCATTTTATATTTGTAGTATTTAAATATGGATAAGCTCGATATAAAGGAATACACAACACGTACAGACAAGCATATTTGTTGTATAATGAATACATATTACCATACTCATAGGCACTATTGTTTAAAAATAATTATGACTTGTCTTTGACGGCTTGTTTGATACAACTTCAATAGTTTATAGTTCACAATCCGGGGTCAACTGAGTCTAAAGTTCATTTGCAATTTGTTATTATTACTCGTAGATAAATAAATTGTCATAATTTATCTATTTGCACAGTATCACGTTTTATTGATTATCTATTTTTCTATTCGTATCACGTTATATTATTTTATATATCCGGATGAAAGAGAATCAGAATTTCTCGATTTCCATCAACATAATTATGCTCACTTATATCTTTTCAAATACTTCGAACTTACACGTGTCTTTAATGCATTATATAAGTTGAGTTTTCCATTGTTATTGTCACATCAGGATTCAATTATGAACATGGGGCAATTGGGTTTCATTAAACTGTAGATACTTTCGTAATCGGTCTTCAATTGATGATCATTAAAGTGAATTGAATGCGGTTGAGTCTTAGCTTTTATTGTTCTTTCAGTTTCACCCAATACCAGAAGATAAGTATTGAAAACGATATATTTTAGGGTATCATTCTCTTCTATACTGTTGAGATTGAGACTGATCTTTTTTCAAACAGTTCCTACAACAACTTTTGGCTTAAAGGCTTTGTTTTAACTTCTGTAACTTCTAAATCTTCTACATAATTCTCACAATTATGTCAGCTCCTTCTTCATTAAAACAGTTATGATTAAGTACAATCACATATTCATATCGTTATTAAGTTTTTAATTCTGGTTGCCTCACACACTACATTTATGGACGCACATCGCATGTTTAAAGATTTGCACACCGGTGTTTCCTTACGAAACGTTGCAAAAGCCTGTAACTTGAGTCCCAATATGACATCATGCAAGATTCACTATCGATAGGATAATATGTACTACTGTTAGCAAGATAACCTCGCCTGCGCATCCCTATTTCAAGATTATCATCATGTTTATTGTATAACGAAATTGCTGAGTGCGTCTGGAAGAACTGGTTGCACGATTTTATTAGAACAACAGAGAAACTCGACTATAAGTACTTACACAATCGTTAATTTTTCAACGTGAATAATGGACTAACTAAAAATATATATTCCGTTGGAAAAAAAATCAGCAATATCATATTTCAAGTACCTATCACGTATCGTATAAACTGCACATTGTATTTTCATGAAATATTAAGAGAGTCAATGAGTTCATCTAAGATTATGCACAAACGTGATGACTTGACAAGTTATTCGCAAAACTTGCAACATGACATACTGATTTTTCTGAACGTTCCTTCATCTCAGCAGTGGCAAAGGTGGTAATTGTAGTACACAACAACAGTGAGTCAGATCAAATTAATTTTATGATAAACACCATAAACAGAGTGACGTAGGTTAGATAATCTTTTCATTTCTAGTACTACTAGTACTTTTTGTACACGTTCGTATTTTAAAAGATATTCCAAATACTCGATGGCGTCATACAGATTAACGAATCTTATCTAACGTTGATAACAGTACTTTCGGAGGCCATATTTCCAAAATTTCTTTCCAAGAATGTTTGCGCAAAAAAAAGCATTCGGGGCTTTAAACTTAGTGGAACGGTATACTGGTATTCTCGAATTTCGTTATAATATATTTGGAGCAGAGGTGGCCCAGTGGTAACGGCCCCGACTTACGAGTTGTAGGTCGTGGGTTCGAACCCAAGCAGGCGCTTTACTTTGTGTAAATAATTTCATCACCACTGCTCTCAAAACGGTGAAGGAAAACATCGTGAGGAAACCGGCATGTCTTAGAACCAAAAATTCGAAGACATGTGATATCTACCAACCCGCACTGGGCCCGCGTGGTGGATTACGGCCCACTCCCTCTCACAGAGAGGAGGCCTGTGTCCCAGCAGTGGGAACATTAATAGGCTGATGATGATATTTGGAGCATGCAAAAAAATCGTGCTCTACTTAATGTGCCTGCTTTTGTATTTTTTGCGGCGCTTGCTTTAACTTTAGCTATCGGCTGTCGTCAATTGGTCTCTTCAGAATTGTGTCAATCTTTTGTTAAAATTGTGAATACATTCTAGGAGTTTTTGCTGGTTTGCAGTTTATTATTTCTAGTATCGTATCTTGCGTAGATACTTGGTTTATTAAAGAAAATACGAGTCCGGTTTGATGAGGATGTTTTCCTGGAAGTGCTGCCTGACTACCGGTGTTGTGCGATTAATATTAATTAAAGATTACCATCCGCATAATAAATTGAAAAGTGTCGAGCAACAATTTAGTTATAATTAAAACCGGTCGTCCATCTGGGCTATACGTTTTTTTGTAAGCTGATAGTATTGCCTTGCCTGACCCTTGCATATACTTACTATCATTATTTTCTTATCCTTATCCTAATTTAGTTGAGGTCGGTGCAAGTCTTTTTCTGTCCTACATCTTGGATTAGTCGCTTTTCAAGAGTTCGTTCCTTCTTAGCCATATCATCTTTCAAACAATTCATCCATTTTTTCTTTCACACCATCGCATAGCTTCACATAGTTAAAAACCTTTGAGGTTATATTTTGAAACAAGTAAAATTGAAAATATCTTGCTTCTTGCTTAAAAGACTACAAGTTAGCTACGGACTTACAAATTACCGAACTCAGAATTACAAATTACCATCAACTTTTAGTGTGTATAACGACACATTAGTTTCATTTATTCTAATCTATTAACACACAATGCTTAGTAAAAGTGTTTCCATATTCACTTACACTTTTCTTGACGAAGAAAATACATTGTAACTAACTGGTAGCCGTATGAAGTAGAATTATAGGTCGTACGTGCACTAGTAATTTACCAATCACTTTCATGTTATTTTGTAGTTCAGTTACTATTTCCGCTGCTTTTGTAGTTTTTTCTTCATGTCCTTCGATTAATTTATTATCTATTTTACAATTTTACTCACGATCTTATTGATGGTGACATTACCTATTTGTTCAATTTTGCATGCGAAAACTCAGGCAGAACGTACCCGGCTCACTATATTTTTATAACAACTTTATTATACCTACTTTACTTACATTCTATGCGAATAAATGATTTGAATTCAATTTTTTTTCTCTAGTCAATTTTTTTTTTGCTTTTTGAAACAGAAGTATTATTTTATAATATAAAAGTTACGATTTAAACTTTATGCGTAGGTTATTAGATACAAAAAATCTTACTTACGTAAGTTATTAAAACAATTAAATCGTAAAAATGTTTTCATTATAAAACACAGAATCACACGAATGTTTAATTAACACGACTATCGTATGATGTTGTAAGTTTGTAACTATAAATAACCTTGTTTAATTTTTACTTGGAGATTAAAATTTGACACTTCTATTTATCTTAACTGGAAACGATAAGATCAAAGTTTAAGATATTATTTTCTTAGACGCCATTTGAATAATTTTTAGTATGTAGGTAAGCGAAAACTTCTTATTCATGATAAAAAATCAGTCGGTAGTCGGTGTATCAATAAGGGTTCGATATAGTTATCTCTGGTTTAATGCATTAATTAAAATAGCTGTGATTTTTCATATAAACAAGCCGTTTATTCATAGCTTATCAGCTGAACGGGGTTAGTTAGGTTCAATTGCTCTGATATCGGTCACAAGGTAAAGTTAAATCGCGAAGTTTCTTTGGAATTTATTATTATAAATAAAATGAAGTGAATTCGCAGAAAAAGTGCAATTATTGGTGATTGTTACATTATAGTACCTTCTACATAAAACTGTTAATTAAGAAATGCTTGTAAAATGATAAACAGTTTGGAAGTAATTTAAGAGTTCCTTACAATTATTATATTAATTTACCACTGTCAGTGTACGGTAACTGTACTGTAGAAGAATAAATTAAAGAACAATGACATAAAAGTTTGACTGATTGACGTCACAAATGTTAGGTACCTATCGACTTAAATAAACATCACATCTTGCACGTTCAATTACCCGTGTCTATATCTTTGTACAAAAACTTGTTTTTCATATCCGTGCTTAAATTCTTCAAGTGACACTAACCTGCTTTGACAACATACACTAATATTTGAACAAAAAATCGTGCAGAAAAAATGAAAAATTGAATATTATTTTGTTAATTAATTGCTACAGAGTGCAATTTATCATTTTTGAACACGGTTTCAAGATATATTGTGGCTGTTATTGATACTTTGTTAAATCAGGCAGACTTAATGAGTAGGTAATTATTGAGTTTGATTACATATGTGTGTAAAAAAATATTATTGTAAAATGTTAAATGGTTATCATGGTACGCGGAATGTAGGCGCTAATACCTTTAATCCTGACATTATGATCTTTTAATCGCGGCTTTGTGGCTATAGGTTCCAAAGGTTCTGTAAGCTACAGCCAAACGTAAATTGTTACGATGGAAGTATCCATGGTAACAATTTGAATTTGACTGTGTCTTTACCTTTTTCGTAGCAGTAAGGGGTTTATTTATAAACGTTGCTTAAAATTAAGGTTTCTTAGCGTGTCGATGGCAAAAATAATACGAACCGATAAAAATACTTTTATTCGGTTTTCAAAATATCAGCAACGCGAATACCGTTTGCTGATATTTTGAATACCGCTGTGTGCAGTTGACAGAAAATGTGGTGCAAGATGGGAGGTGAGCCATTGTCTATGTAATAATGTTGAGCGTCTGTTTAACCATAGGTACATTTTTGACGTTTAATTAAACGTCTCTTAACTTTAAGCAACATTTTTATATTAAGGGGTTTCGTAGCACTTTTAGTAGAATAAAGTGTTACTACTGATAAATACTACATAATACTACTATTATAATAATATAATACTGTTACTTACTAATTGACGTGCTGATGACCATAGCTACCTACATGTCAATTGATGTATATTTAAAATTAAATAAAACCTGATGATGTTGTCCATACATTAAATTATGATGTTGGCAGTACCTACTTTGCGTCATGAATTCATGATTGTAATAAAATTGTAAATAATAATTATCTTTTGTAAAACATGTGATATGTCACACATGCACTGTCATTTAGGTAGCAAATGTAGGTAGTATCAGATAACCTTGAATAATTAAGATAAAAGAAATTCGACCTTTAATGATTAGATAAAACTTTATGTAATTAAATAATACCTGGCATATAATTTTAATTTACTTAGGCATCTGAATAGTCTTTACAATTGTTTGGACAACTTTTTGTAGGTAGATAAATATTTTCACATTGACTGGGATCTACAAATGCTGCAATCAAACACAAGTTTATTGTTTGGAAATACTATTAACTCTGACTTGCAGTATTTAAATAACAAATTGTTAGTAGTAGGTACAATATTCGAGATTTGACATTCATCCATCAGGTAACCTATTTTTTCTGATGTTGGCTGTATCTATTTATATGAGTCACGTCGTTTCAATTGCGAGGTCTTACTGAAGTCTTGAGAACTTTCCGATTTTACCAATCTTGATTGTGGATTTTTCGGGTCGTCTATCAACTAATGTGTGACCAATGTGTGACCCTTTAAATGAACAAATACTTACTTCATCATATCAGCCGAAAGACGTCCACTGCTGGACATAGGCCTCCCCCAAGCACCGCCACTTCGACCGATTCTGTGCTTCCCGCATCCAGCGGATTCCTGCGGCCTTTACAAGGTCATCGGTCCATCTTGTGGGAGGCCTTCCAACGCTACGTCTTCCGGTACGCGGTCGCCACTCCAGAACCTTTCGGCCCCATCGGCCATCTGTTCTGCGGGCAATGTGTCCTGCCCATTGCCACTTAAGTTTGGCAATTCTTCGGTCTATGTCGGTTAAATACTTACTTACGAATAAAAAACCGACAATTATATCAGTAGTAGAACGTGGTTTGTTGTGGTTTTGTGGATAAGCATGTATAATTTTGGCCTCTTTTTGCTTATCTTGTCTGCCTACGAATCAAGCCAATCCTCGCAGACTTCGCGAAGTTCTTAATTTTGTTTTTAATCTGTTTTTTGGTCAATGTGCAAGGGGTCAACAAAAAAAAACTTTAAAAATAAAAAAACAATTTGCATGTCATTGAGCGTGTTCTGTCAGTATTTAGGATGTTTCCTCTTGACACAAAACTACTGACACGTAAAATAATACTTTTAATTGTCGTTAAACACGCATGACCCCCATTTAATGTTTTGATACTATTCTTTTTATACTCGTAACTTATTTACATCATACTTGGTTACTGTTTCGGATTTCCGCAGTTTGCAAAAACTGGTTATTTTTTATAGGTCTTGTTAAGCTAAAGTGTTATTGTCAGTATCTAAATATTGATAATTAATTGGCCATGAAGTATTGAAAATTGCAACAACCAGGAGTTCATTTAAAGAATTTTTCCATTTGCTGACCGCCTGCCTTAAAGTTTTGGAACAACATTTTTTTTTTTTGTAATTCATTCTATTATCCTATTTTCATTTATGCAGTGCATAAATAATAATCCACTCGGTAGGCGCTAAAACACTCAGTTGGCCCACCTGCCGTATCGAGTCATACCCAGGTGCATCCATTTGGGACCCATCCAAACAGCTGTACCATTAGTGCACCATGTTAATCACATTACAGTCATTTACTGAATAAAGTATCAAATTGAGTATATTATTAAAAAGCGTTATAGGTATTCTTTTAGATTCGGGGTTTTTTCTTTTTTTTATTACGATTTCGTTCTGCCGAAAGCCGACCCCAAAAAAAAAAAAACCGGCCAAGTGCGAGTCGGACTCGAACACGAAGGTTTCCGTACCACGACCACCGTACAATATTAAGGGCCTATTTCACCACCAACGAATAGCCACTACTTACTGAATAAATTCAAAAATGGAACAAAATTTGTATGAAATTATCTGCCAAGTTAATAGGAACTTAATCGTAGGTGGTGAAACAGGCCCTTAGCAAAAAAAAATCAACGGGGCTGTCTGGGACTGCCGATTGTAGTGAAAACTAAGTAACGCCATCTAACGAAAATGTCAGGAATTTATATGGCTTGCTGTCAGTACAAAAACGAAAACTGTAGCTTCATTAAAAAAATCCAAAAAAATAAAACAGCGTGCACTGTCAACAAAAACATTAACATTGTGTATTTCTACTCTCCCTCCGTCTTACGAATTTTCGATAAGGTCACGTGTCCTGACGCGAGTTTAACATTTTTACCCAGCCCAAAAAAAGTGTACAACGCGTCCGCCGAAAAAAAACACGTTTCATGTATGGAAACCCCTTTAATTTTTAACTTTATTTTTATTATTTGTTGTTATAGCTGCAATAGAAATACACAATCTGTGAAAATTCAACAGTCTACCTATTACAGTTCATGAGATACAGCCCGCTGACAGACAGACGGACGGACGGACAGCGGAGGCTTAGTAATAGGGTTTTTTTTTTGGTTGGTAAATCATCAAATAACTTCTCCTGCTCTGGCTGAAGCGGAAGGGCGTGTCAGAGTCTAACTGACTAAAACCCACCCGTATTCCTTCAGTTGCCTGTACGTTGCCAGGGGCCATGGTTACCCCTTAGGACTTTCCCGCAACCCCACCCCTCCTGATACGGAACCCTGATAAGGCTAAGCAGATGATAATGCTGATGCCGAGAGCCTTTTCTCAAATATGCTGATGATCATTTTGTGTGGCTGAATATACCTTTGCTTACCATAGTACACCTACGTATTCTACCGTGAACCCCTCTTTGTTTTGTGTCCATCAACGATTGTTACAAATACATTGCTCACAAGTTTTCCTTTATAGCCTATTCTTCTCGGAACAATGTGCATACTATTCTCGGTATGGAAAGAGCGCTAAAACAAACAAATTCAGTGAAGCGATTGCTCAAGAGGAAAATAAACGGTTTAACTCAATCTCTAAAGATACGTAAGTACTGAGAAGCGGTCATGGTTTGTTTCTGGTAATCAAATACTTTTTTTTGCAGTAATAGCATAGTAGTAGAGCAGTGGTGGCCCAGTGGTAATGCTCCCGACTTATGAGTTGTAGGTCGTGGGTTCGAACCCAGGCAGGCGGTTTACTTTGTGTAAATAATTTCATCACCACTGCTCTCAAAACGGTGAAGGAAAACATCGTGAGGAAACCGGCATGTCTTAGAACCAAAAAAATTCGAAGACATGTGACATCTATCAACCCGCACTGGGCCCGCGTGGTAGATTACGGCCCACTCCCTCTCATAGAGAGGAGGCCTGTGTCCCAGCAGTTGGAAGATGATGATGATGATGATGATGATGATGATGATGATGATGATGATGATGATGATGATGATGATGATGATGATACTAGCCTAGTGGTGTGACCGTCGGACTCCCAAGTCGTAGGTCTCGAGTTCCAACCCAAGGCACGCACCTCTGACTTTTCGAATTCATGTGCGTATTGTATACTTATCGCTTGCTTCAAAAACCGTGAAGGAAAACATCGTGAGGAAACCGGCATGCCTGAGAGATGTTTCTCAATGTTATGTGAAGCCAAGTCCGAGGATCATAGGCGGCTTTAAAAAAACTCTGACACCAGGTTAGTCACTAACCGCAAGAAGATCTGGAAAAGTACGATTATTGCCGTAAAAACCTTTTATAGGTTTTGGTTTGTCCATCATTCACGTCATGATGGAAAAACCTAACGTTATTCTGTGGCCGAGCGTAGATTTTAGACGCACTAAATATGTATCGGGAGCACTGCACCTCATATGAATGACTGCCATTGTATTGCATTCAACATAGTCACGTCATTGCTTCTAGTCACAGATTAATACAGATGGGACACTCTGCAAAATCATTTAAATAAAAAGTGACTCTTGCTATTCCAGACACTAATCTACATTGTGCTCATGTGGCCTGACCAAGATTATGTGTGGACTTTAAAAGAGACTGTGACCTCTGAGTTTGTTTCGGCCTTTCTTCTCAGAGTAGTCAGATAGGAAACGCCGAACTCATCCAGCTTATTTTTAATATTTTTTTAAATATGACATGTAAAAGTGATTCCGATATGCTATTTACAGAATAAACAATTTCATTTTCATTTCATTTCACGACACAATAAAGTGCAATTCAGGTCGCACAGCGCTAATTACCTACAGTTATATTCACCTAGAAGTTGCCTCTCTTTCTATCACGTGACTCTTAGATCTACTGATTACGTTACACTCACTGAATTGGCTCAGCATGACGGGCCCGCCGCGTACTTGTAGTTTCATACCTAAAATGCGGGTTGTCCCATCTGTATTAGTCTGTGTTCTAGTCTTCATTATAAATATATATATATATACTTCATTGAATAAATAAAGAAAATACGAAGTCACAAAATACCCGACGTAATATTTTTACCTTTAGATAAGTAGAATTATAAATGCCGTATAACTTCGGTTGTAATTATTATGGAACTGGATGTTTGACGCACTTCAACAAAAAATCTATGAATCAAGTTTTTTCTTTATTGTTTTTATAACCTACGCAAGTTTAATTGCAAATAATAACGTAATGTTTTGTGTAATTTGGTATAATACTGATAATAGTGTAAGAATATAAAGGTGGCAAATGTTTGTATAGTGTGATATACACATGGGAAAACTATGTAAGCACACGTGCAAATGATAAGAGTTGAGATTTATTCGTTTTATTTAGTCTGAAATTAATTGTTTGGGAAACTGCGACGCCTTAACCGATATGAGAACGATATGCGTGTGATGTGTTTGTGTGTGTGTGATGTGTCTTTGTGATTTCAAGTACATCATTGCATCGTGTGATTGAAGTCCATCGAACTCCGAAATGACCCTAAGATATCTTTGACGGATTTCCTCACGTAATAATGTGCGAGAGGCCAAAAATGTTTGTATGAAACAAAATATATAAAATTCAGCTTGTAATTAAAATAATAATAAAACAGAACAAAACTCATTTATCTCAACAAAAAAAAAAAACAAATTACTGTCTACTACACAAAATCTAAATCTGACCTCCTCTAAAAACCAGCAGTAGTTAGTTAATTGTTTCGTCTTAAATATCAGTCTGTATTCCTAGCATTCCTACTAATTCCTAGTCTACGGGGCGTCTCCTAGTCTCATATAACTATGTCTTGGCTTGGTGCCAGTTCTGCTACATTACTTGTAACAGTTGTAACGAGTCGTCAACCCACCGTAATGTGTTCGCGTAATTGTTATCAAGACTAGCCTGGTGATAGTGACCTAGTATTATAGTGAACTATTTTCTTCTGCTTTCCTGAAAGAACTGTGGCTGCATCTTCATCGCCACGTGCGAACTACGCATCAAAGACCTGACGTGACACAAAATCCTGACGTTACACAAATCCTGAATCGCGCAATTCGAGTTTACCGCGTGAACACCATGTATATAACTTCCCGGACATCAATACAAGACACGACACCCGTCTGGTTGGAGGATCCTCCCTTTTCTATAGAGGATGAGTGAAGTTTACACCCTGTTCCTCATACCTATAAAGAACTATCAAATGTCTTTATTTATTACGTACATACTATGTATGTTTATTTGTATAATTGTTTAGTTTGTCGAATAGGTTTTGAGATTGCCTCCCCAACTATATAATATATGTTTTTGCTATACGACTCGAATGCACAATTGGAACTTTTCGAAAACTTAGAGCTTTTATCAATTGTTTTGTGTTACTTCATATGAGTATGCTACTAACAGTACTAACAAAGGTTGTTATAATATGTATCAGGATTTTTCACTAGATAATGTCAGTAGTGATTATTTCACAGCTAAGACCACATGCTCAAAAATCAGATATCAAGAATTATCTTACACATTTCACTGGTTCCTTTATCTTAAAGGGTGGAGTGACAAGCAGCTGACATTTTCATGCGGTCATTTTTATTAACACAGCTTTTAATTAAAATCTAACCGAGAGAAAAAAACACCTGCTTATCTTGTATTTATTTCACGTTGATCTTAAAGTTCAGTTTTTCAATTACACAACCCTATTATCTTTTAATAATTGTTTTCGTGTACGTAATCGTATGATGTCGTTGTTTTTTACCTATTTATGACTTTGAGATGTATGTTACTATGTAATTGCGCATAATCCTGTATAACCTGTAATTTGACAGCAAAAAATCAAGGTTTCTGATATCAAATTGAGAACGACTGTATATTAGTGACGTGGCGACTACGTGTTAAATATATCGACTATCGATGGTATTGATAAATAGGTACATTTCTGTCAATGTCATAGGTCACGAATAGGTATATTTTTTTGCTAAATTTATTAATGAAAATGAAAATGAAAATGAAAAAATATTTATTGACATAAAACAATTTTCCAGGCAATATAAGAATTCCCTGACTCCTGCGCTAGTAATAACTGTGTTGCAGGAGCCAGTGTCCTCCCGTAAAAAAAAAGACACAATTTTTGTTTTAAAGTAATAAAACTAATAAAAAGAGACTAACATAAAAATTAAAAAAAAAAAAATATTGAATTTAAATGAAAATAACCAAACAATAAAATAATAAAAATATATAAATAACATTACATGGTACTAGGTACTACCTATTGCGCGAAAGTATGTTTGTTAGTGTAAGGGTGTATGTGTTAGTGTAAGGGTGTATGTGTTTGTGTGTATTGTGTGTGTGTGCATGATTGAGTTTGCATGTCCAAATTGTTTGTAGATTTTTATAAATAACCATTTAAAGTTGAGTTTGAAATCAGAACCACGCGGACGAAATCGCGGGTAAAGTGCTAGTGATTACCAATTACGCAAATAAATCTTTGACTTAGAATTTATGTGGATCAAGTTACGACTTTTAGCAGATTTTCTACCGTTTCGTAGTCAAGCGACTTCAGCCAGGTGAAGACTACTTCCTTAAATTTGTTGTTGCTCAAATTACGTATAGAATTAATTTTATTGCATTTGTTGTAAACATAGGGCGCAATGAAGTTAAAGTGCTTCTGTCCAAAAGCTGTTCTTTGGCGAGGAACCGGACAAAGTTCAATTCGCTTGTTTGAAACAGGTAGGGTGGGCACATATTTTTTGTGGTATCTACGCAGGATTTCATACACAAATATTTTCCTCACAGTGAGTACACCAGCCTTTTCGTAAACATCGTGTGTTGAATGCCTGAACGACAAATGCAGTAGCACTTTTAAGACTGCCCGCTGTGCCCTCTCTGCTTCTATAACAAATGTCTTGTTTGAACATTAATAGCTACGTTGTTTACACAAGTTTATTATAGTATCAAAGTTCATTAAGGTACCGAGATAAACCTTGTTATTGCCTTGAACTTCGAGTGACGTTATATGTAGCCTTTCCAACTCATACGTATGATAAAATTTAATTAAAGTCTTAACCACAAAGGTCACATAGGAAGAACAGATACAAAAGACGGTAGTAGTACTGCAAATGAAATGTACCATAGTAACCGATTGACGTACTGAATAATCTGATTTTATTCCAAAATATATTCCAAAGTAATCCATTACACCACTTTATACTGGACTTCTATCAAATGACTGTCCTGTTTGCGCCATATCATATAACAGTGAAAATAAGTTTAGCAATTCTGATATGAGTTTTGGTTTGCAAACAGCCGTGTTTACGCACATTCTGACGGGCGCCGCCCTGCCCCAGTACCGTTTATCTCTATGAATAATATATAAAATGTGCTGATCCGATATATGGAGCACGTTAATGTGACGTTTCTTTCGAAAATAAATATTACACACGATAATTTTTTGCTTGAAATGTTTAGTTTTGTCTAGCGCGTACTGTTTTAAAAATGCATCTCTAGTCATCGTATTGTACAGAAATACGTCAACGCTGGCAGAATATTGACCTAGCTGACTAAAAAGACGTCTGATGCTCAGAATAATATACCTACTTATTTAAATTTAGCTTTAGGTCCAAGCTACTCAAGCCGGGTATTAGTTGTCGCATGGTAAGCTTAAAAATACATCTGTCACCGAAACTGACATTAAAATGACATGAGTAGGGAACTAGGGATGGCCCCTTAAGTTATCGATAAGGCTTAAGAATACCTACGACATAAAAAAATTCTATGCCCCTTATAATAAATAATATAAAACGTGTGTGAGAAAAGTCGAATAAAATAATATCTTTATTATCACTATTTCTAAAGATGTAATGCTCTGATTTTTTGCTTACAAACAAGAAAACATACGAAGATCAAATCGGGCGTGTGAGTATTACTTTCTTAATTCGCGAGTAAACACTAAGATTGATGAAATCGCACGTTCGAACGTACGACTTTGTACTAGTAATAGTCGTCAGTTTGATGAAGTGGTACTCGATCAGCTACTGACGTGATGGCGTGGAGGGTGTTAGCTAATTGACAGTGTCCACAACCATGGAGAAGTATATTATGACGCGTATGTGGGGCAATGTTAAGGTCAGGTAACGACTTTGGATCACTCGTGTGCCTGTCGGTCTGGTTGGCTGGGTGGCTGGCTGGCTGGCGTGCTGGCGGGCTGGCGGGCTGTCTGTCCGTCTGTTACAGCGAATTTGCTCCGAATCTACTGGACCAATTTAGTACACATATTAGAAATTTGGTACACACATGAATTTCTGTGACCCAAACACGGACGTGTAACGTAAATAAATAGGATTCTGAATATGGGAGTCACTTTTCGGGGGCAAATTGGAAAATTAAAAGAGAAAGTTTTGTTAACTGTACCATGTGATTTATCCATTGGAAGGGTTAGTTGTGAGAACCTCAATTTTTTTTAATGCTACAAGAAATTCTCAAATTTGAGATTAGCGCGGTCAAACAAAAAAAAAAACTTAATATTTTAATACTATCTATGGATTCTAATTTAAGGTTATATTTATATATTACTAGTCCTATTCAACAATAAACGATTATGTGCTGCAGTTGACTTTGAATTAGAAAGTGTACCTATTGGTTATTGCCTGTAATTATTGCTAAGTATGTCAGCATAAAAAAACATTATATTCTATATACAGCATGAAATTGTATCCTGTTCTTTATAAAAAAAAACAGCCATAGATTTTCTTAAGTGCTAATAAAAGTGCTGTTTTGGCATCCCTCGGCTCACATAAATGTCTAATTCCATCAACAATGAAAAAGATAATTCCTCTAACGGCTTTTTAAATATTTTACAGACATCCATAAACAGAAGAAAGTGTTGAGCTATAAATTAGCTGTAATGACCGTTTCACACCTTGCTTCGCAGTCCATTTTCATTACTGTGGATACGACTGGTGGAAATTATGTTGTCCGCGTTTATTCTCGTCATTGATGACTTGATGAGACTCGGGTGCGCTCGGAAATTTCCGGAGATATTCGATTTAATGATAATTCTGCGTAAATTCATGGTTACGAGTTGGTCACGATTGCACGTTAGTGTGTGTATTACCGAGTTTTCTATGAATCAAAAAGTTATTTCCTTCAATTCTCAATACGGATAACTAATCTGTGAAATATCTGTCTAAGATATATCATTCAATTAGATATACCCACACCACAGGATCCGTCTTGAATACAGGTTGCAACGAGATAATTCAATCGGGGTCAATGACTTCAGCTCCATATAGATAGCGCTATTAATAGCCGTGACTTTACAAATTACTGGATCGACCTTAATCTGATTTATTGATAACACGTAAATAGGAAAACTATACATTAAACAACTCTTTGACCCACTTTCGACCAGTTGATCAAAGAAACTGCAATGAAACAATAGAACAGGGATAGCAAACCTCTGTACAACTACGTGCCATTTTTTCCAAATATATATTTAATGTTGCCATGACGTGCCAACAAACAATCTTGACATAGTGACTTCTGGAAAAGAAAAATATGTATATTTACAATAATTAATACTTTATTATTATACAGTAATTTTAATATCAACAGTTTTATATTTTTTTAAATTAAAGAACAAATTAGTTTGACTTCTGCTGTTGCAAAATAAATGACTTAGGTTTCTGAAATGATGATGCTGTGCCCAAATTGTTTTGTTACGTGCCATCAATGGCACGCGTGTCGTTGGTTCGCCACCCCTGCAATAGAACGTCAAACGTTCGTTTAATTTAGTAATGACATCGATATAATATAATGGATAGTACAGGAAAGATTATTGCAATAACACTGAATAATCAATTAATGATAATGACTTAGCTGCAATCAAGGCTTGAAGTTATCACGTAGAAGGACATGCATAAGTTAATGACCCAATTTATCCACTAATAGATTCTCAATGAAACTGATCCACTAATTCAAATCCCATTACCGATAATCATGCCAATCCTTGGCTTAATTGTTTTAACAATAACTGGGTAACTGGGTTAAGAATCAAGTCTGATCATTCAACGCCAATGCACGTGTTTGAAAACAATAAGCTCTTAGAAAATTGTAATTTTCTTTACGGCACTTGGCGTCAGTCCAGTTAGAATATTGTCTCCCTCACCTTGTACCGCAAATAAAATGTGACTTTTCACTTCAAATGCAGTGAAATCTTCTTAGTGTAAACCAACTGATTGTTCGTAATGTGGCGTTGTTAGCAGAAACGTGCATATTGTTACATGTGGTGAAGTGAGCGCGTTGCGTCAGCTTGTTGATTTCCATTATCTTCAAGTTTCTTGATAGTCACTTGTGTCTTCGTCTCCTTTGCGTAAATGTGACGGTCTTCGGTATTATTGTGAGTTTGTGCTGGATTTAATTGAATCGGATCATTGTAGCTGGTCTGTCTACTAGAATCAGAGGTATGTTTATCAAATACTCTTTGATTTCCTGATACAGTTCGTACTTCTTGGTCATCGGTTATAGATTTGAGATATGTAAACACGCAAGAAGCACTTTTGTAGAGGTGAGAGATGTTTACTATTAATGAATTAGTTAAGAACTATCCGACAGCTATTAAATGTGAATTCGTGTTGTTTAAAATCTTCGCATACCTACAATGACTACTTTTTAAAATAGAAGTTACTGCAGCAAATGTTAATTTATCGAAAGCGAATAAACTAAATACATTTTATTTTTCATGGACTTATTCTATTATTATTCGCACTTCAATTAGCATGCTCGTATTATAATTAGTAAAGTAATCGTTAAATACAATCAGTGTAATGAGACTCGCCCAAGCGGTAATGACCGGGCCACGAACAGCAAGCTTACATTACATTTACTTAAGTTACATAATTTTCAATTTTACTGCCATGATGACGGTTTCATGCAAATTAATACTGATTATATAACATATTACCTGCTCCTTGTGCATGACATTCATCAGATTATACTGAAAGGGCCTTTTATGAAAGTTGATCGATCGCTCAGTGAACTATACTTATGATCAGTAAATGGATTGGCTTTCTCGGGTGACACCTGGTTCCTTGGTTCCATAGCACTTTCATATCAGAGATCTATACGTTCTATGGTGAAATCTTTTGTGGAAATTTTATCATTTAACGCTTGATGATATTGCTTTGATAAGTTCCTTTTCGGAATGATCAATGGGTGAAAACTAACCTGTATTGCAGAATGCTGCAAACTGAGTTTTTGATTTATACACTTTGATATTCCAAGATAGTCTCGATTTTCTTAGCAAACAGCTAGCATCTTGTACGTTAGAGTGCCTCTGTGTCCAACAATACCCCCCGTAGCAAGAGTTGATGGTGATGTATAAGGAACTAAAACTAATCTATGAAAAATAATGACAGAATAGCAACATTTAAAATCAATCTAGTTTTCGTTAAATATTAGGTCTTCGAATTAGAGCTTGTAGTTATCTAGAACGTTTATGACGACTTCTCCTACGAATACATGTCATCTATGATTCTAATTTATAAATATCTAGTTGAATAATTATTTTGAGACTGCGTGGGTCATTCACAATTAGACCAATCTTCAGCATGTCAATGCAAAAGCATTGACATGCTGAAGATTGGTCTAGTGACATGAAACGCGAATTCAGGACCACTACTGTTTTGTGCATCAATAAAATTTATATTTTTCAGATTTTAAATGATTTTAGTATACTTAAAATCTGAAATCACTTAACAGAAGTCAGTTGTAGCATAATATGTCTCATGAAAAATGTTAACATGTGTGTATGGAAAGACATCTTGAATATTCATTTACGAATTTAAATTATAGGAATTAATTACGATTTCAAGTAAGCGAAGCAACGTGAGAATCGCAACCATGAACTTGATGCTCAGTTATGAATTGCAAATGATTGGCTATTTCTCGTAATGACACTTCGCTCCGATAGGCCGGTGCTAGCCAACTCGGCAACACTCGAGAACGTTCGGGATTTTACGACAGCATGCGCGGACGCATAAAACCGTTGGCATTAATGCGGGAAAGTGCAGGACCGATTGGGTGTTTTATTGCTTCAAAGAAACTCTAGGGATTATTGCACTCTCCTTTGTACTTAGGTCTTGCATAGCTTTAATAAGATTGCATCTATAGTAACTTATTGAGAACTATCAAATGCTATTTTGATAGAACTAAGTTGTGGGCGTGGTTCTCCAAGTGCTGATTATGGAACGATTTAGTGAAAATCGGTCTTGATATGTTGTTATATCTCCATAAACATTTTTAAGTCGCATGACATGTGTCGGTGTTGTTTCCATGTATTTCGTATCAGTCCAAGGATCACAGAAAGTTATTTACTAATATTGTGTAACAATGACGTAATCTTACGCGGTAGACCTCCAGTTAAAATCGATTATGTTTTCACAGACTTGAATACTTCATTTCTTTGCGATTCACAGAACTTATCAAACAGCATTGTTTCGAACGCGACTATTTACAAACTGTCTCATCAATGAAACAGTCAATATGCGCCTGAAAAATGTACCTGCGACGCTTATTGTGATACATTCACGTATTGCGAAAACATACGATACCCTAGTCAGTGAATCGACGGTTCTTTAGCATTGAGCTCGTGGAATTTTGCAATTATCCTGTTTTTGTTGTATTTGCTGCAACATTTTAGTATACCTTTATTTTTAATACAGGATATTATCAGTTGAATCAAAAAGTTGAGCCATAATTTTATCTTTATTGAAGCTCTTCGATTCATTAATGAGTTCTCGTTCCCAATCAGCCTGGCGAATATAATATAATGTTCGGATTGTAGAATTGAGCAGTGGTGGCTCAGTGGTAACGACCCCGTCTTACGAGTTGTAGGTCGTGGGTTCGAACCCAGGCAGGCACTTTACTTTGTGTAAATAATTTCATCACCACTGCTCTCAAAACGGTGAAGGAAAACATCGTGAGGAAACCGGCATGTCTCAGAAGAACCAAAAATTTTAAGACATGTGACATCTACCAATAAGCACTGGGCCCGCGTGGTGGATTACGGCCCACTCCCTCTCACAGAGAGGAGGCCTGTGTCACGGTATACGGTAATATAACTAAGCCGTATCTTAGAAATAAATGCCTACAGCCGCGCGGTACGTAAACATGCGATAGGGCTGCCCGCCTCCAGCATTTTAATTACATTTGCCTACTTTGTGTTTCCATTTACTTTTGTGATTGTAAATATACTTTTTTTATCTACACAAATTTTGCGCCTAAACGAAATAAATAAAATACTTTGTGAATTGAATAACAAAACAAAACACAAATGCCCGAGGTTTTAAAACAAGCGTACCTACCGTATCATGATTCATGAACCGCCTATAACTACCTATTTCACTCGTGTCTATCACTTTCCTTTACTCTATTCACTTTATTTATTAATCCAGACATCTTTTTTTCGGGAGATAAAAGGAAATACTTATCCATTAAAAAGACACACATTATGTACCTACCTACCAGTAAGTAAAATTATTTTATAGTCTTACCTTTCAAAGTTTCCAGGTAATCTAAAAAAAGTTATCTCTGGATGCGTTATTGCCAAATTCATGCAACCAAAAACAGCAACAAATATCCTACTCGTCATATTAAATATGTACTTGAATTTATTTTTAGTGTAAAATTCGCGCGGTTATTGTTAAAAAAACAACACACCGTTCATTCGTCACTGCGGCACAGTCGCGACTGTTGCATACCACGCGCATACCTCGATCGAGGCGCGTAGGTATAGCTCGCGCTTCGTCCGTTTGTATGAAGTTGGAATACCGTATACCGTGCCTGTGTCCCAGCAGTGGGAACATTAACAGGCTGATGATGATTGTAGAATTCACTTGTTTTTTCTGATCAAGCAAAGAGTTCAAATGAACTGTTAATACGTCATCAGATTCGCGCAAATCGTAGTGTTATACAATCTTTTTTTTCTGGAACGCATATAGTAATGGTAGGGAAATCGCGGGTCTCTGTGGCGTCGGCACATTTATCTCTCAATTTATTGGCTGTCGGCCCACGCGCCGGTGTAATGGATAGACTTGTAACTAACATAAATATATCTTGAGGTTCAAGTGCATAAAAACTAAATATTTATAGGTGAAGGTGAGATAATCAGTACGTATGGTATTACTGTTTAGGAAGCTCGTATCCGACAGCATAGTATTTTAAATACTTCCTCTGATTCTAAATGCTAGCTTTGTTTAGGTTTACATTTTACCGCTTAATAACCAGCTGTTGTACGTTGCAGGATGTGGTTTTATGCAATATGCATTTCGTACATTCATACTGACCTGTATTTAAACCAGTATTTCACATTCGGGCTTGGCATAAACGGCAATAATGTAATACGCAACCTACCTATCATAAAATGTAACGTACTTATCTTTACAACTCGCGAGCTTTAGGAGAAAAGCTCCTGGTGTGCCATACCATGAACTTGTCACGCAGCGAATATGCATAGGTGTACGCCGCTACTACATTTCTGCATTTTGCAAAACATCTTCGTAGTTATATCACTACGACAATTTCAAATCCTGTTTCTTTGTTGATAGATTTTCAGAAAATATTCGACCAAGACTAGTTTCTTACTCCATATTTACTACTCTGTGTTATAAATCCATTGCCACATGTCATTTAACATGCGCATGTTACTTGAGCGTATATTACATATGCACAGGATTGTGCATGTAGGCACTTATAGTTCAGATCCAGTTTTCCCATGTTCGCAGTCGAGTGGGCAGTCGGTGTCGGGTTCAGTCCCCGGCTAATGCTCACTATTCGCATGTGGACCTGTTGCTGCATTGCTTGCTAGGCTTTGCTATAATATTCAGGCGATATGGTTATCTCAAATGCACTGGATATCTTTTTATTTTCTTGTAGAATTAATTTCTGGGTATTTGTGTTTGTCAAGGCATCTACAGAACGGGAAATTTTTAATCTGGTGGCATAAATAAAGGCAAGTGTATACGAGCCTAGTAATGTGAAAGTACAGTAAGTCAGTCCAGCGCTGACTTGCAACTGGACTCGTGTGGACACTAGTTTCAACCCAGTCCAGTGCTGACTTCGCACCCACAAGTCAGTCCAGTTGACTAACATACCCGTCTATTTTCGGGCCCAGTAGCTTCCGCCGCCTGATTCCTGACTTACTGCCGATCTCGTCTACATGAACCCACTGACTGGATCTGAAATTCTGAATATCTCTATCATATAGAAATTCTCTTATAAACCATGGTATAAACTGGTCGGTATAAACCAGGCATTCAATTTAAAATAAAGGAGAAGAAGAAAAGTTCGAATGTGACATTATTGCAGGTCGCTTCTTGCATTTTTTTAAGTGAAAAACTCTTTAGCGGCGTTGTGCACTTTTTTTGGGATGAATAAAAAATGTTAAACTCGCGTCAGGACGTGACCGTAAGATCCGTTGCCTAGCAACCGACAAAGTAAATATCAAAATAAATAGTCTTTGACATTACGTAAAAATTGCGAGGTAAGAAATTTTACCCATATTGATGGGTAAAAAAAGCAGTCAAAACAATACTTCATGAAAAGTGTTTATTCAAAAATACACAACGTTAATTTTCAAGTTTTCACTACTACCGGAGAGCTACTGCATTCCCGGAGAGCAAATCGTTGTTTTTTTTTTTAATGTTATTTCCTTTAGTAAGTGATATTAGCGACTAAGAACTTGTGCCCCTAGATAGGTTAATAGCACTCCCTGTTGCAGTCAATAACAATCATTTACCAACTGGTTTGGAAGCTAGCTATCTTATCCACGATATCTAATTAAAATACAGGCGCCAATAAATGACTGGAGCGTGTAATTAATTCCAGTTTGCACTACTATATAGGCTATCTATCATCTTGGGGAATTACACATGCTGCTTTGACTTTTGTTTTAGACTTGGAATTACCGATCGTGGTTTGTTTTATAATGTTATTCCATTTGTAACCTGATTCGTGTAATGTTGCGAAATACAGGGCATTTTTTTTAATGAGACAATTAATTAGCAATTGATATTGAACCACTTTTTTCGTGACTGTTTGTCCCTGCATCACCCAAAAGTTGACTGGTAGCAAATGCTTATGACATTGAGTCCCCGTCTGTACGTTTGTGTGCGTAAAGTATTAAATAAATAAATGATTTTATTCAACTTATAGAAGAATATTCTGAAAAAAAAACCTTGTGAAAAGCTACATTAAGTACCTATTGCATTACTTTGATTTTGTTCGTCTTCTAAGGCTTCATTAATTAAAATAATATGATAGCAAGCAATATTTTATGTCTATCTAAAACAAATTTCTGCAAATTCCATTCCTTTTTTCTAGCGTGCAGTGTTGCAAGAGGAACTCTAAGAGGAAATCATTTCATCGCACTAAAAATCTCTCACAATATTTTCTCTTTTCCCACTCTGGAGGCTTTAACCTTACAACACATGACGTGACGTGGGAAAGGAATGAGGATGTGTATACACATAACAAATGGTTGAAATCTGCATGATTTATTGGTGTTTTGACGGTTAACAATCACTTATCACCGGTTAACCTCTCCCTACTCTTATCTGTAGCGGAATCGGAGGCTGACTTTCTTTTAGGGAAGGCGTTTCCATCTTCGTTATCTCTGTGTCATCATTGTTTGGTATGGTGAGGATCTAGTATAAATATTTCTTGTGATGTTTGCAATTAATTTTCTTTTGGACGAGCTTTTTTAAACATACAGGAAATATGCTACTGGTTTTTAAGACTGTTAAAATATCTTTTGACTGTTATTATATTCGAGTATTTGTATAGCTATTTTGTTTTTATTTTTCTTATTACTCGAGTTAAAAAAAATTGTATGTACGGTGTTTCTGTGAGTTCTGTGACAAACAAACCTATTTTTCTTTTTACTTTGTATTCGATCCCTTAAACTTGAAAAACTATTGTTTTCCTGAATATTAAACTTTGCAATACTTTGATTCACCGTAACTATGACCGTTTCATCTTACGAGTGAATCTCCTGACTGAAGCGTCAAAACCTACGGGCTTACAGTTTCAAAGACTAAAAGTAGTTCCCAACTCATTAACTCCACGTGAAATAAATAGCTTTGTGTTTAGCGGATAGAGCAAGCTTAGAAAGCTTTTCAAAATTATTTTAGTAGCATTTTGTATTTATTCTAGAACGACCATATTTATGAAACTTTCGATCTCTAAATGTCCAATTCAAATGAGTCAGATACGGTCATTTATTGGTTAGGTAGGACTACCTTATTGTATTACTGCGTCAATAAAGAAATTTACTTAATTTACGTGGTTTACTTTAGCATGGCTTTTAATTTTTTTTATCAAGATTCAATTACGGGCAAAATGCAGATAGTCTGGCGAAATGTGGGTGTACTATAAGGACACCTCTGCCTAACCCTTTGGGTTATACAGGCGTGATGTAAAGTTAGGTAATTACAGTCATATTGAGTTTGGTTTGAATACAAATCAGTTTGTCTGTGTATACTGGCCATAAAATCATAATAACTTTAAACAAGATCAAGCGACATAACGCAACAGATCGCTCCCAAGTAGGACAGAACTACAATACAGTGCATATTGCTTACATTACAGTAGCAAGGCTGACTGACTGCACATTATGTATGAGTGCACAAACACATGCAAAGAGGTCGTTTCATAAATCAAGTCAATCTGCCTTGTTTACTTAACAGAAGGTAAACAATAACTATTTTCAGGATTCAATGTTGAATATCCCATTACGAAGTACAAACAGGGTAGTATGCTAAAGCAATTGCCATATAAGGTGGCGGTTATGTTAAGCCTTCCCCATACGAGAATTATTGGCGGTGTCTTCATGAAAATGACAGCTGTCAGTCAATCGTGTCCGAATTTGGGTGTAATTCTGATACCGGTGACTTTATTAACGATTCGGTTTCGGGTATCAAGATGTCGTGATGAGCCTGTTACGTCATGTTCGATCACACGGACTGACGAACGGTAAGAAAGACATTGTATTGAATTTTACCGATGCTTTCCAAAAGAAAGAATTTTATATTTTCGTTGACACGGGGAGAGTTACTCTAGTAATATTAAAATATTTATTGTACCTGGGTTTAGAAGTAAAAAAAATATCCGGTATGAAAAGGTTGACTGGTAGAAAAAGCCTATGGCATTTAGTCCACCTCTGTACATTTGTGTGGTTAAAGTGTTAAATAAATAAAAGCTTAATTTTTAAAAACGCAAATGTTTCACAAAACAATATATTTACTCGCCATACATTAAACCAAGGTTTATTTAACCGGTTAAGCCGCGCGACGCGATTTTGCGACACCCGTCAAGCCGCGCGACACGATCGCGGCGCGTCAGAGATAAGAGCTCGCTAATATAAACAAAAACTGAGAGCTTTTTGTTAAGTAAATAGTCTTATCGTTAATGGTTTTGGGTTCCTGATTAGACAAAGGATTTTTTATAATACTTAGAATCTTTGTAAGCGAACGCTAGTATTGATAAATAAACATTCTTATAAGATTCTTATAAGAAATTCCTTTGTTCATTGTTTTGATTATTTATAATAAAACTACTGGTTCGATTCACATGAAACTTCGCAGGATACATTATGAATACATATACTATCGGTCAAAACCATTATTTACGGACAATAATAATAAATAAAAACACATATAAATAAAAAAGTTCAATAAATCGTTAACCGTATCATTACGTAACATTATTTAGTTGACAAAAAAATATTGAACTCTTTTTCTTTCTGTATTATGCATTTTTATTATTTATTAGTTATTCAAGAATATAAAATAAATGACTTACCAGCGATTACATACACAAAACACACACAAAACTCAAAATTCCACATCAACACGTTTTTTCACTACCGAGTTTGTTTACATTTTTTGATGGGTCCGTAATAGGTAATTACGATGTTATTTTGTGCAAATTTTATCTAAATACGATGACGACACTACTTAATTATTGAAATAACACCATTTCCCGTCGATTTACACTTAAAAAACAATAGAAAACAAATAAATAGAACGCGGAGTGCAGTGCACGGCACGCATGCGCGGACGCCATTTTGCCGTACCAAAAATGTTCAATTTTTACTTTTTTTTAGAGTTGTTTCTGCATATTTTGACGTTATGGTCGATTTATTCGACAGGTATATTATCCTACCATAAATCAAAACCAACCACAGACCATATCAGCCCGTATATTACATATAAATAGAGCTGCAATCTGCATGAACGTACCGTGTTCCCGGGGACACAACGAGGCTTGACGGTATTGGGAGTTTTCGTGCGCCTGGGGCTTCGGTCCGGCTTGACCGGAGACCCACTTCTCACTTTTAAGTAAAATGGCTGTGATAAATCTCCGAATGCAGTTGCCAAGGCAAAAACAATAAAAATTAATTTACAGGCGGTATATAAATTGGCAACTCTTTAAAAGAGGCGTCGGAAGCTTTTAGGGCGATTCACACTTTACCGTGTCGTGTCTTTCTGACAGTTGCATGCTTGTTGCATAAAACATTAAAGGTCGGACATGTTTTAACGTCTGTTATGAGACCATGTCTTTCCATTGAATGCACTTTTAAAGACTTGTCGGGGACTCTTTTTAAACATGCAGATATTAAAGAATCCAGTTTACATAATTTCTGACGGTCTCTTTGCATTTGCATCACGCAAGGTTTCAATGAAGGCTAGTATACGGGGTGTCCGGGACATCGACGCGAAGCCGGTTACCATGGATTCAGTACATGGTTCTGAACCCCCCTGCGTTGAAATTTTTCGTCGGTTATTTAAAAAAAAATCAGCTGTTCCATACATTTTGACCGCGTAGGTATTGCACTTTTCTATGAAACAGCAGATTTCTTTTTTAATAACCGACGAAAAATTTCAACGCAAGGGGGTTCAGAATCATGTACTGAATCCATGGTAACCGGCTTCGCGTCGATGTCCCTGCCACCATGTACGAGTATAGACACTTTTCTTGATCACGCATAACATGATATCTATTCTGAGCATTTTCCATTCATTTTAAAAGATAAAAACGTTCGTAAATACTCAAGCGTCGCCCTGAATCCCTGATGCATTACAAGTATAGTTTTGTGTTGGCCGGAAATAAATGCGCATAATTTTATTCCTACTTGAAACCGTTTTTATTATTATAAATCTCACGTCAATATCGCACCCTGCAGCAGCTGCAGTGATAGACGTGTGACATTTCAGACCACGGTCGCCCGGTGTGTGTCTGACCCTGAATTTGTGAGTCAGACCTTTCATAATTATATTTAACCCTGTATAGGTTATCTCCATAATTTTAATATCACGTAAAAACCTGTTTAATCCATGAGTGACTCATTTATTTATGTACTCTGTTTTTCTGATATTGCGTGCAGGTCTGGAATTCTGGATTGCCCTTTTGTGGTTGTTGCATAATTTAATTTGAAAACTGTTTGTTTCTTGTCTTGCAGGTTGATATAATTTAATTCTATAATAATTTGGTGTCAGAATACGTTCCATTATTAATTAGTCTGTTATCTAAATTGATATCTTAGCTTACCTATGATATTAGTTTCTATATTTCGAGTTTCTTAAATTTTATATTTATAATTTTATACAAGAATAGCTTCTGCCCGCGACTTCGTCTGCGTTTACTGGGGTAAAAAATATTCTATGTCCTAACTCACGTCATGGTCCACCCATGTGCCAAATTTCATCCAAATCCGTTCAGTCGTTTTAGCGTGAAAGTGTAACAAACAAATAAATAAACTCATTTTCGCATTTATAATATTAGTTAGGATTATCTTAGCTGATTATCGGCTTTAGGTTTAATGTTGCTAACTTATGTGATACTTTTAAACGGTCATTTCCAGACTACCTACAAAATAAATATTATTATTTTCCGGAAATTAAGAATAGGTATACCTTTATAAAAGGTCTTTGGTTAAGTCACTTAAAAACATTGTACTTATTTAAAATAATATTTCCTGTAATAAAAAAGTTATACCTAAAAAAATAAATAAAAATATTCAGTTTTTTGTCAGCACTTGAAACTCAAACAAGCGTTAATTCCAAAGCTCATTTACTGGAGGTCATTACCCTCATTTAGACATTTCTATGTACTTTTTGAGGCTTTTAACTTACGACCTCATAATGATGGTTGCGACAATAGGCTTTTAGGCATTTTACTAATTACCATTAAGGGTGAGTTCACACCGAGACGTGACGCGAAGCGACGCTGTGCGCACTTTTGAAGATAGTGATACAAAATATAACTTTATTTACTACACCAAAAGATACGCATTTCATGGAGATAATTTGAAAACGTCCCGCGGCGTCGCGCTACGCCGCGCGACGACTGCATCACGACGCGTGGCGTGCGTGACGCGTCGCGAGTAAGGCGGTGCGCTGCCAGCTGCGCAGCGCGAAACCACTGGCCTCTTCAAGCATCGTCGCGTCGCGTCACGTCTCTGTGTGAAGTGACCCTAAGTTCGTTGTATCGGGTTTTACCAGGTCATAGAAGTGTAAAGTACATTAATTACGGTGTTATTATTTTTTTAAATGGCATTGTTCATTTTCCAAATGTAAATGCTCCATACCGTGAACCTTTAAGTTGTCTGTCAAAAAATATTTCAAAAAGTTCAGTCACTCGTGTATAAAGAAAACACGGCAATGTAGAAGCTAATCTTTTATTGCCACGCGTGGGAATTGACCTGTCATATGGTAAATCCGCCTCAAACTATAAATGAATGCATTCCACCTATTTAAACAATATTCAAATCTGCAGGCTACCTTGAAACAATCAAAGTCAGTCCCCACGAGCGCTAAAAATATTCGTTGTCTATTGCGCAATATTAGCCCCTGGGGTCCAAACAATACGCCCCCGCGACGTCGTTTGGCATCACATTCGCACAACTGGGTAACTGTCTACTTCCTGGCAGGGTAACATTGAACCACTTCTTCGAGCGGCCAAGTGCACCGAGGATGTTATTACGCGGACTAAAATAGAACAAATTTAAAATTAGGTTCGCAATCATTAACGGTCTTAGATTATTTGTTAGGAAGTAAGAGATTTAGAAAGGTGAGATAATCCATAATAGTTACACGTTATACCATATGTGTAACATCTAATATGGATATTCGCGCAGGTCTAGCATGTCAAAGTTGCTTTCATTCTAGAATTTGTTTATTTTAGGAGTGCTTAACTCCACTAAACAGTTTTCTCCGCGTATTTGTTGCATATTTTCTTCCACTAAGATCAGATCATATTGATGACAAGGTGAACTATGTATTTATAATAGACACTATATATGAATTGGAACAAAAAACCTGTGTAAAAGTTTGTCAAAACCAAAACCTTAATTGCTGTAATCGTTTTATATTAAAATTATGGTAGATACTGACTTTAGTTCAAACAAATTGAATTATAATAACTGCAGGTCAAAACAAATTAGCACTAAGGAAGCGCATTATAAACACGTGTAACTACCTACTACGCATGCTAAAATAAAGATCATAAGGTCGAGAACTTCTGTCTGATATAGACATCGTTATAAAATGTAGTTGTATAAAACCCAGGAATGTCGAGAACAATAAAGTGCAGTCAAAGCCAGCCGAGCAGTGGATCCGGTACTAAAATCCTACAAGAGTTATAGCATGAAAGACGTTTAAAACCTAGTCCAAATGCCGTTATCAATGAAAGGAAGCGCGTAGATTTAAATTGCCGGCTAACTGCAGTTGCAATAATTGGAGAGGTGGAAACTGTAATAGACCGCAGGGGACTGTTTCGCCGTATGTTATTCAATCCTATATTTAGATGACAGTTTGCGAGCAGGGATGTTGTGATTTATATAATAGCAAGATGACCGACCGGTCGTCCTACCTACGAGTTACACCTCTGCTACATACCTACATCACCTTGTTCATCTCTGTTTGCATTGCATTGATAAATATTTATAAAACAAGTGTAGGCTGCAGTGCATTGAGGCTGAAATTTAAAACCATGTGCTAAAACATATGGACGTTATTAACCGCACGTCATTTAAGCGTCACGATTGTAAGATCAACTACGCCCATTATGACCAATGACTCTTTTATCTTGAATTAATGATGACTCTTAAGTAATTTGTTTTATTCTCTTTATTCCAGGTGCTGTGTTCAAGTCAAGATGACGTGGCTTCGAGTGTCGGTGTGCTTTCTGGCGCTGTCCGTGCTGGTTGCACCATCCCTTGCAACTGTGTGCCCCGACGGATGTGTATGCAACACCACACGAGATGGCCTCCACCGTGCCACCTGCAGTAGTCTCCCCGAATTGTACAAGTTCACTCTCCGCCGGAAACATCACAATATTAACATTCTCGACCTGTCGCACAACAACATCACGAAACTCAACCACGAGCTCGACCGGCTAACAGAAGTTGTCACGCTGGATCTCTCCACAAACGGCATCCAGACGCTGAACAAATTCTTTCACAATGCAAAGAAATTAGTGCATCTAAATCTAGCCAACAACAGGATACAAAAGCTTTCCTTCGTTCATTTACCTTCAAGCGTTAGTTCTTTAGATTTAACTAACAACTTATTGAAAGATGTGCCTTCAGATATTGGACATTTAGTCGGTCTGGAGCATTTAGAATTGGAGGGAAACCCTCTGGATTGTTCGTGTGAAAACTTATTGGCACGCGATCGTTTGCTCTTAGCAAATGTTTATATAGATAATGTCAAATGTGCTTCACCTACTAAGTTCAAAGGGAAATCTTGGTTAGAACTAAAATCGAAAGATATTTGCAAAGTTCCTAAAACTGAATATAACTTGATGGATATGATGATGGGTGACCAGCCCATCGATGCAGTTCAAATTGGAGAAGAAACTACGGCTTTGAAATCCATGCCCCTCGTAGCTAAAAGTGATTTAGACGACGGCAATGTAATACAAGGAAGTGATCTTGTAGAAGATGATGATCAGCTACAGTTTCTGAAAGTGGGACACAACTCTTCGCCGTCGCCTTATAGCCAGATAGAGGGTTCAGGCGATGGTGACGATGCCGAACACACGACAATGAGTATATTCATGGAACCTAAAATACATCGAAATCTTAATGAAGGTTTGTTGGCAGCAGATGAAGTTATAGCTGCTGATACTGAACAGAATACCGAAGATCCGATTGAAGGATCGGGAGATCTGATGGAAGGAGAAACGGGTTCTGGTTTTGGTCATATTTTCGATGAAATAACCACTACAGCTTACGTACCTTTAAATACAGAGTCAGTTCATAGATTTTTTTCGGATGAGAATACAACAATTACTGAATTTCCTTTGCCTGAGCCTATGTCACCTATATACGAGGGTGATCGAAACTGGAACATTGACGCTCCCCCGGAAGTATCGACGGAAAAACTAGCGACATCGTCCACACCGCGGGACACTACAGTGTTTGATCAAATAAGAGTAACGCAAGCATCTGAAGTGCACGGACAAGTACTTGCTGAAAGTGAAAATCAAGCACCACACAAAACAGGCACATATGTTTGCATTGCAATTATTGTTATATTATTAGTGGGACTAATTGGATTCGCAATAATCAAAGGACAGATGAGAAAACGACGAGACAGAAGGCTTTTACGGCAGCAAAAGAGAGATGTGGAAAAGGCGTCGAAAGAAATGGTTGACATGAATAAATCACTGTTGGGAAAGCCGGCCGGCTTAGAGGCTCCTGCCGACAAAAAAGTAAATGGCAAATACGAACTAGTCCCGACACACGAGACACCTCAAAAGAAAAGTGAAAATGGGGAACTTGGCAATGGTGTCAACCGCACTAGCAATAATGGCTTAAGAACCGATAGTCCGAGGGACACGAATCAAAATAAGAGCAGTTCAAGAGATAATAATTTAGTAGATGATAAACCACAACAACATGAGACATCTTTTGATTCTGAACCTGCATCACCCGATTCAAGAAAGGACACGAATTCGTTATCCAGTGAAGATATTTTTGTACCAATTAACGATGATGATACCCCTAAACTAAACGGCACCGGTGACTCCGATATATCTCAGCCACTAATAAATGGGGACCAAAATACTGATTCTGATTTCTTGTCACCGTCTCGTGAATACGTTCCCGTGTACTCGCCCGACATGGGACGAGTGCGCATAAAGATGACGGAGACGCCTAAACCCAAAACACCGGTACTAGTCACCAGAAGTAGGTCGAATGCTGGAGACATCATCATAACTCCGTCAGACGCGCTCAAGCCGACCACTTGAAATCCGGCCTCAGTTGAAAGGACAATAATACTTCGTGTATATCAGTGTCAAACAGCAAACACTTCACTATTGGCGAAATTCTGTGATTATATTGTGCGTGTAGTTAGGTCAAATCTCGAGTGTGAAGGATTGAAATCGATTTATTCGATCGTGTGTAAGTCTAGAACATTTGCTGCCAAAGTGTGTTTGTAGTCGACAGTGCCTTTATTTTAACTTTGTTAGTGGTATAATATATTTATAAAAATATATTGCGCAATAAGTAATAAAAATATTTTTATACGTGTAAAAAGTGTTGCCATGTTCATGATAGTTGTAAAAGTCTTGTTAGTAATACATGAAATTTATATCGTAGCGCCTCCGGTGCAACGAGTAACGACCGATTCATGTTGTTGTACAAACATTGTGTTCTGTGTTTCTGCTCGGTACGTTGTCCTACGTTATCTACGTGTATAGTATAATGGGGTACAATTCTTGAATTGTTATATTTTCAATGGTTGTGTACTTACTTCTACCCTGAGAATATTTATCTAAACAATTATGTATAACAACGTAAGGTCCAACTGGCTATGTTTAGTTATTGTTTTCTCATTTTTTTGTGGAGAGATTCATTCTTTCATGGTCTGGCTAAGCATAAGTTCCTTAGTAATTTTATTGATTTTAGATTTTAAGAATGTGATACCATTTATTTTAAGTAATCTGAACTATTTTCTATGTATATATATAACTAATTCAAATTCTATTAGTGTATATTTCATAGATCTTTGTATTTGAATTATTTTATTTTGTAACTAAGACTCTGCTTTTAAATTAATTACTCTGTATCTTTATGCTTTTACTGACCTAATTTAAATTATGTTAATGAATAGTTAACTGTTAAACGTATCAACATTTTTTATGAAAATTAGAATTTTTGAGAATAAAGAACAAAACAGAACAATAAATAGTTCAGTAAGCAAATATAAATTAAATGTATTTTTATTTCGAAACTATTTTACGATATAAATGGTTGAATCAACTTTGCCTGTTTTAATGACCCTGACCCTGTTCTAAATACAAAATACCTAGGCATGTAGGTGCTTCACATTTATTTGCTTTAACAAAGATAACAACTGCTGACATCTAAAGCGCAGGCCACACTGGGAACGAAGCGAAGTTCGTTACATAGCTTCGGTCATGAAGCTACCGCGTCTTTTCATACTTCGGTTCTTAGCTTGCGGTGCGTGAACCAAAGTATGAAAACATGCAGTAGCTACATGAGCAAAGCTAAACGAACTTCGCTTCGTTCCCAGTGTGGCCTGCGCTCAAGAACACCAGAGTCATATGACAGCACAGTCTTCACACCGGTGTTCCAACCAAATTAAAAATTAGCCGGTTCGATTCCGGTTTCTATATCGTATACTATTACATGAGCAATATTGTAATCATGTTTTCGAAAACGGCTCTAACGATTTCGATGAAAGTTGCAACGGGTTAGGCTGCCTGTCCACTGGAGCGGAGAGGAGAGGAGAGGAGCGGAGATGTGCCATTATTAACCAATCAAATCTAAACTCAGGGGCGGAGTCAAGATTCTATTGGTTAATATTGGCACATCTCCGCTCCTCTTTTCTCCTCTCCGCTCCAGTGGACAGGCAGCCTTATACGGGGGCGAAAAATTGATCTAGCAAGGTCTCGTATCTGGGAAAATTTGTTATCTCTATTTGCACCTGAGCATAGCTCGGTCGCTAAGGTACTCTTATAAAGGCACGATAATGTCAAAGTAGCTAATAATACCAGCCTATTATGGTCCTGCTGCAGGGCAAAAGCCTCTTCTGCAAAAAGAGGCCTGCTCAAGCTAATAAATTCACATCATTTTATAACCGAGGAAAATATACCTACGAACCCCATCCCGTTCAAAATGCGATGACACTATTAATTTCTTTAAAATCATTGGTAAAATTTACTAGTATGTCAAAGTGTTCTTGTTGTTCACGGTAGGGGTAGGTACCTGTGGCTTTTCTGAATATGAATACTTATATGTCAGATATACGTTACTGAGTAGACTAATCGAGACGCCAGAGCTGCCTAGCGGCGTTCGACAGATTCGTTCTGAAGGAGGTACAGATTTTTTAGAGCTAGGTACAAAATAGTACATTTTAGGTACATTTGTTTGGTAATTGGTATAATTTAATTCGCTATGGTACACCCGCCATTTTGACTCTCATAGTCTACAACATGACGTGTGGACCAGCCGGAGCTAAGCAGGGTTCATGGGTGGCGGCCAAGCAGTGAAGATGTTTAGAAACTCTCGTGCGTTCCGTGTGATTATGTCGTGTATCTACATTGTGTGAATTGCTTGTAATGAATTTGATTGTAAATGATAATTTGATTTGAACCGCTAACGGTTTTTCTATTGCACAATAACCAACACTACCCATAGTACGCCCACAGTAGTTAAAATATGGCTGATAATAACGAAAGAGACACATATCACACATACCCCTCTCCGTCATATACGTATATGTATTTTTTAACCACACTGGGGATTCTCTTGGCCTGCATCTCACCTGACGGTAAGTAATGATCAAGTCGAAGGTGGAAGCAAGCTTGACCCTGAATCCTCAACCACAGAGGAACTGGCTATCTTACCTCTAACTGTCCAAACACAATAATGCTGTTAACATTGTTGTAATGGCGACAGACTTAATAAGCCCATATATATCAGGCTCACTCAAATGACTTGTACAGTCAGGGTAATTCATTGTTGTGCACAGCCTAAGTACGTCAATAATTTGCGGATAGACATTTTATACAAATATTGATAGTTTTAGTGTTTGAATATACGGACAATTTAAGTTGGTAGTCAATTTGCTTGGTAATTATTTTCCCTGACTTTACCTACCTACGTGGAATAGCTTTGCATAGAACATAGTTATTACATAGAACTACGTTACTATATAGTAGCGACATCTGTCTTTAAGTAATGTAATCACTAAGTATGTGATGTAACTACTTGCGTCACAAGAAACCTACTGGAGACCGGCCTGATAAAATACGATTAAGTAAAATGTATGATTTTACTTACCTAGGTACTAATATTATTATTAAAAAAAAAAGAAAAAACTAGCAGGTTTGAGATGGTGACTTTGCAGTTGGTTCAGATGAATGTAAATAGATGGCGTTAGCATCAAGTCTTAAAATGTGTAAGCCACTGCATGAATATGTAGTAGATTACAGTAAATACACTTTTTGTAACCTTAATTGATTATGCCATCGAGTAAAGAAAAAATAAGATGTATTTGGTAGAACACATTTATTTCTCATAAGTATTAAAATTCTTGCAGTGTGTACAAACTCTTATTCTATCTTAATTTATAATATTGGTAATTAATATAATTAGGACGTATTGTTCAAAATTACTTCTACGTAGGTATATTTATCAATGATAATCTCATTCTCTTTCAGAAGTCGCTTTCCCTGATGTCATCATTAGAATACCTTCGATTTCGGGGCCGCAAGGGTCTTTCTAATTCTGCCTGAACTTCAACAGTCGTAGTGTCATCATTCTGAGAGTCATATTCTGCGTTGTACTCAGACATGCGCCGGCGTCGAGCACCGGGTGACTGTTCTAGCTCTGCTACTTCATGGCTGCCGTATCTGCTTATCTGCCTCCTTGGTCTATGTCGTCGCCGATCATTTGAAGGTTCAGATAGCTCAACATCATCTAACTGAGGAACATCCCCGTTTCTCTCAGTTTCTTCCAGTAAATCTCCACTTGACTTAGTTTTCCTTCGACCCCGTTTTCTCTTGGTCTTTCCCGTACCAGTTTCATTGAGGGAATGACAGGATGCACTCACTTTGGGCATTGTGAGAGCTTCATCATAAGACGGTGGTGCAATCAGATCTCGAGGGTCGGGCGTGTTGCATAAAGCTTCTTGTTCTGCACGCATTCTTAACTGTCTCAATCTATCTCTTGCCTCTTCTACTTGTCTTTCCCTCTCAGCTTGTAAAGCAGCTAAGCGACGATGCATGGACCTTCTTATACAATTCACTAACAGAAGGCATAAAGTTAACCCTACGATCATTACAGTTATGAACCATATTAAACCGTCTGGACTTGGAATTTTTTCGGTGGGATTCCAAACAAAATAACAGGCTTCTAACCATGACTGTCCAATCAATGTAATCGGGCTATTACAAACAAGGTTGTAAGATTCTTCCTTTTTACTAGGTTCTAGAGTGACAAATTCATAGAAATCGTACATATTTCCGTCAACACAATCACATCTCCACATGTTATCACTTAAATCAAGTCGTTCTAGATACGGATTTGATTCAAAATACGATCTCCTCCAGATTGTAGTAAATCTGTTTCCAATTACACTTAAACCAATAAGTCGAGGGAGCATAAAAAAGGTATAATTATTCACGAAGGTTATTCTGTTGTAATTGAGGTTTAAATACTTTAACGTGTTAGATGATATACTATCGGGTATATGTGACAAAAGATTTCTAGATAAATCTAAGTCTACAAGACTCTGCAGGCCTTCCAAAGAGTCTTGACCAATACTGCTTATTTCGCACGAGCTCATATCAAGAACAGTCACTGAGTCTGATTTTAAATGACCAAGATTTGTGAGATAGTTTCGTGATAATCTCATTTGTGTTAACGAAGGCATTTCTAGTAGTGTATCTTCTGGTATAGTAGCTATTTCATTCCAAGATAAATCTAAATGTTTTATCAATGTCAGTCCTCGGAATGTATCACTTCTCAGCGATCCGATATTATTGTAAGATAAATCCAAATATTCCAACATAGTGTTATTGACAAACTCGTTACTCCTCAGAAATCTGATCATATTATGGTTGAGGATTGCTCTTCTGAGATTAGGAAAACCTTGCAAGTTTGGTTGTAATACATTGCAGTATGATATGTCAATATATCTTAAAGAGTCTGAGAATAAATTATATGCGGTTGCAGACAGTTCCAAGCGATAGTTGTGAGACATTTTCAAGTAAATCAAGGATGGTAAATACATTAATTCGTTATGATTTATGGTGCTCAGAGCACAGTTACTGACGTCGAGGCTCTTAAGCGAAGAGGATATAAGACTTTGTATTCTAATTAAAGGATTTGAGTTTAATTTAAGCGCTTTGATGTTAGTTAGACCACTCAAGGGAGACCTTCCGTGTAAGGAATCTATTTCACAGTGCTCCAGTATCAAAGTTTCTAATGAAGAACTAATGAGCAGCTCTCGATTTGCCAAGTTACCCATTGTTTTAAATTTATTGTAAGATAAGTCTAATGTCTTAAGGCTTGTCGTTGGATGGAACGCTTCATTGGGGTTTATGCTCAGCCATGATTCAAAATTATTTCTGGATAAGTTGAGCTCTTCAAGGGCTGTGAGGTTATTTAGTGCATCTTGAGGCAGTTCATTGAGACGGTTTCCACTTATGTCCAAGCTGACCAAATTGTAGAATTTATGCAAGTTTCTGGGAAATGTGGAAATTTCATTATTCGAAATATTCAGCTTCGTCACCTGTAAATAACCAAATAATTATGATTAGAAATGTTAAAAGGACATAATGAAACATGTTTAGATGAGCAATGAGAAAACAAAGACACTGTTTTACAGCCCTGTTTTTCAGGGTCCGAATAGGCACTGTTTACTAGATAAACTAAACAGTAGTGTTTGTAATTATTGAACCGTAGAAGCAAAACTTATGAAACTAAGAATCGATTTGGGTAAATTTTCAAAAATAATACTCTATTCTTTTTTTAAATGTACATATATAGATAACTCATAAATACCTGACTGCTGAGTCCATCGGGTACATCAGTCAATCCTCTGCGTGAACAATCAATGGCTGTTTTGTCTGCACTACATACACAGGTATAGCAGAGGTCACCGAGGCCTCCGTCAAAATCTCCTGCTCCGTTCGCTATACTGATCAGCATCAGAACACATAGTCTTATGAGTAATTGAACCATTACGTCTCGATCTCATTACGGCCTGAAAATAATAAAATACTTATTTAATTTTTTATCATTATCAATTGTTCAATTCTGAGAGTTGTAATGACATTATGTTTCAGCAGATCAGACATTAACAATCCGGGAATTCACAAGAGCAATAGAAAAAAATAATATCCGTTTTCGTAATTTTATTGATATCATATCATCTGTATTATGTGTGATACAGACGAAGTGAATCAGATACTATCACATTTCAAACATTAATCATCAATAAATAAATATCGTTCTAAATTGACTCGTCAAGTAATTTCAAACCGTTAGTTCTTCATTAGTTAATTCATCACTTACAATGATTCTGAGAAAAATATAACAGCGGAGGTCTAATGTCGACAGTGAAAGAGCGGTAACTCTTTTAGCTCTAGTAAGATATCACCAGATACTCGTATTTCAGGACACTCACTGTAGCTAAGCACTTAAAAACCACTTTCTTGGTACAGAAACGGGGTATCTACTTGAACTGCAATAAAATTTTAAGAACACTGCCAAATACTATTATCACTTATTCAAAACCATCAAAAATCGATTAGTTACCAGTAGCTACAATAATACCGGTTTCAATCTTTTTGACACTCTTTTCACAGAATTTGTATGAATGATACGTAGATAAACACAAATAACTCTAGTAAAACAAACTCTTAATCAAAGTATTTCTTCATTTATCACAAGGAAGGAAAACAAATTCATATTGAACACCTGCTCAATAAAATTTCTTGTCACGCACAGAGTTCCAAAACTGTTTATAAAGAGGACTAAAGAATCGAATTAAAAACTATTTGTAGCACCATGGATAACTGCTGCATAAGCACATACAACAATTTTATCTTTGTTATCAGCTATTGATAAAACAGTAGGATATACTTAAATTTGGGTCGACTTTGCGTATCTGTATCGAGAACGTGAAGTAAATTCAGGACAAATAGTACAAAAATTGGGCTATTCAAGGGATTTAGCAGGTGTTGCTTATGTTGGTACAAATTAACTATACAGGGCTAGACTGAATATTGATGAAACTCAGCGATTCATAGTTTTAAAACAGAACATAAATAGAGAAAACATTTCAAGAACAAACAGTTAGAGTACATTCTTGAACAATTAAGAGATATGCTAACAAAACTACAGGTGTATGAAATAAGTTTTATTTTCACCTGTTTAGTGGCAGTTTCAAGTGGTTGTCGACATCGTTAGCCAAGTGTTTAATTATTGGCGAGTTGAGTGCCATCCTATATTGCCTATATGTATTATCCTATAGTCGTCGGGGAAATGGCCACTATCTGATGTGTCCGGTGTGATTGTGTCACAAATGAATATTTCTTTAATTCTAGATAAATTATTTCAGATAATCTGCCATTGCTGGTGGAAATGGCGGACACTTAATTTTCAAAATTTTAAAACAGTACATACCTTGTCCTTACAATTTAATTCAACACTCATTTATGTAACTCACATTATCTGTACTTTTCAGTTATCTTCACTTTTCGTACTAATGTAAACACGTTAATCTGTCGTTTTTTGGAACAATTCTTTTAATTTAAGACGTGTTGTCCACACGGTGCGATTACATTGTGTGACTCAAATTCGTGACGTTATCACTGATGATAAGAATGGCGAAAGCGTATGTGCTAAGGGGCGTGGTAATCTGTACTTGGCCGACTCCTAGGATTTTCTGTGAAAATTATTATGTAAGAGAACAAAATAGCTGATTAACTTTTAATTCATATTTTGGCGTTGTTTATAACTAATCTTAACAAAGCGATTTTTTGTTAAAAAAATCAGACCTAATACGATAACACCAGTTATTGTTACTTAGTTCCTGTGTGGTTTTTAATTAAACCGTTTTGTGACGTACACACAAAGGTGACAAAGGGTGCAGGAAATATAAAAAATACGTTAGTAGAATTATGAACTTACTAATGAAAACTAAACATTTTATTTACTTTTATTTATTAGATCAAGAAACTTTTTGCCGCCGTTTTTTATTAAGTACAGCGCCATCTACATTCCAAGTTTGAAACTTTCTCTTCAGCAGTCTGACCACTCATCGCACGGGGGTGGATCTTTACGGTATTACTCAGAACTATTGACAGATGTCACTACTAGTTTACTAATTCAGCTTCAAATATTACGTAGAAAAAAGAATAAAATGTAGAAAAATTTCTTATTTGCTGGGTGATAGTAATAAAACAACATAACAATCAATTTAAACCTAGTATTAGAATATAATTATATTTACAAACAACTTAAATTAAAACATAATCTTAAATAATACCTATTGGCAAGTCTCAATTTTAGAGTTAATTCTTATAATAAATAAATTAATTATTTACAATAACTATGTTATTAATACGATGTAAGTAGGTACCTACGACAGTCGTTACGGGCAATTACAAGCCCGAGCCTTACTCAACGCTATTAGGATGCCGTCAACTTGTAGTTAGGTTACGGGGATTTGCAGTCATAAAAATCTGAATAAACTAACTTAAGGCCGTACCCTGCTTATTTGATTGCCAATTTAATGTTAGTTAATAGGGTGTCAATTGTGGCTTATTGAAATATGGTCTGTTTTACAGACTAGACGACAAAACTGGTTAGACCTGAAAAGTAAAAACCAATCTAATTTTAAGACAGACACGTTGTTTGGGTTTAAAATTAGCTACAATCAATACCCTACTCAATCGATATTCTGGTATGTATTTCAACTGGACGTCTCATTGATCTCCTATCGCCTATCCTTGGTCTGGACTCTGTCAGATCACCGATAGATCTGGATCGTCGATAGTTTCTCGGTTCCTCCTCATCTACGAAATCTGGTAAAGAGTGGAAAGAGGAGTTCAAGCGAGGCATTAGCAGCGCTTCATCGTAGCTCGGTGGAGGATCCAAGGGCACCCGCAATATAACAGATTCGACTCTAGGCTGGGTAGCCGTACCGTTGAGATTCAGAGTTGTGGTATCTGGAGATGGCCTTGTCTGGTCAGACCTAGTTATTGACACGAGACCGCGACACACGCACGACGTCACTATTATCCCGATAATTACACCCACCATCAGCGCAATCGTAGTGAAGGGGGGAGTAGTCGACTCCACCGGGTGCCACGTCCGTATGTACGCCTGCTGCCAGCTTAACTGCGTCACATTCGACGGTGAGTAGCAGATCAACGACTCTCTATCAACAATCTTAGTTGGCTCCTTTGTCAGAAATTCATAAGTCAGCAGAAGATTGACGCTAAAACCTTCACAGCTCCAACGGTTTCCTTTCACGTAAACTTCCCTCAAATACGGGTTTGAAGAAAAGTGTGAAGTCGACCATACGTCCTTGAACTCATTTCCTCTCAAATCCAGTACCGCTAGGTGCGGTAACGACGAGAAGCTACTATCAGTCAACGAATTTATTGAATTGTAACTTAAATTTAGTTCTTGCAGCGTGTACGAGGCGAGGTTTTCCGGAATCTCTTCAACCTGATTTATAGACAAGTCGAGCTCCACGAGCGAACCCATTCCAACGAGAGAGTCGACGTTTATATTTGCGATTTGACAGCTGCTCAAGTGTAGACTGTGCAAAGAAGGAGATTGGAAACTGGGCACGTCGGAAAAGTAATTTCTGGATAAAATGAGTCTGTCTAACTTGTGCGCTTCAGAGAATACTTCGGGCGGCAAGTCGTTAATTCTGTTCTCCGATAAATCGAGGAAATGTAAGTTGGGCATTGTAGTGAATGCTCTGTCATCCACGACATTTATTTTATTCTTTGATAAATCCAGCTTTTTAATGGAATATTTCTGTCCATTAGTTGTCCAGGTGTCGAATAGGTTATTGGATAAATTAAGAGTTTGTAAATTGACCCAGTTTTGTAAATAGTTGGGAATGGAATGACTCAGGTGGTTTCCTGACAAGTCGAGCGTTTCCACTTGAGAAAAATTCTGCAGTTGCGTCGGAAACGTCCAGAAGTTGTTGTTCGATAACAGCAATACTTGAGCCTGAAATGAACAAAAGTAGTATGTAGAATTAAATTATATTATACAGGGTGTTTGGTGCAACGTGTGGCAAATTGAAATGGTCGACTGAAGGGGTCATCTGCTATCCTTTTACATCCCTTAACATCTCTCATGCCTTTTGGATTTTTTTTTATCGACTTTTTATTGTTTTATTAAAAAAGACCCAAATTTTACATTGAAATACAATTTTTTTTTTAAGTATAAGGCGCAGACTCCGAATTTTAATTTTATTTAGATGCGTATTGTTTTAGAGTACTTTTAAATACAAAATTAGTGACATTAGTCATCTAGTTTTTTTTTAATTTACTCGTAAAGGTAAAACTTAAATTAAAGCTATACACGTTACAGCTGTTTACATGGCTACAAAAAAAAACCAAAACTACTGGGATCTTCCAATTCCCTCAAAAATTTTCTATTTTATCCTCTTGCTAATGATGTGCCACATGCCATAAAAATCTCGTAACAACTTTGTGAATTCGCTAGAATTGTGAATTGAGTCACATAAGGCTAATATTATAAATTATGATTTAAAAAATCTTTTTGCGTACTGTTACTAGAGAGACAGGTAAAATTTGCTTTTTCACTCTTGCGAAGTAAAATCTATCTCTATCTTGCATAGCGTAAACCGGGTGGAAACAAATATTTTTTTTTTGTCGAGACAAAAAGTCGATAGGAGGATGGGGTCTAAAAGGATTGTAGATGACCCCTTAAGTCGACCATTTCAATTTGGCACACGATGCACCGAACACCCTGTATAATTTATTGTATCATTATATTATTTATTTCACAACAATGAATGTAATGAAATCAAGATCGATTATTGCCTATTTAATATGAATGTACTCGTACTATTTATAATTAAAATTAATCAACATTAAATGCTATGTAATGTTTGAATAATTAGGTATAACCAGTAGGTAGGTAGGTATAACCAGTAGTGCCAGTTTATTCATGCATACACAGCCATACACACACCTTCACACACACTTACAACACCTATACCGCACAGATACACGCCCGCACACACTTTAGTATTAATAATTAAATAGTCACTCTCTGTATATTTCATTTTATGTGTACTTCATAATTGGCGTAATGTTTAGAATTATAAAATTGTTATACCTTACTGTCAGCTGTGAAGTTACCTTATAATAAATAAATAAATAACGAAAGGTCTCAAATATAAATGTTTTAAGATAGATAAGGAGAAACCTGATACAGATCAGACGATCAATCGGAATATGAATCGTTTTGAAACAGATTGCTAATCCATTGCTTCATAAGTTAGTAAAAAAAACTGCTCAACAAATAACGTAATGGATATTGTTTAACTGTCAAAATGTGTTGCGTAATTAGATAGCAGGTCAATTTTTCATGATAATTGTTTTATGAATCCTTCCTTTCGATTCGAACTATACAAATTCAGCAAACTTAATTAAATAATTTACAACATACCTTCAACAACATAAAGGCAAGATAATATGCTTTTTAAAATGGTTTGGGTCTGTTTTTAAATTAAAATTAAATAGGTTGGCTAGTTCAACACATAATTCGAGTTCATAACAAGTTCAATGTCATGAGGATAAATAACGAATTACAATAAGAATGAGGCTCAATACTGAAGTTTATAATTTTTTATCTTCTAAAGTTCTTATACTTACAGTATAGTCCAACTCTTCAGGCAAGTCCTTCAGTCCTCGATTCGAACAGTCCAGGTGCAGTAGACCACTCATAACATAAGTGCGACAAGGCGGCAAGGTGTCTTCCAGGTCTTCAACCTGTCTCTTCACCACTCCTGCAGACACCAGGGCCGGCATCAGCCATACCAATAGCGCTGGTAGTATCACATCTGGAAGGATAGTACAGTTCTTGATCATTTAGCTGAAGTAAAACGTGATCCCAGTATAAATATAGACAGTACTGAAACTACGTAGTAAACGTTCGAAACGGCACACTCAGAAGACGCGCGCATTGACGAGACCCCAAAGCGATTGTCCGAGCTCCAAGTCGCGGTGCTGTGACGCTGTCAGTTACGGGTGCGGTGTCGAAACGAGTAGTCGCCGCGATAAAAAATGGAGCATAGGTAATTATTTAAAAAAATAGGCCTAATTTCCGTTCTGTCCATATTTATACTGTGACGTGAATACGTCATGGAGTCAGTTTACATGGTTAGCAAATTGGTGTTGGTCCCAATGGTTTCGCCAATGCGTTGCCAATCCTATAAGTCAGTTTTTTTTTGGCGGTTCAAATGCTTGGGTAATCATCCCTGTGATCCTAATGGACATGGTAACAAATTTTCGTGAAATGCTTTTTCCACTACGAGCTCGACCACTAAATAGTCTTTAAGTAATTTTTCAATATTTGTAAGGCTTTCAAGAATAAACAGTTATCCTGTTCATAGCCAATAAAAGCGAGATCGATCAAAACTACATTATTTAGGACCTATGATTAGTGATTTGATTACAGCAATAAACATTATGGCCCTCATGTTCTTTGTCGTTGCTATATCTTAGGAGACCCTTCACACTTTTATAAACGTGTGATATAATTTGTGTTTTTAAACGCTCCATCATTCACTATTTTTAACCGATTTCCTAAAAGGAGGAGGTTCTATGCTCTTGGGTCCTGCTAATATCTTCAACGCACATTTCACTTTAATTTGTTTTCTTTCTTTTTTAACCGACATAAAAAAGGATGGCTGTATGTTTATTTTTGGAATGTTGTTACGCGATTTCTCCGTGTGGACCGATTTAGAAAATCGTTTTTTTTTTTTGAAAGGATATAATAGAAAGGTCCCATATAAATTTTATTCACTTTGCTTGGATAGTTTTTGAGTTAGCTTCAATAATACGTATTTTTTCCACTTAGTTTATACAGGGTGGCAGGGACATCGACCCGAAGCCGGTTACCATGGATTCAGTTCATGATTCTGAACCTGCTGTTTCATAGAAAACTGCAATACCTACGCGGTCAAAATGTATGGAACAGCTGTTTTTTTTAAAATAACCGACGAAAAATTTCAACGCAGGGGGGTTCAGAATCATGTACTGAATCCATGGTAATCCGCTTCGCGTCGATGTCCCTGCCACCCTGTATAGATGATAAGTTCCTGTCACTGTTATTTACATAGTAGAAAGTGGTATTCGAATTTATATGGGGTAGGTACCACCACTAAAAAATGAAAAATAAAAACTTACTATAAAAAAAAACAACCGATTTCCAAAAAAAACACTAAAATAACTTTCTTACAAAACAAAAGCCATCGAGTTCCAAAAAAGAACTAGTCGCGGACTTAATGGTGGGCATGGCCAAAAACCACGCTGTCTCACCAGGCATCGTGTCCGACGGAAATAGTATCAGTGATGAGCAGTAAGAAACTGGTCTACATGGACAACGTATAGTTCGCATGCACAGAAACACCGTACCGAACGATTTTAGAAAAAAGAGCGCGTAAAAAATTACGAATAGTCTTTTGGAAGATGGAGTTTTATGAAAAAACCACTGCATGAATCAATTAGAAATAAAATTAATTGAAATCTTCGATAATTTTGCTGTGTCAGTATGGATTTTGTTTTCGAGATTTCACACTTCTTGTATTACTTATTTACGCCCAAAGTTGCGCTAAAATTAGCAAGAAAAACGAATCTGTCTTGGCTTATAACTTGAATGTACGATATCAAACAGTGGAGGAAAAATGTCCGTGAACTTGGCAGATCATTTCCCAGCAGAGCACAAAAAAATGTGAGTTCTATTGGCATGCGGGTGAGTTCTAGAGTTCCTTATACTTAAAAAAAATAGTTCTGGCTTATTTGCCTGAAAAAAGTCAAATGAAAATATGCTCTGCTAACTTCCGGTAGCAGATCATTTTCTCCAAAATTAAAATTTTAAAACTGATTTAGGTGCACAGTGGTGAGGTCTATAGTTCCTTATACTTTTCCGAAAGAGTTCTGCTGACCTAAACCTACAAAAAAATAAAACAAAAATATTGATCGGTTACTAGAAAAAGAGACTCATTTTGGAAAAATAGCCGTGAATTACATAATTGGTGGATTTTCGTAAATTCTTCCAGCTATGATTACTAACCACGATCCAAGTAACAGTAAAAAAACTATATGAAAGCAGAAGTCTCACAAAATTATTAACAGCGCCTTGTGAGAAAGATAGGTTAGGAGAAATCGAGATTGCATTCAGTGTTTAAGTTAGCAGGATCAAAAACCAATTTCATTAGCAATGAAGAGCCGGAACTCCTCATTTTCTGATGCATCTATAACAAAGCTATCAGAAATCATGAAACATGAACCCAGAACTCCCACTCAGGTATCAGCAGAGCATGGTTGAAAAGTTCGATTAGAAGAAATCAAGATTGAATTAAGTGTTTCTGTAGGAAGGATAAAAAAAAAATTAAGAAGCACTGAGGAGCCGGAACTCCTTTTTTCCTTATGCATCTATAACAGAGCTATCCAAAAATAAGAAAAAGTAACCCAGAACTTTCACTCAGGTATCAGCAGAGCATGGGTAAAGGTTTGATTAAGATGACATAAAGATTAAATTCAATGTTTCAGGAAGATTGATGAAAAAAATAATTGTGTAGCATTTAGGAGTGGGAACTCCGCGATTTCTAATAGACCTGTAATGGCAGAATAGGAAAACACGATTAAGTAATCCAGAACTCTCACTCAGGTATCAGCAGAGCATGGGTAAAGATTTGAGGGAGTTGAAATTGTTATTTAATTTACTGTATCATAAAGAAAAAAATATATAAAAAATTGAGCAGCACTGAGGAACAAAAACTCTTGCTTTCTTGATACACCTATTAAAGCGCTATCAGATCTCGTGAAATATGAATCCAGAACTTGGACTCCGATACCAGCAGAGCATGGTTGAAAATTTCGATTAGAAGAAATCAAGATTGAATTTAGTGTTTCAGTAGGAAGGATCAAACAAATATTTGAGTTGCACTGAGGAGCCGGAACTCCTCGTTTTCTTTTGCACTTATAACAGAGCTATCTAAAAATAAGAAAAAGTAACCCAGAACTCTCACTCAAATATCAGCAGAGCATGGGTAAAGGTTTGATTAAGATGAAATGAAGATTAAATTCAATGTTTCAGGAAGATTGATGAAAAAAAAAATTGTGTAGCATTTAGGAGTGGGAACTCTTCGATTCCTAATAGACCTGTAATGGGAGAATAAGAAAACATGATCAAGTAATCCAGAACTCTCACTCAGGTATCAGCAGAGCATGGGTAAAGATTTGAGTAAGTTGAAATGAAGATATAATTAATTGTATCCGAAAGAAAAAAAATATAAAACATTGAGCAGCACTGAGGAACAAAAACTCTTGGGTTCTTGATACACCTATTAAAGGGCTATTAGATCTCGTGAACTGTGAACCCAGAACTTGGACTAGGATACCAGCAGAGCATGGTTGAAAAGTTCGATTAGAAGAAATCAAGATTGAATTTAGTGTTTCAGTAGGAAGGATAAAAAAATATTTGAGTTGCACTGAGGAGCCGGAACTTCTCGTTTTCTTTTGCACCTATAACAGAGCTATCTAAAACTAGGAAAAAGTAACCCAGAACTCTCACTCAGGTATCAGCAGAGCATGGGTAAAGATTTGAGTAAGTTGAAATTGTTATTTAATTTACTGTATCATAAAGAAAAAAATATATAAAAAATTGAGCAGCACTGAGGAACAAAAACTCTTGCTTTCTTGATACACCTATTAAAGCGCTATCAGATCTCGTGAAATATGAATCCAGAACTTGGACTAGGATACCAGCAGAGCATGGTTGAAAAGTTCGATTAGAAGAAATCAAGGATGAATTAAGTGTTTCAGAAGGAAGAATAAAAAAAAAATTGAGAAGCACTGAGGAGCGGGAACTCCTCGTTTTCTTTTGCATCTGTAACAGAGCTATCCAAAATTAAGAAAAAGAAACCCAGAACTCTCACTCAGGTATCAGCAGAGCATGGGTAAAGGTTTGATTAAGATGAAATGAAGATTAAATTCAATGTTTCAGGAAGATTGATGAAAAAAAAATTGTGTAGCATTTAGGAGTGGGAACTCCGCGATTTCTAATAGACCTGTAATGGCAGAATAGGAAAACACGATTAAGTAATCCAGAACTTTCACTCAGGTATCAGCAGAGCATGGGTAAAGATTTGAGTAAGTTGAAATTGTTATTTATTTTACTGTATCACAAAGAAAAAAATATATAAAAAATTGAGCAGCACTGAGGAACAAAAACTCTTGCTTTCTTGATACACCTATTAAAGCGCTATCAGATCTCGTGAAATATGAACCCAGAACTTGGACTAGGATACCAGCAGAGCATGGTTGAAAAGTTCGATTAGAAGAAATCAAGATTGAATTTAGTGTTTCAGTAGGAAGGATAAAAAAATATTTGAGTTGCACTGAGGAGCCGGAACTTCTCGTTTTCTTTTGAACCTATAACAGAGCTATCTAAAACTAGGAAAAAGTAACCCAGAACTCTCACTCAGGTATCAGCAGAGCAGGGGTAAAGATTTGAGTAAGTTGAAATTGTTATTTAATTTACTGTATCATAAAGAAAAAAATATATAAAAAATTGAGCAGCACTGAGGAACAAAAACTCTTGCTTTCTTGATACACCTATTAAAGCGCTATCAGATCTCGTGAAATATGAATCCAGAACTTGGACTAGGATACCAGCAGAGCATGGTTGAAAAGTTCGATTAGAAGAAATCAAGATTTAATTAAGTGTTTCACTATGAAAGATAAAAAAAAAATTGAGTACCACTGAGGGTCCGGAACTCCTCGTTTTCTTTTGCACCTATAACAGAGCTATCTAAAAATAAGAAAAAGTAACCCAGAACTCTCACTCAAATATCAGCAGAGCATGGGTAAAGGTTTGATTAAGATGAAATGACGATTAAATTCAATGTTTCAGGAAGATTGATGAAAAAAAAAATTGTGTAGCTTTGAGGAGTGGGAACTCTTCGATTTCTAATAAACCTGTAATGGGAGAATAAGAAAACATGATCAAGTAATCCAGAACTCTCACTCAGGTATCAGCAGAGCATGGGTAAAGGTTTGATTAAGATGAAATGAAGATTAAATTCAATGTTTCAAGAAGATTGATGAAAAAAATAATTGTGTAGCATTTAGGAGTGGGAACTCCTCGATTTCTAATAGACCTGTAATGGCAGAATAGGAAAACACGATTAAGTAATCCAGAACTCTCACTCAGGTATCAGCAGAGCATGGGTAAAGATTTGAGTAAGTTGAAATTGTTAATTAATTTACAGTATCATAAAGAAAAAAATATATAAAAAATTGAGCAGCACTGAGGAACAAAAACTCTTGCTTTCTTGATACACCTATTAAAGCGCTATCAGATCTCGTGAAATATGAATCCAGAACTTGGACTAGGATACCAGCAGAGCATGGTTGAAAAGTTCGATTAGAAGAAATCAAGGATGAATTAAGTGTTTCAGAAGGAAGAATAAAAAAAAAATTGAGAAGCACTGAGGAGCGGGAACTCCTCGTTTTCTTTTGCATCTGTAACAGAGCTATCCAAAAATAAGAAAAAGAAACCCAGAACTCTCACTCAGGTATCAGCAGAGCATGGGTAAAGGTTTGATTAAGATGAAATGAAGATTAAATTCAATGTTTCAGGAAGATTGATGAAAAAAAAATTGTGTAGCATTTAGGAGTGGGAACTCCGCGATTTCTAATAGACCTGTAATGGCAGAATAGGAAAACACGATTAAGTAATACAGAACTTTCACTCAGGTATCAGCAGAGCATGGGTAAAGATTTGAGTAAGTTGAAATTGTTATTTATTTTACTGTATCACAAAGAAAAAAATATATAAAAAATTGAGCAGCACTGAGGAACAAAAACTCTTGCTTTCTTGATACACCTATTAAAGCGCTATCAGATCTCGTGAAATATGTATCCAGAACTTGGACTAGGATACCAGCAGAGCATGGTTGAAAAGTTCGATTAGAAGAAATCAAGATTGAATTAAGTGTTTCAGAAGGAAGGATAAAAAAAAAATTGAGAAGCACTGAGGAGCGGGAACTCCTCGTTTTCTTTTGCATCTATAACAGAGCTATCCAAAAATAAGAAAAAGTAATCCAGAACTCTCACTCAGGTATCAGCAGAGCATGGGTAAAGGTTTGATTAAGATGAAATGAAGATTAAATTCAATGTTTCAGGAAGATTGATGAAAAAAAAATTGTGTAGCATTTAGGAGTGGGAACTCCTCGATTTCTAATAGACCTGTAATGGCAGAATAAGAAAACACGAATAAATAATCCAGAACTCTCACTCAGGTATCAGCAGAGCATGGGTAAAGATTTGAGTAAGTTGAAATTGTTATTTAATTTACTGTATCATAAAGAAAAAAATATATAAAAAATTGAGCAGCACTGAGGAACAAAAACTCTTGCTTTCTTGATACACCTATTAAAGCGCTATCAGATCTCGTGAAATATGAATCCAGAACTTGGACTCGGATACCAGCAGAGCATGTTTGAAAAGTTCGATTAGAAGAAATCAAGATTTAATTAAGTGTTTCAGTAGGAAAGATAAAAAAAAAATTAAGTAGCACTGAGAGTCCGGAACTCCTCGTTTTCTTTTGCAACTATAACAGAGCTATCCAAAAATATAAAAAACAAACCCAGAACTCTCACTCAGGTATCAGCAGAGCATGGGTAAAGGTTTTATTAAGATGAAATGAAGATTAAATTCAATGTTTCAGGAAGATTGATGAAAAAAAAATTGTGTAGCTTTGAGGAGTGGGAACTCCTCGATTTCTATTAGACCTGTAATGGGAGAATATTAAAACACGATTAAGTAATCTAGAACTCTCACTCAGGTATCAGCAGAGCATGGGTAAAGATTTGAGTAAGTTGAAATGAATGTATAATTAACTGTATCCGAAAGAAAAAAAATATAAAACATTGAGCAGCACTGAGGAACAAAAACTCTTGGGTTCTTGATACACCTATTATAGGGCTATTAGATCTCGTGAACTGTGAACCCAGAACTTGGACTAGGATACCAGCAGAGCAAGGTTGAAAAGTTCGATTAGAAGAAATCAAGATTGAATTTAGTGTTTCAGTAGGAAGGATCAAAAAATATTTGAGTTGCACTGAGGAGCCGGAACTCCTCGTTTTCTTTTGCACCTATAACAGAGCTATCTAAAACTAAGAAAAAGTAACCCAGAACTCTCACTCAGGTATCAGCAGAGCAGGGGTAAAGATTTGAGTAAGTTGAAATTGTTATTTAATTTACTGTATCATAAAGAAAAAAATATATAAAAAATTGAGCACCACTGAGGAACAAAAACTCTTGCTTTCTTGATACAACTATTAAAGCGCTATCAGAACTCGTAAAATATGAATCCAGAACTCTGACTCGGATACCAGCAGAGCATGTTTGAAAAGTTCGATTAGAAGAAATCAAGATTTAATTAAGTGTTTCAGTAGAAAAGATAAAAAAAAAATTAAGTAGCACTGAGAGTCCGGAACTCCTCGTTTTCTTTTGCAACTATAACAGAGCTATCCAAAAATTTAAAAAACAAACCCAGAACTCTCACTCAGGTATCAGCAGAGCATGGGTAAAGGTTTGATTAAGATGAAATGAAGATTAAATTCAATGTTTAAGGGAGATTGATGAAAAAAAAATTGTGTAGCTTTGAGGAGTGGGAACTCCTCGATTTCTATTAGACCTGTAATGGGAGAATATTAAAACACGATTAAGTAATCCAGAACTCTCACTCAGGTATCAGCAGAGCATGGGTAAAGATTTGAGTAAGTTGAAATTGTTAATTAATTTACAGTATCATAAAGAAAAAAATATATAAAAAATTGAGCAGCACTGAGGAACAAAAACTCTTGCTTTCTTGATACACCTATTAAAGCGCTATCAGATCTCGTGAAATATGAATCCAGAACTTGGACTCGGATACCAGCAGAGCATGTTTGAAAAGTTCGATTAGAAGAAATCAAGATTTAATTAAGTGTTTCAGTAGGAAAGATAAAAAAAAAATTAAGTAGCACTGAGAGTCCGGAAATCCTCGTTTTCTTTTGCAACTATAACAGAGCTATCCAAAAATATAAAAAACAAACCCAGAACTCTCACTCAGGTATCAGCAGAGCATGGGTAAAGGTTTGATTAAGATGAAATGAAGATTAAATTCAATGTTTCAGGAAGATTGATGAAAAAAAAATTGTGTAGCTTTGAGGAGTGGGAACTCCTCGATTTCTATTAGACCTGTAATGGGAGAATATTAAAACACGATTAAGTAATCCAGAACTCTCACTCAGGTATCAGCAGAGCATGGGTAAAGATTTGAGTAAGTTGAAATGAATGTATAATTAACTGTATCCGAAAGAAAAAAAATATAAAACATTGAGCAGCACTGAGGAACAAAAACTCTTGGGTTCTTGATACACCTATTATAGGGCTATTAGATCTCGTGAACTGTGAACCCAGAACTTGGACTAGGATACCAGCAGAGCAAGGTTGAAAAGTTCGATTAGAAGAAATCAAGATTGAATTTAGTGTTTCAGTAGGAAGGATCAAAAAATATTTGAGATGCACTGAGGAGCAGGAACTCCTCGTTTTCTTTTGCACCTATAACAGAGCTATCTAAAACTAAGAAAAAGTAACCCAGAACTCTCACTCAGGTATCAGCAGAGCAGGGGTAAAGATTTGAGTAAGTTGAAATTGTTATTTAATTTACTGTATCATAAAGAAAAAAATATATAAAAAATTGAGCACCACTGAGGAACAAAAACTCTTGCTTTCTTGATACAACTATTAAAGCGCTATCAGAACTCGTAAAATATGAATCCAGAACTCTGACTCGGATACCAGCAGAGCATGTTTGAAAAGTTCGATTAGAAGAAATCAAGATTTAATTAAGTGTTTCACTATGAAAGATAAAAAAAAAAATTGAGTACCACTGAGGGTCCGGAACTCCTCGTTTTCTTTTGCACCTATAACAGAGCTATCTAAAAATAAGAAAAAGTAACCCAGAACTCTCACTCAAATATCAGCAGAGCATGGGTAAAGGTTTGATTAAGATGAAATGACGATTAAATTCAATGTTTCAGGAAGATTGATGAAAAAAAAAATTGTGTAGCTTTGAGGAGTGGGAACTCTTCGATTTCTAATAAACCTGTAATGGGAGAATAAGAAAACATGATCAAGTAATCCAGAACTCTCACTCAGGTATCAGCAGAGCATGGGTAAAGGTTTGATTAAGATGAAATGAAGATTAAATTCAATGTTTCAAGAAGATTGATGAAAAAAATAATTGTGTAGCATTTAGGAGTGGGAACTCCTCGATTTCTAATAGACCTGTAATGGCAGAATAGGAAAACACGATTAAGTAATCCAGAACTCTCACTCAGGTATCAGCAGAGCATGGGTAAAGATTTGAGTAAGTTGAAATTGTTAATTAATTTACAGTATCATAAAGAAAAAAATATATAAAAAATTGAGCAGCACTGAGGAACAAAAACTCTTGCTTTCTTGATACACCTATTAAAGCGCTATCAGATCTCGTGAAATATGAATCCAGAACTTGGACTAGGATACCAGCAGAGCATGGTTGAAAAGTTCGATTAGAAGAAATCAAGGATGAATTAAGTGTTTCAGAAGGAAGAATAAAAAAAAAATTGAGAAGCACTGAGGAGCGGGAACTCCTCGTTTTCTTTTGCATCTGTAACAGAGCTATCCAAAAATAAGAAAAAGAAACCCAGAACTCTCACTCAGGTATCAGCAGAGCATGGGTAAAGGTTTGATTAAGATGAAATGAAGATTAAATTCAATGTTTCAGGAAGATTGATGAAAAAAAAATTGTGTAGCATTTAGGAGTGGGAACTCCGCGATTTCTAATAGACCTGTAATGGCAGAATAGGAAAACACGATTAAGTAATACAGAACTTTCACTCAGGTATCAGCAGAGCATGGGTAAAGATTTGAGTAAGTTGAAATTGTTATTTATTTTACTGTATCACAAAGAAAAAAATATATAAAAAATTGAGCAGCACTGAGGAACAAAAACTCTTGCTTTCTTGATACACCTATTAAAGCGCTATCAGATCTCGTGAAATATGTATCCAGAACTTGGACTAGGATACCAGCAGAGCATGGTTGAAAAGTTCGATTAGAAGAAATCAAGATTGAATTAAGTGTTTCAGAAGGAAGGATAAAAAAAAAATTGAGAAGCACTGAGGAGCGGGAACTCCTCGTTTTCTTTTGCATCTATAACAGAGCTATCCAAAAATAAGAAAAAGTAATCCAGAACTCTCACTCAGGTATCAGCAGAGCATGGGTAAAGGTTTGATTAAGATGAAATGAAGATTAAATTCAATGTTTCAGGAAGATTGATGAAAAAAAAATTGTGTAGCATTTAGGAGTGGGAACTCCTCGATTTCTAATAGACCTGTAATGGCAGAATAAGAAAACACGAATAAATAATCCAGAACTCTCACTCAGGTATCAGCAGAGCATGGGTAAAGATTTGAGTAAGTTGAAATTGTTATTTAATTTACTGTATCATAAAGAAAAAAATATATAAAAAATTGAGCAGCACTGAGGAACAAAAACTCTTGCTTTCTTGATACACCTATTAAAGCGCTATCAGATCTCGTGAAATATGAATCCAGAACTTGGACTCGGATACCAGCAGAGCATGTTTGAAAAGTTCGATTAGAAGAAATCAAGATTTAATTAAGTGTTTCAGTAGGAAAGATAAAAAAAAAATTAAGTAGCACTGAGAGTCCGGAACTCCTCGTTTTCTTTTGCAACTATAACAGAGCTATCCAAAAATATAAAAAACAAACCCAGAACTCTCACTCAGGTATCAGCAGAGCATGGGTAAAGGTTTTATTAAGATGAAATGAAGATTAAATTCAATGTTTCAGGAAGATTGATGAAAAAAAAATTGTGTAGCTTTGAGGAGTGGGAACTCCTCGATTTCTATTAGACCTGTAATGGGAGAATATTAAAACACGATTAAGTAATCTAGAACTCTCACTCAGGTATCAGCAGAGCATGGGTAAAGATTTGAGTAAGTTGAAATGAATGTATAATTAACTGTATCCGAAAGAAAAAAAATATAAAACATTGAGCAGCACTGAGGAACAAAAACTCTTGGGTTCTTGATACACCTATTATAGGGCTATTAGATCTCGTGAACTGTGAACCCAGAACTTGGACTAGGATACCAGCAGAGCAAGGTTGAAAAGTTCGATTAGAAGAAATCAAGATTGAATTTAGTGTTTCAGTAGGAAGGATCAAAAAATATTTGAGTTGCACTGAGGAGCCGGAACTCCTCGTTTTCTTTTGCACCTATAACAGAGCTATCTAAAACTAAGAAAAAGTAACCCAGAACTCTCACTCAGGTATCAGCAGAGCAGGGGTAAAGATTTGAGTAAGTTGAAATTGTTATTTAATTTACTGTATCATAAAGAAAAAAATATATAAAAAATTGAGCACCACTGAGGAACAAAAACTCTTGCTTTCTTGATACAACTATTAAAGCGCTATCAGAACTCGTAAAATATGAATCCAGAACTCTGACTCGGATACCAGCAGAGCATGTTTGAAAAGTTCGATTAGAAGAAATCAAGATTTAATTAAGTGTTTCAGTAGAAAAGATAAAAAAAAAATTAAGTAGCACTGAGAGTCCGGAACTCCTCGTTTTCTTTTGCAACTATAACAGAGCTATCCAAAAATTTAAAAAACAAACCCAGAACTCTCACTCAGGTATCAGCAGAGCATGGGTAAAGGTTTGATTAAGATGAAATGAAGATTAAATTCAATGTTTAAGGGAGATTGATGAAAAAAAAATTGTGTAGCTTTGAGGAGTGGGAACTCCTCGATTTCTATTAGACCTGTAATGGGAGAATATTAAAACACGATTAAGTAATCCAGAACTCTCACTCAGGTATCAGCAGAGCATGGGTAAAGATTTGAGTAAGTTGAAATTGTTAATTAATTTACAGTATCATAAAGAAAAAAATATATAAAAAATTGAGCAGCACTGAGGAACAAAAACTCTTGCTTTCTTGATACACCTATTAAAGCGCTATCAGATCTCGTGAAATATGAATCCAGAACTTGGACTCGGATACCAGCAGAGCATGTTTGAAAAGTTCGATTAGAAGAAATCAAGATTTAATTAAGTGTTTCAGTAGGAAAGATAAAAAAAAAATTAAGTAGCACTGAGAGTCCGGAAATCCTCGTTTTCTTTTGCAACTATAACAGAGCTATCCAAAAATATAAAAAACAAACCCAGAACTCTCACTCAGGTATCAGCAGAGCATGGGTAAAGGTTTGATTAAGATGAAATGAAGATTAAATTCAATGTTTCAGGAAGATTGATGAAAAAAAAATTGTGTAGCTTTGAGGAGTGGGAACTCCTCGATTTCTATTAGACCTGTAATGGGAGAATATTAAAACACGATTAAGTAATCCAGAACTCTCACTCAGGTATCAGCAGAGCATGGGTAAAGATTTGAGTAAGTTGAAATGAATGTATAATTAACTGTATCCGAAAGAAAAAAAATATAAAACATTGAGCAGCACTGAGGAACAAAAACTCTTGGGTTCTTGATACACCTATTATAGGGCTATTAGATCTCGTGAACTGTGAACCCAGAACTTGGACTAGGATACCAGCAGAGCAAGGTTGAAAAGTTCGATTAGAAGAAATCAAGATTGAATTTAGTGTTTCAGTAGGAAGGATCAAAAAATATTTGAGATGCACTGAGGAGCAGGAACTCCTCGTTTTCTTTTGCACCTATAACAGAGCTATCTAAAACTAAGAAAAAGTAACCCAGAACTCTCACTCAGGTATCAGCAGAGCAGGGGTAAAGATTTGAGTAAGTTGAAATTGTTATTTAATTTACTGTATCATAAAGAAAAAAATATATAAAAAATTGAGCACCACTGAGGAACAAAAACTCTTGCTTTCTTGATACAACTATTAAAGCGCTATCAGAACTCGTAAAATATGAATCCAGAACTCTGACTCGGATACCAGCAGAGCATGTTTGAAAAGTTCGATTAGAAGAAATCAAGATTTAATTAAGTGTTTCACTATGAAAGATAAAAAAAAAAATTGAGTACCACTGAGGGTCCGGAACTCCTCGTTTTCTTTTGCACCTATAACAGAGCTATCTAAAAATAAGAAAAAGTAACCCAGAACTCTCACTCAAATATCAGCAGAGCATGGGTAAAGGTTTGATTAAGATGAAATGAAGATTAAATTCAATGTTTCAGGAAGATTGATGAAAAAAAAAATTGTGTAGCTTTGAGGAGTGGGAACTCTTCGATTTCTAATAGACCTGTAATGGGAGAATAAGAAAACGTGATCAAGTAATCCAGAACTCTCACTCAGGTATCAGCAGAGCATGGGTAAAGATTTGAGTAAGTTGAAATGAAGATATAATTAACTGTATCCGAAAGAAAAAAAATATAAAACATTGAGCAGCACTGAGGAACAAAAACTCTTGGGTTCTTGATATACCTATTAAAGGGCTATTAGATCTCGTGAACTGTGAACCCAGAACTTGGACTAGGATACCAGCAGAGCATGGTTGAAAAGTTCGATTAGAAGAAATCAAGATTGAATTTAGTGTTTCAGTAGGAAGGATCAAAAAATATTTGAGATGCACTGAGGAGCAGGAACTCCTCGTTTTCTTTTGCACCTATAACAGAGCTATCTAAAACTAAGAAAAAGTAACCCAGAACTCTCACTCAGGTATCAGCAGAGCAGGGGTAAAGATTTGAGTAAGTTGAAATTGTTATTTAATTTACTGTATCATAAAGAAAAAAATATATAAAAAATTGAGCACCACTGAGGAACAAAAACTCTTGCTTTCTTGATACAACTATTAAAGCGCTATCAGAACTCGTAAAATATGAATCCAGAACTCTGACTCGGATACCAGCAGAGCATGTTTGAAAAGTTCGATTAGAAGAAATCAAGATTTAATTAAGTGTTTCACTATGAAAGATAAAAAAAAAAATTGAGTACCACTGAGGGTCCGGAACTCCTCGTTTTCTTTTGCACCTATAACAGAGCTATCTAAAAATAAGAAAAAGTAACCCAGAACTTTCACTCAAATATCAGCAGAGCATGGGTAAAGGTTTGATTAAGATGAAATGAAGATTAAATTCAATGTTTCAGGAAGATTGATGAAAAAAAAAATTGTGTAGCTTTGAGGAGTGGGAACTCTTCGATTTCTAATAAACCTGTAATGGGAAAATAAGAAAACATGATCAAGTAATCCAGAACTCTCACTCAGGTATCAGCAGAGCATGGGTAAAGGTTTGATTAAGATGAAATGAAGATTAAATTCAATGTTTCAAGAAGATTGATGAAAAAAATAATTGTGTAGCATTTAGGAGTGCGAACTCCTCGATTTCTAATAGACCTGTAATGGCAAAATAGGAAAACACGATTAAGTAATCCAGAACTCTCACTCAGGTATCAGCAGAGCATGGGTAAAAATTTGAGTAAGTTGAAATTGTTAATTAATTTACAGTATCATAAAGAAAAAAATATATAAAAAATTGAGCAGCACTGAGGAACAAAAACTCTTGCTTTTTTGATACACCTATTATAGGGCTATTAGATCTCGTGAACTGTGAACCCAGAACTTGGACTAGGATACCAGCAGAGCATGGTTGAAAAGTTCGATTAGAAGAAATCAAGATTGAATTTAGTGTTTCAGTAGGAAAGATAAAAAAAAAATTAAGTAGCACTGAGAGTCCGGAACTCCTCGTTTTCTTTTGCAACTATAACAGAGCTATCCAAAAATATAAAAAACAAACCCAGAACTCTCACTCAAATATCAGCAGAGCATGGGTAAAGGTTTGATTAAGATGAAATGAAGATTAAATTCAATGTTTCAGGAAGATTGATGAAAAAAAAAATTGTGTAGCTTTGAGGAGTGGGAACTCTTCGATTTCTAATAGACCTGTAATGGGAGAATAAGAAAACGTGATCAAGTAATCCAGAACTCTCACTCAGGTATCAGCAGAGCATGGGTAAAGATTTGAGTAAGTTGAAATGAAGATATAATTAACTGTATCCGAAAGAAAAAAAATATAAAACATTGAGCAGCACTGAGGAACAAAAACTCTTGGGTTCTCGATATACCTATTAAAGGGCTATTAGATCTCGTGAACTGTGAACCCAGAACTTGGACTAGGATACCAGCAGAGCATGGTTGAAAAGTTCGATTAGAAGAAATCAAGATTGAATTTAGTGTTTCAGTAGGAAGGATCAAAAAATATTTGAGATGCACTGAGGAGCAGGAACTCCTCGTTTTCTTTTGCACCTATAACAGAGCTATCTAAAACTAAGAAAAAGTAACCCAGAACTCTCACTCAGGTATCAGCAGAGCAGGGGTAAAGATTTGAGTAAGTTGAAATTGTTATTTAATTAACTGTATCCGAAAGAAAAAAAATATAAAACATTGAGCAGCACTGAGGAACAAAAACTCTTGGGTTCTCGATATACCTATTAAAGGGCTATTAGATCTCGTGAACTGTGAACCCAGAACTTGGACTAGGATACCAGCAGAGCATGGTTGAAAAGTTCGATTAGAAGAAATCAAGATTGAATTTAGTGTTTCAGTAGGAAGGATCAAAAAATATTTGAGTTGCACTGAGGAGCCGGAACTCCTCGTTTTCTTTTGCACTTATAACAGAGCTATCTAAAAATAAGAAAAAGTAACCCAGAACTCTCACTCAAATATCAGCAGAGCATGGGTATAGGTTTGATTAAGATGAAATGAAGATTAAATTCAATGTTTCAGGAAGATTGATGAAAAAAAAAATTGTGTAGCTTTGAGGAGTGGGAACTCTTCGATTTCTAATAGACCTGTAATGGGAGAATAAGAAAACGTGATCAAGTAATCCAGAACTCTCACTCAGGTATCAGCAGAGCATGGGTAAAGATTTGAGTAAGTTGAAATGAAGATATAATTAACTGTATCCGAAAGAAAAAAAATATAAAACATTGAGCAGCACTGAGGAACAAAAACTCTTGGGTTCTTGATATACCTATTAAAGGGCTATTAGATCTCGTGAACTGTGAACCCAGAACTTGGACTAGGATACCAGCAGAGCATGGTTGAAAAGTTCGATTAGAAGAAATCAAGATTGAATTAAGTGTTTCAGAAGGAAGGATAAAAAAAAAATTGAGAAGCACTGAGGAGCGGGAACTCCTCGTTTTCTTTTGCATCTATAACAGAGCTATCCAAAAATAAGAAAAAGTAACCCAGCACTCTCACTCAGGTATCAGCAGAGCATGGGTAAAGGTATGATTAAGATGAAATGAAGATTAAATTCAATGTTTCAGGAAGATTGATGAAAAAAAAAATTGTGTAGCTTTGAGGAGTGGGAACTCTTCGATTTCTAATAAACCTGTAATGGGAGAATAAGAAAACATGATCAAGTAATCCAGAACTCTCACTCAGGTATCAGCAGAGCATGGGTAAAGGTTTGATTAAGATGAAATGAAGATTAAATTCAATGTTTCAGGAAGATTGATGAAAAAAAAATTGTGTAGCTTTGAGGAGAGGAAACTCCTCGATTTCTATTAGACCTGTAATGGGAGAATATTAAAACACGATTAAGTAATCCAGAACTCTCACTCAGGTATCAGCAGAGCATGGGTAAAGATTTGAGTAAGTTGAAATGAATGTATAATTAACTGTATCCGAAAGAAAAAAAATATAAAACATTGAGCAGCACTGAGGAACAAAAACTCTTGGGTTCTTGATACACCTATTATAGGGCTATTAGATCTCGTGAACTGTGAACCCAGAACTTGGACTAGGATACCAGCAGAGCAAGGTTGAAAAGTTCGATTAGAAGAAATCAAGATTGAATTTAGTGTTTCAGTAGGAAGGATCAAAAAATATTTGAGATGCACTGAGGAGCCGGAACTCCTCGTTTTCTTTTGCACCTATAACAGAGCTATCTAAAACTAAGAAAAAGTAACCCAGAACTCTCACTCAGGTATCAGCAGAGCAGGGGTAAAGATTTGAGTAAGTTGAAATTGTTATTTAATTTACTGTATCATAAAGAAAAAAATATATAAAAAATTGAGCACCACTGAGGAACAAAAACTCTTGCTTTCTTGATACAACTATTAAAGCGCTATCAGAACTCGTAAAATATGAATCCAGAACTCTGACTCGGATACCAGCAGAGCATGTTTGAAAAGTTCGATTAGAAGAAATCAAGATTTAATTAAGAGTTTCACTATGAAAGATAAAAAAAAAAATTGAGTACCACTGAGGGTCCGGAACTCCTCGTTTTCTTTTGCACCTATAACAGAGCTATCTAAAAATAAGAAAAAGTAACCCAGAACTCTCACTCAAATATCAGCAGAGCATGGGTATAGGTTTGATTAAGATGAAATGAAGATTATATTCAATGTTTCAGGAAGATTGATGAAAAAAAAAATTGTGTAGCATTGAGGAGTAGGAACTGCTCTGCTGGTATCCTAGTCCAAGTTCTGGGTTCACAGTTCACGAGATCTAATAGCCCTATAATAGGTGTATCAAGAACCCAAGAGTTTTTGTTCCTCAGTGCTGCTCAATGTTTTATATTTTTTTTCTTTCGGATACAGTTAATTATATCTTCATTTCAACTTACTCAAATCTTTACCCATGCTCTGCTGATACCTGAGTGAGAGTTCTGGATTACTTAATCGTGTTTTCCTATTTTCCCATTACAGGTCTAATAGAAATCGAGGAGTTCCCACTCCTCAAAGCTACACAATTTTTTTTTCATCAATCTTCCTGAAACATTGAATTTAATCTTCATTTCATCTTAATCAAACCTTTACCCATGCTCTGCTGATACCTGAGTGAGAGTTCTGGGTTTGTTTTTTATATTTTTGGATAGCTCTGTTATAGTTGCAAAAGAAAACGAGGAGTTCCGGACTCTCAGTGCTACTTAATTTTTTTTTTATCTTTCCTACTGAAACACTTAATTAAATCTTGATTTCTTCTAATCGAACTTTTCAAACATGCTCTGCTGGTATCCGAGTCAGAGTTCTGGATTCATATTTTACGAGTTCTGATAGCGCTTTAATAGTTGTATCAAGAAAGCAAGAGTTTTTGTTCCTCAGTGGTGCTCAATTTTTTATATATTTTTTTCTTTATGATACAGTAAATTAAATAACAATTTCAACTTACTCAAATCTTTACCCCTGCTCTGCTGATACCTGAGTGAGAGTTCTGGGTTACTTTTTCTTAGTTTTAGATAGCTCTGTTATAGGTGCAAAAGAAAACGAGGAGTTCCGGCTCCTCAGTGCAACTCAAATATTTTTTGATCCTTCCTACTGAAACACTAAATTCAATCTTGATTTCTTCTAATCGAACTTTTCAACCTTGCTCTGCTGGTATCCTAGTCCAAGTTCTGGGTTCACAGTTCACGAGATCTAATAGCCCTTTAATAGGTGTATCAAGAACCCAAGAGTTTTTGTTCCTCAGTGCTGCTCAATGTTTTATATTTTTTTTCTTTCGGATGCAGTTAATTATATCTTCATTTCAACTTACTCAAATCTTTACCCATGCTCTGCTGATACCTGAGTGAGAGTTCTGGATTACTTGATCATGTTTTCTTATTCTCCTATTACAGGTCTATTAGAAATCGAAGAGTTCCCACTCCTCAAAGCTACACAATTTTTTTTTTCATCAATCTTCCTGAAACATTGAATTTAATCTTCATTTCATCTTAATCAAACCTTTACCCATGCTCTGCTGATACCTTAGTGAGAGTTCTGGGTTGGTTTTTTATATTTTTGGATAGCTCTGTTATAGTTGCAAAAGAAAACGAGGAGTTCCGGACCCTCAATGCTACTCAATTTTTTTTTTATCTTTCCTTCTGAAACACTTAATTAAATCTTGATTTCTTCTAATCGAACTTTTCAAACATGCTCTGCTGGTATCCGAGTCCAAGTTCTGGATTCATATTTCACGAGATCTGATAGCGCTTTAATAGGTGTATCAAGAAAGCAAGAGTTTTTGTTCCTCAGTGCTGCTCAATTTTTTATAAATTTTTTTCTTTATGATACAGTAAATTAAATAACAATTTCAACTTACTCAAATCTTTACCCATGCTCTGCTGATACCTGAGTGTGAGTTCTGGATTACTTTTTCTTATTTTTGGATAGCTCTGTTATAGATGCAAAAGAAAACGAGGAGTTCCCGCTCCTCAGTACTTCTCAATTTTTTTTTTATCCTTCCTTCTGAAACACTTAATTCAATCTTGATTTCTTCTAATCGATCTTTTCAACCATGCTCTGCTGGTATCCTAGTCCAAGTTCTGGATTCATATTTCACGAGATCTGATAGCGCTTTAATAGGTGTATCAAGAAAGCAAGAGTTTTTGTTCCTCAGTGCTGCTCAATTTTTTATATATTTTTTTCTTTATGATACAGTAAATTAAATAACAATTTCAACTTACTCAAATCTTTACCCATGCTCTGCTGATACCTGAGTGAGAGTTCTGGATTACTTAATCGTGTTTTCCTATTCTGCCATTACAGGTCTATTAGAAATCGAGGAGTTCCCACTCCTAAATGCTACACAATTATTTTTTTCATCAATCTTCCTGAAACATTGAATTTAATCTTCATTTCATCTTAATCAAACCTTTACCCATGCTCTGCTGATACCTGAGTGAGAGTTCTAGGTTGGTTTTTTATATTTTTGGATAGCTCTGTTATAGTTGCAAAAGAAAACGAGGAGTTCCGGACTCTCAGTGCTACTTAATTTTTTTTTCATCTTTCCTACTGAAACAATAAATTAAATCTTGATTTCTTCTAATCGAACTTTTCAAACATGCTCTGCTGGTATCCGAGTCCAAGTTCTGGATTCATATTTCACGAGATCTGATAGCGCTTTAATAGGTGTATCAAGAAAGCAAGAGTTTTTGTTCCTCAGTGCTGCTCAATTTTTATATATTTTTTTCTTTATGATACAGTAAATTAAATAACAATTTCAACTTACTCAAATCTTTACCCATGCTCTGCTGATACCTGAGTGAGAGTTCTGGATTATTTAATCGTGTTTTTCTATTCTGCCATTACAGGTCTATTAGAAATCGAGGAGTTCCCACTCCTAAATGCTACACAATTTTTTTTTCATCAATCTTCCTGAAACATTGAATTTAATCTTCATTTCATCTTAATCAAACCTTTACCCATGCTCTGCTGATACCTGAGTGAGAGTTCTGGATTATTTAATCGTGTTTTTCTATTCTGCCATTACAGGTCTATTAGAAATCGAGGAGTTCCCACTCCTAAATGCTACACAATTTTTTTTTCATCAATCTTCCTGAAACATTGAATTTAATCTTCATTTCATCTTAATCAAACCTTTACCCATGCTCTGCTGATACCTGAGTGAGAGTTCTGGGTTACTTTTTCCTATTTTTGGATAGCTCTGTTATAGATGCAAAAGAAAACGAGGAGTTCCCGCTCCTCAGTGCTTCTCAATTTTTTTTTTTATCCTTCCTTCTGAAACACTTAATTCAATATTGATTTCTTCTAATCGAACTTTTCAACCATGCTCTGCTGGTATCCTAGTCCAAGTTCTGGGTTCACAGTTCACGAGATCTAATAGCCCTTTAATAAGTGTATCAAGAACCCAAGAGTTTTTGTTCCTCAGTGCTGCTCAATTTTTTATATATTTTTTTCTTTATGATACAGTAAATTAAATAACAATTTCAACTTACTCAAATCTTTACCCATGCTCTGCTGATACCTGAGTGAGAGTTCTGGATTACTTAATCGTGTTTTCCTATTCTGCCATTACAGGTCTATTAGAAATCGAGAAGTTCCCACTCCTAAATGCTACACAATTATTTTTTTCATCAATCTTCCTGAAACATTGAATTTAATCTTCATTTCATCTTAATCAAACCTTTACCCATGCTCTGCTGATACCTGAGTGAGAGTTCTGGGTTGGTTTTTTATATTTTTGGATAGCTCTGTTATAGTTGCAAAAGAAAACGAGGAGTTCCGGACCCTCAGTGCTGCTCAATTTTTTATATATTTTTTTCTTTATGATACAGTAAATTAAATAACAATTTCATCTTAATCAAACCTTTACCCATGCTCTGCTGATACCTTAGTGAGAGTTCTAGGTTACTTTTTCTTATTTTTAGATAGCTCTGTTATAGGTGCAAAAGAAAACGAGGAGTTCCGGCTCCTCAGTGCAACTCAAATATTTTTTGATCCTTCCTACTGAAACACTAAATTCAATCTTGATTTCTTCTAATCGAACTTTTCAACCATGCTCTGCTGGTATCCTAGTCCAAGTTCTGGGTTCACAGTTCACGAGATCTAATAGCCCTTTAATAGGTGTATCAAGAACCCAAGAGTTTTTGTTCCTCAGTGCTGCTCAATGTTTTATATTTTTTTTCTTTCGGATGCAGTTAATTATATCTTCATTTCAACTTACTCAAATCTTTACCCATGCTCTGCTGATACCTGAGTGAGAGTTCTGGATTACTTGATCATGTTTTCTTATTCTCCCATTACAGGTCTATTAGAAATCGAAGAGTTCCCACTCCTCAAAGCTACACAATTTTTTTTTTCATCAATCTTCCTGAAACATTGAATTTAATCTTCATTTCATCTTAATCAAACCTTTACCCATGCTCTGCTGATATTTAAGTGAGAGTTCTGGGTTACTTTTTCTTATTTTAAGATAGCTTTGTTATAAGTGCAAAAGAAAACGAGGAGTTCCGGCTCCTCAGTGCAACTCAAATATTTTTTGATCCTTCCTACTGAAACACTAAATTCAATCTTGATTTCTTCTAATCGAACTTTTCAACCATGCTCTGCTGGTATCCTAGTCCAAGTTCTGGGTTCACAGTTCACGAGATCTGATAGCCCTATAATAGGTGTATCAAGAAAGCAAGAGTTTTTGTTCCTCAGTGCTGCTCAATTTTTTATATATTTTTTTCTTTATGATACTGTAAATTAATTAACAATTTCAACTTACTCAAATCTTTACCCATGCTCTGCTGATACCTGAGTGAGAGTTCTGGATTACTTAATCGTGTTTTCCTATTCTGCCATTACAGGTCTATTAGAAATCGAGGAGTTCCCACTCCTAAATGCTACACAATTATTTTTTTCATCAATCTTCCTGAAACATTGAATTTAATCTTCATTTCATCTTAATCAAACCTTTACCCATGCTCTGCTAATACCTGAGTGAGAGTTCTGGATTACTTGATCATGTTTTCTTATTCTCCCATTACAGGTTTATTAGAAATCGAAGAGTTCCCACTCCTCAAAGCTACACAATTTTTTTTTTCATCAATCTTCCTGAAACATTGAATTTAATCGTCATTTCATCTTAATCAAACCTTTACCCATGCTCTGCTGATATTTGAGTGAGAGTTCCGGGTTACTTTTTCTTATTTTTAGATAGCTCTGTTATAGGTGCAAAAGAAAACGAGGAGTTCCGGACCCTCAGTGGTACTCAATTTTTTTTTTATCTTTCATAGTGAAACACTTAATTAAATCTTGATTTCTTCTAATCGAACTTTTCAACCATGCTCTGCTGGTATCCTAGTCCAAGTTCTGGATTCATATTTCACGAGATCTGATAGCGCTTTAATAGGTGTATCAAGAAAGCAAGAGTTTTTGTTCCTCAGTGCTGCTCAATTTTTTATATATTTTTTTCTTTGTGATACAGTAAAATAAATAACAATTTCAACTTACTCAAATCTTTACCCATGCTCTGCTGATACCTGAGTGAAAGTTCTGGATTACTTAATCGTGTTTTCCTATTCTGCCATTACAGGTCTATTAGAAATCGCGGAGTTCCCACTCCTAAATGCTACACAATTTTTTTTTCATCAATCTTCCTGAAACATTGAATTTAATCTTCATTTCATCTTAATCAAACCTTTACCCATGCTCTGCTGATACCTGAGTGAGAGTTCTGGGTTACTTTTTCTTATTTTTGGATAGCTCTGTTATAGATGCAAAAGAAAACGAGGAGTTCTCGCTCCTCAGTGCTTCTCAATTTTTTTTTTATCCTTCCTTCTGAAACACTTAATTCAATCTTGATTTCTTCTAATCGAACTTTTCAACCATGCTCTGCTGGTATCCTAGTCCAAGTTCTGGATTCATATTTCACGAGATCTGATAGCGCTTTAATAGGTGTATCAAGAAAGCAAGAGTTTTTGTTCCTCAGTGCTGCTCAATTTTTTATATATTTTTTTCTTTATGATACAGTAAATTAAATAACAATTTCAACTTACTCAAATCTTTACCCATGCTCTGCTGATACCTGAGTGAGAGTTCTGGGTTACTTTTTCCTAGTTTTAGATAGCTCTGTTATAGGTGCAAAAGAAAACGAGAAGTTCCGGCTCCTCAGTGGTACTCAATTTTTTTTTTATCTTTCCTACTGAAACACTTAATTAAATCTTGATTTCTTCTAATCGAACTTTTCAAACATGCTCTGCTGGTATCCGAGTCAGAGTTCTGGATTCATGTTTTACGAGATCTGATAGCGCTTTAATAGATGTATCAAGAAAGCAAGAGTTTTTGTTCCTCAGTGCTGCTCAATTTTTTATATATTTTTTTCTTTATGATACAGTAAATTAAATAACAATTTCAACTTACTCAAATCTTTACCCATGCTCTGCTGATACCTGAGTGAGAGTTCTGGGTTACTTTTTCCTAGTTTTAGATAGCTCTGTTATAGGTGCAAAAGAAAACGAGAAGTTCCGGCTCCTCAGTGCAACTCAAATATTTTTTTATCCTTCCTACTGAAACACTAAATTCAATCTTGATTTCTTCTAATCGAACTTTTCAACCATGCTCTGCTGGTATCCTAGTCCAAGTTCTGGGTTCACAGTTCACGAGATCTAATAGCCCTTTAATAGGTGTATCAAGAACCCAAGAGTTTTTGTTCCTCAGTGCTGCTCAATGTTTTATATTTTTTTTCTTTCGGATACAATTAATTATATCTTCATTTCAACTTACTCAAATCTTTACCCATGCTCTGCTGATACCTGAGTGAGAGTTCTGGATTACTTGATCATGTTTTCTTATTCTCCCATTACAGGTCTATTAGGAATCGAAGAGTTCCCACTCCTAAATGCTACACAATTTTTTTTTTCATCAATCTTCCTGAAACATTGAATTTAATCTTCATTTCATCTTAATCAAACCTTTACCCATGCTCTGCTGATATTTGAGTGAGAGTTCTGGGTTACTTTTTCTTATTTTTAGATAGCTCTGTTATAAGTGCAAAAGAAAACGAGGAGTTCCGGCTCCTCAGTGCTTCTTAATTTTTTTTTTATCCTTCCTACAGAAACACTTAATTCAATCTTGATTTCTTCTAATCGAACTTTTCAACCATGCTCTGCTGATACCTGAGTGGGAGTTCTGGGTTCATGTTTCATGATTTCTGATAGCTTTGTTATAGATGCATCAGAAAATGAGGAGTTCCGGCTCTTCATTGCTAATGAAATTGGTTTTTGATCCTGCTAACTTAAACACTGAATGCAATCTCGATTTCTCTTAACCTATCTTTCTCACAAGGCGCTGTTAATAATTTTGTGAGACTTCTGCTTTCATATAGTTTTTTTACTGTTACTTGGATCGTGGTTAGTAATCATAGCTGGAAGAATTTACGAAAATCCACCAATTATGTAATTCACGGCAATTTTTCCAAAATGAGTCTCTTTTTCTAGTAACCGATCAATATTTTTGTTTTATTTTTTTGTAGGTTTAGGTCAGCAGAACTCTTTCGGAAAAGTATAAGGAACTATAGACCTCACCACTGTGCACCTAAATCAGTTTTAAAATTTTAATTTTGGAGAAAATGATCTGCTACCGGAAGTTAGCAGAGCATATTTTCATTTGACTTTTTTCAGGCAAATAAGCCAGAACTATTTTTTTTAAGTATAAGGAACTCTAGAACTCACCCGCATGCCAATAGAACTCACATTTTTTTGGGCTCTGCTGGGAAATGATCTGCCAAGTTCACCCACATGGAGGAAAACCCCTCCGAAGTTTGTATGGAAAAAATATCAAATTATTTCACCTTAAAAGTGAAAAATTACTTAAGTCGGTGGCAGAAACGAAAATATTCTAAAGTATATAGTAAAATATACCGTCAATAGTTATATACTTATGAAAAAGAAAAAAGAAAGAAAGCACAGACTAAAAGGCACACAACACATCATATAGAAAGCGGTTCATAACTATATCCCAAGGGATATAACAATATCACGGGTTCAACCACCTTACATACTATATGGTTCTGTAGGTATTTTCGTTTTTGCCACCGACTTCCGAAATTAAAGTAATTTTTAACTATTAAGTGTATTTTTTTGGAATTCGGTGGTTTTTGTTTTGTAAGAAAGTTATTTTAGTGTCTTTTTTGGAAGTCGGTTGTTTTTTTTTGTAAAAGTGTTTTTTTAATTTCTTTTTTACTTGTACCTAGTACAATATGTTGTGTTGTGTGCCTTTAAGTCTGTGCTTAATAAATGTATTTTCTTTCTATGTTCAAAGTGAAAGTCTTATTGACTATAAAGAATTATTGACTTTGACTTTCTTTCTATGTTCGTCTGTATGTTTTATATTTAATGTACTCGTATGTCCAATGTCCATCTATATTTTCGTCAATTGTGGACCAATCTTTGAACATTCTTTTTTCATTTAGATGAAGCTACATTTTATTAATTGCTATTGATTGCTTTTTTTCCGTATTTTTTCCACTAAGTCGTGGATGATGTTATAATAATTTCCTGTCTGCGTTATTTTCTTAGGAGGTACTGGTATTCGAATATGAGCGGGGTAAGTCGCAGCTAAAAAGTGAAGGATGGAAGTCAACTGCTTTTTTATTGTAAAAAAATAAATAACGCAACGTTATTCGTTGCTGTATAGGCCTCCATTTTATTATTGAACTGAGCGATATAATTATCTCAGTTGATTATTATCTTTCAGATAAAACAATGTTCTTATCTGTATAACTGTGATGACTGGTAGTTACCTAATTTATAAGTATTATCTTTAGGTAACGGCTACGGGAGGTAATTTATATTTAGATTAAAATGCTATCATTTTAAGTATTCAATACAAAATTTTGAACTTTACAATTAACGCTCAGCATACAGCTGGTTTAAGAATTAAATATTCCTAGTTTATATGCACTGTGGGAAACAGGAAATATCAAGATGATAAGCCACCGAGAGAACATATTAACGAAAAAGCAGAAAGAGTTAGGCAGAGCAACACCGCGACTATAAAGAAGAATCAGGCCACGACAAAAAAAGGAGGTCAAGGATTTGGCTCCTATAAAGAGAAAGAGATTTAGAAGATTCTGATCTGACAGGAGGCGTAGCTTGTTGAAGAATAAGAGTCAGTACTGTGACGTAATTTATACCAATGAAGACAAAACCTTCTTGCTGGTCTTGACCGAGTTCTGCACTAAAGTAAATTACCCGTAACGCCTTAGTTTTAACATTGATAAGCCGACAAGCAGGTGATAATGTTATTTGTCTTTCGAAATGTTTTATCTAAGGAGGATTGACGGTTAGGTACATCTAATGTTACACTTGAAAACTGAAGAATGACGGGAGTGTCGAAATACATTTTTTCTTTATCTTTCTGCTTAAAGTTAGAGCCAAATACAGAAAATGGTGTTGTAAGGTGAACTTCAAGACTTTTGCTTGCATTTGAACCTATGAAAGATATCACTGATAGGACAGCCTATCAATGTAATGGAGGGAAATATTAGTGAAGATATACTAACGACACTTTCATTGAAAGAATTGTTATAACCTGATTCAATGCAAGAAGATGAAATATGTTATGGAATTAATTAATGAAAAGCGAATAAAAAGTAATAGGTACAGACGCCTACACAAATTCGTTTAATTGAATGAACAGAAACAGTAATAAGTAGGAATTAACCCACGTAAAAAGTGCTATCAAACATACGTGCATGGATACACTTTATAACGTCGTCAAACATCCGCGTGTAAAGCAACAGTTATTTTTTTACAAATATAGCCTTTATTTTTAACATAGCAGATTCGAAATCTTTCTGGGAAAAACGTGCTTTAAATTCATGTTTCACCGCAAAAAATGGAATGAATTGATCAGAGTTTTGTAAAAGCGGGTATTGTCATAACACTCACCGGATGCCATTGAATATGCGAACTTATACACAGCTTATCGACACATTTTCACATATTTAAACCACTCGATTTTATGACGAATATTATCGTCGGATATTCAGCATGTTGTATGGATCCTGTAGATGATGTACTCCACAGAAAAGTTATATCGTCCACGGAAATATAATATCGTCCACCAAAATACAATATCGTCCACGAAAAATATCACTTCACTGATGTCGGTGAGTATTGCTTTTGTAGTGGTAAAGATAGTACAGTTAGCGATACTAGGTGGGTTTCAGAATTCGTAGGAATGTCCATTATGTACAGGTTGACGTTTTTTTGGAAAGTCAACAATAGAGTAGCTTGTGGTTAACTCCTCTCTTTCAGTGGCTGCTTAAAAGAAACAAACGAATAAAGAAAGAAAATACATTTATTTAGCACAGACAAAAAGGCACACAACACAAGATAATAATAACGCAAGAAAAAAAAAAAAATGAAGTTAATTTAAAATGGAACTTGGGCACTTACCTACACAACTACAGCGCCAACTTTGTTTTTAGTTGAATCCAATATATTAGAATACCAAGTGCCAATTGATTATGAAAATATAGTAGTACCTTTATGCATTTCCAAAATTAGCCATAATTTTCATTAAATCTAAAGGCTGTAGTGCAATTCAAATGGAAAATACCAAAATAGATAGTTCTTCAAATTGGTCAAAAAAACATAGAAGAAAATCTATCTACATTTTATTTGCCGAGATATTTTTCTGTACCGGGATTTTTCCTATACTTATCAATAATAATAACCAACCTGTACTTTTTACCGTTATCGGTGTTGTCTTATCACTGATTAGTTATCGACTTATCGTCAATGCAAAGAAATATTCACCTCGAAATATACATGAATCACTAAACGTACACACTTGTACCTTTCTTTACAAGCATATGTCGTAAAAATACAAGAAAACGTGAAGATAAAATAAAAATAATTAAAATTTTTGAACATCACATGTTAGTAATGATATTTTTTAGATAATCTGTACTTTACAACGTAGGCCCCATGTAATTAAAGATAAGATAAAGTCAGAAGTAAGTCAGTCGTGTTGTTTACACCCACTTTGGCACAGTTCATGATAGTTGGAATTAGTTCTTGATAGAGACCAATTTGTTTGAGGATTTTGTTATGTAATTTTATTTTCGTTTTCGGTATTATTTTATCATCACTAGCAACACTTTTAGTCACATATTGTTCTATATTATTTATTTATGATAAAAAAACATTTATAGTTACTATAAGTATTTTTATACAAATGGTCTGTTGCCAATCTGGATGCCAGATAGGCTCGGTAGAAAAAAAAAACAAATAAAAACATGTGGTCCTGACCTACCTATTATAGACGACGGTCCCTATTTAGAATCTCTGGAGAGGCTGATCGAGCACTACAGCACAGTGCCGGACGGACTGCCTACCCTTGACCGTTACCTACAGTGGACATCAGGTGGGCATAACAATTAAAATTCTATTGTGTCTCGTTAATGACAGTTGAAGGTATTTATCATTATTTTAGGAGTAATAGTCATACTACTGCATGTGAAACTGACCTACATTTCTCTTTCAGAAGAAAAATAAAATTAATGGGGTCACAGTCTAACGCTGCAAATGCTTAATAGGTAACTTGTATGGGTAGAAAAACTTATCAAAACGTATTCCTACTCTTGAACCCCTTTAGAAAACAGTCAACAATCCACCAGCGAACAAATATGAAACCCTAAAACCAAGGAATTTGGATGTTATGTCCTGTATCCGCAACAAAAATCCATGGTCATTCTGCCTAGCCTTTTTCCAACTACGTTGGGGTCGGCTTCCAGTCTTACTGGATGCAGCTGAATACCAGTATTGAACAAAAATCCATGATATGGTAATTTTAATCTCAATTAATTTTTTTCTTATACATAGAGATAGTCGATATATTCGTACTAAAATGAGCGACCAATTTTTGGGAGTTACCCAGAGCAAACTGACGTATTCAACATTGGGCACCCGCTTAAACGGCACCTGAGCAAATTGCACCTGAGATATTCTACATACGGCACCTATCGATATTTTTCGCAGGTGCCATTAAGTGGAATAATTTGTTATTTAAAATTTTATTCCACAAATAGCACCTACGGATCAGTACGTATTAGTGTTGCGACGTTTTTTCTTTTTTAAGACCTCAAAATCAAAAATTCGATTAAAATCAGTGGAGAGTTTAATATCATGATAAAAAACATAACTTCTATGTTTTTAGTCATTTTAATATCATAATCAGTTTTCTTAATCACATGTATTCCAAAATCAGCCTCTAGTACCAATAGAATTTAGAAACAAATACATTTTAGGATTTGTTTTTTCATGATAATCATTTCAGCGAAAAGACGTCCACTGCACCGCCACCGACATTTCTTTTCAAAGAAAATCCCCTTTCAGGTAACCAATAGACCCAAACTTTATCTTACTTGTGCTCACCATTTTAAACAATCATTTACCTTCAATACCCTAAAATCCTAAGTGCTAGGATTAATGAGAACAGGTGTCGACTGGCGAGGTTTCGAAAAACGCGACACGTTCGACTCGTCACGCCTGTCTGAGCTCGTTTGCGCTCGTCCTGACCTGTTTACCTCCCCCTCCCCTAAGTTAGCTCTCAATGGGGAGGTCGAGATGTTCGCTGATAAGCCCCATCGATTAGAATGAATGTTTGAAGCTGCACTGGCTTGAATTGAGGACTTGAGACTTGAGCGAGAGGTTTAAGAATTTTTCGTTGTTTTTCGTAGGATAGCATACTCATCCTTATATTGTTATGGTACATTTATATATTTTTATGTATTTTCTTATTATTATATGCATTGTTTCAGAACTATATTTTTACGACCTAATAATGAGGTTGGCTGATATTATACAAAAATGACTTAAGTAGGTACTTTTTTTTTAAACTGACCTACTTGTTTTTTCAGCAATACAAGTCAGGCATCGAGTGGTACTTTTGAAGATATACAGCTGATTTTAAGTCGTATTTTTCAGGACCTCAATAAATGAAAAATCTTGGATTGTATGAGTATTGTATGTGAAAAAAAAGTGACATGGGTGACATAGATTGAATGTAGTACACACATGATCCTGTTCATGAGGCAATCGAGATTACTTTTCCTTAAAATTAAACAGCTTTTCCGAATTAATAATTTATACTCCCATTTGCAATCTTACAGGACATTTTCACCTATGATGCTAATGTAAAACATAATCAAAACTTTAAAGATACGTCGTAACGTTTCCGTTTCGGCGGCAAGTTCAATAAATAAGGATAAAGCCCATTAGAGACGGTCCAGCAAATCTTCGACCGCCGAACGCCACTTACTTAGACTTAAAGTGTTCCGGGGAGCTATTTTGTTAAAGATTTGGGATTGCTCCGTCCATTTTGAGATATATTTCGCTACAACTAACCGACGTAATTTTGTCTGCCACCGGATTTCGAGTGGCCAGGAAAAGATTGTTGGCCTTTTTACTTCCCGGTTGGAAATTCCGGAGACTGCCCGGGATACGTGGTGGTTTTTCTTTAATGCTGTGCTAGGAAAATATTGTAATATGAACAAATCAATCTAGTAGTGGAACATTTTGAAGTCGTAGGATGGGCCAACAGTTTTGCATCTAGGTCACAGAGGTACCTAGGTAGCTCTTTTTGCTCTTCATTAGTAATTTATGCCTTCCAAGTCTTGTACGGAAAACACAATAAAATGGATTATGTTTTTCCCTTTCGGCTGATCGGAGCCTTGGGCTATCACAAAAAACGTGCAAGGGTTTAAAAATGATCCCGTACTGTATTCTGTAATTAGATCATACGTGGAAAAGTATACCAGGCAGATCTACAAGCGCATAGGTAATCACTCATTTGTATAACTATTAAAAATAAGTATTATAATCACAATAAAGTTAGTACTTGTCCGAAATTCACTGGTCTATCTCTCATTCGTGTAGTCAGCACATTAACCCAAACCTTCAAGATAAAAAAGGAAACCCCAAAAAACAATAAAACATCATTCATATCAATTGGGGATCAAAACCTCGTATTACAAGGTTCTAAGAGCGAGGTATTGCTGACCCTTCGAGAGGGGATCAGGGAAATATGATAGGTTCGGGCCGTATTTATTTGTGCCCACTAAGGATTTGCCCTTCGTCCGCTAAGCCGGTTGACCCGAAACGAGATGCCAATTTGCTTTATTGACTCCTTGATCTGGATGTTACGTGGTTTGTAAGTTATTGTCTTTTTATCGGTATGACAGGCTGTTTTTCAATTTGAAATAATCTTTAACAACCAATTGTATCAGACAATTGGTTGTTGGTAAATGCAGTAACAATACAATACACAAGTGTGAACAACAACCTCAAACTGATATGGCTGAATGTATGCGGTATCTTCTTTTCTTCTTCAATCTTTAATTGACCCAGATAGGTGAAGTACAGTACAGCCGTTGATGAGAAAAGAAGCTTCACAGGATAGTGGATACCCATTTTTGAAGAAGTCGTCAAGAAATACACATGAAATCGTCTGAAATTGTGAGTATCTGGTGTAGGTATATCTTCTTACTCTATAAATACTTACTTTACGTTATTTATTTATTTAATTAAGGTTCACCAACAGTTGTTACAGATATTATACAGATAGGAAAATATAAGTAATTGTGTCTTAAATCTAACTGACCAACCAATTACAGGCAAACACCACATGCAAAATGCTGTTTGTAATTATTAATTTAATTTATTTTATTATTTATGTACACACAGTAAAATACATAAAGATACCACATTGTTATAATTTAATTACAAAGGTACAAAAGTTTTTAAGGGGGATGCGCCAAGGTAGCCCGCGATATTCTAATTTTCTTACGTTTTTTGCAATTTGCAGGTCAGTGTCAGGTTGTATGTTGATTTAAATATGATTCGCGGCCGTATCCAATGTTTATCTAGAGTGTTATAATCATAAAAGTCATCAATACAACTCTCTAAGTTCATGTAACTGTATTGAATGACTAATTCATAAAATCATGACATTTGACACTTTTGCTGACTTATGAAGTTGTATTGCTAATTCTAATGATTATAATTCTGTAAAGTCATATTTTTTACGGTCGCGAATCATATTTTAATCAACATACAACCTGCCACTGAGCTGCAAATTGCAGAAAACGAAAGAAAATTTGAATTTCGCGGGCTACCTTAGCGCATATTTTTCAAATTATTCGCAGGCCCTTGTACTTAAATTCTAGATAATTATATTAATACTAAAACTAGTTACATTAGACAAACGTCGATATTGAGTCTGCGTGGACGTCAACGTCGGTTTATATTGACCATCATTGTCGCATGTGTGCTTATGCCATAATTCCTTGAGCTGCCTTACAGTACAGACAATTACCACTTATATAGGTACAAGGATTGCTAAGACGAGTCCCCCTTTCAGTATTCAAACAGATATGACAAATAAGAAATTAGGAATTCAAATATATGAATATCTGCTGAATATTTGCCATATTAAAGGAGAAACCATTCGAAGTAGACTTTGTCTCGGTCTGAATCCGCTACTTCGCCCGTCCTCCGACTCAAATGTCAATCCTTTTATATTAGGGTGGAGATGTCTGTCGATAATACAGTTTATCGAATTCTTAATTACGTAGAATACGATGAAAGTATGATTTGTTCCACATTTTTTTTTTAATACATAAGTTGGTATTGCAGTTACTTTATGTGTGATGGGGGCGTGTCCTCGATTAATTATTACAATCTCTAATTGGTTCTAATCTGGGGTAACATTGACCTTCACCCTTGTATCACTTAATCTTAATGTTACATTTTGTTTAATATAAATACTAGAGATTTAACCATGATTCTTGGGTGCATCATTACACTATCTTTATCTATAGGTACCTAATTATAATAAAATAGTAACGAAATCAAAACGATACATAGAATATTTTTGAAAAAAAGTAATTGCGACGAGGTGTGATTGAAATTGAATTTTTCTTCCTTGTTGGTGACTAAAACGGAAGCTCCTAAGCGCATTAATTGTCAACTTAAACTAAACAAAACAAATTAATTAAACTTTAAAATAAATACATTTAATTATCGACACCAGCAACATCACTAAACCGTTCACAACCGTTTTAAGTATTGATGGCAGCAGAATAAAACAGCATTGAGTCGATGTCGCATCCCTAAACCTGGCAGTCGGGAAACAGGCTTATTCGTCCGATGAGTGCTATCGCTCCTGGCCTTTTAGCCCCACCTCCCACGGGAGCTCAGCCTTTTACAGTGTGTTCCTGGCTTTATGCGATCGACTTTCAATATGAATTTCAGATGGGTTATAAGATTGTACGCTTTGTACTTGTACCGCAAACGTATTTGATATTGGTTTTCGAAATTCGAATTTTTTATTTATTGAAAGTTGATCGGTTTGTTGGTGGTTATTGTTTTAATTTTGGTAGCTTGTGGCGTTCAATTTGTGTCCCAGTTGTGTTGTATTTGTTAGCATACTAACTACTACTTTTTTTTTTCATCAAATGACTTCTCCCGCTCTGGGTGGAGCGGAAGGGCGTGTCAGACTCTTACTGACTAAAACCCACCCGTGTTCCTTCCCTTGCCTTGCCAGGGGCTACGGTTTCTCCTTAGAACTTCCCGCAACCTTGTTATTAGTCTTGTTCTCAAGTAAAATCTTATACATAAATGAAAAAAACGTGTCTTGAAATAAGAGTATTAAAACAACTTCTTCACGCGTCGGAACAACGTTTTCAATTTGTGTTCACTGTGTTCAGATGTAAAAATATTGTTAATGTCGATGTTCATACAGCGTGTAACCAATACCCCGTCGTTTAAAGTTGCCCCACGTCATTTTTACCTTGCACAACATCGCATTACACACCGTTCCCCAATTTGTCCGTCGGGAAAGTCAAGAGAAGTCATAACGAAAATTAAATACGCTTTGATAAATTTTTGCTGGAAGCCACGTCTTACTTCAGAGCTCGTGTATAAGTTTTCATAAAGTAATAGTTTCTCAAAGCCCGTCTCGAAACTGTGGAACATTCCAGAAAATGGAGAAGCAAAGGAGCGGAGTGAAACGTAGACGCGGGCTGAGGCGGAATAAAGTTGACATTTTTGCAAAGCTACGTTAGAATTTCAACAAAATTAAATGTGGCACTACACGAAATGAAAATAGTGTGAGTGAGGCACCCCCGTTTCCCCCTGGCACGCCTCGCGCCTCGCCTTGGTTCGCGCCTTATTTTTGTTGAGAATTCTCAGACGAGAGAGTTTATTTTGTTGTTACCCCGCTTATGCAATGGCGATTATTAGCTTTACAAACTGTGATAATAAATAATGTTGGAATCTACACTGAACTGAAAAAGATCATTATCAAACTACTTTGTTACAACATGTGTAACATACATTATATTTTGTTTACAGAGCCATAGATTGAACCTTGAATGTCGTCTCAGTTCTCAGATAGTAGGTCTCCATAGTAACCTCTGTACCTATCATTTACCTAGACAACACTCATGGTACTCCACTGGTAAAAAACGACCATGTAACAACCATCCCTAATCATCAATTTTATGACCTCCACCAACATAATTTTCATCAGTTTTTGGCCAAATATTTGGTCGAATACTGCAATGCAAATGCAAACGAGATGCAAGAGAACATTAGCGGAACGAATAACCTCTGTCGCGGCGACTATCGCGCTCCACATAAACTACCGCGCACATTACCGACGCCATACACACTGCAGCAACCAATGAACAACAAGAAAAACTTAGAAGAATAGAAGAGAACTAGACAAAGCAGGCTGGTGCTGAAAAGTACGTGACTGTCAATAATTGTCTAGGCACCAGGCTAAGCTGAATTTACTCCAAATGAAAAGATTTGAACTACATTTTTTACCATTAGGGCAGAAACATGTTCAAGTTCAGATCTTAAACCTCGCATCGGCAAAAGTACTGTAGAAAAGATCTGGCTCAGAAATACGAGGGTGCGTTTTTAAGTTCGCGGAATGGGAGGGTAGGATATAAATAAAGGTAATTAACGGGGTGGCCACTACTTCAGCCACTCAATATAAGTAAAAATACCAAGTTTTATCTTAATTGGATCATTAGTCTTTGAACTATCGTCAATCAAACAACTCAATCGGGAAGAAAGTGTGAATTATGGAAAAAATCGAGTACCGTGCCGTTATAAAGTTCCTTACCAAGCAAGGAAAGTCAGTTCAAAACATACTGGAAGAGATGGAATCCGTTTACGGGGACTCTTGCCCGGGTAAAACCATGGTTTACAAGTGGCACAGTCTCTTTAAACAAGGCAGGACCTCACTCGAAGACGATCCAAGGGCCGGACGGTCGATTGAGGTGACTACTCCGGAAATCGTTCAAAAAGTAGAAAAAAATATATTGGAAGATGCCAGACTAAAGAAGAAACAGCTTGCAGAATTAGTTGGAGTATCGGATACGACAATTTTCATAATTCTACACGATCATCTTGGTATGACAAAGGTCAGTGCAAGATGGGTTCCAAGAATGCTCACGCCGCCTCAAAAACATCGCCGCGTGGAGTGTTCTCGCACGTTTTTGGACCTCTGTAACGAAGATAAGGATGGCCTTTTGAGTCGAATTGTTACTGGAGATGAAACTTGGGTTCATCATTATGAACCTGAGTCAAAACAGGACTCTATGCAGTGGCACAAAAAAGGCACACCACCACCCAAGAAGTTTAAAGTGTCACAATCGGCTGGAAAAATCATGGCAACAATCTTTTGGGATTCGGAAGGAATCCTGTTGACCGATTATAAAGATAAAGGCGTTTCTATAACCGGACAATACTATGCTTCAATCCTCGAGAGGTTAAAAGAAAGCATTAAAGAAAAAAGGAGGGGAAAATTGACAAAAGGTGTGCTTCTTCTTCACGACAACGCGCCTGTTCACAAGAGCCGTGTTGCATTGGCTGCCGTGCATAAAGTGGGCTTCGATATTTTAGACCACCCACCCTACAGTCCAGACCTGGCTCCCAGTGATTATTATCTCTTCCCAAAACTTAAAAAAAAACTTCGTGGGAAGAAGTTTTCAACCGATGAAGAAGTTAAGGACGCAGTTTCAGCTTATTTTTCGGACAAAGACAAAACATTTTTTTATGAAGGTATACATAAGCTAATTGAAAGATCTGAAAAATGTGTTAGGGTAGCAGGTGAATATATTGAAAAAGAAAAATAGTTTGGTATATTTATTTTCACTTTTTATCCTCCATTCCGCGAACTTAAAAACGCCCCCTCGTAGGTCCAAGCCCAACATAATTACCCCATTAGCGCTAAGGGTTTCGAATACCGGATTTTTTCAATATCGGTATTAATACCGTATAGAATATTTCCAATACCAGGATCCCGGGATCCCGGTATTGGAAATATTAGACAAATTTTTTTTTTCTTAATATTTTTTTTAATTCAACCACTTATAAGTTTCACTACAAATAATGAAACACTATTTTTTAAATATATAATCACTTTTTTAATATAACTTTAAGTTGCAAACAGAATATCTTAACAAAAATAACAAAAAAATAGGTTATTTTTTAAATAAAACGTTTAATTTCGAATAATCAGTATATAGTTTATTACAATTTAGCGATCTATTTATCTTTATGATTTTAATAAAATCAATCTCTTTAAAATCAACATACAATATTTTTTACTAAAATCACTTAAAAATCTGTCAAAATTGTTCCCGCACGGTGCTTTTAAGGCTCTTTCCTGACTTACTAAAGTTACTGCGGAGTGGAACATAGTATCTTGAGCTATAACGTAATATAATGCATATAATCTCTTTAAAATTAACAATTTAATAATAATACAATATTTTTTTTAACTAAAATCAAATACATCAGTCACAAATTCATATTTGTTTCGGTTCTTTTTGCCTGAAAAGGAGTTCGTAGGAAGGAAAGAGCATCTAAACTTTTATCTGAGAGCGAGCTTCTTAAACGGTTGCTCAAATATGTAACCGAGGAAAACGTTTTCTCTGCCTCTACGCCCATAGGTGGAATGCTAAGTAAATAATTATACGCCATGTCAATGCCGAGAGATGTATCTCTCGGCCGCCTCCAGTAATGCCCACTTCAACTCTTGCAATAGACTCTATATCAGTACTGGAAGAAGCTTGGGTCTTAACATTCCTTTGAGTTTTAGCTTCTATTTCTATTTCTGCCACTAGTTGTTTTTCAAATTCAATATCGAGATGCAGGCGTGACAAAGGAGTTCTCTTACAGTCACTATCACTCATCAAAAACGGATTCCCATTCTGTAAGTTTATTTGAGATTGTAACTCGCTTTAATCTCACGATGACATGGTGTATCTCATTTGAGGTATGCTTTATAAAAAAATATATTCCCTTCTTCAGCAAAAAAGTTTCAGCATCGTGTAAGTATTGGATACAACCAGATATTAACAACCGTCTCTGGTTTATGCGTATTCGAAGGGCCAAGGCAAGGTTTCGGCTAATGACGATGTCTGCTTGATCTAGTTTTTCAGCCGTCAAAAGTGGGGCAAGTAGTAATAAAATGTAATTATCTGTCGAAATAAACCACGAGATAATTAAAATACGCGGTTTTTAAAACTGACCCGGATAAAAAATTTGTTGGAAATATAATGTGTAATAAAAATAAATTGTTTCAATGTAGGTGTCTAGTGATAATAAAATAAAAATACCAATACCGGTATCCCGGTATTGGACATTTCAATACCGGTATTGAAAAATGACAAAAAATGTCCGGGATCCCGTATTGGCTAATACCGGGATCCCGGACATTTTTTGTCATTTTTGGTATTGGAAGCCCTATAGCGCTGAGGGAATAATAAGTGGTCTAGCATTTATCGTACAAGTAACGATCTTGGCCAGGTGACTATCGAAATTGCCAATAATCGAACCTCGAGAGAAGAGTCAGCACCGGACTGCTAGGTATAAGCTGATAATATTAGTATCAACATCTGCCAACTATGTTGGGGTCAGCGTCCATTGCAGTCTAACTGGATGTAGCTGACTACCAATATTTTACATGGAATGACTGCCTATCTGACCTCCACAATCCAGTTATTGGGTAATACGATACGGTATCGTAACCAGTCTTACCAAGGGGTATCGTCGATACCCCTTGGTAATAATGGTTGTCAGACTTTCGGGCTCCTGACGACCCGTAGCGACTGACAAAGATCCACGAATGACAGGCGGGACCAACGGTATAACGTGCTTTCTGAGACACGGAGGGGTCTTGGTATGTAAAGAAGTTAACCGCGGTTACTCAAGCTGATCTATCCACCCGTGCGGCTGTTATTGCTTAGTATAAACAGTCAATGTCTTTAGAAGACATAGTTGCTATTGCTGTACACACAGCCCAGCTGTAAGTCTTTCAATAGACCATCAAGAGTGCACTATCGTAAGGCTAATGTGCTCTGATCGTAGCTTACGAGTTTCATGACTGTTTTGCTGTTACGACTTCTACTTACAGACGCTACTTTTATTACAACAATTACATAGATATGTACAGATACAGATAGATGTACACGTTGACTGTATATGTTACTAGTATTTGAGTAAGACGTATAAACTGCAAGGGAAGGAACACGGGTGGCGCAAGGGAAGGAACACGGGTGGGTTTTAGTCAGTAAGAGTCCGGTCTCCCAGAGCGGGAGAATTCATTAGATGATTCCCCATCCAAAAAAAAAAAAAATATATTGACGTATAAACTAGGGATGTAACGGAGGTCATCGTAGCGGAGGCGGATGTGATTTTTTAAATTTATTTGTGGACAGTTTATTACCTTAAGTAAAGTGAAGAAAAAATGATAGATTAAGAAAAAAATCGACTTATTGGAAAAACGAGTTCCGCTACTCGAAATTCAAGTAGAGGAACATGACGCGAACTAGTTGAATTAAACTCTGCGGTTTCGCTGCTACGGTTTCGCGGAGGAGGTGTGCTACTGGGTTTAATGTAGGTATGAATGTGTATGACGCAATGATCATGAATTATTTCGGTCCTTAGCTGCAACTGTCATCGATACAAGAATAACATACAGCATTCTTCATTACGAAATCAATCAAAAAATCCACCCACGTATAGGCATTTTAATTACTCCGATTCATTCTTAAAATCAAGACATCAAGATAACGAGTTCTGAATGTAGGCTTATTACGTCATTAGTCATTCAAGCTCCAACAGTAAGTGAGTAAGGTATCTGCACCATTTATCGGCCCAGTTGAACTCCCAGCTAAATGTCGTCCGTAATTGGCGCCGGTCCATCTGCAGGCAATTAGGAAGGCGGCGCGTTTTAAAAGATCCATATTTATTCGCCAAGCCGTACCTACCGCTGTAAATGTTTTGCACTGTGCTGATTACACTGGTTACGCAATAAATTGGGGTATCTGCCTCGTTTTGGTATTTTGACTTGTGATGGCATTTGTAGCGGTCTATTCTATGTTAAAGTAAAAATTAAAGGGTCAATTTGACCAATGTTTTAACCGACTTCCAAAAAGGAGGAGGTTTAAGGTTTCGTTCCAATGAACGAAATTTTCGTTCACTGGCCACATACGAACTACGCAGCAAATACATGACGTCACACAAAACATGAAAGCATATTATAAAATTAAAGACTACGTTGAAGACAAAGAAGTTTGGCAATAATTCCCTCTGCACATGTGGCTTCCCTGGTACCTCATTAACGGCAAAATATGTAAGATTCTATTAACTGCTCTCAAATTACCATGTTTATATTTTTGTTTTATTTACATTCTTCCTTGACATAATCATAATTTTATTTGACATTATATACCTACTATTTAATTTTCAACTCTTTATTAGTGACTTTTGTGGACATGTTAATTATTCAGATTTGTTACAGTTGTAATAGCAATCATGTCATTTCGTTTAAAATAGTTTTTATTTTTATTAATTTATTTATCTTTTATATAGATTCTTTTCTATTTTGTGAATGTGAGAACGCTGTAGGCTTAGTGGACTGTACACTTGTTGACCATCTTCTATTTTGTTAAGTACATACTTGGTACTTGTTGAAAGACCTACACTGTCCTCGCATACCTAATAATACTGTATTTTTTATATTTTTTTTGTTGTAAATATTGTAAAACCCAATTATTTTTAAAAGAGTAACCGTGGAGTTTCTTGCCGGCTCTTCTCCATAGGAAACGACCAATTGGAACCGTGCGTAGCTTCTGACGTTTCATAAGTGCCCATGTAGGTTTATGTGAAATAAAATATTTTGAATTTGAATTTGACACAAAGCCGGCATCGCGCAGTTTTAGTTTACCGCGCGAATAACATAGAATAAGACTATCCGAAATCAACTTTCGGGCAGTTGCCCGCCAGACATAACACCCGTCTGGTTGGAGGATCCTGCCTTTTCAATAGAGGATGAGTGAAATTTACACTCTGTTCCTCATACCCCTAAAGTAGCGTAATTTTTTTTTGTTTGTTCACCTATTTCTCTGTCAATTCTGGACCGATATAGAAAATTCTGTTTTCTGATATGACAAGTTCCTGTCACTGTTATTTATATAGCAAGTAGTGGTATTCGAATTTGAGTGAAGTACCGCAACTAAAAAGTGTTAAATAAAAACTATCTAAAAAAAAACGAATTTCATTTCGGAAGTCGGTGGAAAAACGAAAATTCAAAACCAAAGACACCGACTTCGGAAAATATTATTATTATTTACTTTTCACTTTTTTTTTTTTTTGGAAGTCAGTGGTTTATTTATTGTAAAAAGTTTTTTTATTTAAAACTGCTCTAGGCGCGTTGAGAGATTTCTGGTCGGGGATAAACTTATAGATTCGTATCAGCGACATGCTCGCGCCGCGCGTAGTGCTCTACTATAGAATATACAATATACATGGCGCTAATACCAGTTTCAGGTTTTCACTTCTGTCAGAAGTCTAAAGTTTTATATGTGCTTTTCTTTTTCAATACAAAACCCAAAACAACAGCAAATGATTACTGAAAAGCCTGTCATTAGAATGGCGATTATGAAGTGTCTAAAGAAATAACTACATAATTATATTAAGTACCGTATTATAAGTATCACATCCCTAATTCCTGACTCCTAAGTCAAAACAAAGGAGCACTTTAATTGAACATCACTCAAATATTACGAAATGTAGTACCTACTTAAAGTACACGAAACGATATAGTTTGCCTAGAACGTTAGCAAGTCTACCGGTCAAACCAAGGAGGCCTAATGCACAAGACGATGCCGCCATATTGAATTAATAAGCTCCCAACGTTCCAAATTCAAAAGCTTCCACCGCCGCTTTCTGGATGATAATGACCTCTTGCATGCGGCCAGTAACTCAAGCAAACTTGTCTATGCCTTAGCAAACATATTTCTTCCAATTCAAAATAGTTTTATCTGCTGTATCTCTGATGCCTTAAGGTTGAAAATTCCATGTCAGTTGATGCTGTTGACTGAAGATGTAGGGTTGTCGTTTAGTATTGGACGTTAGAGGCACAATGCACTAATTATATCAGTATCTTAGAAAGCCCCTAACCAGCCCCTTAACAGTTTTCCACGGTATCGAAGAGGCATTAGTGCATTTCCCAGTAATGCTTCTAAAGACGGTTGGCGCACGATGACCAAGGAGATCGGTGTGTGGCACCGAACTTTAACTGTAGGTTTAAATATAATAGTTAAATTGTAATAACAAGGTACATTTTTTTATGCCGAGAATTAGGACGTCAATACTGACACAAACACACACACAAACACACTTGTAACACTTGTAACAAAAATGTATTCGTAAATTTCTGTTTTCAAGCAAACACTTTCAAGAGGAAGATTTAGAGAATACTTACAGTTAAATTCTAAGAAATAATATTTGTACTTAAGTCGATTCCAAGTACAATAAATTTATATCATCGGATTGATCATAAATAACTTTCTCTATGTCTGTCAAGTCTCATAATATTTGCTTGTCAGCTACATCAATTCATTAAACTGAACTTAACCAACGATTAAAATAACAGTGCAACCGACCATTGGCTAATTTAGAACTATCGGCCAGCAAAGTGGCCAGTACCGTTTTGTGTCCATAGACAAGTTGCGGTCCAACTACTCTGGGTCACCACTCTGACCGTAATGTCAGTACGTGTGATCTTTTGATCGTGTTCTAACGTCTCATTAGTTGGTTAATAATATCTAGTTCCCTTCAAATCCAACTAAAACTGGTCAACTAGAAATTAGTTTTCTATTCATGTAAAATTTTCTTTTCACATAATTCAGACATGTTTAAAATTACAATATGATTTCTTTATTCCTTTTGTCAGTTATTCTGATTTCAGACTTTCTTTTTCAGTCAAAATGAAAAACTAGCAAAAATACAGTTATAAGGCGCTCGTAGGTAACAAATATACCTGTGGAACTAATTCTGGTTTGCGCTGCCCTATCCGTCGAATGGTTGAATGTTATAATTGTAATTTTATTAATATTGATATTTTTGTATGCTCAAAATCCAAATTTAAATGTAATGTTATGAAAATTATATGTACCTGACCAATAATATTATTAGGAATGTAATGTAATCAATGTAAGCTTGTCTAGATTTTAATATTTATTTGTTTTTAGTGTTAAGTATTAATGTGTTGTTAAGCAATTAATCAATTAGAATCCCTAATAGGCATGATGTAATTAATTCTTATTAATGTGATGTAATTAATTAATTATTTATTACCTGTCTAGTGGCACTCATTATCATATTTTCTTGTTAATATGCGGATAATATAGTGGGCTGCAATATTGTTAATATTTTGTGTTATTTATTCTCTACTCCAACACATATTGTAGCTGTTTATTGTCCCTGAAAAATATGGCCTATATGATAAAATATCACTAAAATTGTATCAAGTTAACGCTGACGTATATGACAATTATGACCATGTATAAACGTAAACGAAGCCAAAGGAGTATTTGTCAAGATCGTAGCAGGTGGCGTTCTGTAGTTTCTGCCTACCCTATGGAAAGAAGGCGTGACTTTATGTACCTATGTTATGTCAAATAAAATTAGGTATCGGATTATTATAATGAATTTGCATATTATTATCTACTATTATCGTCTTTATGTAATGTACAGAACAGAAAATGATCGCTTGATAGGGATCGTGACAAACATTATTTTTTGTCCGTCAGATATGTTATTAAAATTGGATACGTATTTTTTATTTTTTTACGTAATCAAAAGATTACGGCAGTACTTTGAGTTAAAATGTGGAATGACGTCACTCTCCGGTAGATTTTATACTGAATTGTGACGTAGCGACCTCCTCCCCAACTGTAATGTGTTTTATCTTAATATTTTTTAAATTAATTATGATACAGCAAAAAATACGTGTCTAATATATTTTTATGATCTGACTGACGGACTAAATAGTTCTTTTTTATGATCTGACTGACGGACTAAATAGTTCTTTTTTATGATCTGACAGACGGACTAAATAGTTCTTTTTTATGAACTGACTGACGGACTAAATAGTTATTTTTTATGAACTGACTGACGGACTAAATAGTTCTTTTTCCAGTCAACATCCTTATTTAGCGGTTTTGAAACGTAAAGGATTGAGCAATAGGGGTGCTATTGTTCATTCCTTTTCGTGATTTCATGTGATAGAGACGGACAGTTTGTCGAGCTCAACCTCCGAAGACAACCAATGAAAAAAACCATTTTCTTTGCGACACATACTTTTGTTCAATCTCACCAAATCAGCCGTCGAATTCAAAGATCACGCAACAAGCAAACTTACATAGAAACTCAATCAAACCAATGAGAAACAAAACATCACCCGAAGACGTACAGAGGGTCCACGAATTAAACGCTAGTATCCCTTAATTGCCAAATATCGTCTCGCAAAGGGGATCCGTCTTCACTAAACCGTTAAAAGGATCCGTGCTAAGTGCAGGATCGGGGTTCGATTCCCCGTTTTGTAATTCGATTCGGTGCCAATTAGGAGTTTAGTTGTCGTCGGTCGAACTACGTCTTAAAGGTAAGACGAATTTAGACGAACTATTTCGTTGTATCGTCCATTTGAACCCCTTTGTAGGTTTAAAGGGTGTCTGGCCGGCGGTATGGAGCTCAATTATTTAATTAAGAGGTTCGGTTTCTTTAATAACTTTAATTGAATGTATTGACCATCTTGTGTTGGAGGAAATTTTCCAGAAATGAAAACGAAGTAGGTATCCTTTGGTTGAAGAAATATCCTACAAGTAATGTCGTTTCTAGGGTTCCGTACCTCAGAAGGAAAAAAACTGAACACTTTACGATCACTTCGTTATCCTTCTGTCTGTCAGCCTGTCTAGACCTTTTTCCGCAGGAACGCTTGGAAGTATCAAGTTGAAATTTATATCAAACTAGCGGACCTGGCAGACGTTGTCGAACCGCGCCATCTACCGGGTCCAATTGTATTTTCAAAGGGACCCACTCAAATACATATACACACAAAATTTCATCCAGATCGGTCCAGAATCGGTGCTGCGGAAGAATTATATATATAAAGATACGTAGGTCTACGGTCCCTTGGAGTTCTAAAAAATCATGCTTCTTAGTCAAGGCAATAAAAAAATACTGCCATTTATTCTACATAAATATTTTGATACTCGCAAATAAATTAAAACCTATAGGGTACTTCCAGATGACCTAGAATCATAAAATTTGGCAAGAAGCGAGGTCCGTAAGGTATTTTAATTAATACCTCCACGCGTTCCTGAGAAAAAGGGTCTTGACAGACAGACAGACAGGCAAACGTACGAACGGACAACGAAGTGATTCTTTAGGGGTTCCGTTTTTTCTTTTCCCGAACCCTTAAAGACCAGGTAGGCGTCAAAGTACTTATTCACATCGCTGTCATCCGGAAACGTGCCCAGAAGACTGTCAACATTGCCACATTCAATGGCAATGATAATTTATTTGGCCAAAGAACGAGCCAGTCTTCTGGTCACGCAAAGTGTCCACCAGTCGACGAGATATCTCTTGAGACGAGCAAGAGAGGCAAAGAGCAGGGTTTCGACGTAAATATCAGACCTGAGTCTTAACTAGCTTCTTTCACCTATTGAAAATAATATAGAGTTAATGATTCTAGTAATTTCTTATTGAATTGAGCATTTAGTGGTAAGAGGAACAGGGTGTAAAGTTCACTCATCCCCCATAGAAAAGGGAGGATCCTCCAACCAGACGGGTTGTTATGTCTGGCGGGCAACTGCCCATATGTTGATTTCGGATAGTCTTATCTATGTTTTTCGCTTGGTAAACTCTAACTGCGAGATGCAGGAATTGTGTGACGTCATGTCTTTGCTGCGTAGTTTGTATGTCGCGGTGTAACCGCTACATCACTCCCCTCCGGAGACCGTAGGTCGATAGTGGGCTGAGTCTTGGATCTTGCGATGCTTCACAGTGCCAGCTGTGGTTCCAGTGAGTCGGAACCGGGTGCCGCTCAGTTCACAGTGGGTCGGAACTGTCTGCAGTGATTGCGGCGATGGTGATTGTGGTTCCAGTGAGTCGGAACCGTGTGCCGCACATTTCACGGTGGGTCGGAACTGTTTGCGGTGATTGCGGCGATTGTGGTGATTGCGGTGATTGAGGTGATTGCGGTGCTTGAGGTGATTGCGGTGCTTGAGGTGATTGCGGTGATTCCCCAGTGAGTCGGGGTGGCGTGGCTGAGGGTGATGACCAGGAATGCGCGTTCGCTGCATGCTGGTGGTCAGGATACCCGTTGAAGCCGTGGGTGCTGGCTGGCTGTGTGACTCGCCTCACGAAAGCTTGCGGGAGTGATGATGATGACGTCACGCTGAAGTTGTTGCACGAAGGCTGCGTTGACGTTCATCACGTCGGGGTCACCAATTTAGTGGTATGAGGAACAGGGTGTAAAGTTCACTCATCCACCATAGAAAAGGGAGGATCCTCCAACCAGACGGGTTGTTATGTCTGGCGGGCAACTGCCCATATGTTGATTTCGGATAGTCTTATCTATGTTATTCGCTCAGTAAACTCTAACTGCGAGATGTAGGAATTGTGTGACGTCATGTCTTTTTGTTTCGTAGTTTTTGTATGTGGCGGTCTAACCGCTACAAGCATAAAAAGCTTAGTTCAGCATAGAGATTTCTTTCTGAGAAAATCCGTCGCTACGCTCTCATTGAAGGCACTCTATTTATCTTACCTCGGCTTGTGTTTTTGTTTTAGGATTCCAATAAATTAAGTTTTTCTCCTTATTAGAAGGCGAGGTAAGGGGACACAAAGGTATTTTCTTAGTCTAAAAGGCTTGCAGCTTGTCGATGTTTTAAAACTACCCAGGCTTTTGCCAGGTACGTCTTAAAAGGTGATGTTTTAATAATTTGTCAAGGGTAAACGAATCCTTAATGAACTTATTTTGATTTCGGCAACACCGTTTAAAAAAGGCTTCTAGGTAGGCTGAGACGGTTTTTTAGCCTGGACTTCATCTTCGACAGCACCTGATAAATAGCTTATAGCTCGTTCCATATTACCTAGATCTATACTTGATTAATACAGTCTTTAGCGTGCTGAAGTTGTATCATAATCTTCATCGCCTATAACATTCCCACTGCTGGGCCTTCTCTCTGTGAGAGGGACTGGGCCGTCCTCCACCACGCGGGCTAGTGCGGATTGGTAGATGTCACGTGTCTTAAAATTTTTGGTTCTGGGACATGCCGGTTTCCTCACGATGTTTTCCTTCACCGTTTTGAGAGCAGTGGTGATGAAATTATTTACCCAAAGTAAAGCGCTTGCCAGGGTTCAAACCCACGACCTACAACTCGTAAGTCGGGGCCGTTACCACTGGGCCACCACTGCTCGCAATGTGGCATCCACATCGTCCCACAACCTGATAACCATTATGGATTTACCTACTACATGGTTCAGGACCTGCGTACAAAATTTTCAAACTAAAATATGTAAAAAAAGATGCTGTTTCCTGAAAAAGTGCAATCAATATCTACGCGGTCAAAATGTACGTAACAGCAGATTTTGAACAGGTTGTACGTCGATGTCCCTACCACCCTGTATAGGTATTTTTTTTTCTACTCTTAGTTAAACTATACTTCAGGTCATTGGAAAAACGCTGAACTATATTTCAGAAATTACCCAACTGGCTTAAAAAATAACATACCTCTGCCTAATTTTTCAAAGAAAACATAATATATGCGAGGTTTTCAAATATTTCCTAACACATAATACCTAGATAATAATACCTATATTAAACATCATACAACACTTTCTTAAGTAATCTTACCCAACGGCAAATCTAACCCGTTGGGCGTCGCGAGGCGTGGCGAGAGCGGATATCGCCGTATCCGAATATATCCGCGCACACCGCTATATCCGCGCATATCCAGCGGGGGCGGATCAGCCGGATCAGCAACAGGTGGGGGATGAGCCGCGGATGTATCCGCCCACTGAAACCACGTGCTGCACTTTGCTGTTTTGTTTTGAATTTGTGTTTAGAAGGTATTGTGGAAATAGAGAGCCGTTTGATTGTGCCGTAGAAGTATTTCAATGGTAGAAGATATTCCGTGTCTTCAATTGTTTTTCATCAGCCATGAACTGGAAGTTTTGAAATAAGAATAATGATGTACAGTTTTTTTTTATCACAGATCGGATACTGTTTTGTATTGATAGACTTTATTAGATCATTTCAAATAGGTATAAAAAGTCATCACCATGATCATCTGCCTAGTCTTTTCCTAGCTATGTTTGGGTCGACTTCCAGTCTTACCGGATGGTGGAATTGGCAACAGAACAACATTATACTGCGATCATCGACCCGCTTGCCAAATGTGGTAGTTATGCCAATATTCGCCCAAAATGCTCGTTGCATAGTGACATAAGATGGCGACCCTTGCCCAGTTGAAGACGTTTGATTATGATGATAACCCTAATCGAATATTGCTATGTTGTCTAAAAGGTATACCTATACGAGTTGTTTTTATTTCAACGAATTGTTACAATAGTTTTTTTTGTTAAAATATCACTCCAAATTCGACTGAAATGTGAATAGAATATTATATGAGAGTAAAATGCTTTTCAATGACTTTTGATAATCCAATTATGCACGGTACCTATATGAAATCAACTATACTTTCATAATATTTATTTGCAGTTTTGTAAAATATCATTTACAAAACTGCAAATAAATCACGCAGCATTTTCGGGTTAACAAATGATAATAAGTATTTGTATAAACAATTGACTGCCTCGTTGTTCAAGTCGCAAGCGCTACTGCTGCGTATGAGGTTCTGGGTTCGATTCCTGGGTCGGGCAAAGTGTTATTGGGTTTTCCATCTGGAATTTCTCAGTAGCAGTCTGGAGCCTGGTTGTTGGCAATATGCTGCCCACTACTTATTACAAGAAATATAAACATAACTGGCGAAATGTGGGTGTACTATAGGTACGCCTCTGCATGCTCAAGTCTTTGGGGATTACAGGTATGATAAGTAATGTGTAAACAAAATACTGTCTCGCAACATAAACTGAGAAGGACCCTATGTAACTTCCAAAATAATTATGATAATTAATTTATTATGCACCTTATTAATTAGTTAACCAATAAAGTGTTTCGATCGTCATCAAGCAACTTCAAACAGCCCAATAAATTAAAAAGGTTTTAGGTACTCTTCGTAACAAATAAAATAAATCTAGAAATGTTTTAATATCACTAAGTTCTGAGCCGAAATAATCACTGAGCGAAATTTATTGTACCATTTTCGCACTTAATGCGTAAAATTGACGAAAGCAGTAGTTTTGAGTGCGAAAACTTTCGTCGAAAGTCATTATAGTCGAATCAATCAGGGCGTAATGGCACCCTCAATACGCTAGGGATGGGAAATGGTTGTTAGTATGACGCTCTACTTATTTATGGTAATCACTAGTGTTGTGAGGGGTCTCGGGCTCCGCGGTCAATTTATTTTTAGAATGGATGGTTATGGGTTTTAGAATATTATTAAATTTGTTTGGTTTACCGTAATATGGAAGTAGAAAAACCTAATGTATCTACAGTATTTTGAACGTAGGTAAAAAATCCATACTAATATTATAAATTCGAAAGTAACTCTGTCTGTCTGTCTGTCTGTCTGTATGTTACCTTTTCACAGCTAAACCACTGAACGGATTTCGATGAAATTTGGCAAGGAGATAGATGGCATCCTAGAGAAGGACATAGGGTACTTTTTGTCTCAAAAATAACCCCCAAGGGGATGATATAAGGGATGAAAGTTTGTATGGGAAACTCAATATTTCTAAGTTGGGGATATGGAAATTCAAATTTATGCTTTTGGTAAGAAATAAAGAATTACGCTTTTCAGCGTTTTTGTAAAATCATACTCCAAAGGGGTAAAATAGGGGTTGATTTTAAAATTCACATGTATTATTGATTATTTTTGTTGTCTCTTATTTTTAAGAGATTTAAGGTGTGGTTCCAGTGAGTCGGAACCGGATGCGGCACAGTTCACGGTGAGTCGGAACTGTCTGCGGTGATTGTGGCGATTGTGGTGATTGTGGTTCCAGTGAGTCGGAACCGAGTGCCGCACAGTTCACAGTGAGTTGGAACTGTCTGCAGTGATTGCGGCGATTGTGGTGATTGTGTTGATTGTGGTGATTGCGGTGATTGAGCTGATTGAGGTGATTGCGGTGATTGAGCTGATTGTGGTGATTGAGGTGATTGTGGTGATTTCGGTGTTTTCGGTGATTGAGGTGATTTCGGTGATATCGGTGATTATTTTTGTTGTCTCTTATTTTTAAGAGATTTAAGGTGTGGTTCCAGTGAGTCGGAACCGGGTGCGGCACAGTTCACGGTGAGTCGGAACTGTCTGCGGTGATTGTGGCGATTGTGGTGATTGTGGTTCCAGTAAGTCGGAACCGGGTGCCGCACAGTTCACAGTGAGTTGGAACTGTCTGCGGTGATTGCGGCGATTTTGGTGATAGTGGTGATTGCGGTGATTGAGCTGATTGAGGTGATTGCGGTGATTGAGGTGATTTCGGTGATTGCGGTGATTTCGGTGTTTTCGGTGATTGAGGTGATTGCGATGATTTCGGTGATTATTTTTGTTGTCTCTTATTTTTAAGAGATTTAAGGTGTGGTTCCAGTGAGTCGGAACCGGGTGCGGCACAGTTCACGGTGAGTCGGAACTGTCTGCGGTGATTGTGGCGATTGTGGTGATTGTGCTACCAGTGAGTCGGAACCGGGTGCCGCACAGTTCACAGTGAGTTGGAACTGTCTGCGGTGATTGAGGTGATTGCGGTGATTGCGGTGATTGAGGTGATTTCGGTGATTCCCCAGTGAGGATTCCCGGGGTGATGAGTCTAAGGGTGTTGACCAGGAATGCGCGTTCGCTGCATGCTGGTGGTCAGGATACCCGCTGAGCCGTGGGTGCTGGCTGGCTGTGTAACTCGCCTCACGAAAGCTTGCGGGATTGATGATGATGACGTCACGCTGAAGTAGTTGCACGAAGGCTGCGTTGACGTTCAGTCTCAGGGTCACCAATTTAGTGGTATGAGGAACAGGGTGTAAAGTTCACTCATCCACCATAGAAAAGGGAGGATCCTCCGACAAGACGGGTGTTATGTCGGGCGGGCAACTGCCCATAAGTTGATTTCGGATAGTCTTATCTATGTCGTTCGCGTGGTAAATTCTAACTGCGCGATGCAGGATTTGTGTGACATCATGTCTTTCATGCGTAGTTCGTATGTGGCGGTGTAACCGCTACAAACATTACCTCCTTACTAATAAACGTTGTATAGCGTCTGTATAGTTAAACATATAGTATAGTTACAAAGCTTTGTCTTCTTCTTTCGAATGTCAAATTACTGACGACTGAAAGAGATCATTTTTTCATTTTGAGGTACGCAACCCTAAAATGTGCCTGTTACTTTTTCATGCCGTAAGGGCTGAACGGATTTAGTTGAAAGGCGTATGGTCTTTTAGCTAAATCCGTATAGGCCATGATCTGGGTTAGGATAGAGGATAATCTGAATCCCGGTAGTACGGTCCTGTGGGATATTTTCCGACCTTTACGCGGGCGAAGCCGCGGGTAAAAGCTAGTACTATATAAAATTGGCCCCAAATTACTCAGAAATAACACGAGTGGTTGTTTTCATTGTGCGAAAAATTCTGCAGTCTTATCCTGATATTCCTATTATTAAAATACTACCGATTTAACAACTTCATTCATCAGTAATTAACCCTAAAACGCTAACATCATAATCATTCTCAACCTTGCTCACTTCTTTCTTTTTCACCGAAATTAATGCGAAAACACACACACGTATCCATATTTGTCGGCATCTAAGTCCCAAATTAATAGTCTAAACTTGGGTGTATCCCGCACGCGCGCGCCCGTCTTACGCGCAACTTAGAGCCAATTAATTTATTGCGCCAACTTTACTTTCCATTCTTTACCTTAGCACTTATACATCTGCGGTGGCGGGTTAGCGAGTTGCCAGCTTATTGTGATTTATTCGCACTCTTGTCTAGCGAATATTAACGGACTGCGTTTTATGGGGAAATGGAGTTGCGAGTGAATGTTTTAATTTTATGTCGGATTGCAGTTTTAATTTATGTAACTATATTTTTATTAACGCTATCCCATCTTTTTAAATGAGTCTTTATTTCATGTTTTTTTGTGCTTTTCAAATGCACATGGATCGATCCAAATTTGGATTGTTTCTCTGTCAAAATCAACCACCAATTAACAAGGTAATAATTGAAAGAAAAGAAAGAAAGAAAGAAAAATAGGTTTATTCATCACAGAAACACGTGCATACAAAAGACATTGCATAAAGTGCGCATCTTCTATCGTCTACATTCCAATAAATCCCTCATCTACACCAGCATTATTTATCTTACCATCTCAACTATATCGTAATTAATTACCCTAAACCATTACATAGATAAATATCTGGCAACCCTGGCGAGACGTCGCGCCTAGCCTCCTTCGATAACCGCGCGAAAGAGATTTATTTCGCGAACTTGTTATAACTTCATAATTTCCCCGAATTATCGGCACACAGTATGTGGCATACAGCCTTATCAGATGCGCCGTGTGTTGTTCTTTTGTAACTTTTGTTAATTATAATATTCTTGGTCGCTGGTTTCAGGGTAGGTACCGCTTTTACCCGAGAATTTTCTTTAGCAGATGTTAAAGTCTATGGGTATCTTGTTACCCAGGATAACTGGGTTGTAGAGGTTAGATAAGCAGGCGCTCCATGTAAAAAAATACTGGTATTCAGCTGCATACGGTAAGACTGTAAGCCGACCCCAAAAGTAGTTGGGAAAAGATAAAGATGATGCTGACAAGTGAAAATCAATGACATCTTTTTTACCACATCTTTTTTCATATTTATCATTTTGTATCCATTCTCGTTAATTATACCTGCAAATATTAATCCTATGATAAATTGGTAAGATTAGATCATCCAACTATCTGTTTGATTGTAGACGTCTAGACTGAAAAGTTTTGCTGTAAACAAGTATTCTGTTATGACAATTTTTATAAGAAACATTTACGTGAATCTGACACTCATTCTAATTTCTATCTGAAAATAATTATACCAGCCTGTTACTGTCCTCTTCTCATACAGAGAAGGCACGAGCATTGATCAGTACGCTTGCTCAAAGTGGGTTGTCGATTTTAGACTTACGTATATTTACTATACTTACCTACGTAAGTCAAGGTTTCCACACAACGGTTTCCTGCACCGAGTCTTACCAAGGGGTATCGTATTACCCAGTTACTGGGTTGTGGAGGACAGATAGGCAGTCGCTCCATATAAAATACTGGTATTCAGCTGCATCCAGTTAGACTGGAAGCCGACCCCAAGATAGTTGGGAAAAGGATAGGAAGATTGAAGATTGATTGGTTTCCTGCACCGAAGTCAGTAATACTCAAGATAAACTTAGAAAACAAATAAAGTACATATGAATTGAAAAAGAAACAGTGGTAGGTACTAAAAAATGTCAGATTGGTAAAATAATAAAATACTGAAAAAGTCAGTTTGATAAAATAATAAAGTACTAAAACAGTCAGATTGATAAAATAACAAAGTACTAAAACAGTCAGATTGGTAAAATAATAAAGTACTAAGACAGTCAGATTGGCAAAATAATAAAGTACTAAAACAGTCAGATTGGTAAAATAATAAAGTACTAAAACAGTCAGATTGGTAAAATAATAAAGTACTAAAACAGTCATATTGGTAAAATAATAAAGTATTAAAACATTCAGATTGGTAAAATAGTAGGTAAAGTACAAAAAAATTGACGTTGGTAAAGTACCTAATCCATCTAATTTCAACAACAGCTACAACTTAACTAAACGACGAACACAACCCAATAAATTGTGTACAAGACGTAAATTCAACACAATATTGAGCTTACTAACAACGGTAACAAAATCTAAGTGTATTCCGTAGCCGTACAGCAATTCTAATTAGCCCCTCCTTATTTATGATTCATAAGCCGAAGTACAATAAATTCTGGTGAATCTTTCCGTCGCACATGTGTTAGTAAGCCGAGGCCTTAGCGAATGTTGAATGTAGGTCCTCGCCTAATAAGAGGCGGGATGTAAGGAATCGCACTGATTACTATATTATTTATTACGCTACGTGCCGCCCGTGTAAACGCTTCCTAATACTCCTATCTACGCTCGCGTCTTGGAACCTTTTCAAACCAAACCTTACCTCACTTTTGTATCACCCTAGTATGGGTAACCTCGTTTCGCTTGGTATGAAAAGGTTGCAAGACCGTGGGAGGTATAACACCATCTATCAAATGGGGTAACGATTAAATGAGTTGCAGCGAGCGGCACCTATGAGATTTTTAATTATTGCCCGTATTAAATCGTGATTAATGTGAACCATGCTTTATTGCACGGTTTAAGAGGTTTATGGCTCTATTACTTGTGAACGAGGTTGTTTACGAGATTTCTTTGCAGTTTCTGAGTGGAGTTAAGGGTACTCTGGGTTTTGTTAATGATTTACACTCTTATAAGGCGTCCAAAAAGTTTGATCTGATTAGATGACTCACCAAAGAGTTACGCAAAGTTAAAAAAGAGGATTTTCCGAATGCTTGTCTGGGCGTAGATCGTAATAAAAGGTCACTCACAAAGGAACAGTTGCCGCCCATCCCCTTGATATTGCTTAACCCTATTGGGTAATTTCATAACACACATAAAATGACAATATTGTTCACAATGGGTTTCATTTTGACAGTTCACCCACGTTCATTGCGTTATTTACGTTGTTGAGTAGACGAATTTTTAAACCTATGAAGCGATGAATTAACAATTTATTCAAAACTCGGATTGTTCTTAAAAGTGTGTTAATCAATTAGGGTGCTGTTTTTTAAAATAATTCTCCTTCCTTGTTATGTCAATTTGCCGGGAAATACAGCAAATTAAAGGATCTCGTGTACTAGACGGCCATGAATCCTAGTAGTGGCCGTCTAGTGATTGGCATTTATTTTTTTTGGGTGGGATATCGTCAAATGACTTCTCCCGCTCTGGGTGGAGCGGAAGGGCGTGTCAGACTTTTACTGACTAAAACCCACCCGTGTTCCTTCCCTTGCCTAGACGGGGGCCACGGTTTCCCCTTAGGACTATCCGCAACCCCGGTGGTAGGCATCGGCCCTAACGGACCCCTTCAGTAGTGCATGGCATGCGGCTAGCTGGCCGTTGCGACCAAATGCGCGATTCGTATCGTTTTCTATACTGGTCGTGGTGGTAATCGTGGCCGTCTAGTGCGCGCGATTCTTTACTGATTAGATATTTCCCTAACCCCAAGAACTCACCACTTCAAAAACCAAATACATTTTCTCGACTTCATTACGCAGATCACCTCTTATGCTCAATTTTCCCCTCCACCACACGAGATACCGGCAAAAATGATTATACGGTATAACCCAGGTAATATAAATTTATCAAACGCATGTTGACAAAGCACCGCTGAATAATGACTATCATATTTCTCCGTATCTCCTCTTATGATTGCCGAAGGGGATAAAGAATAGGACATTTTGCTTTATAGGTATGCTGAGCTGAGCGAGCGAAGCGCTTTATTCCATATAGCGATAATTTTAATGAATATTTATGACTTTATTACGCTTGCATTTGCTTTAAGTTTTGATAGAAACTGTGTTGCGGGATGTGATTAGAAGATGAATGAAATGTTGTGAAATACACTTCCGTCTAACTGAAACGAGACACTATGTAATTTTTTGTATAAAGGTCTGTGACTTTTTAGATTCAAAATTGGAACAATGGCCGTTTTCACACTGCGACGATAACAACACCGACATATCGGCCCGATATCGTGCGCGACATCGTCGGACGATATCGGTATGTAAGAAGATGTAAACAACAGCTTATTGTCGTGCGGTATGCCACAACAGCCTCGAATAGTTTCGTTGCGCTAGCAAAAGCTCACATCGCGCGATTCCAAAACTGTAATTGTGTACTCGAGGTAATAATGGCAGCAGTGAACAAGTGCACTGTGTCATCCGCCGATATCGGCATGACAATCAATGTCAATGAAACTGCCAGTCCAACGATATCGCGTCGTTATCGTTATCGTCCGCTGTGAAAGCGCCCAATGATGGCGCCGAAATGATGGCTGATATGTTGACTTCAAAATTGTACAATAAAACTTTTTTGACTTATAATTATTTTAATGTTTAAGACCTTTATACTTATAAGTACATGTGTACGGTGGCTCGATTTAGAAATCTGGGAGTGTATTATATGAGGTTAAGTGGAGAAAATCTTTGTATAAGATCGTTCTTTTGAATTCAAGTGCTCCTTCTTCCTTCGCTAGGAATAGGAACATAATAATTTGCAACTTCTTGGAATAAAACCGTATTAAGGTCATGTTTTTGTATTCTTATGGTTTCCAGTTACATCATCTCAACCTAACCATAATCTACGGCGCACTGAATGATTATTTATAAGGTAATTACAAAAACACTCGCACGATATCTCAGCCACTGCTAATGTTATTTATGTGCGGATAAACGACTATGAGGAGTTTTTGCATATCGCCCCTCGTTCGGTTAAATTGAATGATAGCGAGACATTCGCGGTATTTTTAGAACAAGATGCAGAATGAAGGCGGGACTGCGCTTTAGTTTGACACGTGTATGTAAGCCGTTGAATGAGACTTTTTATGTTATTTTATCATTTTTGCTTGTTTATAATATTATTATACAGGGTCAAATTAAATTAACTAGCGAAACTCAGTAGATATGATGGGTATATAATAATATTATCTAAACACATTATAAGAAAATTTTATGATTTTTCTTCTGGGGTCAACAGTATAGTTACTTGAAGGATGAGTTGAGAACCCATTACTTCTGTGAACTTTACACAAAAAAAAAACAAATAACTACACTACACATTTACGATCGTTGACCCAAAAAAAATAGTTTTTTTGTTTTATCGTGTTTAATTATCGATACCTATCACGTCTGCGCAGTTTCGCTAGCTAACCTATAGATAGTACGTAAGCTATAGACAAGCCGTGGGCGTGATGGGTTTTTCCAATCGGCCAAAGTGTCGTTCTTTCACACAATTTGTTTCCCTAATGAGTGAATTTTCAAAAATCCTTCCTAAATGCTTACCTACTAGAGCCAGCGAGTTAAGTTGCATGCTTTAATAATGCATTGTAATTATAACACTGATTTGATGTTGTAACCATTTTAGGTGTACTGATGCGGGTGTAGCCGTAGGGCACAGCTAGAGAGATAAAGCAACTCATATTTACCATTACAATACACATGAATAACCTTTATAATATAGGAAAACACTAAAATTTTCATCAATATTTTAACCCGTGACACCTAAGGCGTCGTCCTGAAAGTTTATTATCGGTTTCCGCTAACCGATGTATCCGAACTTATTTTGCATGTTAGCCGAGATAGGGTGCAACGTGAAAGAAACTTATGAATTATGTGACACCCCTATGAACACACACATGTATGAGCAGGTACTGTGGCGACTGTGATTACCTTGGAAAGAAGTCATTATTAAAATCAGGTGTTTGGATTTCGTAGGTTTTATGGAGGTGAACTTACATCAATGGTCTTGTCTATTTCGAGTTGATTTTCATCGTTTTGAATTCTATTTTTTTTATTAGCCTATGCTATCCCACTCCTGGGCAAAGGCCTCCCTCCACTCCTTCCATCGTTCGCGAGCCCGCGCGTCCTCCTTCCAGTTTTGACGAAACCTATCTAGTTCGTCCCGCCATCTCCTACGTGGTCTGCCGCGACCCCGCCTCAGTGTCTCAGGGCACCAGTTCTGTGCTATTTGGGCCTATAGTTTGTCCGACATGTGGCAGACATGTCCTGCCCAGTCAGATTTAAGTTGGGCAGCCTTTTGAGCCACGTCAGCTATTTTCGTTTTGGAGCACAGTATTGCGTTTCGAACACGATCCGTTAATTTATCTAGTTCGTCCCGCCATCTCCTACGTGGTCTGCCGCGACCCCGCCTCAGTGTCTCAGGGCACCAGTTCTGTGCTATTTGGGCCTATAGTTTGTCCGACATGTGGCAGACATGTCCTGCCCAGTCAGATTTAAGTTGGGCAGCCTTTTGAGCCACGTCAGCTATTTTCGTTTTGGAGCACAGTATTGCGTTTCGAACACGATCCGTTAATTTATCTAGTTCGTCCCGCCATCTCCTACGTGGTCTGCCGCGACCCCGCCTCAGTGTCTCAGGGCACCAGTTCTGTGCTATTTGGGCCCACAGTGTCTGCCGCATGTCGGACAGACATGCGGCAGACATGTCCTGCCCAGTCCCATTTAAGTTGGGCAGCCTTTTGAGCTACGTCAGCTATTTTCGTTTTGGAGCGCAGTATTGTGTTTCGAACACGATCCGTTAATTTAACGCTTAGTATACTGCGCTCCATTGCTCGCTGGCAGACCTTGAGTTTGGACTTCTGGATGTTAGTCAAAGACCAAGTTTTAAGACGGGAAAAATCATTATTTGTAATCACGTTCTCGAAACATGCTCTAACGATTTCCATGAAAGTTGAAATAGGAGGGGATTACAGGGGCGAAAAATCGATCTAGCTAAGGTCAGAAAATTCGTTTTCTCTATTTTCACCCGAACAGACATCGATCGGTTAGGTACTATTTAATAAATAGGGCAACTATTTAAAATACTGCATATTTTTTCGAAAAGAAAGTGGGCTGGTTAGACCGAAGCCGAGGGATTGAACACAAAAGGGATAAGTATTGAATACAAAAGGAATAAATAACATCATATTCATCATATTTATTCATTTCATTAAATTATGATGAAAACGCATGACCTGTTGACCATGATAGCCTTGACCGATTGTGTTTAAGTTCGACAATTAATTGAGCTTTTCCTATTACTTATTAATTTGTTTAAGCACACACAACTGTATACAACGGTAAATCATTATTGCTGCCCTGATATTTTATGATGATAGATAGGGAAAGCATGTAAAAGACTTCCAGTCATAACAAAAAGCTGCAGTGTTTTTCCAGAAAATCTCACTAAAACTAACATAAAATGTAATGCTTAACTCAATACACGCAATAACTCGTGTTATCATAATAGCAGTTTGACACTAAACGTCTCTCAGGGAACTGTATCCAGTCTTAAAGAAAATCATATTCATAGAGACTATAAATTCTCAGCCAACTCGCGTACCTCTTTAACCATATCTGTATTATTTTAATATACGTAAACCGAGTAATACGTCTGTCTCTCTTACTCGTAGGAGTATGTGGGTTAGTTACGTCTCCCTCTGTTTTCGGAGGATATCTTAATAAGATTCATGAAAGGACGCCATATTTTATATCCGACTCTGTCCTCTATCTTCTTATATTATCCGGGCAGAAGAGAGCTCGTGAAATATGTGCCTGCTTGGGAATTTCCAATCTTTCAATAACACCTTTGTGGGAAAGTTCGAGTTTCGGAAGTTGTGAGATAAAAGCTTTGTGCAGCTAAACTTGACGTTTTAATTACGCGTTGCCTTTAGTTGTAAGGGCGGGAAGTGCAGTGTGCAGTTCTTCTGGCATGTTGAATTCTGATGTTCATAACTCTTCCGTTTTTTTTTTTTTTTAATTAGAACTTCTTTAGCGGCGTTGTGCATTTTTTTTGGGATAGGTAAAAAAATTTAAACTCGCGTCAGGAGTGTGACCGTAAGATGCATTGCCTAGCAACTGACAAAGTAAATATCAAAATAAATAGTTTTTGACATTACGTAAAGATTGCGAGGTAAGAAATTTTACCCAAATTGATGGGTAAAAAAAGCAGTCAAAACATTCTTCATGAAAAGTGTTTAAATAAATGGTTTTTTTTTAACTATATTTTGAAAATAAATAAATATACTACTACTAATGAATATTGTATTTAACCACATAAATTATAGTAGTTTTATACTGATAAATAAAGCAATTCCCTAACCATTCCAAAATATTCAAAAATGCACAACGTTAATGTTCAAGTTTTCACTTCTGCCGGCACTCTCGAAGTGCAACCCGTTGTTTTTTTTTTGCAATATGTAGTGTTTAGTCATCAAAATTAAAGATGCTGTTTTTATTGTAAATGAAGCACACATATGGATGAGACCTGCTTGCTTCCCTATTGTTTTTCGTACGCTATCTTTACGAATCAATGGCATATGAAATATTTTATGGAAAAGTAGAAAGAAAGGTAAACAAATATACGTACAAAAAGTTCAGAAAAAAAATGTTAAAAAAACGGTTATTTTCATGATTTGGCTAAGTCAACCAAAAAGTTTCCTAGTAAAAAAAAAACCTACAATATCTTAAATAAAATCCAACACGTAAGCAATATACTAGTAGTTTATGCAGCTTAAAAGTTTTCGTTAAGGGAAGGCATGCGGGGTTACGCCGGGATATTAAATAAAGTTATACCCATAAATATTTCTTCAGTTAACTCAGTAACAAGGTAAAAAGCTGCTGCATCATTATACAGCGGATGGATTTATTAAAAAGAGGTAGAACCGCTCACATTTATCATTTTGACACTGGCCGTATCTACTGTTTGTTTAATTTAATAGAAGAAGAAAAAAGTACCGTGGTGCTTATTTTGAAAAAAGAATGGCTAGTTCTTGACACCTATTGCATTAGTTCTTTTGTTTGATATTATGTATGTCAAATCGATTTAAAATGGCAATAGCTCGAGGTAAATAAGGCCTTGATTAAGTGGGGTCTAGAGTTGTGAAGGACAGATCGAACACGTTTGACTTAGTACCTATTTGTATTCAACCCTCTGGTAAGCAAGCATACCTAATATAGAGCTGTGTGTAATAAAGGGCAAAAAAAATTTTAGGATACTTAAACATAAAATAATATTTTTTTTAATTTAATCTACGATTAACATTGTAAAGCTTTCTTAATTTAATTATCTTTCGTATTTTCCTTCCTGTTAAGTTCAAGTTAATTGAAAGAGATGCTACAGCTGGTACGACGAGAAAATATCACAACAAATATAACATGAAATATCTGAAATTACTGAAAAAGTATTTACCAGAACATTTGGGAAATTACGCCAATATACGAAAAAAAATGCCTGTATTTTTTTTATCCATAATTCGAAACACTAGGCGAGCCATGCAAACTTTTTTCATAGACACAAACGTAAGCTTATTTCTGGGGGGCGGCAATATAATACCTTTGCTCGTAAATCTTAACTTTAAGTGAAGCCGGGAGGGGGGATTAAAGATCAGTAATCTTAGGTACAGATGAGTTATGGCCGCACCGCGATCCTCTTTATTGTGACTTTAAGAAACTAAGAGGAGATTTTGTTAAACGTTTGAAATTAATTTAGATAATGATTAATGGGATCTTCGGTCTCCCTTGGGGTGTGTATTTGCATAATTGAACGGTGCGTAGTCATGTTAGTTTTGCGGTCTCTTGTGGTCGATGTTATATTGTTATTTGTTTGTTTTATTAGCGGTTTTAGTTTTTGGTGATGGGATAGTTTGTAACTCGAAAATCATTATGGGATTACGATTTTGAGTGCGTGTGATTTAAAGTTGAAAAACAGACAGTTATGATGCCAACAGCTCCAGTAAATGAATGTCGCTATATGCATTAGAATTAAGTAGGTAATTTATATTTTTGGATATACGGATATAAAAAAATGCTCGGAAAAATGGAGGAGCTCATGCCTAAGTAATAACCATCAGGTTAGGCTACGCTTGCCTGGGTTAGTCTGTGGATGGGTGACCAACTTTTCATACCGAGACTCCTCCGTGCCTCGGAAAGCACGTTAAGCCGTTGGTCCCGGCTGTCATTCGTGGATCTTTGACAGTCGTTACGAGTCGTCAGAAGCTCGAAAGTCTGGCACCAGTCTTACCAAGGGGTATATCGTATTACCCAGTAAAGGTCATCACCCATTATAACAGCACTGCTCCAGCACGGTAGCGCCCCGGCACCGCCTCGAAAAATCTAGTCGCCAACGCGCCGTAAGCCAGGCGACTGCTAGTCGCCAACGCGCCGGAAGCAAGGCGACGGCTAGTCGCCAACGCGCCGTCAGCAAGGCGAGTAATAGCTGTTTTCAGACCAGCGCGATTTGTCGCGCGATGCGACACGAACAATACAAAACTTCACGGTATAAAAATAATCGGTGTCGCGTCGCGCGACAAATCGCGCTGGTCTGAAAACAGCTTAAAAGCTGCCGGCACGCCACCGGCGAGGTAACATTTTTTAGTTTATTCACAAGCAAAGCGTCACCGTGCGGCCGGCGAGGCGTCACCCCGCCGACGGTGAGGCGCCGGATCTATGGGCGCCGGCGAGCGGGCTCCTCGCTTGAAGCGCGCTGTCGGTCCGACGTGTAACTGCTCGTGAGCCGCTCACTGCCTGCGAGCCGTCCACTATTCTGTAAAGCCATAGTACTTAGAATACTAACTTGAATGACAAGGTATTTGCCGTGACGGAGCCGTGCTGCTATAAGCGATGACCATTACTGGGTTGTGGAGGTTCGATAGGCAGACGCTCCATGTAAAATACTGGTATTCAGCTGCATCCGGTTAGATTGGAAACTGACCCCAACATAGTTGGGAAATGGCTAGGCAGATTGATTGAAAGAATAGAAAAAAATGTTTTTGGAATTACATAATTTAAAAGGTCGGCGAAAATTTTTTTGAAGATAAGCTATTGAATAACATAACACCAGCATACAGCACAGACGCCGTGAATGATAACGACGTAAGAATATTAGGTTTAATAAGAACCTACCAGCAAACGATTTACATTTTCACACCAATTTCTTAATCTAAATCACCCGAGCCGCGAAATTACTCGCCATCCCTTTATCAGCCAATCAGCGTAAAGACAAACGGGCTTATTCATAAATCTCGATGGCGCGGGCGCATTATTCGCGGAAGGTGAAACAACAAACATTACAGACATAAATCTGCAACGTATCGCGGTTGCGAGTTATAACTGTGGAATACGGGTGGGAAGAATGGTCAGCAAAGAGGTTAATTTGGTTGAGCTCCAAAAATTCGTTCAATTTGTAAAAAGAACTAATAAATACTTGCTAAGTATATCCCGCCTAAGTTATTAATATTACAAACTTAAGAAAATGCTGGAAATCTCTGACACTGTCAAGTTATGAAACGTCTTTAAATTATGTATTATTATAGGGCCTGTTTCACCACCTACGATTAAGTTCCTATTAACTTACTTGGCAGATCATTTCATACAAATTCTGTTCCATTTTGCACGACTCTTAATGCGAAGCATTAGAGTGTGCTCTACGATCGAAAAATATTTTATGCCCCATTTCTGCAACTGTTTTTATTGTTTCACTCCTGCTAGTACACAGAACCTACTTAATTTATATACCATTGTATAGATGATTAAATGGAGATTAATACTGTACTTTTTAACAATTGATTTAATGCAGCAGAAATGGAAAAAGCGTCAAAATAGTTGAAAAAAATTTCCTGTCCGTCAATTTATGATCCCTGAAAACATTGTAGCTTGCGATAAAATCAATTAATTGAGTCAAATTTTTTTTTATACATTCGTTTCAGCCGTAGAAGGAACCCTATTGAAAATGGCTCTTTTATTCATAGTAGTTTAATTATAATTAATAAAATACTAACTAAAATATAATATCAATATCTAAATATTTTCAACCTTGATCCGGTGCCGTTGCCTAGCAACTGCCAACGTAAATATCTTTGTCAGTCGTTGACATTACGACTTCATGAAAAGTGATAAATTGTTCATTTTTAAACTATGTTTTGAATTTCTTTTTCGTTTATGAATGAGTGATAAATAGGAGGCGTGCACTTTTGGATTTTCCAAACTATTTGAATTTATTCGGTAAGTAGCAGCTATTCGAACGTCGCCGCGTCCTGAAATAGGCCCTTATTAGACTCATTTTTTAGGACTTTCTGATTATAAGCACCAGGGATGTTGTTAAAATAGGAAATTCCTTTGGTTGTGAAAACAGGTAATCTAACCCAGATAAAGATTTTTAATCTACTTATACCTATAACTAACACGGTGTACTACGACGTCTTGTTGGTTATAATCGAGTTATGCAAAGCCCAAAAACATGTAAAAAGTACATAGCCCTTAAAAAATGCGAGGACTTAAGAGATTGTAGGAAAATTGCAGTTCACAGTCAAAATAATTTCATATCTATTTTTGGCCAGCAAAACAGCTCCACAAAAGGAACATCCGTGTGTCCCTCGCGTTATCTGGGACCGTCGCGCCATAAGACAATAGTAACGCAATAATAAAAATGTTGAATAGCCCCCGTAATGATATTGTTACTGCCCGTAATGCATCGCGCGATAACGGATAAACTGTACCCAGTAGACGAATATACTGGGAACAGTGGGTACTGTGAGTTATGACCGAGTTAGTACTTTATCTAGGAGAAAAATGGTGCTTAAGATTTTTGTATGTATGGTAGTAGTAGGGTTATCAGAATACTGAAAGTGATAACCAGTCTTACCAAGGAGAAAAGATCTGAATTAAATGAAAAATTAAATTAAATGAAAATTATATTAAATGTAATTAAATTAAATTAAATGAAAATTATATTAAATGTAATTAAATTAAATTAACTGAAATTAAATGAAATGAAACTATTTATTCTGTAAATAGGATATTGGAATCACTTTTACACGTCATATTAAAAAAATATTTAAATTTAAGCTAGATGAGGTCGGCGTTTCCTAACTGACAACACTGAGAAGAAAGGCCGAAACAAATTCAGAGGTCGCAATCTCTAAGTCCAGACATAATCTTGCTCAGCCCATATCCACGTCCATGTAGATTAGGATTATAAGGAGCACGCAGATTTGAGTGGACCTGTCCAGTGCAAGCATTTGTTAGTAATCGTGGAGCTAAACGGTACTTAAGGAATTCAACGTGTTACCTAGTTACCGGGTTGTGAAGGTTCGATAGGCTGTTACTCCATGTAAAATACTGGTATTCAGCTGCATCCGGTTAAACTGGAAGCCAACCGCAACATAGTTTGGACAACGCTAGGCAGATGATGATGGTAGTTGTAGGGTTATGTGAGGAAAAAACGAGTCAATTTTCTTGTAATTTCTTTCTTGTACTGCCTAATGAAATCATTTACGTACAAACTTTTCTCACCTGCCCATTTTCCTTTTCAATTTGCCACAATATCCTCGCAACGAAACAATATAAAAAGCTCAGAACAAACTTCTAACCATGCTGGCTTATTTATGACACAACATCAAGATTTTCTTTCAAATTTCCCCGAAGTAAACACGTATATTTTCTCCGTTTATTATCCAGCGTCGACCTCCTTACTTATCTACCGAGTATATTGTTAAAAACATGATGACTTAGGAACTGAAAGTCCCATTAAGTAGCGTCTCTATTCATGTGGTAACACGGGCGCGGAAGGGGGTTGTGCGCGGTGCGGCGGGGGGGATGTGGAATAAATACAAATAAAGAAGTGAGTTGTTTAAAAAGCGGGTATTCCGCGCCAGATAAGGGTGCGTTTCCGTCGTCTCCCCCGGCGGCCGCTCGGCGGAATTATTTCAGCGGTTCGACGAAACCCGATGTCGTGTCGCTGTCGCATTCAACACTCTATCTTTAAAAATGTGTAGTGACGTGCCTGACGTTTAAATTGTCGATAGCTCTCTTGGGGATTCTGGGAAATTCATTAATTTGGTAAATAAAGATCAATCAATCAATTTGGAATATTATGTTCTATGAATTGACTCAAACTTCGAAGTCGGAATAAGTACCGTCTACGTCTAGAACACAGATATTACCAAAAAAAATCACACATTTTGCAGTCTACGGTATTTTCAAATTAGTGTTACTGCCACCTGAATATTAACACGAGCCGAAAGACCCTTCTCGGTCTTCTTGAAATAGTAGCCAAGAAAAGCCCTTACAAACAAATCTGCCAAACTATTTCCAAACAGTTATCAAAAGTAACCTCAAGTTCTTCCACACTCTGATAAATATGACCTCTAAATTCATCGATACTTTATTTCTCGTCTCCTCCCCTTCCCTAGTGACAGATCTGGAAAGAGCCACCGTGTCAGATGGTCGCTGTTTCTTAATTTCCTCTCGCCACGATAAGATTGGCTTTTAGCTTTTTATTGAATTTTCTATGTTAGACGTAGCACTTTACAACTTGCTCTTATTCCGAGATAATAAAGAAGCTGATATCAATTTAATTACGAGCCATCAACGGTATAGACTTTGTTTTATAGTAATTGTTGAGTAGAGAAAATATATTGTTTTTGTTAGGGATAACTATCGAAAAAATAAATATTTTATACCGACGGTAGAATAAATTGAGTAGATATTACTAGCTAGGTAACACTAATTCAATTATTGCCGAAAAGCTCAAACCTAACTTGTAATGTAGTTTGTATCTTGGGGCCTAATTGAAATTTAACTTGTTATTTGCAAAGCCCAATCCTTGCCATCGCGATAAGGGAAAAAAAGCGTTAATCTAGTAATAGTTTTTGGTTTTTGCCAGTAATGTGTAGGTTTAACTATAATTAATGACAAAAATATCTACCTATCTTTCAATATGTCTTGGAATTTATGATCAATCTATGACCAATCTATGATAAATTTTCTCTATCTGCACGCGTAGCATAATTAACCATAGAAACAGATTTTCTACGGGTTTTGTCGACGGAAGAATAGATTGTGATTGTATAACTGTCATTTTGTCTATTCTTCCGTCGACAGAACCCGTTTCTATTGGGGTTATCAGTATGCTAAGCATGCTCAAAACACGCGGTGGTGGTTAACTTTGTACCTACCAGACAAAAATATGACTCATTCACGAAATCACTCTGCAAAACAATTTGATTCATCTTGCGACGTTTCGTTTTACGTTCCAATATAAAGATACTGCATACATTTGCGCCTGCACGTCTTATCTGTCGCATAAACCGCGCATTAGCTACCGCTGCACATTTCCGCTTAACACATCTCTGTATTTTATTCGTTCATTTTCCTTTGAAGGTACTTGATGTTATAAAAATATTCGGAGGGAGATAAAGGAATGACTTGCGAGGTTTCACTTCATTGTAATGACGCTGTTATAGAAAAGGTTGATGAGTTGAATGTGTGCAACTAATCGCTTTTTGTTTTATGTCTGAGCTTATACAATTTTTTTCATGATGTTGATATATTCTCATAATTGCAATATTCGCTACGGATCTTTGTATCTTGGTCAATAAGTTGTTGTCTATTATTCATTTTATTTCAATTTTCTTTTTAATTGTATTCAGTCTATAATATAGACTGAATACAATTATTAGTTATTATTAGAGATATAGACTCTGTAATCATAACTAATAAGGTTCCAACCTTACCTTGATCCATCAAAGGCCTGATTCAGAAGGCACTGCTCCTCGATACGGCTCGCATTGTGAGGAGGTTCCTGTCTCTGCCGCCCTAGCCACCGGGTAGCTTGGACCCTGCTCCCGACATCGGCGGAACAGATTTTTTTTGTTTTTTTTTAATGCATTTTTATGTAGTTTTTTAAGAAATATTTAATAAACGAAATAACTAATAATAATAATTGCAAATTAGACACATTATCTCCGGGTGTTCTCGTCTAACTAACGAAGAGTACTAGCATAGACACAACCTTGTAGCCAGGATTATCCACCAGCAACTTGCTCTGAAATACAGCCTATTGTGGAATCTACAGTATATGCCCGACCAAGTTCTCGAAAATGGCAATATCACATTGTACTGGGATCGTTCCATCATCACTGACAGGACTATTGTTGCCAATAAACCTGATATAGTGGTGGTTGACCGAGTAGAACGGCGCACAATGATCATTGACATAACGGTCCCGCATGACGGGAACCTCGTGAAAGCGGAGAAAGATAAACAAATCAAATATCTTGACTTGGCTCGCGAGGTTGTCGACATGTGGGATGTGGACTCAGCGATCATTGTGCCGATAGTCGTATCAGCCAATGGCTTAATTGCCAAGAGCCTCGACCAACACCTAAGGAGGCTGTCGTTGGGCAGCTGGATCATGATCCAGAAAGCGGTACTCCTGGGCACTGCTCGCATTGTCAGGAGCTTCCTCTCTTTGGAGCCCTGACCGCCCGCGCCGGAAGCTTGGACCCGGTTCCCGATACCGGTGAGCTACTATTTTTTTTTATTTTTAAATGTTTTTGTTTCTTTTTTGTTTTTACAAAAACATTTAAAAATGTAAACGATAAGTATGTGAAATAAAGGAAATAATAATTGCAAAATAATAAATTAAATATTTTTTTATTTTTTGTGTTATTTATTTAATTATTTCTGAGAAAAAAAAACTAAATATTAGCCTATTTAGTTTTTTTTTTTCTCAGGGTGGTCCATGTAACTGGAGAAACCTCGACCCCTGTCATACAGGATGTCCTAGTTCAGGAGTCGAGACCTCATTGATGTAACGTATACTGAAGTTTTGGAAATATATTACTATTACCTACTACTATTACGAAATCTCTGAAAAGTCAACTCACACAAGTAGGTATTGTAAAACGTCAAAAATATTAGTTTGAAGAGGAACACGTTTTTTGCAGAGACAAGGTGTACTTCTTCAAATTATTACCTATTTGTTTAAGATAAAGAGGAAGACCAGAAGAAGTTACCAGATGATGGCTAAACAGCAAGCATCACTAAAATAACTTCCGTAGAACAAAAAAGGGGCCTTTATCTAGCACAGAACATTCTAAAGCCGTATCACGATGAAAACAGTCCATAAAATACAAAGCGAAAATACAGAAAATATCAATTAATTTAATTTCCCTCATCGTTATCGTTAAAATTAAAACCACAGAATAAAAAACAAAGCGAGTGCAACGGAAACAGCACTCCGTTAAGTTTAAACAAAACGAATTAAAATCGTGAAAAAGTCTCGCGAAAATATTACTTATCTGTGCAATTGTCTCGACGGAGGACGTATTCTTTTAAATGAGTTGCAGTAATCACAAGAAAGCTGTATTGTGTAAAACCTGGGGACAGATTTTGAGGGGGTGAATCTGACGGACTTTTTTGATTTTACAATGTTTTTGGTGAAGAGAAAATGATACGCATGACTGTGTTATGAATAATAGGTACAGAATGTAATGTGGCAATTCGCAATTGTTTAAAAAAAATAATCTTCATTATTTATTATAACTCAGGTACCTAAACAAATACTTAATAAGTCTTCTAAGAAATATTCTAGGTAAATTAAGAAGAGATCTAAAAATACCTTCAGCAACTAATTAGATATCTATGCAAGTTCTTAACCCAATCAAAAGTTGACACGAACATTGTTAAACACTACTTTTAAACACAGGTGAATACAGCAACCATCATGTCCCAAAAACAGTCGCACAATTGCCCAACAACTGCGCCACGATTGTCACTTAAACAATCACTTCACTGTCACGAAACGAACTTGTATTTTTAAGAGCTAATTTCCTGATTTCGTCACAAGGGGGCGCTCCATCTTCCATTTATTGTTGCAGTTACGGTTGCTAACCAAAACGGTTGATTAGGTCGACCGTTTCACGCTTAGCTGTCCCTCAGGGATGTAATTAAACAATTTTGATGAGTCCTCGTTAAAAATTAACTTGTTTTGTCTCTCGCTGTAAACGAAGGGTGGGTGGCGATAGGTCTTGTGTTTGGTGTGGAGCATTTTAGGAAGAAGGAAGGAATAACAATTAAAAACAGTGTTAAAACCAGAACACTCTGTTCCTTTGTTTTCGTGCCCTTCGATTCCGAAGACCTTAGCTCATTTGACGTCCGATTCGCTATGACTTCACTAATGTTTTTGTTACTTTAAACCTGGCGCCGCCGGATACTATGGCAATCACAATATACTCGTATCATAAGCCCACTGACACCCTTTTGTGACACCCAGAGAGAGTAGCCCTATTCTAAATATCAACTACACTCCTGACTGCAACCGAAACAGGCATAAGGTCTATAAGTGTAATCGATTTGTTCAGTACACATTGGGCAGACTGAGTCTATACACCGTGTTATTTTAGTCGTCTTACAAAAGCCGCCCACTTCATGTATCCAATCACTACTACACATCCATTAAAATAAAAACGTTTTCCATAAAAAAGAAAAAACAACCGACTACCAAAAGTAAAGTTATTTTTGACTTTGTAGTGTCTTTTTGGAAGTCGGTTGTTTTTTTTTTTATAGAAAACGTTTTTATTTTAATGGATGTGTAGTAGTGATTGGATACATGATGTGGGCGGCTTTTGTAAGACGACTAAAATAACACGGTGTATTATCCTGAGAGAAGAAGTGAAAAAGCCACCATTCCAGACATCGATCAGTTGGTCTTCACATGATCTGACCAAGATTATGTCTGGACTTTAAAAGAGACTGTGACCTCTGAGTTTGTTTCGGCCTTTCTTCTCAGAGTAGTCAAATAGGAAACGCATACCTCGTTTAGTTTTTAAAATATGATTGACGCGTAAAAGTGTTCATACAAACCTATTACAGAAAATAAAATCATTTCATTTCAGCAAGTACAAGTAGTTGTCATAAAACATAATAATGACATCCAAAAACCAACAGAAATCCTTTCGTCAGCAAGATTTGAGGTCTCCACCACAAAGATCTTCTTGACATTACTCTCATGTATTGTTCGGGGTAATACCGCGCTTGTGCCGTCGCAGGCTCGGCAGAACAGTAAACAGTTAAACCAGACGCAGACATAGCGTGGGATCTTTTCACCTGAGGACGCGGTAAACGTGGCGCGGGCGAAATTAACTGTATGTTTCGAGAGCTGTTGATACCGACAAAAATTTTGCAGCTTTTTATTTAAAACTGAAATAGCTCAATCGAAATGTACTTATAAAACTAAACAATGGTTCTTTAACGTATTAGACGTTAAAGAACCATTGTTTAATTATTATTTTTTATGACTATTTAACTTATTTGAATCGTAATATTTCGAAAATAATTTTTTAAATTTTTGCCACATATTTTTTATCATTGTAATTTAAGAAAACTGTGACTTAAAACAAACCGGTTAAGGTTTGTTTCAGGTTTCAACTTAAACAATTTTAACCGAGCTGTGTCACTGTTCAGTTTTGACTAAAACAATTTTTATATCATTCCAATAAGATAAAAGATAAAGGCTTGACTGGCTTGGCTTGAGGCTTGGTTTGTTGCATTTGATTTAAGATATTTAAACTCTTTACAGATATGGAAATCTCTGAGATTTAAGATTAATAACCAACATAAAAAGAGAAGAAGCAACAGACCAATTCCCCTCGTCTAACCTCATGCATAAAATCGTGCAAAAACAACCCTATATTTTGGTAACATCAGCTCTACATACTTCCCCGGTGTTGCGCTGCATAAGTGCGATTTAGCTAGATGTCAGGGCGGGCGACGTTACTCATGCGTTAATTTTGCGCGACAAATTAATTCGAGCACAGATTTAGCAAGAATAAAATGTTGCCAGCGGGTTATGTGGCCCAGCGTGTGTGTATAGTAATGCAATTTATTGTATTTTGAATTAATTCAAAAGGTTGGTTTTTCTATAGGACATTGAGTTGCTTCGAATTATGAGCTTTAAATACGTATTTACGGCAATTTAATAACATAAATCTCCTGCTCCACTTAGACAGGTAATTTTGGATGGTAGGATGGATAGGTGGTGACTAAAATAACTAATATACTAGAATAATAATTTGCTCAAAGAAACCATGCTTAGTTTTATTTTCCCAAATACTACTACGGATTATTGAAGAAAGCTTATCTTATCGTTTATACGAACTACAGACTCGTACCGCGATAAAAACATCGCCGCGTAGACGGTCTACGGCGTAGGCGGCGTAGCTGCGTAGGCCACGTTCTTTGTAAACGCTACGTTTTCTTGTTGCTCGAAGAATTCAGATTTCAAAGATATTTTTATTTTTAAATTATTTTATATTTTCGAAAAAAGAATGAATAAATAAATGAATGGGAAAGATACAAATTAGAAAAGAGCGATTAGCAAAGCATTATACTTGAATTTGGAGAAGATTCAGTGTTCTTCTTCGTAAAATTACAGTGAAGTAGGTACGGTAATAAAAACAGATAAGGGAAACTGCAAGATGGCGACCATTCACAAGAATGAAGGCGAGTTTATTAAGCGTTCCAGTTGAAAGTAATATTTCTCAGTACTTTCTACCGACTCAGTGGGTAGTGTAGGTATGTTATACATACATAAAGTAAGCTGTTGCCAACACCATTCACCAAGAAATAATTGAAAAAATAAAAAAACTTTCAACATCTTCTGTTCATCAAAACAAATACATATTTTGATTCAATTTCATTTAAATTTTTAAACGCATTTAACAAAGCAACTGTCAACCTGATTACACCTCAATCTAACCGAACAGCGGATGAATTGAGATGAGTATCCACCCCAATGAATAAAAAATAAGCCGTGGCTCATCACAAAAAGCGGGGGAGTAAAAAAATAATATTATCCTGTGGAAATGAATTAAGCAACTCACAGATACTCTGGCTCTGGATACTGACTGGAGCGGATTGAAGGATAGAATGGAGACGGACTTTGAAATTAGAGTCTTATAAACAGTTGGCACACGCAGGGGTGTCAAAAATTATCCCCCTTACTTAAAAACGTTGTTTATTTTTGACTGTAAATTAACAGTGAATTTTGTTACAATCAGTTAAGCTTAATGTCATAATGGATAAGTAAATGTGTTATAATTTGTAAAATGTAAAGTGCCTGTCTCAAATTAAACTTTACAAATAATTTAGAATTTAGTATTTTTAATGCTAACAAATGTATGAAAAGACTTATCAATTTGCCGTTCAGCAGACATGCAAAAAAAAAAAAAAAAAGCACTTAATAATAAAAACTATCAGGCTTTCCAAGAATCTAACCGAGAAATAAAACTACTATTTATAAGCTCTTAATAATAACAATATTCTAACACGTGGAGTACTTTACTCTTAGGTATTGAAATTCATATTTTAATAAGCATGGGCTTTGGTGCATTCTATTTGGAAAATGTTCAATCCACTAATATTCAATCAATCTTCTAAAGAAAGCCTCTCATACGAAAGCTGTCTCCCTACCCCAGAGCGTTTGTCTCCGATCCTTGGCGGGGTAAGTAGGGAATAAAATTAACCGAGGATGATCGCTAATGAAAATAAATTGGCGGCGGGAGATTCCAGATTACACCGACCGCGATGCGCTAGTCCTTTAGAAAAAACGGGACACGTACCGACTACGCGACTGAAGATCGAAATGGTTATTGTTTTACAATCTCTGTATGGTGTCAACGGTTTTATTAAATGAAAATGGTAACAGTGGTGAAAAGTATGATGTATAAACTAGCATCACCGCAAAATTTCGCGGATTTAGGTATGTTTTTTTTTTGTTTTTTAATTCGTATTCTTTATGGCACTATGTCCATGAGCTATCCGAATATTAAAATATATTTAGACTAGGTTTTAGGGGGAGGCGTGAAAATTTGTTAGCTGTTGCAATGTGTAAATAGATAATTAGGTAGCTTGGTCCAGACGATTGCTGGTAACTTGCAGTCGAGTCATCCAACTGCTGGGCAAAGGTAGCCCCCTCTTATTGTTGTTGTGTACGACGGCTAACCAATCAGCAATGATCATTATCCTGGAGATAATGATCATTGCTGATTGGTTAGCCGTCGTAAATTTTTTGCACTTAGAACTTTGTGAACTTCTTGGAGAAAACATATAGGAAAAACGGCTAAATGATATAATAACTTATGTAGTATCAGATCGGGTCTCGAAAATTTTAGAGGAATGTTTTTACATAAGATCTTGTAATCTATACTAATATTAAAAAGAGGTACTTATAATTTGTTTGTTTGTTTGTTAGTTTGTATGTAGGGGGTAATCTCCGGAAATACTAGTCGCATTTAAAAAATATTTTTGCTTTGTATAGCCCAATTCTTGAGGAAGGTTAAAGGCTATGTAAACTCACGATACGTGACTTAGGAGCCGAGCAAAAATAAAAAATATCTGAAGTACGCTAAACGAAAACGAAGTATAAGCGCGGGCGGGCGATGCGATGCGATGTGGTGGGTCGGGATCGAAATTTTACGCAGACGAAGTCCCGGGCTGAGGCTAGTGCGATATAAATTAAACAATGACAATAAAAATAAGTACAATCTGACAAAAACACTTCACATAACCAAAATATCTTCAAATATGGACGCGCAGATATAACATAGAGAGGTGGCAGCGAAAATGAGAGTAACATATCCGGGGGTGGTTCATCTTCTTAAGACGATGTAAGATCAGCCCTGAGTTATGGCCCCGGCAAATAGGGAGTTATTAAAGAAAGTGCAATTACGGTTTTCGTCAAAATAAGGAGATTAACGGTTGTAAGAATGTTCACGCTGCTTTTACTGACTAGGTAAGTAGAGACAATATTTGTCTGGTAAATAAAATTACTGCGCACTCAAGCGTTTGCCTAATGTTTTATTTGGATCTTTATCAAAGGGGTTAGAAGATTTTTGTATGGAGGGTGGCCCTAACATGATGCCGCCATTTTGATTTTTTTTTTAGAATCGCGGTGAAAATCGAAAGTTATATATTTAGATAGAGGACACTTATACAAACAAAAAATGTCATATGACATGATATCCTAAAGCGTCAGGTTTCGGAGTTATTCACCGAAATATAAGTCGAAAACTGAACCCTGAAACAAGGATTTTTTTGTTTTTTTTCCCTTCAGGTAAGTATATTGACCTATGAAAACATAATTGCATCATGTTTAGGTAATATTTTAGTTAAGAGCGAAAGAGACAATAATATACAGTGGTGGTCATATAATTAGAAACAGAGAGTCACTTGGTAGTGTTAATTACTTTTTATGTTATTATTCCGACTCATCACCTGGAGACCTTTATGAAGGAAGAATTTTGGCCGAAGGGTGTCGTGTATCGGCGTTTTCGCGGAAGGCTACATGACACCTCGACTCAGCGCATTACGTCGCCGACCCAACGTACTACTTAGTTAATAATGGTTATGTATTAAAAGTTATGTATTAGTTTATTATTATGTAAGAATATTTTGTGTATTTTATCTATGGGCCTTTGTTGCCTGATAATAAAGGAATTATTATTATTTCCTTTTATTTCATTTTAATACATATAAATTACATTTTTAAATATTTCTTAAAAAAAAAGGATATAAAAAACATTATTATTTCCTTTATTTCATATTTAGACATATTATTTACATTTTTAAATATTTTTATAAAAACTAAATAAAACAAAAACATTTAAAAATATAAAAAATAGTAGCCCACCGGTATCGGGAACAGGGTCCAAGCTACCGGTGGTCAGGGCTCCTGAGAGAGGAATCTCCTAACAATACGCGCCGTGTCCAGAAGTACCGCTTTCTGGATCAAGCCCTTGATCCAGCTGCCTAACGAGAGCCTCCTCAGGTGTTGGTCGAGGCTCTTGGCTATTATGCCATTGGCCGTCACGACTATCGGCACAATGACTGCTGTATCCACATCCCACATGTCGACAACCTCGCGAGCCAGATCAAGATACTTAATCTGTTTATCTTTTTCTGCTTTCACGAGGTTCTCGTCATGCGGGACCGCTATATCAATAATCATTGTGCGACGCTCTGATCGATCTATCACCACTATGTCTGGCTTATTGGCAACAATAGTCCTGTCAGTGATGATAGATCGATCCCAATACAACGTGATATTACCATTTTCGAGAACTGGGTCGGGCACATACCTATAGTATGGTACTTCCGATTCCACAAGACTGTATTTCAGAGCAAGTTGCTGGTGGATAATCCTGGCTACAAGGTTGTGTCTATGCAAGTAGTCTCCGTTAGCCAGACGGGAACAGCCAGAAATAATGTGTCGGATTGATTCCCCCGGACGGTGGCATGCCCGACAGATGTCAACCGTGCCGTCCTTCACAATATATTTCCGGTAGTTGTTCGTCATCATAACTTCGTCCATAATTGCAAAGACAAAACCTTCGGTTTCCCCAAAGAGATCACCGAATCGCAGCCAAGATACGGACGCTAACAGGTCTACATCGGGCCCATGTAAGGTCCGGTAAAAGCGTCCGTGAAGCTCTTTGCTCTGCCATACTTCCCTGCGGTCATTAGTATCTAATACGATAGGTTTGCGCCAGTTCTCGTTAGCCAGGGATAGCGGGGTAAGGCCTTTGTCCACTGAGACCACATCTCGGTGCATCCCCACGTCGGCCTCTAGGAAGTATTCCCTGAGACTGCATACCTCACGGTTGTGCAGGGTCTTAGCATTTAAGAAGCCTCGACCTCCGCACTTCCGCGGGATATACAGTCTCATCACCGATGAACGTGGGTGATGCATCCGATTTGCGGTCAGCAGTGTGCGGACCCTCCTATCCAGGGCGTCAAGTTCCGTCTGAGTCCATTTGAGTATGCCGAAAGAGTACATCAAAACCGGCATGACCCAACCGTTGAAGGCGCGCACCTTGTTTCCGCCTGATAAAAGACTATTTAATACTTTATTCAGGCGGCCAAAGAAGCGCTCCTTCAACGATTGCTTCATGTCAGTAACATTGATGCCCAACGCTTCCGACATACCCAAATACTTGTAGGTTTCGGATGAGGAGAGGGCTCTAAGGTTTATGGAATCCGAGAGTTGGGATCCCACGGATTCCACAATCTCCCCTCGCTTTACATGCATGACCGCACATTTGTCCACACCAAATTCCATCCTGATGGCGCTACTGAAAGTTTCAGTTATTTTCAGTAGCTCCATCAGTTGCAAATTGTTGGGGGCAAAGAGTTTCAGGTCATCCATGTAAAGGAGGTGAGATATAACCTGACCACCTCTCCTCAGTCGATACCCCAGCCCTGAATCCTCCAGCAGTGTGCTTAGAGGGTTCAAGGCTAGGCAGAACCAAAGTGGACTCAAACTGTCACCCTGAAATATACCTCGCTCGATCCTTATCGGCTCGCTATTCCTCTGGATATGTCGACATCCTGGATAGCGAAGAACCGTCCTCCATTGCCCCATACATGACATCAGGAAGGTGCGTAGAGTTGCATCTATTTTATACAACTCCAGCACCCTAATGAGCCATGTATGTGGCACCGAGTCATAGGCCTTCTTATAGTCTATCCAACATGTCGACAGACCCTTTTGGGAACGACGAACCTGCTGGCTAATGGCCATATCGATGAGGAGCAGCTCCTTAGTGCCGCGGGACCCGTTCCTACATCCATTTTGAGAGGCAGACATGATGGAGTGCGTGTCTATATGTTTGTTAATTTTAACTCTCAAAATAGATGTAAAAACTTTATAGACCGTTGGTAGACAAGTAATTGGTCTATAGTTTTTGGGTTCCGCAGTACTACCTGATTTATGGAGCAGGTGAGTTATTCCAGTCGTTAGGAATTGGGGCAGCGACCCTGACTCTAAGGCTGACTGGAACTGGGATGCCAAGCGGGCGTGCGACCTTTGGAACCATTTTATCCAAAAGTTGTGCAGCCCGTCCGGTCCTGGAGATTTCCAGTTAGGCAACGGACGGACTGCACGACCTACATCTTGGGGGCTGATGGTAAGTGCCCCCATTTCTGGTATTTGCTCGCACGCTCGCTCGATCTCCCTGGTCCAATCTCCTTCGGTGTGATTGACAGGCGCCGACCAGATACTTCGCCAGAACGAACACATGGCGTCATCATCCGGCAGGCGCGTGTCAATCACACTTTGATCCGGTCGCTCCCAAGCCCTGTAAACCCACCTTTCATCGCTCTGGAATGTGCGGTTCTGAGTGTACCGCTCCACTCTCCGCCTATACCGTCGAATACGGTTTGCCCATGCACAGATCTTCTGCTTCAGGAAGTCGATACGCTCTGTGACGCAGGTCAAATAATCTCGAGAACTAATATCAGTCCCCGAGAACGCCCGCCTCACAAAGCGCATCACTCTAGGGCGAGTATTGCCCTCCCTGAAGCAGATTAGCTTGCCGATGAGTACTCTAGCCTCACCGATACGACGCTCAATCCTGCACTGCCAAGCTGGTACAGCTGGTTTTGGTCGTGGAGGTCTGTCACTGTTGGCGAAGTGAACATGAGCTACACGACATGCCGCTACAGCTGCGCAGTACAAGATCGAGTGGGTATCGGCGAGGTCTTTACTGCTGTCAAAACAACTTGACAGCAGCGAGTCTAGAGTACACACCAACGCCTTGTTTTTCTTATGCATGGGCAAGCGAGGTAAACGTGGTCTAAGTCCAGGCGGAGTGGAGCGGTACTCCCGGAAAGCATCCTCCAAAGCGCTCCTCAATTGTGCATTGCATTGCGAACTCACGGATATAACCCCGTCATTATCTTCTTCACCAACGTGGTCGGGTCGCGGTGAAGCATTGGGTGAATTTTGTAGTTGCACCGCGGCCAGTGGCGAAGCAGGCGTAACACGGTTATTCCGTGATTCGAGGCGTAGTCGATCAAGTACGGCGTCATCCAGCATATGGTTACGCTGGATGACCCGCACCTGATCCGACAGTCGTTGGGCCGACACGTTGACAGCTGGTTCAAGCACCTGGAACAGAGAGAGCATTCGACCACGGTACGCAGTCAAGTTACTTCCCCCCTCTGTAGCCCCAAAGTATGCGCGCATGACATTTTCGTTGACAGTTTGTGTCCACCTCATGCGCCGCACACTTCCACCGGGAGCGGGGACCCTATCAGAGGCCGGTGGGCCTCGGAGTCCTAAGCTGGCCGGTGGTCGGCCTCTTCCGCGCCGACGTGCTGGTGGTGGTGTCGTCGGCGGCGAGAAGTATTCGTCGCTCGAGCTCGACGCAACTGCAGCGGCCGGTATCACTGGACTCACGTCTGGAGCAGGGTCCGGCAACTGCGAGGCGGAGCTGAGCGACGAACCCGAAGATGTTGGATGTGTGTCATTAAGTAGTCGTGCCCGACTTCGCGTCAGCATTTCACAATTCTCCGTGTAATATAAGAAATGTTGGTTATAAGAAATCCATTTCCTTGCATCGTGGTAGTGTCTGTTCCGGTTTGGATGCCATTATTTACACCATTTTTGGGTGATTTATGTGTAAAAATTGTAAAAAATACTACGGAGAGAAAAAAATCTTGACCGTCATTGTTGACAGTCGGGCCACATTATTATTATTATTATATTTCTATGTCTACATATCTCGGGACCCTGGGGTCCCGGACCTTTGGAAGGCGTACGAGGGGCCAAAGCCAACTCGCAGAGGCCCGTTAGACGTGTTTAATGAAATGAGGCACCAACCGGCGATTATCCCTGTATGCACTATGCACTATGCAAGTGCACCCAAGGACAACCCCCGGTTGGTGTAGGACTATTGCAGGAAATGGAAACAAATTTAATGGACTATGGGTTTGGGTGGCTAAAGTTGACTGGTGACCTGGAACTATGGAAGGACTATGGCCCCTGCCTGATCAATGTTTTATATATACACGGATAAAATGGCAGGGGGTGACTTGCACACTCAATAATGGGCCCCCGAAAACGGTCGCTTGCACAAAGTGTCGTAGCGACAAGGGGGCAACATGTCCTGAGGTGCTTATGAGGAGTGGAGCGGTATTCCACGGCTATCAGGACAATCCCGGAAGTACGGTCAAGATCCCTACCAGCATCTTACTGGAATACTTCCTTCCTCCGAGCACATTTGCTCTTGCGAATCTCCACTCAAGCCGGCCAATTAAGGCAAGAATGAGGTGGGAGCTCTGTTCCTCGTCAGTGTTCACTCCAGCCGGCCAATAAAGGCAAGCCAGAGATGAGGAACAAGATTTCTCCCGGGAGATAGGGTCCGTGGGGTCGCTACTGCCCAACAGCTCGCCACATGCTGCCCTGCGGTTTTCTGTATCTCTCTTGGTCTGGCTCCTCATTCTAGACCCGTTCCGGCAAAGTAAACTCTACCGGCACAGACCTAGAGTTTGGAGCGCGCAAGCCCCACCACGACGGCAACGTAGAGATACGGCGGTGGGGCGTAGAGATACGGCGGTGGGGCGTAGAGATACGGCGGTGGGGCGTAGAGATACGGCGGTGGGGCGTAGAGATACGGCGGTGGGGTTATTATTATTATTATTGCAATTTATTGGAGGTAAAAGATTCAGTTACCACATTAATATGTGCGCTCGTAACTCTAGTTTAAAACCTATCATTAACATTCCGGTAAGTAATAAAAAAATAAGAATAAATAAAACTAGGAAAAAAAATTATCAATATCTTTACTACTAGCAGTCGGACAACTAATTAGAAACACAAGAAATCAACACTAAAAATTTTATCAAAACTCCAATAATTTGGATAAGTCGTGAAAGGATACTATCGAATACCTTATTCATAATCGATTACTACCTACTTGGTTGACAGAGGCTACCGTCTGTTGTCGATTACAACTTTTCAACGACGTGGCATTGATTCTATCAATTTTTCCCTCATTTCCAACAGAATAACCTCTCCAAACTTCAAAAAATGCGTCGTAAAGTTGGTTGACGTTAGTGATATGTTTATCGTCAGTGTTTTCCTCACGATGTGCCACAAATTCTCTATGGGATTTAAATCCGGACTATTAGCAGGCCACTCCAACATTGTCACCGATTGTTATCTGAGAAACACTTTTACGCTGTTTGCTGTAAGCTTTGGGTTATTATCGTATTGAAATATCCAAGTCACTGGCAAATTTTCATCGGAATATGGGATCATTGTTCCCTCTAAGATGCCTCTGTACTGATACTGATCCATTAGGCTTTCAAACTTTCTCACGGGACCAACCCCGTAACCCGAAAAACATCCCCACACTGTAACATTTCCGCCGCCGTACTTAACTGTCTTTTTGGTGTACTTTTCATTCAACGCCTCGATAATTTGTCGTCATAATATCGTTTACCGTCCGAATTTACCAAATGTATCGTAGTTTCATGCAAAAACAAAAGTTTTTTTTAGTGATGAACAATCTAACTGCTCAATTTTCTAGCGAAGGCTAGACGATTTTCTCTAAGTTGCACGGTAGGAAGTGGTACCTACTTTCCTAGCAAGTCTTCCAAACAATTTCCCTTCACCCAACCGTCTGAGGACCAGTCCTGGTCCTGGGGACACGTTTCGAGGGTCGTTCTGTGAAAATACTAGTTTTCGAATAATATTAGGACCTTTGAAGGGATCCGTGTTAGCCAAACGAATCATAAGCCTGTCTTCTTGAATTGTGGTCTTCCTTGGCAGAACTGTTCTAGGCACATTATCCGATGTTCCATGCTGTTTGTAATGTGCAATGGTGTTAAATACCATCTTTACGGAACACTCTAAGTGAGTGGCAATTTTTCTGTCAGCCCATTTTCGTTGGAAATGAGAAATCACATTATTTTTTCTTGTTGCTGCATCAGAGCTATTGTTTCTACCCATTTTTAATAATAAAATCACTCAAAATGTAACATAATTAAATGAATAAGAAAAGGCGGCAAACTGCCTAATGTGATGACAATATGGAAGATGTATTGTAGTTTCAAAATTCTATTTTAGAATATTAGTTACACTTTGTTTCTAATTAGTTGTCCAACTGCAAGTACTAAAGATATTGAGAATTTTTTTTATTTATATTTTTATCGGAATGTTAATGATAGGTTTTAAACTAGAGTTACGAGAGTACATTTAATTGTGGTAACTGAATCTTTTACCTCCAATTAATGGCAATAATAACATAAAAAGTAATGAACACTACCAAGTGACTCTCTGTTTCTAATTATATGACCACCACTGTATGTATACCCTCCGCCGAATGAGGACGTGTGTTATATGGTATATGTCTTATATGGTGCATGACATGGGCGCGACACCCAAGAAAATCCTATTCAGCCTCCCGCTGCCTTCTTGGATGATATTATTTATACCGAAAATGATTAAAAAATCTTATTTTTTATCCACTAGGTGTAGTCAATTAATTAATGTGTAAATAACTTAATCAACATGAAGTAACTACAACATAAATAAATTAATTCATTATAATAATTGTTATTTTTATCTTTGAATATCTCAGAAACGTGACGCTTTATGATGTTATGTTATATGAACTTTTATGTTTGTATAAGTATGTCTATCTACCCTATCCAAATATATGACATTTATTGGACACCTCGATTTTGAAAAAAAAACAAAATGGTGGCTGATTTTAGGGCCAAAATCTTCAAACCCCTTTTCTCACATAAGCTTCTTTTTCACTATTTCGTTTTATAAAAAAATGTCAGATTGCCGTCAAACGACCTTTTACGCCACACCTCCGCCGCGAAACCGCAGTAGGTCAATTCAAAAGACTCGCGTCATTTTCCGCTACTCCCATCTGAGTAGCGGAACATGACGCGAGTCAGTTTAGTTGAACTACTACGGTTTCGCTGCTATGGTTTCGCGGCAGAGGTGTGATACCGGCGTCAATATTATAAATTTGCTATGACCATTCTCACCCGATAGAAAACTATTCTTCAATCAATGTATTTATTTCAGTTGGACCATTTCAGGTACTTTTGAACTGTCAACGAGTCTGTCAGATACTCGAAGTATATAACCAAACCAGTTTTTGCCCACTCCCTCGATCTTATCCACAATATCCATCTCCCTTACATTTTTGGTCAACAAAAAATAAAATGTCATGTCAATTAATAAAATCTACGGTAAGCTTCGGCTTAGCCGGCCTCCTTGTTATATCATAACTAAAGCCTGCAGATAGGCTGAGGGGCCGGGCCACTGTGTTTAACCTTACTGTGATATTTTTATGTGTATGTTTGTCTAAAATATTACTGGGAAAACTTTTGCTAAATGAGGTAATAGTGATCTATGAATATGAATCCTGTCATTACCTAAGGCAGGATAATTGAGGACATGGCTTAAAAAATAATACATAACATAACATAACATCACGCCATGTTTTTTGTTGGGTAGAGGTGTACAGTGCACCCACATTTCACCAGTTATGTTTTAACTCCCATGTAATAAATAGGGGGCGAGGCGAGCCCATTGCCATCAACCGGGCACAAATCCGAACTCCGGACTACTACTGAGAAATTATAGATAGAAAACCCAATAACACTTTGCCAGACCTGGGAAACCCAGGACCTCATGCTCAGCGTAGCGCTTGCGATCACTAGATCATCAAAGCAGTCAAAAAAAGTCGGTAAAAAATAACACATGTGTAATAAGCCAGTCTGGTCATATGACAAAGGAGACGACAGTATATTATAACAAAATTGTTGGTGTCCCGTGTCCATGCATAAGCTATATGATAATGCTATATGTATGTAGATTAGCCATTCAGAAAGTTGTAAGCGTGGCTATCCACGATGAGTACGATTCCGGGGAGGCCCAAGTTCTTTAGAATCGTCACTGGTCAAGACGCTTTCAACGCTCCCCAAATTTAATAGGACCATAATGAACCATAACCAACTATAGTTTCAAGACCAACCCTCACGACCAACATAATAACAACAACATAAACAATAACAAGCTCCTATTTGTTATTAATCTCGGCTGTAAGGCAGAGGACAGACAGCGATATTACGCCGTATTAAGTTGCTCTAGTAAATCTTTCCGCTATGAGGCGGGCTTAGAGTTTTACTGTCTTGTCTTGTACCGTACCAGGGGCATGTCAGACGGTATGCACTCGGCTTAATAACTCTCCTTAAGTGGCCGGAGCAAAATAAAACTTGTAATTAGGTTTTCCGACTTTTTGCAAGAGTTAGATTTGCTCAAAGATATTGATCGTCGATTCGCACATTATCAAGAGCATTACATTCTTTACTTTAGGCGAAAGCATCAGGGTAGCCTCGAAATTCTATTTTTCTTACGTTTTATGCTATTTTCCGGTCCGTAGTAGTTTTTATGTAGATCTTAATATGATTCGCGGCCGTATCAAATGTTTATTCATAGAATTATATAATCATAAATATCATCAATACAACTCTCTTAGTTCATGTAGGGATTGAATGACTATTTCATGAAACCATGACATTATCATGACATTATTAGGCGCGGGCTTGCGGACAGAGAGCAATGGGCAGCTCGCCGTCCGATAAGGACCAGGCCCGGGTCGACGGCGCGTCGTGTTCCACGTGTGCCTCAAAGAGATGTCAGCAAAATTGACGGGGTCCGCTAGGGCCGATGCCTACCGGGGTTGCGGGAAGTCCTAAGGGGAAACCGTGGCCCCTGGCAAAGCAAGGGAAGGAACACGGGTTGGTTTTAGTCAGTAAGAGTCTGACACGCCCTTCCGCTCCGCCCAGAGCGGGAGAAGTCATTTGATGATTTCATACACAAAAAAAAAACATGACATTATTAGGTACCTACCAAAAGACCTCCCACTTCCATAATGTGTTCAATATACAAATTCTGTTAATAACAGGATTTTAACAAAATGTTATTCAAACGACTTACTGAAACTGCGCGCAATGCCGCGCAAATAAAAACGTCTCATCAATGTAACGTCAGTTTGGCGCTTATGTTTTCTCTTTACTACCTAGCCTTCAGCTTACCAACCAAGCACTAACTAGGCACAATATAATAAATAGCGTTATTACACGCCGTCATAATCCACGGTTAACTAACATAAATGCCCGGCTCCGCTGGCAGGCAGTTTGTTTAGATTAAAACTTAATGCCTCACTGATATTAACAAGACGACAAAGTATTTTTTTCTTTCTTGACTGTGTTGGAAATAAAAAGGTTGTCTTGGAGGTCAGGGTTATAGAGAACAAAGCGTTTCATGGGTAATGTAATAGGGATATTGACTAAAAATATATTTTTTGTCCGTCAGGTAGATTATAAAAAAATATTGTACACGTATTTTTTCATTTTTATGTAATCAAATGATAACGGAAATATATTGAGTTAAAATATGGCATGACGTCACTCCCCGGTACATTTTATACTGACTTGTGACGTAGCGAGCCCCCACTCTCCAATTTTTTTTTATTATCTGACTGACGGACTAAATAGTTTTTCCGCAGTCATCATCCCTACTGTTTACCTAGGCTATACTGGAATTTTATCTATTTATTGTCAGTGGCGGTGCTTGGGGGAGGCCTATGTCCAACAGTGGACGTCTTTCGGCTGATATGATGATGATGATGATGATGTGTCTGGAACTCTGGATGCATGTTTTCTAACCTGAAGCGACTGTTACCTGTCTTTTTAACCCATTTATTAGAGACCAACATCCAAATAAAGTTATACTAGAAAGAAAGAAAAAAAAGAAAGAAAAATAAATTTATATTCCCCAGAATCACGTACTATATATACAAAAAGATCAGCTAATCCGAAAAAAAAAACAGATTTATTCTCACGAACACAGAACTTAAATAGACGGCAGCTGCATCTCGTGACTGTGACAAGATGGCTTCCACTCAGCATGATGCTGTGTTATGAGGGGGACCCACAGCACAGCGCTGATTTTCAGTGGTCACCCGCAATAAAAACCGCCATTGTACCCCATCGAGATTTATTTATTGTATGTAATTCTAATATTATTGTAATATACCTTCCGGAATAAATTCTCTAAATTATGTTGAACACCGCTTCAAAATCCGTTGCGGAGTTTAGAGAAATAACACGGTCACACAGACAGAAATGAACTTTAGGAACGAAAAATTACTTTAATTTATAATATGTAGGTATAGAAGACTTGTATAACAATTTGGGCGTAAAATAAATTCAAATTCATTTATTGTGTCACAGGTCAGGCAGGCAAATCAGTTCTTATAATTATATTATTACAGTACCTGGGCAACCGAGTTTAGCTCGGGTGGAAGAGAGAAAATTAATTTTCCCAGATATGAGACCTGGCTTGATCGATTTTTCGCCCCCGTTAACCCCTATATTGGAACTTCCATCGAAATCGTTAGAGCCCTTTTCGCAAATTTTATTGCAAATATATAAACAAATATTGCTCAATATAGGATAAAGAATCGCTGTAACATACCTACCTATGTTGTATACAATATTCTAACGTAATTAAAGTATATTCTATCTATTTATCTGTCCTATCCACTCACTGCCTCGATTCTAGACTACCTTTCTGAAAACATCATAAATCGTTGAAGTCTGAAATCAATAAAACTACAACACAGCAAAATCCTCCTGGAAAATGTTCTTAGTGTCAATAACCAGGAATTACAACTTACCCTACTATCAACTATACATTGTAACAGCGAATCAATTTTCACGTCAAATATTTTTTGATATTCGGGAGCTGCCATCTATAGAGTATATGAATTAAAAATCTTAACTAATTAAAAAGTTTTGTAACAACGTGAAATTTCGCGGGTATTCTGGTTCATTATAATATACTTTTAGATATACTACACCGAAACGTAAAAAAATACTGATACTTTATCTGACTCTACTAATTAATTTAATATTAATTTCCTCTACTGATTGATCCACGAAATAATGCCGTCGGTGTCAACGGCGAAAAGCCTGAATGACTTGGATTAATTTTAATATGCTTTTGTATCAGTAGTGGTACGCATTGTGCTCTATTAAATTAGTTTTGTTGCTGAAATATTAATCTGCGTAAGTATATCCGGCACGTGTTGATATTATATAGGGATAATTGATTAAGTGGACATTTTAATAACAATTTAAAGCTCCAAAAATACATAACTCATAATAGTTCTATTAATATTAAGATTGGCTAAACTTACAAATAATTATTTCAACGAATTGAAAAAAAAACATTGCCTGTTACATTTATCATAGCAAACGCACACTGAAGCGTATCGTTTCGAAAACAAAAATGTTTTATTTTACACCTCGCGCCATCATTAAAAAGTTACATTTTCAAAGTAAATAGATGCTTCAGGTAAATACCTACTTATCATTAGAACATACTTTACGAACTCGAAAATTTTCTTAATGAGTTCCAAATAATTAAGATGCTACTCAAAAGCGAATACGCTAAAGAATGGATAAGAATGTCGGAGTGTGCACGATCAAAGAATGATTCCGCGAACGAACTTTAAATCTCTCTAATTGGTATAATCCGTTTCGCCCTATGTTCGAACGTTCTAGCCGAGCGGCACTCCTGCAGTCAAAACGATCATATCAGCGCAAAAAGTGTACTTCATAATTTTCAAGAACTTATTTATTTTACTTAAATAAATGTTCTTAGAACATCTTTAGCTGGTATCAACTAGAAAGATAAAATCTGAAGATTCTTTGAAATCTAGTCTAGCTTTATAATTTCTAAATTATAAAGCAAGATTTCAAAGAATCTTCAGATTCAGCGCCTAACTGAAACGTTATAGCAGCAAATGTGTGTAGTTTCTTAGATATTTAATTAGTACAGGCTCTTGTTATTTTTCATAATTCATAACATTACAAACTCTAGTATAGTAGTTTTAGGCCACAGTGATATAAAATTTCAGGTGTGTGAATCAAATTCAAAGTTATAATTGCAGTTCATTATTAATATTCTAGTTTGCTAGTTAGCCAAACTTTTTATTTCCATACATACAGTAATATTGCCGTGCACATTTTTTGCCGGGTACATTTTTGACAGCTATTTGCGACTTTGCCGACTTTCAGTATATTGAGCTCTATTGTATTTAAATAATATAGATAAAGTAACATCTCTCGTTTGAGCTTTAATTCAAGTGCAAATACTTACCACGACTAAACTACAAAGTTACTCGTCTCAGAGTCAAAGTTTGGAACTTGTGCCTTGCCCGAACATTAGTATAGTATAGCCAGCCTAATATTGTGCGAAACCCCGAAACAGCCGGTCATTCACCACAAAGATCGAAGTGTTGACAAAGATGTCTGTAGATACTGGCGATTACGCCAAGACTTGCAACTTTGACAGGTGATTTGGGTCCCGACGACCGCTTCCGTCGAAGCACGGCACGCAAACTTAGAACAAAAATATTCAACCGTATACTCTATGGTTGGAAGATTGGAATATGACAGGTTTCCTCGCCCCCTTCTATCATTCTTCACCCCTCTTTCGCCCTATGCCAAAACCATAGACAATTTACAAATGTCACTGTCAAATTTTGGCGTTTTTCTAAAGTTTCTGACTTTTCCGCCATTGGCGCCATTACAGTTTTGTTGCTGGTCGAGTGAAGTCTGCGTTGATTTATTTCCGTACTTATCCTCTCAGTGATTTTAAGCTGTAATATTTTGTATTCCTAGTGCAAGATGTACAACAAGTGTTGTATTGAACATTGTGGTACTAAACGAAAGGACGTTAAAATGCATCCGTTTCCTATTATTGAGATAAAACTCAAAAAGTGGCTTCTGAGCATTAACAGTGATTATTTGCGCACCCTAAGTTCGCAAAAACTTCATAAACTATGTGTGTGCCAGAAACACTTTGAAAAAAGGTTCATCAGTGAGAAGAATAGGCTCAAAGTTGATGCTTATCCGTCATTGTTTTCGGCCTTTGAAATTAGCTCTGGAATACCCACAAAAGTTGACGAAGGTTCGTACTTTTTTAAGATCTGCTAATCTTGTAAAATGCACTTTTATAATTTCTAATGTGACAATAATATCGTGGAAGTCCACTCGCCCCTAATAAGACCCACTCCACACCATCACTCCACAATCCACAGCCATAAAATGTACGGATATAATATAATATACTGACAAATGCGTGCACTGACTGAACAGGTCCACTCAATCGTAGTTCTTTCCTCAAAAGACCATTTCAGACACCAATTTACATGGTCTTCACATGATCTGACCAAGATTATGTCTGGACTTCAAAAGAAACTGACCTCTGAGTTTGTTTCGGCCTTTCTTCTCATCTAGATTAAAAAATTATGATTGATGTGTAAAAATAAAAATGTTTGTACAAACCTACTAACAGAAATAAAATCATTTATCATTAATATTGCAATGATAACACAATTTATAAGCGTCTTCATATTGTATTTCCTTACATTTTACTTCCCTGTGTTATTGTGGTGCCGTGATGTAGATGTGGACGCTCATGATAATATTGCCCCATCAGAAATTAGACAGAGCACATATCTGCAAACAGTATTGGTCACCGCTCTATCACCACATATTGATGTTAAATGAGGCTTTCCACATAGTTAGAATACTAATGTACTTATACATTTCTTTTTTCAGATGATCTTTATAAGAATCGTGATCACAACTATTCTCTGAAAAGGAAACATGATGACCATACTTATGCCCGTCTGCCTGGTAAGACTGATATTTTAATTAACTATTTAAAGTTTCAAATATATTCATGTGAACATGCTGATCATTATTATAAAATAAAAGTAGACTTTTTTGTTGATTCTGCCATATAAAAAAATAAAAAGTACCTACTTTAATATTTCAGATAACTCACTCGCAGTGCCTTTGTTATCAGAAAAACTAACAACTCATGATGAAGTGTCCTCAATTTGTGACACACAAAATAATGGAAATGTAACAGGTATGTTCTTACTATTATAGTTGATTTTAAATTTGCTATGGTCAGTTGTGTATAGTTCTATAGTTTTTAAAATTCATATATAAAATATTTACAGATCAGTCATTATCAATGCCTTCAACATCGAAGATGCCAAGGTATAATGCTGATGTTATATCATGTGTTTCTGGTACAGAAAATGAAGAAAATGAATTGAGTAATATTGGTATGTATCAAATATAAGTATTTATATTCCTTCTATGCATCCTGTCTTGATCATGAGTTAACATTTTACTTTATAAAGTAATATGTCAGTAAATATGTGAAAACTTGCTATGATGTATAAAACATCTATTCAGGAGTTTATTTACATTGATTTCCATCATATAATATTAAAAATATGCTTTAAAATACATACTTTGGATGACATTCTCCTTTAAATTGCTTAAATTATGTTTTATTTATTACACAGGTTCAAATCCTATAGCTGAGCCAAGACCTTATGACGCCATCCTTATGACTCCCAAAAAATTAAGGAAAGGAAGAGTTCTCAAAACCACTAAAAATCTTACTCCTAAATGTAGGAAACTCTACAAGGAGTATGTACAGTCAAAGAGACAACTCAATTTTAGTCGGAGGGCCAAGAGGGCTCTCAAATTTTCAAAAGAGAAATCTTTTGAAAAGCTAACTCAAAACATGAATCCTTTGGCAAAATCGATAATGTGGATGCAATTGAAGCAGTGTACAAAGGGCTCAAAAGGTCGTCGCTTTACTGACGAAGAAAAGCTGATTGGTCTCTCAATATTAAAACAGAGCCCGAGATGTTACAAATTTTTACAAAAAATATTTATTCTACCTTCTAAAACCACATTAAACAAAATGATTTCTGGTTTGAATATTGGCACTGGAATTAATCCTCAAATATTTGAAGCTATAAAGCAAGAGGTAAGATTGATTTGTTATTTAGGGTTGTTAATATTTATTGATAGATTCATATTTATGAAATTTTAATTTAATTTGGAGATAAACTAAAATATTTTTCTTTTCAGGTTAGCACTTGGTGTGAAAACAAAAAATATTGCTCAATATTGTTTGACGAGATGGCCCTAGAACCGGGCCTTACTTATGATAAACACGGAGACATAATCCATGGCTTCGTAGATTTAAATGGGAAGACTGATGACTTTGCAGATCATGCTCTAGCATTTATGCTTAGAGGAGCTATTTACAAATGGCAGCAGCCTATTGCTTTTTACTTCTGCAAGGGCTCAACGTCATCCGTCCAACTAAAAACCATTTTAAAAACAGTCATTACTGCATGCATTGATGCTGGTCTTTTGCCTCTGGCTCTAGTCAGTGACCAGGGTTCATCTTTTCAGTCCGCCATAAAAAGTCTTCTTGAAGAAACAAGGAGAGATCAATTACTGGCCGATGAAAATACAGGTACTTATTTAATTATTATTAAATCTTTAAAAACAATCAGACTGGTAATTTTTTAAAGAACTTTAATATACTAAATAACTGATCCTTTTTATATTGTTATTAATGTTATTATTTTATAGTCACTAACCACACGAAAAAGTATTATATATAATAAAATGGTGGTAATATTATTTCTGTTTTAGATGGCGTCATTGAAATGCAAGGGAATAAAATTAGTGTAATTTTTGATCCACCACACTTAATTAAAGGATTAAGAAACAATTTTTTGACAAAAAATATAAAATTCCAAGAAAAAATTTCAAAGTGGAGCGACATTGTCGAAATTTATAAAACAGATTGCAGCCATGCCCAAATGAGACTGATGCCCAAACTGAATGACGAACTGGTTATACCAGAAAAAATTAAAAAGATGAAAGTAAGTTAGATATGAATTAAAACACTTCCTGATAGTTTATCTTGACGGCACGGTTGGCGCAGTAGTTAAGCGATTGACTGACCTGCACTGCATGTCGCGGGTTCGATTCCCGCACGGAAAAAGTATGTGTATGACCTACAAGTAGTTGTTTCGGGTCTAGCTGTTTGTACATGTGAGTTTAAATTTTTGTAAACGTGGGTGCGTTTACAATTTAATACAGTATTTTTTTATATTAATCATGGCTTAATTTCTTTGTAGGTGAAGAATTGTGCTCGCGTTTTCAGCAAAACGGTTGCAGCTACTCTGACTTACACATCTCAATTTTGTAAGTATTTCTGTTATATTAATAGTTTTTTTTTTTTTCAAAATTTTGTTAATTTGCATTTGCACCAGCCATAATTATAATAAAATCAAGCCATTTTTTTATTTATACTAGTCATAATCTCACTATCGTGAATTTTATTATTTCTGATATCTTTTTCTTTTACTTTAAATACAATAGACGATGTATATCTAGTAACTTAATCCGCTTAACCGTTCTTAAAGAGTTAGAGAACCCTGTAAGAAATCAGTATATTTATTATGATGGATATTTATTATGGTGTATTTTTTATGATGGATTTCCGCATGGTCACGCCTGAGTCAATTAACTATTTTACTTTAAAGTCAATTTATTACAATTAACTTACCATAGTATACCAAATTTAATTTCAGTGTCATTTATTCCAGCTCAATATGCCGATGGGAGAGGAGTTAGCTCTACTCTTGAAAATACTGCTGAAACCGTATCATTTTTTGACGATCTGTTCGACTCTGTGAATGGTGCAAGTTTATACAACAAGACGTCAAAAGGAAAACCCTTACGCGCGGCCTGTACATCAGGGTCACCACACCAACAATTCTGGCAAGAAGCTATAAAAAAATTAAAAGAAATACGTTTTGTGGATGTTAAAGGTAGGGAGACAACTGTGCCTTCATTAAAAAATTGGATTGTAACTCTTGAAAGTTATTTAAGGCTGTGGCAATTCTTCCAAAAGAAAAACGTAAAAATAATGCGCCCGCGCTATTTTACCTCCGATCCAATGGAAAACTTTTTTGGACAAGTGCGGGCGTATAATTTCAGAAATAATAACCCGAATTGCCACACCTTCGTCAACACCTTCAGATCATTACTAATAACGAGATTTATTAAATTTCACTCAGATACTTATAATTGTGAAGATGATCCAGCAGACCAGCTGGTTAAACTGAAGCAACTATTTGTACCTTGCGAAAAAGAGGATGTGCAGTATCTGAGTGAAATAAATGTAGATCCCCATACGTCAGGAACGGTGCCGCGATCTGCTGCTCAGGAACGCCTCAATGTACATGCAAGAGCATATACAGCAGGGTGGGTCACAAGAAAAATTTTCTCAAAAATAAAATGTGAGAATTGCGTTAGCGATCTAACAACGCGCGAGGTTAGCGCTATACATAATTGGGTGCAAAAAAAAGAATACAAAACTATTAAGAAAATGAAATTGACCTACCCTTCTGAAAATGCAGTGAGAGCGTTCGGAGTACTCACAGAGGAAGCAAATGAGTACTTAGAACATTCTCCAGCAAAAAATAACATTTCAAAAATAATAAAAAGCCAAATAATGTCTAAGTACTCATTTGACTTCCTTTCTTGTGAAAAACATAAAAAAGAAATTGAAACGGCCTTTCTTGACCATGGGATAAAATTAGTAATTTTTAACTGGTGTTGTATATTAAATAAAATAATTAAAGGCACAGATGTATCCCGATTGACAGAAAAATCTCTTCCGAGAATGCAACAGAAGGCATTTAATAAATATAAAACTAAATTAAAAAATAAAAATTTGAATAAGTATTTTTCGTGTTTCATTTACATATTTCTCAGTAGTTCCTTGTAGTTATTATGTTACCAGTGAGCTCTAAAAGAACTCATTGGTACTTTGCTAAAAAACAGCAAAAAAAATTGTGATCCATTGTGACTACCTACGGTACAGCGGGGTAATTGAGGCTTTCTGTGTGAGCCTTTGCCAAAAACACAACACCAAAATTAAAAAAAAAACGAACTGTCATGTTCTATTCTTCCAACTTTTGACAACCTATATTTACCATTTTTTCTCTATGGGAGTGGGTCGTCTGATACGTAGTATCTCTAAGTAGTCTGTGCGTCGAAGCTTCGGAGATAACTATTGACACATGTTTAGTTGCACAATGGTTTATAGGGTGCCCAGTGTACCTTGGTACTTGGTAGTGGCGCTGCTTGCAGTGGCAAATGTCAACAAGATGTCAAATTCAGTAGTTTTTGCTAAACTTCACTTTTTCGCCGCCTGCCAGAATATACTGAGCAACTACCAAACTAGCAATAGATTGTACGATACTATTGTGTGGCGTTCGACTATAAATTCCCTTTTAGATAATTAAGTGCAGAAAACTATTGCTTTGTGTGTAAGTGTGCATAGATAAGCTAAGTATAGTGTAATGTTCTGTGGTTGCAAGTTTTAATTATTGTATACTGTACAGTGTTACGGTATTTTTATTACCATCATTGTATTTCGATAAAGCAAAACGGTCTGCTATCGTTAATTGTATTTATGTTTTGTACTTTTATGATGTTTGATAAATTAATTGCAATGAACTTCATTACGAACTCGTGCAAACAGCTGTTTTAGACCCACGTTTGTTAGTAAGTAGGTATTTAGTTTCTTACTTGGCTAAAATTTGTTGTTTCTGCATTCAGTACCTAACTATCAAAAATCTAGACAGGAATCATAAGGTAATGAATGTTGTACCAACATAATTATACAGTATGTTAACTAACAGAGGGCGTTCCCGTTAACCAGCAATAGTATAGCGTCCATACATGCTAGAAATATTAAATGCTAGAAATATAAAATATTTAAAAAAAAAAAGTTTTTAAAAATATTTTTGAATAAAATTTTCACAATTTTTTTAAAATTGATACTTAAATGTAACACTCTGTACACGCGCACTTGTCTTTCAACGTGGAAAGACAAGTGCGACAAGTGCGCGTGTACAGAGTGCTTGTTTTATGTATGAAATTAATATTTTTTGTGAATATTTTATGATAAAAAAATTAAAAAAGTTTTTTCTTTTTCGATTTTAATATTTTTTCTAGCATGTATGGACGCTATACTATTGCGGGTTAACGGGAACGCCCTCTGTTAGTTAACATACTGTATATGAGTATTGTTCAGTGTTAGTTCAGCAATAATAGGTTAGTGGTGTGACCATCCAATGATTGCCAAGCCATAGGTCTCGAGTTCGAACCCAAGGCACTAACCTCAGACTTTTCGGATTCGTGTGCGTATTATATTATTATATCACTTGCTTCAAAAACAGTGAGGGAAAACATCCTGCGGCATAAAAATTCTTACACCAGGTTAGCCTGAAGTGTTAGTGCTTAGGACAGGTTGGATATCATAATTATTATTGAAAAAAAAAACGGTAAATAAAAGAACAACATCTTTTCATATTATATTCAATTAAATTTTCGTTTATATAATTGAATCGAATAAACATTTAGCCAATATTTTCTTTACCTAAGCGGTAATGCTTTAATTGTTCGTGTGAGCCTAGTGACGTAGTTTTATAATAAAACTTATGTTTAACATTAATAAAATATTTACAATATTTGGAAATTTCATCACAGCTTCACGAAAACAAGCATAACATGGGAACAACAAAACAAACTGTCGAATTACAACTATGATGCGTCTAAAACTATAAAACAAGAGTGTGACGAAACAGCCTCAATCGATAAATGCGTGAATACTGTAACCTAAACTGTTTGATGTAAACCGATTTACTGGGCAAAGCGGCATTATGAACTATGAAATACCCCGCACATAAACCTTTACAAAACGAGCCGCCATCATCAACGCTTACCGCTTATTATTCGGAATAGAGTAATCAGCGCGACTCGATTTAATATTGCCACCATTTCTATTCTAACTGCAACCCCAGCGCCCTGCCCAGTACAACGGGAGACTAATTGATTATCAGTAATTACATGATCACCCTACAACACTAACTGATCTTTGGATTGAGGAAGCATTAACATCTATAACAAAGGAATACATAATACGGAATGTGCGCAACCATTCGACCGCCGAACACCGACCGATAATGTCAGAAATATCGATTCCAGTATACTATGTGCAATATAATATCATTATTACTATGACTCAATACTAATTATACAAATAATGTACATAATTAGAATAACATTGAATACCATTCTATACTTTGACCTCGCTTTTATAATTTAAGTGGAACTTTTAATGAGAGTATCCATTAATTACATTCTAACAACAGATTTATACAACTACTGTAAAATTTAATAAATAAAAACCGAGTTTTGAGTTTCTTATGTACATATACTACTAGAAATATTGAGATTCCTTCACAAACAACTGTGACATGTCCTTTGATAGTAATTTTGTCCCTACAACTATGTACACAATAAACAATACGATGTGATCGCTCTATCAGATAACTTGATACTACTAGTTTAAACTTATAATGATATCGCATTCCAATATGTCTAGTCTACCTTAAGCAAAACTATGATCGTTAATAATCTAAACAGTTACTAATAAAGTCCTCTGAATAATACGAACTGTTTACAGTTAGGATGACGCGCGAGTCGTCATCTTAATACTAACATGGCACTGCACACCATTAAACGATTCGATATCAGTCTTTCGTGTATATGCTGCGACGCCACAAACACAAAAATCTCTCACATTTTACTAACATTGAGCGTAGTTAGCTCACACCAGTTTCCTTTCGGCCATAGCGTGGGGGTGGCCCGGATGGGAGTAGTGTCCGGGCGAAGATGGCTCGTACAACGACATCTTCAGCCTCTTGCACTTCGCTCTTCGGTTCTTGAACCAAAACTGCACGTTCTTCGACTCCAGTCGAGGAAACTTCTGCCTGTAAGGCATCCTATTCAACTCCTCAGTGTACTTAAGTATCAGGTTGTGCGAGGGATGGGTGTTCATTGAGAACCATTGCTCTAGTACGGGGACCTCCGACACGGGGTCGATGAAGGTTCGGTTGCGTTTACGGCGCTCGTCCGAAGCTCCTGCGAGGGCCAGGTTGAGACCGCTGGCGCCTTCTCCGGGGACTGCGCCGACGCCGGGAAAGCCGCTCATGTATTGGCTCATGTACATGATGCCGTGGCCAAACATGGGGTGGTTAGGCACCATTGGGAAGGGAAGACGATCCAGATGCGGGGAAGATGGCCCGTAGTGTCGTTCCTGGATAACATCTTCATCAGAACCATCATGGTCGTCTCCAACACCATTCTCGTCCTCATTGTTATTGTTATTGCTGTTGTTGTTGTGCGAACTGTCGCTGTTCTTGGCCGGAGAACGTTGCGGCGAGATTGTGTTGTCAGGCTTACTCAAATCCCTCGGCTCTTGCTTGATGTCATGTACCTGTGACAATAAAAATAAAATATTACCTATATTGTCTAATGACATATTTTTTGCGCAATTTGTCTGTGAGTAAAGGTATACGGGTAGCGTCATGACTCATGACCATATAAAAATCTAATCCTGATTAATTGATTATTTAAGACTGTTCAATCGTGTCTAGATTTTTCTGTCATAATCATAGTCAATGTAGGTATAGAAACTCACCTTAATGATATCGGGTGGCTTGGGCGACTCTTCTGGCCTATCATCTGTATCATGATCGATATTCTTCTTAGTTGTGATCAAAGAGAGAGGCGCATCAGGACTCTCAGGTCTGTCATCTGGATGAATGTCACCTCCATCATCTTCTAAGTCGGAACCTCCATTGGATAAATTGTCTTCAGACATAACAGACATCGGGTATCTTCCCGGACTGCCAGATAGAATAGGACTCTTCATTGAATTATGGTCTTGAGAACCGTAAGTGTCACTGCCAGCCATCAATGACCCATTTGTCGGACTGTGACTCCTGCTATTGAACCCATTCACCCCGAGGTGACAGCTTAGACCACCAATATTCCGAAGCTCAGCGCGTTTCTGCGCAGCACGCGCGTTTTTGAACCAGTAAACAACGTTGTTGACATCGAGGGGCTTTCGTCCTCGCCTCGATTCTAAGTTATTTAACTCTCGGACATACTGTTGTATTTGCTGTCTGCTTGGATGTTGATTCTCTGAAAACCAACGCTGTAGTTTGGGCAGTTCCAATTCAGGATCAAAACTTGTCCGCATTCTAGTCTTTTGAGTAGGATATTGACTTTGGACTGTCTGTAACGCTGGATGTAAGTGGTCTGGTATAGTGTTCAAGGTAGGTGAACGAGTTTTAGGACCAGGCGATGGGTATCGACGAGGGCTGAATGGCGGGGGTCGGGGTGTCACTTGAGCACTCCACCAGGATTCAAACTTACGACGCATTTCTTCCGACGGCTCATGAAAATTGTGTGGCCCCGGCGTACGGTCCTGGCCACGACATATCTGAGCTAATGTTACCTGTAACAAGAAGAAACACTTTAAAAGGAAGGTCACCAAACGTAACTCGAACAGTAAATAAAACAACAAGATACCGCAAACAATTTTAGACGATTTTAAAGAGGTCAGTCTAACCAGCAACAGATACAGAGATAATTGTTTGAATAAACACGAAGCATTGTTTCACAGAACATCGCCATTAGATTATGAAAATATTAGGTCGGCTGTTAATGCATGTGTCATGCGCGAGCGGTCGGCTTCTGACGCTCTCGGCGTGAGGTGTTTACTCGATGGTTAGTGCGCATCACTCCCGCGCGCCGACGAAACTTCAATCATGGTCTGCTCTAAAACAATGAGCGGGAAGGGCGTCTCAACAATTAGCATCCACCCACTACGCCCTCAACTAGCGCCGGCACAGCCGCGGACTAAGTGCTCCCTGCATCGTTACCGCATCGACTGCGCTAAACAAAGCACCCGAAATGCCTCAAGTCGATCCTACGCCGCTGTTTGAGCATCAAATCAACCGTGTGACTCGGAATGATACCAATGCGAAGTTAAAATTTCACAACTACATATTTGTTCAGCGTGATAACAGGAGTGCATGTTTAGAGAGGTATTAATCGCACAGCAAGTAGTCAATCATAAAGAACTTGTCAGATTATAGCTCCGTCGCGCAGTTTACCCAGCATGACAGTTATGCAAGTGAGATCTGCTCGTATCGCTAGATTACATAGAACAATGCCAGTGATTACGTCGTCAAGCGAGATGTCAGGAGCAGGCCTGCTCGTAGTGTTGCTAAATCAGACGTTAAATTAACTGTAAGTATTACACATCGAGATTGCGCCTATAAATCATGTCAGAGGTATTAGCGCCGCGCTCGAGTGATACGTTAATCCGCTTCTTTGTTTTATATTTTTAAATAGTGAGGCCATATTTGCTTTCAGATATTGTCTGTTTCAGCTTCATGGAAGATTTACGAGAGCTGGCGCCTGCGCGTGATAACTCGCGTCACGTGTAATCCGCCTAAGTACGTAATTCGGTGTGTGATTGCGAACATTTCTTGATATACTCGTAGTTAAAAGGACAACTTTGAACACAATAGGCTTAGTGTTATCTTATATTATTTTCGTTGTGTGTACATACGCTACTTACACACACTTGAAGGAGTGATTAAATTGTAACCCGTTTCAAAGAACCTTGAAATTTCAAAGAGATTTCGAGAATAAGTAAGAAAGTAGTCTTAAAGAAGATTTATGGTTTAAAATTGATCCTGCATCGAGGTGGCAGTCGGGAAACCCCTTCGATAAAATATTCCTTGAGCGTCCAAAAGTTTGCTTCGAGTTAAAATCGAAGTGGCGCAAATTGGCGTGAGATAAATTACCATAATATCATAGAGCCGAGTTCATCTGGCGTTTAGCTAACAACTCCAAGTTTGAGGTGTTTGATTATCTTGCCCGGTCGGGAGTTCCTTTGCTTCATTTGCGCCAACTTCGACTCGACTTTTCAACTTCAATTTGTTTCTAGCTGTCTATTAGACTCATTTGTTATCTTCAAGATATTATGAATATCTTGAAGATAACAAATGAGATGTATGATGTATTACTTAACCGTGCCACTACATGATGTCACTGCAAACTCCAAATTGAAATATCCATGAGCCGGTTATGGTTGGAGGGCGCGCATGGAGCGCTAACCTCGCGTTTAATAAGATTATAAAGCATTATTTTATGGTATTATTAAGATCAAAAGCGTTCGTACATCTAAAACTCCTTTTAACCCTCTTTCGGTGTGGCTCAAGTTGGCAAGACGAGGGCAACCCCCCGCCGCCCTAACCCGTTCGCTACAAGGTGGATATTTAGAAAATATAATAAGGCCTTGCGAGGCGCGGATGAGACGGAGATTCAATTAAATTTATTATGTATGGAGATCTTGCGTATGAGACAGGTGCTCATCGCGTCGACAAATTGTTCTCTATCGCGAGTAAGAGCTTTAAATCTCTTTAGAACTTACTGAGTTGCTGAAAATTTGGAGTTGATGTTTTCTTAGTCTCGTCTGAATTTTCTTATTCACATGGACGAATTCAGATGGATATGGATGAATACAGTTAGAATTAAAGATCATAATATGGTGAGTTCTGGATTTTGTATTTAGAGAAAAAAATGGTGACAACTTGAGCAAACGAAACATAAGTTTAACTATGCTGCAAGCACAGACATGAAAAAGTAAGTAAGAAAAAGAAAACTGGATATAACAGAAAAGCCAACACTTCAAACTTAGCCAAAACATGATAAACTTAATTGAATCGAGAACCATGCAGTGACACATAAAGTAAGTATTAAATCCATGCAATTTTTCAGAAACAACATTATCCTACATTCAAAACATGACATCAAAATATCTATGAGCCCACTCATTGTTAAACTCGAGCCGCGAACATGAAAACAAATGCTTCTTTAATTCTTCCCCCGAGCGATGATCCCTATTAGCAGGGTCTTAGCAGTCACCTCGCAATTATAAAGACCAAATTGAAGAACGCGCGCCTACTTAACGAAGAGTTTTGATAATCTGTCTCTTGTCGTTCATCCGAAATTCTTGTTAATTTTCGTCAATATCGAGTGATTCGAGTGCCAGTATTTTTATGTGCTTTGGCAGATAAAAGCTATTTGGCAGGCGGACTTGCAAGATAGGCCTTCATATCAATGTTTGTTATGTAAAAATGTTCTTAATGTTTGTGCTTTCTTGTTTTAATCGAGAATTGTATGGACATTTTGGTCAAAAAATGGTACTTGAGAGATACACAAGGTCCTAGACTATATACTTATTTGTGAAGTTGGTGAAGACTACCGCGTCAATATTACTTCAGTTACGTATCCCAAAGAACCAACAGTTTGACTACAATTATTTGAATGTTTTCCTCTGGTACTTTTAAGAATTGCCAACAAAACCTATAAAAGCTCGAATAAAAGCTACCGAAACAGATACAATAACAAAATCACGAATCTGAAGCAAATAAGCACTCAATCTTTAATTAAATCGTTAAAACAAACAATACCTACTAGGATAAATGTTCTCGATTGAAAGCGTGCCTTACAAAGCGGGCTTAAAATATGGAAAACAATGAGTTTCCAGTGTTTCCACGTTAATAAGGGGTAACAGGGGGTAAGGGGTAAGGGTAAAGGTTTAGTTCGGGGTATTGTTCCTGGGGTAAACCGAGGACATGGCGTTCCGCTGTGAATGTTGGTTTAGCTCGGTGTACCGTGTACTCATTGTCACCCATCAGGATGATTTTAACGCCCCAATCGGTTGATGTAATTTGATTTGACAGATGTTTTCGGAAGCTTTGCTGAATGTACTCGTGGTTGGAAGATTATGACGACTGTGTTTGCGGCTTAATTCTTTTATAACAGGGGTCGCGTTTGCAAAAAATGGGAGTTACTTTTTCGTTTTTGATACACTTTACAAACTTATCTATTTTATTAAGGCAGTTTTTAAGCACGTGTTCTTCCAAAAACATATTTTAGGGGATCTATAAGTTCACAATTTTCCGAATACATACTTTATTTAATTTAAAATTACTTTTGTACTGTATATATTTGTATTTTAGCTGGTTAGACTGATTTACACATTACTACACAAATCTTCTTCTTTATAACAATAACTTACCTCATCCAAAGGGCATCCTGTAGACATGAGCAAAGGTCTGCTCTGGAGTAACAACAGCCGCAGGAGTTTGTCCTTAATGTCCTGCAGTGGGGTCGGCCTGGGTCTCAGCAGCTGGATCCTAAGGGTCGCCACAGTTGTCAACTCCCCCAAGACCTCGCCGACGGTGGCCAGAGGACCATCAGAGATCCTCTCGAATGGCAACGGCTTCCAGTTGTTTATTACTACCGAACCTGGTGACAAGGAGATTGAAGGTTTTAGATACTGGTGTTTTGAATAACCGTGATGTTTAGGAAAAAACATGTAACAAAATTTGGATAAAAGCAGGATACACCTCCTCATTTTTTTAAAGGACACTGCCATTGTGTGTTCGAACCCATGGCACGCACTTGTGAATTTTCGGATTCATGTGGGTATTGTATAATTATCATACATACATAACATAATCAGCCTATTAATGTTCCCACTGCTGGGACACACGCCTCCTCTCTGTGAGAGGGAGTGGGCTGTAAACTACCACGCGGGCCCATTGCGGGTTGATAGACGTCACGTTCTAAGACATGCCGGTTTCCTCACGATGTTTTCCTTCACCGTTTTGAGAGCAGTGGTGGTGAAATTATTTACACAAAGTAAAGCGCCTGCTTGGGTTCGAACCCACGGCCTACAACTCGTAATTCGGGGCCGTTACCACTGGACCACCACTGCTTGTATAATTATCACTTACTTCAAAAACGGTGAAGGAAAACAGCGTGAGAAAACCGGCATGCCTGAGAGATTTTCTCGACGGCATGTGAAGCCAAGTCAGAGGCCCATGGGCGACTTTAAAACTCTGACACCACGTTAGTCACTAACCACATGAAAAGAAGAAGATAGTAAAAGCAAACAATAATGGCCACTAAATTGAATGTAACTGTCACTTATGACAAATCGCTGTTCTACTGCAAAAACCAATTATCTCGCATTTTGGACAAAATGAAGATCGTCTCAGTTTTTCATTGCCTACGTACTTAATAGACCTTGTCGTTATATGACGCGCAAGTGATATTCAGACTTAGGAATATACACAAGAGATATAAACTACATTGTTTGTACCTTTTCCTATAATTCAACAAAAGTAACATACCTTTAGCAGAAGCAGCCAACTCGTGAGGGTATCCCAGCCGCATCATGGCGGCAGGCACAAGCTCGTGGAAGGCGGTGGCAGCAGGGATGATGACGTAACTGTCAGTCTCCACCACGGCTCGTCGTCTCCATGCGCCTTCTTCAAGCGAGGCAACTGCCTCCACCACGCAATGGACAGGCAGTGTTTTACCTAGGACAAAAGAGAGACGATTTGTTAGGAATTTGTATGTACCAACTTAATTTATTACAATTTTTAAATCGTGACAGTTCCCACCTGCACTCGTAGCATGACACTTTGTCGACGCAAGAATAGACAAAATTATAGATGCTGATTGTTTATCTATCATTTTGTTGTCTTGTCCTGCTACGCGTGCTGCATAAGGTATGAATGGTTAAAATAAATGCATGCACCTAACATCAATAATATTATAAGGTTAAAGGTACCTACATCTTTTTTATGCTTCAGCTTTCTATGCATATAATAAAAATATAATTACAAACATAATCTTCCTGGACGTCTACCGAACTGCCACAAAAAACTTACCTACTTAATGGAAAAATCTTTTCCAAGACGGGGTTCTTCTGAAAAATCACCTACTTAGTCTCTCTTGGACGTCGAAACGCTGTCGCTAAGAAGGCGTCTTAATTATTTAGCAACTTTTGAAGCGAGAAAGCAATGCTTTTGACTTGCTCGCGGACGCGGCAAAAAACCTACTGAAATGTTAAAATAATAATTAATCCTTGTGGAAGGAACGGCCGACGGCGCCCAACGCTTTGTAGCGTTGCTTTGTTGCGTTATTAAATAGTTTTTGCTGCTTCGATGCGCTTTTTTATAGCCGTTTAATAGCTCGGCGCTTTTAATGGAAATCTGTCGCACTTTTCTTTTATGAGGAAAGATTTTCGTCGGAGTTCAAGCAAATTACTTTGATTTTGGAACGTAGTTCCTTACTGCACGTAATACTTTGCATACGGGGTGATTGAGAGCTTGGCAAAACGTCACGACACGACACTTTGGCTATATTTTTAATTTTTCCTTTATTTGTTCTCAAACTTTGTTAATTTATTTCATTGTGCCTATTATTTAATACATAATATTCAGCGAAAGGAACTTCGTTCCAACCAGATATCCCGCGACATCTCTCGACTTTTTTAGGTAATGTAGCGCGTTTACACTAAAACTATGTCATTATGTGCTATTCAGTTCCATACACCCACAGGTAAACAATCCCAAAATATTACCCATATTCAATATTATTACGGTGAACACTGATTTAGAGTATCAGTTGAAAACAATAGACGTCTTTGAGCGCGCAGTTATTGAATTTACATAATACTGTTCCGGGATTCGGTTCACAAAACATAGTGGGTAGTTACATTGAAATTATAAATTTCGCGCCACAATAATCTTTTAATAACAGGGTGGAGGTGCGTTAAGCTGTGTTAGCCTTTGGGTTATGTACTTTTGAATAGGAGTTTCAGTTTCGGTAATCGCTAAAAGTAAGTTTAGATAGTTTTCGTTCCAAAGTTCTATAAGTAATGAATTAGAAAAGGGTTAAGCGTTTGGTTATTTTGGTACCTTAGAATTATCTGATTTGAATAGTACCTACTATTAATGACTTTTCACAACAAAAATAATAATAATTCTCATAGAGCAATTTGAAATCGGAAACTTATGAGTTGTTTTTAAATAAGATTCACCAATATGCCTAAAAGTAAACGTTTAACGTAGACGTAGGAACTTTGTCACGACATTCTTTATGAGTTGTTTTTAAATAAGATTCACCAATATGCCTAAAAGTAAACGTTTAACGTAGACGTAGGAACTTTGTCACGACATTCTTTTTTCAATTCTAATCTTTTCCATTTTCAAAAATAATTTTCTTACACAATTTTCAGAAACATTGTTCAGTCAACCCTACAAAGTTCGGAAGGTAGTTGGAGGTTAGCACCTAGGCAGCGATTTAATACCCAGCTTGGATTAGTGAGGTTTAGTTGTGGCCCGCCCGCCGCCCGAGACGGTCCTTTGGTCAGTTTAAACCCTTGCTTTATGAAACTATACACGAGGAATTGAATATTAATTAAATGCGATAGGTGGGAACATATTTTGGGTAGACTAGCTAGTTTATCGGGTATGCAGGTAATTTTGGGAAGTTTTGTTGGTATATGAAGCGAGATATTGTAATAACGACGAAATTAATTATTAATTACTAAGACTGATTATTGAAGGCTTTCAAAAGTATCTTTTGGTATTATAAATTCGAAAGTAACTCTGTCTGTCTGTCGGTCTGTTTGTTACCTCACGCCTACATCACTGAACGGATTTCGACAAAATTTGGCAAGGCGTTGGGAGATGAAAGTTGGTATGGGAAAGCCAGCTTCTTTAAGTTAAGATACTCTTATCCCAGTGGCACGTTCTCGTGGGATGATATCCGACATCCACCCAGGCGAAGTCACGAGCAAAAGCTAGTACTTTTATATGTAGCTGGCATTTATGCTGAACTGGGCCTATTTGGCGCAGCCTTGGGGCACACAATACTATTTAAAGATTTTTCTGTTTTTTGTTTTTGTGTGAATATGGTGTGCCTTAGTCAAAAAAATATGTTTTATTTATTTATTTCTTTCTTTCTTTCTATCTTTATGTAAGAACTAGCTACCCGCCCCTGCTTCACAGTATGTTAAGACTTGACAAAACCATTGGGCCACCACTGCTCCTTTATTATATTATGTAAGCTTAATAATAATGTTTTAATTAAGCGCATAAAACTTCTGGAATAAACCTTTAATGATAGAGAAACTCGCATCAAGATTCGTTGCAAAGTTAAGACCAGCTTGGTCACACAGACAGATACGAAAAGCGACTTTAATTTATAATGTGTATAGATATACCTACAAGCATATTTTTTGCATAGAAACGATATAGCTTTCCTGAAAAGCATAGATACTTACTACCTAGTATGATTACAGTAAACGTTACCTAATTAAAGAACTGCGTATAAAAAGGACCAAAATCACTTTCACACAAACAAAATCAGTCAAAAGCATTGTCACCAAACACTAATGACTTGTGACGTCATAACGCGTGTGCCGCAAATCCTCGCACACGTGTTATCTCGAATCCGGCATAAAATTAAATCGAATTAGCTTCGAGTGTCCGAGCCGGCCTCGCAGTGCCGCAAAAAAGTAATACTCTTTCATTTCGGTTGACGTGATTGGGTAATTCATAATATGAATGTCCATTTTGAAGTTACGGGGAAAATAGTTAATGAAGTTTTAAAAGGAAAATGAGGAAGTAGGTACAAGTAACTAGATCATGGAAATACTTACTAGAAAAATGCATCACAAGAATAATGTGAACTAGGCATTTACATACTAAATACAGTAAAAGGTTTTTCTCAAGGTTTCTCTAAAGGTAAAAATGAGATAAGGGACAAAAAATATACAAGTCAAAAGTACAAGAGATAGGTTTGTTGCATCTATCAAAAAATTACACGCCATAACGTCCTTACTTTTGTTTCACAAGAAGTACAAATCAGTGCCACCAAGGAGATACAACGTTCATTAACTAGCTACATAAAATAGCAATTAGATAGACAGACGAACGGAGAGCTCTTAGAACGAGCTAAGAAACACTCGACTTTGTCGCGAGCATGCGACTAGGAACCGATTGCTAGCGATTTAAAAGAATAGATGCTCAATTGTTAATTTTTTTCTGTCTTTTCTTAGTTCTAATTTCAATGCTCGTTTTTTTTAACCGACTTCCAAAAGGAGGAGGTTCTCAATTCGTCTGTATGTTTTTTTTTTTTTTTTTTTTTTTTTTTTGTATGTTTGTTACGCGATTTCTCCGTCAATTATGGACCGATTTTGAAAATTGTTTTTTTGTTTGAAAGGGTATGCTCCCGAGGTGGTCCCATATTAATTTTATTAACTTTACTTGGATAGTTTTTGAGTTAGCTTCAATAATATGTATTTTTCCCACTTAGTTTATATGGATGATATAATGATAACTTCCAATCACTGTTATTTTAGCAGGTTAGTGGTATTCGAATTTGTATGGGGTAGGTACCACAACTAAAAAGTGCAAAATAAAAACTTTTTACAAAAAAAGAACAACCGACTTCCAAAAAAGACACTACAAAGTCAAAAATAACTTTAATTTCGGAAGTCGGTGGCAAAAAACGAAAGTTCAAAACCAAATACACCGACTTCCGAAATTAAAGTTATTTTTGACTTTGTAGTGTCTTTTTTGGAAGTCGGTTGTTCTTTTTTTGTAAAAAGTTTTTATTTATGGAATTGTTTGTATCAGTTCCTATCTAAAATAAGTCTATTTTAGGGAATACATTTATTTCCCTAAAATAGGAATTACTTTAGGCTAAAAAGCCAAGTAACTAAGACCAACCTACCCTCACTCGACTGGTCGGGGTACCGCGTTACTGCGTGCAACGAACTTTGAGAAAAGGCCAGAAAATGAAAAGAGGCTCAATTATTTATAAAAGTGTGCTTCATTAGAAGGTCAATACGTTTTTAGAGGATCATTTAAATATTCGCATTATTTATTTAGATACACATCCGGCAAAGAAACGAGAGTGTCAGCTGAACAAATATCGATCGGTACGATATAGGAATTGCGCATAAGTAATCCGATTTAGTTGTGTTTCAGGCGGATATAATGTGCTAATTGGAATATCATGCTTTAGGAATCTGCTTATTCTAATACAAGCATGACTATTGTTTTCATGTATTTTTCCAATGGAAAAATACTTGTATTATCCAACTTAGACAAACACACAAAAATGTCAAGTGACTTTGTACTGTGACCTGCAGTGCTATTCTGTAACCACCTCATCGTGAAAACTTAGGTGATAAGAGCGTGGAGTGAGCTGTCAGTGTTATCCTTCCAGGTGGAATGACAGCTCACTTCACGCACACTTCACCTATGATTTCACGGCGAGATTTTCAGAGAATAGATCGGCAGCCCTGACATCAAATAATGGGCAAAATTGACAAGCTTTAAAACTTTATTTGTTGAATCGAGGCTTTTGGCTACTTTGTACCTATGTGTTATTTTATCTCTTCTTTTTTGTAATGTGCGTTTTTTTATGTTTAGAATAAAAAAAAAACTTTATTTTCTTTCTTTTCTTTCTTTTCTTTCTTTTCTTTCTTTTCTTTCTTTTCTTTCTTTTCTTTCTTTTCTTTCTTTTCTTTCTTTCTTTCTCACTCTCACTTATAGACACTGATTTTGTGCTAATCATGTTCTCGTTTCTACCTCTATTTGTTGAAATAAACCATGAAGTTTAAAATCTTCCACAGTAATACATAAATTGTTGTAGCACACTACGTAATACGTGCTGCAAAGCTAAGCCGAGCCAAGACCACTTGAAAAGAGTTGGTACACAAGACCGGGATGTCGGCTTGTGTAAGTACTGAATTAAAACTTTGTACTAACAGGAATTAGCTCATGCTCTGTGTAGTCTAGTCTTAACAATACTACGGAGGAATTATTGGGAAAACATGTGAAGTGCGCGATCTTGTTTTGTTTTTATTGTCCTTAGATAGAAGTGTTAGTTGTTTTCAAATGATGAAAAATTGGGATATGTTGAAGTGGTGATAAAAATCGGAACAGTGACGTGTCTGTAATAATGAAGTAATCATAATATTATTTTTTTGTAGGTCGTTTTATAGGATCTATTTAATTATTTTATTATAACATTTGCTGCTAACATTGTGTAACATTTGTTTTCAGCAATAAAAACCTCAGTAAAGTCAAATTCTTGTAATTTTTTTTTTTAGTTTTCAGGGATATGTAGACTCGCACTTGGATCTGATTTTGCTAATATCTTTTACACAAATCGCACATAAACAGAGTATCGAACATTCTGCAAAATACACTAAAATGGGATACCTACGGGATTTTACTGCTAAACTCTAAAAATAAACTTTCTCTACCAATCACACACTCTAGAAAATCCGTTCTGTCAAATCCGTCTAATGGTGCATGACGTCACTGACATCTAACTGTACACACCTGTCTGAATGGATGTAAGGGCTTAAACAGATATGTTCTGAATCAAATTCAACGCCTTTTGGGAACGTGCACCCTTAACTTAACATCACGGATATAAAGTTACTGGATTACGAGAGCGCAATGTTGGGGGAATTTTGAGCATGGTTTAAGCATCATTCGCATTGGGTGATGAGACTGACATATTATTATAATATTGGATTCCCCGCGGCCAATTAAATGGTCTTTATTACATTTAAGATACCCACACAAAAGTAGGTAATTGAGATTACATGTCTCATAAAAAAATCTTAAATCGTACATCTAAGTTATCACAGTTCTCGTATTTTGAAGAACGGTCGCATTCTAATCTTAGTCGCAATCTGTCAAAAATACCTCTAATTTACGTAGGTAAATTATTACAACAATAAATGTGTAAAACTTACCAAAAATGTAGATTTTTTTGTAAACATTCCTTGTCGCTGAGATGAGATTGCGACTAAATTTTGAATTACGAGTACATTGTTGAGAAGGCGAATTTTTCAAATCTTCACAGGTCTGAAAAACTTAAATGCATTGCGGTTGATTGCTATTTTATTTGTGTAACGCAATTACCCCGCAGAGGTAAGTTTAAGAACGACTTTGCATAAACGGCTTTAGTTTAAATTATTTCACTATGAATTGCTATTAACACAGTATTTAAATCTCATGTCAAAATAAACTCCTCAAACTGGAAAATCCCGATCAAGTAAGTTTAGCTTTTTCGTATGATTTCCCAGTTATAGGGGAAAAAACTGTCGTTTCTTATTCATTTAAATCTTGTCTCATGAATCAGAAGTTATTTAGTTTAGGTTAATAATTACGAGTTTTGACTATCTACTTTCAAATTTTTGAACAAACAGAAGCTATTTTCTTTGATTGTAAAACAAAAATCTTATTTATGACTTCCAATCCATCCCTGATCTCCTTACTTAATTGTTCTCTGCACATCTTGCCGCAGTCACCAGCTATTTAATAACATTTTTTTTTGTGTACTACTAACACTAGTGATAAGGTATTTTACTAACAAATTGAACTATATTGTTGTCCGAACTGAATGAATAAATAAATAAAAATTAAAAGCAAGTTTTTGTTAGAATGGCCCTTCTAGTAACGATACAGGAGTCACAAAGCATTAACAATGAACCGTGAGCGACGTGTGTACTTACTCCGGAGTTAGCATAAGTATTTCGCTAAAAGTCTCATCCAGACCCGCCCTGAGAACGGGGGCTTAATTGACTCGACTGTTTTAAACGTGTGGATAGGACCCTTTATGTATTTTATTACTTTACAAAACTTTATTCTTTACAGTTATTTTTGGATGAGGTAAAATTTTTATTTTTATCCGACTACGGCGAAACAAAAAGGACGGTTATGATTTTCACCGGTATGTATGTATGTTCATCTGTTCCCCATATCTTCTAAACTACTCATCATAATTTGACAAATTAGGTATCGTTGGAAGCGTCTTGATCGTCAGCTACAGAAACTTATGAAAATGTTTATTAATGTTAAAGTTTTATAAATTTTTAGATTAACTCGTTGAGCTGTCATTCAGACGCATTAATAAACATTATTATAATGTTCTTTAAATAAAATTCAGCATTCAATATTGGATCATACGACTGAATTTTGTTTCTTAGGAATAACTAAGAACATGGAGTGGAATATAATAATTTAATAATTATAGATTTTTTTGTTACTTTTGACTGTTTGAACCCTTACTTAATCTGCCTAGCCTTTTCCAACTATGTTGAGGTCAACTTACCATTTAACCGGATGCAGCTGAATACCAGTATTTTACATGGAGTGGTTTCATTTTAATATGAGTGACCGTTACCTATAAAATTTCATAAATTCACAAGTTACAGTGGTACTGTGAGTACAAACCTATATGGTAACATTAAATCACAAACATTTAGATACATAAACTCACTCCTTCTTCCCATGAGAGCAGGCAGAAACTACAGAACGTCACCTGCTATGGTCATAGCAATAAAAAAGAAAAAAAGACTATATAATTTCAAACGGAAACATAGTAAGTGAACCAACTATCTAATTACACAACATGTTTTCATAAACGATTACAACTAATCTGTTTCATTTTGACAGTTCAAGAACATTCATTGCGTTGTTTACGTTGTTGAGCAGATTTTTTTTCTAACTTATGAAGCAATGGATTAGCAATCTGTTTCAAACCGAATCAGATTCTGGTTGATCGTGTACTGCGTAATTAGGGTACAGGATCACAATAATTATGTCAATCAGAGTAATAATATGTCAATCAGTTAGTGAATCATCAAACACATCCCTACACAATTCTATAACATGACAGCTAATTATAGTGCCAACCTACTATTGGATTTGCGTGCTGATCGAAGGCCCATTCGTGAGCGATGATCTATTTAGATTGGATAAGTCCTGCGTGCCGGATGCTGAAACCTAGCAAATACTGTGACATGCCATCATAGAGTAGCAGCCTTTGTCTGAGCAATATTTACAACGTAATTATGTATTGTGTTATGGGGGGAAAGCACGGATGTTTTATTATAATAATGCTATGATTATATCAATACCTACATACATAAAACTCTCGCCTGTTTCTCATAGGGGGTAGGTAGACATTATAGAACAAAACTTGCTACGATCCTTGCATACCTACTCAATTTCCTTCAATGTTACTAGTATTAATATACCACTTTCTGTGAGTGTGTAAAAAGATACACTGCATTACATCTAAATCCGATCAGCCGTTTAAGCATGAAAGCGTAACAAACAAATATTAAACTAACTAACTTTTGCATTTATAATATTAATATACATAATGTCAAAGTCAAAGTCAAAGTCAAATCATTTATTTCAAATAGGCCCTTGAAGGCACTTTTTAACGTCAAAATTTACAAAATATAGTATTGATTCTACCGCCCCTTCCAAAAGGTAGTTTTCGTATGGAGAAGAATGGGCAAGAAACTCCACCGTTACTCTTTTAAAATGTTTTACAATATTTTGTATAGGTACATTATTTATATAATTATATGTGAAGACGATGCACCTAGAATAAAATTACTGTATAAAGTAAAAAGAATTTAAAGTAAAAAGAATAAAATTACTGTATAAAGTAAAAAGAATTTAAAGTGGAAGTTTAAGTCGGAAATAAGTTACAGAGTTGACTAATCAGAAGGCCAAGGTACTTATAAAAACGTTCACATTCTAGTCGCAATCTGTCAAACTTGTCAAAAATGTTGGCAAATTGATTGTATTTTTGACAGATTGCGAATGAGATGCGAATGCGAACGTGCATAAAAATTACGGGAATTGGCCCTCTGGACGCAAGCGCCGCCGCCGCCACCTAGCGGCGCTGGAAAGAGTCTATAACATAACGGACCGGCCGAAGCTAAGCAGAGTTCATCGGTGGCAGTCAAGTAGTGACAAGTTATTGGTAGTAGGCATGAAAGGAAAAAAATTTTTCTCCAGTTTACAAAACTCTTACACTATAGTTGTCAAAATATAATAGTTTCTTTTTGTTTTGTTTCTAACGATACTGAAAGAAACAATAAAATAATTATTAATTACGTAAAGTCTTTATGTAATTAATTCTTATTTTATTGTTTCTTTCAGTGTCGTTCCAATCCACATTCTAGGGTATTTCTCAAAAAACAAAACGGGCCTATTAAATTTTGACAACTATAATGCACATGGAAGTCAATTAGGCTATTTCTTTTGCTTTGCTTTCAGAAACACCTAGTGTCTGAAAACAAGAAAAAGCCTAATTATATAAAAACAGCTAAGATTAAAGGAAACCTATATCTACCATCTTTTACTTACATAACACAGATAAGTAATTTAATTTTACCCCAAATCTACCCTCACAACCAAATTGAATTCAACAGCAACAGTAACTCAAAAATGAAGTTTAGCAGTTTAATTTAGAGGTGGACAGGATGTAGACTAACACCTACGGTCGTCAGTTAATCCCTTTACAGTGGCCCCCTAAACTTTCACCTGACCAGGGGCAGACGGTCTAATGCTAGACTAAACAATGCAAACATCTGAACACAGAACAGACTTGGAAAAATATTGACAAGAATATGTTAGCGGATGTGTGCTAAAAAGGATTGGTGACTAATATTTAAGTAGGTAGGTATGTCCATGAATAAATATATATTTTTAGAAAAACTTTTCTTTTTTTGTTTAATTCGATACAGTCACATTATAAAGTAAGTACTGACGTAACAGTACTTACTTTATAATGTGACTGTATTGAATTATGAAAGAGAGATTTAAAAAAAGGGAAAGCGCATTTCGTTACGGTCAATAAAAATCCTATAATAAATAGAAAAAAATCTAAAACAAGAAAAACCCGACTGCAACAAAAAAAACCTTCCCCCCCTTTTATTGTGTTTTCATATGCAATATATAAATATTATAATAGCCTATGTCATTCCCACAATTAAAATAAATCTAACGACTCCTAATATGTTAAAATCCATCAAGCCATTTAGGCTAAAGAGCGTGCCAAAAAAATAGACATACATACATACTCTCGAAAAACATTACCCTCCTTCTGGGGCAGTCGGGTAAAAACGCATGAAACGAAAACCACAACAAGTCTAATCCAGGAATTATTTTAATGTAGAGCAGAACACAATTCAACACCAAATCCGCAAACCATTATATCCGTGCAAGTACGTAGGTCTTAGGTATAAGGTACTTGCATCAGTTCTTAAGTAAGTTAAACCTAGCATGGGTATCAACTGACCGTCCTGTCTCGTAGGTAACATGACCTAGGACTCAGACGCCGCAGGGCTTAGGTTTAAGCCCTGCAACCTTTATTATACTCTACTTTAATACTCAGATTTAAGTTTACTACAAGTTCCGGCTAACTGTACTAAAGGTATTGTTAGATTGAGCTAGTTTTAGCTGTTCTCTATTTATAGAAAACGGCTTAACATGATAAAAAAACAACTAAGTAAAACAACAACAACAACAACAAAAAAATACTATTTTATTTCGAAATAATTGTTTTTTTGTTGAAGTTGTATAATTCAACGTGATTAAAATAATAACAATGAGTGAATTTGAATGTTAACAAAAAAAAATAAACAATTTAATCGAACTGGCAACGAAATGATGGTCGACCTGCTGCACTGATTTGATAATACCATAACATAAATAAAACTATACTCTTCATTCATCATTTTCATTTATCAATAAGCCTACCTACATAGCTATTTTCTTAAAAGATAAAATAATAATAATATACAATGTGGAGACTACAATACAACAATAAATGAAAATACTGGCACTACTAATGCATAAGAGTATTTTGGAACTATAAAATAAATCCTAACAGCGAAATTAGAATAGTGATTTTTTTAAACAAATTAAATAGTAGTGTAATGCCGATCCACCAAAACCTTATAAATTCCGTTTAGATAACTGGGCCTAGGGTGGATTCTTGCACATACGTTTCTGAGTATCTACCTTAGGATGGATTTTTTGAGGTGGTTAAATGGAATAACTCGAGCCGACTATGGATTTTGCCGATCTTCTACTAGCTATATTGACTAAACTATTGAATATATTCGATTGAATTTTTATAATTATGCAGAATGGGAATGTCATTAGAGACACACCGTTTAATTTATTGTTGTATTGTCGTTTTTGTATAATAATATTTTTCTTAAACCAGTATGATATGAATACAATACGAAACCTAACTGTATTTCCCTACTTTCCCATAGAAAACTTATGCACGATCAACATCAGAATTCAACCAAGTTAATCAAGTTGTTTTGTAATTCAAGACATAGCGCGTACATGCCGACAATAGCGAAGATAACGCTTACAATTGGTGGAGGCGCCACCTGTCATGTTTGTTTGTTTAATTAAGAAACTCATCCCCTAATTCATCCCTTCGGATCGACCCTATGTTTGACACCATTTTATTAATTCATTGGTGCTTTTTGATGGAAGGCACTGTGGTTAGTCTTGGTAGAGTAGCAAGAGTTTTCTTATTCATGTTTATGTATTTTTGAAGTGAGATGATTTTCAAATGCGTATTTTATTTATTTTACAATATAAAACACAACTACCTATTTACACTAGGTACTAAATTAAATGACTGACTAACTGACTATACAAATAAATACAAAAACAAAAGGAGACTGCGTCGAAGTATTCGTTCGCATCGCTGTACGTCATCCGGAAACGTGCCTAGAGAACACTGGCAGCATTGCCACGTTGATTATTATTACAAGTAATATTTTGCATTTTATATTGAATCAGTAATATTTTGCATTTTATATTTAATCAAGTCTATAAAGATATTAAGTATCTTAATGATGTTGCAAATTATTGTGAAATTGTTCATTTTGCATTATTATCTCAATGTATCTATTACCGATTAACAGATTGCTAGATATAATCATAATTCATTCTGTTATCATTCTATTAGTTACTATTTTATTTTGTTACTTGTTTGGTTATGAAATGGGTGTAAGTTAAAAAAAAAAAACAAAACAAAAAAAAACCTCGTTAAAATAAATAAAATAAAGAAAAATATAATAAATAAATAATATATAAGCTATAAACTGAAACACGTGCAAAGTAACAAACATATTATCGCTTGTCAAACAAAACGCATGAATTCTATAAGACCGATACGATTTTAACGAACACCCCAACAGGGTAATTAATTCAATCGCGTGTTTAAAGGGCGTCGCTGAAGGAAACGTCATCATTATCTTAGCCGTTGTTGCGGCAACGCGCTGCCTCGCCGTGAATGAGTGTCGTGTGTCTCTCAAGCTTTTGTCCCTCCCCTCGTCAATCGGTAACACATTTACCCACTTACGACTGGGTGAAAACTTGCAAAACGAACAGCATTGTTAAGAACGCTACAGACACAATAACCTGTCGCTGCGGCGCGCTTATCGACTGCGCGTCAAAGAAGTTCAAAAGCTCGGTTTAGATGTTCGCTATCGCGGCGTCGTTTGTCAGTTTACGCCGGGAGCTATGATTGTCTCTACGTTACAAATGGCCTTTTTGAGGGCGACATTTGTTACCGTTTTAATTGACACCGCGAAAATATCTGAGCTCTGAGAAATTCTCGTATCGCACGACGCGACGTCGCGTATGTGAAGACGCGCCGGCGTTCGACTTTGATTTGTCTTTGTTCTGTACTGAATTCAAATAATATTCATTCGTATATGACTTACATATACATCACTTCGCAATTTTCATGAAGACTACTTGAAATAATCTCTACATCTTATAAATATCAATAAAATGTTTTCCCTCCTAAAAACAGAAGTTTCGTAGATCCGCTACGCCACTCAACAGATTTAATTTCCCTACGCGCGCTACGAAACACGTAGCAGTTAACAACGTCTACGGCTTTAACGTAACAATGTGCGTTTGAGTATTAATCTCATTTGTGTAATAAAATCTGTGCCTTAGCCGAGCCGATGGCAAGGCGTGATCCGGCCGTGAAATGCTTGCCTCCGACGATAATCCTGTTAGGTTAAGAAGGTTTCTACATATTACGTGCTTTGCTACGCCTTAAGGATTAAAACGACGTGTACGCATAACTCGATACGTATTGTTAGGGAAGACGTACCCTCGTTTTATCGATTTTCCATCGCTTGTATCATAATAATGTAGCTACTGTGAAACGATGAACTCGTCTACGAATTTATAGGTATTCATTTAGCGGGGACTAGCCCAGGCGGGCTTAAGCGATTACGCCACGGCAAAGATGCAACGTAGATTTACAGCAAAGCTTGCCATGACAAGGTGGTCATCGCAAGCCCCTAGATCTTTATGCCGGACAATGAAGACAAAGGACCTTTAAATTATTCAGTCAGAGTAAAAGCGACCTTAATGCTTGAAGCCTAAATACCATTTGTAAATATTTAAGTTTGCGCGTCAATTTTGCGTTAAGACGAATAGTTTGCATGAGAGAGGAATCGGAGAGCGTCTGGGAGCTAAACCTACCCTCGGGCAGTAGGGGGCCGTCCATAAATAATTAATCTGCAGCGATGTGCGTCCGACGGTTAACTAAATCCTGTGGCGGTTTAGGAAACTGGCCGTCGGGGATACCTCAAGAACTGAACACTGTTTCTTGTTCAATCCTATTGCCAAATAGGCTAGATGTTAGATTTAATCCCTATATTGTATTTGGGTGTACATAAAACAGTAGACTACAGTCTAATACGGCTTGAAACTATAATGTGGTAAAAGCTGACGGCAGAAATAAAGTCAAATACATTCTGCTACTTTTGCTTGATGAACTTACTTATTTATTATGAAATGATACGTCTCTCTGTCTATTCAGTCAGAACCACTCATTAGATTTAAGTTTTTTCGCGAAACCAGCGCTGGGGCTCTGTCTCGCATAGGAGCTGAGCATTATGATGCGATGGCCGTTTTGCGTGGGTGTGACGCATATTTTTCCTATCTTTTTTTTTATTTTGTGTTCTTTTTTTGCGTCATGTTTACCGCAAATAAACGTATTTTCTTTCTTTCTTTCTTTTTTAATTTCTTTTTAAATTCACAGATCCCTACCTTTGGTAGGGATCTATGAATTTGAAAAACCTAGTCAGAAAACTTTTTCTGACTAGGTTTTAAAAGGACATAGAAATGGTAAACAAGAGCACTCTTGTGACCTCTATATACCCGCTGCGGACACAGACTGTAGTTTTCTTAAATTTTTTCACAATCCAGCAATTTACAATTGTGAAAAATATTATAATTTTTTTTTACCACCTGCTATTCTCTTATCAATTTTTTTTTATTTTTTATTACACTGTTAGTGGAGAGCAGTGGTGGCCCAGTGGTTACGGCCCCGACTTACGAGTAGGAAGCAGGCGCTTTACTTTGTGTAAATAGTTTCATCACCACTGCTCTCAAAACGGTGAAGGGAAACATCGTGAGGAAACCGGCATGCCTTAGAACCAAAAATTTCGAAGACATGTGACATCTACCAACCCGTCCCGGGCCCGCGTGGTGGATTACGGCTCACTCCCTCTCACAGAGAGGAGGCCTGTGTCCCAGCAGTGGGAACATTAAAAGGCTGATATGTTATGATGTACACTGTCAGTATATTAAGCGTGTATACGTACAGTTTGCCCGGACTAGGGAAGCCCCACTGGCGAGCAACAAGCGGCGCCTTACGGTTCTACGGATGGGCTCGGATTAGGCGCGCTTTACACGTAAGACAGTAAGACATCGACCTATACAAGTTCACCTTATCGTTGTACGTCGATTGTTTACGGAGTGTCTGCTTTGATTTTAAAACCGAATATTTATGTTTGCGAAAAAACTAAAATTTTAGCAGACATAATATACACAAAAGGCATTCGGAAAGAAAAGCCTGGCTTTGCCTTATTTATAGTCTCAAAATTGTTTAAAGAAAAAAGCGGGCCCTCGCCAAGGTCGTTTCTGACGGCCAACTCTAGCACCGCGCGCGTTCATTGGTCAAATCCAATAGCGCGCGCTTTCCGGCTTCCTGTGACACACTTCCGTCCCTTTTCACGATCACTTCCACAGATTTGATTATTTAGATTTTATTTGGATTGCAGGAAAGCGAGAGAAAAGATAATTATATTACACATCAAAACACTTTACAGCATTTCTCATTTTTTCGGATACTTTTTTCGTGTCCTTGTGAACATTAACAAAATAAATCACACATGGCAATAAATAAAGAAAAATAGCACCTATATTCTTTCTATCTATGTAGATACAAAAGGCCTCAGTTCATTAAACGATACTGAAACCCCATCACAAACACAACGCACAAGTTTTAAGCTTAATTTAATTTCAATGGCGAGCAAAAAGTTAGGTTAAAACTAAATCGAGCCTGTTTCAAACTCACTTGACTAAAACTCCTCGCTAGGGATATTGGATTATGAACCGTATTCTAACTAACCTTCCTTCGTTAGAACCATTTGCATGTAACCGGTAGGTACAGTCAGTAACAAAACCACACAGCTACTTTTACACATTATAATCTAAATTGATATCCAATGCACCTAGCTTCTGACGTTTCATAAGTGCCCATAATATGTGAAATAAAATATTTTGATTTTGATACAAAACTATTCGTTAATTAGGTTTATGAATTGCTTTTCAGGCTTTAAAATGGAATGGCTAAGACTTAATTCTTTTAAAATTTTATATTTGTTCAGTTTTTTTTTTTTGCTCAGTAATTAATTACTTAGGTACGTCTTTTGTTGGTGACTGTACCGTCACCGTCGTCTGTCATACATAGTTGGTATGTATTTTATTCTTGTTAGAAAAAGTAAGAAACGAATTTGAAAAACAAAGTATTATTTTCTTTAAGGACAATGGCAGGAATATTCTTTAAGGCAAGTAAGAAGAATATGTATTTTGTGATTCTGTGAAATTGCAAATGATTTTCATATAATTTCATGTTTTGTCATTTTTCGTTGTTTGAATTTTCCTGCTTGAAAAGCCTGAAACAGGTCCTGAACTATATTTTCTCTCTAAAAGCTTCTTATCAAGTTTAACAAGTACTCAGAATCATACAAAGGTTCAAAAAAAAGCCCTCATTAAAATAAACATAGAACATGACAAAATAATATATACTATAACCCATTCACAATAACACAAAACGCTAACATATTCCACTAAACAATAATAACACATTATCAGCATTTAAATAAATTAATCGGCTAAAACTGTATTAACTGAGTCGCTAATGCCTCCATTCTCAATCAATGGCTGTGGAAATACCAACCAAATAATCGCAATGCAGTTAATGAAAGCATTTGAAAAGTTAAAAGCCTGTTTAGGCCGCAGCCACGACACAGACTAATTAACGTCGTCCAGTAATACCAGCAGTGTGAACGAGGACTTAGCGGCATTATCGCCTAAATTGTACTAATGTTCCGTTGTGCCCATGAATGGTCATTATGATTTGAGACGCAAATTGGTTATATTTTGACTGTGGTATATATGTTTATATTATTGTAAAGCTATAAACTATGCTGCGGGAACTTTGAGAGAAATTCTTCACTTTTGTATCTGACAAAAAAAAATTACGCAGGAAGAACACTTTTACTATCTATAACTGTAAAAAATAAAATAAAAACGAATTAATATCAATTATTATTCAATTCAATTTTCTCAAATCCCGTCTAAAACCCGTCTCAGCCTTCGACCCGTCTAAAACTAAACTAACTTTAACCTCGGTCAAATAAATTTATTTTTCTACATTCTGCTTTCTAAAATAAGAAACGTGAATGAACGAACAAAAACTTCAGAGGAACCAACATAGGTCCTTAGGAATAAACTCGGCGTAGACACGAGCGTAGCAATGTGCTACGAAAACCCGTGTCTCGACAAACCACGAAAAACTACAAAAACAAAAGTTTCCTTCGAATAATATTCTTAATTATGTTGAAAACTGTGTAATTACTTCCCAAAACAGCATTAGAAACATTTTATTAAAGTTAGACAATTTAAAACGTCAGTCAAAAGGTGGGATTACTGAAATTGTACGCGCAGTAGGCTTTGAAACGAATCGTTCTATTAGAGCGCAGACAGACTCGATTTAGTAATTAATTTTACCGCGCGAAGTGCACTAAATGCACTAGAAACTATAATCCTCATTAAAATGGGAAATAGTCGACTATTCACTTTGCCATCAAATATAATTTTGGCTTCTAAACGCGAAATATAATTATATATTTTGCCAAATCCGTTGTGCGCCGAGTGTGTCGACGCAAATGTAACAGTTTAATATCATCATCTTTTCCACAGTACATTTTGTATAATAATTTATGCAAATATCGTCAAAGTACATTAGAATCGGTAACGGGCCAACGTAACTTAAATTCTATTCACGTAAACAAAGCGAAATTGCATCAATAATTCAATATCAGAGTTTTCAGTACGAGTTGGTAAGTAGTGCACTTTGCGAATGACAATCCACGAGAATAAAATAATATGAGGCGATCATTTTCATTTGCTTCCCGATCGCTCAATTTTTCGCATAACGCACCACCCAATGAAAACACAAATTAATCTGCTCATTTTTTGCATACAATTTTATATCATTGATTCCACATATCTGAATGCGATGCATTTCGCGCTCCATAATCCCGTGTCAGGGCGATAGTTATGGATTACTTTTGTCTCGATTGAATTATTCCATCATAATATAAATATATTATTAATTTGTTATTATATCAACGTGCGCGTCGCGGTAATCCCCAAAAGGTCCGCTCTCGCTTTGTTTACGCGTGCTTTTATGCGAGTTCAATGAAGGTGCGCCGTGAAATCCGAAATCAATATAGGAGAGTATAGAAACAAGAGTGCGGGCGAGGCCTGTGTCGACGCGATATCCAACACGGGTTCGGATTAAGCGACGTCAAATCCGGGATTAAGCGGGGCCGGGATAAAACGGAAGCCGGGATCGGCTCGAGCTCGGGTCAGCGGGATTTCGCCGGGCAATAAAAGTGTCTGCAGCCGATTTAGACTGAGCCCGCTGGCAATTCGGCGCGGCTACCAATTGCTAGGTAATTTCGGCGTGCGAGCGCGATCTGTCCGCACAAAGCCGTTCTAATGCCCGCCAATGGGATTAGCCGAGTGTCGTGCGGCCTTTACAATTTATTGGACGGAATCAGACATCTGTATTAAGACATAGTTCCTTGATGTGTCTCGATGAGATAGAACACGCCAGAGGGAATTATGTCTATTATTTGTTTGGCACAAAAGATGAAACAGATGTGAAACAGTATGATGCCACGTTGAAATATTAATCAGCTCTCGGTATTCAAACCGGCGCGCACTAGACTAATCAAAGTTTTTTTCTAAACTAAATCCCACTCGTTTGCAATGGACGTCGCTCGTCTATTATAGGGGCCCCTCAGTAATCCGGATTGGAGATTCATTAGGGTGAGATTATACTCTATTGAAATCTGGCTTAGGCGGGCACGGGCGGATCGGATCGCGGACCGCGGGGCGAGCCGGGAACCATTCATACAATGATAGCTCGTATGAGTGATACGGAATTCATCTAGTTTAAGTAGGTTTAATATTGACTGTGATTTAATATTGATTTTTTTAATCGGAGCTACTGTCCTTTGAAGTAATTAGACAGTATAATTGGTAATATTCGAAGTTGTTTCGGGATTGCGACCCATTCGATATAGAGACACTCTTTCTCCATTTTTGGCGACAAAAAACAAATCTACTTGTCCATAAAGAAGATAGTGTTATTATTATAAACACAAACGTCATAGAATCGTCCTTAGTAGCTCTAACGTCACGTACAGGATGTTTTTTTTTCCTACACATAGCCTAGACCGCAAGCCGCGCCGACGGCAACGTTTCCAAGTAACGCTTATTATAAAACTGATTCATGTATGGAACACATAATCCAGGTCTACTTTATGACGTCACGCCTTTGTTACCTGGTTTCAAACACCACCATTATGATAATCGCAACCTTAATACAGAAGTCATAAAAGCTATCACACAAACCCGACAGGAACTTATTCGAAAACATTATGATGAATCACTGTATCTGTGTTATTACATTACGTTAATCAATTGATATTCCTGACGTGCTAAAGGAAACTTGTGGTACCATAAAGGCACCTTGAGCATTAACGTTATTGGATAAGACGTCAACATCAAACGGGACGGTAAACAAAAACCGTACATTTGCCGGATGAAAATATTGTTCGTAATTACTGTGATATTTCATGTTATTTTCTTTGATGAGATACGTAAGAGAATGTTTTGTAAGGTTAGTAAGGCAGTGTGTGGAAATGCTATGCGATTCGTTAAGTCTTGTTCGACATTTTCGAACTAGTTTGACGGTAAGTTAAGCCGTAACGAGAGTGTGCCGCTTCGCGTTTGGTGTGCACCAGCCCTAAGAAAATGTGACGTTTTCAATATTAGAACGATTCGTATTTAATTGAATTAGCTTTCATTTGTTTTTCTGTTTTTGCATTATTGTGTCCGAGTTGTCAGCAAGTAAAGTAATTACAGAAATCATTGAATCTAATTAAGCGCTAAATCCATTTGTTTTTATTAAAATACCTACTTATCTACTTATTGGTGTCACTTTAAAATGTAAGATGAGTTTGGTTACATGACATTACATTACATTACTGTAACTTGTTTTTTTTTGTCGTAGGTATATTTCAGTAAAGATGTTATTATGTCGTCATTCACTTCCTACTTAAATGTAAACATATTAAAAGATTTAGCGATAAGTTTTAATACCCTGATACATCAATTAAAATATTTTATTTAAAAGAAAAAAATATGTCAGATATTATTATAAAAAAATATTGACATAATTTTTATCAGTTCTCGCAAAAACCGTACATGTGTTTAAAATAGTTCTTTTACCAAAAAGTTGACCCGTTTACACCAAAAATCTGTGACCCGTTTTTTATCCGTTAACCTTTACACTTTATCCGGTCAATACCATCTGGCTACAGATAAAAAGGCGGCGTAGGTAATAATAAAATGGAAATGTTACAAAAACTCAACACTTAATCGTACTAGTGGCTTATCTGTTTTTGTACTCGTCCACTCGGGATTATTCCGGGACCGACTTTATCCCGGAATAAAATATTTATATCCAACATAACGAGCTCACGGACAAACATGGGCTCAACATGGCTGCTTTCCGATAATATTAAAAACATAATCGTGACCTTTGTTTTATGTGTGAACTATGAAGGGGAAAATTATACTCGTATAATTACTCGTATTATTAATTGTATTTCTATTTAGACCTGTCTTTTTCATTACTTAAAAGTAAAAAAATAAAAATACTTCTTATTTTTTATATTTTTTTTAAAATCTAACCTTCTATTATTCTTATCATAGTTGTGACGGACGCTTCTGATAAGACTTGATAATATTAGAGAAGAAAGTATTTTTGTTAGAAAAAGCAGTTTGTCAGTAGTAGGATACTATCTACTACCTACCGTATTATGGATAAAAAATAGGCATTTCACAAAAAAAAATCTAGATAGGTATTCACAAACACTCCTAATTCGAAAACCCTATAAACCAATGTACTGGTAGGCCAGTTCTTATAAATGTTACTGTTATTATAAAATAAGTCATTTTATTTAAATAAATACACTGCAGTTTTATCAGATACATTTCGCGAATAAATATTATTTTCCCATTGCGAACGGTAAGCCTGGCGAATAATCCAGTTTTCAAAGAATACCCCACTTAAAAGATTTAAAATTAATCGATTGAGGCCCATACGCCCGTGAAGACACGGACTTGCATATTAATTGAGATAATCCTGTTGAATAAAAAAAACGGTACTGAATTGTCAAAGGGATAGGATCGGATTGTATACTTATCTAATGCGAAATCTGCTCTAATTGGTTTTTATTTTATCTTTTATTAAAAAATACCTTACCCCCTAAGGGCTAAGGGTATTTTTTTAATAAAAGATAAACAACCGCTGGAAGACTAATTAGTAAAAAAAAATATTGCATTTCATAATTATATGGTCAAAATTAAAAATCTACCAAAAAACACTATAAAAATACTAAGTCTAAGAGAGTAATAAAAAGTGACATAAGAAGCGAAACATTGAATGTAGAAACATTCGACAACTCTACAACCCCTACGGTAGGTCGCGGTCTGGTCCTACGAGGTTCATTGACTACCGAAGAACCCCCTAATAAAATCCCTGCACACAATATCAAACTCTAACCGCACGCGATTAGAACACAATTTGCAATAACGATCAGAATCTGGTAGCTTTATACTGCAAGCTGAAGATAAGCCGACGGATTAGTTCAGCGGAACGGAAAAAAAGAATAAAAAAGCATAAACTTCAGCCCTGATTGAGTTCAATTCTTTTTAATGTATGGGGTTTGACAACCCTGCCGCATATATCCCTAGGTAAACATGAATAAAGAATACGTGTTATAAGATTAAAACGGATTCAGTTGCTTTTGTATAGAATCATTCGGCGTTTTGATATAAATATGAGATTTTTAATTCTGTTGTGCCTGTTTGCGTAATTTAGGACTCAAAAGACGAAACTGAAAACGCAAAAATATATGTCCGCAGTCCGTATAAACAAGTTAGTTGACATAAATCCCTAGATTTTCCGATTAAAAAAATATATGATAAGGCACAAACACGCACGACCTTGGGTCTTGTACACACACAAACAACTGACACCTGACTCGTGTAGGCTGTATTGTAAATAAAAAGTGATTGTAAAAGGGACTGGGGGCGAGAAAATCCTGAAAAAGGCCCGCACGTGGCTATCCCGGATACTGGGATTCCGCCTATCCCGCCTTACCTTAATCCCGCGCTCCGGGAAAACATACAAATATGTGTGGGTTTATTTTCCTTTGTATGTAAACGTGCCGTTAACAAATAAAGAGTTGTGATGTATTATTTTTTGGCTAATAAAGGCCTCCTGCGGTATTGTATCAGCATTTGTTGGCTACATAATTTTTTTTTGTACAATAGAGTCGACGAGAGATTACAAACATAACTTATAGATGAGATTAACAGTATTTATCCTAAAACTTGGCAATGTCGCAAATAGCTGTCAAATATTTTACATGTTTTGATTAATTTGGCAATATTACTGTATGGCAATTATGAAATGTGGCTAACTAGTGAAGTAAAATATTGATTAGTATCGTAACACCGATGTAAAAAAAGTATTTAGAAACTTTCTAAATCCTTTTTATACCTAAAACGGTTACAACATCAAATTCAGTGTAATAATTGGAATTGATTATAAATATTCTAGTTCGCTAGTTAGCCACATTTCTTATTTATGTACAGTAATATTGCCAAATTAATCAGAACAGCGAAATATTTGACATCTATTTGCGACGTTGCCCACTTCCAGAATAAACGTTCTTAACTGTCATCGTAAAGTAAAATTTTATGCCCTGAATCTTCATGCTCACATTGAAACAAAACATAGTCCTTCCTTTATTTCCGTCTCTACTTAGTATTTATTATTTTGTATAAAATACGCAAAACAGAACCTACAAGCGATTACACCGGCTCGTCGGCAGCCATCCTTCCACACTTAATACCTTAATTTCGCATTCTTTCAAATCCAAAGCGAAATCTTCATACTTAGCGCAACTGCGTCACATATAACGTACGGGCACCACTTGGCGCGGTCCGACGAGGATAATCCCGTCTTCCGTCTCGCTCGCACCCGCAGGTGTCCCGCGCAAATCCTCGCCGCATCCCTCTCTAATCCCTTATTTGAATCTTATCAGATCTCCTGAGATACACCGGTAGTGGTAGCCATGTGTGTGTAGTGGGTTTATCCCCTAGGGTTGTCGAAGAAACTATGATTTGGGATCTTAATCCTCTTGAGAAAAGCTTTAAATCTATCAGATTTAATGTCCCATAGTTTGTTTTTGAATAGGTATGGGTTTTTCTGTCTAAATAGGTTTAATGGATAAAAATATAAGAGTAGGTTTGATCAGTTCCTGATCTATACCCGTATTTTTTATGACAGTACTGCAAAATTCCTAGGAGCTAATAAAAAATAATAAAAAAATGTTCCTGTACCCCTACTTTTCATACTTCTTTCTACAAAGTAACTGTGATGTAAATACACAACGTTACATAAATATCTTTTACTCTTGGCTCTAACAAAAATCTGAGGGCACATTAGTAAATAACATAACATACCTATAAGTAAATATCGGCACATCCCTGAACCCACCGCATGCATTAAAGGTGCGTCCACACTGAATCCGCGATTAATGGGCTTCGAATGTGCGATTGAAGCCAAATTTATGTATCTGCAACCCGTCATCAGATTACCGCGACACCAGAATGAAGATATGAGCAGCTGCTTTGATCCGTCTCCAAATGATCCAAGTAATGGCTGGACGGGGATTTTCTAATATAGATATCCTGCATTAGTGCTCCTCCCAGTACTTACTTACATTAGAATACGTAAACAACATGGCGGTTGATATATTTTACCACCAACTTAAATCTTAAAAGTTATTAGTTTTTTTTTTGTTTATAAAATCGCATTTATTGTTGCACAATATTGGCTATGTACAATTATTAAATATCTCCAGTACATAAATTTAATAGCGTCCATATTTTAAAGGAAGCATGAGAATTAAAGGTTTATTTCTTGCGACTGTAATAAGATAATATTACTAACCCTTTGTAGGGATTAAGATTTTGTTAAGGGCGCCGTCCCTAAGCCCTGCCAGACGGGGTCCCGCGATTAGGGTGAACGAGGCCTTTGCCGCTCACTTCTATGGTTTTTACGATGCCCTAAACAACGAGAGGAATTGTCTCAAAAACGTATTTAGATTTAGAGCTGCTAATGAAATTATTATACTGTGGATTATGCGGTAGACGTTTGTTTCATAATTTATAATGTCTGGGTTTTACTCTGGTAAGTTTAACGTATTTTTAGGGAAGAAAACACAGACCAACAATGTTAAAGTTCGTTGTACACTGGTATCATGACGTAATACGACGAAAGCTCGAGCTTGACCGTCCCCCGAAGCACGGCGGGCTGCACACCGGAGTGACAATCCGCGCCTCGGCCCGTAAGCCTAATCTTGACAAATGGTCCGGATCATCCGTTACCAGAGCCTACAGGCCACGCTTATTTGTCCACACAACTCCACCGCCACGATTTTTTATCGATTGATCAGAGGCTCAGCTGATTGCCTCTCTCTGTTGTTGCCGCCGGATTATAACACACACGGAAACCTTTCCGTGTAGTTACGGCTGTATACGCGGACGTACGCATGTAGTCGTGGCTTTAAAACCAAATTAAAGTCAGACACAAAAGAATAATCGTAAAGGATTTGCATTATGATACGCACACATTGAAATGTTATGTGTAATGTAATCAGAAGCCGTTTATCGTTCGTTTTCGAATTGGATCGGACAAACGACTTACAACTTTATGCCTTGGGGAAATGAGCTTGGTGAACTATAATCGACAGTTAACTAAGTAAACTTCGAACTAGTATGCCATTAATACTTTAGATTTTAGTCTTCTCCTAAATTATTTAGTAGACCAGTCCCTCCATCATCCAAGAAAGGAAAAATCTCTTAAGTGACCCTAAGATATTTTTCCAAATTTTATTTTATACAAATGTTCCTTCCTCATACAAAGCTAAAGCAAAAAGTCAAGGGCATTAACAATGTGCGAATAAAAAAAATATCCAAAAAAACACTTCAGCAGAACAAAAAAGTTCAATCAGAATCTTTTTACGATTATCATTTGCGGACTTCCACCATCTCATATAGTAGCTAGCTCATCGTGAAACCGGTCCCTATCTGTCTGTTTGTGTGCGTTAAGCCGAGTGCATGCCTCAAATTGGGCTGAAGTACAGGAGATTATCTCAAGATGATTGATGGAGCCCCCTCGCCTCCCCCGCCACCCCGCGCCCCTGACGCACGTGATAACCAGTCCATTGCATTGGTATGATTGGGTAATGTAATCCTCCATGTAATTAGGTAAAAGTTAATCGTTACAGATTTATTAAGGAGAAACGGATTTGTTTTGGAAGTGACAGATTTGTAACGAGATTAGGTAGGTACGGACACACATTGATACAGCACAAAAAGTTTAAAAAATTCAGCCAAAGTTCAAAAAAATTGCACAATGTGTTTCACGGAAAACCGTTATTTTAATTGATAGCAAACAAGAAACACGCGCCAAATTCTAACAAACAGTGCAGATCCGACTTTTTGTTCGTCCATTCCGAGTAATAAAAATAAACGGATTTAACAAGTAAAATCGGGTTTGAACCAGTCCAAACTAGTATTCACTGGAAAATCCTAGTTTCTAACAAAGACCTGAGGAGCTCCGACACGTAGAAAGCTAGCTAAGTAGAACATACATATAGAGCTAAGTACTCGTGATCCGGATCAGGGAGATTAGGTGGCAGCGGCCGGCCACGGTCCGGGATACATCTCCTACCGGATTACTGAAATCCGGATTTCGTTGAATAACTTGCCGGGGATTTGTGACGTAATTTATATAGTATAATGGAGTTTTCTTATGTGTTGGGTGGTCATCAGCGGTTTAGTAAGCGTTTGCGTTTATGAAAACTGAAAAAGCTCTTTTTATTTCCCTTTTGTTGTTTTATCAATCGAATCTACTTATCATGTTAATTCTAAAACATTTCTAGTACAAATAAAATAAATAACCAATAAAGTGAATAAACAACATAAATATTTGAGATTTTAACTTTTATTATTGCTTCGAAATGTAAATAATAGTTTATAGTTTAAGAGACCGTAAATTCGGAGGTGATGACCACCGGGAGATTATCGACACTTGCTATAATATCGATCGTTTACATAATTGTATGGCCACTGGTGTTTACGACTGCTGTATAAGTGCCTTTACGATTTACCAGCATGCATGACAACCATAGAAACGTATTTTATACGGTTTTGTCGACGGAAGAATTGACAAAATGACACATTGTGATTGTTTATTTTCTGACAAAACCCGTTTCCATTGAGGTCAAGCTAAGCGTACAGTTCTGGTAGTATAGTATAGTCAGAACTTCAGAAGACGCCGCGAAATTTCGAGTAGCGGAACATGACGGGAGCCAGTTTAATTGAACTACTGCGGTTTCGCTGCTATGGTTTCGCGGAGATGAGCTACCGGCGGCGTCGATGACTGGGCAATATCTAAGGACTGTCGTATCTGTCACATTATTTTGTCCTCTGAAGATTTAAATTATTGAGATCACTGAATTGCTATTTAATCTTTGGTCGATAGAGGAGGCTTACAGTTAATTTTTTCACAAATGAAACTCAATATTTTTATTTTAAGTCTCATTTTATTTTTATTTTCATATTCTACTTAATTATAAATTCATTCAGGGCTCCAATCTGTTTATGCTGTACTATTAAACGACCAATGTTTGTATATATGTATATATTTGTAATCATTTTCTCAGAAACGGCTCTAACGATTTCGATGAAAGTTGCACTAAAGGAGTTTACGGGGAAGAATAAATCGATCTAGTTAGGTCTCATATCTGGGAAAATTCGTTCTCTCTGTATTTCCACCTGAACAGAGCTCGGTCGCCCAAAGTTTAGAACGAGATGGGTACCTTAAAACAATGACATGGTAGCATGGAATTAGTATGTTCCTACTATACATGGAATTAGTATGAATTATCCTATATGAGCATTCTCTATTTTCACCAGACCAGAGCTGGGTCGCCCAGGTACACACGGGTATATATCAATCTATACATTTCCAGTATAAGCTGATCTCGCATTGAATAGTATTTCCCAACAATGAGAGGTCAGCTTATACTGGAAATGCATAGCTTGATATGTAGCCGTGTGTACTATTATTAATATGAGTTGTCTTTACCGCTACTAAATTGATACCGGCGTGGCCTGCAAATTAATTTACCACCTTTAATAGGCTTGATTTTATAAACACCATGTTCAAGGCGTGTGTCCATCGCCGTTGAGGCCGTTTTACACATTCAGTTTTTACTGTCTGGAAAATGTAACCAGCAATCAACCAACCCTGCGGGGTAATTGCGTAATACACTAAGGGCCTATTTCACGATGTCTGAATAGCCACTACTTACCGAATAAATTAAAAAACGGAACAGAATCTGTATGAAATTATCTGCCAAGTAAGTGAATAGGAATTTAATCGTAGGTGGTGAAACAGACCCTTACAGTAACAATGGGTTTCATTTTCACAGTTCAGCAACATTCATTGCGCTATTTACGTTGTTTAGAAGATCAATTTTTTTAACAAATGTAGGAATGGATTAGCAATATTCTTCAAAATTATTCAGATTGCTGGTGCAGTATGATGAGCTTTTGAGGTTTCAAAAGCTCATCTTTTGAGGTTAGACGGTACCAGGGTTGGCTGATTTACATCTTGAGTTAATTTCAAATTAAGTGGTTTATATTTTGTTTTTAAAGCTCCTTCAGATATAACATACCTAGTTTAACCTTTACCTAGTTTAAGATATATTAGCTGAACCTTTGACAATTTTTTACAACAAATGCATTTTAGAGGGTATCTTTCCAGAACAGTTAAAAATTGCAAAAATTATCCCACTCCATAAAAAGGGCTCTAAAACAGATCCAAAAAACTATAGACCTATCTCTTTGCTCCCCATTCTTTCCAAAATTTTTGAAAATATTATTAAGAATAGACTTGTAGTTCATCTAAATTTAAACAAGGTTTTGAACTTGAGACAATTTGGATACCAAAAAGGTGTCGGAACAGGGGACGCTATATATACTTTGGTGGAAGATATTATAGGTAAATTGAATAGGAAAAAGAGGGTGGCTGGCATATTCCTTGATTTAAGCTCAGCCTTTGACACAATTGACCACAAATTACTCATTGCCAAATTGGAGCATTATGGTGTGAGAGGCAAAACCTTACAGCTTTTCTCATCTTATTTAAATAACAGGAAAATGTATGTGGATATCAGTAATATGCAAACTAATGGTAATAGCAATTGTAATAAATCTTTTATGCAGGATATAGTAGCGGGCGTACCCCAAGGGTCGATTTTAGGGCCTATTTTGTTTATATTATTTACAAATGATTTAATTAATTACATTAATTCAATATTTCCTGACATACAGCTGACTGTTTTTGCAGATGACACCAACGCTATAGTTGAAGCTAACGACATAGAGGAGCTTTCTGCTAAGGTTAATGCAGTGTTGGCACTTTTTAATTCTTGGTTTGAAAGTAACAAGCTCATAATTAACACTGAAAAAACCAAAATAATGTTATTTAGTACAACAGCTCGTAATAAAGACAACATGACGATTGCACTTGATGGAGTTAAAATTGACATAGTTAATGAGGTAAAGTTTCTAGGGGTATACATTGACAAATATTTAAATTGGAAACGGGAATTGCAAGCCATTGATTCGTATATTTCGTCAGCGTGTTATGCCTTGCGCAGTCTTAGGGATGAAATAGACATAAAACACCTTAAAATGGTATACTATGCTCTAATAGAATCAAGGTTAAGATATAGTGTTCAGTTTTGGGGAAACGGTTTTAAATATAACTGCCAGAGAGCCTTTGTGCTCCAAAAGAGAGCCATACGAACCATGGCCCGGATATCACAAATAGAGAGCTGTCGGCCACACTTTATAAAGTTAAAAATTCTGACTGTGCCCAGCCTCTATATCTTAGTATTGTTGGTAAATTTCAAAAAATACCTGCATGATTATGAATCAGAAGAGGAGAGACAGTTGAGGGAAAGTACGCGCAGGAAAGATTTTAAAAGCAGGATAATACCCCAACTTAGGATTGTTCAGCACAGTCCTCAATATCAAGCAGTGCGGATTTATAACAGGTTACCATTGGACTTAAAAGCCATCATTTACAAGAGCTCTTTTAAGTCAAGACTCAGAGCGTTCCTATTGGATAAATGTCTTTATTCCATAGACGATGACATATCCACAGTATAATTTGTTAGGTAGTAATTTATAAATGTATTGTTTTTTTTTTTTATTTAATTTATTGTATTGAATTGATTTTGCAATTTTATCTTTTATTTTGTGTTATGTTCTTTAATTTTAGCTTTATAGTTTTTATGATCGTGTTTTTATTGTATTTTTAAAATTTCAAACACAATATGTATTGTTCCTGAAATAAATTGAATTGAATTGAATTGAAATTGAATAATCTTTAAAACTTTAAAAATCAATGCAACTAAACTACAAAATGTGGATTCAAAAGTCCACCGCAACACTTAACGTATCCTCACTACGTACGAAACAATATAGGGTAGGGTGTCTACATACACATGTATACTCGGATCAGTCCTAAGCCGGATTACGCGACCGCCAGATCTGGATGTACGGGACTACGGTACCTCGAGGTCGACAATATTATGGATTTTGAATATGGAAAATGTACGTTGGGAATCTTTTGAATTTATCGCTTTGTGGTCGCTCTAGTGTGGACAGATTGAACTGTATTAGAGGCTAATCTTTGCGTCCGTTGTCTTTGAAAGTTTGGAGAGAATTTTAAGGACTTTTTGCGAAGAACTTGTCGAGACTGTGAATGTAATTATTTATAGAATAACGCACACAGAGTTAAGCTTTATACATAATTTAGAGGAATAATTTTAACTAATCTAGAAGCTAAGTATATTTAACATTATTAAAACTTTCGATGAACTTATAAACAATCGCAGTACTTTAGATCAGTATAACTTTGAATACAAACGGTTAAGCTGCGATTGTACTAAAGGTTTAAAAACACTTATCATTCGATTCAGGCATACTTTCACACGATTACAAGATATTTATAGATATTTAAACATAATTAATTATACCACCATCCCGGTTTATAAGTGAGGAAACTCAGTTTTTAACTCGGTAAAGAAAACTAGATAAAACATGCATAAATCAATTAATACATAAAACCGAAGTTATTTGTAAATATTGATTTATTTTAATAAAATTATCATAATTATCCGTAAAGAATGGTTATAACACCTGCGCGTGTGACGCAAGGCAACTCATGTAACGTTTGTAACTCATAAAATATTATATTTATTGTAATGATCCAACTGTTATGAAGTAGCAAAAAATATTTCTTTTGTTAAAAAACAAAATATATTTTTTACAACTTCTGTTTTATAAGCTGCTTGTTTGTCCTTTTACATCAATAAAAGTATGTAGACCTAGGCACATACTAAATTACAGAATGTGTTTGCAAAAAATAATAAAATAAAAAAATAGGTCGATTCTGAGAGTCATACAAGAGAGAATGAATGAAGCAACTTTGTAATGTAAAACAATGTGAGACTCTTTGTATGTCGGTCGGTCAAGGTTGAAATCCTTTTTCCCCACGAATAGGGGTGCTTTCGCCCCCGATGGGCGCTGCAAAGGCGGAGCACTAATTATTATGGTTCTAAAATAAACGCAGGAAGAGTAATGCATTGCTATAAATACAATTGATATCCTTGGTATGATTTATTAATTGTGTTGTTCAACAGTTCAAAGCATTTTAGGGGTCACTATTCGGTAGGGTTGCCTTGCGATGCGAATTTCGAAAGCTGTAGGGTCTAACACAGATGCAAACTCATATTTCTAGATGTGGAAATTTTATGCACTTCTTATAAGTAACTATAGCTGTCTTATGTTAATATTAGAATGCCGGATGGTTGAGCTAAATCTGTTGTTTCGCGGAATTCTATCGAATTTACATTTTTATCTTAGAATCTTATCTTGTATCTTAAGATATAATATGTTGCAAAAATATGTCACGTTTTATCAATCATTAATTTGTGTGAATGTTTTAAAAAAGCTAATCTCATTCATATTTGGAGGATATAAAATTATAATTAGCTTTCAAACTGCGTCAGAGAAGCGCATTCTAAGTTTCGTATTTCAAAAAAATACATTTCTTACACAATAAAAATTCCAAAACCACTTCGGAATCTGTATTTATTTATAAAATAATATCCTTATTTTTAGACTAAAATGTCCAATTAAAAATCTCAAACACCAAACTTATATCAAAATACGCGACAAAAGATTACAAAAGCACTCCCACACGCAAGGAAACAGCACGTAAGTCGTACATTAAATCGATAACACACACACACACACACATAACACCCCCGGATCCCGTTGATCCGGATCATCCTGCGCGGATCAGCCTCGTGTCGCCCGGAGATAAAGCTCCGCCCGCGTGTGTGCCGGCCCTAATAATACGTGTCACACCGCGCTTCGTCATATGATGACAGTTATGTTTTTTTTTTGTATTTATCTCCCTACGTTTGGACTTTAGAACTTCATTGATAAAACTAAACCTAACTAAAAAACTAAAGGTCTATACCTTTTCTTCCGCTTTGAATTGAGGCTATTGTGGAAGATTTACCTATGTATTTACCTAGATAATAAGAGAATGATGTGGTCTTAAGATCATTATTATAGAAGGTTTTATTTCATATCTTTCGAGAGAAATCAATCGTGTGTGTATCTAACAATTCGTCATTCGTCGTATATCTATACATACTTAAAATGGAAGGATAGGATGATATGAAATTGCCCGTGAGTAGGTAATCTTTTGTATATATATAATTTTTCTGTAAGTATGTATGTCACGGAGCTCATCCTGAACGGCTAGGCAGTTTTGATGAATTTTTGTGTGTTTGAGTGGGATGGGTGGTTTGTAGGTGGCGCTGCGATCGAGTTGTAGGAAACAGGACAACGTCTGTCCGGTCAGGTATAAAATTATATTTCGCAAAATTATATATACATTAAAATTTAATTATATTGCTGTGCAATAAATACTACTACCAAAGCTAGGTATATAGGTATCTACCTACTGTGTGAAACCGCTTCCGCTTATGTGGTTTTCCCATATCTGTGTCCCTAATTGTGTTTTTCTTTAGGTTCAACCTTATCAGAATTGTTTTGATTTTAAATAGGAACTATTTAAAAATAAATAAATTCAATTAAAAATAAATTCATACCATTTTAACAAGCCATTCTTGCGGTACTTATATCTGTGAGCTATACCTACCTGAAAGTTTACGATGTCTATATTTGTAACACTGCCTTACTTACCTAGTAGTAGGTAGGCGTGATACATACCTACATAGAATACATAATTATGGTATTTTACGACCCATTAATTATGATATATCTCAATTGATTTCAAGAATCAATATTGACTTTAATCTCCACAAACGCATTTCTGATTAATAAAACCGTTCGTTAATCTGATCTCCGATTAAATTAATTTTATCTTTAAAGTATTAAATTAAAATAAATATAGAATCAAGATAACATCTATTAGATACACAGCAAACGACGATATCCAAAATATTATTACTTAATAGTCCATATTGTGCGATAAACCGGGCCATAATAGGAATATTTGCATATAAATTTAAGAAACATACCGTTCATTTTAACCATAAAACCATGCTTAGGTACATACGTTATGTCTTACATATAAAATAAAAGATTATAATAAGGTATAATAAAAAATATAAATCGGCTTATCTATATAAAACTGGCTTATTCGTGTAAAGTAGGGTCAGCAACGACGTGGCTACGGTAACGAAAGTTTAAAATAATTAATAATATTTATGAAGTACTCGTATTTTCCAGAGTACGGCTGGCATAAATTTTAATATTCCTGTATTAATGGTAACTGGAAATCAATAATATAAAATTTATTAAAAAGAAAAATAGTAATAATCTTGATTGTATTTAAATAAGTCGTTTTATTAGCTAACATAACGTGGGATTTTGCATAGCACCTATCCCGTAATAGAGAAGTAAAGAATGTCGAAATTGCTTCTCCATTAGGAGAAGGGAAGTTTTAGCGTTTCAGAAACATCAATGGCCGCAAAAGCTAAAATCCTCCATCTGTTCAATAAAAAATCTAATTCATGTTTGGATATCTATTGCGGACTCTGGCTCTACATTCCAAATAAAACAATAATTAAAAATCAAAGTATTTCCAACGAGATTTTATCTTCCGACGGTACTCAGGTACGATTTGACAAAAAGATATATCTTCAACGTCGGGCGTAATCCGTCGGGCATTGTGCAATCGCTAATCGGCGCGGATCGGCGCGGCGGCGCGGGCGGCGCGGCCCGATTCGAAATTAATAATGATTTATAACGCCCGATTAGTGGCATTAGGCATTAACTCACCGGCCGATTGGCGGGACAAGCTCGCCTCTACTAACGCTACTTATAATAGTCTTCTTGTTCATATTTTTCATTCTGTTTGCGCAACCGACAATAAAATTTTATTTGATCTGTGTGCTTATTCAGATTCTTTAACTGCTTCAGCTACCATTTATGTTAATAAGATAAAGAATAATGATGTTTTCAGGAAACACAAGGTTATGTGATGTCGAAAAAATTCAAAATAATGTCTAAGTAGGTAGCTAATACCAAAATTGATGTTTTCTAAAACTTCAAGGATAAATATAATTTTCAAATATTAGAAAATTATTCACAATAAATCTTTGACGTAATTCTAAAATTCTAATGCTTACTGTATACCTATTATGTGTTTAATTTATCTTACGTCCTACGCACAAAAAAAAATTCTTAAGCATAGAGCACACTGTATATGTGATATGTGCCCACTGCGTGTGCACTTGGGCTTATGCTTTGAACGCGCCTTACGGGCAGACGGGATGTCCCGGATTAGATTTAAGGGGTAAAAGAACTAGAAAGGGACGGAACAAAAAGGATTTGTATTTAAAAGACAAGGACAGAAGACGGTAGATTTAGAGATTATGATTTATAAAGAGGAGATTGAATGGGAAATTATTAGGTAGGGTATGAACGGTGGGTATTAGTCCGGTGTATGGGAAGTTGAGATGCCGCGTCGGTTCGGGTTTCATGCGCAATGCGCGCCAAACTGGTCGTGAAATTAGCTGCGTGGATTTAGGGGTCGTTCTCATTAGCCATCTAGAGCCCCTTAGATGAAAAACCGTCCTACTAATAATATTATAAATGCGAAAGTTTGGGACGAATGGATGGATGGATGGATAGATGTTTGTTACTCTTTCAGGCAAAAACTACTGAACGGATTTGGATGAAATTTTTCACACAGATAGTTTATAACCTGGATTAACACATACAATACTTTTTATCTCTATATTCTTAAGGAATCGAGACTTATACGGGTGAAACCGCGGTGCGCTGCTATATATAATTTTATATATTTTTTTACCTACTGTACCTACCAACGTACCTATTATATTTTGATTCTCAAAATTATATCTTATCCAATGGATGTTCTGCTAAAATAATTATTATCGGTAGCACCTGATCAATATTATCGGTCATTTAATTAGTTTGTGTGACACTTCCTCACCTTATCGTATTTAACTTTTTTGATTCTTAACTGTAATTTCTACGGAAATTGTTACTTATAAAATAATTGCGATTAATGGGTGGAAATTTTAAATAAATAGTATTCAAGCGAGTGAGATTAGCTCAAACTTGAGTTTTCCTACAAGAAATCATATAATTATACAGTATGTTAACTAACAGAGGGCGTTCCCGTTAACCAGCAATAGTATAGCGTCCATAAATGCTAGAAAAAATATTAACATTGAAAAAAAAAATTTTCTTTTTCTTATTTTTTTATAAAATTTTCTATTTTTTTTTTAAATTGTTGCGTAAATGCAACATTCTGTACACGCGCATTTGTCTTTCAACGTTGAAAGACAAGTGCGACAAATGCACATGTACAGAGTGTTTGTTTTACGTATGAAATTAATATTTTTTGTGAATATTTTATTATAAAAAAATAAAAAAATGTATTTTTTTTTCGATTTTAATATTTTTTCTAGCATGTATGGACGCTATACTATTGCGGGTTAACGGGAACGCCCTCTGTTAGTTAACATACTGTATAATTAATGTATACAAAATGTTGTAAAACATTTTAAAAGAGTAACGGTGGAGTTTCTTACCCATTCTTCTCCATACGAAAACTACCTTTTGGAAGGGGTGATTAGAATCGATTCTTTTTTTTGTTTTTGACGTTCAAAGTGCCTTCTGAAATAAATGATTTGGGACACAGGCCTCCTCTCCTCCTCAAGTGAGAGGGAGTGGGCCGGGGACGCGGGCCCAGTTCGGGTTGGTTATCATATCGAATGTGTAATTCTAGAACATACCGGTTTCCCTACAATGTTTTTCTTCACCGTTTTGAAAGCAGCGGTGATGAAATAAATTACACAAAGTAGGTACCTAAAGTGCTTGCCTGGGTTCGAAACCACGACCACGTAAGTCGGGGCCGTTACCATTATGCCACCACAGAACAAAATTTATTCTTCTCGTCCAGCTTAAAATAAACAAACGAATGTTTTCTTTCAATCACAATAAAACATAAACGCCACAGAATAACTAACGACAAATGGTGACTCCTTAGAAACTATTCAATAAACATTTACAGACTTTATTAAAGCATATAAATATTGAAATCACTGGCGCATATACTGCGAACGTTTGATTTAACGACCAAAAGATATCGGGGAATCAATAATGGCATCAGATTAACTAGGACCGTACAGATGAACCGTAGTTATACAAAGGGGCCGAAGAACAGTGCGTGACTATGAATAATGCACTCTTACTTGTTTTAAAAGACGTTTGAGGGACGTTTCGACTTTGGCTGAAAGAAAAATTTATGATAAAATCATTTGTGATCGTTCATTTGTGACTTGATTAATCGCAGTTTAAACTTTGGTTAACGGTGTGTAATCTGCTTTAAATCTTGGTTCACAAACTTCTTGTGGCTGGCCGCTTGGTACAAGATTGTAGCCCTAGTTATTTTATTTGTTTTAAACTCAGCTAGAAGTGTACAGCAGATCATACAATCTTATGTCAAATTGTCAATAGTGATCTGAGGCTATCATTTATTTAACTATCCATTTAAACTTTCCTCACAAAAAGATTCAAGAGGCGTATTCATAGTCGCGCCTAAACACCACGAAATATTCATAGTCTAGTCATAAAATGGTGTACTCACCAGTAATACCTTTGTTCAGCAGATTGTTGAAGGCCTCCTTCTTAGGCGAGAGGTGCGGGGTGTGGGGGGTGTGCGGGGTGTGCTGGATGCGCTCGTGGTGCACGGGGGCGGAGGGGGGGCGGGGCACTGCGCGCTCCTCCGGCGAACGGCGAGGCGGCGTCTTGCTGCGCCTGAGTTCCGCTGACAAATTCTACGAGAGAAAAGTGTGGGTTAGACTTTGCATAGAAAAACAAATGAATGTAGGATTTACAAGGCAGTAGTGTTTCTTGGATCTTGAAAGTACCTTCGGCGAACATTTTTGTGAGGGAGTTCAATTTTGATGATATTTCAAAATAGGTAGTTCCGCACTTCCATATCAAAAATGAAATCCAAATTCAATTAATTCTGTTACATTAATTAAATTAAAAATCAAAACATGTCTTAAACTAATCACTAATTAATCTACAGTAATCAGAATTTTTTTTCGATAGGCTATCTCTTTCTATCTGATAACAACTTCTTGGTAGAAGATTTAGACTATGATAACGATTAAACAATTTAATCTCTCGTTAATCTCGAGGACTCGTTTTTAATCCCGTGATTATCCATTTAAAAACACGTTTTTAACATTTTCACATCTGTTTTGATTTCGATAGATATAATAAATGCGAATATTTATATTTAGTTGCATATAATAATGAGTTGCAAAAACAACCTAAATTAAATAAGTGTACTAAAACGGATACATAAAATTCCAATCGCAGCTAATTGTTTCAAACCATAATCTAACCATATTAATATTTAATATGCGTACGCCCAATTAATATAACGGAGTGGATAATTTCAATACATGAACACGGGCTTATCCATACCTTTATGGTATCGTGTCTAGACGAGACCCCATAGCTTCCATTAAGGTCGAATAATAATGAATAATTCTACAATTTGCGCTGGTACACTTGCATGCATTGGTGCAATATGGTTGCGTATGCGCACAGTGTCTGTCAAAGGCAGACGTGAGGGACATTTGAAACGTATCGACAAACGAAGGGAACCGTTGCCTTACATTATATTGTGCATTATGTAACTGTATTTTTTTCATGTATTTTGTACCGTATTAAATTCATGATCTGATTTTAATGAAGACTGCTTTGACGTATTTGGTGTCTTGGTTTTGGCAAGTCCAAAAATATTCTCTTATGGAGTCAACGGTAAAGGGCGCAGACATGTATAAAATACAATTAATTTTGCCTGTTTCAGATCAAAGAATTTCATCAACCTAAAGTCTAAAGATAATCAGAAACGTGCAATACCCAAAATTTTGATATAACTCGTCAACGTCAAGTCATCTTATTTCTACGAATATTTTTATTTGGTCTTGACCAATACTGCTTAAAACGGTAAAAACAACAGAAATAACCATTTTACACGTTACAAACTCATGTTGGAAATCGGATTACAAATTCGGTCATACTCGTTTGATTAGCACCAGTGTATTACTCAAAATAGACACTGTCGCTATTTTTACCTTCGTACTAATAGACAAAAAAAGAGTCACGACAATAGGTGACAATTTTAAAATTTACCAATTGCTGAACGTCAATGAAGGCATACGCGTACGAGAACAACTGGACTACAGTTCGCAAGTTAGATAACCATCTAATCTAGAAATTCCCGTTGTCTAAGTCTATATTGGCTGGTCCTTGGATTCAAGGATTGATGTTCAGATTTATTTCCAGATATTTCAGTTTTCATACTTAGTTATTTTTACCATGTAGACTGATGAGACTGGGTTAACTCGTAAAAAAGCACATACCTAGGTCCTAGGTTTTAGAAGAGAGTCTTTGACTGCATAGTTCAATTTAGAAATGTATTACCTACAATGACCATATTTTCAACAGCAAGTGATAATAAAACTGCAAGTGAAACAAGAAGAATAAAGTATGTATTCTAATCTAAGAAAAGTCGAACCACTTAAGGCGAATCGAGATACAAATTGGACACTTGGCCATTGCGTCAGTCGATACAAAACGTTCATGAGCCGCACTGATTACATTCATTGAATATTGTTACTGAACGGCGGTTTGACCACATAACGGCAAACTCACAACGAATGATAGTGTTTTAATAAGGTTAATGATGTGCAAACACGACATATCTCATCACGTTATAATGTTAAAGTTGACATAAAAAATCTCGCCGGAGAAAAACAAAATGAGCACAGAGCTTTTAATTGAAATTAAGGAATCATCACAGCATACCCGAAACTCCATCACAAATGATCTTATAATTTTTTATTCAATACCAGAACCATAAAACTTAAGAGGGTTTTGGAGGAGAGATGAAGAGCGAAATGATCTAGTTGCAGAGGTACACTTGGCTGCTCTCAACAATAAATTAACCCTTACCAATTCTGAGCAATTTGACGTGCACAATCAAAGTGCATGTGCAAAATGTACCGCATGAAGCGAACAAGAGCAGGGGCGTGTTGGCCAATAGCACGCACAGTTCCTCCGTCCATAGAATCGTTGATTCGCGCCACAGATACGTCTAATATCGTATTGGAATTTGTGATGTCGTTTGACCCCTGTTAACCCAGATTACGCGCGTCGCCGCCTGATTCGTCCTCGGCGGAGCCTGATTGTGTTGTGACATAAACTGTAATGTATTATGTGTTAACTCTTGCTGCAATCACGGCTAGCACGTACCACAATTACAATGGATATGTTCGCCGAACTTTACAATTTATTTGGAACGATTTGTGTGTGCTCTGGACTTGTTGAGCTTTGCTGGGTGGTTTTGTGCTCGAGAATTCGTATGTTACGAATTAGTACCGATGGAGGAAATGGTTTTCTTGTGTTGGCCAGAGTGCCAATTGGTATAGAAACGTCACCTTTTATTATAATTTTCATCACAGCTTCTATTTTGTCTTCTAAAGGGTTCAAAGGTATATCTATAGGTAATAGTCTTCTAATCTGAAAATTCTGACTTATAATACTCCTTTAATAAAGTGTCCAAAATTAGAACTTACATTTAGGCTCCAATGAAACTTCATTATAGTTCTCGACATTTGGACACCCCTTCAATATGTTTTTTGTTTTTCATCGTCTGGAAATTATAACGGCTAAGTGAATCTCATCGGCTCCTTCTAATTAGATATGCATTTCCGTTAGATAAAACACGCTAAGTAATCATTATGAAGAAAAACGTTTAGTTTGTGGATTTAAAAAGAGTGAGTGCTTCTTCTATCGTTATTATTAAGTTTATTGTTTAAAGATGTTGGCATCGTATATCGTTTAAATAATAGGAACATCTTTTTAGTGTTAGCAAATTCTTACAACGAATGAATGAAATTAGGTTTAATAGTCACTATGCTATATTATTTTAATATTGTGAATGTGAGGACTATGTGGATATTTATTTTTCTTTCTCAGTTAGTTTTAATGATGATCTGGCAGTTTGAGTAGTTGCTGCGGCCTACCCAAATGTCCCTTCTTTGGTATTGTGCATCGAGTTGAGCTCCTTAAGTTCTGAGTTGAGCTCGACGATTATCTACTGACAAATGCTTGCACTGACTAAACAGGTCCACTCAAATCTGTGTGGTTCTTTCCTCAAAAGACCATTTCAAACTCTAATCTACATGGTCCTCATATGGCCTGACCAAGATTAGGTCTGGACCTTAAAACAGACAGTGACCTCTGAGTTTGTTTCGGCCTTTCTTCTCAGAGTAGTCAGATAGGAAACGCCGACCTCATCTAACTTTTTTTTTTTTACTGATTACCTAGTTACAGAATAAACAATTTCATTTCTTTCCATTTCATTTCATAACATGCTAATTTCTTGTTGTGCTAGTAATCACTGATAATCCTGTTTATATTCTCACACTGATTTAGTATGTTTATCGAATATTTGGAGAGCAATATTGACAACGAATGCATTAGTTTGTTTGTAAGTGATATGATTTAACTTAGCAGCTTAAATTATATTGTTATCATCGTCTTCATTCAGCCTTTAAACTTGTTCTTCTTTTTCGTGTGGTTTTGTGTCAGAGTTTTTGTGCCATCCATGGGCCTGTGACTTGGCTTCACAAGCCTTCGAGAAATAGCTCTCAGGTATCGGTTTCCTCACGATGTTTTCTTTCACCGTTTTTGAAGCAAGTGATATTATACAATACGCACATGAATTCAAAAAGTCAGAGGTGCGTGCCTTGGGTTCGAACTCGAGACTTAGCAGTCCGACGGTCACACTAGGTCATCACTGCTTTTAACTAATTTTTCTCTGATTATCTCCAAAAAAAATCCAGTTAAAAATGTGTTAACTTGATTATTAGCATGTGATCTGTCTCCTTTTCTCAAGTTTAACATAATATTATCCTGCACATAAGTTCTTCAGTCAATATTACATACGTCCTATATACAGTACAGCAAGTACATACAGGTGACAGTAACAACAGTCGTAAGACATCAGATTACAAGATCGGCAAATATGTAAATCATAATTGTAACAATTGCTCAACAAACAGGGCTCAGCGGTTGTCAGCTACTATTTTCAAAGATATCCGACTCATACTTAGTATGATATGTTTGTTTTAGTGGTACGAGTATAGGTATCACTAAAACAGTATACCAATGAGAGAGTCAGGCAGATGGGCAGGAAAATGGTTTTTAAATTGAACAACCGTTACAACAAAATAGTTTTTCAGAAAGTCGAATTTTTCGAAGTCATTATACTGCTTTTCCATTTTCTTAACGTAGGTAATGGTTTCTTAGTACTAATCTACTGTCATAGAGATAAAGAAATAAGATGAAATATAAATGTAAGCGAATTAGATAAAGTTACGTGATTTTGGTCATGAACATCGTAAACCGTTGTATACTCTGACACACAGATGGATACGCTTTCGAATAAAGATTTATTTGTTCTACCAACTGACGACAGGCGGTGCTTCGCAAAAGAACGGCCTGCCTGTGGTCGCGGATAAAGGGTAGCACCAACACGCTTCTGATCGTGGTGTCGGCACAGAGTCGACAGTCATATTATATAGCTCAGCTAGCTTATTATGGTCAGTTGTGTTTGACATTTCTCGGGACCCTAGGGTCCCGGACCTTTGGACAGCTCACAGAGGCCCGTTAGACGTGTTTAATGAAATGAGGCACTATGTGTTATTATTATTGTATTATTATTTTATTATATTATATCCTGAGGCATTGGTCGCTCCCGCATCACCAAAATCATTATTTTAAATTTTACTAACATAGCTATTATTAACCTTGTAATATAATATGGACTTATATCAATTACTGTGTCCTTGGTCTGAAATAAATATTTTCATTTTTCATTAGATAATACTTTTCTTCCATATGAACCTATTTAGAAATGTAAAAATAAGCAAGGTTAAACAAACAAGAGAAATATCACTTTAAAATGACGCGCCAAAATTAGCTTACTATTTATCTAATATGATGCAAACGCGATAACAAACTCCCGTCTAATCTGACGAATACAGAGGCAAGTGACACACAAACACACAGACAGACAGTACGATAGTAACATTTACCGTGGCATTACCCCTGTTGTCTATAAACCACGGCTCTGATTAATTTATGCTCCAGTTATTTAAACGAGATAGCGTTTAGAAACCACTCATATTTGTACACCATGTGAGCTTATCTTTTAATTCTTGAGCTGTCAACGCGTTGAAAACAGCGACGTGGTTTTTCCTAAATAGTTTTAAAAATTGTAATATATTTTTGTAAGTTTAACCTTCAGCGATAGGTAGGTCGTTCGAAATCGCCTTTCAAATATTTGTATACGACTTTACATTTATTTATTTCGTAATACATAATTCTAACGATTTAGAAACATACTCTATGACTGAAAAATTATGTTTTATTTTAAAGTTTTTTGCTTTAAAAGTACGTGTAATCGTTAAGATATGCGCAAAATAAATAGGTATGATACGTAATGTATGTACATATATAAAATTTCCACTGTAACTCCTAATACTGTCAAAACATTGAAATAGGTATGAATCGCATAAAAATAGATAATTGAGACGTACAATTAGTTTAGATAAGAACTCTAACAGTTGAATTATGAGCGTGACATACGGATTCAAAGAACTGCCAATGATTACGGCTGTATTACCAGATAAACATAAAGAAAACATTTCAGTTTTTTGTGACTAGAGAGACACTGAAAAGTTTTGTGCCATTTATGAAATTGCCAAGTTTTCCTTGAATTCTAATATTAAGTTAATAAACAGAAAAATATTAAAATATATAAATTCACGAAAAAAAAAGTGACTACACTATATTATCATACTATTACCGTAGCCTGCATGTAAAATACTGGTATTCAGCTGCAACCGGTAAGACTGGAAGCCGACCCCAAGATAGTTGGGAAAAAGGCTAGGAAGATTGATTGATTACCGTAGCCTGCATCATCGCTGCTGGGCCTCTCCCCATGAATTCGGCTCTTCTTATTAAAATGATGCTTCAATATATTAATCATTTATTGTAATAATAATTTCATCATCATCATCATATCAGCCAAAAGACGTGCACTGCTGGACATAGGCCTCCCCCAAATAATAATTTATGGAATACGGGTAATAATAATTTATGGAATATATATTTTTTAAACCAAGCTACCCAACCGCAACAACAGTGAGTATCAACCTAATCGGGATTTGTGTTATTATACGTCGCAGATTTTTATAGTTTACGCCGAACTTATCTCGGGTTTTGAGCCAATTTCGTCAGTGCCAGTCACTGGTGCCACGGACATGATTCGACCCCTGACCTTCCATAGAGGATCACCAGATATACTGCGTGATTAGCAACTACGAACTTAGCGGTTGAAGGCGTAGAGAATTTAAAATATTGCGCAATTTTGAGTTGGGAACTTAATATTTTGGAGTCGGGTGAATTTAGTAGCATAAGCATTATCAGCCTATAATGCTCCCACTGCTAAATGCTCCCACTGCTAAATGCTCCCACTGCTAAATGCTCCCACTGCTAAAACACAGCCCTCCTCTCCTCGAGAGAGAGTGGGCTGTAATCTACCACGTGGGCCCAGTGCGGATTGGAAGATGTCAATGTCTTTGAATTTTTGGTTCTAGAACATGCCGGTTTCCTCACGATGTTTTCCTTCACCGTTTTGAGAGCAGTGGTGGTGAAATTATTTACACAAAGTAAAGCGCCTGCATGCTTGACAACTCGTAAATCGGGGCCGTTACCTTTGGGCCACCACTGCTCTTTAATCAGTAGGTTGGTACCTAATTATACAAGTCTTTGTATAAAATTGTACCTAGTCGGTATTGAATCAACATCGTCTACAATGAAAAGCTTTTCTCTTGTTTTAATCGGTTTTCTTTTGTTTTTAAACCACTTTTCTTTCTTTCGGACTTCCTTTGACTATAAATCGAAAAGAGCAAGGAGTTCATGAAACAGGGTTTTGATAGATTTGAAACTTTCGAAAGAAATACCTATGCACATTAATAAAGTCCCATTATATTCAATTTCTCTCAAAAAACATAACTTTATGAGATGTCTCGTAGGTGGAGAGGCAGAGCGGCGCCCTTAACCCATGTTTACACTGACTACCGCACGGGTGCCGGATTTAAGCGCGCCTCTAATCCAGCCGAGCAGCGGGCATGTTCCCATATCCAGCGTTTGTTTAGCCTTGTCGATTTAAGGATTTGTCGGATACGTCGCTTGTTCAAACGGCGCCCGTGATTTAGGCAGTTTCGTCTCTCCGCAATGGAAACGTATGATACGTCATTCACACATTTGAAGTTGGTGTTTATACAATTCGGTTCATTGTTCTAGTTTTAAGATGGTCAGCTGATTTTACGGGTGTTTTTTTCTAGGAAAACGGTGAATATTGTGAGGCTTTGATTAGATTAATTTCGTCAATTTACAGATCGTGCTTAACGAATCACCCTTTATAGCAAGGAACACAGTTGGACAGTATTCACTAATACGGTATACGATTAATTGAAAATGACCATTAAGGTACCTATGTTAAAGTATAGATTATGCTATCAAACTATTTTTAGTAGGAGGTACAGTCACGTTGGATAAGATTTTAATCATGTTTACTCATCCAAGTAAAATTGGGACATTTTGATTACGGCCAGTCCTATTTTATACAGAGTTGACTCTGTTTTGTTTCATAATTAGCGTCCGACCGAAAATGGATTTTCAGCCGAAAAAGAAAAAGAAGCTTCGACTTTAGTCATATTTTCGGCCGAAAACGAAAATAATATAGACATTTAAAAATATTTCCGCTGTACACTGTGTTGAATCTTGTTTGCTTATTTTTACGCCTAGGGCAAATATAGGCTTTAAAAGAAATGAAACACGATAATTCCCATAATAAAGGAAACAAAATTTCGTGTATTTCTTGTTGTATTGATTCACCTGATATTGTCGAGCTTTACGCAGTAGGCCGAATGTCACGCGACAATTCACCTTCTGTTTTTCGGCTCAGCCATACCTTCGGCTAATTTTGGGCCGAAAATTAAAACGAAAACGAAGATTCGGTCGGTCACTGTTTTGCATCAAGCTTCTGCGAAGTTTCGTTAATTATTTTTATTCAACCCTGTATACAGGGTGTAAAGGACATTGACGCGCAAAGTGCTTCCATGAATATTCAGTATGATTAAAGATTCACTAGCTTTGATATCTTCCCAAAAATTCTGACCATGTAGATATTGCACTTTTGTAAGAAACTGCAGATTTTTTTTATTATTACGAATTTTTTCTGCTCGCATGCTTATTTTAACATTACTAACGGTTTGCACGTCAATGTCCCTTTGGAACACATTAGCAAGTAAAATAAAGCTAGTATAACCGTTAAATGCGCTATTTCGACGTATTCCACATTGGGCACCCGCGTATTCCACATACGGCACCTATCGATATTTTTCGCAGGTGCCATTTGTGGAATAATTTGTTATTTCTGGTAAACCCTACAGGGATAACCTTCATGCGTATTACGAGGAACGAGCAAATTATCACCGTTAATCGCCTGTTATCAACGGATAGTTTATATTCACAGATTTATTTGATAGATAAAGCTTATCCGATGATAGTAAGCGAAGCCAGAATATATTGTGATTGATTCAGTTACACGTGTCTAATGTTACAGTGTCTGTTTAGGAACATAATCTCTATTTACTCTTGTTTACAATTGGGTAAAAATTGACCCAACGATGTTTTTATGATAAGCATGAATTTCCATTTTTTTTTTTACTGGGGCGACTAAGGAACAGAATTTGGAGCGAACTTTGTGAAGGAACATAATATGCCGATTTTTTTTATTTTCTTCTTTCAGAACGAAACAGAATATTTATTCTTATAAGAGAGAAATGGTCTGAGCTTCAGAAGAACCTTCCATTGGTGCATCTGAAAGAGTACTGTCTTTGTGTCACGGTTATGACTATAGTTATTAAAAAATCTAGTTCGTTATTTTTATTTAGGTAATACAATTTAATATCAGAAAACGATTGGAAATATAAAAGAATGTTTAAATCTTAAACCACAATAATTTAGTGAGAAGAATGTATGACTGCATAATATATCATTTGTGCATGTTTATCTGGTTAAGCAGTAGCGTACTATTACTTACTGCTGCCGCGTAGGACTTAGTAAGTACGTATACTTACTAAGTACTACGCGGAATATGTTTGTTTTTTACCGTTCCTTTTATATTTTTTACTCCATTTATTGATTTTGTTGTGTGTTCAAAAAGTGTAATAGACTCCAGCCGTTCCATCAAAAAAAAAAACATAAAGTCACTTTAATTCAGGCCTGAAAAAGTGGTTCTAGTTACGAAAGATAAATCCTCAAAATATTGGCAAATCGTCAATCAAAAGGTACATGTACATTTTATTAACCACATAATAAAACAAACAATTTGAAAATAGAACAGTAAAAAAACCACTTCATTGAACTTGCAGAAGGCGATAATTGCCACATCTATGACGTCACTCACACGCGAAATAAGATGACACAGAAGCTGCTGGGAATTTTATAAGTTTCACTACCACTTCACCATTTATGGGCGTGCTATAAGTTTAGCAGTTTCGCGTTGATAATTCGCACTTCATCTTAGGTAATATTAATAAATCTTCAATGACTGTGACAAGTGTGACACGTTATTTTTTAATTAATGATAAATAACGAGATTTCTTTGTTAGAGTTTAATATTAAATACCTGGGCGACCAAGCTCTGCTCTGGTGAAAATAGAGAATGCTCATTTAATAGAATAGGAAAGTTCATAATGATTCCATGCTGCCATGATAGTACACACGGCTACACAACAAGCTATACACTTCCAATATAAGCTGACCTCGCATTGTACAATGCGAGATCAGCTTAAACTAGAAATGTATAGCTTGATGTGGAGCCGTGTGTACATAGTTAATCCATGGTGCCATGATAGTAGGTACTAACTAATCCCATGCTGCCATGTCATTATTCTAAAGTGTCATCTTGTTCTAAACTTTGGGCGACTGAGTTCTGCTCGGGTGAAAATACGGAGAAAACGAATTTTCCTAGATGAGACCTAGCTACATCAATTTTTCGCTCCCATAAATGACTATATTGCAACTTTCATTGAAATTCTTAGAGCCGTTTTCGAGACCGTGATTACAAAAATATATTTATACAAATATTGCTCGTTTAATAGGAGATGATGTACACGGTTACACATCAAACTATACATTTCCAGTTCACGCTGATCTCGTTTTGTATAGGATTTCCGTACAATGCGAGGTCAGCTTACACTGGAAATGTATAGCTTGGTGTGTTGCCGTGTGTACATAATTATAAATCTTAGGGAACCAAATTCTCCAAACGATGCGAGATGTTGCAAATCTCATCAAAATCACATAGATAGACACGAAAGGCGACTTTCAATTATAATATGTTTAGAATATGATAATATAGATACTATGTTTCAACAGAGAGTGTAAACTATTACAACTAGTGTTTAAATCGCTTTTTTTTTACGGTTTCTCCTATCATTCGGAGCACCTGCCATCTTATCTCTTCAATACCCTTGGTTGACTGGTAGAGAATACCTTACTGTCTAAGGCATTAAGTCCGCCTTTGTACCTTATTGTGTGCGAGAAGTTTAAATAAATAAACTAGTGAGTTGTACCTAACCGTTCACGTTCTTTCCTGCAGCCTAATCAAAAGTACATAAAATAGATATCAATAAAAATAAACTCTTGTTAATAATTATCACGAACTAATTAATCAATTTCCTGATTCCCACATTCTACATAAGTATAACAAATATTGGACAACGGAAGTGGACTTTATATCGATAATTCAATAGTTTTAACATGTATTGATATTGGACAAATTTGATAATAATAATTATTAGGTATTTTAACACATAAACATAAATATCAATGTAATATCGCCAGATTGTGTATTATATTGATATGTGTAGATTTGAATTAATTCTGTTCAAAAGACACCAAATTATAACGAGCAAAAAAATGGATTAGTGTACGCAAAAAATAATCTTATCCACATCATGATGCAATTGTGACCCCTATTTCATCAAATATTCGTAGAATCCGATAAGAATTCGCTTAAACTATTCTCAAGAAGTCTTCAACAAATTGTAACCTCGTGTGTTCTTTAATCTGTGCTAATCACTCATTTCAAACAGTGAAGGATATATATTTTTATTATCTACCATATTAACAGTATTATCTCTTGCTCGTCATAAAATCAGATTTATTATGTTATTTACTTGTATAATAATCCTCTTTTACATTGCAGAGATTATTTGCTGTGCGTTATTACTGCGGCAAAGGTATATCAGAATATTATAATATAATTCTACAGACCGTACCTTCTTTATATTAAAAGTGGTTACCGACTGTATAAAGGAAAGCTTTAGAAATTGACGAACTAAGACAAATTTCCACACTATCTTTGTAGATATACGTGCAGCCATGTATGAGTTTGGTATAAGATATAGGCAATGACAGAAATGAACATCGTCATGACTAGCCTATCGGAGTATATCGATCCATTTAATCTCATGAAAAGCATATATGCCGTAGCAACCCCGCAGTTTAATGAAAAGTTATCAAAAGCAGTAACACAGAACAAGCTACCAATTAAATTATGACTTCATTATCCACTGAAACACTACTTGAAGGTAACACAGACGAAGCAAACTGAAGTGGCAATGGGCCGGCCATATTAACCGAGAACCGATGACCGAGTGGAAACCGCGAATCAGCAAACGTAAGGTTCGCAGTCCGGCTGGTAGCAGCTGGTTGAGAGTTGCCTAGAATCGAATCTGAATGCCGTGCAATAGGAGAAGCCTATGTCCTACTGTGGACTGCTGTAGGCTGATGATGATAACATAGATATCTAAACGAGTATGGTTGATATAACAACAAATATTATGAGAGCAGTATCAAACAAGTAGAATCACATGCTCAATCAGAACGATGAAGTCTTTATATTAGTCTAGATAGCAAATCAATTGCTATGCAATTCCGAATTTAATCTCTGACACACAAAGAGACCAAACGATTTTCTGAGTGGGATATAAGAGATAGTGTCAAAAAGTAAGTGAGAAATCTTGTCAATAATTTAATGGGATCAGCATTTTTAGTTAGCGCATTGATAAGATATGGGTTACTTTTGATAATCATATTACTTAGAAGTCTGGATTTGTGCCCGATTGATGGCAATAGGCTTGCCCCCCATAACATGGGACTTATAACTGGCGAAATGTTGGTGTATAATATAATAGATAGCACATCTGCCTAACACTTCAAGGAAAATATGCCTGATGTGATGTCACTAAGAAGTCAAATCACATATTCAACAGTACCCTGGATACTGACGAAGTTGCAATAACCTTGTGTTCTTGTTCTAATAAACCGGCTTGTGATACCGCAACCTAATGACAGTTCAAACTCCAACCAGTGACGATATTTGCAAACAGCACTGACACATAAAGCAAAAGGTTCAGATTCATAGTTCACGATAGAATTAGTGACGTATTTTATGACATCGTCATTCGGACATTCGATACCCAATCATTGGAAATAGGTCGATGTGTGCGCTATTACAAACCATTTGACCGACAAAACTGCTATAGGGCATGGTGACGGTCTTAAATGCTGCTAAGATCTACATTTTTCTCAAGTAGATAATGCTATTCTTAAAATCAATTCTAAACCCGAAAAGCGATTCAGCGATGATTTTTTACAAGTCAATTTTTAAACACGTGAGTTCGCTTTCATTATTGTTTGCATCTGCATTTTGCTTGAGTATGCTTCGAAGTGCATTCTATAGAACAGTACTACTGTTCTTAAATAAATTTGTAGTCCAATCCACGAGTAAGTTGAGTAACTCCTCATCGTGCCATACCACCGTCCATCATACGGTTTAGTAGAATTCAGAGCGGTATGCGTATGAGCAATCTATTAACACGGCCCCGCTACAATGGCGTAATTAGTGTCATTTGCACTGTTTTTGGACGGGATAAACACATAGGGCATATTGTCGAGCGGCCCACAAATTGGAAACAAAATGGTTTCTAGGCATCGAAGTGCTAAGTTAATTTGTTCGGCTTTCGCTAACGTGTGAGCAATCAGTCGGATCCCTCACAGAGCTTTTGTTATTGCTTCACGTCCAAACGTGTGATTTGGTTCACTATCATTCACCGTTACGCACCATTGGCATGCCTTCAAATTGGACGAGTTACAGTTAAGTAGATGGTGAAGATTTGGGGTTTAAATTAAAAACAAATAGTTGGTAATTGAACTGTAACCGACGGTGTTTTGCGGATGTTATGAGTGTATCAGGCGATTAGGAATTATTTGAGTTAGATTTGCGGTTTCTGATGAAATGAGTGAATGACGAGTGACGAGTGTGTGTGATGACTATGAGTGTGTGTGTGATGTCGTCGTAGTGCGTCGCCATGACGTGAATAAACCTAATATTAACTACTTAATTACACAGAAAACGTTTCACGGAATTCGTTAAAACTCACAATCTCAGAAATCCTTAATGCCACCATCATATAAAACAGCACAATGATATAAATATAATACGATAAAAATAAATCCAATGACGTTGTCAGTCAAAAACAAGTACGCGCAATCTTGTCGCGATCTCTTTGTGAATTCCGACAAAACGCGATAAAACAAATAAATCAGTGCGGTAATCCGCGACTTAGCGCGATAATGCACGTTTACCGATATAACACGATATGACATCGTCATATCTGTGAAACTGCGGCACGGATAATCCACACGTGCTTTATCTAAGAAACTTGTTTAAACAAATGGCACGAATTACTTTTCAACGGAAATATTTGATGTTTGACTATTCTGCCGGTATTTTATTTTATCAGACAATCTTTGATGAATTATGTATTTCCGGTGTATAGCGTCTATGGTCATTATTGGTATATTGATATCTTTTTATTTTTGAGAGTGTCTGGATCTCTCATTTTACTGTCACTTAGATGTCACTATGAAATGATCATGAAGTCCGCCTCTGTACATTATTTTGTGTGGTTGAAGTATTAAATAAATAATTAATAAAATGATTTAGGAGTCAAATATACCTAATTATAAAATTCATAAAGAAACCAACTCTTTTAAGAGTTGGTACCTATAAATAGTTAACATATCTAATAATATCAACTAGATTCATTCGAATTAGAATTATATACTTAGTACAAAAATGATAGTAAAATTCTAAAAATAGGCACGCCGTTTAATTTTTTTGTCATATCGATAAAATCTTTACTTATCGCATACCTAACGTCTCAGATATTAATATTACTAAAAATAATCGGCTATGCTAGCTAGTTGGATTAAAATGATATGAATGGTAAAAAGAAAAATAAGGAATGCAACTGAAAACAAATATACATAGGTATATTAGCAACATAACGATTTAAGCATTTAGCATACTTATAAATGTTATTACGATTGTGTAGATAACATTATTCAAAGAATTTTTATATATTATTGTGTTTATCAAGGAAACGATATAAACCACTCGAGATATTTCCACTTGAAGTATAAACCTGTCAATAATCAACACGAAGATTATTTGCCATCATGATTATCGCTAATTAATACTCAAGTAGCGGACGATTTAAATGGAATAACCCAGTTAAACCACTTGTGGCGAATACAGATATTATAGAGCACCGTCTATCGTGAACAATCACACCGATTGTTTTCAATAAGATATATGTCTGTGTCATACATTATGCAATATTGCAATATTTCCTATGGCGCCGTCTATAAAAGTACTTTGAAAACGAATTTATATTAAACAAAAAAGCTATCAATGGCACCGCGTCGAGTTCGCGGAGCACATTAGATATTGTTGACAAAACTTCCTCCTTCATTAATATGCATCGGCAGGTAATATTAAGTACGTGCCCGTGCGCCGCCGACGTGCGCCCGTACACAGTTTCGCATGCGCGACGCATCCATGCAAAATTTTAGGCGGGATGCGTTTGCTAACGTAATAAACGTCCAGTAAAAGTCGTCATACTTTCCTCCATTACTTCTTTGTCTGCGACGGTCCTCGCTGACGGGTTAGACAAGGAAGGCGCGGGTAGTCCGGCGAAGTCCGGTGCGTTTGGAGAGCGCATAACGCATTCGGTAAAAGCGGGTTTTGACGACCGCCGCGCACATTCCCATGCAAGGTATGCCCGGAGGAGCTATGTCGGCAATTTAAATATTACGGCTACTCAAAAACGTGAGATGTTGGTAGCAAGAAAGCCCGTGTGGGCTCCAACTCGACGAAACTCGGATACACTGAATCCGACTGAAAAAAATAATAAGCGGCGACATTTTTTCGTAATTAAATTGTAGCTTTTTACAAGTGCTCTCTTGAACAAACGTAATTAATAATATGCGCCTTAATTTCGACAAGGACCATCTGAATGTAATATGGAGGTATAATGTCAACGAAAAAATTCGGGCCGACTCATAAAGCTTCTACATGCTGAGATTATGCACTATAAAAATTCTTTGTTTTGTATCAAAACGTTTGTTAAGTCGAGTGCTGAGCAGTATTGCGAACATTGTGTGTGATGCCCATGACGGGAGGTAGCCATTCCCATGTCGGCACCGAAAAAAATATTCAAATTGATTCACGCGCGCGCGCCTCCGTCCGAATTTTGCAACGCGTTTGATGAGCCCGCGCCGATTCCGGCAAATCCGTCGCGTCGGAAGTGCGTGGCGCGCGCCGCCCTGCCGCCGCTGTCGATGTGTCGATATGCTCACATGGAGTCGTTGACCTCGATCAGGACCTTCGATAATGGACATCTGATAAACTCTTATAGGTTAGATTAAGAGGCCGAAAGAGATATTTTTCTTGTTAAAAAAGTCAATGCGACAAGCACGTATGAATGTAAGAGCGCATCGATTGAAAAGTCATAAAAAAATAGCAGCACAAAAAAAACCTAATTAGTCAAATTGAAATAAATTCTTCCAACGATAAAAATTCCGTCACCTGTCGCTGTCTTCGCTCCATTGGTTGTGCAAATTATCGACGTTACGTATTCCCCTCACTAATCCGAGTGATACGTATACGGTCACACAATGCACTTATTATTCGACAGTTCAGTTTCTAAGTAAAGTGCATACGGGTTGAATACAGTTGATATGACGTGTGCGTCTGCCCTTTCAATGACTTGAATAATATAAAAAATATACGACATGAAAATAATATTACGGAACCAAATACGGATTTTAATTATTATAACCAAAGCTAAAGGCAAATGAAGGAAAAGGTCAGGAAGGCGATAAATTATTAAATTATATAGTTTATTTATCAACTGTTTATATTCTTACGTCTTACATCCGACTGTTATTGAAGAAATGGAATAATAGATAATTATGCGTGACATCTCTATATTGGGTAGATACGGTTTAGAAGTTGGTTCAGCACAAAAAAAATCGTGTTTACACGAAATAAACAAAAAAATTAAACAGTCCCAAAACTAAGCTCAAAAATCAAACGTGTCGGCTGACGGATTTGTGAAACTTAAAGCAATTAAGATGTTCCTACAAGTGAGGTAGCCTTTACCTGGGTTTTATGACACCTTAACAATACCTGAAATATCCGTGGCTTGCTATTGGGCTATTGTTTATCCCATTACGTCAGCTATAAACAATATTGTTACAAACAGCTAGGATCATCAGTTTAACGGTAACATTACAAGGACGCAGTTTGTAAAGATGAAAGAAGATCTACCTGTGTTTGATGACGGTGTGCTTTTGAACGCACAAATTCAAGCTTTGGAATAAGCTTATAGTAATAAAATAGTAAATCAGAACGGTTCAGTTTTATTTGACTGGCAGTTATGGTGTTAACTTGGTATTATATCTCTGTGACTGTACCGAAAATTTTGTGAGTAAATATTTTTTCGCACATCACTAATCTTTTATTTTTGTGCTGTCATTTTGGCTCAGCAAACCTGTACTTCGCATGTTTTATATTGTGAAAGAGATAAGTTTTGTTAATCTAATTAATAAAGATAACAAATAAATGGGATTGTATCCCCAAACATCTCGATTACAGCCCATCGATTACATATCTTTCGGTATCGGATTACTCAATAAAACTCGGATCAACAAACCGAATGAGACAACCGATTGAAAGTTGAAACACAACGTATAGCTAGCGATCTATCAGTGCGTACGCACGTTTACATCTCGCCGGAGTCTGGAAGCACAAAACAGAGATTAGAGTTCGTTCACACAGGATTTTATTCCTCTGCATCAGTATCGATGCATGCATATCGGTGCACGGCTCTTACTCATTTGTTGTTGTAATTGTAAAAGGGATGGACGGACGAGATAAGTGGGTCGATGACATTTGGCTCCAACTGATTACTACGATTATGCACTTTGTGCGTTGAACTTTAACTACGAGCTTTGATATACAGAGCTTTGATACGACTCGACGATTTGAGGCCTATCGGAACAAAGCGCACGATAAGCTTGTTTGTCGACTACTGACTATATAAAGGGCCTATTTCACGATGTCCGATTAGCCACTACTTACCGAAAAAAAATCAAAAATGGAACAGAATCTGTATGAAATTATCTGCCAAGTAAATTAATAGGAACTTAATCGCAGGTGGTGAACAACAGGCCCTAAGTATCTTCGTCTTCTCTTGTCACTCGACAAAAAAAAAAAGATTTTGTACTTAACAAAATTAATGGACGCCGAGAATAACCTATTTCTGGAATAAAGGAATTCAAACAACACTTAACACAGTAACATTGTAAATAATATGAAATATCGCCAACATTTCCACTTTATTATTACAGTTTAATCTCCGAAACATGTTGCTGACAGGGATCATAAACCCATGGCTTCTTATCTCAAACTATGGTACATTTCGTGTAACGAAACAACTATATTACGCTTGTACACATACACACGAGTATAAATTCCCATGTAGGGCCGATAGGAGCCGAATCTATCTGCTCGATAGTAACCGCTATTACCACTATCGCATCCGCCGGTCGCTACAGATAACTGGCCGATTGTACAACGTCGCCCAGTAATCTATTGTTCTAACTCTAAACCGCAAATAGGGATATTTGTACGCAACGTGCGCAATGCGTTACGCATTAAGTTTGAACAGGACGAGCAGACTTTTCCCAGACAGACAATCTTGACGCAATTCCTATGGCAACCATGCCATGTAACAGTTATTTGACACTACAATGTAACTCCTGCCTCCTTTAAAGTTTCTCAGAAAACAACAAACGATGCGTACATAATCTACTTCGTTAAAATTACGTTCTAGAACTAGTTACATTCAAAGTAATTATTTAGGTCTACGTGAGTATATTGTTCATTATTTTAACGCGATAATGTCGTTTAAGCTATTTCTACGCAATCTTAGATCTTAATTAAATCTCGATATCACATTCTACTTTCTTAAACCTATTTAGGTTTAATGAAAAGTGTAGACAAATTGCGCAAACGGTCAGTATTTAAAACGATGGAAAATTATGCAACTCGTGTGAATAAAATATTTGAAATGTATCATTACTAGGAAGGTAGAGGCTTATTAAGTTTCAGTTTTCTTATTAGGTATTCTATGGGGCATTTGATATTGGTAAATATAGTAAAAATGGCTCGTAAACTATTAACTAAACTCGTACGCCTAACATGTTTAGCACGACGTCCGTGCGATGCATAGTAATTGCAGATAACGTGCGTGGTGCAAGTATGGAGGGTCTAGCGGTTAGTTAGGTAGTAGGTAATTGAAACTAGACATTATCGTACAATTACTTTTATAAAATTATAACCAATTATTTAAACAACTGACTGTTAAAAATGAGTTGGATTTTCAACCTAATGAACTAGGTATAGTATCTACCAATTTTTTCCATATACATAATCAAAAGTTGGTAGGTCGACTATTCACGTGACCAGAGGGTTGGCCAATTTTTTGTTCAAAGAATCAGCATTGCCATCCAACGTGGCAACGCTGCCAGCCTTTTGAGCACTTTTTCTACTGACAGCGATGCGGAAAATTTTTTTGATGCCCATTAAGCTTTACCATATATATTTTTTTTTCCTTTATCTACTTGTACATGTTAGCAGAGAGCAGTGATGGCTCAGTGGTAACGGCCCCGACTTACGAGTTGTAGGTCGTGGGTTCGAACCCAAAGCAGGCGCTTTACTTTGTGTAAATAATTTCATCACCACTGCTCTCAAAACGGCGAAGGAAAACATCGTGAGGAAACCGGCATGTCTTAGTAGAACCAAAAATTCGAAGACATGTGACATCTACCAACTCGCACTGGGCCCGCGTGGTAGATTACGGCCCACTCCCTCTCACAGAGAGGAGGCCTGTGTCCCAGCAGTGGGAACATTAATAGGCTGATGATGATGATGATGATGATGATATGTTAGGTATATATAATATTTTAGTGTTAGATTGTAATATACCTATTATACTATATTTAAGATTTGTCAAATATAAATAACTAATAAAGTATAGAGTTGGTAGGTACCTACACATTTAACTTTTACAAGAATGTGAACGGTGAGTCATTGACAAATTGTAACGAGTAGATTGCGCCTATTAACTAAAATCTTGCGCTGTCAAGTAATATCGCTCTCGATGCCAAACCAATCACTGATCCATTTTGGCATCAATCTGGAAATTAGATGGCAATCACGGCTAGGGTGCTTTAAGGATAATGTTTTTTTGTGTAAGGTTGTCCAAATCCATCTGCATTTGCATGAAACCAACCAACAAACAATATGGAATTTTGGAGAAGATTTTGACTATGTTTATACAGAGATAGTTTTCACTCATTTGCACCACAACTTATGAATCTCTAGTTTCCGGATCCAATCTACACCAGTAACTCTTTTTAGTCCAGAATCAGATTTACAAAATTCTCATCGAACGATGGACAAGTGCTTTGGTCGTGAAATCGCGAAATTAATAAATTATTTCATCGTGCCGCTGCTCGCTCAAAACTTGAGTCAGGTACCAATTTTGCATATTAATAAAATAAAAAAAGAATTGTCATTTCTTTATTCATCTGTGCGTTTCAACCGCCATGCTACTGCCTAATTATGCATGTTAGTTATGACGGACATGATATACGATCGCATTATGCTATGAATTAGATATCTTGATTCTTGATAGGAATTCAACATTAGTACGGCGATATGGAGACTGATTTGTAGACTATGGAAACCTAGTTTGTGAATAAAGGGAAGTAGGATATTTTTTATAGCATTTCACCTTGATTTTTAAGGTTCCATATTAGAACAAGGAAACCGTATTTAAAATAAGTACTGTTTTGTTGTAAGACAGTTAATTTTTAGGACAAATGAATAAGCTAATATTAAGTTTCAAATTCACCTACACACAGACCGTTTTTACCGTACACTTTTTTACAGGCCACGTTTAAAGCCTAAACACCACTCAACGAGCAAATTAATCTCCACCATATCAGCACCCAAATATAAATCATGACGATTGATTCCTATATTTCGTAGACAATTGCTAAATTGGTGGTGATGAAAGATAGTCTTAAAGCCTGGGGTTACGGTGTCAATTGTCGACGTGAGATGACTTAGCCATAACCGACACACGCCCCACTAAAACGTCCATTAATCAGTAGCACAGATTCTAAATATAGCCACTTATGCTATCGGCAATCCGAGCTTCTGATGTCAGCACATACGGAATTGTGTCGCAGAAGGGTCGCCAAGGACTTCGCTGACAGGTTACCAAATGTCTGCGATGACTGTTTACGTGTTATACTTTGGTGGAGGAGATACTGATTGGGTACATTTTTTGGTAGATACTGGACATTAAGTTAAAAATTAGCAAGGTTGGACAGCCAATGGAGAACTTAAAACTGTGCAAAATCGTGACACTACGCAAAAAGGAGAACGAATTGTCATCGCAAATGCAAATGCTGTTCGGAAAAACTACTAAGGAAGAGCCGTAAATATTACCGATGCACCTGTTGATACTGATTGATTCCCGTAACAAAAAGTAGAACGCGAAGCTTTCCATAAAGGAATAACAACGAAGAAAACAGAATTTGAAATGGTAAACAAACATACACTGAAGTGTGACCACGTATCCAACAAAAACCCGCTTTAATCCTACGCCTCTCGTATTAATTAGATGGCACACTCGAAGCTAATTTGTCTCTCACTAACAATGTACATGACATCACAAGATAAATCATCTATTTGACAATTCAAGAGGATAATCTGTATAAATATTCAAATTACCTAATTAATGTGCATAAATAGCTAAAAGTTTGGGCTTAACAATTTTTCACAATGAAAAATAACGTCGTTTATAACTATACAGAATCTAATACTTGGGTGTGGATATGATACCGAGTATTACAATAAAACGAACAAAGAGAAAGTCTTGATCGATAGTATCTTTTATAGAGGTGTGTCAACGGTACAAAAAGTTGACAAAATCGACGAAAATTTAATCCCTGTGCTTAATAACTTGGTACGTTTGCAAATACATTTTTAGATGCAGATGCATGACTTCGACTTTTGACTTCAGAACGAATTCCTCATGTGGGCGTTTCTCAAAAAGCCGCTTCGTGTCTGATGGTGGTAATAAGTATAGTGATTGGCGGAGTAATTGAAAGATGGGGTGGAACTGTAATAGGTAATTACATAGATATCGTAGGCGATAGCCGACTAATTGCAGACACCTTGTAGGCGACGCGCGACGGACCTTTTTGTCTTGGGTAAACAATGTAAGCGTTAATAGTGGTAACGAAGACAATTAGGCACAAAGAAAGAATGGAACGTTGTTATTTTGTTCTGGAAAGGAAGAAATGCTCGTGGTATGTGTAGGTGTAGAACTGTAGATAGACGAATAAGTCAACTCATTAGCTTATGTAGCGATGACGGTGATTAAGTGATCCGATCTTTTTGAGTCAAAATCTGTGAAAAGCGAAGGATTCAGCTTTCTTCAGCATCGCAAGGAGCCGTCCTTTGAAAGAATACTCAAGAATGAAAAACTAGCCAGTAACCGAATATGACTGAACAGAAAAGGAAACGGACAAAAAAAATACGCATGACCATAAGCTAATCGCAGAAATGCAATAAAGTATGCAGGATAGTGCAAAAACGAATCAATTCGAGGCGATTAAGTGTATCGGAACGCAGTGAAAATAGTAATATTTAGTCGCGTACACATTTTATTGTTCGCCGGGTGGCTAGCGGTCTGTGTCGCCCCGGATCCACGGATATGTGCGCACAGGTTGGGATTAGACTGAACGAGTTTTATATTAGCTTTTGTTAAAGATGAATACATATACGGATATTCTTCTGTATTTCATGGGTTTTTGAATGTGAGAGAGGAAAGAGAAATATATAAGCTTAATTGCATGATTAACTTTAGTTTTCTCTATACTAAATTTGAAAAAGAAACTGTGAAAACTGTAATGGAAATTTTTGTCGATGTCAACTGAAAGATATAAATAGTAGAGCCAGAAGCGAGATTTTAGTTTCAAGATCAATTTATAAGATGTCCCTGATCCTCCTAAATAAAGGAGAGAGAAGAATGTTTCGGACGTCAAACCACACGAAAAATTAAGAAAATCAACAACTTAAAATTTACATTAACTGTTTGGGTATTGCTGCAGTCGCAGTCATGTGTGTTCTTACTGGTTACCTACCACAGCCATTTTGTTGATCGAAAATACATACGACGTGGCTGGCGACCGTGTAGCAGGCATTTTAATTGAATTCGTACGAATCGCCTCAAGAAAAACTAATATTTATTAAAATGCTCGATTCGTCCGGATTCGTACCAGTTAATTCGGGCGAGTCACCAATAAGCCACAAGTTAGTTTAGTTCAGGTGTTGATGACTACAAAAGTAATGAGATTCAAGCTTGCCAGGTCTGGAATCTATGGAAAACTCAGGGCACTTTAATTTTTCAGGATATTACAACTTTTCTAAATTCTAGAGGGACTAAAACAGAAGACATCAAGAATGAAACAACTAGCCTTTCAAACCCAAGCAATCTTCAGCAACCGACCAAGGATTGAAAAAAATTGCACAAAACTTTAATGTCAACAAAAAGCTCATCGCATAATCCGTCCCATCGCACACACAAGGCCAGCATAAACACGCCATGCGTGTGTGCGTGTACGCACTACATGTGGGTAGCTTAATGATAGCGGGCTTCCGTCGCGTCACACCTGAGGGATCCTAACCGCCATCGGGTTATAGATACCTACCCTCTCGCCCCTTAATACTGACGCACTGTGCGTGGAATTTAAAGAGCGGTTGAAACCCAAAGAGAAGTGGCGAAAACACTTGTTTTGGTGTTGATTTGAATAGATAGGAACGTGATAATACAGTAGGAATATCATCATCATCATCATCATCATCACCATCATCATCTTCATCATCTTTCTCTTGCCCTTAAGGATACGTTAGTCGGTCATTCTTCTATGCAAACGTAGTATGGTGATTACGCGACGGTGCTGCTGCTGACGGCTGTTTGACGGTGTACGTTCAAAACGAAAAATTATATCAATTTGTCTTGTCATTATTTAGCCCTGTATGGAAGCAGAAATGGAAAAAAAGGATTGGTTTGGAAAATATATTATGAGCGTCGAAACTTCCATATTTCAACTCTAATTTTAACTCGTGTTTGGGAGTAAATAAATAACTAATATAGTAAGAAAATGGAAAAATAGAAACTGTACAAAGATAGATAATTTATTCAATAGTTCAAATAATTTTATTTGGAGTAAATACATTCAGTAGTTTTTTCATAATATCTACACGCCCATGAAATTTGATGCGCTCGTTTTCGCTATTTCACTAAATAAATTAATAAAAATATAAATAAATCAATAATAGATAAATAAATACTAAATAAATCAATAATTTGACTAATTAGTATGCATATTAGTAACGGCACCGACTAGTTCGAGCGAACGACTAATGTACCCTTAAATCTTAATATATTTTGGGATCGCCACAGTACGTCTATTTCTTCCACACATCTCTTTCAGCCCGAATTCATTTCCTTCTTAGCCATATCGTCTTCACACAAAAAGTGGATGGTACTGTGGCAGAAGGTGGTACGATGCTAATGGCAAATGGGTGTTCCACTACGCTGGTAAGATGGACGCTGCCCTAGCGCGACGGCGCGCGGCGGCTCCCCATTATGAATCTTACTGACTGGCCTTTAGTAGGTACATAAGACTAGGCTAGGATAAAAAAAAAATAATACATATGAATAGGATGAAGAAATTAGATTGATACTGCAGCAGATGATATTGAAGCAATAATAATATTAAATCAATAAACGATACTGTGGCTAGAATGGTTTACCAGATATATGAGAAATCAAGCTTTGGTTGCGTCTTATTTGACATAACCTTCTGAAATAAGGAAACAACAGTACCTTAGTCCTTAGTTAGCAGACCGTAATATAATAATGCAATGATTCCTTATTCCATGAGTCGTGAAATATTTTATTATAATTGACTTTGACTTTGCAATGTTTCACATATGACCCAGGACTTCATTAAACTTAACTTTTAGTGCCTGTTTCACCACCTACGATTAAGTTCATAATAACTTACTTGGCAGGTAATTCCATACAAATTCTGTTCCATTTTTGAATTTATTCGGTAAGTAGGTAATGGCTATTCGGACATCGGTAAATATGCCCTAATACTAACAAATTAACTGCTAAGTAGGTATATCTAGATAAATAGCGGTTCAATGTTGAACTTGAAGAAACAATGCAGTTCTATCAGCTTTCCTATTGTAGCAACAATGAGGTAGGTGTTTAAAAATACTCATTACTAATGATTGTCTATGAATGCTGATGACTTGCTAAACCAGTAGCAAAATAAGCGTTTATTGCTATCATTATCTAATCGAATGATTAATAGTTTTAGAGTGGATCCATGCACTCTAGTCACGTTTAATCTATCTATGACACAAATAACTTCAAGATTACTAAATCTACTTCAATAAAAGGATCCTTTAAATACCTATTCAAAGCTGAAACTGAAGGCAACGGGTATTCGTTTATGTATTATTCACTCCATATACTTCCTTGAGTGACACGTTGAACGAATTACGCACAACACAAAGACGATCAGAGCTAAAAGGAAAAAGTTCAATTAATCCTAATTTGCTCGCTGAGATTAAGTACGCGATAACCGGCATTCTATACGAACCCTTTACTTCACTTCCCGGCCCTCTATTCACATTTAAGCCGCTTTAAAAAGCCGTAGAGTTCGACAAACAAGGGACTTATAATGCGTAACGGACTAAGAATTGTTCCCAAGAAATGCATCAATTCAGATTAGGGCGCTACGGTGTAATTTAGGGATCGATATAAAATAAATATCGATAAACATCTACGGGAGCACGTCGATACGTACATATATGAATGGGGTCGATACGATCAATGACCGGCCATCGATACATTTGCTATTACAATAGATCAGTCAACTCTACCAGCTAATTATGAATGCCAGTGACAATGATCGGGTCGGTAGACGGCCCTATCGAGAAACTGCATAGTTTTTTCCATCGTTAAACAACATGCAAAGTACCTACATTGAAAATTATTTCCCTCTTAATTAGTAAATACATTTGCATTAACAAGCGCTGGCCATCCCATACTAGGACGATCATTATTATAATTATTGTACTTTTTTTTTCTCGCGAAAAACTTACGCTGTGTAACGGTCAGTCCTGCGATGTTAATCGCCAACGCATCCGCCGATAAATCGATAAACAAGTCGCGCGACTGTGACGAGTTTCCCAACTACCCGCAAATTATAATCGTGCCGCTACTGTTTTCACAGTAGACAACGGAGCTTTGATTGTTGTGCGTTCGATGAGAGCGTTTTGCAAGATCGTCGGCCGATAGGGCGAGGCGGGCGGCGAATTAATTACTTAATACCGATGCGTGAGTAAATGTATGCAATTTCTAACGCAACTCCCTGTAATTACAATTTTTTCGTTTACTCGATGATAATAATTTTTTGAAAGCTTATCTATCGTCCGTGCTCATGAATCGTAACGCTATTTACACTTTCGCATGAAATAACATTAGCGTCTGAGCGAGCTAGATCAGAATCGCCGGCCTTATTAAACCACATACTTACACTGCACTTTTGAATGTAATATTATCAATTGCGTGCGGTCAAAACTTCGTTATTACTTTCCGTTTGTATCCGCAACTTCCTTTACCAAAACAATTATTACATTCGAAAAAACGCTGGTATTTCATGGTGTGCGAGGGAGTGCACGACAAGTGGCGCATACGCACACATGATAACAGTTTACTGCACGCATGTCTTTGTTACAGTTGCAGATGTTATCAGAAGCGTTAAATTCATTACCCGAACTTATCTGCATAGATAGTTATACTTAATACCCCATTAACGATATTATGCATTAACATGAAGTAAAAATACAGTTTATGGTGTTGTGTTATTGCCCTGTATTCCCGCAAAAATACGATAAAAAGTGTGGAAAACAGAGTTGCATACATAACGTGTCTGGTGTATTAATATTTATTTGCATAGACAATGGATTACTAATATGTACATAGGGTAGGGTGGGTGTGTGTGCTGAAGGTGTGTTGTGCGTTTGGGTGTGTGTGTGTGTTTCCGTCATTTCCCTGCGCGGGAGTCGATCGCGATGATTGCTCACGCGTTTCGCATCACTCACCCCCAGCGGAGGGATAACTCGTTCACATACAATTTACATGCGCCTTATTATGCAGTTGTTTTTTGTGTGACATAAAATCGATAATCTTATAGTCTTGCAACCGTAACATCGAGTAAATAATACATGAGCAGATTATAGTGATAAAGATTAATAGTTGCTATTGTTCTATTTGAATTGGTTTAAAATCGAGCTCAGAAACAACGCATATAATATAATAAAATTATAGAGAATATTAATCGATTCAATAATAAGTAATGGAGTTTAATTCAGTACCTATTTATTGCATTCATTTACGCCAAAAACTCGGACTCATAAAGCAACATAATTGTGAAATAAAATAAAAGCGTAATGAGTCACAATGCTATAATTATGATCGCGTAACGAGCCCTTGACGACACTCATCTATTCCATGAAAAAGAACGACCGAAACAAAACAGCGGCCGGTGTACAACAGTCAACAGTTGAAGCACACATGTGCAGGGCGTGTCTCCATGCACCGCTGCACCCTCCCCATTGTTTATCCCACGATTAAAACCAATTCAAATACTAACTCTCACTTCAAAATTAAACTCTAGTAGTCTCTACAGCCCCTTTTGTTTTAAACACAATACACGCACTTAGCTCGCCGTAGCGAAAACCACGGACTTCATAATTATGCCACAAGTATGCAGTGACGCGATTCGAGAAATCGTAATGTTAACTGCGAAATAACGATCGGATAATTACGAAGTTATAGGAATTTCCGGCGTCAACTTCGTGTAGTGTTATCTTTCGCATATCGAGATCGTAAACGAATGGGACTGTAAACTGTTGAATTATGGTATTCCATATTCAGGCACATTATAAGCCGGTTGTCCCGTGTCTACCAAATTAGGACTTAAATTATAGGCACATAAGTTAAAAGGTGCGAAATTGCGAATACAGAAATGCAATTTTTAAGGTTTAGGGCTTGTACAACTGCTTGTAAAACTGCGAATCGAATTCGGAACGCAGAAGCTTCGGAAGAAAATCTTAGGGATTCTTTAGGGAGCCGTCGCTGATTTTTGCGATGCGACGTCGCATCGCAGTTTTGTGTGCAAGCCCTTGTTCTTATTTTTTTCATTATTCTATTGAAAACTTTCAGTCACTGAAAAACCTATCTAAACCTAACTATCAGTGCATTTTACATGTCACATTTCCTACCTGAAAATATACCTCAATTACGTAACTCTTCATAAGTAACATGACAACAGAAAATGTATGAAGTTCCCAGTAGCAGTAGTCAGTCACGTAACTTTTGCTAAGCGTGGATTAAAAGTGGGGTGTTCTGGCTCTTCAGGCTGCGCCGGCGCAAGCGACAGCTGACGCTAAGTTGTGTGACCAAAAGGAGGTTAAAAACAATAATTAAACAACCTATTGTACATTTACTATGGTGATTAATATCAGTGAATGGGAATCTTTAATGTATTTTTGGCTAAGGACATGGTTGAAGGTACTTGAAAGTTATTGTCAAATGTTATAGAGAGAGAGAATAAAGACTGAATTTGAAAGGCAAAAAATGAATTGATATACTTAATAAGTTCTGAGTTCAGCTACACGATTACTGACCAATGCTTGCACTGACTGGACTGGTCCATTCAATCCTGTGTGGTTCTATCCGCAAATGATCAGACATCTACATGGTCCTCATAATTATGATCTGACCAAGATTATATCTGGACTTTAAAAGAGACTTTGACCCCTGAGTTTGTTTCTCACTTTCGTAATTTTTTAAGGGGTAGTCATCTAGGAAATTTTTATTCTATAAATATGATATCAGAATATACAATTTAATTTAAAAATTGGGTTGAGGATCAAGAATTTGAATTGAGTGCAGTATAATTGATGATTCTTCGAAAGTACGCAACTTCGTATGAAGGAAGGCTAAACTATAATTTTCACAATAAACCAGTCCCTATCAAATTTCATCGATACGAGCAATGAAAAAAGTCAGATTATAAACATATCGTGCAGACATTATTTACGCATACTTTATCGTCAATCAATAATTAATATCTCGAGGCTCGACGGGTGAGACGCTCCCGAATTTCGCCGAGAATGATGAGGAGATCGCGTTCGAGTAATCGAACCGGCAAAAAATAAAAAATGAAGCAAATACGAAATACTCCATTACTGGGCTCGCTACAGCCGGCTGTCGAGACGATTTCATGCAAATAAAATTGTTAAGAAAATAAGACGTCATTGCCGATAACACTCTCATCAAGACAATCTATAGTATCTAGACAAGGCGCTTTTTGTTCGTATTTGATTTCAGATGAGTATTTCTTATAGATTATTCCGTCTAGACACGTATTGTTGTCCGCGCGATTGACGACCGGCCGATTTTGAAGTATCTCAAATCGTCATTGTTCCGTTTGAGCGGTAATCATAGAAAACCGTTGTGATTGCCTTTTATAGATCAGGATAAACAATCAATATCGATCTTCATTGAGGTTAGATGCAAATACAGTTGAAACTTTCAGCGGTTGAAGGTGGACTGTCAAAAAAGTTGAGCTGAAGTCGTCTCCACTGCACTTGTGTCTCGGTGCTTGCACATTGTGTATGCAGGGCGCGCCGGGCCGCGGGCCACGTCAGCTATTTGCTCGTGTCCAGAGGGCTAAACCATTCAAGGCTAAGGCGCGGGGGCCAGTTTTTGGCTGTTTTCGACTTGATCCGCTACTTGAACACCCACCCGACGGCCCCGCATCTCCGACCACTTGCCATTCCTGCTACAATCCTTAAATAACGAGACAATACCTTCAATAAATTTTCTCATAATATTTTATGGATTTCTTATACCCATTATCAGAATTTGATACGATAATTTTCTCAATTATATTTTCTCTCAAATTCCTAAATCAAAAACAGTAATTGCTGCCAATTGAACAGCGAATAAACAATTCATTCTAATAACAAGTTTTATTCATTGAAATAACAATTATTGTTTTAGAAACAATAATTGGTTTCCATGCTACTTATCTACTACATACGCTAAGTACATAAATTACACTGCCTCATTGCATTAGTAATTGAGTGATTACCGAATTAATTCTCCACCCTCGCGTTTACGTGTGAGTAGTAATCTTTAGCAGAGTTTGCAGATCCCACGAGATGTAAGCTCTCCCGCGCATTATTAATTGCACTCCTCAGGTGCGGAGATTATCCTTATTAGGCCGCCGCAAACGGGAGACACACATGCATTTCCATACGCGTCTTTACACTTTCAGTTGGAAACTACGTTTTAAATCTCTTCGCCTCAGATTTAGTCACCATAAAAAACTCAATTTCGTAACCCAGAAATAGCATTACTCAGAAAATGTTTGTTAGGTTGCAATCTCATTTACGTTGTTAATCATGCAACATAAGTAAATAATAGGTATCAACCCATTGTAGTAAAACAACCGTATCATTTCAATTACGGTAAGCGAATAATCAAATGCAATACACCTTTCATTTTTGACGGATTAAGTAACTTAAGCTTGCATTACAATTGTAAATGGTAGCATATTAGATATTATGAAACTGAAATTAAAAAACGTATTGTGTATTGTCCGCGTGGCAGCGTGCTTGCGCGGGCGCAGCGCTCTCCCGGCCGACTGTAATTGCGCGAAGCCGCGCGCGCAGATTATCAGAAGCAAGTGCGTTCGATAACGCATGCGCACGAACGCGTGTTATTAAATTTATTCCTTTTTCGCCAGAATCTGCATAATGAGGGGGGCAAAAAAAACGCGTAATCGCTAGAGTGAGCGTCGCCTTCCCTTGGAGAAAGGCGGGCTGCGGCCACTCTTTGTCTGATATGTTCAGTATAATGAATATTTAAGGAGTAGCCGAGCACCCGCATTGCTATTTTATTTTTGTATTATTATGGAAACAGCAGACGATTACGGACGATTATTTCTTGTCAAAGCGTGGCATCGTTTTCGAAGGGACCCCGGTCGTGTATTAACACTGGCTACTTATGTATTATTATTAAATATCGATATCATGATCGCCTACAGCGGCGGGGATCCTCTCACGTCAACATATTTATACTTGTAGGCGTTCGCAACGATTTGCACGCACCCTTAACTTAACACAGGGGCGGACTGCAACGTGGAAGTTGCCACAGTTTTCTCACGTTTCCTGAATGATAAAACAACTAGATTGTATATTTAGGTAGATAGGTACTATCTTAGGTAGAGTTTTCATTCTACCTTAGTATACTACTGTAGATTAGATCTATTTAGATGATTCTACATTAGATTTTTCTACTACACTAATAGTTGCATGTTTCTAAATGAATTAATTGTAACAACACAAGGCTTCTATTCAACAAGAGTGCAGATGCGCGATCATAACTCTTCCCAACTGGAATATAATCGAGAATCGAAATCTTATTAAGTATCGAAATAAACAAAAAACATCGTATTACCACTTAAGGATACGTTATGTCGGTAAACTGCATTTGCAAACTCCTAATTCGACCCTGTCAAGCCCTGGGCTACCGAAATTCCACATTTATGAGTTCGTACTCGTCTTTATTCAGTTTCTTTTCGTAAAAGGATGGTCGTTAGGTATTAATAATAAAATGAGCGCCCAAAGACCAGTAACAAGTAATTTTAGGAAACGCATGGAACAAAAACTGGCTTTGACATAATTCGAGTCACGATTAAGATGACAATGTCTTAATACGAAATTTCTCTTGAAATACGACACAAGCAACTCATAATTCTCGAACGTCATTACTCAGAGCAATTTCTCAAAGATATGCCTATAATGATCTGATGTCCGTGAGAAGTTTACGTTGTAACAGGATCGAAGGAGCAGTAAAAAAGTACCGCGCGTGTCGTAGTCAGCGGTCCAGCAAGTAGCCAGTAATTTATGGTTAGTTTTTGGCTGCGCCAACGCAATGCGGCCTCGCGGCTTTTCGCAGCGCCCCGCGCCCCGCGGCCCCCGCCCTCACCCGGTCACAGACCTCGCGTCATTCCGTCAATCTCAACTACTTATCCGTCCGGGCCGATCCCTTAAATTAATCATTTTTTTCTCTCAAAAAACGAGCGTAATAAAGATCCTATCGAGTCAGCCCCTGCAGCTCGGAGCTCGGCACGTTGCGCGCGCGCTTTCGAAACTTCACAATTGACAAACTGACAAACAAATATCGCAACTGATACTTATTAAAGCATGTATTATTGACTATAAACTGGTTCATTGTGCCGCCAAAATTAATCTCGGAGCTTAGCTACGTCACAAAGGCGGCGTGCCGGCGCGTACGCTGGCTATTATAGACACCACATTATAATTACCTTTTTAAATAGTTTTTTCAGTCGGTGTCGATATTAAAACGTCAATGTAAATAACTTGTTAGCCGCAATCTCATTTCTGAGCGATTGGATATTACAATAGTGTACGTGATTTGAGAAAGGTAACGGTGTCGCCGCTTTATCCGCGAGATGGAGCCTATTACGGGCGACGTAAGCGGCGCAAGCGCAGCGCGTGCCGCCCGCGCCTGCGCCGAATAGTCCAGCATACACTTAGATTATTTTATGAGCCAGCGAAAAAATATCCAATCAATTGCGTTCAATGGCGGCCTGCGCATCCGCAGGTAATGTTCATTTCACGGAACTTATGATCAATGACCTTTCTCACGCTGCGACAAAATGTGTGAAAGATGAAGTTAGCATTATTAAATTTGATATGATATGGAAAAAAATTGGAACCTGTCAAATAATGGCGAGGTGTCGGTGTAATATAGGTTCCAAAAAGAGAACGGTAGCGCGTGGTGCTGTAATTAGGTTCACTCCGGCGCATTGTGTCGACTCCAGCGCAAATTGAACCACGGAATATTTCACCTGACACACCGTACGTGTCTAATTGCACGGATTATTTATCTTCTAAAACCTCTCAGCAGTTTTTGTCGAGTTGTGGCACGCGCCCACTTTCTACGTAGCCGACTACAGACGTAATTGTGCTTATACCCTTTTTTATTTCGTTTTCGAAACATCTAAGTCATCATCTGGAATCAGTAACGGTCCACCAAAATGTTTTGTTACACATTTCTAGTATTAGATGTTCGTACACGTATCGGCAAACAATGCGGAGGCTTCATGTTAATTGAACTAGATATAGCGGAAAATGAGAAATAATTGTGTGAAATTCTTTGCTATAAATACTTACAAACAAATAGACATAAAAGAGTGTATGTTATTTATTTCCTTAGTTCGCTTCTGTTCTGTTTTTCTGAAAGTTTGACATACTTAAATAATATGTAGAGCCATCTTTTAGATCGACTATAAAATTGCTAGTTTTAAGTGGCGTCACAAATTAGCTAAAATGTAATGACTAGGTTGAAATATAAGAAAAAATAAATAAACTGATACCTAATAAAAAATAAAAATAAAACGGCTCTACCTAGGTCTACGGCGAACCACACAATAGCGCTAGACAAAACCAACTACCGACTTAACCTCTATTCACCCAGCTCACAGTAACCTCTAACAACCAAATCAACTCTATCGATCGCCTATCTATTCATCGACTCACTTTACAAGCTTACTAAATCATTTTTTTTTCCATCTCGATAAAAAACCATAACAATAGTACAACTGCGGTGAAATTCTTTAGTTTTTTAACGCACATTGCTTACAGCGATACATTATGGTAATCACTTTCACCCATTGATTGCAGTAAGAGCTAACTTTTTACTGATATAATCAACTGTATGATCGGAATCGAATTTAAAAATCAATCAAAGCATAGCACACATTATTATCAAAGTTGCCCAGAACGGAGCCGTAACGAGCGATAACAGCAATACGTCGCCGTAAGCTAGTTATCGCTTCAAACAATAATCCGCGATAATGGATTAGCTCACTGGGCGAATATTTATAAACACCACTATCGTTTTATTCGGTAAAAATTGTATTCGAGCTACATTTGATCGATTTTAACAGACACGCTTTAATAACTGCGGATATTACGTAGGAGAAACTGTTCCTATGTTCTTCTATTTTGATTTGTGGTTTTTCCCAACTATGTACCAATTCACATTGATCTGTTTTGATAATGCTTAGTTATATAAAAAGCTTATTGTTTCGTAATCTAGTTTCACTTACCCCGTTCGAAGTGTAAAACATCATTTTGTAGTTATATTCACTTTAAGATTTCAAATTATACGCGACAAAGGTAGATTAAAGTATTGCTACACATTTCATGACAGCTAAGTCAAAAGTTGTTGACATAATGACACTTGAAAGGCTTGTGACACAAAAAATAATCGAATGTAAAAATGCCCGAATATTAAAATCGTATCGGACTAAATCGAGGGCACGTGTTAGCACAACAAAGCCTTACACTGAAATAGCCTTAATGTGCAACAACCACAGCTAACGACAGATTTCAAATTACTAATAAATAGATCAAGATTCCTTGCAGTTAAAAATGTGGATAGTTGTAGTGTCCGTACAGTCTAATTTGATTCGCGTAACGCTGACCGCAGAAAAACCAGTACGCCAATGAGTTTCGTACTTAAATTGTTATTTAAGTAAACCATAATCAGTATATAGATTGCAAGATAATGATAGAATATCGATAACAGTAGAACATTATGAACATTTTATCCATCGTTACAGTGATGCAATTTATAACTTATTGACTAAACTGGTGCAATGTAGATGAGGGGAATTTAAAATGTGTAGCTTTGCATTTGAAAACATATGGTTAAATGTACCAAATGGTTCCTTCTTTTTCGTATGGCTAGTGACAGAGTTTTTATGCCGCTTATGGGTCTCTGACTTGGCTTCATATGCCGTCGAGAAATATCTCTCAGGCATGCCGGTTTCCTCACAATGTTTTCCTTCACCATTTTTAAAGCAAGTGATAATTATGCAATATGCATATGAATCCGAAAAGTCAGAGGTGCGGTCAGGTGCGTGGATTTTTTTTTTTTTTTTTTGGGTGGTAAATCATCAAATGACTTCTCCCGCTCTGGGCGGAGCGGAAGGGCGTGTCAGACTTTTACTGACTAAAACCCACCCGGGGTTCGAACTCGAGACCTATGACTTGGTAGTCCGACGGTCACACCACTAAGCTATCACTGCTGTTAAATACTTGCTACGCAAATACTACAAACTTATGAATTCATAACTTGACCTGCATTTAGAGGAAAATTTATCTACCCAATAAACAGAGAAACTTATCATGGCCGTAATGCCAAAAATATTTGCATAATAATCTGCTGTTTCAAAATAAATGACTATTGTAATAATGAAACTAAGTCATCTGTACGTCCGTAGCACCTACTGAAAGATTTTTCTAACGGGACCTTTAACCCCGATTAGAAATTTAAGATCAAAGGCCTTCCCAATAGAATTTAGATCCGCATCCAAATGCAATAGACGCTGGTCACAGTTTGAAATCCGTTCATAATTTAATCATTGTCGACTTCAATTGTTACCAGAAACAGTATTAGCTATCTGGGTGCCTAATATTCAAGAGAATTGTTAACAAAAACTAGTACCTAGTACATTAATTCCTGGTTACTCTTGTCTAAGCACTGCATTTTTTTGTCGATCGAGAGACTGGAGACACAAAAAACTTCTTTAGATCAACCCATTCTCCTAGTCAGTTTTTTTTCAAAACATCTAATGTTTATTATAATTATACTCTGTCATTTCCCTTATGGACATATTTACTTCAATATAATAGATGAGCAAGGCCATATTATAAGGCGCTCGTGGCTAAATAATAACAGCCGCACGAGTGGATCGAAGGTTAAGCTGCTCTTACCGCGGTCGCTTCCTGGATGGGTGACCATCCATAGCATATCGAGACCCCTCCGTGCCTCGGAAAGCACGTTATGCCGTTGGTCCCGGCTGTCATTTGTAGATTTTTGACAGTCGTTGTGTAGAAGACCAAAAATCTGACAAGCGGTCTTTCCAAGGGGTATCTATCGTATTACCCAGTAACTGGGTTGTGGAGGCCAGATAGGCAGTCGCTCCATGTAAAAAAAAGGCTAGTCAATTTGAGCCTTGCCATATTATTAATTGGGCACTCTTTAACTCTTACTCAGCATTTTTTATCAGAAAACCCAGGATTGTCACTTTTGCGTTGCCTAGGAATCAAGACGGGAATACCTAAGTTCCGGATTGCAACAGACAAGTGGTGACCGCGAAGCAACTTACAAAATATTGGACGCCCTATGAAGATATGGACCAAAAACCTAAGGCAGGCCATGGACCCACCGTACGTGCGGAACTGCGTAAGGAAAAAATCTAGGATTTTGACTCTTATTAAAAGAGGCGTACCTACTACATCCAGCTGAAGATAGTGTGGCTGAGTTTATAGATGGAAATAGCTTAGCAGCTTCCAAACTGTAGAGCAGTGATGCAATGAAAGAAGAATTGTTAATACTTTTAACGATATATCTAAAAACTATAACTATATATATCTACACTCTGCATTGGAAGCTAATGGTTATGCATATAAGTCAAGTGAATCAAAATATATTGGAATTTATTAGATTATCGCAAGCTGAAAGAAACTAATTCCATTTAGTACCTATTATAAATTGTAATTAACTGGCTATTCAAGAAGTTTGAATTTGATAAATAACCAATTGAATGCAAAGAAGGCGACGTTTCCCACAAGATGATTTGCTTATCTTTTTTGTTTATTTAAGTGATTCGTGCTGACAGTTAAATAAAAAAAGGACTGTCCTGTACATAAAACTCAAGAATGAAGTCCTTTTGAAATGTAAATAAAAAACGCAGGATTCTTCTTAATTTCCCAAGAATTGCAATACACTAATCAAAGAAATTAAAACTTATACTTATATACACAAACTTCAAAAAAACTGATTTGCCATCTCCCAAAGCTGGTAAAATATGGTAAAAATAACAGAACATGAAGATTTCCCAACCTATAACTCCTTACTTCATAAGAAATAATATAAAAAGGTTCGTCCCAAACACCTGTTAGTTTTTACGTATAATATTTCCTAATACTTGTAAGTTTACGGATTATTAATTGATTTCCCCGTGACCAGAAGCGAGGTAATGAGTTTTAAATTAGCAATGTTGACTTGTTTCAATTTCTTCATCCAATAAAAACTGATGATAATTTGTCAAACAAGTACGGCTGATTAGAATACCAGTAATAGCGGCGATTAGAAAAAGATCTCAAAGATGATTGTTAGTTTTAATTACGATTGGGATAATTAAAGGTTATTACAGAGGCCTTCGACATGGTAGCCAACAAGAAGTCAGTACAGTATTATGGTCAGTAATTACACAGTTTAGTTTAACGTTTAAAAGATTACAGTAACGCTGTTTGATAAAGAGTTTACTTATCCCATGCGTCGTTTGCAGTAACCTGTGGACCCATTAAAACCGTCTTAACCTCTATAAACATTCATCTGGCTTTATACTTAGAACTGAAATCGATAATTAATAACGAGCCCAAAATACAGGCACTAATTAAGAATATCATACACAACATTTGTATGGATTTCACATATAAACCAGACGAAATTCCGATAAACTGTAAATCAATGGGACCCTTCAAAAGGAACCGTGGCTTTAGTCCGGATAACGTTACATCCGACACGACCAATGCTCATTCATTCAAAAAGACATTCGAAAATCCCCCTTAACGCAAAGAAATAGAGTCTACAGAATCGTCATTATGAAACTTATATAAGTAAGTGTTATCAGCAAATATACTAATATTAATAACAAAAAAGTTAATGACGTTTTCGCGTAGTCAACATCACGTCAATTATTATCAGAAATCAATAAAAAATTTGAAATAGAAGGACACGTTTTATCTTAGAGCTTTAGGTTAACGATTATCATGAATTGATAGTAAAGGAATCGATTAAAAGTTTCGTTTCCTCTTTTATAATATTTATAACGAGTTAGTTTAATTTTTCGAATTAATATATCTTGCAACTGTTCGTCCAAAGGATCTTTTGCCATCTTTTCTGATTTCCCCCATTCATCTCAGTCTTATTAAATCAAAGAGTTCGTGTAGCATCTTAACTCATTTCTTCAATCTGATCCATTTGAACTATTCAAGTACACACAACAGTATTATATTGATCCGTGTATGAATAGACAGATGGACATTATTATTTTGACTTTGAACTGATTAGCGCTGACATTTATATTATTTTATATCTCCATCTTAGCCGTTTCTCTAGTAATGTTAAGTTCGGCTTTCAGTTTATCTAGAAGATAATTTATATCTTCTTCACTGATGAGTTGATGACACTTATTTATGGTCATTCGGCATACCTGTTTTCTATTTCACTAGTAAGTTAACCGATTTCTCTTTTCATAAACATAGTTCTTGTTCTTCCTCTGTATCGTTCAATATCATCTTCTTCTTCTTTAACACATTGTTGGGATTAAATATGGATTTATTCAGCCACTTTAAAATATAGTCTAAGATATATTTTAACGGCAAAGTTGTTTGAATTATTTATTATAATAATATAATAGCTTTGTGACACGACCTTGCTGAAAATATCGACGGAGCACCTATTGTCTTAGTACCTATATATGCAAGTATATAGTGCGGCTTCATTTTCGATGCTAATGAATATTTGTTATCTAGATGAACTTGGGTTATTGTATGCGTCAATTAGGAATGCTAGGAACACTGCTTCATCTTCATTATGCGTTTTCCCGTTTTCATAATCTTGTAGAGTATTAAAACTGTTCATTTCAGGGACATTAGGATCATCTTCAGTTATCGTTATTTACGTTCATAAACTTAGATGGATCAAACGTTTCAAGCATATCAGGAATATATTCAAAAACTTTTTAAAATTGTTGTTAAACGTGAAAATATGTTTTTTTTGTTACAATGTAATATTATTTTTACTTTTTTTAAATGTTGATACTGATCAACATTTAAAAAAAGAGGTAAGTAAAACTTAAACTTTCAGGATTCCGTTAATTATGAGAAAACTATAATGTGCGTTAAGTTTTCAAGAACAGTTTCTCAGAAAACCGATGATTGTGAATTATCATCAGCTGTACATGCTAAACTTTTTGACTGTTTTTGGTTGTGTTTTTGACCTATAAAGTTTATAAATTCGTATAGTGAGGTAGAAGAAAGTCCTTTTCCTAATCTAAATAAAGGCCAAAGTATTCCTAGATAACTAAAATTATTAGTGAAAAAAATAAGAAGTTGTTTTTTTTATTTATGCTTATGTCAAAAATACTTAAAGTTACGTCCCAAAAAAAAACTAAAATTCAAACTAACCTGCGCTAAATCGCTAGGACCTTCCGACTTCACAGTGTTGGCCGCAGCCCACGCCTCAGCAAACGTCTCCATTGCACTCTGAAAGTCCATCTTGTCAATTCACGACGACATCAACATGCCGAAAATTCACACAACATGTGCACCGTGCGGGACAGACGGACAATGAGGCTGCGACACGTACGAACGGGCCGGCCGGCGGCGCGCGACTGGCGCTGGAGCCCCGCCCAGCGAACCGCCCGCGTCGAGAAAAACCGATACCACCCGAGCCTTCCCGTTTCAGCGCTTTTCTTTTTTAAGCCGCTATTTTAACGAGTTTTTTTTTCTACCCAAGCCCAGCCCACGGTGGTGGTTGGGCGTCCTCTGGATTATTTACACTTGTAATTCACAGATTGCTTCGTGTGACGGCTAATTTGTTGTTGAGGGGTGTCGGTGCTATCTCGATTAGATTACGTGTTATTGAGAGCTACTCGTGTTATTTGTTTGAGCATCATTTGTACTGTTGTTTTATGTTCAGCTATTGCTAGTTTGTTATTTGCTATCTCTTCCTCTTTGATTTATCTAGCTGTAAGAGCTAGGAGACTATTCTGCAAAGGTTGTAGTTTAAGGTAGAGCGTCTGAAAGTTAAAATTTCCTGGAAATTAGAGGGTGCAAATTATGAAGTCATCAATATAATAATGTGGTAATTTGAAAAGCTATCAGTGTGGTTAATTGCAGTATCCTTGTAAAATGGCGGAGTTCGTTCGCGAGCATTTTTATTCATTATATAAATCACTGTGGCTTCCCGCCTTCTGGGATGTGAGAAAAAAATTGTCACGGCTTCACATAATTTTGTACGTGGCCATTATTACCTTCCGGGGAAGTTAATTTTTCTTAATTTCGGATGTTTAACGAGAAGGCTTTAAATGTTTAATGTTGATAAGTAGAGATGATCATTTGCTATGTATGAGTTATTGAGGCTTTTGTAATGGCAGTCTGTTATCATTTATAATAAATTATAAGTACAGAAGTGTGGTGATTATTATGGAAATTGCTGGTTTTATTGTTAAAAAATGTTTTTGATTGTTCTAAATTTTCTTGTCTCTATGACTTGCAGAAAACTTAAAGAAACCAATCGCTTAAAGATTATAAAAACAAGAGTAAGTTATAAAGTAACTTGAAAAATCTAATCAAAACTAAATATGGGTGAGTATTGGGTATCTAATTAACTTTAAATTTTTCAATTAAACCAGCTAAATTCTATAAAATAATAATAGGTAGATATATTTTAAAGATTCCTTGAGTTATCCGTTACCTAAATTACATGTTATTTATATTCGGATTACAATGTTTATTAGAGCTCAACAATAGAATAACAAGACATCGTTTTAGTTTGCCGTCTTTATTATTTCTGATGATCTGTAACTACATAAAAAAGCATAAAGAGGCAGAAATAGGCATAACAGGCCGTTAGAAGTGGGCCAGCGGAGGTACCTCTGCTTTGTATCGACCGCCTCTTTGTGTGCTGCGGATAAAACAATAAGATACTTTACAGGTTTTGTTTATAGAAATATTTATATACGATATTTGTAGCGTTTACGAGTGTTTTTAACAACAACAAAAGTGTCTATAAAAAAATAAAAATTGTTTATTTCTCATAATTAAAAATTTAAATTTAATAGACAGGTACATGAAAATTATTACAATTGTTTTTTTTCTGTGGTGGTTAAATGAGATGCACATGCACAGACTACCCCCTAATTAGGCGGGAACTTGTATCTCAGGGGATTCTTCAGGAGATCTACCTATGTATTTTTTAAGTAAGTATGTTAATCGATTTCTCCGTGATTACTGGGCCGATTTACGTGATTCTTTTTTCATTTGGTAAGGGAAACGCGGTGGTCCCAAATAAATTTTATTAAAGTTTATATGGGACCACCGCGCTTGGGTAGTTTTTGAGTTAGCTTCAATAATACACATTTTTTCCACTTAGTGTATGTTGATGATGTCGTTATAATAACTTCCTGTCACTGATATTTACATACCAAGTAATGGTATAGGTACGAATTTATGTGAGGTAGGTAAAACAACAAAAAAGTGATAAATAAAAACTTGAATTTCGGAAGTCGGTGGCAAAAAACGAAAATACAGAACCAAAGACACCGACTTCTGATATTAAAGTAATTTTTCACTTTGTAGTGTTTTTTTGGAAGTCGGTTGTTTTTGTATTATAGGTTGGTTGTCTATAGGTGCTGATAGACTAATTGTGCATTACTTGTAACATATTATAACATCGGCATTCGCCGTTTTTAAATTTGTCGAACTGAACAACGAACAGACCGAAGCATAGAGCCAAACATTGCTACGAACATTATCACGATCATTCTAACGAACGCTCTAGTTAATGCTCGGCAAAAAAATATTCTTCTCAAAGATGGGAACGGAACAATGACAGAATGGCTCGACTCGGCAAAAAGCTCGAAGCAAATTTACTGTCGTTTCGTTAGAATGCTCGCTAGAACGCTCGCTAGAATGCTCGCTAGAACGCTCGCTAGAATGCTCGCTAAAACGCTCCCGTTTATTTTTCTGTACTGTAACATTCGCTAGAATACTCATTACAAGTGAATGCTCAAGTTTATCAGCACCAAATCTAATGCAGGTTGTATTTTGATGTCTAAATCTGATGCAGGTTGCATTAAATTTAGACATCAAGAGATTTAAATATTTAGTTGATGGTTCATTCCTCTTCTTAGCGTCTATTTGTCGATGGCAAACTAAATAGAGTCAGCCCAGAATTTGGCTACGAGTTTGGCACGTTCAGTACCTTCCATCAGTTCCGTTAATATTGAATTGATGAAGTTACCTATTGATGATGTGTATGGCATACATACCCAATGGAGAACAGAATTTCCAGTGTGTCGTACTTTTGAAGATGCTCAACGCCCTTCTGACTGCCAACCCTAAATGTGATGTGTTTGAGGATGAATGGAGTAAAATAATGCGTGTATGTCTGATGTTCTGTGAGAGAAGGTATGCCAGTCCACTGTTCCATGATAGTTTTAATTTAATTATATACATAAATTGACAATATAAATATTTTTTTATGTTTCTATGTTAATTAATGTAATTGATGTTGTACCGTTTTAATTAACTATATTAAATAAATAAATAGTAAGTAACGAAGAGTTGAATAGCCAAAACCATCGGAAGAGTGGCAAATAAAGGATTATGCCCGTCTTATAGATTTCATCAGAAGTTATATACGTATCTTCATAAGCATCGCACTAAACCTAATAATTTACATGTTTTTCTCTCTCTCTTTTACTTTTTTTTCTTAAAATACGACATTCTGAACAGTTTCATTCCTATAACTTCTTTATAATATAATTTTATATCATAATAAAATTCTGTTCGTACGCAAGCGCGTTACTTGAGAACGGCTGGACCGATTTGGCAATATTTTTGTTTTAAAATGTTCGTTATAGTCCAGATTAGGTAGTAAAAATTGGAAAGCAGTACCGGAAAATTTTCAAATACCTACGGGAAAAACTGAATGTCCTTTTTTCATGGGTTTCATTTTTGTATGAACTATTGAAATCTGGATAGAACGTCTGTCACGTCAGCTAGTCTAATAATATTCATCAGTAAAATATAATAATATATTTTTAGCGACTCGTAGCAACATATAGACAATCCATCAATCGGTAAACGTCAGATGAAAGCTCCTCCTACGTTTTGACCCTTGGTATTTATTGTTTACATTTAAAGATTTAAGAGTATTAAATGATCATTTTAAAAATATAGAAATAAATTGATCGTTTATTATAACATAAGATACATATTTTTACTTTGCTTCTAACACATATTATCAGATTTTTCTATCAGATTAATGTTAACAATGTGGCCTTTGCTTAAGTTGAACAATACATCAAAGTGTGTGGTGACAATAAAGTGTGTTACGATGACAATTTGTTATTATTTAGGTATAACATTATTATGGCCCCGTGGCTAAATAATAACAGGCGAACGGTTATGAATTTCTATGACATACCTTCCGTAGCTAGCGACACCTCGTTGGCAGCTACGGGCGAGTGACAGGCGACACGTGCAGCACGACCGCTGACCAGTAGTGCCGCCAACGCTCGTGCGATAACACATTTTTCTATCTTCTATCTACTGACTGGAATAAGGACTGTTGCCGCCTGCGGTCGGGTACGGAATGGTAAATAAAAACAATTTCTTTAACCTACTTGCATATAATTTCAACACAAAAATCTTCTAATCAGTCTTAGAGAAATAAACCACCCACTCAATACTGACTCATCCATTTTGGTACAGTCAGCAACAAAAGTCGAATAGAACTGTTATTTTAACTTATCATCATTATCATTCTTCTACCCTTGTGTTACCCCCCTACCCTACCCTATGTTACTTGGGTTCAGCGCAACACGTTTTCTTCTTCTATTGTTTACTAAGCTGTCAACCGTCACGTAAATACCTATACATATCATCTAAATTGATAGGTACAAAATGAATCGAATTACTGTCAATCGTTTTCAGCATTTCATGTATTATCTAAGAGTTATTACTCTTTTTTATGTCAGTTTAGATTTATCATGAATATTTTGCTCAATAATTAAGATTTAATAAACTGAACTGTTAAGCTAAGCGCTCATTAGATACAGCCGCAACGGGCCGCAACGCAACGTTTTTCAAAATAAAAAATGATTTGCGGCCCGCGTGTATTGTGCGTTGGTTCATAGAAAATGTAGGCACGAAAGTGATGTAGGAATATTTTTGCAATGCGTTGCGTTGCGATGCGGCCCACCCCAATCTGCGCTAGCCTATATCGACTGTTGTTGCTGACCGTAGGTACCTACTAACACTAAACCTTGAAACACACACGTCGTGTCATGACGACAAACAATGACAATAGTCAATAACCTGTCTTTGTTGTTAATCAACACCTAAGTGGAACTCTTTTATCTTTTTAGCGGGTTCTAGTTTCCAGTTAAGACACTTATTTAACACCAGCCTTATTGCAGCTGAAAAACAAATAAACATTCGAATTTGAACCTTATTGGTAATGTCACAAAAGTGGGTTAGTTTTTTTGGAAGTGATTTTTGGTTGCAGAGTTCTTTTTTCGGATTTCAAACGTCAGTTAACACGTGATCTCTCTTTTAGCTTGTTATGTACAAATTGAAAAGCTAGAATAACATTGATAAATTCTGATATTATTGCCAAGAGGAAACATAAATGGTAATAAAAGTCACAAATTAGATAACACATGTTATAAAAACATGATTGAAACGGTTTGATTGTTTGAATAACGTAACGTAACGTAAGAAGACGCCATATTCTTGTTCTAACTAAAAATGTTTTACAAGAAAAAAAACAACCGACTTCCAAAAAAACACTACTAAGTGAAAAATAACTTTAATTTCGGAAGTCGGTGTCTTTGGTTTTGAATTTTCGTTTTTTGCCACCGACTTCCAATATTTAACCTCCTCCTTTTTGGAAGTCGGTCAAAAGGAACATGTAGTACATTACTTTTAAATATAGTAAAACTTGGTTTTGTTTTCTTTGAATTTTATAGGTATTGGCCTCTGAAACTTAGATAACGTCAATTTATCACGTCACTAACTCGGTCTTTAAAAATCGTGCTGTATTATTTTTGTATATTAACTTTTTTGATTATTAATAAAGGTTACAATTCATGTATAATGTTTACAAAATACGTTATTTTATTTGATAATCGCACCTCTATAACTGAAATAACGTCTATTCTCACCTCTATTAATGAAGCCTTCTGTAAATGAGACATATATATTTATACTCGTACCTGCATATCTGAGACACTGGGTAATGTAGAAGGTACCTCTTTAAGTGAGACAAATTTCCAGGTCTTTTAAAGTCCCAGTTATCCGGGTTTCGCTGTAAATAATCTGTGCATTAACCTGTCTATGTTACAGCAATCTTAAATTATCAAGGATTAGTTCAATCCTGATAACACTTTAGCTCAAATAAACCATTAATCTTATCCTATTACTATAATCCCAGTAATGCGCATTAAAACTAATCTTTATCCACTACATATCCTTGATAATAATAGTAATAACTAGATTATATTTCTTACAAACAAATCCAAACTGAAAATATGCAAGAAAATAAGTTTCGCAGTTTTAATTAGTTACTGTTAATTAATTAAGCAGTTTATCACTTGCATTTGATAACCACTATTTATTTCGTCGATCAACAGATATTATATGTATGTATTAATTATACCAATATGTAGGTACAGTGTGTTTTTTCTTACCTGTCTTATTTGTAAACAAAACTAAGTACGAAAATTACAAATTTTTACGCAAACTTTGTTACGAGTATGTAGGTAAGAACATCATAATTTTTGGACAAAACACTCTATCTACAACTTCATCAAAAACTGCTTCGTATTTACAGGTAATTTCTCAATGTCGAAACCTCAGTAGACACTTACGCCATATTTGTTTACCAAATAAGACAAGCTAATTAAAACACACTTTAAGTAGGTAATCGTCGTAGCTCTATAGCTAACCATAGATAAAAGTGATAGCTTACTATTATCAGCTGCGTACTCAGTGACTGAAGTATTAAATTCTAAACAAATGAATGCGTTACGATAGCACAAATAACAAAAGACGTATTAAATACTTAATTTATCACATCAAAGTCATATAATATTACTCGTATGAGGTGATATATTTCTTCTTCATGACGTAGTTAAGTTAACAAATCCAGAAATAGACAAGTCAGACATTTTAACAGTAGGAACAATACCTGCTAATGCATAATACTTAGTTTAAAAAGCAAAACCTTAAAGTTCGAATAATTTACAGGTTACTTTTTAAGAAAAAAAAAGAAAATATATCACTAAACATATTTTGTTTTTTCTGCGAGAAAAAAATTAAAAAGCAATACGAAAGTTCTTTATAATAAAATCCATTGACTTGCCTTGACGACCTACTATTTGTACTGGCTTCAAGCATCGCCCACTCCTGAAACTGAAAAACTTTTTATTAAGTACACAATTATTGTTTTTTAACTACATAATTATTGTTACGTTCTTGTAGAAATAATCTTATCATTCTAGCACAATATTGTAAGACTTCACAAAGATGCTGCAATCTTCCTATTTTTACCTCGTCACCCATGTTTGATTATAAAATAAACTAAAACCTCGAGTTTGATTCGAAAATATTTACAGGAGCTATGCGGTTATACCGATAAGATTACTTTGAGGTATTTATTTATCTGTTATGTATTATTTTAACAGCCTAAGTTAATTACACAAATGGTATCCTGTGTAGCCTAATAATATCCGTAAACTCTCTACTTAGCAAAAACCTATTAAAATATTAAATATTCAATTTTCAAACACTAAAGCTGGATATCTGTAATGCTCTATAATACTTATGTCATAAGAAAAGAAAGAAGAAAAAAATCATAACTTCCAAAATAAATAAAGGTAAATCTTATTATCAAAATACTCTTTCCTACCTACGTGTATAAGTGAAAAATAACTTTATTTCGGAAGTCGGTGTCTTAATTTTCGCTTTTTGCCACCGACTTCCGAAATAAAGTTATTATTCACTTTGTAGTATTGTTTTTTTTGAAGTCGTTTGTTTTTTGGTATTTTTTTTTTCACTTTTTAGTTGCCATCTCCTATTTGAGAAGTGGTTTTAAATTATCCACTCCATAAATTAATTACCTACGTATTATGATTCCTCTGCTCCACTACAAACTAGGTGTATCACATTCACATGTATTAATTCGTATGTAAATGGCCTTAGACCAAGGACACAATAGTTGTAATGTAACGGTGGTCACTATTTAACGTGACTGACCGATTGACGCTTCGATTTGTGTGATCGTGTCCTTAGATCTTGAAAGAAGTCGTGATTTCAACCGAATATAGGCGCAACTAATGTATGAAGACGTTATTTAATTTGTATCCACTTGATTTCTATCTGGATTGATTATTATTAAGTACAGATAATTTTTCAGTCCTTATTGATACCTACCAAAAGTTAAAAGTGATAATTTTTCATTAGATTTATCTCACTTTTTATTATCCTCTAGATAAACTGAGGGCACTGACCTTCAACATATCGAGTTCTTTTTCAATTTATTTTTAATTTCGAAATGGGCGAACTCTTGACCTCGATCTCGCGTGGTGGAAAGCGATGGATGAGCTCTATGATGGAGAAAGCAAGCCCAGAAGATGCGTTCACTCTTGCTTTGAAGGTATAGGGTTATACGTGGAAGGGAATACAGACGCCTGGCAGAGAGTTCCACACTTTAGCCGTGCGCTTAATAAATGTGGAGGAGAAGAGCTGAGTACAACTAAGTATTCGGTATATCGACCAAGTGCGGATGGTACCCTGCAGTACGTCTGGTAGTCCGGTAATCAAAGGGGATCAGGTCGTTGTTTCTGTTTTCATTCAAATCCATCTTTATCTATCTCATCACTTGTTTTTTTAGCCTCAAAGCTCGTGTGCCACATCAACAAAAGCACAGGATTTCTAACAAAATATTATTTCTCGGTAACACCAAGTGGAATCGCGGGTAACACCTAGCCCATAGGATCTATGTAACATTACCCAGTACATGCTTAATGAAGTATCTATCTAATTCCTCTAATAATGATGATCAGAATAGCAAACAGCTGTTACATAAATGTATGACTGATAACGCGGCGCGGAATGTGGGCTTTCACGAGAATTGTATGGGCAAACACTTTGCGCGCGCGTACTAACTGTTCGTATGTATCGGTTACCACTGGTAGATGGTAGATGCTTCCGTTAGTTAGGTAAAACGGATAGTTGAACATTTTAAATAGTGCTTGTGTTGAAAGAACCTCCGTACCTACATATCTCGCCGTTACCAATAAACGCGTATGGGAAGCTAGAAACACAACATGAAATTACTATGGTTTCTAATGTTTTCACTTTATTCAACATTCTACTCAGCAATATTTATTTTAATGAAAGTCAGTCAAATTTTAATTAAGCCACTATGTGAGGGACATAGTGGCTTAATGAAGTTAAAAGTAAAAACTAGAAATATCACCTAGGAAATGAAAAGTAATTAATTCACTGTAGGTACCTATTTACAAAAAAAGACACATAAAAAAACACACCAGTAACACTCAAAAAAAAAAAAAAAATATAACATTCTGATTAGATACAAAATTATTTAGGCAAGGTTTTAAGAATCATAGTGTTTCAATTATTCATAGAAATCCATTTGTCTCAAACAGAAAAAAACAACAACGTAGGTACTCTAATATCTAGTTAGCTCCCAAGTTCACCCAGTAACTAATAACTGTAGGTAATTTAATTATAATTAACTTCTTACAACAGACAGCAGTAACATCTTAAACATCTGATAAACTTATCTATATCTTTCTATAGCATCCTATCGTGCCACAGAATACCAGTTAATTAAACATCGTAAGACGTCAGACCGCAGTGTCACAGAATGTTTCAAGGGAATTTATTTAGCCTGTGGCTTCTTTAGCAATGTTTTATAATTATAAATAGACTGATATATGCGTGGGATCTTAGATAACGGGACAGATTATTTCCTCTTTGCTTGATTTCTTTTTTAATAGATGTTAAAAGAAAAACTTAAGTGGTAGTAAAAGACAGACTTTCTTAGAAATCTAGTTGTATGATTTTTTTTTCATTGAAACCTATCGCGGGATAGACGTAAATACAGAAATATTTCATGTAAAAATAAAAAGTAAGATTAGGGAGTGAAGTAAAAACCTGAAACTGAAAAGCCGCAGCGTCCCCCTCCCTCCCCTACATAAGCCGGGCGCCTGAAACGTAACTTAGGTAAACTTTTCTATACATATCCTAATCCGCCTATATCCGAGATACCAATAGCGTTCGCTAGGCGTTGACATTCGCTAAAACCTCCTCCAATACGGGTGTGTCCGGGTTAGGTTTATCCGTTATCCGTGAGATTAGGCGCTCTCTGTCTGACGGGGCGGGGTCGGGGCACGCCCACCGGTCGATGCGGCCCACCGGCGCTCGCCTCATTGTTCCGTTATCTATCCGAGACGCAGCACGCTCATCCGCCGCTCGTCACAGATAAGCGGCTTGGTGACGTCACACCACCACCGCTACCTTCACTATGATTCTTCTCCTCTCACGTCACTAACTTAGTTGCGATTGCGACACGCCAGACTATCTATTATGCCGCCTGTCTATCTGTTATGCTATTGTTGGTCTTGCAGTGCTAGTAATAGCGGCTGTTATTGCGTGGCTGTGGATCAGAAGTTAAAAACATGATTTTCCGCGTGATGCCGTAATGAGACTGAGTAATTTCTTAGCGGAGAATTCGCTTTTGTAATATATTTTGTAATCATATCTGTTGTATCTTCAATCCATATTCACATAGACTCAGCAGAGAACTTATATTCTATTTTTAATGTAACACTAAATATAATGCATTATTTCACTCACCTTGAATTTATTTATCAGCTTGACTTTAGGAGTTCTTTCCTCTAGTGGGATCATTTATAGAGAATCGGTAGATTCTTTCTGCTTATGTTATCACCTACCAAACGTGGTTATTATGACAAAAATCCTCTGATGGAGTCCAATAATACTACTTTCAGCACACTTAGCATGACCTCAAAAGAAACGGATTTTGTCTACGGCAGAATAGACAAAATGACAGATAAACATTCATAATCTGTCATTTTGTCTATTCTTCAGTAGACAAAACCCGTGTTTATTGTGTCTATGGTCGTAATGTTACGCGTGCTGGAGTAAGTTTCAGAATGCTGGAATAAAAACTTTGGTTTCGAATTTAGAATAGCTACGGTACTTCAAAAACCTCCCAGCTAGCACAAAGTTTTGCCTACAAAACGTACTAATAAAAGCGATTGATATTACTCCGTATAAGGAAGCCAGGCCGCTCAGAATGTTAATAAGGTACACAGCACAATCATGAATTATTAGCTGTGTGACAGACATGTGGCGTTTCCATTGAACTGATGATGTTTGTTCATGGTCGACTGATAAACTGTTCTGATTTCAATAAATGAAAGATTGGAAGAATTAGTTTGAAAGCGAGATATTATACCAGATTTCTTTAATGGCAGTGGAGCCAGTGGTTGTGCCGAATCGAGTCAATTGATTCAATTGTCTGTGGTTTTTACGGCCAGTCACAACAGCTGATAGGTACATTATGAGATTTGATGGCGGATTTACTGATCAGGTTTTTAAGACGTTATTACCTATGCGTCATGTATAACTGAATCTATTAATGTTCCTGTAAACCTTACAGGAATAGATACGTTATTGGTTTTGTATTTTAAATGCTAAAGGGCAGATGCTAATTATTACCTTTGCATGCATTTGGTACCTACGGTACTACGGATAATGGACCTTTAAAACGAACACTCAATCTTGGGCACATAAAGCCCTTTAAAATGTTTGAAAAACTAAATTTTGGAACGAAGTTCTTTAACGCGGCTTGCGGTAGAAGTAAACTGCAAGAAATCGTCACGTAATGTTGTTTTTTTTTATACAGCGCCATCTACATAGTATGAGTTTTTAGAAGCTGAAAACTTATACTAGATGGCTCTCTCGGAACTGCGTTCCAACCAGGTATCCCACGACAGTTCCCGACTTTTTTATTAGATATTTTCTAATATAAAAGTCGGGAACTGTCGTGGGATTTCACTCGATCCAACATAATTATCTACATAACTTCTATACTCCCTAACGTAAGTAGGACACGAGTGTTAATCTACCCGTGCTCATACTGTGAGACAGTACGCCGAGGGGTGGGGGGTGAGGGGGTGAGAGGCACCCCCCTCAGCTTTATCGCGAACTGCCGATGAAGATCAGACATGCTGATGTAGATTGTAGTCGGTTGATTGAAGACGGTGCTGTGTTTATAGGAGATAATGGGAGTATATCTTTGTTATGAATTAGTTAGCAACAATGTTTGAAATTTTAGCTATAATGAGTCTAAGATATGATATTTATGATGATGAAATTTTGTAATGCTTTGTGAAAGAAGGAATTGAGAATAAGGAAGTCAGAGATTATTGCCGTACAGAATCAAGGGGATGGAGCAACGAAGAAAATGAATATGGGTCAAGGATAAGACTGTTAAGGCTTGTGCAGACCAGCGCGACTAGTCGCGCGACGCGACACCGGTTATTGTTATACCGTGAAGTTTTCTTAGAAATTGTATTGTTCGTGTCGCGCTGGTCTGCACAATCCTTTACTGTTGGGTCATGATCAGTAATAGGTAGTAATTATTTCTACCATAAGACACAAAAATATGTGAAAGATGTATAATTTCTGTGTCAAAAATGTATAATTTCTTAAGAAGATAGGTACATCGCCGTCTCCTTCTCGAGTTCGAACCCAAAGCACGCACCTCTGACTTTTCGGATTCATGTGCTTATTGTATTATTTCAAAAACGGTGAATAAAAACATCGTGAGGAAACCGGCTGAGAGAAATTTCTCGACGGCTTGTGAAGTCAAGTCAGATGCCCGTGGGAAGCTTTAAAACTCTGACATCAGGTTAGTCACTACCCAAAGAAAAGAAAAAAGAAGAAGATCGCCTCTAAGACTGATGCCCCTTTAAAGTGTTCATCACATCACGAGCACTAACGAAAGAAGAATCAGTTGGGATCATAGTAATATTGCAGGGACTATAATAGAGAGACAATATTATCAGATGTGTTCGGTACCCAATGGTGGCAGAATGCATCGAAACCCAAATATTTAACGCCAAGTAATCGCATAATCATCAATAATCCTTAAGTCACACAAAAAGTATCGCAAGAAACGGATTTCAATCATGATACAATAACCAATTCTTTGAAAAAACCACCAAAGCATAATCAACTCTATCATCTTCATGACAGAATTCAATTTACCTTTTCTATCGTTAGAAAATATGTTGCAACCCGCTGCGAATCAGGGATCAGTATTGAGTAAAAAAATAAACAGATTTTGGGATTATAATTAATGAAATGTCACTTGATTTCTGACTTTTACTCAGGTACCTGAAGTTTATAAGATGGATTTTGGAGATTCCGACAACTAAGTCAAGATATTATTTTATAGTGAAACTCATGCAATTTCAAAAAGACTTGAGACACTAATCGCAATGGAGATGGCCTCTTTTGCATAATTGGAAACAGCTAATCTGCACTCGAATAGCGTCATGAATATAAGAAGACTATACTTAACTATGATGAATTGATGATGGTTCCGCTTAAGGTTTCTTAAACACAAGTTTCTGAACGCTGAGTAGGTACCAAAAGAACATCTTAATCATAGGCAATGAAATCTTAGGGGTGAAGTATAAGACCAGGAGCTGACCAGAGGCTCAGCATTGCCATACAACGAGGCCATGCCGCCAGTCTCTTGGGTACATTACCAGTTGACAGCGACGACGGGGAGGATTTTTTCGCTTAGGTTAGGATAATCATATTTCTGAATGGCCGTAACCTTGGCAATTCAAAAGTGCCTGTAAATATTTTAATTGACATAATATGTTTCGAGTTTGCGTATATTTTTATTTTATTAATTTATGCGTATTACAGTGATTAAATATTGAAAAAAAAAAAAATATAAGACTAGTATAACATAAGGTCCTCAAGGAAGCTAAACTATACATTATTCATGGGTACCTATAGGTTGGCCTTGCTAGATACCCAGACGTGAGACTAAACTTAATGCAAATATGCAATGCTTCATACCTTGGTCTACCTATAGGAAATCTAAGAACTAATGCAAAAACCATTCAAAATAAAACAATCATAGGAAAACAGGACTGAACATTTGCATATGCTTCGTCTAAAACACTGTTGACGATATATCATTGTTTGAAAAATCATACATTTATTTTATTGGCTTTAATCATATTCAATCATTTTACCAATGTTTGAGAAATTTTCCACATAGACACAAATCAATTGTTCACCTGCTCTGAAACCAAATATGATAAAAGCTACATACAGAGCTGTATATAGTACACTATACGTATAGCTTTTAGTGTTCGCGGTTTAGTATACAAATTACGGAATATACCTTACACCAAGAAAAAGTTATAAAATCTTTACAGTAAACCAAAGAACAACCAAACAGAGCAGAATTCTTATAATCCCAAAAGCAAAGTTTTAGATTCTCAAATAATTTGAACGTTACAAAATCCATCGGACATCGGTTAAACATCCGAGACCAATCCGAAGATCGACGGCCGATCCAAAAACTCAGTATAGAATGCGACGAATTTGACAAGTCACTGATTTTTTATCTCAAGCACAGATTATCTGGTCTCCTTACCCCACTCGATCAATCTTATCGAGGCAACTATGACATGCTGTAATCAAAAACATCCTAATCACCATAGTTTCACAATTACAATTTTGTACCTTATGATGGTAAGCAAGGGTTTATATTTGAAGTGATGTGGTTGAATGGATGGAGATGCTAAGGTCGGAGTCGGCGGATCATCGCCGGATTCCGGGAAATTCGGCCCGCGTGAATACCTGCCCGTACAGGTAAGACTGACTACTACAAAGTTATAGACAAGGCAAATACAATCCAATAGATTTTATCTATTGAAGTCTATTTTTAATTCCCAAAGGTCAATGGTTTTCAAATCTGCGTAGGTGTAAATTCGCACAGTGAAAGTTCACACTAGTTATTGTGAATTTACCCTTCTTTGAATTTACTAGTGGTTCGCTCAACTGGCGTTTAACCTATAAAAGGCCATAACAATTAAAAATTCTATTGTCTCATTAGTGAAAGCTGAACTCAAAACCAATCTAAGAGAACTTAATCTTGCAATAGCAACTTATAACAATATTAAATAATGCAATGAGGTGTTGCTCTTCATTACTTAAATCGTTTAACACAACTGGTATAAATGAGACAGTAACTTAATAACTACGCCTTGTTGAAAGCACTGCACTTGGCAATGAGAAATAATGATGATAGAGACTTAGAGACAGATTATGACGGTCAAGAACAGAACACAGACATGGCCCTTTACTGTAATCCTAATCAGTGATAGCTGTGTCAGTACTTACGAAATTACTAGGTAAATAGGTACTTAATTATACCAATTAAACACTTTAGTAAAGATTCAGTAAACAAAACTTCATAGGAAAAAGAAAATATATTTTTATGGTCTAAGATCAGAGTGACTAAAAACTAGAGCCTAGAGCCTAGCTAGACTATAGCTAATCTAACACTCATATGATTATGAGTGTTAGATTAACTATAGTCTATGGCTGATGCCATATTATAGCCATTATAGCCATATATAATATTCCTACTGCTGGGACACAGGCCTCCTCTCCTCTTTCTGTGAGAGGAGTGGGCCGCAATCCACCACGCGGGACCAGTGCGGGTTGTTGAATGGCACATGTCTTCGAATTTTTTGTTCTATGACATGCCGGTTTCCTCACGATGTTTTCCTTCATCGTTTTGAGAGCAGTGGTGATGAAATAATGTACCCAAAGTAAAGGGCTGCTTGTTACCACTGGGCCACCACTGCTCCAATAAATTCAAAACCATAGCAAACGAAATATCACAGCAGAACGAACCGGTACTTATGCGTCGACTAAGTATTTCGTCAACTCCCATCCCAATAAAATAAAACGCCTGCCGCGTCTAACCGTACGTAAGTCTTCAACAATATGACTTGCTATTTGCCCACCGGCCTGTTATTGTTGACCCTACTTCTTGCCTTTAAACAAATAATCTAGCAACGTGCGAATATAGCAGAATTAATACCTACCTGCTTCATTTCATTGGTCAAGTGTTCCAAGAAGATGAGTCCTTTGAAAGCAAACATCGATTAATTATGACGATTCTGCTATCGATTGATCGTCGAGCTAATTTCGGATAAAAGACGCCGAATGTTTTAATTTCTTTCCAACGAAATGAATAAATATGGTTTAATCTGAGGGAATCGTGTGAAAATAAGCTGATTTAGGTTCGGGTTGTGTTCGGTTGGCTTTATGACTGTTTTACTTTAAAGGAGTTTAAACATCCAGATCTTGGCTTTTTGATAGGTTCTTCATTATATCCGTGTTCTTCATAGATACAACTTTTACACCGGGTCTTATGGTAGGATTTTGCTTATCGCTTAGTGATTGGCAGTGCTTAGCTCTATGTAAAACAAAGATATACGGTCCTATCCAGATTAAAGGCTTCTGCAGACTCGCGCGACAGTCGCGCTGGTCTGCACGATCCTTAAACTGGAAGCAGGTTGCAACGAGCAAAAATAAAATGGTAGATTCGTAAAAGAATAAAAAAATCTAAAAGCGATGCTTGGAAGCTCGTCTTTATACCTAAGCGGTTCATTAAATTTATCAGAAGACTGTTGGACTCATTAACATTATCGATTTTGATGGAAGGCTGATTTAGAAACGATGCAATTCAAAACAGGGCCCGTCCGGGATTTGAACCCGGGACCTCTCACACCCAAAGCGAGAATCATACCACTAGACCAACGAGCCGCTTGTCTACTGTCTGAAACCATTACAAACGTTAAATAGATCGTTAATAAACACTTGTGCAAACTTAACTATTTCGTGACGTCACCCTGTCTTTAATATCTGGGCTTGAACTATAAAATAACTATATTGTTCAAGCGGCTCGTTGGTCTAGTGGTATGATTCTCGCTTTGGGTGTGAGAGGTCCCGGGTTCAAATCCCGGACGGGCCCTGTTTTACCCTTCCATTTGCTAAACAAATTCTCACCACCAAACAGTCTTCGATATTCAGTTACTTACGAGATTGAAATACAGAAAAATAAATACCGAAACATGTTTCAGCGAATCCTCACCAAAATCACATCTGTATACCTACTGTCGAAAAAGAGAACCGTACATCTAATTTTTTCCTATTTGCAATACATTTCTCCTAATTCACTTTATTACGCCTCATTCGTCGTATCTCACATACAAATTGTGTTTAAACGGAACTTTATTATTTTCCAAAGCGGAACGGGTCGCAGATGTTGGGTCTCAAATAATTTCCAGATACCATGTTATGAGTATGAACCGATACGCTCGCAATAAGAATGTATGTACTGTGTTTTACTTACTCGGAGAGAGATGGGGAATACGCGACACGTTTGTGAGGGCTTTTAGACTGTACGATTATTGAGACTTTATTTATTTTCGATTTTCGCCTGGATATTGTAGAAGTGCAGTGAAATGATTTGATTTTTCGTATGTTTGTTTGTTACGCTTTCACGCTAAAACGGCTGAACAGATTTGGATGAAATTTGGCACATGGGAAGACCATGACCTGGCTTAGGAGCAAGGATGTTACGGAAATCGTTTTACCGAAACCGGCAGGGCTATTACCTATCTTGCAGAAGCAATGCGATAGCGATCATTTGTTTCATTTTGACAGTTCAACAACATTCAATGCGATAATTACGTTGCAGAGCAGAATTAAATTTCGAACTTATGAAGTAATGGATTAGTAATCTGTTTCAAAACGAATTGATTGTTTATTACGTAATCAGGGTACGGAGCTGAAGTCGGAGGTTTTAAATTTAATTGATCATAAGCGGAACCGGAGTCGGAACCGGAATTGGAGTCGGAGATGGAAGTAGAAGAAAAATGTGTTAAAGTAAGGCTTAATGAAACAATAGAAATATAATTCAGTCTCTTTAATTTGTCTCTTTAATCAGTCAAATATTTGCGATATTAATATAACCTCCCTAGGTATTACTTACCTACTTGTAGGGAGGTGATACTTTAACATGAGGCAATTGAATAAACTTAATTTAAATCAAATCTAGTTACTCTAAAAGTGCCAATCTGCCTTTTCGACCTTCGGTATAACTCCGATTCAAAATGATCGAAACCGAAGTCGGAATCTGAGGTATAAAATGTATCAGAAATTCCGACCTTTTGGAATCGGAACCGAAGCTCCGAAACATCCATGGTTTGGACATAGGATACTTTTTATCCCGATACTCCCACGAGATCGACACTAAAACGAAACCGCAGGGCGCAGGTGGTTGCTGATAAATTAGCTAGATGTGCTGAGTTTCCGTTTCTATCGTGGCACAAATCATCCCTGCATTCTCTGCTACGTGGTTCCTGGTTCCAAAAAACACGGCACTCATGTTTTCCCATGGTGCTTCTTAAAAGCGATAAAAGAATATTATTAAGACGATAATTTATTTGATGATGGATCAAGGATCAAAGTTTAAGCTACGCTTGCTGCGGTCGGTTCGTAGATAGGTGACCATCCCTTACGTTACTCCTCCCTGCCTCGGAAAGCAAGTTAAGCCGTTGATCCCGGCTGTCAGTCGTAGATCTTTGACATTAGTTACGGGTCAGAAGCCCAAAATTCTACTTACCAATCTTATAGGGTATCGTGTTACCCAGTAACTGGGTTATGGAGGTCAGATAGGCAGTAGTCCCATGTACCTAAAATACTGGTGTTCAGCTGAAGCCGGTTAGACTGAAAGCTGACCCCAAAGTAGTTCGGAAAAGGTTAAGCAGATTAATTGGTTCGATGATAATTATTTATGCTGTACGTGTCTGTGGGGAGAGGCTCGATACTTACATATCTGTGGTCATGCTACTGACTGTAGGTAAATGATGGTGATGAGAGAGGGTTCGACATTTGCAGAGATGAAGCGATAATTATTGAAATAAGAAAGAAAGAAAGAAAGAAAAATATTTTATTTGGGACACGCACAGGAAATACAAACAGTAATTGTAAAAACATTATAAACAAGAAAATATAAACAAAACGGAGAAATCCAGATCTTTCATCCAAGTAATGTCTGTAAAAGGTTTTTGCGTCGAATCGTAGGATGTAAATACCATCTGTAACCATTCGTTTTATACACAAATGAATTGAATAGATACTTTACCAACGTTTATGCTGATATTTTTCTGCAATATTTATACTTGGTAGGATAATACTTAAACGAAACAACGTATAACATGTATCTAACTGCGCTACCTTTTATAATTTAAGTACTACAGTAAAAGGAACTTGGGAATTACTATTTTCAATAGTAGGTAGATTATTATGAAAGATAATATTACGATAATCATTTGTCCTGTTTTGTCTACTGTTATTAACATGAGAGATCGAGAAAAAGAGATGCAAAAAGGCTCGTGCAAACAGGCGCAACATGACAGCGCGACGCTATGCTAACAAAACAGTTTCTAAGAAAACTTCACGGTAGAACAATCACCGGAGTCGCGCTAGTCTGCACGAGCCTTAACATTTCATGCCGCTGAGTGTAGTAGCTGTGGTTGTAGAAACTAAGGTTGTGTGGGTGACTACTCTGTATTCACAGACGGAGTGTTTGTCTATAGAGCCATGGTTATAGTTTTAGTTTTAACTTAGATTTTTTAATCATGCAAAGATTCATGAAACCTACTGCCGACAAATTGCTTTGCAGTTTGGCAGGTAATATGTTACAAATAGTTTGGAAATTCCAAAAGTGCACGCCTCATAACACACATTCATAAACGAAAAAGAAATTCAAAACATAGTTTCTAACAAAAATTAACAATTTATCACTTTTCATGAAGTATATTTTGACTGTTGTTTTACCCATCAATATGGGTAAATTTCTAACCTCGCAATCCTTACGTAATGTCAAAGACTATTTATTTAGATATTTACGTTGTGGGTTGCTAGGCAACACGTTAATTCAAGTTTGGAAATATTTAGATAAAGATATTATATTTTATTAATTATAATTAAACTACTTTGAATAAAAGAGCCATTTTCAATAGGGTTCCTTCTATGGCCGAAAGGAATGTATTAAAAAAAATTGACTCAATTAATTGATTTTATCACAAGCGACAATGTTTTCAAGTTTCATAAATTGACGGACAGGAATTTTTTTTTCAACTATTTTGATGTTTTTTTCATTTCTGTTGCATTAAATCAATTGGTAAAAGGTACAATATTAATCTCCATTTAATCATCTATACAATGGTATATAAATTAAGTATGTTCTGTGTACTAGCAGGAGTGTAACATTAAAAACAGTTGCAGAAATGGGGCAAAAAATATTTTTCGATCGTAGAGCACACTCTAATGCTTCGCATTATGAGTCGTGCAATAAAAAAAACACTTTACAGGTCAGGGCACTCATAATAGTAAAGTAATTAAAAGTAAACCTTAATTGCCTTTTCTGCACGACATTATTTAAATGGTTCTTTTGTTTTATTAGTTCACACAAGCGGCTCGTTGGTCTAGTGGTATGATTCTCGCTTTGGGTGCGAGAGGCCCCGGGTTCAAATCTCGGACGAGCCCATCTTTTGGATGTAGTAGATAGGTAAAAAGCACAAAAAAAAAGTTGGAATCTACAGACATCTCCGGGCACATTTAGATAGTGTTTAGTTTTTTTTTAATGTAACATCTGCACTGTTCTTTTTTGTACTAAGAAATTAATACGAGTTTTGTTTAATAGTTCCTAAAAATATTAAGTTATTCCTCATTTCTTTCCAATTTAAACTTTAATAAGTTATTGACTAGAAGCTGCTGAGTCGATTTATCTCAAATTCATCTCTGTTTCTTAAGCACACTTCTTTATCACCTCTCTCATCTGCAAGCCACTGCAAAGGCACTGTAACTGTATTACCTTCCTATTATTATTATCAATTATGAGTGAATAATCAAGAAATAAATTTAAAAAGAAAACAGTATTTTTTACCAAAAAAGCCTCAAACAGAACCGTTCAAACCAAGGATCACACAGGACACAGGGCTCAATTAACATCGCAAGATCTTCCGTCGATTGATCAGCAGACGTCCTCAAAGGAAATAATCTGTGTTGGGGGTGCATTATAAAATATAAATATCGTCGTTAGCAAATCATTAGCCGGTACATTTTTCCTCTGAAGGATCGCTCCGTTTCCTATCAATCGGAGTAAACAGAGGGCGCTAAGATGGCGCCTCATGACTTTGTAGAGTACTTACCGTTTGTTTACACCAAGATATAAAACATGTATTCTCCATGTTGTGTCTAATGTTTTTGATAGATAATTGATTCAGGCGTGACTGCGGAAATCAATTATAAAAAACGTGACAAGACTTGGCGTGACTTTGCGTTCGGCGCTTGTCGTGGCAACACCTCGTGTCCGGGTTCGCAACAAGTCAATCGTCATCCTGAGGATGCCTCGTTGAGAGGTGAAACACGTGTCGATTTTTTACAGGGTTTTTTAGGACTCTTTAAGAACAGTTAAGCGGATTAAGTTAGTAATATACGTCGTCTATTGTATTTTCTAATGTTTTCGTTTATCTTTTATACATAAAACAATTTAAAAGACTAGTTGTTTACAAAACTTGTAGAGAACTTGTAAAAAATAATAATTAAATAGTTTTAACAATACTGGTCTGAAAACACGTCAATACAGGTATGATACATATTTTATATGTAAATCGAAGACAGTCATAATAACACAAGTATCACAACCTGTATATGGGTGTAAACGCTTGGTATAACCAAGCGTTTACACCCGCGCTTCTTAGTATGCACACCGTTTTCATACCACTTTAGCAATGGCAGAAAAAAATTTAACTCACATATTTAATGTCAGTGAAATGAACTAGGCCAGTTAATTCTAACTGTACTCTGATCGTAAAATACAGATTTAAGTTTTAAAAGATATTAATTATTTGTTATCGCAACGCAATTCGTAAAAACGTTTTTTTTTTTTAGTGCAATGACTACGTACACACTTTGCAAGTACAAACTGATAATTTTAATTTCTAATTAGGTAAAACCAGAAAAAAACGCGAATAGCCACCGAGCAACATTTTAGCGCTCGCCCTATAACGACCAAATCTTAGGGGTGATACATCCGTGCCCTAACACAAAACGTATACAAAAGTCATAATATACAGAGATAAACGTATTTCATAAACATTTGAAATGAAAATATGCCGAGGGTAAACATGTTTCTCTTAAGTGAAGTTAACTGAACCTATTCAGATCTAAATCGATGTATTCAAAGTTCAAAAACCGCAGTATTTCCTGAGTTAGACTATGTATTGTATACTATCTATGTAGGAGGCGCTGAGAAACTTCTTACATTTTTTATTGATATTACTTATTTACTTTTTTATTATTACTTTACGAACCTCCTCAGTAAGTCTATCAAAATATGCATGGATAGCAAAACGGAAACATAAAAAATATGAAGAACTCTAAGCACTTTAACTTGAATAAATAAAACTCCAAAACCGTAACGAACTAAGCGTACCAGCCCTGCCCAGTGCTGCTCATTTTGTCATTGGCAGTCCCTTAGCAGTTATATTGCGATTAATATACCGATACACGACCGGGGAGGCAGATCATTTAATAACCAACGATCTTCGACCAATGGAGAATGGACCTCATGATTGCTTAGCATTATTGCCCGTTATTCTTTTGCAAATACAATGTTATTATAGTTCTAGCTTGATACTTACCTATTTCGATTTAAAGTGTGATAACATAGTGGTGTGACCGTCAGACAGTCAAGTCATAGGTCTCGACTTCGAACCCAAGACACGCACCTCTGACTTTTCGGATTCATGTGTTTCACTCTGCGTTCGGTGCTTGTCGTGGCTACACGTCGTGTCGGGGTTCGCAACAAGTCAATCGTCATCCTGAGGTTAGTAAATATACGTTGTCTATTGTATTTTGTAATGGATTTCCGCAAAGTCATGCCTGAGTCAATTAACTAGCTATTGTATAATTGGCACTTGCATCAAAAATGGTGAAAGAAAACATCGTGAGGAAACCAGCGGCATGCCTGAGAGATATTTCACGACGGTGGCGTGTGAAGCCCAGTCAGAGGCATGGTGGGCGGCTTTACAACTCTGACACCAGATTAATCACTAACCACACGAAAAGAAAAAGATAACCTTCATGTTCTGATTTAGAAATTCCAAAATATAGGTATCAATCAAGGAATTTGTGGTCGACAAAGGCTTCTTTAAAAGAAGCCGTTGTCTACCACAAATTCCTCATTTCTTTTTCGTCAGTCTAAATAGGACTCGGTTTAGTCCTATCTCGGCTTCGCCTCGGCCCACATTTTCACCATCGTCCGTCAATGACCTAATTGCTGGCCTCGACAGTAATGTACTATTATTTTCTTTTCTTTCTTTCATTCATTAATGATCATATTTATTATTATTAGACTGACTACTTGATAAGTGCAGCAAAACAGGGCCCGTCCGGGATTTGAACCCGGGACCTCTCACACCCAAAGCGAGAATCATACCACTAGACCAACGAGCCGCTTGAACAATCAATTTTTTTCATAGTTCTTGTCCAAAAATCAAAGATAGTGTATAGTGTGACGTCACGAAATAGTTGAGTTTGCACAAGTGTTAACACTAATGATCACATTAACGTTTGTACTGGTTTGAAATAAAACACAAGCGGCTCGTTGGTCTAGTGGTATGATTCTCGCTTTGGGTGTGAGAGGTCCCGGGTTCAAATCCCGGACGGGCCCTGTTTTGTTGGAGGGCAATCTATTTACTTCCCACAATTGTAATCTCCGCGCCAGTCCGAAAATTTATAACCTCAAGTTTAAAACGTTTCGTTCGCAAAGTCGGTGGACATTTGAATGTTTTAACATTACTTAGGGGGTACTTCGTTTTGTTCGAGGGAACTGGAATCATCTTAATGCCGGTAATTATACGGATTCAACGAATTACTCGGTCATAAGTAAACAAACGGAATGCCCTATTTACAATCGTAAATTTTAGAGTCAACTTTGAGCAAAAACAAGTAAGACGCTACACCTAAGCTTTGAATTAAAATGTTACACTTTCTTGTTCAAATAAATTAAGTCTTAATTCATTTGTTTTTTCTTGCCAAGTGAATGAAATGTTCACTTACCTACTCTGTGTAAACCAGCCCTTTCTCCTTATCAATTCTGGTTATCATTAATGATAACTGAGTTGAGGTCTTCAATAAATCATACCCATTTCTTTTTTAGCTACTTTTTCCAAGATATTAGACATGGAGTAACAAATTCAATGAATCAATTAATACAGAAATCAAAACCTCTCTTCATTTCAATATAATTCAATAAACAAGTAAGTAACAAAAAGAAAATCTCTTTATGAATATTTCATTACGTTTCTAAGCACTAAGATTTATAGATTGTTGACATAAAAAAATGTAATTAAAAATAACATCAATCAGGGGATGACGGCTGACTACATTCACAATGGTTGCCTAAGCCTTGTCATTTCTGTGGTCTTTGAAAAAAAAAGCTTCTGAAAAAACTGCTCGCTGCCTTGAATAATGACAGCTAGGCATTGTCACAGTTATACCAATAAAATGAGGCATTATCTGGTGAATGTTTTATTTTATTTTGTCCTTTAGATGTATCAAATATTTCCCTAGGAAACAATCTGATTCTGTAAGCAGAAAATCTCTTTAAAATGTTATCTACCTCTGCTTATCCGCAAGCAAAGGTAAAATAATATAACCTGCTCACACATTGAATCAGCACCTGAAAAAAGTTGAATTTTCCGAGATTGACGTCATCACGTCAACGCCGGCTGTCGCTGAAAACCAGCGCTGGGGCTCTGTCTCGCATAGGGTCGCAGCATTATGCTGAGCGATAGCCGTTTTGCGGGGATGTGACGCATATTTTCCCCCAATTTGTTATTTAAGTATGGTGTTCTTTTTTTTTCTTTCCTTACGTCATGTTTACCGCAAATATACCTATTTTCTTTCTTTCATTCTAGATTACAAGCGTGTTTAGCCGTAACAAACAGACTCCATAGATATTGGTATGAATTTATTGAATTTAGACCAGCATGGTATTAGCAAATACCAACTTTAAATAAAATGAGTGCTCACACACACGAGCGGCACGCGTCAACGGCGGAATCAACTGCATCGCTTTCAGGGGGTAAAGTACCCAAAAGGCCGGCAGCGTTGCCACGTTGGATGGCAATGCTGATTCTTTGACCTAAAAATTGGCCAGCCCTCTGGTCACGTGAAAATTCGACCCACCGTTTGGTGATTTCCTGAAATACTCGATGAGCACTCGGACCCCAAGGCCCTATATCAACCCCAAACGGCTCAAAAATATATATATAAAAATATATTTGCGCCGTTTGAGGATTTCCGCACCTGCAGCAGCCGCCCTAGCACAGCCAGCCGTGCTAGGAAGATGGGATGGCGCGAGGGTGTCAATGTCAACCCATCTTCCTAGCACGGCGACACACAGTCATCCTAACTAATGTTATAAATGCGAAAGTTTGTTTGTTTGCTACGCTTTCTCGCTAAAACGGCTTAACGGACTTGGATGAAATTTGGCACATGGGTAGACCATGACCTGGGTTGGGACAAAGAATACTTTTTATCCCGATATTCCCACGGGATCGAGACTTATGCGGGTGAAACTGCGGGGCGCAGTTAGTTACTTATAAAATTATGAAAATTGATGTTATAGAGCACAAGGAAATTGACAGATTTCTGTTATTATGTGTACCAAGGTACGGTAAGGTAAGGTAGATATACTTAAGCTTATTATTATTTTCCTGAAAAATTATGATTTTACTCTTAATATCTATAAACATTATAAAAAAACCTTTTGGCGGGTTCAAGATCAAGAACCTAAGTTCCTGTAAAAATAACATGCGTAGGAAGATAAGACCTTTTCAAACCATTTGTTTTTCTTCTTCAGAAAAATACCTACAACATCTAATTTAAAATACAAGCTAAAATACATGCTACATAATATTAAAGTTCTTGATATAAAAGACACTAGTGACTTAAAAGCCCCGCTACTACGTCCATACTGAAGGAACTCCACATCACTAACTGCTATCTACAATATGCCAGGAGCGTGCCCTCAGCTCTATCGGACATATTATTATGCATTCACCTAAGCATAGTCAGGAAAGGCTTATGATACTGGGCCGGGTGGAAGGAAAACACGGTCAAGGCAGAGCACCGGCAATATGGTCAGACGTGATCAAGAAGGCAGTAGGAGGCAGCATTTACCGAGCGGTCCACACAGCAGAAGACCGCATAGCTTGGAAACGCGTCGTATGTTGTCGTGATCCTCAGCATTGAGGGAACCACGAAGAAGAAGACTACCTTGCTGTCTGGCTAAAATAACCAGTTCTACCACGGTTGGATTTTAGTGGCATGAGGAACAGGGTGTAAAGTTCACTCATCCACCATAGAAAAGGGAGGATCCTCCGACCAGACGGGTGTTATGTCTGGCGGGCAACTGCCCGTAAGTTGATTTCGGATAGTCTTATAATGTCTCTAATTGCGAGTTGCAGGATCTCTGTGACGTCATGTCTTTGATGCGTAGTTATGTGGCGGTGTAACCGCTACATAGTCAGTCAATAGTCTGACGGCCTGTTTCAACCAGCAATTTAAAAGCTGGTAACTTTAATATAGAATCTGTAGGTAAAGCAAACATAGCCAAGTTCATATTCCTACCATATCTTTCCTAGTTATTTTACACAAAGTTGCAATATATAGTTTCCTTGACAGAGCGTCGTGATTTTGTCGCATTTAATTAATAAGAGGAACAAGGCAACTTAAACATAAACAGATCAAGTATCTAGCGTGAGCTGTACAGTGTACAATTTCGTCGTATTTACAGGAGCACCAGTGATGTAAACCTGAGGACTGAGATACGCGGAAAATGGACCGCGAGTTTACTTATGTCTTATTTGTTTGGTTTTTTTTTTGCCTTTAACTTTAAATCCAGACTAGAACCCTGATCCTCCTTTAATGACTTTTACAACTCTACTACGACAGTTTCCTAAAGGAAACTACGATAATAAATATAATTCAGCCAATGAACACTTTCGACTCCACCCACTTTTCATAGCTCATACGCCATGCTACCATACATATTGAAAGTGAACCCTCCGGGAGGGTCACCAGCTTTACGTTTGCGCTAAAGTTAATCCTTGTGGATGGACAACGACATTAGCTTTGAAACCGTGTTATAAAAACTGTAAAAAGAAGTAAAATAGTGTTCTTGCGGGGGTCTTGTCGCTATACGTAGCGTCACTATTTTCATGTACTTATGGGTGGGGATGAGGACGTGAAATAAAAATATAAAAAAATACTAAGAAAAGCATTATAATTCGCTCTGATCCCGAGACAAGGGTGTCCAACCTTTAATTTGTAACCGTGAAAATGGTTTTCCGCACCTGAAATACGTCACAATTTTTTTTAATACACATTTAATGCTTGTATTTTAAAACCAACGCATATACTAATAAAATCTTGTTAAAATATACAACAGATTTTATGTTTACAGTATAAAATGCTGTATTCTCTAAGAAAAACCTACTTTTAAAATGAGCCTACTGCGAGGGTTCCCGGCATAAAATATGTGACTAGAGTGAACCCTCCAGGAGGGTTCCCGGCTCTGAACGTATTAAAGAAGAAACTAGATTTTAAAATTGCTTTACCGAATGGTTTTCAAATGCTCCTGGACATTTAACGGATGACACCTCTGCGCTGCCACCGACAATGCCGTGGAAGTAGCGAAGTTTGGGGCCAACAAGATCTGAAATGCAGTCATGCCAGCGACACGAAAAAGGAGAACGGATGATAGTGTTTCCAGTTCTGTAAATGTTTTCAGCAAGATTTCTTACCAGCCTCTGCCCGCGACTTCATCTGCTTGAAATTTCGGCCCCCGATCCACCGCGTCGCATCCTACCCGCCCGCCCACCCACACTGTTACTTCGTTTTCGCTTAGCGTTCTTTCAGACTTTTTTTCTTTTTGCTCTTCTCCTAAGGATTGTAGCGTGATGTTTCAGAGCCAATAACCTTCCTCAAGAACTGGGCTATCCAATGCAAAAAGGTAGTTCCTTAGATACCCCCTACAAACTTACAAACAAACTAACAATTTTTACCTGTTTATAATATTATTACAATATATTATATTAGTATACAAGTATAGATATCGCTGTTCTCTCTACCAAGCCCTCACCAGAACGGCTGTGTAGCTTGCGAGCTAAATTGCTAGCGCTCCCTCTCGCGGCCGGCTAATGAAATAAGATCCCGGCTCCGAGCTAAGGAATGGTGGAATTAAAACTACATAAATGAGCGGCCGCCACTCCAAATGGGAAATTTTACAACGGCACAGTAAATTGTATACTCTGACGTTTACATTTTCTGAACTTGTTTGGTAGATCTTAAGTTGGTTTCAACTTTCAAATACAGTCATAGAAAAAATATACATAACTAGCTGTTGCCCGCGACTTCGTCTGCAATCCAGGATGAAAAGTAGCCTGTGTCCTTACTCAGGTTTTGGTCTATCCGTTCAGCCGTTTAGCATGAAAGCGTAATACACAAACTCACTTTCGCATTTAAAATATCGAAGTGTATAGAGTGCCGCGAGTTTCTTGTGGCACTCTAGTGTCACTGCCTCGGCCCGGCTAGAGTGCCGTGAGCGTTGCATTGTCACTGTCACTTGTTATTTAGGTTAGGTTAGGTTAGAACTGTGACCACACAACGCACGAGCCGAGCGACCGTAGCGAGCGGTGCCGCGGTACCGGCCGGCGAAGTGCCAGGGTCCGTTTAGGCACAAGAGAATGTAATGTTTTGGGAATGTGGTGTTTTACAGCGATCTAACCTCGACAATCAAACAAAATACCAAGTGACGTGACTTAGTGACAATGACAATCCAATGCTTGCGGCACTTTAGCCATGCCGAGGCGGTGTTACTAGGGTGCCTGTAGTGGCACTTTATCCGATAGGGATAGAGTGCCAATGGTGGCACTCTATACACTGCCTTAAAATATTATACTAGCTTACGCCCGCGGCTTCGCCCGCGTGGAGGTTGGAAATTATCCCACGGGAATGTACTACCGGGATAAACCGTATCCTATGTGTTAATCTAGGTTATAAACAATCAGTGTACCAGCCGTTATTGCGTGATTGAATAACAAACATACAAACGTAGGATGCTGGGTATTTTTTTTTCTTGTTTAGTCATGTTTATATATCGATACTCAACACGTCTGTGGAAATTCGCTAGCATATTTAATTCAACCTTGATAAGTATCTTCAACAGTTTGTAATTAAAGGAAATAGATAAAGGTTACCATTCCGTACCCGACCGCAGGTTCCAACTGTAGGCGACGTGTCGCGTCATGTCGTGGCTAGCGTTGCCGGAGAGTAATATTCCGAAGTATTCCCGTCGAATTATTCGCGAAACATTCGCAAGTATTGAGTAATATTCGGAATAATTCGCCAAGAGTTCAACTATTTACCGCTAGGGGGCGACACAATTACCATTGCAAATTACAGTCATAAATGTTGCGTGTTGGTGATTGTGTATTCATATCCACGAATCATCCACCATTCTTAATTATCCTTATCAGCAAACCTTGGTCACTGCAGCAGCAGAAAGCGCATACAGGCGATCACTACCGATGGAAGTTGTACAGTTACAGCAATTACCTGCTAGATGACGCTAAAACTAGTAACATATTATTACTACGCGTTCACTAAAACTGAGAATAATACGATTTGAAATTTTCCGAATATTACTTTCATCTACTCGGGTACTTATTGGATTATATAGTAAAGTTCAACTATTAACCGGTACATAACATTGTTTACCATATTTTTATTAGGTAGGTGGGTACCTAAGTAGGTACTTTATGCTAATTCTTATACCTATTATTTTAATATGTTTCTTTTCCATTAAGTAAGTAAATCGTAAAGCAAAAACATTTTTACGAAGTACCTAAATTAAACTTGTAGGTAAGTAAGTACCTACATATCTACATATACCGTGACATAACATTCGCACAAAAACGACACATTCTAAACTCAACCATTGAAAAATAAAAGAATAAGTAGTTACAAGTAGATATCTACTTACGCGGAATTATTCCCGCAGAGTAGGTACTTAGGCATCGAATAATACTTTGTTGATTTTATGAATGAGCGCCCGCGAGGCTAGGTCTATACCGTGGCCACGTGCACGCAAGTCGGGTATAATACGACATAACTTAGATGAAGCATCGGCAAAATTCGTAAAACTGATCATCATCAGTAAACTGAGTGCGCCTTCAAAATCACCAATATTTATTACTGGTTTAGGTGAAAATAATCTTTACGCAAACGCAACAACTTGTGAAGTCATATATAACCAAATACATTCGTAAAGGACAATGGGCAAAGATGTTAGGAAGTTGGTCCAAGAGCCTCCACTGATGAGACTTGTGGGAAATACAAGTGCTTAAGTGTCTTATGATTCTGGCAAAATTCTATTAGATTCTGTCCTGGGGTTCTCTTGTTATGGTCATGTTTGTCGTGATAGTAAATAATTATGATTTTAAGTTTAACGTAAATATCACTTTCCCCCATGCACCCCCCGCCTGTTGTGATTAAGCATAGCGATGCATTGCGAAGACTAAACATTATAATAAGCTCAACGTAGGTAGTTGCTGGATTAAAAAAACAAGATATTGGAGGAACAAATAACATTTTATTAATCTTATATTTCATTTTCAATACATATTGCTTACATTGTTTAATATTTGTATAAAAACACAAAAAAAAAAATAGTAGCCCACCGGTATAGCGGTATCGGGAACAGGGTCCAAGCTACCGGTGGTCAGAGCTCTTGAGAGAGGAATCTCCTAACGATACGCGCCGTATTCAGAAATACCGCTTTCTGGACACTTTCTTTCTTTCTTTATTTCGTTTATTCATTCTATACACATATTGATTACATTTTTTTTTTTTTTATAAAAACAAAAAAGAAACAAAAACATTTAAAAATATAAAAAATAGTAGCCCACCGGTATCGGGAACAGGGTCCAAGCTCCCTGTGGTCAGGGCTTCTGAGAGAGGAATCTCCTAACGATACGCGCCGTGTCCAGAAGTACCGCTTTCTGGATCAAGCCCTTGATCCAGCTGCCTAACGAGAGCCTCCTCAGGTGTTGATCGAGGCTCTGGGCCATTATGACATTGGCCGTCACAACTATCGGCACAATGACTGCTGTATCCACACCCCACATGTCGACAACCTCGTGTGCCAGATCAAGATACTTAGTCTGCTTATCTTTTTCAGCTTTTACGAGGTTCTCATCATGCGGGACCGTTATATCAATAATCATTGTGCGGCGCTCTAATCGATCTATCACCACTATATCTGGCTTATTGGCAACAATATTCCTGTCAGTGATGATAGATCGATCCCAATACAACGTGATATTGCAATTTTCGAGAACTGGGTCGGGCACATACCTATAGTTCGGTAACTCCGATTTCACAAGACTGTATTTCAGAGCAAGTTGCTGGTGGATAATCCTGGCTACAAGGTTGTGCCTATGCAAGTAGACTCCGTTAGCCAGACGAGAACAGTTAGAAATAATATGTCGGATTGATTCCCCCGGACGGTGGTATGCCCGACAGATGTCAACCGTGCCGTCCTTCACAATATATTTCCGGTAGTTGTTCGTCATCATAACTTCGTCTATAATCGCAAAGACAAAACCTTCGGTTTCCCCAAAGAGATCACCGAATCGCAACCATGATACGGACGCTAACAGGTCTACATCGGGCCCATGCAAGGCTCGGTAAAAGCGCCCGTGAAGCTCTTTGCTCTGCCATACCTCTCTGCGGTCATTAGTATCTAATACTATAGGTTTGCGCCAGTTCTCGTTAGCCAAGGATAGCGGGGTGAGGCCCTTGTCCACTGAGACCACATCTCGGTGCATCCCCACGTCGGTCTCTAGGAAGTATTCCCTGAGACTGCATACCTCACGGTTGTGCAGGGTCTTAGCATGTATGGATAACATAGTAATTAATTAGGATTATGAATTAGATTTTTCGATTTCTTACGTAGACGTTCATTACAAAGTTATCGCGGCATGTATAATGAGAAACGTCAAACGGGCTTCTTAGATTGTCGCGAGATTAATGATTATTCTCCATACCTGTTAAGGTTGCAGATTTTCTGTGATAATCACAGCAACTCCTGGATTTTCATTAAAAAGTCTTTGGGTAATGGTCATTCGTCTTTTACGTAACACAGAATGGTTACATAGTAGACAATGAACTCCCGCTGAAGGTCGATACATATTTATAATTATATAACTCAGTATGTCAAATAATATAAAAACTCAGTATGTCCAATATTAAAGAAAAATAGTAAGTATCCTATAATAAGCATAAGTCAGTTCGGTTATAGCGGCAGAAACAAAATCCATTCAAAAGCAAATGTCGGTATTTTTAAAAATCGAAGATTACAACACAAATATTTTTATTTTTTTATTTTTAAGTAGGTTGGCATCTCGCTGGTCAACCTAGGAGGTTGTCAGCTGCTTAACCGGCCTTTCTTTATGATACGTAAAATCTTATTATTTATAGTCAGGAGTTAAGGACAAACATAACCATAACAAGAGAACCCCGGGACAGAATCTAATAGAATTTTGCCAAAATCATAAGACAAATGAGCACTTCCATTTCCCCCAAGTCTCATCAGTGGAGGCTCTTGGACCACTTTCGCCCATTCTTCTTTAAATGAAAGAAATCAAATTATCAAAATGCTACATCTAAGTTGTGTCGTACTGTACATTTGGATTATGTATTGAAGTTCGACTATTGACTACTAGATGGCGTTGATGCCAGTGACTTTAAATATACACTTACGTGCAAAAAAATCTACCCACCCGGTAAGTTTCGATTCGGAACACATTATAATAATATAAAAATTAGAAGGTATGTTTCATAAACTTTATTTGTACATACCCTACACTTCAATAAACGGGATGTTGTTGATGATATTGACTTGTTTATTCGGATACCCTCATTTCTCATCATTACATAGTATAAAACAAAAAGTCGCTTCCCGCTGTCTATCATGTACGTTTAGATCTTTAAAACTACGTAATGGATTGTGGTGCAGTTTTTTTTATAGATAGAGTGATTCAAGAGGAAAGTTTATACGAGTATGTATAATACATGCATAATATAGTAGACAAACACTGATAATTTTAGAGGCTTCTAATGTGATGTAAATAAACACATTTTTTGAGCTTACTTTGCAAACGCTGGCTGAACCCTTCGAGTTAATAACGCAATCTCAGTGCCATTGCATTGTATTAAAAGTTAATCAATTAATATTGTTTATAGTCCGGGGAATTTACGCCGAATTTAAGGCCAACTTTGCATGAATTAAAGACAGTTTTTTTTCATTTAACGTGTAAGTGAGGTAGAGCCTATAAATAAAAGTTAAACAACATTTAACTCTGTGTAAATGAATATTGTTGAACTGTCAAAATGAAACAGATTAGTCGGAATCGTTTACGAAAATGTGTTGCGTAATTAGATAGCTGGTGTATTGTAATCTTAAACTGAAATTTAACAAGCAGTGTGAAAAGAAAACATTACTTTATTTTAGATTTTTATTTATTGTGTTCTGAACGAAAGCGTCCGGGGTGTGTCGATTTTATTGCACGCAAGTGTAGTTGCGTTCATTCATAAAACTGAGTAATATACGATTTTGAAAACTTCCGAAATATTCCGAATATTTCTTTTCATCTACTTAGATAAGTAACTACCTACTTCGTAATAAGTTTTTTTATGCGGTTTAGGTGTGAAAGTGATAGAGTTTTTAAACATAGGTAGGTAGATACCTACTTATATTACCGTGGCTTCGGTAGGTACTTATTAGGTAGGTACCTCGGTAGGTACCTTATTCAGTAATAAAAAGGTAATTCTAATTAAGTAAGGATTACTTATATAAGTAATCCTTACTTAAAGTGTTAGCACAGACGCCAGCACATTAAGTTACTACAATTTGTCAAATTTCTTCAATAGATTTTCAACTTTATGGCTAGAGAATAAGGTTCAATGTTGATTGGAAAAATTTGACAGATTGGAGTAGGTTGATGTGCTGGCGTCTGTACATACCTAAGTACTTATTTGAACTATATTTTGGTTGAACACTTCTACAAATCAAAGTAAAATTAGTACTTAAAACATTGTCGTAAAAAGTAGGTAAGTAACTACCTACTCACTTACTTACCTAATTAGTTTATTTCAATAAACATTTTTACGAAGTAAACTAAACTTGTACAAAACATCCACCCGCAAAAAAATCAACAAATTCTAACTCAACCATACAAAAATAAAATAATAAGTACCTAGTCAACTAGATAACTACTTACGGGAAATATTCCCGCAGAGTAGGTAAGTAGGGAATAATTCCGAATAATACTACGTTGATTTTATGAATGAACGGCCGCGACTAACGAGGGAAGTTTACCATTTACAGTTCTACCCTTGCCCGTTAGATGGCATTAATTCAAGTTTTTCCGCTAATTCTTTCTCCCTTCCAATCGAAGTATTCCTTTTAATGTTTCCGAATTATTGCGAATTATTCCGAATTCTACCGAAGTTTTGCAACGCTAGTCGTGGCGACACGACTCGGCGTCATGTCGCTGTAATCATGATTCCGAACCAGACCGCAGGCGGTAGCCCGTATTCCAGTTGGTAGATAGAAGATAGAAAAATGTGTTATCGCTTGAACGTTGGTGGCACTACTGTTCTGCGGTCGGGCTACACGTGTCGACTAGCTACGGAAGGTATTTTATAGAATTTCATAGAAACCAGTCGTCTCGCGGCGACAGGTCGCCTGCAGTTACCGCCTGCGGTCAGCTAAGTTTAGCGGCACACCTGCGGAACGTTATTTAGCGACGGAATTATCGGTCGTAGTATTCGGTTGGCATGACACACCAAACGCGCCGAACGGTCGGCGGCGTTTACTTCAGCGCGTTACGCGACGTAACTTTCGGCTGATGTGTCATAGGTAACTTGAAAAACACTACGAGCGTATGCAAACGAACCTTCAGCGTCGTACGTTTGGCAGGTGTGTCGCGAGTCGCGACGCGACCCTAAGGAAGACTTTTTTTGCAAATTCCAAAACAATATTGACTAGCCTCATGAGTTGGTACAGATTGCTCATTCCGCTGGGAAATATTCTGCTATATCTATGTATCGGATCAGTTCGGCAAAACAGGGCCCGTCCGGGATTTGAACCCGGGACCTCTCACACCCAAAGCGAGAATCATACCACTAGACCAACGAGCCGCTTGATGGTGGTTGTAATTTGATAGTTATTTCATAGTTACTAAAGACAGTGTGACGTCACGAAATAGATGAGTTTGCACAAGTGTTAACACTAATGATCAAGTTAACGTTTGTACTGGTTTGAAATAAAACCTAAGCGGCTCGTTGGTCTAGTGGTACCTATGATTCTCGCTTTGGGTGTGAGAGGTCCCGGGTTCAAATCCCGGACGGGCCCTGTTTTGAAGAACGATACTAAACTATCTAGTCCGACAAATTACTCGTAAAGATTTCTACAAGACTTAAAATATTTACTCTAAAGATACTACCGATTAGAGATACTCTGAAAAAAATAGGTGGTACGTTTTGTCAGTTATGTCTTCAAAATTATTATTGACGTGTAAAAGTGTTTGCACAAACATAATTTATCATTATATCATATTTTTTATCTACCTGAAAAGAATGCCAAAGGAGCCTGAGGAACTAGTAAAGTAAAAGAGCGATTTCACTTGGGCTACGATTTTCTTGTAAGTGCATGAACAAGTAATATTAAATCGAACCTGAACTTTTATCAAAATACCCACATAAACATCATGAAAAGAATTTATACGCATCGATTCATAGATCTTCCATGGAAATAACTATCTATGTTGGTAATTGATAAGTTGTACACACGCACAAACGAGTATTGATCTCCTTGAGATGCCTACAATAAAAATAAACAATTATCATTGTGGAGTCTCCTTCCTGGAACTTTAGATGAAAGTGAGGGCTTAAGACGCCCTTCCAAAGAAGTCATCTGGCGCTTGATTGATGGCACTGCGCAGATTTATTATGTTAATTCGACGCCCCATTACGAAAAACTCCTCTAATGAAGATCGTTTTTTTTTATGATTTCACAATGATAATAATGTCATTGTAAGGCATTATAGAATTGATTGTTCATGCTTTTAAATCTCTGTTTCAGAAAAGCGGGGAGGCTTTGTTGTAGCAAATTTCGCTGAAAAAGAAAATTTTATGAAGATTAAAATCATAAATTAATTACAAAAAACATACCTTCTGACAAAATACATGGAAATGGACCATATCAAATCTTCAGATTAAAACCAGTCAATGTTCCAATATTCTACTCTTTTTCAGTCACATTTGACACTCACTCGACAAAAACAAGCAAATTATTATCATCTTGCAAAGCAAATTGTTGCCAGCAATCAATCAAGCAATAAGATCAATCCAGCAAAGTCTACAATGACTATACTTCTCAATCACAAATCGCGGGAGAAAACTATGATTTTTTGCTTTCCTATCACCAACATTCGGTATATTCCAGCTATATACAATATTTCGACATAGTATGTAAGCACAGAGCAGCGGTCTCCTGAGCATTATGCTAGTAAAACTGAAGGCCACCTGATGGGGCACCTGTGCGCAGTGCATGTATTGCAAATATACCCAAAGGTCGTGCAACGCCCTTCATGTCCAATACAACAACTCTTGGAGGGTATTGGTAGGGCTGGCCAGTTTTTGTAGTGCATCGGGAATTTTCGCGGACGCACATACAAATTGCTTTTACGCAATGATGCGAATGAGGTGTGCATCCCTGATGCGTAGAGTGCGGGCCAGCTCCAACAATATCCTAAAAATGATCGGTAGCAGACTCGATTGCATATAGGTACATAAATCACTGAAGTGCCATCTCCCATGGGGTGAAATAAATTTTAATTAGAATAAAACGAACCAACATAGTTCTTAAGTTTACTAACACAAAGAGTCCTTGGTACTTGAATAAAGTATAATAATAATAATTGTTGCAAGGTGTCTCCAGAAGATGGCTTAATAGATGTTCTGTAAGTAGTGTTGTATTATTTTTATTTTTTCCAGTTGTATATTTTTGTCTTAATTAATTAATTATACTAACATAATTTTTGTAAGTTATGGGCACTGTGCCTGATTTAAAGATATTATAATAAGTTTTGATTCACATATTGTCCACGATTTCGAGCTACACACAAGGGGTCGAGCATCGCAACGCCAATCCTCCATACAATAAGGCAGGCTGTGGGCAAGTTTACAATGGCGGCTGACATACGTATCGGCTGTCAACACCTTTGTGTGGACTACAACTGGCTTGTGGGTTAGACAGTGCCTATGTCCCTAATAGATAGTTGGCTAACAACTTTGTTGTGTCTTTTCATAGGAATCAAGCTTTGTTAATAAGTTTTTGCAACCACATCATTCAATTCGTAGCCCATCAAATCTAAGTAATAGTAATTCATTTCCAAAATTTCTGTATATGTTACATCAATGATATCTCTACCCATGACAGGGGTCGAGGTTTCTCCAGTTATATGGATCAGCATGAGAAGGCTTAGATTAATACAATTTACAGTGATTTTAATCATAATTAAAAGATGCTATGGTTGGGAATTCCGGGTGAAGCTCGCGTCCACCTTCAGCCCGATCATCACTTACCATCAGGTGAGATTCAGGCTAAGAACTTCCCAGATGAAGATATAAAAAAAGTACTAAAATAAGTACTATAGGGCTTACAATTTTGTCATTTCATAGGAATAAAAGATAATAAAAAAAAATTGCCGCCTCATCATTAAATTCGTAGACCAGCCCCCCAATTACGCAATGCACGATCAATTTTAAATTGAAACCAATTGAAAAAGATTGCCAGTCCATTGCTTCATAAGTTCGACAAAAAAAATCTGCTCAATTTTTTTTGTCCATGTTGATCGTGCATTACGTAAGTAGGGTGCAGCCTCTACTACTCTCTCTGACCTCTGACATTTTGACTTAAAATTGGCTGAGCCGGGACACTTCTGTCCCCAAATATTTTGTGTAGATATACTGTTGCAATAGTGTCTACTTATCCGATAGTCGAACCCTCCGGGTAAAAGCCAACTGTTTCATGCCAGAAATTGATCGAACCGAGCGTTACAGTTCAGTTTCGTTCACTGTTCAGAAAGAGCGTAGGCCTAGTAGACTGGAGATTTGTTGACCATTGTCTACTATGCCCTACACACACTGTCCTCCCATACCTATTAACACTGTTATTTTATTTGGAAATAATCATTGTAAAAGCCAATTATGTAGGTGACCGTGGAGTTTCTTGCCGGCCCTTCTCCACAGGAAGCGACCAGTTGGAACTGTGCACCTAGCTTGACGTTTCATAAGTGCCCATGTAGGTTTATGTGAAATAAAATATTTTGATTTAGAGCGTAAAATGCGCGTAAAGAATTTTCCCCATAACTATATAACTTGAAGAGACAAAGTGTAGTTACGTAAGGTAAACAGAGGACCAGACGACGCTAAACAATGTCAGCCAAATTACATCAAGGAACCTAATGAACAGGTAGACGATAGACGTTACTACTCCAGGCATCCGTCGCAAAAACTCGATAAATAACATTATTAGCGGCACAGTCGCGTATTATTGAATCAACATCAACCCTCGCCCACCTCACAATTACTTGGTGCCTTGCCTCCAAATCATTTTAACCCTTGCCCGGCCGAGATAAGTTTATTTTGAGCCGCTTGAGTGCCGTTGTTCGTCATTCGTTTAAGTGCTTCTTTTGTGACGACATTCCAGTGCGCCTCTGCCAATTAACCCGGTGGAAGCTCAAAAATTAAGTTAAATACTCCGACTTTGCTGGCGTGTTTACTTATTGGCAATCGACGTGGTAGCAATAACTTCGTAAATTAAAACTCTGCTGGGACTAATGTGCTCTCTCAGTTTTAAGGTTGGAGACGGTTTGTTTCGTCGTTTTGTATTTGGTACAGACGATAAAATCGATACTCTTTCTGAATACGAAGAACTTGGGTAACAGTGAATGAATGAATGAATGAAATGCACCGATCTCAGCGTGAATAAATCGAATGAACCCCCAGATTTGCACTAGCCCCTGGAGCCTCATGTTGCATGGGGTACAGAGGCCATTGCATATCTGGGAGTAGACCGCGGAAGTTACATATACTACAGCTATCAAAATTGTTCTCTACTTATAAATAATGTACCTATGTTGTTCCAAAACACCTTCAGAAAATTAAAAGCATGTTGAGAAAATATGCCAACGCAGTGAGGATGTAGGTATGATGACATATGGTCGGTCTTTCTCTGGACAACTAAATGCCGATAAAATTATACTTATTTTATAGCATCAATTACAAAAGTTAAAACTACTAATATAAACTTAAAGTTTTCTTTATCTCAATAAAAATGTACACCACTCGATCACTCGTCACAGTAAATCAAACATAGAAAATAATCCCAATTTCACAGCTACAAAACACTGCCAACAATAATTTCCCAACATACCTACTTGTCAAACGTACTTACAACGTAGTGTATGTTGTAACAGCATGTCTAAGTTGTAAAACTAATGCCGACCGTGTAAACTTAGCTTACCGACACTATAAGTAGCCACATATTTCATACGGGCTCAGCTACCTGCGCCTAAAACAATCAAACAGCCACTTAAACAACGTGTACAAACAACTACAAGTTACAAACACGCTTAGGTTTAACTAAATACCAAGTTCGGCTTAAGTAAGATAAGTTAGGCGCGGATACGCCATGTTTGTTGTACTTACGCACATGTGGAACGTACTTGGCGATTGTTTATGAAACGTTATGAAGATTTTCCGTGCTCTGAATTTGTCGTAATCATTTTCATTGCTCTTATCAAACTTATCGGGCTTCTGACTAAGTATTTCAATCAATCTGCCTAGCCTTTTCCCAACTATGTTGGGATCGGCTCCCAGTCTAACCGGATGCAGCTGAATACCAGTATGAGCGACTGCCTATCTGACCTCCGTAACCCAGTAACCCCTTGGTAAGACTGGTTGTCAGACTTTCGGCCTTCTGACGACCAGTAACGACTGTCAAAGATCCACGAATGACAGCTGGGACCAACGGCTTAACGTGCTTTACGAGGCACGGAGGAGTCTCGGTATGTAAAGATGGTCAACCATCCACGGACCAACCCCGGCAAGCATAGCTTAACCTGATGGATCGACCGAAGCGGGTTTTATTACTTAACCATGAGCTCGTTCCGGGCTTCTGACTATTTATGGGATAAATAAAATCAGAGATTAATCGTGGTCTCATGAGACTAAAGCACGGAAACGTGTGAAGAATTGTCATCCATCCGCAGTGGCTGACCATGGTGGTCTCAACAAAATTAATCTGTAATGGTCATTCCAGGTTTACTTACGTCTGAAATGGTCATTCCAGTGTGGGGCTGACAACAACTGAAAGAAGAGCAAACTTAGATCGAAACATAGGGTAAAAATAAGGAGAGATCTATGACCAATAGTAGAACTTTGGTAAGCTACATTATTATTTACCTAGACGTAACCTAATTTAACGTGGATCGGTAATTTCACTGACACAACATACAATTTAACGATTGACATATAAATACCTACACAATTGTTTGTAGCACACCAAACATCTTCGTTCGTAAATTATGCGATGGCACTCGACTAATCCGCGGAATAAATTAATAGTACATTAAGCATCAATCCGGAATGCGCATTAATAAGTTTATACAGAACACCGGGCGATTCGTGTTCAATGGAGCCACCCCAACCGCCCGCAATTTATTTAAGAATGTTATGTAAATTTGAACACAAGTCTTTGATCGCCCGCATCAAAAGTCCAAGCAAAAAACTTCCACTAGAGCGGAGAAAAAACGAGAGGAGCTTAAGAAAAATAATGATTTAATCTTACTTTCCGCTGTCTCGCATATAAAAGCGTCGGTGGCGGGTGGCGTGGGCGGAGGGCGCGAGAATCGGTTTTAATCTTTGCTTTGTAAAGGTGATTATGAAGGATTATAGGTTTGCAAGTATGGCTGAAATTTCGCGGCTGAAGAGGCGGCCCCTTCGACTCATTTATGCCATATTTTTTGGGCGCAGGTGGGGTTGCGGTCGCCCCCCCTCGGATACTTTACAACTTTTCCTTATTCTAGAGCCGTTCAAAGGAAAGGCTTTATTACGTTTTGTTTTGTCTTCGTCGATTGACGTTTGTAGTGTTTCTTTTGGATGAGCTGTGGTCTCGATTTAGGTGGCCACAATTTTGACCGAAACTGTGTTAGGAGTTTTCAGGACGAAAGTTTGTTATCTTCTACTTCCTTTTCTTTTTCGTGTGGTCAGTGGCTAGCCTGGTGTCAGAGTTTTTATGCCGCCCCCCAATGGGCGGCAAAAAAACCACCTCTGACATTATCTCTCATTATATCGTTTGTTATGTAGAAGTAAATAAACTTTCTGTAGTTCTTCATGAAACTTATACTTTTATCGTAGCGGTCTCTCTACTCTCTCTATATTATACATTTCCACATTGTTTGAATCGTGTTATACTATACACCACTTTCAAAAATGTATTAGCCTTTTAAAACCCTAGGTAAACTACTAAATATCAGATGTTAATCGCACTTACACACATTTTTGCCATAAGTGTGTATGTATGACAGCTAAGGTAAATATGAAAACGACACATGTTCATTCCCCAACACTGAAAAGTGGTTTCAATCTAGCACATTTTCTTTATGTTGCCTACTGTATCGAAACAAGAAAAAAGTAAGTACATACCTACACCTGAGAGCGTTTTCATTCGCTAGATCCGAGGCAGCGAAGCGGGACAGCGTGCAGTTTTGTCATTTTTCATTACGTGACCAGATCAGGTTTGTCATTTGAAGCGACGGCGATCTCCACCGGTATAGCCTTTAGCCAACTTCTTACAAAACATCACAAATTGAAGCCTACCCTGTAAAGTAAAATAGATCTAACTACAATCGGTTAAGGTGTAAAGTTCCCTGTGCGTAATTAGAGATAAGGTTTTTTAAGTCAGAGCGAATGATTGAGTAAAGCTTCTCTTGTTAGATGAAGAGTGGTGCCTGTGTAAGACTTGGACTGTTACTATGAATACGTAAACGTTGGATGAAGCCACGTCTAGATGCAAAGACTTTAAATTTTATAGTATTTTCCACTGAGCAACATTTTCATGCGAACATCTTAACGTGCTACGACGCTACGAGTGTTCAGTGAGCTCGTAGCACCGTATCGCGTATCGAGATTTAAATTGTTTTCATGTTTGTATCGAAAAATCTTTCATGTTTCACATTTACAATAAATAGAGATACTTTTCTTCATACATATCTTGATAATGCGATTAAATTAATACAATTATACCCTATAGAAATCAGGCATAAGTAGACGGATACTTATGTAACGGCTGACTTAATTATATTGCCTGATCTCCGCGGGGCGGAGGCGGGGGGCGTCTCATCTCAATCGCAAATCGGCCATCTTGTGCCCCCGAGATCGCCGCCCGCACCCCCCGCCACCCCCTCGTCCATTATACTTTTTAAGCTCCAATCTCGTTCATTTAAACGGTTGGCTTTAGATGGCAATCGCATTTTTCCACTGCAGGTCACGTCTCGACCCGTCTCCCGACTCGAGGGCTTAAATCAACAAAAGAAAATAATAAGATTCGTTCAAATTAAAAGTGTAATGTCGCGAAAGTGCGCGGCGCGGGCGGTTCTTAATCCCACCGCTCCTCTTCATTAGGCGGGCGCCGCTAAGGCCTCTGGAAACGCTTAAAAACGTCGCCAAGAATTTTTCTTTATTCATAACGGAGATTAAGAGAAATGCAAATGAAGCGAGGCGTCGGGGGCTACTTAGCTGTGTCAACAACGTTTCGAGAACTCGGCGGTGAATCGGAGTTTTTTTCCGCTCCAGCGGCCGCGGCACGTGGCGTCAGTGTTGGGCTGTTGTGTTTAGATAGACTCGTGCCTTCACGTAATTGTTATTGATACCTTAAAAGTATTGGTATCATGTAGAACTCTATCATTTTCTGATCGATTGAAGCACTTACTGAATCATAGCACTATAAAAATTTCATTGCGTCCATTTACCTTTCACTATAAGTAACTACCCCATTATTTACATACCTACCTATAATAGTTAATAGAGTTTTCTCCTGCTGTAGAAACGTATGTTCATAACTATGAACAAATGTTTGCATGACCGATATTTAAAAAAAAAAATCGCCACTGAAAACCGTGCATAATATTAAATAATGGGGATTAGGCTATGAAACTTCATATTTGCCATGTACTATCGCGGAAAGCCATAACTAACTACCTTAAAGACTATTCTTGCAAGCGGCACTCGGCCACTATAGAACCGGGCCATAACAGTTGTGGTCATCGTGTGCACGGCGGGATTTTGTTTTCAAAGTGGTTAGTTATGGGTTTCCGTGATGGTACCTACATGGCAAATATGAAGTACACCTATTTATTTACACTAGTTTCAACCAGGGACCATCAAAACTAGATCAACAAACGTCAAATTCGAAATTAGCATCTAAACAATCGCAAGATCACTTAAGACAAAACATCTTACTGAAACAAAGGACATCGATTATAATAGCTCGGAGTAAGTGGCTATTGTAAGGAATCGAGTTATTTCGTCGATGGCGGGTAGTATCGATCGGGTGGCTCATTTATTTGTTCATCCGGCCTCAACGTTTATGCTGGTCGCAACTCTTTCGCGGCCGCGGACTTAGTACTCTAGTGATGTGACTGGCACTTGTTAGTTGTAGTACTTATCGATGTTTCTGAAACAAACGAACATAAGTTAACAAAAGGTCACAATAGAGCCCATCATGAATACCTTCAGCCTGTGGAAGTTGAAATTTGCATCAGAATCTAGACGACTAGAAAGGCCCTCAGCACATGGAGGTGGGCTCCGGGATTCTCGTTAGACGGAGCGCGGCGCAAGAAAGCCAACTCTTCAACCGGAATCCTTTAAAAAATGGGTTCACACAACATGAAGTCATGAACTATGGAGTACTTACGTACTCCTCTTCGACTCGGATCTTACGATTATACCAACTAATTAAGTAAAGATTTAGTTAAATATTATAAATATCTACATCGGTACCTATACACGTGTCTAAACTACTTGCCTTTGCCCTACTTGCGTGGGCTTATGAAATGCAAGTCGAAGTTTTTTGGAGTTGTGGGGAGGAAGATTTTTGATTTTGTGCTACTACTCGTATTTGTAGCACTTAAAACGTAAAAAATGTGGAAGTCTTTGAAAAGCCTCCCCCACAAGTTCAGTATGCTTTCAACTGTATTAACTGTAAACAAAAAATTCTAATAACTAACCAATCAGGCAGAATTTAAAGAGGCCTTAAAAAAACAAAAGGGCTTTTTACGTAACAAGATGGTTTAAAGAGTCCGCGCGACCACTGAAGTCCAAATTGCATTAAAAAAATTAGTTCCACAATTTTCCGCTGAACTTTAGTGGTGGCACGGACTCTAGTTACTGAAACGCTACGACTACGACACTGATTCATTTCAGGAGTCAAATATAAATATGGGAAACTAGAATAACACAAACAAGTTAATCGATAAATAAAACACAATACGCAGAAGCACAACACTATAACCCGCTCAACAGCGCAGAGTGTATTTTTATTCGGAATTTATATCTCGCTTCGAATCCCACATTATTGTCTCCCAGCATTTATTTTGTGATGGGCATTAAAACAAACCCCTTTTTCTTGTAGACGATTTCATTTTAGCTGGGTTTAGGAAATTTAGAGCCGGTCTTTAGAGCTCCGATATTGCGAGCCGTGGTGGGCGGAATAATTAATTTAGTCTATTATTATTCCCTTTACTCTAAAGATAACGTTGGATATAAAGTGTTGCGATCTAAAATTAATAGGCTGGTTTATTTTAGAGATTTGTAGGCCGGACTTTGACTTTGCTTGAGGTGGATGAGTGTCTCTCTCCATCAATCTGCCTAGCCTTTTCCTAACTATGTTGGGGTTGGCTTCCAATCTAACCGCATGCAGCTGAATACTAGTATTTTACATGGAGTGATTGCCTATCTAACCTCCACAACCCAGTAGCTGGGTAATACGAGACCCCCTTGCTAAGACTGGTTGTCAGACTTTCAGGCTTCTGACGACCCGCAACGACTGTCAAAGATCCACGAATGACAGCCGGAACCACCGACTTGCTGTGCTTTCCGAGACACGGAGGAATCTTGGTATGTTAAGATGGTCACCCATCCACGGACCAACCCCACCAAACGTAGCTAAACTTGATGGATTTACCCGTGCGGCTGTTATTACTTAGCCTCGAGTTCTTTTCTGTGTGTCTCTCTATTTTAGTGAAATAATATAACATAACATCACGCCTTGTTTCCCCGAAGGGTTGGGCAGAGATGTACCTGTAGCAGGTACACCCACATTTCGCCAGTTATGTTTTTTTAAGTCCCATGTAATAGGGGGTGAGCCTATTGCCATCAACCGGGCACAACTCCAGACTCCGGGCTGCTACTGAGATATTCCAGATAGAAAAACCCAATAACACTTTGCCCGACTCGGGGATCGAACCCAGGACGTCGTGCTCAGCAGTAGCGCTTGCTACCACTAGTCCATCATCAGATTTTAGTGAAATGTGGTTCTGAATTTATTCTTTGACTGTAATAAATACATAATGGGCCTACCAATAAATGTAATAAATTAATGATCATCAGGGGATATTATTTTCATAATCACCACAACTGGCAAACATACCTATTGGTACATAGAAGGATTGTGGTTGGCAGAACTGTAATTGGAAACGATATGGAATGCAGCAAGCAATGTCGGGTGGGTACTCCGTAGCTAAACTAAAGCCTTTACTAAGTCTTAGTGCAGACTTAGTGAAACACCTGAGCTTTATACCTACCTAGTTAGTTACATAGTTCCCCTACAGCTTCACCTGATCCTGAAACTAGAGAATGACTAAATCCTGCTAATATTATAAATGTGAAAGTTAGTGTGTTTGAATGTTTGTTACTCAATCACGCAAAAACGACTGAACGGAGTTTGGCACACAGATAGGTACTTTATAACCTGGATTAACATAAATGATACTTTTTACCCCGGTAGTACGTTCCCATGGGATAATTTCAGACCACGCGGGCGGAAGCTAGTAAATTATAATTTCAATTCTCTGCTTTATTCAAGGACCAGAATCAACGCTATCTTCAGTTCTCCATTCTCATTAAGAAACAGAGTATTTAGGTATAGTCGACTTAGTTATTGCTTTACTAAGGTTGAATATAACTTGTACATCATAAAACGCAGTGAAATTCTATCAGCGTTACCGATAAAGGATAGTAAATAATGTATTGGATTGACATAGACTACCAAAAAGCTTATGTCAGTCATGTCAGAGTCGTTGGAAAACTCTTTGTAGTTTAGAGGTATGATCATCACGACGTCGGGGTCACCAATTTAAAGCATGAGGTGTAAAGTTCACTCATCCTCCATTGAAAAGGGGAATCCTCCAACCAGACGGGTATCGTGTCTGGTGGGCAACTAACTGCCCAATTATTGTGATGTCGGAAAGTTATAAAGGTATGTATATGTCGATCTCGCGGTAAATTCTGTTCGCGCGATGCAGGATTTGTGTGACGTCAGGTCGGTTTAGTCTAGGAATGACTAATTCGCGAAATGCCTACAGAGTCTATAATTGACCAATTCTTGGAATGTACAATTCTATAAATGACTGATTCTACAAATGACCGATTCTTAAATTGACTGATTCTATAAATGACCGATTCTATAAATGACCGATTCTACAATTGACTGATTTTTTTTATTATATGAACTGACAGTAGTACTTTGATTAGGAATTAATTATCTAGTTAATAAAATGCAATGGGTATGGCGAATCATTTATTTCAAACAGTATTCATTAGAATTAAAGAATAACGTAAACATCATATTATCTAAACACAAAAAACTTTTTACAAAAAAAAAAAACAACCAATTTCCAAAACTACTTACTCTTTTAAAATGTTTTACAATATTTTGTATAGGTACATTATTTATACATAATTATAATGTGAAGTCGATGCACCTAGAATAAAATTACTTTACCACGATAGGTAAAAATAATTAAAAACGAAGCAACTATAGATAAATTAATTATGTGATAGATACATTGTGTTCACATATTTACAAACATTGTAAAAGAAGACGATTTTCCTTAAATTTTACAGTTAATAAGTCGTCAGTAATCAATACATTCAGTGATTACTTCGTAGTAAGTAATCACCGAATGTAAAATCAATGTCATTATGATCAGTGTAAATAATATTTTACGGTATACATAATAAAGAGCAGGTATTCTGTCTATAAGATGATACAATAATTATATCAGATTATGTATCTTTGGAATCAGTCAATTGTAGAATCGGTCATTTATAGAATCGGTCATTTATAGAATCAGTCAATTTAAGAATCGGTCATTTGTAGAATCAGTCATTTATAGAATTGTACATTCCAAGAATTGGTCAATTATAGACTCTGTAGGCATTTCGCGAATTAGTCATTCCTAGACTAAACCGTCAGGTCTTTGATGCATAGTTTGCATGTAGCGATGTAGATACCGCTGCAGTAAATATTAAGAAACGAAACGAAAGCGAATATTCTCGCTTGTCTATTAGCAATGTCTATTCTTCGGTGTGTAGTTTGAACCTTAGTGTTGTTTTAATTTACTGAAATTGTTGCCAAAAGTGGTAAAATAATTATCACGAGGTTGCCTGTACCCAGCATACATATTAGGTACCTACATCAAGCTAGATTAGGACTAGGACTAGTGACCCGCTCCTGCCTCGCACGGCTTTTACGACTTTACAAAACATCGAGATAAAAACGAAAATGGACCGCCATGAGAACGAATAAATCCATACTGGAGGAACTTAACATCACACGTAGTAGGTATTATATTATCTGTGACATCACCAAGCGGCTATCTACAATATGTATGCCAGGAGCGTCTCCTCAGCTTTTTCGGACATAATTATTATTCGTTCACCTAAACATGGTCTGAAAAGGTTTATGTTACTAGGCTGGGTGGAAGGAAAACGCGTTCAAGGCAGAGCACCGGTGAGATGGTCAGAGGCGATGAAGAAGGCTGTTGGAGGCAGCATTTACCAAACGGTCCACACTGCAGAAGACCGCATAGCTTGGAGACGCGTCGTATGTGATCGCGATCCTCAGCATTGAGGGAAACACGTATTACACACATACCTTCCGGAATAAATTTTCTTAACGATGGTGAAAACCTCATCAAAATCTGTTGCGTGGTTTAGAAGAACAACGCGGTCATACAGACAAACGTGAAAAGCGAGTTTCATTTACAATATACCTATAGATAATCTAATACTGAAGCTGAAACCTTCATTCGTTTCGTTAGCCCAGTACGTCGGTCAAGGGTATATTTGAGCAAGACGCTGTCTGCAGTGGGGTCATGCTCGGGGTAGGGTCGTAGGGAATTTAATATTGAGAGCGGTATACCTAATTATAAATAGGAAAACCTGAATATCAACGACATTCTTAAGTTGAGAGGATTTATAAAAAAATAGTGTACCAAGATACCTAGGCCCACTTGCGCGTTCAAAACAGTTATAGTTAGTTAGCTAATTAACTTAAAAATAAATTAAATTAAATTTATTTTCATAAGCCTAATACCTACATAAGGAGAGAAAAGGGTTAACAATGTACCTACTCGTATTACTTATGTGACTTAGGGCCTTATGGTATTAGCCAAGTACATACAGCATGCAACTCGGAGTTAACAACTAACTCATAATTAATTCAAAGATAATTATTGGATAAACCCTGAGTTAGCTTTTATTTCCGAGTTAGCTGTTAACGCACAAGTGAGGCTTAGAGATTTAAAATGGCTTCTTTGAAACCTTGACGAAATCATAGGTCCTTACAAGTACCATTCACTGCCTTTCTTAGGTCACATTTATAGATACCTTCATCAAATATTTACTTACTACTTACTACTCTATACGAGATAAATGGTCTCCTGTCTCTACATTACTGTAAAGGCTAAAGGGCAAACGGCAGACAGTAATTAAGCTAAAACACGTAATAATTTTTGTGTGGCAAGCTCTCGTGGAATCAAAGCGAGCGTCCACTTTTGTTTGCACACTCGTTCATATCCCGCACCGCACTGAAATCGCCTGCATATCCCTCGGATATGTTAATGTGGACACGGCTTCTACTGTATTTAATACCTGCCCATTATTTAGTTCCACTGCAGGGTACTGACATACTCATACGTAGACTGTAACGAGCGTTATCCAGGTCTTCTCAATGAGTGTGTCTGTGTATCTAAGCACATTCAAATGACATTACGAGTAAGATTTTTTTTTTTTGTTTTCCTTCACAGTCGGACACTAGACAGTGCAGCATTGCGCTGCCGTTCAAGCCTCTTTTGTAGTTGTAAAAGTTTCATAAACTATTATTTCTTTTAAAAATTTCGAATTGAGTACATTTTCAAATTTTGAATTCTATATCGTTCAAAGTAAAACAATTTTTTCTGACTTGCGTCATTCTATTGTGAGTCGCTCTGGACAAAACGTCATGGTATAAAATATTTTTTCTCTGCTTCAAGTGTCCTGTTTTCAGTTTAAGACACGGATGTAAAAAGATGACGATAGTATCTTTGTGCTAGCTGGTCGCAGTTTTGATGAAGCATATCGTGTTCATTGTGGTGTCTAGTCCTCAAGTTATACCTATAGTTCCTGCCAGCCAAGCGAGAGTCTAGAACCACTATTTTTTGGTGAAGTATTTACTGTACAAACATGTGAGTATTCAACCAATTTCTCATTTAACAAACTGTACAGTCTCGCGCCACCGCCCCCATGCGTAATTTAGCCTATGCCGTTTCTAAAGCCCCCTGTTTTCGGACTTCGACAGAAGGTCTTGAGGCCTCCTGGGACCCCGGGCCATCGTGCGGCTACCGACCCAAGTTCTCACATCGCGGCCTGTGGCCAACGCAGGCACCCACGGACGCCGCCGTACACACGCCGCTCATGGTAGAGGCCGCAACGCACCAAACCCCAACGAGACGCTGTACGACGGGACGTCGCTACGGTTCAGCGCAAAGGACTTAGGCACATTCATTCTTTAGCTCCTAGAACTTTTCCATAGCATCAATAACTACCAAATTCTATTTTAGGCGGTTTCCTGATTGACCTGTAATCAGGATCATTACGTGATATCAACTCTTTGCCCAACTTTTGATTTCCGGGATTAATTAGGTAATGGCCAATACTTGTTTAACCCGTCGCGTTCTGTTTTAGTTCTCAACCCTCAAACACGTAATCTTCCTTCTAAGACAAAATAAAATTCCAACTAGGCGGCTTGCAATAGTACTTAAATTTATTTATCACCTTTTATACATAACTGTTTCTTTTTCTTTACTTTTAAAATTATAATACAAATCATATTTTAAATCTCCTGTTATTTTTTCTTTGTATTTAGTTATCCTATGCAAGCGTGGGTTCGATTCTCACCAAGCATTTTTTTAACAAGTGGCAGAAGCTGATTTCTAATGCTACAAATGGCGCCCGGATTAAAGGTAAATAAAACATATTATTATTCACTATAATCATATTGTTGTGTATTAAACACCTAATAATACCTATAAGCAATTTATTTATTTTTTTCATAGCACCGGTGTGGTGTGCCCTTTTAAGAGCACAATTTCTAACTCCTAGAGCAATTTTGTTTGTTTCAGGTGCGGTCGTTTTAAATAAAATCTCGGCAAGCCTAACTACTGAACAGTTCGCGCTGGTGCCTTGCTGCTGTTGGTGCTTCTATTACGTCTATCTAACCTTGTGCCTTTCATTTAATGACCAATTAATTAATGCAATGAAATACGATTGTATGATAATATATAATTTAATATAATGTACTATGATGCAATTCAAAACTCTGTAACCAGATCGAATATTTTTTTCTCTCTGCCTCTTTCATTTCCTTCCAACAAATATATAATTGTCCCCTGTGTTTTATTCGTCTCTCGTAATTAGTGTAGCTAGTTCCCCGTAGGTAACGTGTGTTTGAAGTATGTATGCGTAGGGATCACATCTAAGGTAAGCGTTTTTTTGATTGGTGATTTTGCTGAATGTCTAGTTTTTTTCCTTTTTTCTTTAGCATTCAGCCCCATCCGTCTCTTTTGCTTGCCTTATTGTCGTTTTCTATTTGTTCGCACGTCTATTACTCGTCGCCAAGGGTATGGATTAGGTACACACATATTCCTATAGAAAAACCCCATTCAAACATTTTTTTTTCAATAACTCACGTATCACATATCTATCTTGCTAAAATTCTATTTAAACATTAGTTTTGCGCGCAATTCTAGACCCCGCCGTCGAAACAAACCAAATATTCGCTCAGGAATAAATTTGCATTTTCAAACCGCGTAAATATTTAATTTTCCAAACTCAGTTCAAAAAATAAAGGACAACGCCCATCCACGCTTATCCGCTAAAATTTGAAAGGGCGACGACCAACTTTCTATAAATACCTTTTTCTTAAAATTCGTACTTTACTCGTTTTTCAGGTCAATTTATTTGCTAGATATTTTTATTGAAAACTATTTACATATTTATTACTTTTAAAATTATATATTTTTATCGCTCACCGCATCACGCGTGAACGGCTGGCTAATTCCTTTTTTGGTAGTTTTGATGATTGATTCGATCTTATAAGAAATTTCACATAAGCTGTGTTGAGGTGAATGTTCAAATGTGTGTCCATTTGAGCTGTATCTATATGAAGGACGTTACCGACGGACCGAAGGAGTTATAGTATGTTAGGTGGATAAGTAGGGTAGGATAGGTAGCTAAGTGAGTAGGTAGGTTTGTATGTAATAGAGGTAGGTAGGTCTAGGTAATTAGGTAGTTAGGTGTAGGTAATTAGGATAGATAGGTCTAGGTAATTAGGTAGTTAGGTGTAGGTTATTAGGATATATAGGTGTAGGTAATTAGGTAGGTAGGCGTAGGTAATTAGGTAGTTAGTTATGTATGTATATGAGCAGGTAGGTAGGTTGCTAATTAGGGTAGGTTAGGTTAGGGTAGACCCGTTCACACGGACAGACTCAAGGCACCGTTTTAGCCGAAAGTCGGTCTCATCACGCGTCAAGCCTATCTTCCCTCGCACAAGTTTATGCTAGGGTCGCTGATAATCTTTCCCTTCTTTCCTCCGAAATTCAAAAACGTATAACGCCAACCGTTCCGCTATCATCCTCAATATTCCAAAATTCGCTGTTTCTTTCTTCTCATCTCACCACCTAATCCAAATTTACTCATCATAAATATTGTTTTTATTCATAACCCCTCATTTTCAGGCCATAATCAATGCGATACCCCCCTTAACAAAAAAGCTAAGTTTCAAAGTACGTAATTATATAATTTAAATCTATCGCAAAATCTGTTACAAACTCTTTTCGAACTTTCTCTATTATACGGCCTCATTTTCACTTCACTAACTTTTTCTTCTTTTTACACTATGTCACTTCATCACACTGACATTGTCATTAAAAAAACCAAAATAAAATAATGTTAATATAAGTTGTTTTGTGGTTTATTCTCCGATTTCTCGGTAAGTTTAATAATAATACCTTCCCAAAATTCTCTGTTTCTATACAATTCCGTAATCTGATGTAAATAACGAACATTACACACTACGCATATCGTATCTATTTATATATTGTTTTCTGATTAATTTTACCCCGTAATTTTTCTTTTCTTCGCTGACCAATACGCTATGAGCGACCTTCTTGTTAAGTTCCCTCTATCCCTCTTGGAACCGGATTTGGTCGGAGAGGTAACTCATCGTTCAACATTGTTGACTCTCAACAACTTAATTTGTTAGTGAGTTTTGCTGTTAGGGACGAATAGGTTTGTGTTCGACCTCTAGGAGTTTCTTTGAGGTGCACCAACCCTCCCACCTTACTATCACTCCTCTGATCAGACTCTAAGCACTCTCTTAGCTGAAAGTCGGATCAGGAGGGATACCCTACAATTAGGGACATTAAATACTGGTTTATAGCCCTTATTTTTGTAGGCTGGGGTATTATTTTTTCGGGACTTAGGTTTTTTTCCTCTCGTAGCCTGGTCCTCCTCAGCTTATATTCGTTGATTACAACCTCTAGCCTCTTCTATTATTAACATTGCCCTCTGAGCATGTGTCAATAATTAATTTTAACCTATACTTACATTCGCTTTTTACTTTAGTTTAGTTTCTTTATTTCTCGTCTAGAGTCTCTTTTGCCATGGTATATAATCCTGTAAGCTATTTTAATTCTGTTAGGCTATAGTTTTTTTTTAGTCGTGCACTTAGATTATTTTTAGGTTTAGGTGGACGCTGCCTGAGCTCGCGTCGAGAAGGTTTAGATCTGGAACTCTTTGTCGAAGGCACTTAGTAGGCGCTCCTTAGGTTAGGTATTTTAATTCTGGTTTAGTCTTGTTAGTTGTTAGTTGTCTTGTAAGTATTTCATTTTTACTCTGTTACTCAGGTCTTCCCATGGACTTATTATACAAACAGGACTGAGCTCTTGTACCAAAAATTCGAGCAGAGAGAGATAATGCATACCGAGGCTGTTTATCTCTTTCTAATAGGGTGACCAAACATTGATATAACAACCAGGGAAGTTCGTTTTGAAATAATTTGTGTCCGGTTGACACTAAATGATTTCAAATTATTGATATGTTACAAAAATATTGAAATTAAGTTACTAAGAATATTGAACTTGCGAAATAGTGAACTTAAAATGCGTTATGCGTCTCCACAAAACAACAGAACGCCATGACACCACACATGACACCATTGATTGTCAGATTTTATTGTTACCAGAGTAATTTTATGATACCTACCAAACAATTATATTATTTTGATTATTATAATTAAATAAATGATTTACTTTATGTACAGATTGTAAAAATATAAATAAAATGATTTAAAACTAATCTAAAAGCTAAAAATATTTAAATGTTACTAATTTCACTTGCAGTTAGTGTAATATTTTCTACCCATGTTTCTACCATCTTTAACATTTTTATCTTTTGGCAATTGTGAAAAAGGGACAGCAGCCTCGGCTCGGCTATCTCTCTCGGCTCGTTTTGCCTCGGCTAAGATGCTTAACAAAAGTAAACCTAAGGTCCACTGCTTATGGCTCATTTTTGTATGATACGATTTTCGGAGAGCTCAGTCCTGTTTGTATAATAAGTCCATGGGTCTTCCCCTAGCCTTGTCTCGTCTCTTCTTCAACTGTCACCCCTATAGGGGAGACATAATTTTTTTTCGTTTTCCCTATAGGGATGTCAAGTGTCTTTAGTGACGACATCGTCTAGGGTTGTCAAAAATTTGTCGATAGGGTCGTGATTTTTATCGATGATGCCTTCAATCTTTAGTGACGACATTGTCTAGGGTTGTCAAAAGTTTGTCGATAGGGTCGTGATTTTTATCGATGATGCCTTCAGTCTTTAGTGACGACATTGTCTAGGGTTGTCAAAAGTTTGTCGATAGGGTCGTGATTTTTATCGATGATGCCTTCTGTCTTTAGTGTCGACATCGTTTAGGGTTGTCAATTTTTTTTATCGATAGTATCGATAATTTTTTTTTTTTGCTGGAAAGGGTGTATTGCAGCATTGCGCTGCCGTTCAAGCCTCTTTTGTAGTTGTAAAAGTTTCATAAACTATTATTTCTTTTAAAAATTTCGAATTGAGTACATTTTCAAATTTTGAATTCTATATCGTTCAAAGTAAAACAATTTTTTCTGACTTGCGTCATTCTATTGTGAGTCGCTCTGGACAAAACATCATGGTATAAAATAATTTTTCTCTGCTTCAAGTGTCCTGTTTTCAGTTTAAGACACGGATGTAAAAAGATGACGATAGTATCTTTGTGCTAGCTGGTCGTAGTTTTGATGAAGCATATCGTGTTCATTGTGGTGTCTAGTCCTCAAGTTATACCTATAGTTCGTGCCAGCCAAGCGAGAGTCTAGAACCACTATTTTTTGGTGAAGTATTTACTGTACAAACATGTGAGTATTCAACCAATTTCTCATTTAACAAACTGTACAGTCTCGCGCCACCGCCCCCATGCGTAATTTAGCCTATGCCGTTTCTAAAGCCCCCTGTTTTCGGACTTCGACAGAAGGTCTTGAGGCCTCCTGGGACCCCGGGCCATCGTGCGGCTACCGACCCAAGTTCTCACATCGCGGCCTGTGGCCAACGCAGGCACCCACGGACGCCGCCGTACACACGCCGCTCATGGTAGAGGCCGCAACGCACCAAACCCCAACGAGACGCTGTACGACGGGACGTCGCTACGGTTCAGCGCAAAGGACTTAGGCACATTCATTCTTTAGCTCCTAGAACTTTTCCATAGCATCAATAACTACCAAATTCTATTTTAGGCGGTTTCCTGATTGACCTGTAATCAGGATCATTACGTGATATCAACTCTTTGCCCAACTTTTGATTTCCGGGATTAATTAGGTAATGGCCAATACTTGTTTAACCCGTCGCGTTCTGTTTTAGTTCTCAACCCTCAAACACGTAATCTTCCTTCTAAGACAAAATAAAATTCCAACTAGGCGGCTTGCAATAGTACTTAAATTTATTTATCACCTTTTATACATAACTGTTTCTTTTTCTTTACTTTTAAAATTATAATACAAATCATATTTTAAATCTCCTGTTATTTTTTCTTTGTATTTAGTTATCCTATGCAAGCGTGGGTTCGATTCTCACCAAGCATTTTTTTAACAAGTGGCAGAAGCTGATTTCTAATGCTACAACAGGTAGAGTAGTATTTAATAGTGCCTTTAGAATATTAGAAAAATATGAAATTGTTTTTTTTTTTATAAATAGAAAAAAGTCAAGATTCGAAATTAGCAAATGGCCTAGCCCGCACTGCGAAAACTCACCGCGCTATTTTTATTCGCGCGGTCTATATTCAGTGTACGGAATTTTAAACCGCCAGTGCATGTAAATACATTAGATACCATGTGTTACAGAATTACGATTTTATAAATTTCGCGCGATTTTTTTATCGCTTGGCTTGCGAGGCCTTAACACAACGCGCAAGGCTTGCTACGCGCGTAACCTGACGCTACGAACGCACATTTTTGTAAGGACTCACGATGTAAAATTACCAAAAAAACACCGACATTGCAAGCAATGCCAATGTATACAATCTTGTAATTTACCGCTTACTTCAGATAATTGAACACTTCATGAACTTTCAGACTTTCAGTAGCGGATCTAGGCATGGGGGCTCTAAGGGCCCCCCCAAAAGTACAAAAGTACAAATTGTCGTCAATTATCCATAACTTAAATTAACTCAATAAGTAAGTAGTATAATGTTCTCAAGTTTTTTTCTATTTATGTTTTGTTTCCGTGACGAATATTGAATCCGCGCGCCACTTATTCTGCCACTCACGCCGTCCGGTTTGGCCGTATATTCACCGAGATATCTCTGGTAGTCTACAACCTAACGAAGTAGGTAATTGAGGAATTTGCGAAAAGTAATCCGAGGAGGCTTGTAATATGTTGTATGCTTCTTAGGGGTCCGTACCTCAAAAATATCAAAAAACTGACCTTTCGTTGTCCGTCCTTCAATCTGTTAAGGCCCGTTTTGCTAAAAACCTACCCTCAACAGGGTCCCCCTCGCCACCCCTCCCAAAGAACAATCCTGGATCTGCCACTGTGAAATTCCATCTGTTACGTTTTAATTTATCAACGGCTGCTCCACACTATCAAACCGATAGTATCCCAAGCTTAATTTGATTAGCAACCACAAGCTGTGGAGTGCGCTCTTGTTGGCCACACTCACCAGTCAACTTTGCCCACGAATTTGTATCAAGTGTTATTCGTATTTACATAGCGACCATATTCATTACCATTATGGCGAGTGATGGACAGACAGGTAGGTATTATTTTTGACCGACTTCCAAAAAGAGGAGGTTCTATGTAAAGCGTATGTATGTTTTTTTTAATGTATGTTGATGTCACAATCGACGGTGAAATCACTGATTTCACCGTCGATCGTCGATCGAATCGTCGAAATAAACTTTGGAGTTAAATCAAAAGCACATTGAAAACTGCATTATCCTGAATCAATTTTTTTTTTATCACAAGTTAAACATTTGATACGCTAAATAATTATTAAACAGAAAATCATAATGTGAAACTTGTAGTGACATCTATCTCCAAACGTAGTAAACGCAACAACTGCAATTACTGCCATCTATGAATAAGATTATACAACTGGTTGGAAACGCAACTCATGGAAGTGAAACGAAGTGACGAAGCACCATACAAAATGACGTTCCATTGGAAACGTTGTTAACAAAGTAGTACGTATATTGACCTATAGATGGCAATCGATGACTTAAGGTATTTTTTTTTTATGAATTGTTATTTTTTGGTAATATTTTATTCCGTTTCTTAATAATCTAACTTTTTAGTAACACCAGAGATACTAGTTTTATTTACCTAGGTAGGTAAGTTCAGCTGTGATGTTGGCCATGAATCGTGATCGTGACGCGAATAATTATTAATTGTTTAAATTAACGTTTGCTAATTAACTCACATAACTCAGGTAGGTACTTACAATCTTATCAAGGATTGTTTTTTTTATGTTTGTTTTTTAAAGTGCTTATTATAGGTAAAATTTCTAAGCATATTTTTATTTTATGAGCTAGGTAGGTACTTATAATTTTTACATAGCAGATATAGGGACCTCCAGAAAACTACCATTATTAAACAAACTTAGTTACTCTGGAACTTAGGTATGAGTTAAGGAGTTTTCAAAATAAGTACGATGCAGTCATCTCATATTATGTAAAGGCCACGGAGTCACGTTATCCATCCAACAGCTGACCGTGGCAACGGACGCTTAACCTCGCAGGTCGATCGACCTTCTCTCTTGTATATGACGAGCCCCCCGTTTGCTTACATAAACTTAAATTAATATTGCAAAATAAATGGCCTTTAGACCAGACGAATACTCAAGGATTGCCTACCTATCTATACCTACATGCTGCAAATCGCCTGGTAATAATACTAACTGACTAAGGTAACCTACTCAAGTAAAAATGTTGACAATAAAAAATTCCTAGAGGTTTTTGGTCCATTCATATTATGGACCTTCCAAAATAGAACCTATGGCCCGAATTTATATGCAGAAAAATCCTAAAAGGTTACCGTGGCCCCTGGCAGTGGCAACGTACAGGCAACTGAAGGAACACGGGTAAGTTTTAGTCAGTAAGAGTCTGACACGCCCTCCCGCTCCGCCCAGAGCGGAGAAGTTATTTGATGATTGGGACCTATAAAAAAAGACCCGAATTCATTGATTTCATACATTCATTACTAGTTGCTCCCAGCAGCTTCACCCGCATAAGTCTCGATCCCGTTTGAATAACAGGATAAACATTATCCTATGTCCTAACCCAGATCATGGTCTACCCGTGTGCCAAATTACATTTAAATCCTTTCAGCCGTTTTAGCGTTAAAGCGCAACAAACAAACATACAAAAAGTCCAATCTTTTCTCTGTATTACATTAGTTTAGATTTCCCCGACTTCTAAGAATTTATCACTCTATCTCACAATTAGACCGTTATCCAAAATTAATAAAACTATCTAAGGTTAATTAATTACACAATAATTAGCATAGGCATACTTCGAAATCAGTGAACTTGCAACCAGAGCAACGAGTGTGACCTCATAGTCATGATGATAACGCCATGGCAAAAACAAAAAACAAGTACTTAGAACAGTGTGCAAAAACCGCTTCTAACCGGCGAACTACAAACATTTGCTCAGAGATGACATTACAAATTAAATACCTAATCGATAATTTAAGCACCAGACAAAACCGGTTTCCGTTTTTAGAGATAGCAGTAACCGGTTAAGTGTAGCCTATTTACGGCAGCTAAGTGTTCGCTCCATGACCTGCGCGTGATTGACTGTATCTTTTGACACTGGGCTATCAGTTTTCTGGTTTGGACTGAATTTTGTTGTTCACATGATACTGTGTAGGTATACCTACCTACATTTTACTCATGACTTCATTCCGTGGATGTATAGTCGACCTCGTAATTACTTCAGTGCTTTTGGCAACAATTCTCAGAAAATGTAACATAGGGTTTTAGGCTTAGAATAATAACGCTATTCTTTAACGCTAGGTTTTAGGGGTAGGGCTTCATCATCTTCATCCACGTTCATTCTAGATCCATATTCATCATAAATAGCAGATTTTTGTAGCAGAGTTGCGAGTACGCCTGAACAAGGTTCTTGTTCAGAAACAACACATCTGTGTACCTATCGATATTGTGACATTTCATCAGAACCTGACGATGATTAAAAGAAAGTTTGCGGTACATTGTCATTCACAGCCTCCATACATGTAGGTACCTACATCATCGAACAATGACCGATGTACTGTAGCCGTTCACTGAGTACAAATAGGGCACCGATACTTAACATCCTGTTTAAGGTTGCTAGGTGTCCGGCTTTAGCCGCACATGTCCGGCTTTTTACAATGGTGTCCGGCCAAATGTAGACAAGTCCAGCCTGTCCGGCTTTTGGGCAACCACGCCCCGCCAAAAAATGCCTGATTATTAATTGTCAAAAAAGTTGAGAAGTCTAAAGAAGTTACAAATTACTTTAGTAGGTAGGAACAAAATTTGCGATTCATAATTAAGAGTAAAGTACCTACTTAAGTATCAAATGAATAGCAATAATAAATACACAAAAAAAGTAAGTATGTAAGTGTCAGGCTTTCAGGGAAAAATGTCCGGCTAAATGTGAACCTGTGTCCGGCTTTTCTATTTTTAGGCCTGGGAACCCTAATCCTGTTACCACATTATCAGATAGGAAGAGTGTGCTGTGAGCCTGTGATCCTGTTCCATTATCTTCTCGTTTAACTTATTTGCCTTCATCATCACAGAAACAAGACGAGCAAGAGTCACAGACGGCACATTCAATCTGTTTTGGTAAGTAAAGTTAGCGAGTCTTACGAATATGAACCTTATAAGTATCAGTTAATGTTCATATTCGTACGAGACGCTTTCTTAGAAAAGTCAAAAAGCGGTCTATGAATCTTGTCCATATTCATTGCCTGAAACAACATGACAAAACGGCACTAGAAAGTACTAACACATTTTGTTTACAATGTATCTTTCCTTTCCTTACACGTCCGTCTATGTAGTGTCGGTAAACAAACACGGTAAGTACGAAAATCACAAGTTTTCGCACCAAACACTAACTTTAGATGAGGTTAGACTGCTGACTGGCTTTAGGTCCGGTTAAACTGGAAGCCGACCTCAACATAGTTGGAAAAAGGTTAGGTACTTAGATGACTAATTTTAGATGAGGTACCTATGGTGAAAGACCAGATCTTTACTAAGTATTATTACCTACTACTTTTTTTTGTTTTTTCTTTGTTATTCATTATTTGACTATTAAGTATGATAATAATATAATAATATACCCCACCCGTATCTCTACGTTGACGTCGTGGTGGGGCTTGCGTGCTCCGGACTCTAGGTCTGTACCGGTAGAGTTTACTTTGCCGGAACAGGTCTAGGATGAGGAGCCAGACCAAGAGAGATACACAAAACCGCAGGGCAGCTTGTGGCGAGCTGTTGGGCAGTAGCGACCCCACGGACCCTATTTCTCGGGAGAAATCTTGTTCCTCATCTCTGGCTTGCCTTTATTGGCCGGCTGGAGTGAATACTGACGAGGAACAGAGCTCCCACCTCATTCTTGCCTTAATTGGCCGGCTTGAGTGGAGATTCGCAAGAGCAAACGTGCTCGGAGGAAGGAAGTATTCCAGTAAGATGCTGGTAGGGATCTTGACCGTACTTCCGGGATTGTCCTGATAGCCGTGGAATACCGCTCCACTCCTCATAAGCACCTCAGGACATGTTGCCCCCTTGTCGCTACGACACTTTGTGCTAGCGACCGTTTTCGGGGGCCCATTATTGAGTGTGCAAGGTGCAAGTCAAGTCAAACCCTGCCATTTCGTTGTGTTTTATACATAAAATAGTATTCAGGCAGGGGCCATAGTCTTTCTATAGTTCTAAATAACCAGTTCACTTAGCCACCCAAACCCATAAACCAATATCTTTGTTTCCATATCCTGCAATAGTCCTACACCAACCGGGGGTTGTCCTTGGGTGCACTAGTATAGTGCGAACAGGGATAACCGTCGGTTGGTGGCTCATTTCATTAAACACGTCTAACGGGCCTCTGTGAGTTGGCTTCGGCCCCTCGTACGCCTTCCAAAGGTCCGGGACCCTAGGGACGCGAGAAATGTCAAAGACAAACAAATAATAATAATAATATATTTATTTAATAAAAACGTTACTTACAAAAAGTTTACAATTAGTCAAAATTTCAACGCAGGGGGGTTCAGAACCATGTACTGAATCCATGGTAACCGGCTTCGCGTCGATGTCCCGGACACCCCGTATATTTTCTATTACTTATCTTTTATTTTTAACTAATTTATTTTCAATAATATTACTAACACTAACATTATCATTATCTCAATAACTATAACTATTAATACGTAATTTATAAGTTCACATTTTATAAGAATTGTTGTTTCTAAATGTTATCTTTGAATTTTAATTTTAAGTTAATACTTATGTTGCTGTGCCCTAATAGGGTCCATAACTGTACTTTAGCTTTAACCCTTAGAATAATAACGCTTAAGCCGCGTGCAGACTAGCGCGACGCGACGAAGGCGTTTATACAAATTATGACGACTCTACTGTCAAAGATCCACGAATGACAACCGGGACCAACGACAAACGTGCTTTCCGAGGCACGGAGAAGTCTCGGTAGGTACCTATGCAAAGATTGACACCCTACCACGGACCAACCCATGCGTAGCTTAACCCTGATAGACAAAGTATGTATATCTACTTTTAATGACGAGTTTAAAACGTCTTTCATTTAATTGCAGTAAATCACAATGTATTTTGTCGTAACACAGTAATTACCTCATCATGCAAAACCGAAATCCTAGTACTTACCTAATTACTTATTGATGAATGATTCATGTAAGAAATATTTTAATTACTTACTTATAATAGGTATTTGCACACCTGTTAAGGTAGATCATGGCTTCAAAAACTTTTGTTAAGTACCTTTTGTAATCACCTCATGTACCTAAGTACTTACCCATATTTAGCAAATAAATGATTTGATTTTGATTTTACATTTGTTTATCAAGTTAACAACATTATTTTAACATAACATCACGCCTCGTTTCCCCGAAGGGATAGGCAGAGGTGTACCTAACTGTAATACACACGGCTACACATCAAGCTATACGTTTCCAGTAACAGATCTTGCATTTCATAGCATTTCCGTAAAATGAGAGGTCTGTTTATACTGAAAAAGTATACCTTCATATACCTTCATATTACGCCAGTTATGTTTTAAGTCCCATGTAATAGAGGACGAGCCTATTGCCATCAACCGGGCACAAATCCAGACTGCTACTGAGAAATTCCTATTGGAAAAACACAATAATTATTTGCCTGAGCTGGGAATCGAACCCAAGGCCTCATGCTCAGCAGTAGCGCTTGCGACTACTAGACGAACGAAGCAGTTCAACATTATTTTAACGGAGGTAACGTAGGTACAGGAACAGCTATATTTTCGTAATGATTTTGACAGTTCAACAACATTCATTGCGTTATTTACGTTGTTGAGCAGATTTTTTTTACGTACTAACGCATCATTGGATTAACAATCTCTTTCAAAATGATTCACATTGTGATTGATCAATTAGGGTGCTCGAGTCTATTTTATGTTTATCAGATGCTTACAACACTTTGATATGGCTTGTAGTCCATTTCAATAAATCTACTCCGTGTCTATGTGTGTCTGTTCACTCTGCTATCATTATTGAGGAAGCCTTAACACAGCGAATCAATCAGAATCGTTCACAACACGACTTACACACGATCACCTTGTCGATGTCGACGACTTTTATTTCAAGCCTCATAAATTGTTATTGCATTCTGTATTTTAGTTACCAGCTTTACAGTACCTACCTTGGTACATAAGTTTTGCAACAAAATAGGTACCTACCTAGTTGCATTGAGGAGTGATTCATCAACTCGTCCTACATGCCTACGGCACTACGGCCCATTTGGGACGACTTGACGAAAATCTAAAAAAATATTATTTCCATTCTGCAACTCGTCCCACGTTACTATCAAAAGGAGAAAAGGTACAATCAGTAGCAAAAGTGTTAATGTGTAAATAAAATAAAACAGTCAACTGTCCTAATTCTTTATTTATTAAAACTACCAGGAAAGCAGAAATGTACAGGAACTAGGTGCTTATGCGACTCACTACTTAGCTCAATAATGGTAAAAATACAGGTTTTTAAATTTAATCATTTGTTGTTTTGAAAAGTACCAGGGTGGAATGAACGTAAAGTAGGTGCCTGAACGATTTAACTAAGTTGTGCACTAACGATTAAATAAAAGAGGAATATGTATAAAGTATTCGTTATTATTCACTATATCAAACAGATAAAACTGTCAAAACTGCCTTATATCTTACCTATAACTGTAGTTCCAGTTCATTTAATCGTTGGTGCACAACTCTTACTAAAATCGTTTAGGCGCCTATTTTCTGTTCATTTCTCTCACCCTGGTACTTTTCAAAACACTAAATGATGCAATTTTAAAACCTGAATTTTTACCATTAATGAGCTAATAAGTAAGTCTCTAGACTCAGTGCCTGTTTCACAACCTTCGATTAAGTTCCTATTAACTTACTTGGCAGATAACTTCATACAAATTCTGTTCCATTTTTGAATTTATTCAGTAAGTAGTGGCTATTCGTAGGTGGTGAAACAGGCCCTTAATTTCACCATACTCTGTTACATATAACAGACTGTTAAACACACATGTCAACTGCTGTGATTGGCTGTTGTCATGTCAGTGAGCCAATCAAAGCAGTAACCTGAGTTTAATGACCTGCTAGCTAATTTTTGTGTTTGGTGAAATTGGGTCTTAAGCACCTAGTTCCAGTTCATTTCTGCTTTCCTGATAGTTTTAATAAATAAACCATTAGTACAGTTGACTTTTAAAACATATATCGATACTTATCACAAATCCTTCATGCTCTTCTCTATGTTTCATCGTTAGTGAGTTTCGAGGAATACCCCCATTTTTTGTTTACTTATCTGATCATAACCGAAAGTCATACATGTCTACCATTCGTATTAATTTCGGATATGTAAACAAAACGAAAGTAAATTCTAAAAATTCTTACAAATATATTGTTATATCTTGTCTTACTGACTGTACCAAACGTTGATAAAGTTTAAATTTCCACACAAAATGAAACGTGGGACGACTCGCAGAATGAAAATATTATTTATTTTGATTTTCGTCAAGTCGTCCCAAATGGGCCGTAGGCATGTAGGACGAGTTGATGAATTACTCGCATTGAGGGTAGTTGCATTTGTCAGGTACATGCCGTCTTTTATTTGAACTGCCTTTCCACTATTTCTTCAAAACTGTCTCTAAACGGCTTCGTCCATACTCATCCCCAGTTCCAACTAGCCTGGTCCGTATAATATATCTACCTACATGTATAGCTAGGAGGCTAAAAAGTAGGTATTAATTTTCTACATAGTACCTATTAGCATAATCTATATTAATAATTTCGTCAAGGGGTACGGTAGACTCGATCGAAACCTTACCTGAATAATAAAACATAAAAAAATAAAGATTTCGAGTCGACAACATATATCCGCAAAATTCGGATTGTCGAGTATTTTGTTAAATTCTAATGGTACTGACAGACAAATCGCAGTCGCCATATTGAAACGTCACACCGGATGACATGCAATGCGTTCCGAGTTACACTGTAATCGATTTGAGCGCGCTAAAAGCCGTTCCGAGAAAGCGTGAGCGCGATAACGATGTTCCGTGAATCGTCATCGATGACGTCATGACATGCGCCATCTTGCGATAACACCGAGTCGCCGACCATACCTTTTACTAATATCACCGTGAGCGCTGTCAAAATTGACAGTTGTGCTGTTTTTGTTTTGAGTCGCATCGTATCTTTAGACTAACGTGGCATATTCGAAATTGTGCTTCTGGCTATCGTTCGTCACCACTAACCCAAGAATAAGAAGAAAGTGAAAGATACACAAAGAAATATGATATGAAATTTTTGACATATCTTATTCGGAACGGCAATTATTGATGTCAGCGCTGTGAGTGATTATGTTCTAATTCGGAAAGCGGCCATGAGTAGTTAATAAACATATTAGAGCGCCACTAAACGCGCTACGTCGCGCCATTCATTATAAACAAAGTGTCCATTACAAAGAATTGTGACAATTTTTCATTCGTTTCGCAAAGGTATTGTTTTGGATGCTTTTTTATAAGATATACTCTGTGTTATGTGTTTTTTCTTAAAACCTAAGATTGGCCGATTGCCATAACATAACCATAGAAAAAAGAATACTAGGCCATAACCTTACTAGGCCTTATCAGAAGGCTAAAAGTCACCCAAAGAGCAATGGAGAGGGCTATGCTTGGAGTTTCCCTACGTGATCGAATCAGAAATGAAGAGATCCGCAGGAGAACCAAGGTAACCGACATAGCCCGAAGAATTGCCAAACTTAAGTGGCAATGGGCAGGACACATTGCCCGCAGAACAGATGGCCGATGGGGCCGAAAGGTTCTGGAGTGGCGACCGCGTACCGGAAGACGTAGCGTTGGAAGGCCTCCCACAAGATGGACCGATGACCTTGTAAAGGCCGGAGGAATCCGCTGGATGCGGGAAGCACAGAATCGGTCGAAGTGGCGGTGCTTGGGGGAGGCCTATGTCCAGCAGTGGACGTCTTTCGGCTGATATGATGATGATGATGATGATGAGGCCATAACCTTAAAAGTTGAAGTTGTTTTCGTAATAAAATTATAATGTACATTTTTCAGTATTCATTTAGTTTTGCTTAGTATATCTGAAAAGCTCCGACCAATTCCTCTCGGCGCGCCGCCACCGACAATTTTTTGGTCGGCGCCCACTTCTTATTATGCACATTTCACCCGAGCGAAGCCGGGTTTTCATCTAGTTATAAAAAAGCGGGCGACTTCGAACTAGAGATGGACGAAGCCCCATAAGTACTTACTAACTTCTCTTCAAAGTAAAAAGTACAGGTAAGTAAAGTTTGTTTCTTGTAAGTAAAAGAAAGCTTAATTTGGCGAATAAAAATAATAAGGTCGCTTAAATTATATCAATATAACAGTTTTTCCAAACTCAACAACAAAAACAACATTAGTAACTAAATCGAGTTCAGGAAAAGCAAATCATTTTGAACCAAGCTCGGATTGAAGGACTAAAATTGTTCCTCTCGTCGAAGCTAGTTACCAAATCATCATCATCATCATCAGCCTATTAATGTTCCCACTGCTGGGACACAGGCCTCCTCTCTGTGAGAGGGAGTGGGCCGTAATCCACCACGCGGGCCAAATGCGGGTTGGTAGATGTCACATGTCTTCGAATTTTTGGTACTAAGACATGCCGGTTTCCTCACGATGTTTTCCTTCACCGTAGACTGATAAATAGGTATTATTTATTAAGTATTTTTGTCCAACTAATAACTAAATCAATAAATCACTTTTCATGGACATATCTTTCATTTACCAACCTTTGACTATTTATTCTACTTCCGGAAATGATTTGTATTTGCGGAATCTCATTATGAAACACTAGCCTTGCCTCGGCTTGCTTTGTAAGTATATAACTTGAGTTAGGCACTTCAAGTTCGTATTACACACCTTATTCATCATTAATTAATATGAAATAAAAATTAATAAAATCTACCTTATCCGCTTACTTTTTTTGTGAGATGTCAGAACCTATGTATTATTTTATTTACTTACTATTAGCATTCACTTATTTACTTAATGATACTGATTATAGGTTATCAGAGTTATAAATGATAAGAAATCATAAGCTAGATTACCAAAAGAGTCACATATACTTAATCTAAAAAGCTCCACCTGGTCAAACAAGAAAGCTTATCTACTCACAGATTGAGTTTTAAATCTAAACTAATATTATAAAGAGAAAAGATTTGATTTTTTGTATGTAATGGATAAACTCAAAAAAATTGTTCACTCACAGAAATCTACATTAAGGGGGATGCGCCAAGGTAGTCCGCGAAATTCAAATTTTCTTACGTTTTTTGCAATTTGCAGGTCAGTGTCAGGTTGTATCTTTCACTTATACTCGTAGAAATCTACATTAAACCCCGGGGATGCGCCAAGATAGCTCGCTCTAACGCTTTTTGCAATTTGCAGGTCAGTGTCAGGTTGTATCTTGATTAAAATATACGATTCGCGACCGTCACAAATATGGCTTTACAGATTTATAATCATAATATGGATCAGCAAATACACCTCCTTTATTTAGCATAGGTATATGTATAATCCTCAAATGTCATGATTTCATGAAACAGTCATTCAATAGGATTTCATAAACTAACAGAATGCAGCAAAAAACGTAAGAAAATTAGAATTTCGCGGGTTACGCTGACGCTTGTATTTTATCGACTTCCACGCGAACGAAGTCGCGGGCAGAAGCTAGTAGGTTACTAAATAAAATTTAGTTCAACAACCTTGTATCGATATTATTTTGCACACATCTTGACGAACTCTACAATAGGTATAGTGATGTAATCAAATACCTACATAATACCTAATTACCTACGTCTATCAATGTTTATGTTGCGTGAAGATAATAGCAAATAGCAACTAGTGAATTATTCTTTTCAATCGTGTTTTTTTTTCATTATGTATCCTTAATGATGACCATAAAGTAGGGTTATAGAATTTAAATAAAATCGAATGATGATGAAGAAGATTGAACTAACCACAACATAACGTCACGCCTGTATTATTCAAAAGGCTAGACAGAGTTGCACCTGTAGTACACCTACATATCGCCTGTTACCTATGTTCGAGTGACGAGTCCCATGTAATACGGGGCGAGCCTATTGCCATCAAGCGGGCGCAACTCCATACATACTCGGCTGCTACTGAGAAATTCCAGAAGGAAAAACCCAATAACACTTTTCCCGACCCGGGAGTCGAACCCAGGACCCTTATGCTTAGCAGGAGCGCTGGACCAACGAGCCTCACTTACAACTACAACGAGAACTAAAATCAAAAAAATATTCTGGAAATATCTAGTAAGTATAGGTACTAAGTACATAGAACTGCTCTTGTAGGCGAAAGTATTTTTTGGAACGGCATCAAAAATTTACAATAAGGTAAGTACCTGTGAACATTTTAAGCACCAAGGAGCTCCCACTATTCAAATATAAATTGCGTAATTTATTCATTGACAAAGCTTACTACACGACGCAAGATTGTCTTACTACATATTTAGTATCTTCTACAATCTGTCACCATACATATAATTGTTATTTTGTACGATTCTCTTTATAAGTGATACCTGTTTTTTTTATACTGCATGTTGACATAATTATTGTATGGTTATAATGGAACTGTAATTTACCTAATATCTGTCTGTATAAGCTATGCCCACACTAAAAAAAATTGAATTTGGATTTGAGAAAGAGAACTTACCGACAACCAGTTATCACTTTATTACATGTAATACTTTCGAAGACCACGGCAGATAATTGTCCTCATGGTACTTGACGTGATTGCACCTCAATATACGCCTGCATTTTACAATGTACACTTAGGTCGCATTACAAAATGGGACTACATCTACTTATAATAATAGTCATCCAGACAAAAATTTGGTTATGGTGGCCCATTACAGCGGAGCCTAGGTAGGCATCGACGAAGGAGTTTTACATGGGTATATACTGTCATGTACCTACAGTGTGTGCGCAGACACAGCCTAGTGCACTCTCTCTTCCCTCACTCTCATGGTTCGATGGGACAGCAATCCGATACGACCGGAGAGAGATCAGGCGCAGGACCAACGGCTTTACTTGCTTTTCGATGAACGGGAATATCACAACGCCAACTTCCAAACTGCTTTCCCAACTATGTTGGGGTCGGCTTCCAGTCTAACCGGATGCAGCTTGGTAGAATTGGTTGTCAGACTTTCAGGCTTCTGACGAGCCGTAACAACTGTCAAAGATTCACGAATGACATGCAGCCGGGACCAACGGCTTATCGTGCTTTTCGAGGCGCGGAGGACTATCGTTATATAAAGGTGGTCACCCATCCACGGACCAACTATTACTTTGCCGCAAGCTCTTCCGGGATGTTACTTACTGTTACCAATAAATGGAAAACTAAAAAAAAAAAGAAAAACATAGTGGGAATGTGATGATGAATGGAATGGGAACATGAAAATGGTATACTATTGGGTGTTTTTCGTGGACCTACTTTTTTGTCCTACCAGTAGGTCCACGAGGGTATGTTATTTTTGTTGGTCCTACTGAACTGTTGAACCCAAAATGAACCTCCTATAAAAATAATTTTTGGTGTGACTAGGTAGCTTGTAGACGTTTCTTCGCCGGAGAACGGTCTGCTGTGTCGAAGCGGTGCTGTTATGAGTGATTATATACATATATAATATTAATAAAATATTAACTTAAGTTTTATCTACATTATGACAAAGTTAAAAATGAAATGTTAAGTTTGTTTTTTTATATTATAATAAAGCAATATTGTAATTTTGTATTATTTTCAATGAAAGCAGTAGGACAACTGAAACCACACTTAGTCTAATTTCTATACACAGGAGGTTCATGTTGGTTGCAATAGTGCAGTAGGACCAACAAAAATAACATACCCTCGTGGACCTACTGGTAGGACAAAAAAGTAGGTCCACGAGAAAACACCCATACTATTCATTGATCATTATAGCAAAAAAAAAACGGACAGTCTTTGGGGACTGCCGATTTTGATTCTCGCGTTGATGTCTTTCGTTAAGGCACTTTTTGATTCTCGCGTTGAGTCTTTCGTTCGAGCGTTAGGTGACGATGACGTGAGTTCCATGATATTGGTTCACCCAAAAAGTGCTCAACGCGCCTAAAGAAGTAAAAGATAGATCGAACAAGACTGCACCGCATCTTATCGGGAGGTCTATAATAAGCTACGTGATATTATTATCTTTGACGAGAAATGCCACCTACCTAGGTCCTAGAATGACATCATCTCAGATAACGATATTATCGAGTAACAAATGAATAAGTACATATTATTATTTTTATTGGAATACAATCCCTCAATGAAGTAATAATAGCTGATAGCGATAACCTGCTCAGCAACTGTGATGATAAGGAGGTTTGCCTGTTTCTATAACAAGCAAACTAAATAGGACCACCTGCTACCTATCCCTGCAGTAGTACAGCTTGGTACCTAATCTGTGTTCGCAATACATTTGCCAAACATGTAAACAAACACGAGTTTTAGGAAAAACACCTGTAAGTAAAGTCTACAAATAAGGTTCAGTTGGCGCTGCAAATTCATATTTTTTATGAATTTTTCAACAGTACTAGTCGATCTAAAATCAACTTTACATGTTTGGCAAATAAATATTGCGAACGCAGATTACAGTCAAACATTCCTACGTAAAGTCTATTTAAATCCTTGTTTCCAATTGATGTTATTTCCACATAAACAAACATCAACTATAATATATGCTAGTGGAAATAAAAAATATTTGACTGACTAGTACTGTTAACACCGCTTTCTTTTTTCTTTCGGTTAACCGCTTTGGTGAGAGCAGTGGTGGCCCAGTGGTATCGGCCCCGACTTACCAGTTGTAGGTCATGGGTTCGAACCCAAGCAGGCGCTTTACTTTGTGTAAATAATTTCATCAACACTGCTCTCAAAAACGGTGAAGGAAAACATCGTGAGGAAACCGGCATGTCTTAGAACCAAAAATTCGAAGACATGTGACATCTACCAACCCGCACTGGGCCCGCGTGGTGGATTACGGCCCACTCCCTCTGACCGAGAGGAGGCCTGTGTCCCAGCAGTGGGAAAATTAATAGGCTGATGATGATGATGAACCGCTTTGGTGGAGGGTGGACATGTTAATTATTCAGATTTGTTACAGTTGTAATAGCAATCATGTCATTTCGTTTAAAATAGTTTTTATTTTTATTAATTTATTTATCTTTTATATAGATTCTTTTCTATTTTGTGAATGTGAGAACGCTGTAGGCTTAGTGGACTGTACACTTGTTGACCATCTTCTATTTTGTTAAGTACATACTTGGTACTTGTTGAAAGACCTACACTGTCCTCGCATACCTAATAATACTGTATTTTTTATATTTTTTTTGTTGTAAATATTGTAAAACCCAATTATTTTTAAAATATTAACCGTGGAGTTTCTTGCCGGCTCTTCTCCATAGGAAACGACCAATTGGAACCGTCGTAGCTTCTGACGTTTCATAAGTGCCCATGTAGGTTTATGTGAAATAAAATATTTTGAATTTTTGAATTTTTGGAGACTCTATGTTATTGATAATATAAGAAGATAAAAAAAGATGAACGTGCTAAACTATACGCCATAAATGTGGTACGATTTTAATACCTAAGCATAATATCTAGAGCGGTTAATTTTCTTGGCAAAGTTTTCAACCATGACCTGCGCCATTGTACGATGTAACACGTGTTCAAAAAATTCAATACATAGTTGCTATAAAGTATAGAAATCGTTCGACTCTTGGTACTAAAAACGGTTTATCCAAGCATACGCAAAAATATATAAGAAAATAATTATATTTTTTATAAGGATCGGAGTCTTTCATTATACTTATTGGTTGTTCTCAAATTAGAGGGGCTTTCAATTTTACTACTAAACGAAATACAGATATTTAGTAGATGGGTATCTAATAAATATCTGTAATTCGTAGAGCAGTGGTGGCCCAGTGGTGACGGCCCCGACTTACGAGTTGTAGGTCGTGGGTTCAAACCCAAGCAGGCGCTTTACTTTGTGTAAATAATTTCATCACCACTGCTCTCAAAACGGTGAAGGAAAACATTGTAAGGAAACCGGAATGTCTTAGAACCAAAAAATTCGAAGACATGTGACATCTACCAACCCGCACTGGGCCCGCGTGGTAGATTACAGCCCACACCCTCTCACAGAGAGGAGGCCTGTGTCCCAGCAGTGGGAACATTAATAGGCTGATGATGATGATGAATTTGTTTGATAGTAGATAATTATTATAGATATTCGTACCTACTTGATCGACAATCTAGCAGAAACTTGCTGGCGCCATAAGCAATCTGTGTTTGCGGAATCTTTGCGTGGAAAATGTAATACATATAAACAAACAATAAAATTGATAAATAGCTTATAATTATACATTATAAGAGATAAGTAAATAACAATTTCTTGAGATACGACTTCAGATTCGAAAATACGTCCCTCCCATAATACTAACAAGAAATAAGTCAACGAAAATTGTAAAGTGCTTAATTTTAAGGTTCCCGCAAACAAGTGCGACGTGACGACGGACGCGGACGCGACGCGACACTGATATAGTAGATTGTTATACAAGGGTGGAAAGGAATCAATTCCCATACGAGGTATTTAGACGCCCGAGCGCAGCGAGGGCGGCTATAGTCCGAGTAGGAATTGATGTCTTTCACCCGTGTTAAACACTCTACTTTTCATTTCGAATATAAGGAAAGTAAAAAATAGTGTTTAAAATATTTATTCATATTGAATAACATGAGTAGTACCTATTTAAAATGAACTAACAAGTTAGAACAAATTGTAAAAATGTTTAAATATGGAACGCACCGCATCACCGCTGCGGGCCGTCCCGCGTGTAAGTTTTTTTTTTTATTGACACTGGCTGTTTATAATATACTCACAAGACCGGAGCCCAGTGCTTCCACTTTTAGGGATTTCTCCCTTTTTTTAGGGAAAACGGCTAATAATAAGCATGGTTTACTGATATTTTATTTTGGCAGGGATTTAGGGAAAAATTTAACTTGAGTTGTTAGCCCTATTGTTTAATTAGTAGGCAGAACCCAATGTACTACTTTACTCTATGGCACCACCGATTGATTAAAGGGGATTTCCTGAAACTTGTAATGATTGTTATTCGTCTAATTTTAGTTTACCATGTTATTGTTAATAGTACTATTTCCGTGGCTAAAGACGACATCAGAAATAAGTCGCATTAAACCTACAGTTGGTTTGTTTCGTTTGTCTCGATTAATAATGAATGTTTTCTAGGTATTTAATGTACTACTTTACTCTATGGCACCACCGATTGATTAAAGGGGATTTCCTGAAACTTGTAATGATTGTTATTCGTCTAATTTTAGTTTACCATGTTATTGTTAATAGTACTATTTCCGTGGCTAAAGATGACATCAGAAATAAGTCGCATTAAACCTACAGTTGGTTTGTTTCGTTTGTCTCGATAAATAATGAATGTTTTCTAGGTATTTAACATAAAAATTAAAAATTCCCTAAACCAAGGAATTTTTATATTTTTTAGGAAATTTTAGGGATAATTCATTAAGAAACTGGGGAAAACCAAAAACGTAAGTGGAAACACTGCCGCAGCTTTTATTTTTATTCTATTCGATATTTTTCTTAAAAAGTTTCGTACCCACAGATATTAATCTAACTAGATGATGCGATTGTACGTAAGTATGTACTTCGCGTGTCAATAAACGGAGTAAAATTACGATCAATGATCGTAATCTGAGATTTTCATTTAGCATTATCGGCACTGGAAATCCACCAAAATCTAGAAAAATGTCTTTTTAAGCCGTATTGAGCTGTAAAGACTGTATAGAAAAATTGAAAAAGTGGCACGCTTTGTTTTCATAAAGATGGAGGGACTTGCGATATCTAGTTAGATTTATATCTGTGTTCGTAGCCGACTACCTAACCATAAGTTCTATTTTTAAAATTCATTCCCGCCCTAGGGCGGGAAGCAATTACTATGAGTCTTTCCCGCCCTAGAGCGGGAAGCAGCGTCTCCCACCCGCTACTCGGATCAAACAAACACTACTTTCCGAGCATGAGATATGAAAAAACAATTTCCGAGAAGTTTTCATAGAAATTATTCCACCAGAGTCGCGTCGCGCTGCTGTCGCGTCGGGCCTGTCTGCGGGAGCCCTTATTCAGCATATTTTTTTCAGAACAAATTATACTGACTCCTAGGACTTCTGACTCCTCCTCCAGGTTATTCAAATATCGTATGATTTCGTTCAAATAGTGTGTTAATTCTATTTTACGACTGTAAAAGTAAATTGAGGAAAATTTACTTTTGCTGCATTTTATTGCTTTCTCAGTTTGCTCTTACTCCTACGGCTACGGTACTAACTGACAAAGTTAATATTATAAATATACATTAAATCATGCTGATTTAAATAGCAAAACATGTTTTTAGAATATGTCTTAATGGTAAAGTCCCGAATTCCCGATTGATCTCTAGTTCACAAAAAACTAAATTACTGAAAACTTGCTCTATTAGCCTTTTGCAATGGCGATGATGAAATCCTACTTGGTCTTTGAGCTTTGTGGTGACTTGGTCAGAAGGCAAAACTCAACATCTTCTTTCTGCATGTCTGTTAAATACTCTTACAACGCTAAAAACACCAACCCACTGACTCCAATTTCGACTCACGAATAGAACAGAACCTATAGTCAACTTCCTACTTTTGCCAAAAACTATACGTACCGACGCGCGACGACGCAAAGTCTTTGTCTGAACCTGCACAACGAAACGGTACACGACATCCTACTCACAATTCATCACAACACATTTACAAACAATGCACGGGAGCAATAACATAGTAGAAAGTATTTTAATAGGCCTCATAATAGATGGTATTACGCATTGCTTTGCCGGCTCTAATTATATTATCTGTTCCATTCAACTCATTAAAGAAGATCATCTTACTATACTGACCCGTGTAATTATGCAAATAGTACTGCGTATCACATGATTATTATGGGCATAACGCAAGAGCACCGAGTAGATAATACAACAGAGAGAGAGCAAACTCGACATCTACTTTCTATAATAAGGGTCGGCCCGAGCACACTGCCCTGAGGTACACCGCGGTTAAAGCTAGAATAACGACTGCACTTGTCCCCCTTGCAAACCCTTTGTGTACGGTATGTCAGATAAGACTGAAACCACTCGAGAGCAAGCCTCGCCTCACCAAACGCTTCTATCTTTTAAGTAGAATGCGCCTAGACACTGTATCAAAGCCTTTTGCCAGTAAAGCTATAGTAACTACGAATTCAACTAAGTTAGTACCTGCGTCCACCGTTGACCTGTGCTTGTGAAAGCCATATTCATTCTCTGATATCAGACCGGTTTTATTCAGGAAACTGACGAGTTTGTTATTCATAATCTTCACCTAAATTAATTTGGATAAGGATGTGATTAAGCGTACGCGTGTCGTCTTGGATCACTTATCAACGCGAAATGATATCGCACTCTTTCACCCGAATTCGTCCTTGGCCTTACTGACACGTGTAAGAGTTGGTTGCAAGTGGATGTAATCGCCATCATCACGCATACATAAATGAGCCACAACAAGATTGACGAAGCTAAGTCTCTGTTGGATTTCTTAGCATGTGCATGCAACGTGTTTTACAGTACTTATCTCATAATGTTCACATGACGCACAGTGGGTGTGTCGTCCATGTGATCCAAGCGTGACATGCTACACTGATAACCTGACCCCCAATGAATTAACAACATGTTGACTTGACAACAGTCAGCCCTGATATAGTTACTTCTTTAGGCAATACAAATATTTTTTTGCGTAAGTTATTGAATGCTGTCTCTGTTCGAATTTGTGCGAGATATTTATAAATAATCTTCTTAGCACATATTGGTGTGGGACTCATTGTTTCATCTACCCATTTAATTAAGTTAATAACAGGGAAACGATGAGGACATAAGGAAACTGTAAAAGAAATGTATCTACTGCGGCCAGCAAAACTTCTCATGACGCATAACCGAGCCATGGTTTGCGTAAAAAAACCGCAGAAAATAATATAATCACGGCACGAGCCACTGAGGTGGTTAGAGAATTTTAATACACCTGAGCCAGACTATACCCAGAAAATGTAAAAGACCAAAATTATAAAATAATATAGGGACTCGGAAACGAGGAAAACATTATCTATAGCGCTTGAAATACAGGAAAGCCTGCCCAAATGCGTCAGATAATATGGATCTACGTATTCAGTCACACTCTGTTATTTATATTTCTATGGTCACACTCATCATTGGTCATGTGGACATGTTAATTATTCAGATTTGTTACAGTTGTAATAGCAATCATGTCATTTCGTTTAAAATAGTTTTTATTTTTATTAATTTATTTATCTTTTATATAGATTCTTTTCTATTTTGTGAATGTGAGAACGCTGTAGGCTTAGTGGACTGTACACTTGTTGACCATCTTCTATTTTGTTAAGTACATACTTGGTACTTGTTGAAAGACCTACACTGTCCTCGCATACCTAATAATACTGTATTTTTTATATTTTTTTTGTTGTAAATATTGTAAAACCCAATTATTTTTAAAATATTAACCGTGGAGTTTCTTGCCGGCTCTTCTCCATAGGAAACGACCAATTGGAACCGTCGTAGCTTCTGACGTTTCATAAGTGCCCATGTAGGTTTATGTGAAATAAAATATTTTGAATTTTTGAATTTTTGGAGACTCTATGTTATTGATAATATAAGAAGATAAAAAAAGATGAACGTGCTAAACTATACGCCATAAATGTGGTACGATTTTAATACCTAAGCATAATATCTAGAGCGGTTAATTTTCTTGGCAAAGTTTTCAACCATGACCTGCGCCATTGTACGATGTAACACGTGTTCAAAAAATTCAATACATAGTTGCTATAAAGTATAGAAATCGTTCGACTCTTGGTACTAAAAACGGTTTATCCAAGCATACGCAAAAATATATAAGAAAATAATTATATTTTTTATAAGGATCGGAGTCTTTCATTATACTTATTGGTTGTTCTCAAATTAGAGGGGCTTTCAATTTTACTACTAAACGAAATACAGATATTTAGTAGATGGGTATCTAATAAATATCTGTAATTCGTAGAGCAGTGGTGGCCCAGTGGTGACGGCCCCGACTTACGAGTTGTAGGTCGTGGGTTCAAACCCAAGCAGGCGCTTTACTTTGTGTAAATAATTTCATCACCACTGCTCTCAAAACGGTGAAGGAAAACATTGTAAGGAAACCGGAATGTCTTAGAACCAAAAAATTCGAAGACATGTGACATCTACCAACCCGCACTGGGCCCGCGTGGTAGATTACAGCCCACACCCTCTCACAGAGAGGAGGCCTGTGTCCCAGCAGTGGGAACATTAATAGGCTGATGATGATGATGAATTTGTTTGATAGTAGATAATTATTATAGATATTCGTACCTACTTGATCGACAATCTAGCAGAAACTTGCTGGCGCCATAAGCAATCTGTGTTTGCGGAATCTTTGCGTGGAAAATGTAATACATATAAACAAACAATAAAATTGATAAATAGCTTATAATTATACATTATAAGAGATAAGTAAATAACAATTTCTTGAGATACGACTTCAGATTCGAAAATACGTCCCTCCCATAATACTAACAAGAAATAAGTCAACGAAAATTGTAAAGTGCTTAATTTTAAGGTTCCCGCAAACAAGTGCGACGTGACGACGGACGCGGACGCGACGCGACACTGATATAGTAGATTGTTATACAAGGGTGGAAAGGAATCAATTCCCATACGAGGTATTTAGACGCCCGAGCGCAGCGAGGGCGGCTATAGTCCGAGTAGGAATTGATGTCTTTCACCCGTGTTAAACACTCTACTTTTCATTTCGAATATAAGGAAAGTAAAAAATAGTGTTTAAAATATTTATTCATATTGAATAACATGAGTAGTACCTATTTAAAATGAACTAACAAGTTAGAACAAATTGTAAAAATGTTTAAATATGGAACGCACCGCATCACCGCTGCGGGCCGTCCCGCGTGTAAGTTTTTTTTTTTATTGACACTGGCTGTTTATAATATACTCACAAGACCGGAGCCCAGTGCTTCCACTTTTAGGGATTTCTCCCTTTTTTTAGGGAAAACGGCTAATAATAAGCATGGTTTACTGATATTTTATTTTGGCAGGGATTTAGGGAAAAATTTAACTTGAGTTGTTAGCCCTATTGTTTAATTAGTAGGCAGAACCCAATGTACTACTTTACTCTATGGCACCACCGATTGATTAAAGGGGATTTCCTGAAACTTGTAATGATTGTTATTCGTCTAATTTTAGTTTACCATGTTATTGTTAATAGTACTATTTCCGTGGCTAAAGACGACATCAGAAATAAGTCGCATTAAACCTACAGTTGGTTTGTTTCGTTTGTCTCGATTAATAATGAATGTTTTCTAGGTATTTAATGTACTACTTTACTCTATGGCACCACCGATTGATTAAAGGGGATTTCCTGAAACTTGTAATGATTGTTATTCGTCTAATTTTAGTTTACCATGTTATTGTTAATAGTACTATTTCCGTGGCTAAAGATGACATCAGAAATAAGTCGCATTAAACCTACAGTTGGTTTGTTTCGTTTGTCTCGATAAATAATGAATGTTTTCTAGGTATTTAACATAAAAATTAAAAATTCCCTAAACCAAGGAATTTTTATATTTTTTAGGAAATTTTAGGGATAATTCATTAAGAAACTGGGGAAAACCAAAAACGTAAGTGGAAACACTGCCGCAGCTTTTATTTTTATTCTATTCGATATTTTTCTTAAAAAGTTTCGTACCCACAGATATTAATCTAACTAGATGATGCGATTGTACGTAAGTATGTACTTCGCGTGTCAATAAACGGAGTAAAATTACGATCAATGATCGTAATCTGAGATTTTCATTTAGCATTATCGGCACTGGAAATCCACCAAAATCTAGAAAAATGTCTTTTTAAGCCGTATTGAGCTGTAAAGACTGTATAGAAAAATTGAAAAAGTGGCACGCTTTGTTTTCATAAAGATGGAGGGACTTGCGATATCTAGTTAGATTTATATCTGTGTTCGTAGCCGACTACCTAACCATAAGTTCTATTTTTAAAATTCATTCCCGCCCTAGGGCGGGAAGCAATTACTATGAGTCTTTCCCGCCCTAGAGCGGGAAGCAGCGTCTCCCACCCGCTACTCGGATCAAACAAACACTACTTTCCGAGCATGAGATATGAAAAAACAATTTCCGAGAAGTTTTCATAGAAATTATTCCACCAGAGTCGCGTCGCGCTGCTGTCGCGTCGGGCCTGTCTGCGGGAGCCCTTATTCAGCATATTTTTTTCAGAACAAATTATACTGACTCCTAGGACTTCTGACTCCTCCTCCAGGTTATTCAAATATCGTATGATTTCGTTCAAATAGTGTGTTAATTCTATTTTACGACTGTAAAAGTAAATTGAGGAAAATTTACTTTTGCTGCATTTTATTGCTTTCTCAGTTTGCTCTTACTCCTACGGCTACGGTACTAACTGACAAAGTTAATATTATAAATATACATTAAATCATGCTGATTTAAATAGCAAAACATGTTTTTAGAATATGTCTTAATGGTAAAGTCCCGAATTCCCGATTGATCTCTAGTTCACAAAAAACTAAATTACTGAAAACTTGCTCTATTAGCCTTTTGCAATGGCGATGATGAAATCCTACTTGGTCTTTGAGCTTTGTGGTGACTTGGTCAGAAGGCAAAACTCAACATCTTCTTTCTGCATGTCTGTTAAATACTCTTACAACGCTAAAAACACCAACCCACTGACTCCAATTTCGACTCACGAATAGAACAGAACCTATAGTCAACTTCCTACTTTTGCCAAAAACTATACGTACCGACGCGCGACGACGCAAAGTCTTTGTCTGAACCTGCACAACGAAACGGTACACGACATCCTACTCACAATTCATCACAACACATTTACAAACAATGCACGGGAGCAATAACATAGTAGAAAGTATTTTAATAGGCCTCATAATAGATGGTATTACGCATTGCTTTGCCGGCTCTAATTATATTATCTGTTCCATTCAACTCATTAAAGAAGATCATCTTACTATACTGACCCGTGTAATTATGCAAATAGTACTGCGTATCACATGATTATTATGGGCATAACGCAAGAGCACCGAGTAGATAATACAACAGAGAGAGAGCAAACTCGACATCTACTTTCTATAATAAGGGTCGGCCCGAGCACACTGCCCTGAGGTACACCGCGGTTAAAGCTAGAATAACGACTGCACTTGTCCCCCTTGCAAACCCTTTGTGTACGGTATGTCAGATAAGACTGAAACCACTCGAGAGCAAGCCTCGCCTCACCAAACGCTTCTATCTTTTAAGTAGAATGCGCCTAGACACTGTATCAAAGCCTTTTGCCAGTAAAGCTATAGTAACTACGAATTCAACTAAGTTAGTACCTGCGTCCACCGTTGACCTGTGCTTGTGAAAGCCATATTCATTCTCTGATATCAGACCGGTTTTATTCAGGAAACTGACGAGTTTGTTATTCATAATCTTCACCTAAATTAATTTGGATAAGGATGTGATTAAGCGTACGCGTGTCGTCTTGGATCACTTATCAACGCGAAATGATATCGCACTCTTTCACCCGAATTCGTCCTTGGCCTTACTGACACGTGTAAGAGTTGGTTGCAAGTGGATGTAATCGCCATCATCACGCATACATAAATGAGCCACAACAAGATTGACGAAGCTAAGTCTCTGTTGGATTTCTTAGCATGTGCATGCAACGTGTTTTACAGTACTTATCTCATAATGTTCACATGACGCACAGTGGGTGTGTCGTCCATGTGATCCAAGCGTGACATGCTACACTGATAACCTGACCCCCAATGAATTAACAACATGTTGACTTGACAACAGTCAGCCCTGATATAGTTACTTCTTTAGGCAATACAAATATTTTTTTGCGTAAGTTATTGAATGCTGTCTCTGTTCGAATTTGTGCGAGATATTTATAAATAATCTTCTTAGCACATATTGGTGTGGGACTCATTGTTTCATCTACCCATTTAATTAAGTTAATAACAGGGAAACGATGAGGACATAAGGAAACTGTAAAAGAAATGTATCTACTGCGGCCAGCAAAACTTCTCATGACGCATAACCGAGCCATGGTTTGCGTAAAAAAACCGCAGAAAATAATATAATCACGGCACGAGCCACTGAGGTGGTTAGAGAATTTTAATACACCTGAGCCAGACTATACCCAGAAAATGTAAAAGACCAAAATTATAAAATAATATAGGGACTCGGAAACGAGGAAAACATTATCTATAGCGCTTGAAATACAGGAAAGCCTGCCCAAATGCGTCAGATAATATGGATCTACGTATTCAGTCACACTCTGTTATTTATATTTCTATGGTCACACTCATCATTGGTCACATTTTCTTATGAGCATCATAATGTTACATGTCGAACGCGTGATGCGTAATGGATGCAAATAATAAATAGATTTACGACGTCAGTAGCTAGCCAAACAGTCTAACGATATACTAATCCAGGCTTTATTGCTGAAGAGGACAGCGCTCGTTTTAGCATCACGACACATTTGTTATGTTTAGCCGATTCCGATAAATCGATAAAAACATTATCTGATGCAACTTTTAACTCTAAAACTAGAAATCGAATAATATTTTGACATACGAGCGTCGATGTGACGTCTGGAGACTGTTTTTGTTTTCTACCTTTTTGTAAATGATGGGGGTAGCAAAATTAATACTGAAAGCATTATCATTCGCTTTGTTTTGTAATTATTGTTATGTGCATTAATATTTATATTTTCAGGTAGCATTAAAGTGCTGATGACCCCGTAAGTAAATGTCGATTTGATTACAAAAAAGAATATATAGACTTAGGCACTTGGGTAGGTATTTAATTCTTAAATATTTTAATACAAAGTGGTTTGTCATATTAGAGCAAACAATTCTGAACAGTTTTTGGACAACAACACTGCTAAAAAACATGTTATGTATTAGTCATTTTTCCACTAACTTTAACTTGATCTGGGTAACGCCAAAAATGATATGGCCTTATCACATCGTTCGACGTTCAAATGTTTTCAAGTGACCAATCACAGAAATATGCGTGGATTTGACGTGACGGTTATTTTTAACAGGAAATAAAAAAAATACTACAAAGTTAAAAAAAATAACTGTTCTATAATTTCGGAAGTTTCGGTATGTTTGATTTTGAATGTTTGTTTTTAGCCACCGATGTTTTTGGAAGTCGTTTGTTTTTTTTTTTTTGTAAATAGCCTTTTTTTTCAGTTTTTAGTTGTGGTACCCTACACAAATTTATACGAAAACCACTTCCTGCTATGTAATTAATAACAGTGACAGGAACTTTATTCGTCCATACAAACTAATAAGTGGAAAAAATACCTATGAATAACTAAGTACAGCTAACTCTAAAACTACTCAAGCAAAGTTAATAACATCTAAAGGGATTAAGTACTACCTTGAGAGCATACCCTTGCAAACAAAACAAAAAAAAAACAAAATCGGAGAAATCGGTGGGTATAAATAAAAATAATTTAAAAATAATCTACGAACATAGAACCTCCTCGTTTTTGGAAGTCGGTTAAATAACTGTCTATTGGGCCTGCTGCGGGGGGGGTAACGTAACACATAAAAAATGACAATATTGTTCACAATGGGTTTCATTTTGACAGTTCATCCACGTTCATTGCGTTACTTACGTTGTTGAGCAGACGAATTTTTCAGTAGTTTAGCAATATCCTTCATCGGATTGTGATTGAAGTGGGTTTTCAATCACAATCCGAAAATCTCATAATAAGTAGGTATTATTACAGGAATTCTTAAGAAACTACTTGACTTGAAGTGGTGATAAAAGTTGAAAATTTAAAGTTATTTGAAAGCCATGATTGATTTTAAGTAATTTCATTTCCTATAAAAGCATGAGTGATCTAATGATGATTAATTCAATGAAGAGTGAAATAGTTACGCAGATATTATAAGGTACTTAGGTAGGTACTTACCTTACCGTATAGGGACAGAAATACCTAAGTACCTACCTAACTCTTAATGAGACAATAAAAAAATGTTTCAGGGTGTAATTAAAAGGTGGAACTATTTTAGCACTGTGTACTTATTTATTTAAATTACGAGTTGTAAGGAGGTAGTGAAGGTAAGTACCTACTTATGTAATTGTCACCATGCTCTGTGGTATATAATTGTTTTTTATGTAAGTACCTATATATCTGCATCTACTCACATGAGCATCAAAACAAAGTTTCATCATCTCTTAGATCCTCAGGGAAATTCTTTAGGATTAATTTTCCTGAACGCAAAAAAAGGTAAAATTTATAAAAATACCCAGTCGACAAAGGCCTTCAGTATTATGCCAATGGCTGCCAGCCAGCATCAACACGCCACCCGAAAATCCCATACATCACGTTAACTAGCCATTGAACTTTAGAGGCGCGTGTCAATGATTGGCCAATTATTAATTATGTAATAAATTAGTAATTACCTAAGTAGGTACTTTTAATCGAGCGTGTACACAATGGCCCAACATTCTGGACAACTTTGACGTTTATCGAATGGAATAAGGTTAACTCTGGATATCTCTATTCTCTAGCTGTCAAGCTTAGTGTGGCCCCTTATGAATCAAGCAATGGAAGATTGAAAATCGATTCAGCGCTGAAACTAAATTGATTAGAAACGTATATACTTATTATAGAAACCATGTGGCGCTTATTTCGCCGTAAAAGTATCTACCTACGTCATAAGGATTGCTGCATAGGTACCTAGCGATAATGTGTTTATCTACTATCTATTCTATCTATGCGCCTGCAACACCTAGCTGCCTACTTAGGTATGTTTGCAATGCACTTTCAAGATCTTTCGTGCGACACAAATAGATGCAGCGGACTGTTTGACGAGTATTTAGTTAGGACGAGAGTTGAACTACCGCAACAACTAAAAAGTTTTTACTCGTTTATTAATTACTTACTTTATAAAAAAGAGGCAGGTGGTATGTACATATTACATAGTATGATCACTGGAAGTTTGCAATAGTCAAGGACACAAGGTTTGTCGTATCTTAGGAACAAATAAAAATATACAAAAAAAAAACTCAATTTAACAGGCAGGTAGGTAGGTATTTAATATGTTTGTTAGGTAAGAAATTTGTTGCTCCCAGTTGGTTAATTTTACATGACGTAGGTAAATACATATAGCATAATTTAATGCGAAATCAATGGGTAGGTAAGGTACAAAACTTGATATTTATTTATCATAAATATTCCAACGTTTAAAATTCCTTTATGTACGTAAGTAAATAAGGACAATCAATTCAACACTTAGCATACAATAAGTTAAGTATATTCTAAAGACCTTTCACCTTATTTACTTACTGAAAGAAAGTAGGTACGGTACCCATGTATATTCAGTGTTTTGTAACCATGTTGTTGAAAAAACCTCATTTAAATAAATAAATCACATTTTAGTTCAAGAGTTATTAGAGATTAAATAATAATAAAGCCAAGAGCAAAAAGTTGTAAAGAAAAATAATAATTATAATGTCGTTGTAGAATGGACAAGCATTTATTTTATGAATGAGCATCTTTCGGGCCAAATTTTAAAATACCCGCGGAACGCACCAAACTATCAAACCAATGAAAAAAAGACTGGGGCTCAGACCAACCAATCACCGGCTCTGTATGTGGTGTGACTTCTTGTGGGACGCGCCCGACCGACCGGAGTATACTCAAGCATATACTGTTTTCATGACAGAAACATGGTCTCAACTGTGTGCCAAAACAACAGAACTATTTATTTCGTTAGTAGTGTTTAATAACATCGATTAAATTCATATCATTATTTAGTTATTCCATAATACCTACACTGATAAAAATTCAAAGTTCGCTTCCCCCGCATCGTATGATCGTGTCATATAAATACGAGCGCGCTCCCCACCTCTAGCAAAACGTCAAACCTCTCCGTAGCGTGCGGGTGCTTGTTGGAGACCGTCATTTTAATTCAGTTCGCGTTGTTTCGCAAGCCGCGTAAACGTCAATTTTATAGTGACATCACAAAAAATTGGGGCGTGTGTGTTCAGTGATATTTAAATATTGTTAAATAACACGAGAAAATGTCTTTCAACACCGATATATCGAGCAAATTGGAGAATAGCAGGTACAGCAAAGTGTTGATTTACTATTTTATTTTACCGCGACCGATGGGCACGGCTTGAGCCCCTTGCATGTGGCCCTGTGCCCTTTCTTCTATGCGTGCGTCCGTGATGCATTCTGGAATTTGGGTGACGCTAACGTTTCAAATTGGTGCGTGGCAGTACGGAAAGGATTTTTGACATGGTTGCGCTCTTGGCCACCTTTCACATTGCTGACGAATCATTTCTCAACAAATTCCAGAATTCACCACTGTACTGGTGACCGGTGGTATTGTGTGGTATTTCCGAGAGTAGTTAGACGCTAATAGTTTCATCGATGAGGTTATCCTATGTTCTGGGCGTGCGCGGTGTCGGAGTGTGACTCAGAAAAGATTGAAGTGACTTCATTGATATTATCATTTGATTTTGCATTTGATAACTGTTACCACCAAGGCACTGTCTTATATATTTGAGTACATCTGATGAATATATTAGCATCGAACTTGTAACCATATTGTATGTATTATTCAAGGTTCAGGTCATGCCAAATTCTTGAGCCTCATGTTTTATGCAGCAATTACAATACCTGTTATGTCACCAAAGTATGTTACCATAAAGCCACACTGCTTTGATTTTAAAAATAAAAGGCAAGGCAAAAGCTTGGCTGTAGCTTGCATAGATTTTGACATTTATGTATTAAAATAAATGGTTTTGAATACTTAATACACTATTAACCTTGTATTTACAAATTAATTATCATTTTATTTAAGTTTATACATTTAGAAAGGCCCACCATAATCACAGTACTTATAACCTCCATTTTGGAAATACCCTGTTGTCAGCAGTTCCAATCCAACCATGTTGTTTCCTCTTTCGAATTTAAGCTGTATCCTGTTATGTACTGGTAACTATTTATACAAGGAATTTCATCATACATAAAATAATGGATTCAGAATCTAATTTAAATTATTTAAAATGATCAAGTATGCAAAACTGGGTAATAACCTCTGTTTTAAGCCAAAACTGGTCACTCAAATTGGTATTTGAGTGACCAGTTTTCTGAATGTATGATAAAAATGTGAATCATTAATACAAGTGAATGTTGGTGATGTAATTTATGTAAACAGTTGTTATTATCTTGTATACTACAGTCCCATTGATAGTAGGTAATTGAAAGAAGCCATTTAATGATTGTCCTGAAGCGCTGTTGAATAATTGTGACTGTTGAATGTCTTCTCCCACTTAGTAACTTTTATTATTGTCTGTTACTTTCACCAGATAACAATTTATAATGCTTATTAAAATGGTTAATTTGAACTGCCATAGCTAAATTGATGCAACAGAAAATCAGTTTTTATTATTTTGGAAGTGGTTCAATTGTTAGTTTCCAAATGTTTGACAATGTTTACAATAAAATTACTGGTGGGTAGCCAACAAAATAATGTAAACCATTTACCTTATCTGATATTACTTTCAAACTCAACAAATTCTGCTATTGGTGTAACCGCAATAAAAAAAAAACAATTTTTCTTAAAACATTATGAAAAACTATATTTCATAATGTTGTTATTTTAAATAGACATTAGTAGGATAATCATAGTACCTACCTACCTACCTGTAATAATAGTCAGTCATGAACTCATGGGATGTCATAAAAATATCCAACAATCTATTCAGTCATGATGGCATTTCTTAGCCAAATAAATTGTTATTCAATCATGGGTAGTGATGGTTTGAGTTAAGTACCATATATCTGTCATAATATAAGGGCCATGGCAATACTTAGGTGCCCCTAATACGACCCACTGACCGTACCTTTTCCAATAATAATTACACCATCATATTATTGTACATTGTATTGTTCAGGGCAAAGGCCTCTTCTCATACCTTTTCCAATATTTATCATAATTTTGAATAAGTTGTGGTAATGATGAATGTTGCTAATAAAATCTTTGCCATTGTTACAGGAACACCCTGCGCAAAATTGCCCGCCACGATGACACAGAGTTCTCAAAGCAGAGCATACTGAACGACATGGAGAAGTTCGTCAAAATGGTGAACGTCATGGACGAGACGGTGCTCGTGCCCAGCCGGCTGATGAACTTGCCACAGGAGGGTGACGATGACCCGTTCAACATGTTCGCCATGCTGAACGATTTGAAGACTGAGCTGCTCTGGTCGAGTGGGGACACAGAGGAGCATGTGGAGCGTGGAAGGAGGGTGTCGGACCTCAGTGACACGGAGAGTGACGCGTCGAGTGCGGCGGGAGACTCGGGTATCGAGGGAGAGGACGAGCGGGAGTCGGCCGCGCGGGCAGCTGCCGCGTGTCGGCGGCACCTCCGCGGCCTGCGCCGCTCCCTCCGCTCGCTGACGGCCGCCGCGGCGCACCTCACGAGATCCTACCAAGAAGAAGTCGGCGCACCGGTTTAGGGAACATACCTACATAATATTCCTGTGATTGATTGAAGCCTGTCCTGCACGTGCTGTACATATAGAGTAAGCGGGCCGAACTGTACATATAGGTTATGGGCTCGGCGTGTAAGGGATTCTCAGTAAGTTAAAGGTTATTTAATAAATTAAATTTTTAATTATTTCTTAGTTTCTTTTTCATGCAACCTTTGAATTGCCTCACATGATGAACAATAGACACAATCACGCACACACACACGTATAGACCAAACCGGCACAATATAGTTTACTGTGAAACCGGTTAGTTAAATTAGAAGCCCACGGAATATTAATAGATTTCTCATCAGTATCAGTACCGAACAGGTGTAAAAACAAATATATTTTTAACTAAAGGTATAAACAAGTTAGGTACCTACGAGTATCTACCATTCGTATTCTTGTTGTCGTCATATTCTGGTTATAACTATTTCAACAGTAACGATTAACTGCTCGAGGTCATGCAAGGTCGACTTTAACTGTCCAGATACTAAAATAAGCAAAGGATGTCCTATTGAAAAGGCCATCACTGTGGAGAGAGCTCATTTGACTTCAATAGTCTCCATTCTAATATGTAATTGTGAACCTGGGCTGTATCGATAAAAACTTAACAACTCTTAAAACCTGGGTTGTCTATAAAAAGTCCATTTCGTGTAGACGATATGCAGGAATGCTGGGTCGTAAATATTTGCGTGTACAAAACTATCGAATAACTTTTAGGGCAAATGCGCCCTTGAACTGAATAAAATGGCTTGCTCTGCTAGAAATCGATTTCGAGTTGGGTCTACACGTCTGCAGTGTCTCGACTTAGCTCGGAACGAGGCGAAGCCGTGGGATCAACCCACATTCTGTCTCGACAACTACGTAACATCCATGAATGAGAACTTAATCTACCAACATTCCTTGTCTGTAAAGCTGTTATTGAGATTTATAACACTCTAATCTGGAACCACGACGTGATAATATCGAGACAATAATACAGATTCATCACAATTTTATTGCCGATAGCAATCTGAAACTCCTTTAACACTTAACAGACATAGTAACAGCCTCTAGAATTAATCTACCCTTGAAATTATGTCTGCGTTTGTTGGCCATTTGACATGGTCATCACGTACATGATCCAATTAGAAGTCTGCAATATATGCCTCGATTTCTTTTAAATGGTTCCACTCAGGATATTGCAAATTGTTCGGAGTGTTCGAGCGGCAAAAGAATATACTATGCGTCCGCTTTTACAACCAATTTTAACAACTATCATGAAACCATAAATAAAACCTAGAAAAGATAATATTCCGAAATGAAACGCGGGCTCTGCGGACCCTTCTGAAGCGATCAATACAGAATTTTCACCCCAAGTCTGAAAAGGGGAGAGAATTTAGAAGAATCGTGTACTGAATAATACAACGATACACCACAGAAAGTGTTACAAAAGTTTCAAGAACGGCAGTTATCTTTGTAAGATAAAATTACTGATAAACTGTCTGTGTCGTGCTCAATCGTATCTTGTCACACATTTCGCATCAATTACGAAGGTGAAGCAACCAAATTGTCTGACACAATATTACAAGGCAAATACAAAGAGGATTTGGAACAAAAACATTCCAATGTAAATACAAAGAAATGGAAAGAAATGTAAATGATTAAGAAGACGAAAAAAGACTACTTAACATCGTCTTACCCAGAAACTTTAAATCCCTGGAATATGTGACTCAATGTATGACAAAGAAATCTGGAGAAAGACAAAATAATTGCCATGAATTCACATGTTCTCATTTAGATACGATGAGGACACCATACAATGAGATATTTTGCGTTACACACATTATAACATTCTATTTCTCATGAGTTCTCAATTCTCCATCTAAAGTTTTTAAGTCCTATCATAAAAATTTGGGTTCTAATAAAATACAGGTAGAGAGCCCATCCGGCGTGATGCTTGCAAGGTCAATATGAATAAGAAACGGGGTGTTATTATTCATCCCAATGTCTTGGAAAAGAATCAAAATTGTCTATTAGATACTTTGCCATTAGTTTGTTCGATCATTAGAGCTCGGTCTGGTCGACCGAGCTCTGCTCGGGTGGAAATAAATAAACATAATATCGTCCAGGTACCAATTTTGTATCACATTCCCGAGGCGTTGAAAATAGAGAAAATGAATTCTCCCAGATATAAGACCTAGCTAGATCGATTTTTCGCCCCCGAAACCCTATATTGCAACTTTTATCGAAATCGTTAGAGCCGTTTTCGAGAATGTGATTACAAATTTATTATGTATTATATACAAATATTGCTCATTTAATAGTATAGGATTTAAATAATGGCAGAGGAGAAGAATATCATGATGCAATGTAAGGCTCAAAATAAACAATTAAAACGCAATATAAAAAAAGTAAGTAATTTTATAAGTTGCCACAATTTAATGTATGAACTGTAAAGAAAGGTCAAAGTCCCAGTGTTTTGTTTGGCTTGAGCTGAAGAGGCTCGCCGTGTTGACACAGCAATGATGCAAACGCGCTGATGTAAACTTCATTCGACTGCCTGCCTTCTGTAGAATTGACATTTACGTCAACAGAGCAAAGAGAATGTAAACAAACTAGCGTTTCTTGGATTCGAACCGGTTTATACGCTTTACATATTATATTAAAAATAACTAGCTATTGCCCGCGACTTAGTCTGCGTGTATTTTGTACCTATTAATTTTTTTTATACTAATATTCAGGATGAAAAGCCTCTAGTCCCAGCCTCCCAGACCACCTATTTTTAAAAATTTCATAACGATCGGTTCAGTGTTTTAGGCGTGAAAAGGTAACAGACAGAGTTACTTTCGCATTTTTTATATTATGTATGGATATTATAATTTCCAATATTACCTAGTACCTATACATAAATATAGTATGGAGATGTGATATGGATATACTCAAATAACAATTTCTACACATTATTACAGGCAATTTCAACTGCTATCTACTGCAACACCGACAAAACGATTTATAACGAATCTAGTAGAGTAGCAGTAGCTTGGCCTTGTGAAATTAGATATTGCATACATGATTTTGACCAGCTGTTAGCTAATTTCATCTAATTTACATTAGATTTGGTGGTATTTTTATGCAGACACAGTCGAACTGGTACTGTCTACATTGCTGTAAGTCTACCCACACTCAACTCAACATACCTACCTAGTTTTTAAATTGTGATTAAAACAAGCAGTAGTTTGGATGCAATTTTCATAGAATGTAATGGGCACTAAAATTGTGTCTTTACATTGAACTTCTTTTTCTCTTCGCATAAATACCTAACTGTTTTGTTTGTTTATTGCCGCCTTGGAAACTCCGAAGGTTAGGCGGAAACCAGTAGACATCGATGCAGTCCTTGGTGCAGTCACATGTCAAAACATTACATAATTTAATTCCTAACCCATAAATGCCCGCGTAATATAATTTGGTGCGATGCGGGCAACTTTTTCAAGGGTAACTCAATTACTTTTCAGATGAAATTCGAAATTACTGTCGTATTTAAACAGATATTGTTGTTTTTTTAAAAACGAAATAGGTGCATAATGTAAGTATTTATATTACATTATGCACCTAGGTATTTCGTTTTTAAAACGCACGGAAATTGTTAAAGTACACTGTAGTTTATCGGTCAATGTCGAATTAATTGAAACGTTTGACGTAAACCGTACTTTCCTACTTACGAAAACATAGTATTCTGTAGTGGTATAGTACTTAGTAGTACTTATCAAAACATGGAAGGATTTGTCACATGTAACTTGAGGTAACCAATTCTGAATGTCACGAGCCACAAGGACGTTTCGTTGAAATCGGCTATTCTTTATTCTATTGTTGTATATTTATGAAATAGGTGGGCGTCTGACGGGCTACAATGTCAAGTGTACGAGGAAAACTTTGGAAAACCAGACCAATGCTAAATAGTAAACACAATCAGGTTGTTAGAAACTAAGCTAAGCATATAGGTACGTTGTAGTAGTGAAAGAATACTGAGCTAGTCTAATAGGTGCGCGAGTCTACAAAATTAGCAGCAATTTGCGATTCAAGCCTGCAAAGTTTCCGTATGTCGGCCTTCGTCGGCTGAGGTTTACGCAATGCTGCGGTGTGCGTTGCATGCGATACGAGTCCTCGACTCCTTGTATCGACTGTCGAGCCGGTTCAAGATAGAATTTACAACGCAACATAGATAGATTACTGAGACGAAATGTAACAAAAATTTGGAGTATATAACTAAGCCTGAAAGATTGTTGCAGAAAGAAATGCAACCAATATATTTCGTTTTGGTCTGCCTCCGTCCATCCCATCCGCCGTGCATGCTTTGCCTTGGACTGGAAAGATCTGGTTAAACTAGTTTGGCCATTAGTAAAAAGTTGTAAGTAGACGCATTTTACAACCAACTTGGATGTACAACGAAACCTTGTTTTGGAATAATAAGTCTCCCACTCTCAGTGAAACGGAATCACATTAAGTACCACATCGTACGACCTACCCACTTTATCTCATCGTTAAACTGTTCTTGATAATTAACTGATAAAATTGCTACTGTTAACAGAACAGTTAAATTACTTACACGTAGTTAAGAGTAGTAGGCATTTTGTACTTGGTGATTATTGACTCGAAAATTCGTTTAATTTGTATAAGTGGGCACTTAATTGGTACTTTGGTACTCGAAAAATGTTTGCAGATTGGTCAAAGGCATATGTATAAGTAAGCAGTAGATAGTTGCGACACCGGCGTGGCGCTGCTATAAAAACGTAGTGTGTTTATTATGTAGATTAGATGTAATTTTTCTGATATGTAGCAGGCTTCACTGTCGGCATTGTGACGTAAGCTGACGTCAGGGCGTTGGGCTTCGCGAATGTTCTAGAGAGCTAAGCGACGTCAGATGGCGGTCAGCCGGGCTTGACATGCGCAGTGGTCGTCACAAGCGGTGCGCAACTCGCGGTGCGCGGCGGCTGGTCGCAAGTCTCGCACACACGCACCGGCCGGCTCTGGAGGGTTAGGTTAACCCGCTAACCTTTGTCACGATAAACTAGAGCAATGTACTGGGACTGGGACTGTCTAGGCTGACGCCGGTCATAGTAATTACTGGCTATAGGATAGAACTGGGCGGACATTTATGTGACTTTATTTCAGTGTGTTTTTCACGAGAATGGAAAAACAGTTTCAGAGGCTTTTATATTGAATACGGGACTGAAAATCAGAGAACATAAAATATGATTAGCAGACCTGCTTGTCATGTTATAGTACAATCAACCGTATATCAGTAGTAACAATTTGACGCCTTTATGTCAAACCTGTAAGGGTGATTTTCGTAGTGCTAGTGTTACCACTCGGTTGACTACGATTTTATGAAGATTTGAGTACTGTACCGTATCTACCTGGGGGCTTGTGGGTCATCGTTCAGGTTTAGCTACGCTTGCCGCAGTTGGTCTGTGGATGGCTGCCCATCTTTACATACCAAGATCCCTCCGTGCCTCGGAAAAAACGTTAAGCTATTGGTCCCGGCTGTCATTCGTAGATCTTTGACAGTCGTTTCGGGTATAGTCAGAAGCCTGAAAATTACCCAGTTACTGAGCTGTGGCGGTCAGAGAAGCAGTCGCCCCATGTAAAATACTGTTATTCAGCTGAATCCAGTTAGACTGGAAGCCGACCCCAGCATAGTTGGTAAAAGGCTAGGCAGATTGATCTACCTATCTACCTGGGTATAGTCTAACGCAGTGGTCAGCAAACTGTGGCTCGCGAGCCGCATGCGGCTCTTTGGACTATAGTGTGCGGCTCTGTACAAATGTCGATGAGTGCGAGCGTAGATACGCGAGGGGGTTGGGGTTTCGGTCATTAAGCAAGATACCTTCATCATATTATTATCAGCCGATATGATGATGATCCAGAACATCTGGAAAAATTGTGGCATAGGCTATAAAACCAAAGCCCGATTGGTCAGAGCACTAGTTTTCCCGATTTTCGCCTATGGAATTGAGACGTGGACAATCCGAGCCAGAGAAAGGCAGAGGATTCGAAATGTGGTGCTGGAGGCGGATGCTCCGAATTCCATGGACAGCCAAACGCACAAACGTGTCTATTCTTTCCCAAATCGACAACAAGACCGATTGTCTACAGTTGGCCTACAGCGTATTTTAACATATTTCGGCCACATAATGCGAAGGCGAGATAGCAGCCTTGAAAAGCTGGTCATTGTTGGCAATACCGAAGGAAAGAGAGCACGAAGCCGGTCGCCAACACGATGGTTCGACCAAGTAAAACTACGTCCTCAAGGAAATTTCAGCAGGTGCTGATAGCAACTTTGGACCGGAACCGATGGAGGCAGATTGTCTATTTAAAGGGGTGCAGTGACCACGATCCTCAGTAATGAGGGACCGATTGAAGAAGAAGAATGATGATGATGATGAAGGCATCCTACTTCTTATGCTGGGGCCTGGGGCCATACCAACGGGAAACGCCGTTGATTATCGCGATAATGAAAGTTACCCGTAGGTGTAGCCACAACTTATTGCGAGCATTTGACAACGGCATTCACCAATGGCGTTTGATGTTAGGCGATAACTAGGATGGCGGCAAATGAGCATTGACGTTGACCATTCAAGTGTGGCCACTCAATTTATTGCTATACTTAATTATCGGAATAATTACCGCGTTGTTTATAGCGATGATGGGCATTGACGTTGACCGTTAGTGTGGCCCCAGTAGCAAGTTAATTTTAGGAAGCGTTGTGAAATGAAAGAGGATGGGAGTTTTAAGGATTCACGAGACAGTTTGGACAAACGGAAGGGATTGGCTATCATAAGAAATCTTAGTCGTCATAGTATTGATATTTTGCTCTATAGATTATTGAGTTTGCCGAACACTTGTCTAACAGTCAGTATGTTATAAAGTACTCTGTGGGTCTAACCTCATTGTTGTCGGTCGTCGGCCTGTCATCGACTTAACGATGTTCTTAGGTTCACAGTGTTGCACTTACCTCGCTATTTACACTCGCTCCGTAAATAGCTTTTCGCTGTATGAGGTACTTCACCGGATACTTACCTACTGTTTACGCAACAACGTTAGTTTTGGTAACATTTGTATGAAAAAAAAGTCCTGTTTATTTTATTTTTTTTCCTCGTCCATTTCGCACTGTATAGGTACGTGGTATAACGAAAACTCTCTATAATTATAGAACTGCCTAAACATTACCTACAGCCTAATCAGCTTATAATGTACCCACTGCTGGGACACACGCCTCCTCTCTGTGACCGGGAGTGGGCCGTAATCTACCACGCGGGCCCAGAGTGGGTCGGTAGTGTTGGTACTTCTACCCTCTATCTAGATGTCACGTCTTCGAATTTTTGGTTCTAGGACATGCCGGTTTCCTCAAGATGTTTTCCTTCACCGTATTGAGAGAAATAATTTACACAAAGTAAAGCCTTATCAGGGTTAGAACCTACGACCTACAACTCGTAAATCGCGGTCGTTACCACTAGGCCACCAACTGATCTCTGCCTAAACAGTACAAATTGTAATGAGCCTGTGGGCTTGTATTATAGCCACTGGGCGATGATGGGGTGATTTCATCCAAAGATCCTGTATCTGTGGCAAGACACACGTTGTGCAGGCTCCAGAGAAACCTGACCCCTTTGCATTGTTTTTTACATTGCTAGGGGTGAGGTTTCTATGGAGCCCACTGTACCTCAACCCTGCTAGTGCTACCAAACACGCTTACTGACTACTTATTCTTTTAACGATGGCATTGATTTAAGCTTCGTGCAGACTAGCGATAGACCGGTTATTGTTATACCATGAAGTTTTCTTAGAAATTGTAATTGATCAAGTAGCGTCGCCCCGTCGCGACGCACTGGTCTGTACGAGCCTTTATGATCATATTCGTTGTATCTCCTAGAAAAAAAAAAGGGTTTTACTGGTGCACTACCCATAAGTGCCAATAGTACCTAGATAAGTAATGTAGTTGCAAATTCAGCACTCAAGAGAGATGTATCTTGTTCATAACTTCGAAACAACAACGCATACGCACCTTCATAATCAATTAATCATAAATTAAATTTTATTAGCAAGCCAGCATAGTTACAGTTCTTGCTGTAGGTACTTAATTGTTACGTTACCACTTAGTTATTTTCCTAGCGCTAAGTATCATAGCAAGATTATTATTCTCAAGCACTTAACATTTAAAACAGGTTGCAGTAGCATTAACTACCTTCTTGTCAGGTTATTCACAGACAGAAAATAGAATAATGTCCCTATACGGTTATTCAATTTTTGAACATATAGAATCTGGCAAAAAGAAACCTACCAACTTCTGCGTGGGAAATGCGTAACACACATAAAATGACAATTGATAGCAATGGGTTTCATTTTGACAGTTTACCCACGTTCATTGCGTTACCTATTTACGTTGTTGAGCAGACGAATTTTTCAAAACTTTGAATCAATAGATTAGCAATATCATTCAAAACTCTCGCATTGTGATTGGTCGACTGTGTACCCGGCAAGAGTAGGCTGCTCCTGTAGAATCTCACGTTCTTCTCATGGATGTCTTTCAAGTCGATGAGTAGGTAATATTCCACCTCGTAATTACTTTACCACGATTGACAACAATTCCCAGTGACTTGAAACTTCACAAATTGTTCAGGGCAGATTTCACCAATGAACGCGATCAGCACATTTAAACAGCGTTCAAGAGCTGTCAGTGTCGTCATTGTTGAGGAATATTAACTAACGATACATTGGTGATATTGGCACTTAAAGTTGTAACTATCTTACTGTGACATGGACAATACACCTCGTAATTTTAAGAGTTGCAATTGAAATTCAACCTTAGGGCGGTAATGTTAAAGGAACTTTATGGTTAACTTAATATATAACACAGCAAAATCATTTTATGGGATGGAATTAACAATGATATGAATAGGAAAAATTTGAATTCAGAGATGACGGCAGATACCTAAGTATCAGAATAAAAAAACGTCCTGACGCCAAATAAATTGGGATAAGGATGGAGAATGATGATGATTGGAATTAGCTCAATTAGCAATCACCACTGAAACATATAAGTGTTTGGCGGTCTGGCAGGAATTGACGTTAATGGGCATTTTACCTCAACAGAGAATGTCATAAGGAATAAAACAAGTAACGTGTAACAAATTATTATTTTAATAGTTGCCACATTAAAGCATTGTGTATTAAAACACTGTGCAATAAATTACTTCCTACTTAGTCCTTATCTACGTAAACTCACGTTGTAATTCTAAATTTCTAATTATATCTCCCTAGTGATAATTTTGTTTACATTCCTCATGTTTTGGCTAAAAATATCTAATTACGTAATTATTCTTAGCACTCATTAACTACGTTATCGACAAACTAATATCTGATAGTAAGATAGTGTTAATTACTAATTACCTTGTTCAAAATTGGTACCTAATTAGGAATTCGCATAAAACAATATCACACTACCTAAGGCGAATTTCAGTAATAAAACTGAACGCGATCAGCACTTAAGAGGGTGCATCCTAAAAGTTGGCAACGTCGTAAATAGCTGTCAAATATTTACCTGTTTCGATTAATTTGGAAATAATACTGTATGGAAATAAGAAATGTGGCTAACCAATTGACTAGAATATTAATAATGAATTGCAATTATAACATTGAATTTGATGTTGTACCCGTTTTAGGTGAAAAAAAGGCATTTGGAAAGTTTCCAAATACTTTTTTTTCATCTAAAACTAACTATTCGGTGTTACGATATTAATCGTTGCATTTCATAATCAATATTCTAGTCAATTGGTTAGCCACATTTTTTATTTCCATACAGAAATATTATCAAATTAATCAAAACAGCGAAATATTTGACATCTATTTGCGACGTTGCCAACTTTCAGAATAAACACTCTTAAATCGCGTTTGTCAGTGTCGTTATTTTCTTTAGAATATTGATACTGACAGCTTTTGAACTCGGTTTAAACGATTGTCAGGATCAGCACAATCGTCTAAACCGAGTCTGAGTCACGAGTCGAGACACGCTCAATCACAATCTGAATCATTTTGAAAGACATAGCAAGTCCATTGCTTCATAAGTTGAAAAGAAAATCTGCTCAACAACGTAAATAACGCTACGAATATTGTTGAACTGTCAAAACAGATTAGATTAGTATACAGGGTGGTAGGGACATCACAGTCTTCGCGTCGATGTCCCTGACACCCTGTACCTATATCGTTTACCGAAAATGTTTACGCAATTAGATAGCTGATCGCGTTCAGTTTCATTGGTAAAATCAGCCCTTAGCCCTCCTCCTGTAAATAAGACCTTTATCTTCATTAAGTATGTCATTTTTAAAACGCGAAGAGAGCCAAATCATAGCTACCTACTTAGAAATTGTAAAGCCAATTAGGTTTGAACCTTTGAACGTCCAAGTTCGTTCCACGAGAAACCCATGGTGTTCTGAAGTTGCAATTCATTACACAAAGTTCAAAACACAGATTGTAGTCAAAAGCTAAGTGCATTAAAATCTGAATACATTAGGAACGCTAAGTGCAAAGTCAACTTAAACTTAACTACACATTTCTGCGAGCCCATCCGAGCGCAGCTTAGCTATAGAGGGTCAAATAAAATTAGCTTGCGAAACCCCGCAGACGAGATGGGTATCAATATTTAAAAATAAAAGTAAATAAAAATGATGTTTTTTTTTGTGGTTAACGATTGCTTATAGTGATTTTACTTGAAGTATGAGTTCAGAAAATCAGTTTTTTTTATTTAATCGTTCCGCGTTATCGAAACCCATCAAAAAAATGATTTTAACTGATTTTTCAGGTGACTAGACTGTTTAGGTAGGTAGTGTAGTGTGTAGGGGTTGATGACCCAAAAAATGTCATCATATTAATTATTTTGTTATATCATGCTTAATGTCGATACCCATCACGTCTGCGAACTTTTGCTAGCTAATTTAATTTGACCCTGTATAGATTTCTCGGATAACCAGCTGATCAACTTCTTTACTGCAATAACAGTATAAAGCGAGAAGGACGTACAGTAGCGGTCTTAAGTCGCTATGCCATTTTTTTGAGTAATCGACTGACGGTTCGGTTTGACTTATGACCTTCTTCTATAAGTTGTTCCACACGCACACACACTCACTTGGTTTATAACTTATAGTAGTTCATAATTTCAACCAGCAAAATGTATGACATGCTAGCTCAATGGTTACGTCCTTTGATACTTGTGTGTTTTCAGCGAGCCGACAGTTCGAATCTCTCCTGCGGATATTTTTTTTTTAAATAATTACTATTTATAGTTCACTTTTTCTTTTTAATATTTAGTTTAGTTTTTAATATTTAATATTTAGTAGTAGATCGATAATAATCATTCGTTTTTTGTTTCTTTCATTCGTCTTGTTCACATAAATAATAAAGTTTAGTAGGTAGCCCATAAAAAAACTTTACTTCGATTTTTGAAGTCTACGTACTAATCATTTTGATTTCTGTGAGTACAGATCCTGTTCGTTACGAGTATTCATATCTTATTTCATATAATCTCATAATTTATATTCTCATCAGTAACACACACCGTCGCACTAACGCGAAACAACATTATATTTCTGTTGCATTTAGAATAAGCGTCATAGAGGTGACCTTTCTTACCATTGCATTGATAAAATTCACTTATAGTTGACATGTGCCCGTAGCTGTTTGAGTAAAGCAATGGATACGCGATCAATGAGGCTTGAGTTCGAATCCCACATAAAATGTGTGAATGTTAGACCATATTTGTATTTATAACAAAAACTTTTAGATATTTGTATTTATTTAAAGTGTATTTATGCATAATATTTATAAGAAACTAAATATTAGTTTTTGTATTATTATTTAACTATTTATGTGATTAAAAATCACATAAATAGTTAAATAATATTTATCTTTTCGGTGTTGAAAGGTGGAAATAAAAAAATTGTGCTATGATAACAAAAATGTTTATTCGTTTTATTCATTTATAAAATTAACAAACTTTTATGAGAATTGTGACGTCACATTCCTACCTAGATAAAAGAAGTTCTCTTGTTAACCGTTCTTAAGATTTTTTGTTAGTGGGTACCACTACCCACTTAGTCAATTCATAATAATATAACAAGGAATGGACACGGTAGAATGGATATTCTAATACTTAATAACACAAATATAATATTGTTGATACCCACTTATTATAGGTATCGGCAGAGTTTATGGAAAACTATTACCTATATGATATTTTAGACTTTATGCATGTTTTTATGTAACGTCACAATGAATGTTATTATATTGAGGTTATATAGCTTAAGTGTTCATTTTCTTGACGAAAAGAAGATTGAAACTAAACCTCAATTTAAGATCATTAAATAATTACGGTTATGTTAATATAAATATTTAGTGACACCGTCTAATAATTATAACCAAACATCTAGGTATTAATATTTTGTATAACTCCCATTATTTTCGATGCAGTCAAGTAGACGTTTGCGCATCGACCCTACAATATTACCACATATTTCGGTTCCTCTTAAATTTTCCCACACCTCCTTGCAATGGGTTTTTAATTGTTCTATACATCTCTCATCCCACCTTTGCACTTTGTTATGCAAGCCTTCAGCGTGAAGGGCACGGCGAACAGTTCGCACTGAAGTGTCGAATAAGTTTGCAAAGTGTCTAGTTGGTGTGAAACCATTTGTTTCATACTCGCCCACCATATATCGTCGCTGTGCCTCGCTAATAAGCGTTGGCCTTCCACTTCGCTGTCGACTAGCAAGGCTACCCTCTTCCTCATATCTTTTAATCCAGAGACTAACAGTATTCCTCTAAAACAAAAAAAAATATATATTAGTTATAATAAAGTAGCTATAACAAAATGCTACTACTAACAAGACTTCATTTTTATAAAATATAATAATATTTATTTAATGTAACAATAAAATATAAAAACTCTGCATATATAAATCCAATAACAAACACTTGTTATTTTTAATAATATTTATAATATAACAATATCCCTCTCACAGAGAGAAGGCCTGTGTCCCGGCAGTGGGAACATTAATAGGCTGATTATGTTATGTGATAACAATATAACATTAAAATATTAAAACTCTGCATTTATAAATCCAATAATAAACACTAATTATTTATCGGCCTCATGATGGATTTAAAAAATAATTAAAACAATTAATCCATATGCCACCAAATAATCTTAGGTATTTTCAAATAAAAGTTTAAGTTACAATTCATAAATAAAATCACTCACATTTAGTCCGGTTTCATCAGATATTTGTCTTCTATTAAGACCACTTTTATGCAGCGCAATAATAGTCGCCCTCGTCTCAATATTAATATTTGCATACATTTTGCAAATTTTGAGTAGTAGTTTAATTTCTCTTTGCTATTAAACCACACGTCACTAACCAACAACTACAACCAAAGGACAACATTCATTCCGATCAAGTTAAATATTCCTAAAACTCATGTCTACCTCACAGAAATCTAAATTCTTCATTTAATTTAATATGATCTACCTTCCTAACTTTACGAAATGTGTGAACAAGGCGAACAAGATAAAGAATAATATCATTATATTTCTGTCCCATTACTTCCAATCAAGTAAAAACTTACAAAAAGTCTAATGCTACGCGGGATTTGAACTCACGGCTCATCGATTTTTTCTGAACGCGCTTAACCGCTAGGTCAACTTGACTCAGATTGTAAGGTTGAAATTATGAACTACAATCACTTGAAGATGATGCATGTCTCTTGAAAATAGAAGGTCGTAAGTCAAACTAAACGTCAAGCGATTCCTTTAAAAAATGGCCTAGCGACATAAGACCGCTACTGTACATCTACATTTGCTTTACTTACAGATGAGGTATGGCTACATATGAAGCTATACATTTCCAGTTTAAGCTGACCTCGTATTGTACGGAAATCCTATACAATACGAGATCAGTTTATACTGGAAATGTGTGTGTACCAACTCATAATGCATTATTTGCCCAAATCTATCCGCATCACAGTTCTCACGCCTAGAATTTCGGTCTAGCACACGCGCCGTTAAGTATTTGTTTTCCAAAAATTATCTTGTCTTAACTGTATGTATAGCCTAGATTTAAGGATAAACAGATGTCATTTAGTACAACAATGTCATTGATGACACTGATACATGGCGTTTATCTTGCACGTTAGTAGTTTTATGGTTGGTTATAAATTATACCGCCATCTGATCTGACCGACACGGAACCGGCAGTGTATAGAGTGCCACCATTGGCACTCTATCCCTATCGGATAAAGTGCCACTACAGGCACCCTAGTAACACCGCCTCGGCCCGGCTAAAGTGCCGCAAGCATTGGATTGTCATTGTCACTGTCACTAAGTCACGTCACTTGGTATTTTGTTTGATTGTCGAGGTTAGATCGCTGTAAAACACCACATTCCCTAAACATTACATTCTCTTGTGCCTGACGGACCCTGGCACTTCGCCGGCCGCTACCGCGGCACCGCTCGCTACGCTCGCTCGGCTCGTGCGTTGTGTGGTCACAGTTCTAACCTAACCTAACCTAAATAACAAGTGACAGTGACAATGCAACGCTCACGGCACTCTAGCCGGGCCGAGGCAGTGACACTAGAGTGCCACAAGAAACTCGCGGCACTCTATACACTTCGTTATTTTAATATTACTTTAGTGTGGGAAAGAGATGAAGCTCTACAGGTCATATAGCACCATCTCTTTCCCCCACTGAAGTAAGATTAAAATAATACTACTTTTAGTGGTTGTGGTAGGCCCCCTGAGCTCACGCAACGCGTTGTACGTCCAGCTAGTAATGCTGTCCCAAATTAGACGCATTGTGGCGGCATCTACATCGCAACATGCGCACTACGCATCAAAAACCTGACGTCACACATATCGTGCATCGCGCAATTAGAGTTTACCGTATATAAGACTATCAACATCAACCATTAGGCAGTAGCCCGCCAGACCACCCACCACACAACCCACGACTTACAACTCGTAAGTCGGGGCCGTTACCACTGGACCACCACTGCTTTTCTTAATATAATATTCTTGGGAAAACCCTTATAGGAAACGATGAGTTTATATTTATCCATATGAAGCCGTGGTACTATACAGGTTAAGTCGCAAAAGGTTTCTGTAGACAGGCCCCGCGACGCGACTCTGGTGGAACAATTTCTATGAAAACTTCTCGGAAATTGTTCTATCAGTGTCGCGTCGCGTTGCACCTGTCTGCGGAGCCTTAAAGCTACAGTTTCGTAGAAAAGCTTTGGCCGCCACATAGCGTCTGCAAATTTTACCGGCGAATGACGTCACTGAAACGTTGTATATGAAAGTGTAGCGGTTACACCGCCACATACAAACTACGCAGCAAAAAGACATGACGTCACATAATTCCTGCATCGCGCAGTTAGAGTTTACCGAGCGAATAACATAGATAAGACTATCCGAAATCAACTAATGGGCAGTTGCCCGCCAGACACAACACCCGTCTGGTTGGAGGATCCTCCCTTTTCTATGGTGGATGAGTGAACTTTACACCCTGTTCCTCATACCCCTAAAAAAGTAAGTCGATCTATTTTTCTAGACAGCGTTTTTTGACACCGTAAAGTCAAACCCAGCCGCTGTCATTTTCATGACAGCTGTAGTCACTGCGATTGATAAGTGGTGGCTATAATGCTCTTCTAGGAAATCGTATTACAGTCTGGCCATCGAGACAATGTGTTCCTGACACCTGTTAGTTAGACAAATTTCTGGAGTAATAAGGATTAAACTTGCAAAACACATATTCGTTAGTATGAAACTGACAGATATCAAGAACGCGTTTTCTTGACGGCCGAACTGTAGTCCATTCTTTTCAATTATGAAACGGTCTCGTCAAGCCTAAGTTTCGTATTATTATTTTAGAATAAATCAAGTAAAAACTTCAACTAAGTAGGTAAGCCAGCTGGTAATATTAACATTCCTACGTACGTACCTACTTATTTGTAATTATTGCGCGTTTTCTTTGTTTGACAAAGTTAATTAAGGCGAAATGGTATCATGGAAGCGTAGGTTTTGAGGGGGTGAAGCAGACGCGGCGGGCGAGCGGCGCGCGGGGCGCCCCCCTCACGCCACTCACGCGCTCTGTCGCCCGGCTTACTGCTAGCGGGCAAATATTCATACGGTCTACATAATAATAAATTTTTTTTTTTGTAAAAAAAAAAATACATTTTCGCTTATGTATTTTTTATAGAATGTACCTACTTACTAAGTACATAATATAATGGTAAAATAAATAAATAAACTGTATCTAAAGGTATGCATGTGGTTTATTTTTGCGTTTTATTGTAATTATTGTATTATTAGGAGATCACTATCACATATCTAAATAATATATTTATTCAAAAGCTGCCTGGACGTTGTCGCTTTTAGGGATAAGACTGCTAAATATTATACTGGTTTTAAAATCTTTTTAACAATGTGAGTGTGTGTGTAATATGATGTGTATTATGCAAAAAAAATCCTTTTTATATCTATCTCCTACTTATGAGTAACCTACTAATAAAACTACATAACAATATAATACAGTCAGTACAAAACATAGGTAGTACGTATTCTACTACTAGAAGGAAATTATGGAATCCAAACCAGGTTTTTTAAAACCGGTTTTACTGTTACCCGGTTTCTTTGAAAATGTCCGTTTTTAGGGTTCCGTACCCGAAGGGTGACAAACGGAACCCTATTCAGCGAGCTCTATCTCATGAACCGTAATAGGTAGGCAGTTGAAAATTTCACAGATTGTGCATTTCTATTGCCGCAAGAGCAACAAATAATAAAATTAAAAAATAAAGGGGGGTCGCCATACAATAAAATTAAATTTTGAAAAAAAAAAAATCTGTCCCTGGCATGTGGGGTATCATTGTCTAGAGCTCATCAAGTAGAAAATAAATATAATTTTTATTTGTTTTTATCTTCAAAAATGATGAATTAGGGGGCCGTAGAAGTTGTCTATTTTAGACCATTTTTGTACGAGCTCTATCTCAACAACTAAACAAATTAGGAATTTGAAACTTGTGTGTATCATGTACCATATACTGTTTATAACCAACAAATACTAAAAACGCCGATTAATAACGTATTTTATATAATATGGGCGATTTACTGCAACTTAAAAATAATATTTTGTATTTCATGCTAATATCATGCGATATAAATTCCACAGATAACTATTTACTAGTCGGAGTAATGACATGGAATTAGTATGTACCTACTATCATGGCAGCATATACTATTTCGATCATTTAAATTTCGATCATCCAAAAAGGTCTACAAAATAAGCTCTCTTCAAAAGATTTTAAAACCGGCCAGTATTTTTTGAGTTTAAGAACTTTATCGACTTTTTTCAAAGTATCCCTAGACGGTGTTGATATGTGTACTCGTACCTCATGTTAAAACTACACTCCAATAGACAATAATATTCAGTAACATTGAAATGAATGGTGGTACATACAGGGTACTATTCAGTTACCTTAAACCGTTGTGGATACAATTTCATATTGAGAAAACTTATTTGTGTAAAAATATTCAGCCACGGCGGCCAATCTCAATGGAGACTAGCCTTCGGCGTGGGAGATATTATAGTGCACAAGTGTATGCGCAGACACGAGTGCACTCTCTCTTCCCTCACTCTCATAGTCCGATGGGATGTGTAAAAATAATTTTTATTTTCGCTTGAGTTTAGATTTCGATATTTTTTTTTGTTGGTACATTGGCGTGTGCTAGCTGTCATTATGGCAATTATTTAATGTTTTGTGTTGAGTAATGTAAAATATTTGCATACTATTGTATAGAATCAAGTTTTTTTTTCGTAACTGAACAGACAGCTGCGCTGCTAGCGAGTTTGTTGCGCCACTTCTTCTTTCCAGTAAAAGCACTAGGAAGTGGTGAAGGGCGGGCGTTTTGGGGGACTGTCTTATGTAATTTTGACGTTCGAAAAGTGCTGATTCTCAGCCTAGTTTGAATAAATGACTTTTGAATTTGAATTATGACTATCAAAAATAACGTAATACCTGTATTGACGGAATGTTGTAATTAAAATTTGGCGTACTACTTACATTCTATTTTGTACAATATAGTCTGATGTAGCAAGAGAAATCCTTTTATTTATAAGTAACTAGCTTTACCCGGCCCGGCTTCGCACGGTTAGCACTAAGTACTTATCTACGGCGCACCTACCTTTCCTAATTACATATTTCTACCTAATTACCTACCCTACCTACCTACCCTAACTGCTACCTAACCTAACCTACCTACCCTACATATCTACCTGCTTACCTACCACATATACCTATTTCAATCAATCAATCTTCCTAGCCTTTTTCCCAACTATCTTGGGGTCGGCTTCTAGTCTTTACCGGTTGCAGCTGAATACCAGTATTTTACATGGAGCGACTGCCTATCTGACCTCCACAACCCAGTTACTGTTACAACACATATACCTATTTACACCTACTAATACTATGTTAGTAGCAAATAAATAACTTTGAATTTAGTTAATGCATGTTACTAAAATAAATGAAATAAACTTCTACACCTATAACTTAACACAACAAAATTTTTTCATTAGAATTAGACAATTTCTTTACAAATCTTTAAGTTATTTTATAGCGCCTCTGTTGTTACCTTTACGAAAGTATTACAAAAATGCATAGTGTTAAATCTTGTACGACATGGTATGGAACCCTTCGTGTGCGAGTCCGACTCGCACTTGACCGATTTATTTATATTTATGTAAAATCACAAATGCGGGATCATATTATTGTTAGCTGCGTTGTGTGCCCTTTATGGGGCATCGGTGTGGGCGCGTTCCTTGAGGTTGCGGCCAGCCCGCGTCCGTTGAACGCGTCCCAAAGGGTCATGGCCATCCTGATGGTCCGGGGTTACCGTACAGTCTCCGGTGACGCGGCGAGCCCCTTGCTGCCATGGGATTGGAAGGCGAAAGACCTCGACCACATTTGGGAGTGGCACGAGGAGGTAAAACGCCGGGGTGTAACTCCGCTGCCGCGAGAAATCACGATACAGCGGACGAGGCTCCGGTGGGTATCAAGGCGACCTGGAGAGTGCGATTGTCATAACCCAGAGCTGGACACGCCATAATTGCGGCGATAGGTCGTCTCTTTGAGGAGTGGCTAGAGAGGCGCCACGGCGTCCTCATCTTCCGCCTGACGCAGGTCCACACCGGACACGGTTGTTTCGGGACCGCGTTCCTGTTTCGCATAAGGCGGGAGGAAACGCCCGGGTGTCACCACAGTGTGGATCTCCCGGGGGACACGGTGGAGCATACGGTGGACATCTGCCCCGCTTGGGCGGAGCACCACCGTGTCCTCGTGGCATTAATCGGCGGGGGTGACCGCTCGCGTCCGGCCCTGGTCCAGGCCATGGTACGGAGCGAGAGGGCATGGTAAGCCGTCACCTCCTTCTGCGAAGCAGTAATGCTCGCGAAGGAGGAGGCGGAGCGCGTGAGTGAGAGCCAAATTTCGCGCCCTTACGCCCATAGCCCTAGCCGCCGCAGGAGATGCCCTGGGCCGGGAATTGGTAGGCGATTTCCGGCCAACGCAGATGCTGGCTTGCGGACGGAGAGCAATGGGTAGCTCGCCGTCCGATAAGGACCAGGCCCGGGTCGACGGCGCGTTGTGCGTTGTATTTGTTCTGACGCAAGTTTAAAATTTCTTACCCATCCGAAAAAAGTGCACAACACCGCTAAAGAAGTTTTCACTTCAAAAAGCTGCGTTTCGTAAAGTGTCCACCATCGACCTGAAACTATTTTTCAGATTCTCTCAAAGATATATCCCGGTTTCGGCGGGAATCTACCAACTCAGGAAGAACTTGTATTTGATTAAAGTTTACCTGGTAAAAGTTAATAAGTTTCGACTCCATTTTATTTTTCCAAAATTCGTCATCTTTTTGGATATATATGACTTCCATTTTTTCATCTTCTACACCACATATCCTGAAAATGTATCTCTGCTTGCCAATCACTCGTAGTTGCCCTTGGGCCTGATAGTACCAGTTACTATTTTTTGTGTAGTGTGACTTCTTCATTGAAAACCAGTTGAAAACCAGCGTCAGGCACTGGTTGTCTGGCATTTTTGCTGAACTGGGCCTATTTGGCGTAGCCGCGAGGCACACATTCCTGTTAAATTATTATTTTACACTTTTTATTTGTTTCCTTTTTATTTTCTCTTTTTTTTTACTTGTGTTATAATTATGTTGTGCTGTGTGCCTTTTTGTCTGTGCTAAATAAATGTATTTTCTTTCATTCTTTTTATTATATTTTAGAATTTGTATCTTGTTTTGCTTGACAGCATTTTCCATGACGTTTCTAAAAGCAGCTACAGGGCATTTAACCTCGACGACTGTATTTTCTGCAACGACTCCACCTGGTGTGGCACCGATAAAAGGAAATTGTCGTGAATCTGTTCCTGTTGTTCCGTCAGTATCAAGTATTTTTTCAAGGGTGCTGAAAAAACCAAAATAATCTTTGTTTTCTGGAAACTAGCATCTCCAAGAGGAGAGTGAATAGGTAACTATTAGGCAAACGCGGCTAGCGTTTTATAGAAATCGCACTTATGTAAAAAAGTACGACGTGAGTGCCATCGGTAGCAATCGTGCTATAGCCCGTTTTTTTTTTCAAATCTTGAACCGGTTTTGAATTCTTAGGTCCGGCAAATAAAAACCGGTTTCTGATAAAACCGGTTTGTCAACTCTATTCATGACCTCTAAATATAAATTATATTTTCAAAGGCCTTTTGTATGCAGTTGCCAGAAAGGATTTGCAATAAAGTACATTGACTACCATTTCATACCTACGAAGACGCGAACTACGAAGCGGGTTGGATGTATTTGTAGGTTCACGTACGCTTTTTTTTTTTCGAAGCGCTCATCGTTGGTGTCATAGACAAGAAGGTGATTAGATAAATGCACCCATAATGGCCACCACAGACAAAATACTTGTCATGCGCTAAAATCAATTTAGCAAATTTTTTTGCGTAAAATAATGAATAAAAATCCATAACAACCCATCTTCGCAGGTTTTTTGTTTTCACGTACAAAAAATCCGTCGTCTATGGTGGCCCTACTAAAGCAGAATATAAAATGAATTGGTATGGTAAATAAACTTATCTATTCAGGTTCAATAATTTCAGCTTCTTTAATTTATAACGATTTTTTTTTTTGTTTTATAACGTTTATTCGCCATTTTTGTCACTTTGACCTTAGGAAGAATATTGTAGAATATTTTCAGAGGCGCCGACAACGCGCGCAAAAAAGTTGTACACGGGTGCTCTCTACGACGCGTTGCGGAAGACTGACGGGAGCCGCGAGCGGCGGTATGACCCGGCCCGCGCGCAATTCTATTGCATTATGTTTGCAAATATTTAATTTAATTTTTTATTTGTGTTGGTATAGAAAAATAAGTCCATAATCCCTTAAAGTACTTAATAATGAACACATAGACAAAATTTAATTACAATTGCTTTGATAACAATCGAATGAAATGGGTTTTTCTCAACACGGTTGTAACAAAAAATGCAGATTTTAAGGAAACTTTGTGATTTTTTTGTATCGAGGAAAGTTGTGTCAATCGTGTTTCGGGCCTCATACTTCACTAAGGACACTCTTCAATTTTCATAATCATAAATAAAAAATACGCAAATTCGGTGTTTTTTTAAGAGAAAAAATGATTTTGCGTGAAGTCGAAACGCGTCAAAACATCTACTTTGGAACCCATTTCGCCTTAAATTCAGGTTTTTGTTGTTTAGAACCAGTTTCCTCATTGGTTTGATAAGAAAAAAAATCATCTGCCTAATGACTTTCATCTCGCGAAAAGTAAATAGGCAACGTCAACCATGCGTAAATGATTTATGTACACAGTTCGCATTTAATGGGTTAAATGTCAAATAGAGACAGAAAAATTATGTATAGTCATAATTTTTCTCTTCCTTCGTTTTGCGAAACGAAGGAAGGGTTTGTTATTTTTTTAACTTAACTGTGATTTTACACAAAACATAACATTCCACGAAGGGATAGCAGAGGTGTACCTATAGTACACACATATTTCGCCAGTTATGTTTAAGTCCCATGTAATAGGGGCCTATTGCTATTGTATTTCTACGATAAATAAAGAAAACCTTAAGGCTCCCACAAAAGTTTTTGCTTTACTTTATTTTATTTTGTAACTTACTTTATTTTGTAACTTGTAACCAATTCAACTAACGGTATCATTTATACGTCTTTTAATCATTACGTTCTATGCTAGTGCTGTGCACTTCTGTAAGTGACGAATTCACAATACCTAAAACTTTAAGTGATTTATGTTTATGTATGTTTTAGTGAGTAAGTCGTTGAAGTGTCTTACAATAAATTAATAAATAAATAGGGCGACGCGACTCTAAGAAAACTTCACGGTAGAACAAATTACCGATTCGCGTCGCGCGTCAAGTCGCGCCAGTCTGCACGAGCCTTTATTCTTTGTTTAAAATAAAATTTATATTATTTTGTCTCATTCAATAGAGACACGTTCTTGCGTCACTTCGTGGACCGCCAAGTCATAGGAGATTGTACAATGAATGATAAACTGATTGAGTAGGTACCTAAATAATGATGCAAATCTTATAAAGATGTTATAACCACTTAGGTTATAAATAACCTAATAATCGCTTCGAGTTGTTAAACTGATCCTGCGTAAACTTGATTTCTTTAAGTTCTTTATCGGACGATAAACTAGGGACACAACCATAGACGGATACTTAATTAGAAAAACGAATATAAAACAAGAATAGTCCTCATGCATAATGCATATACGGCATGACGCCGCGCGCCGGTAACACACCTCCGCCGCGAAACCATGGCAGCGAAACCGGAGTAGTTCAATTCAACTGGCTTGTGTCATGTTCCGCTACTCAAATCCTATGCGGGTAGCAGAACATGACGCGAGCCAGTTATTTGAACAACTGCGGTTACCATAGAAATATAGTTTCTTATTATCTATGGCGGTTACGCTGCTGTGGTTTCGCGGCGGAGGTGTGCTATCGGCGCGGCGTTAAACCAACACCCTAAGAGCGTAACACACTTTGAATCACAATCCAAGGATTTTTAAGGAAATTCCTAATCCATTGTTTCGTAGATTTGGGTTCATTTATAGATTTGTAGACCATTTTCTAATTTGTTAAGTACCTCGTACTTGTTGATAGGCCTACACTGTCTTCCCATACCTATTAACACTGTAATATATGCAAACATTATAAAAGCCTAAACGCCAATTATTTTTAAAAGAGTAACCGTTGAGTTTCTTGCCGGCTCTTCTCCATAAGAAATGGCCAATTGGAACCGTGCATCTAGCTTCAGACATTTCGTGCATACGGGCACGAAACGAAAATTAGTTAGCCACATTTCTTATTTCCATACAGTAATATTGGCAAATTAATCAAAACAGGTACTGACAGCTATTTACGAAGTTGCCAAGTTTTAGGATAAACACTCTTATCCAGCATTCAAAAGAATAAATTCTACATCATAAATAGGTCTTTGACTTTTCTGTGACTCGAGTTTAATTAAATGATCAGCACAATAATAGCACTTTCAATCACAATCCGAGCGTTTTGTAGGATATTGCTAATTCATTGCTTCATAGGTTTGACAAATTCGTCTGCTCAACAACGTAAATAACGCAATGAACGTGGGTGAACTGTCAAAATGAAACCCACTGCGATCAATTGTCATTTTATCTGTGTTAGGCTGCCTGTCCACTGGAGCGGAGAGGAGAAAAGAGGAGCGGAGATGTGCCAATATTAACCAATAGAATCTTGACTTAGGATCACTGTTCTAACTCAGGGGCGGAGTCAAGATTTTATTGGTTAATATTGGCACATCTCCGCTCCTCTTTTCTCCTCTCCGCTCCAGTGGGCAGGCAGCCTTATGCAGTTACCACGCAGTGATAAGCCAAGCTCAAAAACTCATTTAGATAGGTATTCAAAATGGGTTAAAATAACCGGTTATTCCAGTTGAGATCAAATAAACACAGCCTCTAAAACGGATCCAAACGTTGCTAGGGGAACAAAATGGCGATAAAAATTCCTTAGCAAAAACTCCTCTAGATATCATGACGAGACTTTATTTATAGTATCAAAATACTACATGATTGACCACTGCTACTAAAAATAATTTACGGTTTTAGGTATCGAATGATGTTAATATTGGTCCAATAAAAAAGAATCGTAAGACCATAGTGTCATATTAACATATAAATAAAATTATCATTAACTATTGGATTAACGACCGTGAGTTGTACGACTGGTTCCAGGTGCCAGAACTGCCAGGTGGGTACTGTGACGTAACGTTAGATTTATTGAGAGATTAGTTAACTTTCGTTTTAATGGAGCTCTTGATTAATAATGGACTGATGAACGGTGAATTATGGTAACGATGCGGATAAACACGAATTTGGTAGCACATAAATATGCCCAATACTGAAGAGCGCCTATGAAGGAACACGGGTTTTAGTCACTAAGAGTCTGACACGCCCTCGGGAGAAATTATTTTATGATTTCCAACCCAAAAAAAAGGTAGAATGGTAGAGCGAGTTACCCCCACAAATATTAAATAACAGGTTGATACTACTACAAATTCGTAACATTTAAAGCAAAATCCCCATAAATATTAAATAACAGGTTGATACTACTACAAATTCGTAACATTTAAAGCAAAATCCCCACAAATATTAAATAACAGGTTGATACTACTACAAATTCGTAACATTTAAAGCAAAATAAATCCTAAAAGTTGGCAACGTCGCAAATAGCTGTCAAATATTTACCTGTTTTAATTAATTTGGCTATATTACTGTATGGAAATATGAAATGTGGCTAGTTAGTGATCTATTAAGAAATTATAGCGGTGTACGAACTCCTTCGTTATAGCAGCAGACCTCTGTGGCGGCTGTCACTTCGTGGCAGCCTGACAGACATGAAGAGAGACTTGCCAAGAGGCTCCCCTAAGGGCATGTATTGACGTTTAAATGTGTAGGAAATATAAAGTTTGACCCTCAAAGGAAGCACTTTTCTTTAACCTGACGCACCCCGAGTCCCCGACCATACTCTCCACTAAATGCAATAATTAATATCGTAACACCGAATATAAAGTTTAAAATGTAAAAGAAGTATTTGGAAACTTTTCAAAAACGTGTAAAATATGTTACACCTAAAACAGTAACAACATCCAATTCAGTGTTATAATTGCAATTCATTATTAATATTCTAGGTCACTAGTTAGCTATTTCTTATTTCCATACAGTAATATTGCTAAATTAATCAAAACGGCGAAATATTTGACAGCTATTTGTGACGTTGCCCACTTTCAGTATGTATATTGTTCTCATAATTATGAAGAAGTTTTTCTATGGGAACAACCAAGAAATCGCAAACAAAAAAACCTGCTGTTCCATACATTTATGTTGCCAACAGCTGTTTTTTTTTTTGTTATTTCAAGGTTAGTCCCAAAGTAAAAAATATTTATATTGATGAGAATAATGATTAATGACAGTTGTTCAGTTTTCATTTGTAAAATTATACATTGTGTAGGTATAGTGCGTCTTACTTAACTTTAATTATCACCAACTTAGAATTTTAAAAAGATTTTTAAACATCAAACAAAATTATTCGCGAAGAAAAACAAAGTACTTACGAACTGCGCAGTGCAAATCATGCAGTGAGTTGTGTTAAATACTAAAATAAATACCAACGCTTACTAAGGATGTAATTATATTTTATATGCGCTTCCATGCGACCGTATCGTGAACTCGTGATAATTATAATAATTAGTAAAACATGTGAACGTACCTAAACCAAAATTTCCATTTCAATTAATTAGAGAACAATTAAGATAAACGTTGGTATTTGGTTATCATTCAATAGTCTAGACAATGAGAAAATGACCTTATACTGCAGCTTTTAAATTGAGTTTATCGTAACACCTACATGCCAATAAAAAATCTAGGTTAACTTATACACAATAACAATTATTGAGAACATTAATCAAACAATTTGAAAGATGCCTTAATTAACTCCATTTTTAATTATACACAAAGAAAAACCGTCTATAAGGTACCTACCTAAATATATTTCCTTACAAAAGATCTGAAAGCTGGTTAGGTAAGCTGTTTGGGAAATTCTACTCGGCTGGCTGGATGCCTGAAAAACAAAGGCCTGAACAAAGAAAATTGGCGCCGACTTTGTCTGTGTCAGCAATGTTTTCAGTGTTTACATACTTTTCAAAATGACTTGCGTACGACGACTTATTTTGTAGACAAAGATGACGTAAAAGTACCTAAGTACTTACATCGTTAGCATTAGAATCTCACATAATCTAAAAAAAGCTTTGCATACCAACGTGCGTCATTTTACGCGTCGCGTCCGCTCCGATATATAAAGAGCGATCAAAAGCTCTCCGAACGATGCAGCCACAATGCAACGATGCGAGGAAAATTTCCAAGACTCAAGTTTGCATCGAACGCGTTTTTACTACATGCAAGCCGCTTCTACCAGTACCAAGTATCCAGTGTATCCTGGCCTTTAGTGGCGGCGCTGCTTGCGCAAACAAATCTAAACAGGGCATCGTATTCGAAAGCTTCAATTCAGTTTTGACATTTCACCACCTGTCAAGATATAGTGGGCGGTTGCAGAGTGATACCTTTATGAAATTATATATAGTAACACTACTGACACAATGAAACAACATTCTGTACGTACCTATAGGTATACATAGCTACACATCGAGCTATACATCTCCAGTTTATGTTGATCTCGCATTGTATAGGATTCGACAGTCGTTTTAAAGATTTGCGTGTTTCTATATTGATAGTTAAATATAAACGTTTATGTATTCAGAAAAAAACGTAGTTATTTTTAGAGCCGGGAGAAACCAAATAACGCGTGATTTATCTGCTACACGCCCATATCTAATTCGGTATCTACTTTCTGAGAAAACGATGTAAACATTCATTAGGCACTTCAAACTCGTACTCTTGCCTGCTTTTTGTAGATATCACTCGATCCTTTGACGATTCATCTTTTGAAATTGCTTAGACTTTTAGAGGTATGAGGAACAGGGTGGAAAGTTCACTCATCCTCATTAGAAAAAGGAGGATCCTCCGACCAGACGGGTATTATGTCTTCCGCCCGTACGTTGATTTCTTAATTTAATTCGTTTTACGCAGCTCTTAATGGTCGTAGCGTGATAGTCTATATGCTTCCTCAAAAAGTAGTCTATGAAATGCAAAAGAATGTTTAAAATCCGACTGGTATATAGTTTTAGAGGTTAGCGCGTTCAAACATACAAACAAACTCTTCTGCTTTATTATATTAGCAATATAGTTTTCGGTTTTTTCACGTAAAAAATATTTTATAGAATATTTAACGCAATAATTTTCAAAAGAATGGGCAGTAAATTATGCAGTAAAGCAAAAACTATAAACTGACAAATAACAATAACAAAACACATGGAAAACATTGCGAAAATATTAAAATATATGGAAATCTTCAAGAACATAATCATTTCATATTTACATACAATTGGAATTTTTAGAGTTACCTACTAAAAATGTAAACTTGTATTTATATTGTGGATTGTGGACACATAACGCCACATGCAAACTACGCCTCAAAGACCTGACGTCACACAAGTCCTGCATCGCGCAAGCAAAGTTTACCGCGCGACTGATATACTTATATACAATAATACAACATCCTGACTGACATCAATCATCGGGCAGTTGCCCACGAGACACGACACCTGTCTGGTTGGTGGACCCTCCATTTTCTATAGAGGATGAGTGAACTTAACACCCTGTTCCTCTATAAGATAAAGAAATAATACCCTAACAAACTGTTTCATAATATAGAATTACATTCATTTGATTTAACTTTGATTGTGTTTCAAATTATTAGAGTTAGAACATCAGAAATGTTATATTTAATTTTAATGTTATGTATATGATAGTCATAGGCTAACTAGATAACTCTACTTACTTCACACACATCATTAAACAATTGAACATTGTCCTCTGAAAGAGTTCTACAATATCCTAACTTATTGCACGATTAGAGTGTGCTCTACGATCGAAAAATATTTTTTGCCCCATTTCTGCAACTGTTATTATTGTTACACTCCTGCTAGTACACAGAACCTACTTAATTTATATACCATTGTATAGATGATTAAATGGAGATTAATACTGTACTTTCATTATTAGATAGAATAATAAATAGATTAAATAATTATGCTGTTATGTGGAAGAGCGGAGTCTCCTAACACAGGCATTGTTTGCTTAAAAGGAGGCTCCAAACACGAAACCCTTTTTGTAAACTGAAGCATAAATAAAAACATTTTATTATTTATTTATTATTATTTTTACCAATTGAAAAAAAAAATCCTCTCCGTCAATTTATGAAACTTGAAAACATTGTAGCTTGCGATAAAATCAATTAATTGAGATTTTTAATACATTGGTTTCGGCCATAGAAGGAACCCTATTGAAAATGGCTCTTTTATTCAAAGTAGTTTAATTATAATTAATAAAATACTAACTAAAATATAACATTTTTATCTAAATATTTCCAACCTTGACTTAACGTGTTGCCTGGCAACCCACAACGTAAATATCTAAATAAATAGTCTTTGACATTACGTAAGGATTGCGAGGTTAGAAATTTACCCATATTGATGGGTAAAACAGCAGTCAAAACATACTTCATGAAAAGTGATAAATTGTTAATTTTTGTTAGAAACTATGTTTTGAATTTCTTTTTCGTTTATGAATGTGTGTTATGAGGCGTGCACTTTTGGAATTTCCACACTATTTTATATTATAAAGGAAGTGTATAGAGTGCCGCAAGAATATTTGCGGCATACCTAATTACCTACTAGTGGCGCTGCCTCGGCACTGCTAAAGTGGCGTAAGCATTGCATTGTCACTGTCACTTGTTATTTTGTTTGATTGTTAAGGTTAGTTCGCTGCCCTTTGTATTGATTGATCGTATTTGTTTTTGATAATTATATCAAAAGATGAGTTTATTCGTGAGGAGAAGCTAATGTTAATTTCTTTCATCTATAGCCGGCTAAACTTCAGTGCCATAATCCCTTGGTTTAGCTACCTTTCAGCCATTTTCATTTGCTAAACTTTAGCAAATGAAAATGGTTGAAAGGTAGGTTAGAACTGTGACCACACAACGCACGAGCCGAGCGAGCGCAGCGAGCGGTGCCGCGGTAGCGGCCGGCGAGTAAGGTTCGTTTAGGCACAAGAGAATGTAATGTTTTGGGAATGTGGGGTTTTACAGCGTACTAACCTCAACAATCAAACAAAATAACAAGTGACAGTAACTCAGTGACAGTGACAATGACAATGTAATGCTTACGACACTAGCCGGGCTGAGGCAGCGCCACTAGTATGCCTCTAGCGGCACTTTATCCGTTAGGGATAGAGTGCCACTAGCGGCACACTATACACTGCCTATTATAAATGCGAAAGTGTGTTTGTTTGTCACGCTTTCACGCTAAAACGGCTGAATGGATTCGGATAAAATTTGGCACACAGGTAGACCTGGAATAGCACATAAGATAGGTACCTTTTTATTCCGGTAGTATGTTCCCGTGGGTTGATTTCCGACAGGCACGCGGGCGAATCCGATGATAAAATCTAGTGTCCTTATAAATGCCCATGGAGCTCGTGCGAGATCGAAGGATCGAAGATTAAACTACGCTTGCCGGGGTTAATTGGTTCGTGGATGGGTGACCATCCAATACATATCGAACGAAAATCCTCCGTGTCTCGGAAAGCACGTTGCCGTTTTTCACGACAGTCATTCGTAGATCTTTGACGGTCGTTATGGGTGCCCAAAAGTCTGACAAACAATCTTATCTTGTTACCCAATATCTGGGTTGTCAATAGTGAGGGTCAGATAGGCAGTCCAAGTAAAATAGTGGTGTACAGCTGCATACGCTGCGGCTAGGCTGGATACCGACCCAAACACAGTTGGGAAAAGGCTAGGCAGATTAATTGAAATGCCCAAAGCCAAAATCAAATCAATTACGCCTGACACTTCAGTGATTGCTGTATGTTGGTGTGTAGATAAGCAGCAGTGTATAAGTAAATGATAATACTGTTGGAAATCGAACCCACCACCTTGAGCGCGGTCTGCATGAGCAGGCTGCATGATCAACGTGTCATCAACAAGCTGAGGCGCGGCGCGGCGGCGACACGGCTCGACCCGATGACCACTAGCGACCAGGGGACCAAGTCTACTACCTAATTTACAAACGTCACAAATGGTCTCTCGATGGTGAGTTTTTGACAGATTTTGTATGACAAATCTGTCAAAAACTAACAATGTAGACATGGGCGTACCCAGCATTTGCCCCAGGGGGGGGGGCAAATCAGAAATTTCCCCCCGCACATGTTTCACATAACTAATAAATTGCTTCTGCGTTCGCGTATTTTTAACCGACTTCAAAAATGGAGGAGTTTTGTTCCTCTGTACCTATGCTTTATTTTTATATGAATTTTTATCTATATTTTTGTCAATTTGGTCCGATTTTGAATATTTTTTTTACAAATTGAACAAAGAATTTTCAAAATTGGTGCAAACTGACGAAAACATAGATGAAAATATTCATATAAAAAAAACCTTATAGACGAACATAGAACCTTCTTCTTTTTTAAAGTCGGTTATGCATTATAGGCACAATATGAAAGGCCGCGCAGCGCGGTTTTTTCTAAAATTAATGCATAATAAACATTGTAATTGTAAAGTGAGTCTTAACGTGAATGCAACATTACTTTTATCGGCAGCAGTACTTTGCATACAAAATCCAGGGGGGGGGGCAGCTGCCCTCCCCTGCCCCCCCCCCCTGGGTACGCCCATGAATGTAGAGACCATTGTGACGTTTTTAAATTAGTAGACTTGGCCCCCAGCACCACGGACTCCACCGCGACGGACGATTCTCCTCTCTAATTTAATCATTTATTGTTAGTCCGGAAAAGTTATAATCTGTTAAGCACGACAATAAACCATTGCCCAAAATACAATCCACTCTTTTAATGCTCCCCGCGTTAACATCGTTCCTTCGAGCCGGTGCAATGATAATACACTGCTGCTTATCTTCAAAACACAATCCCTAAACTTCTTGGCTTCTATAACCATGTGCTCAATTTTCTTATCATCGATCTATCGTTCAGCCTTCCTTTCTTTAAACCCAATTAAGGCTCCCGCTGACAGGCACGTCGCGATGGTGCGACGCGATTCTGCTAGAACTATTTCCATGAAGTTTTCATAGTTCAAGTTCTACTAGAGTCGCGGTGCGCCTTTCCGCGGGAGGCTTTATGGTCTAAAATAAAATAGATAACTGTAGGAAGGCATTTTATTATTTACGCTAGCAATAGAGTGAATCAGGACAATATCCTACGCGGTCAGCTCTGAGGTCGTGTGTGGTCGTGAACTCATAAACTATGTCATGTTGTGGAATTACTTTTATAATTATTTGTTTGCCTTTATTTAAATCTTGATTGTTGCTGTCAGTTCATTGATTCGTATCCTATTCGTGAACATTTTAGAAGTGAAAAGTACTTTAGTGGCGTTGTGCATTTTTGGAATGGACAAAAAATGATAAACTCGCGTCAGAACGTGCCGTAAGATCCGTTGCCTAGCAACCGACAAAGTAAATATGAAAATAAATAGTCTTTGACATTACATAAAGATTGCGAGGTAAGAAATTTTACCCATATTGATGGGTAAAAAAAAGCAGTCAAAACATACTTCATGAAAAGTGTTTAAATTAATTGTTTATTTTTGTTAGACTATATTTTGAAAATAAATAAATATACCTACTACTACTAATAATGAAAATTGTATTTAACCACATAAATTATAGTACTTTTATAATGATAATAAAGCAATTCGTGCGAAATTATTCCCTAACCATTCCAAAATATTCAAAAATGCACAACGTTAATGTTCAAGTTTTCACTTCTGCCGGCACTCCCGGAGTGCTACCCACTGTTTTTTTTTTTGTAAGGCATCTCGTTGTTGACCTCTGAGGTCGTGACTACTTAGCCGGGCTATCCTGTGGCTAAGTTAAAGCCTCCAGCCGGGTCGCGGGCCTAAAAACTTACGAACCAGTGGGGTACGCACCTCTGCTTAGAGCGTCGCTGGGGGGAGGACAGCAAGATGGGACAGGCTGGATCATAACTGGATAATTATTATTATCTGGGGAATTTAAAGCTACAGGCTCGGCTTCGGCGCGGGCTGGCACTTCATCGAGCAAGGATCGGGGGGTAGCTTTTGCAAATACATCTATGGTATGTATAATCGTAGGGATACTATGCCTTTTATAACTGGCGAAAGGTGGGTGGGTGGGTACTATAGGTTCACCTCTGCCTAACTCTTAACCGGCGTGATGTTATGTTCCTTTCATACTTTGATCATTGATATTGCATCTCTCAATTGCTCTTAAAACATAACATCACGCCTTGTTTCCCCGAAGAGTTAGGCAGAGGTGTACATAAGGTACAGTACGACACAACTTAGATGTAGCATCGGCAAAATTCGTAAAACCGATCCCGACCTGAGTGCGCCTTCAAAACCACCAATCTTTATTACTGCTTTAGATGAAAATGATCTTTCGAAGACGCAATAACTTGTAAAGTCTTTTAACCAAATACATTCGTGAAATTGAAATGAATGAATGAAAATTTTAAAATCTGCGCTACATCTAAGTTGTGTCGTACTGTACCGACACTTAGATTTCGCCAGTAATGTTTAAGATTATAATTATAATACCTACATTTATTTACACGAAAGAGGAGCTCATGGCTAAGTAACACCAGCCGCATGGATCGATGCTACGCTTGCCGGGGTTGGTGCGTGGATGGGTGACCATCTTTACATACCGAGTCTCCTCCGTGCCTCGAAAAGCACAAATACCGTTGGTCCCAGCTATCAATCGTGAATCTTTGACAGTCGTTACGGGTCGTCAGAACCCCGAAAGTCTGACAACCAGTCTTACCAAGGGGTATCGTGTTACCCAGTAACTGAGTTGTGGAGGTAAGGTAGGCAATCGCTCAATGTTAAATACTGGTAGTCAGCGGCATCCGGTTAGACTGGAAGCCGATCCCAACATAGTTGGGAAAAGGCAGGCAGATTGATTGATTTGTTCAAATTAAATTAGCTAGCGAAACTCTGCAGACGTGATATATTTTATTTAGTTATTTGACCCTGTAGATAATATGTCGTAGAAGATACCACCAAAAAGCAACAATAAGAAAGAGCTTCTACTAAGCACGTTTATCCACTGGTTCTGGTAAGTGTGTCCGTATATCTCGATCTACAATATAACATTCTCGGTTCCTACGTAGACAGATATATCTTACTTACTTTCCTTTGTTACCAGCATCTAGCCTTCACTTTCACGTTGAAATAGGTTCTTGTCATCATGATTTAGCGAAACCTTTCCCCATAGAACTCTTATAAAATAATAGCATTTCGCGTTTCGTTTCTAGCTATAATATGGCGAGGGGGGGGGGGGGGGTAAATGGCTGATCTTTGCGTTATGCTCGTGAACGGGTGCTGCTTGTGGTGACTGGTGGTCTTGCTGACCATGGTTTTCTTATTAGTAATTAATATTATTTGGGCATGATCTGAGGCATATTATTCATTATCTGGCGCTCATACAATTTAGAGGACTAGTTTCTGAATTAGAAACCTACCTAAACGAATGAAGCTCCTTATGGAACCCTCGGTGCGAGAGTCCGACTCGCTCTTGACCGGTTTTTTTGTTTTTTGAACTGCAATGGTTATTGCTAGTAGTATGTACCTAACTGTGTATAAATGCAAAGCATACTTTGCATGGTAACAAAAGGGCATTACGCTTTCATGTTCGACTCGGGGGTTTTCCCTCTAGGACAGCCAGATCGATACGTGTTGGTACTTGTGTAGGACCTACGTGAGATATTGCACTCTCTGTTATGGCGGATTATCGTTTTATAATCTCCCCAATCGCAACCATATGTTTGATAATGCAGCTATAATTCGCTTCGTTTGTTGTCAAGAGGATTTGCAATCAAATTAAATCATTTGTAGATAATGTATCGAGGCGAGTAGGTACCTACCTACGTGTGGGTGACATTTAAATTAAAAGGTTATTTAGAGGTGTATTGTGTTCAGTACAAATGTACCTAGACGGTCACTGTTCATTCGAGAGGGAAACTAAGACAGTTCCGAATGGTGGCATGATCTTACAGAGGCCCTAAGACAAAGTGAAATTTATTTATTTATTTAGGTAATAGGTTCACCAACAGCAGCACACACAGACACACACAAACAAACAAACCGATTAATAACATAATACAAATACTGGTATGTATGCCTATTATAGGTATAAACAGCTTTCACTACAAAAAAAACGTATGAAAAGCAAACATAAAATACAATTAGTACCTAAAGAAAATTATTTACTTAAACAAATATTCAATAAAATGTAAAGTCTACGAAAGGTGGAAGGTTAAAATAGAGTGTGAGTGATATCTAACATGAATGAAAAAAAGATAGACATTCTATCAGCGAAAACCACAGGCGATGACGACGATAGACAATTCAAAAATGTATGAGACTGATGTAAGTTACCAAAAAGCTTATGTCAAACCCGTTGACGTTGACACTTTGAAAGACGTAGAAATACGAAACGCTTTGAAAGCGATTACCAACTTGTCTAGGCCCTAAGGTCGTGCCGCTCTCCGGCTTTACGGATACGGTTGGCTATAATCGCCGACGACTTTACTTCTAAGAGGAAACTTTAAGCGACGAACACAAGAGACCTAAATTGCGACATCTGCGCTTAGTCATGTTGGCAGCGCTGCATTGCCAGGAATATTGCTAATGATAATATCTACTGAACGTGCAGTAAGAATCCAAACCTTCCGTCGGCGGTAAGTGGTAACACTGTGACCTTCAGCTGGCCCAGCCTAGTATGGAGTTTCAATATAATGCAAGACCAGCATATACTGGTTTCTTTACCCTGCGCCCTACTGTACTACAGTATCTCTCTATCAACAAATATAACGAAGACATTTATTATTATTATCCAGCAAATAAAGCGAGTAATAAAAGTACAATTGTAAAGATTAATCAGTTGTTTTACCTACATCCTATAATATAGTTCAAGTGCATTAGGTTCATGGCTGCACATGGAGGTTGTGAAACAGTTATTAGTCAATGTCACTGTTGTTAGTAACTGGCGAAATGTGGTACTATAGGTTCAGCTCTGTCTAACCCTTCGGGGATTGAACGCGTGATGTACTGTTATGGTGTTTATTAGTCAACTAAACAGTTCAAAATTATGATACCCTCTATAGATAACTGGAGTGTTTATAATGATGGGTATGTATGAACAACCTATAATGTTTCCACTGCTGGATGGGACTCAGGCCTCTCCTCTAGAGGGAGTGGGCTATAATAGATTATAGCCCACTCCCTCTAGAGGAGACCACCCGCCAACCCGCACTGGGCCCACGTGGACCCAGTGCGGGTTGGTAGATATCATATGTCTTCGAATTTTTGAGTCTAGGACATGCCGGCAGTGGTGATGAAATTATTTACACAAAGTAAAGCGCCTGCCTGGGTTCGACCTTCGAACCCACGAGCTACAATTCGTAAGTCGGGGCCGTTACCACTGGCTGGACCACAACTGCTCTCAACAACATGACGGCTTGGGTACTCTGGGAATATATACATATTATTATAGTCAGTTGAGTACCCAATGTTGGTAGTGTAAGGAAACCGGCATGTCCTTGAACCAAAGATTAGAAGACATAGGACATCCATCAACCCGCACTTGGCTCACATGGTGGATTACGGCCCGCTCCCTCTCATAGAGAGGAGGCCGGTGTCTTAGCAGTGGGAACAATAAAAATGTAGCTTATTTTACGACCAGTGGCCTCAGCTATACTATACATATAACTAGTGAAAATCCCGTCAAAATCGGTCCAACCGTTTCGGAAATTACCTGGAACAAACAGACAGACAGACAGACAAAAAAAAAAATTGTGTTTTTATTCTATGGATCGTATCGTATATACTTTCATAAGCATTTACTAATAAAAAGCTGTTATTTTGACATTACAAACAGACACTTTAATTTTATTTTTTTAAATAAAATAAAATAAAGTATAATTCCTCAAATCTATACATACATTCATACATACAAATGTATGTACATAAGTATGTATAGATTTGAGGAATTATATTTTTGCTCTATACTATAAGTGAAGATCACATTGCAATACTTATCGTTGGTTAACCGTACGGTTATATTTAAACCAATACAATCACTTAAGAAGTCTCATGGGTGATCTATTTGTAGGCAAACGTGCATGGCTTCGTAAGGTCAGTAAAGCTTTACGCGTGGAGGAATAAGTATATATTATCTATAATAAGAACCTCAGGCACTAAATCAAAACATACACTGGCAACTGGGCCAGTACTTTGTGGTTTATACAAGGTTATTGGTAAAACACCAACAACCTCTTAAGGGATCATAATACTCATCATTATGAACAACTTTCGCTTTCGTATTACCCAGTAACTGGGTTGTGGAGGTCAGATAGGCAGTCGCTCCATGTAAAATACTGGTATTCAGCTGCAACCGGTAAGACTGGAAGCCGACCCCAAGATAGTTGGGAAAAAGGCTAGGAAGATTGATTTTATGAACAACTTTCGCTATGGGACCAAACATGAAATCGCGAAAAATAAATCTGCTGTTCCCTACATTTTGAAGAGATATCTATACAGGGTGGCAGGGACATCGACGCGAAGCTGGTTACCATGGATTCAGTACATGATTCTGAACCCCCCTGTGTTGAAATTTTTCGTCGGTTGAGAGTGGCCCCTTAAGAGGTTGTTGGTGTTTTACCAATAACCCTGTATATACTTTTTTTGCGTTACGTTCTCTAGATTCTGGATCGGAATAATAGATTTACTGATGAATTTGATCTGGACACCCGGGTCGGTCGTCGTTTACCGTTCTCCAATGGAACAAATATTTCCTGCAACATACGTAGTCGGAAAAACAGCAAGAATTATAAAATGATTTGAGTTCTACCAGTTCTAGTGGAGTCCCTGCTTTATATTTGTATTTTTTTTTCTTCAATCACCAACCATCGATTTTCTGCTTCCCCTTTTTGATCCCTAATCCTTGTTGAATTTTTTTACTTTTTTCGTAGCGTTTTCGGTGTATTTTTTTGATAATTGATAATATTACAAACTAAACGTGATCATGTGGCGAATCCTTTTTTATTTTGCTACAAAATGGCGCCCGAAAGGATTCAACTAGAACTGATAGAATCTTGCTGTGTTTTTTCGAATGAAAGCACCCAAATTCGTAGACAAAGGTGTAGGTACACAACTTTGCCAGTGGCGTAGCTAGGTAACCAGCATGCTCAATCAGACAGACAACCATGCATAAACGATCAAGTATTTAAATTTTAAATAAGATGTATATATGCACCTTTACCATAATGTCTGGTACATAGAGTTCACGGTCCTATGATTTGCACGTGGAACCGTGTACTAATGATAGCTTTGCGTTTTAATTGGTATTTGCGGTTTGTCTCGTAACTACATGTGCGAGTACCACCTAAGTGAGTGTCGCCCTTCTAGTTTTTAATTATCTAATGCTGTCCATAGTTTGTGGATAATTGTTACGTTAGCGGCCGGAAAAACAAGGCGATCGCAATCGACGATCTACTAACTAACTAATCATAATAGTCCTCCAGACCGCCGAATTTCGGCCATGGCGGCAAGTCTCAGCGGATACTGGAGAGGACGCGGGAGATATAATGGTGTGCAAGTGTGTGCGCAGACACAAGGTGCACTCTCTCTTCCCTCACTCTCATAGTCCGATGGGACGGCAACCCGACACGACTGGAGAGAGATCAGTTGGTCCTAACTGCTTAACGTGGTTTCCGAGGCACGGGGATCACACCGCCAGCTTCCAAACTCCGGGCTGCTTTTTTTAAAATTTATTTTTTTACCCTGTACGGGGAATCTCTTGCCTGCATCCTGCAGCCTGCATCTCACCTGATGGTAAGTGATGATCTTATCTTTAACTACCGAAACACAACAATGCTGTTAACGTTGTTGTTATGGCGACAGACTTAGATAAGATGGTGGTAGCTAGCCAGGCGGACTTAGAAAAAGCCCTGCCACCAACCAAACCGAGCAGAAAAGCTTCTGCTCGCGGCTGCTACTAAGATTCTGAGAAATTCTACTATCTTATAGTTAGCGTGACGAACTTTCAACTCTCTTCAGATCAGCATAATATTGAAGCTGCCAATCACTATGACCGGACAGAACACTGGCGTCGGCGCCGGCACCAGATAACTGGAACAAACTTCGAAAGCCCAATGGGTTTAACCGGGGTCATCGACATCAGTCGTGGATTCTATCACATGGTAATTAATTTTTCTGTCATTGCTTCACTGTTAAATTCTTTTTACCTACTGTGAAGTTATTTTTTTTTCTAGTTTTCACACTTAATTATATAATTATTGTAAGTAAAATATTGTAAAAAAAATATATAAGTGTAACGGTGGAGATTCTCGTCCATTCTTCAACTACCTTTTGTAAGGGGCAACTAGAATCAAATATGTTTTACTACTTGGGAAAAAAAAATATGACGTACTTAGTTAATTGAACCCAGGCGTGACTTTGCGGAAATCCATTATAAAATACAATACACGACGTATACTTAGTAACCTAATCAGCTTAAACTGTTCTTAAAGAGTCATAAAGAACCCTGTCAGAAATCGACACGTGTTTCAACTCTCAACGAGGCATCCTCAGGATGACGATTGACTTGTTGCGAACCCGGACACGACGTGTTGCCACGACAAGCGCCTAACGCCAACTCTGGTTTTGGCTAGTTTAAATTTTAACGTTCAAGATTGCCTTTTATGTGCCTATTTGAAATAAATGATTTGAATTTGACTTTATCACCAACTGTTGCATTATTGAACGAAGTGAACTTAATTTCACAGCATTTACAGTTACGCAATCGTGCAAAAATAATGAGCTACTACGACGCAAAGTTATTTTTGCAACAATTACCTACTTTAATTGCTCACATAGAAAAGATAAAAATCTGAATAATAAGGTAATTTATACAAAATTTAAGCACGAGTAGGCCGTAGGCCTAAAAAACTGTAGGTAAGTACAAATAAAAACAAAAACTATTTATTTATACAATGAACAAACTGCGCACGAATTAATACTGATTTGAATAAGAAAATTAGCAAACCTTGCGTTAAATTGGCAAAGTTTTTTGAAATCTAAATTCAAAATCTCAAATGCATTAACTGACAGATAATGCACAGCCTAAACGGCTGGGCCTAGAGGCATGTTTTGCACACGAGTTTCGTATAGGCAGCCCGGATTTACGCCTAGGCACACAAGGCACTGGCCTAGGGGCCCAGCCAGCCTAGAGGCCCGACCCAGTTACCCCGACGGTATCTGTCACTGTCACTGTTACTTTTTAGCCGAACATTGAGCAATGGTAAAACACGACCTGGACTGTGGATCGTATTTCACAAGAGCGAGGGTGCCGTGTTTTGCACCCCTTGTAAGATGTTTGGAAAATCACCGTCGCTAGCTCATGAAGACCACTGGAAAAACGCAATTCAAAGAATGAAGGAAAAATGGCTTCGGAATGGGGGCCTCAAATGTCGAAGTGCCTGGAGGCTCTGGGTCTCGTAAGGCCTGCGTATAGGTATAACGAAAGTAACCAATAAGGAAGGGTTTTTGAAAATTCATCATTCAGGAGTTAAATTCAATTGCCATCTGACATTATGCTGAGCTGAGGCCCTTTTGGCATTATACAAATTGTTTTCTGTTTTTGTTATTTTTTAGTTATAAGGTGTTTTGTTTTATTGTAATGCCAATAAACGCATTTTCTTTCTTTCTTTCTTTCTTTCTTTCTTTCTTTCTTTCTTTCTTTCTTTCTTTCTTTCTTTCTTTCTTTCTTTCTTTCTTTCTTTAAATTGGCGTCGGAAGTTTGTATGGACGTTCATCATTTCGCCGATGGGCGTGATAGAGCCCCATCGGCCACACGGCATGTAAATGTTGAAGACTATACTATACCTACATATACATAGCTACTCATCATCTGCCAAGCCTTTTTTACCAACTGCTTTTGGGGTCGGCTACCAATCTAATCGGATGCAGCTGAATACCAGTACAATACCTACATGCCCATATCAATATAAAAATAAGATATATCATCATAATTAGCCTATAATGTCCCCACAGCTAAGACACAGGCCTCCTCTCTTCGAGAGGGAGTGGACTGTATTCTCACACGCGGGCCCAGTGCGGGTTGCTAAATGTCACATCTCTTCGAATTTTTTGTACTAGGCCATGCCGGTTTCCTCACGATGGTTTCCTTCACCGTTTTGAGAGCAGTGGTGATGAAATTATTTACACAAACTAAAGCGGCTGCTTGGGTTCGAACTTCGAACCCACCACTGGGCTACCACTGATCTACTGGCGTGATAATAGTGATAATATAAAGTTTGTAGTTTCTTATACCTACTATTTGACCCAAACTGCTTACTTTTGCGACCTATATAATTTCCTTTAAGTGATTCTCCCACGCTAAGTTCAGCACGTAAACAGCAAAGCTTAGCGTGCCCCCCAATACTTTAGGGAGTAAACGAACGATAAAACTCGATATCAGTTGCTATCTTTATGCTATCAGTTTAGGGGATTTACTTATTATGAATATTGTATAAATTATTATGAACAATTTTCCCTGTCACTATCAAAATTCGCGAAAAATATTAATATATAATATTAATATTTATGTAGATACCTTGTGCTAGTCGGTATCGTATTTCAAGCCGCATTGCTGAAAACGTGATAATACATAATATTTATCATGTAGAGCATTTACACGTTTTGGCAATCTATGTATATTTACCTGACCAAGATTATGTCTGGACTTTGTTAACACTTTCGACTCCACCCACTTTTCATCGAACTCATACGCCATGCCGCCATACATGTTGGAAGTGAACCCTCCAAGAGGGTAGTCCGCATTACCTACGTTTGCGCTAAAGTTTACCATCGCGGACGGTCAACAGCATTAGGTTTAAAACTGTGTTTTAAAACACTGTATAACTAAATAAAATTGAGTTTTCAGGGGGTCTTGGCGCTATACGTAGTTTCCAACCTTTTAATTTTTTTGTGAATACATATTTGTAAACGTGAAAAAAAAATTTAAAAAAAATATGCTTGGATTTTAAAACCAACGCATATAAATCTTGTTAAAATATACATCAGATTTTATTTTCACGGTTTAGAATGCTATAAGTATTCATTAAGCCTACATTAAACATTAAACCTACATTTAAAATGAGCCCTCCGCAAGAGCTCCCGGCATCCAATATGCGACTAGCTGAACCAGCCAGGAAAGCTCCTGGCACTGAACGTGTTAAAAGTGACTCTGACCCCTGAGTTTTTGTTTCGGTTTTTCTTCTCAGAGTAGTCGAATAGAAAACGCAACCTCACACAGGTTTAAAACATTATTTATTTTTATCGTGTTAAAGTGTTTTTTTTAAGTATCTATTTACAGAAATTAATACAATTTATCACCATTTATCTGCAAAGGGGGTTTCGTACACCCCTGAAACATTACCAAAGCTTGGGGTTGCTACGTTCGGCTACGCATCTCGTAGCGTCGTAGGCTCGTAGCTAAATGAATAGGTAGGTACTTATAGGCGCGTAGACGCGCGTATTTAATACCAACTTGACATTTATACACTCTTTATAAATAGTACCTGGGCGACACAGCTCTGCTCGGGTGAAAATAGAGAAAACAATTTTTCCCAGTTATACTTTAGAGATATAGTCGTTTTAATCTCAAGTGGTCTGCTGCGTGGGCGGCCCGGCGACCACCCACGCGCAACTTGACAGCTATCGGTTTTGCGCCGGCGCGCGCGCGACAGTCAAGAGGGAGACCTAGCTAGATACACTCGAGAGCAATGAATCCGGGTCACTTAAAGAATCCTAAAAATCTCGGAAACTAAAAATGCTAGGTTAATGCAATAAATTGTATTTAATAGACAATGTAATACTCCTTAAATGAAGGTATTAAAACTCTTAGTTATTGTAAAGTTATATCATAAAAAAATCAAATTTGAAAAAGGGCCACTTTCGAAGATGGAACTACGAAATTACAGCATTTGGTTTTGCTTTTGTTTGTAATCTGTCATTTATGTGGGTACATAAACCATGTTGATAGTGCTCTATATTCATTATTCAAGCTGAAATTATGTCGCTTACGCCTGAAGAATGCACCAGAATACTTACAATGCTGGAAACCGGCCGGAGTCAGCGCGATACAGCCAGGACTGTCGGTGTGTCGCTGTCAACAGTACAAAGAGTTCTCCGACGTTACGAAGAAACTGGTTCTAACCTACGCAGACCAGGAACGGGCAGAACCAGGTGTACCACAGCACGAGAAGACCGATACTTGGTGAACACCATGCTTCGAAATCGCTTTCTCACAGGAACTGAACTCACAAATCAGTTTCGACGCCTCGGAGGAAGTAACCCAAGTGCATGGACAGTAAGACGTCGGCTTGCTGAATCTAACTTAAAACCCCTTAGACCTGCAAACGGCCCTAAACTGGAGCGTGGGCATCGTATTTCAAGACTAAGATATGCCCAGAGCCACGTAAATTGGAGTATTGAAGATTGGTCAAAAGTTATGTTCTCCGACGAATCAAAATTTATGCTCTACAAGCACGATGGAAGACACAGAGTGTATCGAAGACCAGGGGAAAGATTCAAGCAAGCATGCATCGAAGAAAAAGTAGCCTACGGTGGTGGGTCTGTACTTGTGTGGGCCGGAATTTCTTCTGAAAGTCGCACAGAGCTGGTGATCATAGAAAACGGCTCTTTAACTAGCGTAAGATATGTGGAAGAAATCCTCAATGATCACGTTGGTCCATTTATGGTCAATTTAGGTGAGGATGCTATATTTATGCATGACAATGCCCGACCTCATACAGGTAGGATTGTGAATGACTACCTTCAAGAGATGAACATTACTCGTATGGAGTGGCCAGCGCGCAGCCCGGATATCAACCCGATCGAGCATGCTTGGGACGAGCTAGGCAGATGCGTAAAACAACGAAACCCTCCCCCAATCACGCTTCGTGAGCTCAAAATTGCTCTCACAGAGGAATGGGAGAATATTCCCCAAAATCGTATAAGGAACTTGGTGTACAGCATGCCAAACCGCGTAAACGCAGTAATGGAAGCACGAGGAGGCAATACGAAGTATTAAAATTCAAGAAAATCGTAATAAAGTTCAAAAATTTCATGTTTCCTATTTTTGTTTTAAGGAGAGATCAGCAGTTTTTTTCTTTATGTAATTTTGTGTTAATAAAATGTATGGTGACTCATATTTTTTTTACTTTCATTTACGGAGTATTACATTGTCTATTAAATACAATTTATTGCATTAACCTATCATTTTTAGTTTCCGAGATTTTTAACATTCTTTAAGAGACCCGGATTCATTGCTCTCGAGTGTAGATATTTCGCCCCGTTAACCTCTATACCCCTATCCTGACCCCATCCCCTGTCCTTCATTGCATCATTCATCGAAATCGTTAGAGCCGTTTGTTTTCGAGAACGTGGTTATAAATATAGCTCATTTATTAGTATAGGATATAGGATAACAGGATAAGTCCTGAGATAACAATAAAGCTGAATGAATGTCATATATATGACAGTTATGGATTTAGCACGATCATAATTTTATCATTATTTAATATCATTTGTGATTAGAACTTATATCCTATTTTTATTTATTCTTACTAGGTATAATTATATAAATTACATATTATTAGTTATTGGATTTTGACTGTTAGATTCGTGTATTTTTAGAATGCCTGAACTGCGGGCGGAATTACGAAAAACTCCATCTGTAAGCCGTTTAAGATTACAAGTACTTGCGCATGAGCAAGTTAGTTATCAATTCTTAATCATATCTATGACTTTTCCTATGATTCACAAAAGTTTTTGTTTATGTTTTTTCCTTAAAAGATAAAAGGCTAATAATTATAATTTCCGTTTTATATCAAGTTTTATAGATAAGAAGAGGAACTCAAACACTCAATCAATAGGTACCTACAGTCAACCGCACATGAGTGGTAACAATTTGACATTGACAGTGCCTTTATGTCGTACCAGGAACGGCAACTTTTGTAGTTCAAATGCTACCAGGTTGACTGTACCTAAAACTTATAAAGTAAAATGACGTATAATATATCTCTTAGGCTTCCAGTACACGATGCCGGAGCCGGACCGCATATTTGTGTATACAAAATAAAATCGCGTATGCGCCGCACCGCCGCGCCGTTGTGCCGGAACCGCGCTGGCTCCGCGCAAGCTAATGAATAGTAAAGCCACGATCACATTTTAGTAAAACATTGCCATCATTTGAAGAGTTCTAATGGAAGAGTCTTTACTGTTTCGTTGGCAATGCTTTACTGAACTGTGATCGCTGCTTTACTATTTAGCTCGGCATGTCTACGCGGTTCCGGCGCGGATCTGGCGCGGCGGGGCGGCGCGGCGGTGCGGCGCATACGCGATTTTCATTCGTAACACAAACATGCGGTCCGGCGCCGCCCGGTGCGTATGCGGTGTCGTGTACAGGAAGGCTCCTACGCCACATTGTAATAAAACGATTAGGTATACCTACACGCGCCACGTATCTATAAGTCTTTATTGATTCAATATATTAAATTAGTAATTCACTGCAAAGGTATTTTAATCGATTTGCACATGATATTGTAAGAAGCGTGCTATACAATGCGTGCAGAATAGTAGATATACGTTCTAAGATAAACGATCGTATATTTAAATGTTTACGTATGTTGCATAATACGAATAGTAGGTATAAGACAACTGCATTGGTTGCATGCAAGTGGAACCAAGGGCGAATTTATCATTCAGACTTACCACTCACTCACTGGAATATCTGAAAATGGTTCCGCTTGTGACCGAGAAGTTGTATGAAAATATATCTATCTATGTGTATATAAATATATGATGCAGAACTTCCAAACATGGAAACAAATATTTTTAGGATAGATTACTTTAAATTCAGAGTTCAGTTTGCGATACAACTTAAAAATGTTATGATTTTTCAATAGTTTACTTGTCATTTAGAAATCAACTTAATTTACACTTAAATAAAGGTGATAGTTGTTTAAGTAGAAATAATAGCAATTGGAAATAAAGATTTTAAAATGGAATACCTATCAGACTGACCGCTGTAAGTCATGAAGATTATCTTTGGACTTGCAGAGCAATCTTTTCACGTGCTGAAGTTAATTAGCCACGCCCGTGTCTTTATACATTTCAGCTCAATCTAATAGGTTGCTATAGACAGGAAAATTAAATGTTTATTAAATTGACAAACTATGTTCTGCATTTGCCGTGTTAAAGCTTATTCATACAACTGTTAAAGAATAATAGTGAATATACGAGCAATTTAAGTTGTTAAACAATTGGCTAATAAAGAGAGAGAGAGAGATAGAAAGAGAGAGATATTTCTCGACGGAATGTGAAACCAAGTCAGAGGCCCATGGGCGGCTTTAAACTCTGACACCGAAAGGCCAATTTTCATTGAGATGCGAATGAATACGAACGTTCTTAAAAATTACGGGAATTGCCCCTCAGGTTAATCACTAAGCACACAAAAAGAAGAGGAGAAGATTGACTAATCAATTAAATAACTTCCCTGACGTTACCTGCTTTACCTATTAAAAAATTATTCGCCCCTGATCTCGCAACAACTGAAATTATCGCATTAAAACCATTGATGTATAACCGTTTCATAATTTAATACTTAGTGATGTAATAATATATAATAACTGCGATTACAACTTCCGACTGAAATGGGAGATAGTGTGTGTCTGTGTTATCTCATTTGTTTTAATTAGAAATATGTTACTATGGTGCTTACAGATGTCATAATAGGTAGGTATTTACTTAGTAACGTAACGTACCTATTCATTCATATATGTAGGAACGTGATAAGTGAAACATTATAAGCTAGGTACTTACATTGTAAAATACAATAAACGTAGAGATAATTAGTAAACAATTCCGCTTAACTATTCCTAAAGAGTCATAAGAAACAGTCAGCAAGGCATCCTCAGGATGGCGATTGACTTCTCGCGAACCCGAACACGGCGTGATGCCACGCCGAACGCTGGACTTATATTGTGATTAAGTAAATAAGTGCATTGTATAGAACCTATATTGTAATACCTATATTGTTTGACAAGTCGGGGTTTTTTAAGGAGTTTGGCAAACTGTTAAGCTAGGCTACGCTAACAAATTAGACAGATTTAGGCCTAACTGCAGAGCCTGGAGTCTCCTCTGCAGCCGCAACTAGAGGTGGCATGGCATTGTCAACAATTTCAATACAAACCAAGCCTGTAATGCTGGGCTACATTGTCGCGTTATCGCGAACTTTACTTCGCGCGCTCTCTGTTGCTCAGCGAGACGTCGAGCGTTGTGCAAGAGAGAGCGCGCGACGTTTAGTATGCGATTACGCGACAATGTAGCCCCAGCATCACTGTTTACTCGTACTTCGACACAAATGTGTGACATGATAGAATGGGACGGTTTTGAGGATTCTAGGAATTGTTTGAGTACATTTAGTACTCTAGCTCAGTGTTTTTCAACCTTTTTCATGACGCGACCCCCTTAGTATGAAATTTTTTTTCACGACCCCCTATAATCCGCTATTTATAATCTGTATTTTGTTATAATACAAATAATTATGAATAATAGATAAATACGCACAACATTTTATAATTTTTTATAATCACAAATAGGTTAATTTCATAATCAACAGATAATGAACAAATCTCGCTATATCTTCATTAGCATCAAAATTTTAAATTAGCATTTAAGTCATTTGAGTTAAATGCTAATTTAAAATTTTGATGCTTTTATTTTATGCAAATAGACAAAGGAAATCCGACAAAAAAAATCCTAGATTATCTTGTTTTGATCGTTGTTTTTAACATATGAGGGTCATTTTAGGCTACGAGGGATTTCCCAGTAGAGTAATTATGTTTTTATATTCAGCTATAGATTACTTAGATGAGGCAACTTTGGGAACCAACCTAAAAGAAAATCTGCTAGAATGATCAAACAAAGTTGAAATATATTTTCTTTTTCTTTTACTGAGCCCTCGATCTCGCGACCCCCTTATAGAGGCTTCGTGGCACAGGTTGAAAAACACTGCTCTAGCTGCTGCCAGCAGCTTGGCTCACGTGGACCCTAATTCCTTTTCTAAAATAAAAGTTGCCTAAATTACTCCTTCTAACATCAGCTATCTGCCAGTAAAATTTTCGTCAAAATCGGTTCAGCCGTTTCGGAGTTTAGCCGGATCAAACAGACAGACAGATGAACACACAACATTTTTACAACATCAGGGCTATAACCATCTTACTGCGATGTAGATGTATAGATAGATATTTCCGTCTCCAGATGCAGCGACTCCGTGCTTTGTAGGTAGGCCCAGCCAAGTACTTACAAAGTATAGTAAATTCTGCTGGTCCTAAATAAATGAAATTGAAAAAATAAATAAGAAGAAGGAAGGAATCGCACTTAATCACGACATTCTATATCACGAATAAATAATTCGTTCTGACGGATATTTATTAGTCTGGTTAACTGTGTTTCAGGGTTGAAGGCATTGACATTGCTCACGGTTCGACCGGTTATCTTGAAAGAATCGCTCGCTTTTACATTTATCAGGCCCTATAAATTCACCTTCATGCTATTTTAGACTTTGTGTTGCCAGTTTAAGAGTATAAAATAGTCTGTTTATTATTGAGTCAAAGTTAACAGTTGCGATTTTGCTTTGGTAACAAGCATTGTCGACGTAGCATTTTTATTTAATTTTTGTATTACAAAATATTTAACAAAAAAAAAGGAAAAATATTCAATGTACCTAATTATTACCTAGGTATCGGGAATTCTTATCGACTGGAATAAGGCGAATTACTCGTAGACATCTTTATCAATTAAGTTAAACGAAATAAAACATCTGTCGTAGGTACGCTATCATAAAAATATTTTGGGACTACGTTGATAAACATTGTACAGTCACGCTACAAAAAGCTGATAAAGTATTGATTACAAAATTGGATTTTAAAAGAACAACTAATTACAAACGAAACTAATTAAAGAATTTGTGATCAAAAGCCCATTTAGCATAATGGCCTTCTGGCCCAGATTTTCTAAAGAAAGAAGCGTCATAATAAAAATGAGTCCATGATCTAATTACAATTGATTTCTTTTCCTGTTGCTGAAAATAATTCGATTGTTAACGTACTTACTGCGGGCACGGACACGGGCGCCATATTGCGTAACGCACCGCTGATCGACCGGCGCACGCGCCACCAAACTTGAACTTTCAGACGAGTTTTACACCTTGAAGGTTCGCAATACAAGTGTTTTTGTTATTGTAATTAACAAGGAACATTAATTGGAAGTAGCTCAACTGAAAAATTAAAAGAAATATTTTGCATAATTTTCCAAAGTAAGTACTTACCTATACCTAATTATCTGACGTTAATTTTTATTATTTTCAGGTGAGAATATTATATGATTGATTTTCATAATTTTTTTATAATTTTTTTATTTTTTTTTTATAATTATTGTCAATATTGTTAAAGGTACTTATAAAAAATAAGAAGGTACCTATTCAGTTGATATTATTCTTACCACATGTTCGATCCATTATATGGCAGTCTAAATAATAATTTAAATGAACCATTATAAAATGAATTTGAGACAGTCATTTTATAATGGTTCATTTAAAATCCAATTTACACTGCCAGCTAAACAATAGCATCACGCCACATTCCATCGTCGCACTAAATTAGAAAACAATAGAAACTCGATCCTTTAAACTGTAGCCTAACAAAAAATCCAAAATACCCGAGGAATTTACTTCTAAAGGCTCTCGCAGACCGTCGCGACGCGACTCTGGTGGAACAAATTCTACGAAAACGTCACCGAAGTTATTCTATCGGTACCTCCTGTCTGCGAAGCCTTAATCCGGAACACGGAATAGCCACCTACATTATCACCATTTAAAGGAAGCTAAACAGCCATAAAAATTGCAAACACATCACATTTTATTTGCCTATTGGCACTTGCTATTAGTGGGGCTAGCACGAACGCACGGACTAAACGTAACGTACGCTCTAATAATGTCCCAGCTAGGACACAGGCCTCCTCTCTGTGAGAGGGAGTGGGCCGTAATCCACCACGCGGGCCCAGTGCGGATTGGTCGATGTCACATGTCTTCGAATTTTTGATTCTAGGACATGTCCATTTCCTCACGATGTTTTCCTTCACCGATTTGAGAGCAGTGGTGATGAAATGATTTACAGATAGTAAAGCGCCTGTCTGGGTTCGAATCTACGACTTACAACTCGTTAGACGCGGCCGTTATAACTGGGCCACTACTGCTTTATTATATTGCGCTAGTCGCAAAAATTAAAAGCAAAATGCTATGATAGTTTTATTTTCGATACAAAAATCAATAGAATTTACGTAACGTTAACTTCGCGCGTTCGCGCTAGGGCCTCTAAATCAGTCGCGGAGCCACGGTCAAGTGGTTTTGTCAGCGTCCATCTTTGTTACAATTAAATACAATAGCTTCACTGACCATGGCGAATTGCTTCCGCGCTTTGCATTGACAATATTTATACCTCATGTGATTTGGTCTGTGCATGCAGTCGACGGGTTAAGACTGATACTATGGGGGTTAAGTACGAGGGTAATGAAACGTTATCTCCTGTTACGAGCAATTTGAGTTGGATATAGCCCAGGAACGCTGGAGATTTTGGGATCTTGGGAAACCACCACAGTCGCCGTCCGCTTCTTTGGATATGCGGATGACGATTTTTTAGTAAGTATAAAAGAGATTATTTGGAAACACCGGGAGGTGACGCCCTAGGAGGACATATGTGAGGACACTGACCTTATTTGTGATGTTCTTCAGAAAAGTCAGGTGCGTAGTACTCGCAACCGGTGTTCGTGTATGACCAGATGTATGAACGTAAACGAAGCAAAAGGAGTATGTAAGGATCGTAGCAGGTGGCGTGCTGTAGATTCTGCATAACCCCATGGGAAGAAGGCGTGAGTTTATGTATGTATGTAAAAGGATCCAGTAAAACCCTTCGCATGGCACTGGGTAGCCGTGGGGATTTCCGAAAGGTAACGTGTGGGTATTTCTTTCAGAGACCTATTTTGCCAGCGATGGATGCTAAAGAATTGATATTGTCATAAATCATGTGTAGTTCCTGGGTTCAAAAACCATCCATTGCAGCTATGAATTGTCTCATCTCGTCTTTATATCAATCAATCTGCCTAGCCTTTTCCCAACTATCTTGGGGTCGGCTTCCAGTCTAACCGGATGCAGCTGAATACCAGTATTTTACATGGAGCGACTGCCTATCTGACCTCCACAACCCAATATCTGGGTAATACGATACCCCTTGGTAAGACTGGTGTCAGACTTTCGGGCTTCTGACGACTCGTAACGACTGTCAAGGATCCACGAATGACAGCCGGGACCAACGGCTTATCGTGCTTTCCGAGGCACGGAGGAGTCTCGGTATGTAAAGATGGTCACCCATCCACTGACCAACCCCGGCAAGCGTAGCTTAACCTGATGGATCGACCAGTGCGGCTTGTTATTACTTAGCCACGAGCTCCTCTCATCTCGTCTTTATAATATAATTTATTTATCATCAAAACATCAAAATAACGACTTTCATGTGACAATGCGCAAGCGCAATCAACTTTCTATTGTCCGAGCTCGAGCAAAATAATAATATCGATACGGTTAACGATAAGCATTAAATATTCACGAGTTACGACCAAACATTCCGTTCATTAATTGTGAATGATTAATTAACTTATATTTAATTATAATTATGTCAACAGGCCAAGTAAATTATATTCTTCACGTGGGTTTCACGTCCAATTACAGAAGTAAAGAATAAAAACATAGACAAAGGTGAAAATGATAAGTAAATGATGCAAGTTGGTCTAATTTTTTACTCAAGATCATTCAGCATCGTGTGATTACTGCATGATATTTATAGTAGCGATAAAAAAAGATAATGATTTGACCTATCACAGTAATGAGAAATCGCCATTGACAATTACACGCAAGGTTTGGAGACAAATACAATCTATTTTTAATTTAATCACACCATTTAAGTAGTAAGTAGTAAGATAAAGCTAAAATTACAACATACATAAACTCACGCCTTCTACCCATGGGTGTGGGCAGAAACTACAGAACGCCACCTGCTACGATCCTTACATACTCCTTTTGCCTCGTTTACGTTCATACATCTGGTCATACACGCTCGCCCGTTGAGAGTACCACGCACCGGTCCTTTCTGAAGAACATCACCAATAAGGTCAGCATCTGTCCTCCTAGGGCGTCTGAATTGTCGGTCTGATGAGAATCCATCAGAACTCTCGACAGCTTGTGACAGCCAGCTGACGATAGTCAGTCGTCGGCGGCACCAACCAACACGTGTAATAATTTTAGCTTTACAAAAGTATTTACAAGCCAGATGTGACTGGAAACGCCGGGAGCGGCGGCGGTGCTGTAGAGAGTTCTGATGGATTCTCATCATACCGAGAATTCAGACGCCGAGATGCTGCGTCAAGTAGCTTGTGGTAATGGCAGGTGCCCATTCGACCACCATAGCGCATCAATGGCCAGTGGTTAAGCGGCAATCACTCGTGGGCCACCTATTAGTAATGGCAACGACTGATAATGGCATCTGGCATCTAAGACTTCTCGGGACGATCAATAGTTTGCGACACCATGCATCACTAACACTAAATTATAATAGTCGCACGGGTGAATCTTTAACGTAAAGCAACGCTTGCCGAGATTAGTCCGTGGATGGGTGACCATCCGTTACATACCGAGACTTCTCCGGGCCTCGGAAAGCACGTTACGCAGTTTGTCACGGCTGTCATTCTTAGATCTTTGACAGTCGTTACGAAAGTTTGACAACCAGTTTTGCCAAGAGGTATCCTTTTACCCAATAACTGGGTTGTAGAGGCAGTTGCTCCATGTAAAATTCATGTATATTCAGTTAGACTGGAAGTCGACTCCAACATAGTTAGGAAAAGGCTAGGCAAACGATAACAGCACGATTGGCATGATCACAACAGAAACGAGTTTTGTCGATGGAAGAATAGACAACATGACAGATAAACAATCATAATCTGTCATTTTGTCTATTCTTCCGTTGACGTCGTACGTCATACGTCTAATTATTTACAGGAATTTATTGCTGTGTTCATAGAGAGTTGTTGACCTTTAATTATAGATTCATTTTGTTCTAGTTACCCGTAAAGGAGTTCATTAGTGATCGTTAGGTCAAAGAGTGTCAGACGACATTCCAGTTTACAAGTTGACAATTCAATGCCCTGAATTCGAATTCTTCCTCGTTTGATCTAACCGCTATAGTTATACCCGACTAGCTTCCACCAGCGGCTTCGCCCGCGTGATATCTTTATTATTTTCTCTTTATAATATTAGTGTCGATTTAGAGAACGAATACAATATTCGGTAAATATATAAGGAAAGGTTACGATTTCACAAATTAATAAAAAGTTTCAATAGTCGAGCATGAACTTGTGTTGTGTTGAAAAATGTCGGTAATTCAAGAAATGATGAAAAATTAAATATTGCACTTTTTTCTTTTCGTTTTACATAGTAACGATATTGTTGATAACCAAAATGCCTATTAGTATAAACCGAAGTTAATTGCAGAGGTAAATCCCCATCATCACTAAACGATTCGAATGACGTCGTCTAAGTAGTAAATGATGATATTATACAATAATTTACATTTAATTTAGGTTCTATATATAATACCCCAAGGTTAACAAAAAAATCGCGATCAAAACAACTGATCTTATAATAGTTAATTTTGATATTGGGGTAACGCCCAAAACTGATAGTGATTCATGTGATATTATGTGACTCACTTGATACGATGTAGATAATAAAATCGATTGAGTATCAAACAATAAGTATAATAAAGATAATGCTGTTATCATATAGCTGTGGAAGATAAATGACGCTTTTAAAGTTGGTAAATAAACAGTTGGATTGTAGATTTTATAGCTTTGATCCTTAAGATCAATGTTTTTAAAGTTACTTAATGTCAGTTCGATAAAGGATAAGTTTATTTACTGAAGGACGTAATGACTGAATTTAAAGGTCAGCGGTATCAGGTTGCGGCAAAAAAATTGCATGAAAAATTCAGGGTTTTAATAGCAGTCTTTCCTGTCTTCAGCTCTGTAATGCAAGTCTATTTAGCTGGAAATAAAACAAACAGCTGCACGCGTAGCATGACAACCATAGAAATGGGTTTAGTACGGGTATTGTCGACAGGAGAATAGACAATATGACAGATTGTGATTGTTTATCTGTCATTTTGTCTGTTCTTCCGTCGACAAAACTCGCTTCTATTGAGGTCATGCTAAGCATGTATGCTTCCGAGCCCCGTCGTTCTGCTATGTCACTACTGGTCCCCATACATTTTCTATAGGTTTATATGAGATTCCATTCCGAGTAGTGCAGCACAGCATTGCTGTCGTGCGAACAAAATGTATAAGGAGCAATAGTGATGCGGCAGAACTGCTTTGGGTTCGGAATCAATACCTCACATAACATTACATCATTAATACAGTTCGATACTGAAATGTTTATTGCACACAAAACATTTTTATAGCTATTGCTGACTTTTATTATATGTTTATTCAAATCTGAATTGTTATTTATTAGACTGTAGGTGTTGTAATAAATTTTCAATGTTTCCTTTTCACACGTTTATCTAAGTGTAGGTATATCTAAAAGTGACCTTCGTACGTATGTTCTTAGATCAATATTTTTGTCAGGATGAGTGGTCAAATTACCATCTCGAGGTAACCAAAATGATTCATCAGTGGTGTGATCAAAATAAGCATCTGTTGCAACATCTAATAAAACATTGCCAAGATTAGGAAAAACCTACGGAAGTTAGTTAAAATGTGGTAAAAAGCCTTCGACTCTCCCATGCAAAGGACCTTGTATTGGTTATTAAAGAATAATTGGATTCCTCCGGATTCGTCAGTAGCGTAGGTGCAGGTGTAGGTTACAGTCAACAAATCTCATCAGAGGGCCTACCACCACCTCTCCTCTCTCCTCAGCAATATTATTTTAATATTACTTTAGTGTGGGAAAGAGATGAAGCTCTAGACAGGATGTATAGCTCCATCTCTTTCCCCTGTCCATGTCAAGTTCAGGTAACCCCACGTTTTTGTTCAGTGTATATGCCATGGGTGTTTAGGTTAACAATGAGGAGACACATTAGGCTTTACCTGGTTTTTACCTATTTTAAACGGGTGAAAAGCAGCACTTTAATCCTCCGGATCTAGTGACGAGTCCACCTTATTTCCTTGTAGATCCTACAGATACTCTGCAACAACTTCAGTGTTGACATGGTTCAACAAAGAACTTTGAACTACATCAAAACTCCACTTATAAAAGAAAGTGGGCAACGTCGCAAATAGTTGTCAAATATTTCGCTGTTTTGATTATTTTGGCAATATTACTGCATGGAAATATAGCTTACTGGTGAACTAAAATAATGATTAAGAAATGCAATAATTAATATCGTAACACCGAATATTTAGTTTAAATTTTAAAAAGTATTTGGAAACTTCCTATTACTAACAATATTTTTTACTAAGTGTTGAAATTTTTGTTAGGATACGATTACGCAAAGGTCATAATGTCTTTTAAGCGATACTGTATCGGTAATGTGCGCTTTTATAACTTCTAACGTGACGATATATTATCGTGGATGTCCACATGAACGTCACGGTAACACGATAGCCCAAGGAAGTAAAATGTATAGAAATATACGGTTTTAAATTTCCGTCAACGATATGTCACGTAGAAATTATAAAAGCGCACATAGTAGGTATACAATGTTGTTTGCTGAGCCATGAGGATACCAAACCAAAGACGAAAGATTAATCGTAGTTCATTGACAAAGAAAAGATGCTGAACCTATTTCTCCACATTTTTAATACCATAAACATATCTCCGACACCCATATCTTGCTCAGGTACCTTCCCCTACAAACATTTGATGGGCTTAAAACAAATCAAATCGGAGGTTTTCTCACGTCGATGACAAAAAATACCTCAGTATTATGCTATAAATAAAACACTTTATTTTTAACTTAAGTGACCGGAAACTTTCCAGGTTAGTCTGTGTACGGACTTACGGACCCTCCGTATGACGTCAAAAGCATTCCTTTATTTTAAAGTTATTTTTGGAGGTTCCATTTTTAGAATTCAACAGCCCAAGCACAAGCCCAAGTCCAGTTAAATGATGTACTCATAAAAAGTGCAATAGGTATGCAAATTTTATAACACAAGTGTTATAAAGGATATTGATAATCCTGGAAATGTCAAGAAGTTTGATGCTACTGCGCATTAAGTTTGTAAGTTGTGATTCATTTTAGATGATGTCAGATGGATGTCAGCTGTTTGTCCTGCCGTAGGCGTAGATGTTAATGGGGTTTCATCACATCTTAGAATTACAGCCATTAAAGCTACAGTTTCCTAGAAGAGCGGTAGCCGCCATATAGCGGACGCTATTTTCTGGCCAATGACGTTATTTATGAAAGTAAGTTAGTGTGTTTTCCTAGAGAGCGTTTTTTGACACCGTTAGTAAATAGTGGTTAAGTAAAACCCGGCTGCCATCATTTTCATGACAGCTGTCACTGCATTATGTGGCGCCCACAGCTCTTCTAGAATACCGTAGTTTAAGTTTTAACCCTGATTCTTTAACTGACAAGATTGGTAGACTGAAAATGAAATTGAGACTAAAAGGCTTGATCTTTTGTACCTTCTATTGAAATGCGTAACAACAAGAATAAAATATTTCACAAAAATAATGTCCAAGTAGTTTACTCTACAGTTTTATCAAACGAGGCCCACGTGGGCAAGTTTGCACGCAAAATTGTAGCATATAATAATGATCTACATTACATTTTAATGTCGTCAGATGTTCTAACAAAAAATTCGACCTCGATACAATTCGCTATTGTTAAAACGCCCGCAAACCTTAACGGTCTTTTTTTTGCTATGTAATGAATCCTGCTAGCACCATTGCAGAGCGGCCATTTTGTTTCATTCAAATATTACCGTTATTTTACTTTTTTATCTGTGGCGTTATGTCTCGATATTCTTGCAATGACAGCTCGAAGAGATTATAAGTTTTTTGCATTCGTTATCTGTAGTACGTATTTCCCCTTTCGCTTTTTGTACGAAGTTATGATAATAACTATTTTATAAGCATTGTAAATTGTTTCCTGTTCTACCTAAATTCCAGCGCACTTATGGGATAAAAAACTTCCAAAAAGTATTGACTTCCGGTCCTAGCGGAAAATAACGTCAGTTTTACACGGTAAAGGAAAGAATTCCCTCATGACTTTAACCTGTCTGTAGCCAAAACGTAATGCGATAGAGCTACGAGGGGGATCCAGTGACAAATGTGTCACCTACATACGCGAATCAATTGAATTAGCTGCAGCAAATTGTGCCAGTGGAGCGAAAGACTGATCCTAATATGACTTGATCTATTTAAAACTCCTTTTTAAACGATTTGAAGTGCCTCTAAGAGTAAGAGCTACTGATAATGAATAATTAATCTCTTCGAAACCACGAATGGTTAGTCAATGTTTTATCTTGTTTTGATACCATGATTACATTTTGTTGAGGTAGGTTTGCGGTTTCCACTTATTTTTTTCACTTAAAAAAAAACCATTTAGGTAGATAGACCGCTTTGTCCATAGATATTTTTGATAAACAGTTCGCCTGTTTTGAAGGAAACTATACAATATAGACATAAAATGTACCTATTGGTTCTATAAAACTACAAAAGATAAGTTATATAATTTCACTACCTTACTTAATATCTTACAAATATATTTTTTTCCCATAAACATTGATTGAAAAACATAGAACACTATGCAGGTTATGACCTGTTAATGGAATTAATGTATATACTTGGTATACTTAAAGGATTTTGTTACCAACCTTGCAATCATCAATAATGATTATATTGCACTGACATTGACAGATGATATCGTTACAGCTGTAAACGGTATCGCCCTTGGCAACATACTGTTACAGGATATGGATAATAATGATAACATTATTATTGTTGATAATGTTTCTCTCTCCGATGCACAGCTCGACGACCAAGAGACAGAACGTGACAATGCATACGATGCATGGGCCCGCATACACCAGCGCATTTTCAAAGTTCATTAGTCTATACATACAGAGAGTCTTCCGTTATAACAGGCCCGTCCAATATACCTATAGACTAGTCCTTTATTTGGACATACGCTTCAATAACTATTTAATTATTTGATGTCATCTTATAAGTTTCTTCAAGAATAGAATTTTCATTTGACGAACTCAGTCAAGGCAAGATTCACAAGAGAGCATCACTTATGCTGTTTCGCGGTGTCCTTTCAAAAATTCATCAGTTCCAACGGCTTTGTATTTTGAATGCAAAACTTCTTCATTTGTTTCTTATTTTATTCCTAACCTATTTTCAATGATTCAATGTTTTAACTTTATCCAGCGTCATTGTCACCAACGATAACATTGAGTTTTACAACAAAAACTAAAGCAAAGATAACGTAAAAATAACTGGTTCTATTATGCAACTGGCTTCCGTAATAAACAAATGTAATATAGGAAGTAAGTGCGTTGACGAGCTCAGTGTAGCATTACAGATCATGATTATGAGTACTAGTGAATGTACCAATCACAATTCTGATGATAAATTGAGTATTATGAATTTACGATGTGAGCACGTGGTGGAAGGGCGATTTACGGCCCAACTTGCATTGTATAGGTGTATTTGTAGGGTATTGCACCGGTTATATACTGTGACATAAAAGCTGATTGGATATTAGTTAATAAATAAAAACAACAGCCTTAGCAGCGAGATATCAAAGGACATCGACATAAGGTATATTATTTAGAATTTTAGATACAACTCAATTAATCACAATGTCATCATCATCATCATTAGCCTATTAATGTTCCCACTGCTGGGACACGGGCCTCCTCTCGGTGAGAGGGAGTGGGCCGTAATCCACCACGCGGGCCCAGTGCGGGTTGGTAGATGTCACATGTCTTCGAATTTTTGGTTCTAAGACATGCCGGTTTCCTCACGATGTTTTTCTTCACCGTTTTTGAGAGCAGTGGTGATGAAATTATTTACACAAAGTAAAGCGCCTGCTTGGGTTCGAACCCACGACCTACAACTCGTAAGTCGGGGCCGATTCCACTGGGCCACCACTGCTCTCAATCACAATGTGCCGCTAATAATCTTTAAAATCTAGATATTATAATTATAGTAGGTAGGTATGCTCTTGACTCCTTGACAGAAAAATAATTAAAAGGCAGGTTAACTCAGATAAGCACAAAGATATTTACTCATAAACAAAACAAGATCAAAAGATCAAGTCAGCCTGTTACACGTTTATATTTAAACTTCACTTCTAACAATGGAAAAAAACAATCTGTAATTCAGTATCAGCTCGACCTACTGCGCACAGAAAAAACCAGTTGCACTGTCAATGTGATGATTTCTTTATTTATTTCGTTATAAGACGATATTGCACGCATCGATCACGCCTTCCCATACCTAATTCCGTTCGATAAGTCGAATGAACTTTGAAACACGTTGGACGATAAAAAAAACATAAACAAACGTCTGTGCGCCCGTCTGGTTGGACGTGAACATTCACACGAATGAAGATTTGATAATGCGTCGTAAGCGGCGGCAGTAGGTCATGCTAATGCAAGCGCTATCATTCGTTTGCGCAATAAAAATAATGTTATTCCCAAAATAGCAACTAATAACTCATAAACACAGTTGCTTAAGAGTAAGACAGACGAAATTATTAGTGAGAGTTAATCGTCCTTGTCATCCTGCCTGCATCTTAATTTATTTGGGATATTATTTTTCCAGAATTGCTCTCCGGGAGGAGTGTGTAAAGATCGTAGCAGGTGGCGTTCTGTAGTTTCTGCCTACCCTCATGGGAAAAAGGCGTAATTTTATGTTTATGTTTACCTTTCTATCAGCCATCTTCTCAATATTCACTCCCTTTCAGTCTTTATCATCTTTCAAATGGCACCTGAGTCCGACCTAAGTTCAATATCGAATTTATCAATAGAACGTTTAGTGTGCCCAACATTGCCATTGGATCCTAGTGGACATTGTTTGGATCTAATGTCTACAAAGTGGCGGTCACGTCTTTATATCGTAATGTCAATGCCATGTCATCAATTGTTTCTTTCCTTGTATTGTTTCTAAAAAGGACTTTGTTCTATTTATAAACACAGTGAACTCTATACGGTCAAGTTCTTTGACTAATGAGTATAAATAAAGTTTTTTTTTTTTTGCGTCACTACACAATCGGAGATTTTTCTACTAACACAATGATAGCCATTTTCTCAGACACTTTTGATGTCATGGTTGGAAGATTTCTAAAGCTAGCACGTATTGACCCATAGCTAGCACCTAAGCTGTCAATACGAATCTTCAATCACATAGATAGAAACCATGCCTCAATAAAATTGACGATGGTGAAAGTCACAGCACTGACGGCGCTGTGACAGTAAAACACATCATAAAAGCGGACATATTGAGTGTCCAGTACCTGTTTATCTATATTTTACACGTGACCATGACAAGACAAAGTGTCAAGTCGATGTTCAAGACAGTGTAGTCTTGAACATCGACCATTTTGTGCAGAGAGAGTTTATCACAGCATTGTACTGCGAGCAAATTTAGAACTTAAAGGGAATCTCGACAAAAGTATGGCATTAGTGTTTCTATCGATAATAATGCATAACTTTACGTAAAGATCCACTATGTGTGTATTTGGGAAGCAAAATTTGACATTTGTCTTTACCATGACCTGCAATGCAGGCAGTAAACACATCAACATCTTCAACATTTTTTATATTTATTGACCAAGTAAAATAATTAAAATGGATGGGGCATTAATTGGGCAATGGATACTTTTCGGCACCTCGTTCCATTCTAGTGTTATTAATGCTCTTCAATCTAAGTAGGCTGAAGTGGCAGGTATCGCAAACGACAACGAGTTTCGAAAACATACCATCCACTAATGGTAGAAGTCAAAGTAGGTAATGACAGACACCATCAGCTCAGCTATAAAGGCAAAATATCGTAAGGAAACCTGTCTGTTGCAGTTTACGACCGACCAGATCTTTCTTTGGTTCTAGTCTATCCTCTGTTTCGGAAAAAGCATTGTCCACGTTGCGCGTTGGACAATGTTTTCAACTAGTGTCGAAAATCCATCATCACTTTTTATTTCTATGCTATATTTTTGTGACTTACTAAGTTTTATGAACGGTACAGTTACATAATTAAAATTGACCACGGTGTAGATGCCTTGAGCAATAGAGACGGTTGGGCAAGCGGCCTCGGACACACGCGTCCATCGTCGAACCGACCACGATGTGAATCCATACTTTAGTACTGCGCCACATTTACAAGGCTGCACACTTCTTTTAGCCGTTTTATATCATATTTTACAATAATTATTGCGAAGAATTTTTCGTTAACAGAAATGTTTAGGTTACATAAAAGTTTACCTTATATTTTCAACAAATCAAGGTTGCTAGGATTGCGTGCATTCTTGTTTGTCTGTGTTTTTGAAGGTGTGTCTCTTGACGATTTGTAATGTTTGTTATAGTGCCTATTCTATGCAAATATTAATTTTCTTAGTCTGGTCAAGATACATCACTTACATAATATCAACATAATAATGATTAAATAATCTTAATTTAAATATAAAGAGCCGTAGGTTTGAGAATAATAATGCAGAATGTAATTCATTATTTTCAAGTAATTTTTAATTGTGAAACAGGTTACTTGCGTTAAGAAATAAGATTGTCTGTTATTAATCTGACGTAAATGAAATAATTAACGTAAACAAAGGAAAAAAATACTCATTTAAATAACACTACATTAATAACTTGGTTTCTGTAGAATTTATACCTCTAATTATTTATAAGGTTAAAACGTTATAATCTTCTCTTTTTTATTGTGATATGGGCCAGCTCTTGATCTCGATTGAAGATTATGATGATTATTATGCTATGGAAACCAAGTTAATGTAGAATTGATATTGTGGTAAAGAAGACCGTGAAGTCCTGGATGTGACTCGCTCAGACCAGGAAAGCATGACATAAAAGGGAGGAGACCTCAATACTCAGCAGTGGATGAAACAAGCCCGCCAATTGATGATGGCTATCAAAATCAGGCTGACTAAGAAAAAATGAAACGCAACAGACTAAGAAAAAATGAAACGATTCCTACGATTACATAATTAATTATAATTTGCCGATATTTATGCGTATCTAGATTTTCCTGTTTCCTTCAAGTCAGTAGTAATTATTTATAAGCAAAGCCATGCAAAATTCCCATAGTGTGAGTCAGCTTATTCGTCGTTACGTCAAACAACAAAACAGACTGTTATGCCATGCTAAGTGCATTTACAGTGCATTTTTTCTAGCATGGAAATAATTATTACTAGCTGGAAGTGTAGGTTGATAAAAGTTTCCGTAGGTACTACTTACTATTGTTCTTTCTGTAGCTATTAATTAAAAATAACAGGAATTTACAGTTCCACGAATTTAATTGTTGGCAGCTTTAGTTTCTCATCTCATTAACAATAGCAGTTAGCCTAGTGGTTCGTCGGACTACCAAGTCATAGATGTCGAGCTCGAACCCAAGGCACGCACCTCAGACTTCTCGGATTCATGTGAGTATTGTATAATTATCACTTGCTTCTAAAACAGTAAGGGAAAACATCGAAAGGAAACCGGGCCTGAGAGATATTTCTCGACGGCATGTGAGTGAAGCCAAGTCACAGGCCCATGGACGGCTTTAAAACTCTGACAGCAGGTTAGTCACTAACCACACGAAAAGAAGAATCTCACCTAAAAGTTGGCAACGTCGTAAATTGCTGTCGAACGAAGCGTCACACACGTAGATCTAATGGTTATTGAGAAATTGAAGTTGTTGCAATCATGACCTGTTTTAATTGTCCCCCGGCCTACCTATGCGACACATAAAGCAAAAATATATCTTAAGTTTCCTCCGATCCTTTAAGGACAATATTAGTATATCCGCATCAAAAATATAGTTGCAAAACAGGAAACGAATTCTAAATATTTTGTAAAACATGGGCTACAAAAGTACTAATAAAACTGCATGTTTTGTTCCCAACAAAGTAATATTTTGAATACAAAACATCATACTCATTAATCTGGCAGAGTAAGGCAGAGGACCGGAGGCATAAAGTATACCTGCATTTAGTATCTACTTAATTAGCGTACGTACCTACACTACCTACCCTCTTTGAAAAATTCAAAACCTTTTTTCTATTTAAACTTGTTCGTTAGTTTTTTAAACTGGAACTTTTCGCGAATGTTCATACAATTGTAAGGTTTATTTATCAGTATTTTTATAATCGACTAAACTGACATATCGATTATTGAGAACGATTTAATTTATATGGCAACACCAAGCGGTGCCCGTTGACAAGTGGTCAAGGAAGGCGCGATGGGCACGCACGGGCACGGCATTCGATTCGTTCTCTTGGTTTTGGAGGGAGCTACGGGTTGGACAAACTAGAGTAACGGTATAGCATTATACATAGTAGATTGCTGGATTGGAGTAATTAAATTATTATTATTATCTCCCAAGGAGTTTCATTAAGCTTTGTGCAGACTAGCGCGACGCGACACCGGTTATTGTTATACCGTGAAGTTTTCTTAGAAATTGTATTGTTCGAGTCGCGTCGCGCCGGTCTGCATGACGCTATTGCATTCCATAATGTTGATGAAACAGTTAGTACTTAGGCTTAAAATTAAAGTAATTATTATGGACCCTGTCTGGCACAGCATAGTAGGAGAGAGGAGGAAGAGCGCTTAATTGAAGAGCGTTTATATTATTTAATTAAGTAGGTATGTATTCTGAATCTGGTAATTGCTTAGTTCTGGTAACTTATTCACTACGTCTTATGTTACTTACTTACTAGCGACCCGCCCCTACTACGTAGAGTTTTCACGACAAAATATTGAGATTTCTTTATTATTTAATATTAATGTTTTATACCATAAACCTTTTGGAATACATTTTTTAAAAGATGCTGAAAACCGCATCAAAATTCGTTACGTAGTTTAGAAGAACAATGCGGTCATACGGACAGACACGAAAAGCTAATTTAATTTATAATATGTATAGATATAGACATTTAATGTTCTAATGACTGCTGACGTCACACAGGTAGTGTTGTGATTGAGAGATAATTACTATAACTGGCTGACCGTAACATTGACCTTTGTGCCAGGAAAAAAAAAGATCTCGTTTCAGCTGTGGTTTCAACTACATTGTTAGAATTCTAAGAACTACAGTTAACTAACGTTAATTAATACAGTAAAATCCTGTGCTGAATAAACAATGTGGTCATTCGGTAGGTACCCAAATAAATTATTGATGAATTATTTGAATGACACAGGAAAATGTAGCAATTCCCGTATGATGGCCATGAAATAAACTTACCTACATACCTAAGCGCCGGAAATAAGTCCAGATGGACGTTCCTACCAAATCAATCTGCCTTGCCTTTTCTCAACTATGTTGGGGTCGGCTTCCAGTCTAACCGGATGCAGCTGAATACCAATATTTAACATGTAGCGCCTGCCTATCTGACCGCCACAACACAGTAACTGGGTAATACGATACCCCTTGATCAGACTTTCAGGCTTCTGCCGACCCGTAGCAACTGTCACAGATCCACGAATGACAGCAGGGACCAACGGCTTAACGTGCTTTCCGAGGCGCGGAGGAGTCTCGGTATGTAAAGATGGTCACCCATCCACAGACCGACCGCCGCAAGCGTAGCTTGACCTGGTTGATTTGACCTGTGCGCTTGTTATTACTTAGCCACGAGCCCTACCAATGCAGTAGAATCATCATCATCATCATCATCAGCCTATTAATGAAAATTACAGAAAATTCTGCGTAGTACTAAAAAAATGGCTCATTTCACATAGCTATTATTCAATAGGTGAATTTCTAAAAAATACTTCTTGTCGGTCCTATCATTACAGGAATGCATTGTAGACTAGACTTAGAATAAATTAAAATAGTAGATACATATAATTTGGTTCTGTAAATTTTGTTTTATTATTATAGTTGTGTACTAGATAGGGCATGATATTCGGATATCCGGATATCCGAATTATCCGGATATCCGTCGAAAATATTATCCGAATATAATTTGTTTTACTATCCGGATAAAATGGATAATACGGATAGTTACTTTTGTTCCATTTTCCTTTTGATAATATAACATTTAACGTTGTGTTTTAAAATTGGTATTCGCAATCGTGACAATTCATGCTATATCTTCAAAAATCCATCTAATGACACAATTAGTATGTAGATTCATCAAATCATCATAGAGAAAATTTTAAAGTGCTTTTGCACAGAGCTCGACTTCAGTTGACGACAGCAGTGGTGATGACGTAGCACTCAGTGGTTACAAGCAGCAGAAACTGAAATATCATTTACTTTAACAGAGAAAATAAGCAAAGAGATCGAAAGGACTCTGCAGGTTGACCATCAACAGTGAATGCTTTGACAAGCATGGCATTTTCTTTAAAGCCATTGGCAAGAATGATGGCTTTGATTAGTAGTGTTGTTCTAGATTCATCTCGGTATTGTGTCTTGCTTGACGAGATCTTACAGAACCAAAATAGAGTTCCTGTTAAATGCAACATAAAGAAAAGGTTAGGCTTTGCTACACTTGAATAAGCTGTTTTGGTAACCAAGCCAAAATCAGATTGATATGGGAAGTAGGAATTTGGAGCAGAGGCCTCATCATGATTCTCTGCATTCATGATTTGCTTTCCTGCCTGGACCATAAAAACCCAATCCGGAAAGTCCTCTTTAGGAATATCCAAAATTTCACATATATGTCCAACGGAAGATAGGACTGCATAATCGCGATAACGAGAACTGACCCGAAGCGCACAGAAGATCATATTCAGGGAAGTTCATATTCAGGGAATCGATGAAAGTACATGTCATTCGCGGCTACTAGTTTGTGCTGATCCAACTTATACATCAGATACTTTGACATCTAGCAATGTCAGTGGTGTGATTTTGACTCATTTATTACCAAGCACTACTTTGTAAGAACTTCCAGTCTTCATCTAATGTGCTTTCAATTGTTCTAGCCATCTTAACAAAGATAGCATTTGACCAGCTCACGATCTATTATACCATTGGTAGATAACCCGTGGATGATAGCTTTTCTCGTATCTGTCAATGACAGATCGGACAGATTTTGCTTTTAGTGCGAACTGAAGTACTTTAGTATAAGATTGGAGAGTTTTTGTAATAAAAATGTTGATTGTAAAATAATATAAGTTTGATTTACCTCTTTTACAGTGGTATCCAAAATATCCATATTATCCGGATATATTCGAATAGTTGTCTGGCATTATCCGAAATATCCGAATAGTAAAATGGGCGGATAATTGCATGCCCTAGTACTAGATTGATTTACTATAAATAATTCTATGTTTAGTAAATATTTTCAACTTTAGTTATAGATAATTGGTTGTTATAAATACCTTACTATTAACTAATATTTGCATGCCAAAATATGGCGAAATGTGTCATCGCACAAGAACTATAAAGTAACACCTTTGTAATGTAACCGCATTTAGAGCAAATAAATGACTTTGACTTTGACTTTGAATGTTCCCACTGCTGGGACACAGCCGTAATCTACCACGCGGGCCCAGTGCGGGTTGGTAGATGTCACATGTCTTCGAATTTTTGGTTCTAAGACATGCCGGTTTCCTCACGATGTTTTCCTTCACCGTTTTGAGAGTAGTGGTGATGAAATTATTTACACAAAGTAAAGCGCCTGCCTGGGTTCGAACCCACGACCTACAACTCGTAAGTCGGGGCCGTTACCACTGGGCCAACACTGCTCTCAATATGCAGTAGAATAGGTAATTGAAATTAACACTTTCGACTCCACCCATTTTCATAGAACTCATATGCCATGCCACCATACATATTGGAAGTGAACCCTCCAGGAGGGTTGCCAGCATGACGTTTGCGCTAAAGTTAACCATCGCGGACGGTCAGCGGCATTAGGTTTAAACCATGTTATAAAACACTGTAAAACTAAGTACAAAAATAGTAGGGGCCGTCTTGTCGCTATACGAAGTTTCCAACCTTTTATTTTTTTGTGAATATTTTTCACCATGAACATAAAATAAAAAATTCTTAGATTTTAAAACCATTATTAAAATATACATCAGAATTTATTTTCACGGTTTATAATGCTGTATTCGCTAAGAAAAACCTACATTTAAAATGAGCCTTATACCTACGACCTAATCAGTCATCAGTATCACACTTAATTAGTTCCATCTTAAATGTAGTGGGCATTAAAGATTTTTATATGCCGACTTCGATTTGCGGAAAATCCTAGCACAAAGATAGTTTTATCGTTATAGCTTATAGCTAAACATTTACGTGAATATGAGGTGATTGACATAGCAAGCATGACAAATGCCACCTGCTTCATTGACGTAAACACCAATTTGCATACAATTTCATAATTATCTGTATTACAAAGCGGTTTACGATCATGATTCTTTCCATGATTGCATATTTACAATGGATTTGCTGTGCATGGCATGTAGCTTAACATAGATCTTAGCATGCGACCATTGTTAGGGCTAAGTCACACGGGGCGACGATTCCGTCGTCGTCGGCTCTCGCACGCGATGGTAGGGTACTTGGTACACTTTGGTATTCTGTCACTGTCACTGCTCTGTTTCTGTCCTAATATAGCGAACAAAGAGTAAAAAATTTCACTCGTAGGTTTTATTTTGTAGGCATTCGTTGACAAAAAGTTACTAGGTACTATTATCGTAGTTGAACTGTTCGTACCTTCAACTGCCCCGTTGGTCTCGTGTTCGCTGAGCGTGGGGTTTGACTCCCGGGTCGGGCAAAGTACCTACATACATAAAATATACTCCTTTTGCTTCGTTTACGTTCATACATCTGGTCATACACGCTCGCCGGCTGCGAGTACTCCTCACCTGACCTTTTTGAAGAACATCACCAATTAGGTCACTATACAGGATGGCATCCCGGGACATCGACGCGAAAACTGAAGTGGATTCAGTAAATGATTCTGAACCATCTTGAATTGTTATATTTCGTCGGTTATTTAAAAAGAAAACCTACGCGGTCAAAATGTATGGAACAGCTAATTAAAAAAAAAAAATAACCGACGAAAAATTTCAAGGGGGGTTCAGAATCATGTACTGAATCCATGGTATCAGTTTTCGCGTCGATGTCCCTGCCACCATGTCGTCCTAGGGCGTTCCGGCGTTTCCACTCACATCTGCCTTGTAAATAAGTAGCTTTTGGTAGTCGTTTCATTCATTCTCTCAACATGAACAAACCAAAGTGGGTTGGGCAAGGTGTTAGTGGGTTTTTCCATTATAAATATCTCGGTAGCAACCTGGAGTTTGGAAGTTGGTGGTGTGTACCCCGTGGTTCGGATAGCCCGTATAGTCTCGTGCAGACCAGCGCGACGCAACACGAACAATATAATTTCTAAGAAAACTTCACGGTATCACAATAACCGGTGTCACGTCACGTTGTCGCGTCGCGCTAGTCTGCACGAAGCTTAAAGCCGTTGTTGGTCCTGCGCCTGTTCTCTCTCCGGTCCGTCCCATCGGTGTAGAGTGCACCTGCGTTTGCGCACACACTTGTTCACTATAATATCTCCTACGTAGTTGGCTAATCTCCGCTGAGATTAGCCACCATGGACGGCGTGGATTTATGTTTCTTCCAACCTGAATGATGAGGTAAGTAGTAAGTAAATATAGCAATTGAGATGTAGTTACATTCCTATAAGGGATTCATTGCCTGAGTCTACAACTATCATCGATTTATTGCTAACGTCATTTTTATTAATGAGTTTTATGTCCATTGACGTAAACTCACTAGAAAAACCCATAACACCTCTTTATTATACCTACACACAATTAAAGTTTAAATGGCGAATTTATTATAATCATTAATATTAATTTAAATAAAAGCTTATTAAAATACGTTAACTGTCTGTTTAAAATTTCTGTACAAAATACTGTATAAAATTTTTATTGAAAAATTACTAAAAAATAAAAACTAAACTCAATTTAAAAATGTAAAAAGATAATCAAGTACATTATAATTAGGCTAGATTACAATAAAAAAAATACGGTAGAGTGCGTCCGCTACGCACTGGGGAGTCTGTTAGTGTGAACACGTCTTAATATTAAACGTATTGTTGTGTGCACATGAGGTTAGTGACTTCCTTGCGTTTAAACGCGTCCAGTTCGACAGGAGAGCTCTGGAAAAAAACTGCATCTCCAACAGGTATTCAAATTACGGCAATCCCGCACTGGCCTGGTCAGATTTTTTTACCGTGCGCACACGCGTTATATCGACCTTCTCTTTATATTCAATCGGGGAATGTGAATTGTTCAGTAATTTATTTAATAAAAGTTAAATTTAAAATTTAAAAAACCCCCGACACAAACAAAATCCTTTGAAAAGTTATAAAAATAAAAGCCTTGGCCCTTTTAAGTTTAATATAATTTGTAGATAATATTTTGACATCGCGTCGGGAGACGGCGAATGAAAAATAGAAAATATATTTTCTACAATAGCATGCCGTCCCCCGACGCGATGTCAAAATATTATCTACAAATTATATTAAACTTAAAAGGGCCAAGGCTTTTATTTTTATAACTTTTTAAACGATTTTGTTTGTGTCGGGGGTTTTTAAAATTTTAAATTTAACTTTTATTTCCTGCGTTTTAAACTTTATATACGTATTACTAGTACATACGCTACGATCGACACGTGCTTCGCTTATATCGCTATACGTATTTTTCCCACAGTAAAGTTAGTTACTAATTTACCCTGTTTTTTTTTGCTTCTCCATTATCAGACCCTGATAAATATATATCTATAACCTATTCATTGAGACCATTCCAATGAGCCCAAACACAATACCACTGCTGTAAGTTGGTGAGGAGTTGGGTATCCTGCAAATACCAGGTAATGCTGCAGCATCAGTTCAAGGTTATTATGTTATTCTAATACCATTGAAGTAACAAATTACCAAATTTAGACTCAATCAGACCTGTGGAAGATGCTCAAATCCATTCATCAATTAGAAAAGACCTGATATTCTTCAATCGGCTGACTAGATTTTTTTTAATCATAGCTAAGAACACACCCGATCAAGTCACCTTTCAAACAAAACAAAAAAAAATCTAAATCGGTTCAACCGTTTGAGAGCTACAATGCCACAGACAGATACACAGATACACCGATACACAGACACACAGATACACAGATACACACGTTAAACTTATAAAGTATAAAAAGTAAAGTAAAAAGTTTATTGTCACAATAAAAGTAAAGTAAAAAGTTTATTGTCACAAAAAATAATGAGAGCATTCACAGGAATTTGGTACATAGATACAGTATTTATATATTTTTTTGCTTATAACACCCCTTCGTTTTCCGTCGGGGGTTAAAAACTAGCTGCCCGCCCCGGCTTGGCACGGGTAGCACTAAGTACTTATCTACAGCGCACCTACCTACCTACATACCTACCTATCCTACCTACATACTAACCTACCTATCCTAAGAACCTTCACCTAACAAACATAACAAAAAAAGAATTACTTATCGAAATTGGTCGCGTGATGCCGTGACCAAGGAAATAGGGATTCATTTTTATATATATATAGAGATAATAACACACACATAGACTTACCATCTACAGTACCATATAGAGATAATAACACACACATAGACTTACCATCTACAGTACCTAGTAGGTATTATACCTACCTGATGCATGTACAAATAAAAAATACTTCAAGGACTGTTACTATCACAACCTACATTTCAAATTATTAACAGGAACTGTAATTCCTACATTGAAGAATTAATTAATAAGTTACAATACGGAAAAAAAAATTACTGTAATATTTTTTTGGTGAATTAAGTTTCGGTTTAAAAGCACAGGTTCGCACGGGCGTTTTTCACCGTTTTTTTTTTTTTTTTTTTTGCTTAGCTCCAAGAGTTTAAAATAACACAGTGTGTTTTTTGACGCACTGGGTTGCTCTCTGTTGAATTCTCTGAAAATCCAGTACGCGATAAAATCCCGTGGCAATTCATTTACGTCCGTGCTACGTGGGCTAATACGTAGGTACATACAGTAATTAGACCGTAATGTAATAATAAAAATTGCATACTTACAATTCATACTGCCAGAAGTACGTAAAATAAGTGAAAAAGTTTGTAATTATGTCTGTTTGTTATTTGTGTTTTTACGTCTAAACCACTGAACCGAATTTGAAGAAATTTTGTACAGAGATAGCTTGAAACACGAGGAAGGACATTATGATTTTTTTTTTTTAAACTGTCACTAAGGGTAAAATATTATATGGGAATATTCGAAATCCACACGGACACAGTCGCGGTCGAAGAACTAACTATGTAGGTAGATCAAAAAGCACTTAAAAAGCTTATTACGAACTTTCATACTTAAATTGAAGCTTTCTTTAATTCAGTGAACTTTATTGAGGTCGAATTTAAAACGCCTTTGTAAAGAGCAAATCACAACAAAAACTTGGTTGTGATGTAACCTCGCACAAACGCACCGAAATATCATTAATTCGGCGCTAATTAGGAATGTAATTAGCGGTAAATTCTAGCAGGCTCTCTAAGTGCTTCCTATTCGTTTCTAGAAACAAACAAAGACTTTTGGTGGAATCTAATTGGAGAATAATTGATGGGAATCTCACATGTAGGTGCTTTTGCACTCCAAGTTAATGAGTTTGTGTAAATATAAATTATCCTAAAACAGCATTAAAATTGTGTGTTTACAAACCACTACAAAATAAAATATTGTATTGACATACATATACAGTATGTTAACTAATGCAGGGCGTTTCCGTTAACCCGCGATAGTGTAGCGTCCATAAAATGCAAAAAAAAAACAACTAAAAAAAAAAACTTTTTTATTGTTTTTTTGTGTCATGATAATTGCGACAATAAGTGCGCGTGTACAGAGTGTTTCTTTTACGTATCAATTTTATCGTTTTTATGAGTATTTCACTTTAACCAAAAAAAATATTGTTTTGTTTAAATTGTATTTTTTTGCATAGAGGTATGGACGCTATAATATTGCGGGTTAGTGGCAACGCAACGTCCTTCGTTAGTTAACATGTATATAGTAGGTACCTACTATAATATGCTAAAAATATTGTGTTATTGAATTGGCTTGGTGGACTACTACAGAAATGGTCGATTCGCCTGGATTCGGGCGAGTCACCAATAAGCCGTAAAAATTACTTACAAAAATATTTCTTGTTTATGCCTAGGGTCTTTGAATCCTGATGTTTGTGTTTATAATTCTTGATGTGTCTAGTAGAGGAAACCGTTTACCTATACTCCTAAAGTGGATGTCCATGACCGCCTTACCGCCTAACTTCTGTTTAACTTTCCGAGTCTAAAGTCTATTGCATCTTTTCCGCATGCCATGACTTGACCAGCGTTCGTTGATCAATGCTGACTTTGATAGAGTATTAGTACTTACATTATCTATGTGCTATGAAGAATTGATAAAGACTGCTGATAACAGCAGTTTTATCTAAGAAACTCATTGTAGCGATCGTTAGGAGTCTTATTTTTGTGTTCATAAAGTTAAAAGTAGCTTGAAATAAACTACATATCTACGTGTGAAAAGTTTTGAATAAGTCATAGGTCACACAATACCCAGGCCTGGTCTCGTCTTGCCTGGCTTTCATACATAAATCTATACATATAATAAAATTGTAGAAAAGTGGTGTCTGTACAATGGAAATATATGAAAAAAAAGTAGTAGGGGTTGTTATTATATCGATGCCGAACCCGAGATTGTAATTAATATTTTTTTTGTCTGTTTGTCTGTTTGTCTGTTTGTCGGTTTGTCTGTTTGTCTGTATGTTTGTGCACGCTAATATCAGAAACGGCTTATTCGATTTAGATGCGGTTTTCACTAATATATTGTAGTAAGCTTCACTTAACATTTAGTGTTTATTTCATGTCAATCGGTTCATAAATAAAAAAGTTATGTCAATTTAAAGAATCACGGCGAACATTTGTTATAGGTTAGGCATTTCTTTCCTTGATTTTCGGTATACTTATCTTAATTTTTATTTAGGGTTTGTATATAATTATTATAAGTATTTGGTATAGGTTAGGCATTTCTTTTCTTGATTTTCTTTATTAAGTATAAGTTTATTGGCTCAGGTTAGTAATTAATTTTTCTAGCAATTCTTTTGTTTTATAAAGTTAGTACGTTTGGTTTACACGTCTTAACACTTATTACTTAAACTGTGATAATTTTAGACTGTATAATAATCTGTAAGTATTTATAATTTAATTGTTTACGATAGTACGTGTTTACTAAATAACTGTGTGTTAAGTAGTAAGTACTATTTTATTTGTATTTTGTTGTATGTATTGTAACAATGCCTCGAAGAAGATCCAACCTCTCCCAATGTAGCAGAAATGCTAAAAGGATGAGATTAGTTCGATCACAGGAATCTGAGGAAGGTCGTGAGGCAAGGCTCTCTGCAACTCGGGAACATCAGGCTAGGTTTCGTGCTGCAGAAACTTCGACTCAGCGGGAATCTCTACTGAGTTAAAATCGTTCTCGAATGGTCGAGGTCGCGAAAAATTTTTTCATACTAAGGGGGTCGAGTCATGAAAAAGGTTGAAAAACACTGCCCTACATTAATCCTACTAATATTATAAATGCGAAAGTTTGTGAGGATGGATGGATGGATGGATGTTTCTTACTCTTTCACACAAAAACTACTGAACGGATGTTGATGAAACTTTACAATAATGTAGCTTATACATCAGAATAATAGATAGGCTACAAATTATAAAGATTTTATGTGATTTGGCCATAACATAACGATAAGTATCAAGTAAGTCGGAAAAATTCCTGCCCTCTGAGATCTATCTTTGCGTGCGCTGCCTTTTTTTTTTTTGTGTGTGAAATCATCCAATGACTTCTCCCGCTCTGGGCGGAGCGGAAGGGCGTGTCAGACTCTTACTGACTAAAACCCACCCGTGTTCCTTCCCTTGCCTTGCCAGAGGCCACGGTTTCCCCTTGGGACTACCGCAACCCCGGCAGGCATCGGCCCTAGAGGACTCCGTCAGTTTTGCTGATATCTCTTCGAGGCGCGCGTGCAACACGACGCGCCTCGCGTTGACCCGGGCCTGGTCCTTATCGGACGGCGAGCTGCCCGTTGCTCTCCGTCCGCAGGCCCGCGCCTACGGTGGCCGGAAATCGGCTATCAATTCCCGACGCCCGGGACGTCTCCTACGGCGGCAGCGGCTAGGGCTGGTAGTTCGCGGCCATTGCCACTCCCTCGCGCGCACCGCCTCCTCCTTCGCAAGCATTACTGCGTTGCAGAAGGAGGTGACGGCTTGCCATGCCCTCTCGCTCCGCACCATGGCCTGAACCAGGGCCGGACGCGAGAGGTCACCGCCGCCGATCGCCTCCACGAGGACACGGCGGTGGTCCACCCAAGCCGGGCAGACCTCCACCGTATGCTGCGTGCGCTGCCAAAACCGTTAGAGTTACATGAAGAATATGTATTGTGGGATTGTTTGTCTTAAAGAGTTCTAAATAAAAGTCCGCGACAGCATCTATCTACCTTTTATGTGGAAGCTTTTATAACCAAAATAGTGAGCAATAAATACATTTAAATTGAATACTTTTTTTACATTGCATATTTTAGAGTATTTAGTTAATTCTTATCAAAATAAATACCTTCATCGCTTTTGTATTTAATGTAGATAAAGTTTGTCTTTTACACTAAGTAATTTGGACAAATAGTTTAAAAGTTAGAACGATAAGAATGACCTGCGATATTGAGTCGACGGCGCGCAGAACGAGGGTGGAGGGGCGGGCCAGCTAGGGGATGACGCGCCAGAGCGCCGAGTGGAATTATTTTCGAGAAATAACGTAAATAACGCAATTAATGTTGTTGAACTGTCAAAATGAAACCCATTGCTATTGTCAGTGCTACGCAATTACCCCGCTGATTTAGGACATGTTACACGTTCCTGTGGGATAATTTCCGACATCCACGCGGGCGAAGCCGCGGGCAGAAGCTAGTCATGTAATAAAATAAACGAATTAAGGTTATCCATGTTCGCACATATTTTAATGATGATTTTATTTTTAATTTTATTCATATAATCCCACAAAAATTAAGGAACACGTGCACGACGCGACAGCCGGAGTAATGCCTACATTATACAAATAAATTTTATGTAATCACTTTTAGTAAATAAAGTCAAAGGAAAAATGAACAACCTGTAGGTAGTTTATTAGTACTTACCAAAATTCTGTTTTCATGTCCATGAACTCGTTTAGTGCAACAAGTACCTACAAAAAGTACCAACAAATGATGTCATTTACGCAACAAAAGTATCATTAACTTTAAAACATCAACAAATCGTTAAGAAACCACAAACGCCAAATATTTCCGTAGAGACCTGTTTCCAGATTTCTCTAATTAATTATTGCTTGACGTAGGTATAACAGTAAAACAGTTATTCATATTCATTTATTATTGGAAATACCTAAGCCTACAAAGCGGCCGATAATTGGAAGGTCTGAACATAGGCTCTGCGAACTTTCACGAATGTTCTCTCACTCACACTCGCCTCATGTCCACATTTGGTTCCTAAAAAAAAATCTAAATTCGAGACTACCAAGTTATGTCGACCGTATTGTATAGCTGACGAAAATTTGCAGACACGGAGGCAAGCAAAAATGGAGCATGATACCAATCATTTCCTATTGGAATCCGAGCCTAGCGCATAACAGTGACCATACGCATAGTAGAGACGGAAAGTTATTCGACGTACAACGGTCACCGTTGCACTATACATGTAGTTCGTATGACGCCTTTATAGGTTGTAAGTACAGAGTACACGTCGATCGATCGAGGGTATTGTAGCATTACAATTAGTAATTCATGGGCCGGGAGCGGTGAACTATGCACTTCGTCCTCTTTTATCGAGTCGAAGGCATCGTAAAACGTTTTAAATATTTCAGCCCACAGTAAGCTACAAGCTTCTTGCCTGTAGCTTACAATAAAATTGAAGCAACAAATGTTTTCAATCGTTCAAACACAGTTTAGACGGACTAAATTTTATTGTTGCTTAAACTTATGGTATGTCAGAGATTAAATCGCACCTTGTACATCAGGCTTTAGTCTCATTGACTGTTTTTTCTAGCAGCAGTCATTTGTTCAACATCACTTTCTACTGACTATATCGAACTCGCGCGATATTTCTGCACATAGCACTCCATTTCTTCCTTTTCCTATACATCCAGCCTAACTGCCGCTGCCAACATAAAGGAATGCCAGCATTGCTTTATGACGTATCATAGTGTACTGTATTTTGTCGGAACCAATAAGGAAGTGAAAACATATTGCAAGACACAACAGTATGACACACATCGCTTGGTGGAACCAAACAGAGCACCTTGTCTGACTTTAAAATGACTTTACGTGTCATTGTTGACGAAAAATCTGATAATGAATTGATTTAATAACACTATAAACGTTTATGTTGTCCTTATATCTCAAAAATTTGCATTGTCTAAGTAATCGTCGATAGTTTAGTGATTTTTAGAACCCCTAAAAAGAATTTGACTTTCAAATTCTATGTCGAAACATTTCCATACACAGCTATGGAAATGTTTAACACAGGTTAAATGATGATAATCATCCATACTAATATTATAAATGCAAAAGTAACTTGTAGTTAGGGTTAGGACATAGGATGACGGTTGTACATTCCCGTAGGATAATTTTCAACCTCGACGCGGACGAAACCGCGGGCTATGATGTATGTAGGATCTGGCTAAATCACTGGGTGGTCTCTACAGTTACAAAACCATTAAATACTATTTTACTATCCACTATTTCCTAAACACTTAACTGCCGATTAACATCTTAAAAACTGGCCTGGATTAATGTTCTAGTTATCTTAATTGATGTAAACGTAGACTGACTTAATGTTAGGTTATTTGAAAGGTAGACCCTAATCGTGGTGGTGTAGAGAGTCAAGGTATCATTCCACTCATTAATCTTTGAACAAGCCAGAATAATTTTTAACTTATCATAGTTCAGGCCTATATCGCCGTCAAGATGCAAGAGAGTAGGCTGCGATATTATGGTCACGTGAAAAGGAGACCGCCTAAATACGAAGGAAGCTTGACGCTATAAGTTTCCAATCCCAGTTCAAGACCCAGAGGCAGACCCAAAACAAGGTGGAAAGCTATAGTGCTAAAGGACATAAAAGAGTGTCGGATATCCGAAGACGATATTGAAGATAGAGCGAAGTGGAAGAGATAGACCAGGAAGGCTGACCCCACCGCCATGTGGGATATATAGCCACGGATTATAGTTCAGGCCTAGGCAGGGTTAAGGACGAAGAATCTCAAATTATAAATAATAATGTATATTATTTATAGTATGGGTCATAAACAAAGAAGACTTTACCATCATTTGCAACCTGTCAGGCGACATCATTATCGTCTGGAGATAAGTCCCGTGTGTGTTTGTTTGCCTTTGAGCTTGGGGTCGGTAATATCATCACATACTAGTAATATGAAGTAAAATCGAGTGTCAGTATTATTTTTATATCCTTACCTAATATTTTTTCTGAGGATTATAGTTTCTATACAGGGATCATACCTACAAGCACAAGTTGTCCGGCATTCTTGGTGAACTGGGCCTATTATATTTGGCGCAGCCGCGAAGCACACTTTCCTGTTAATTTCTTTCTTTACACTTTTTATTTTTTGTACTTGTAGTATAATTATGTTGTGTTGTGTGCCTTTTAGTCTGTGCAAAATAAATGTATTTTCTTTCTTTCTTTCTTTCTTTCTTTCTATATACTTATCCACTATTGTGCTCTTGGTACGGCTGGGACGACCAAAGCCACGAATTCAAGCACCATAAAGTTTGATTAAATTATAACCTACTAGCTTTTTCCCGCGGCTTCGCTCGCGTGGATGTCGGAAAACCAAGGAAACGTAGTAACGGGATAAAAAGTATTCTTTGTCCAGGTTATAAACTATCTGTCGCCTAAATCCAAATCGCCAAATCCTATTAGTAGCATAACGTAATGATTGTACTTTTTGTTAGGTTACTGTTCAGAAATAGTGCACGATGTCTAATGAATGATAGAAATTGAGAGAAGAATTGTAGAGGAGCTGGAAACTAAGTAATAACAGCCGCACGGGTCGACCCATCAGGTTAAGCTACGGTTGCCGTAGATGGTCTGTGGATGGGTGACCATCTTGACATACCGAGACTCCTCCATGCCTCGGAAAGCATGTTAAGCCGTTGGTCCCGGCTGCCATTCATGGATCTTTGACAGTTGTTACGGGTCGTCAGAAGCCAGAAAGTCTGACAACCAGTCTTACCAAGGGGTATCGTATTACCCAGTAACTCGGTTCTGGAGGTCAGATAGGCAGTCGCTCCATGTAAAATAATGGTATTCAGCTGCATCCGGTTACACGGGAAGCCGACCCTAACATAATTGGGAAAAGGCTCGGCAGATTGATTGTTTAATAATTGAAATACTATATCGTGAATTCATGAAACTCTAGTACTTTTTGTTAGGTTAGTTTAGGTACTGCTCAGAAATTGTGCACGTGTCATGAACAGAATACCGTCTTGAACTTCGATTGCAGCGTCACCTATCGGGCCCAATTGTGAATAGCAAATTCCAAAAAATAGATGTCGTTGCGTGTATCTTGATATAGGTCAGTGCGATGCAAATAAAATATTTCAACCCTTTTCATCCCGGTAGGGTTTGTTTGTTTTTTCATTGTTTCCGAAAAATTTGATACACGTTATTCTTTGTTTTCGGTTTTAAGTAAAAATACTGAGTTTCGAGTAAATCGGACCTCGCATAAAAAATCTTTCATACAAACTTTGACACCCCCAATCCCCATTTATTACTAAGATAAGTATTCGTACGAAGTACTCTCTATCGGCTTTAGCACCCTCAAAAACTAAGAAAGCGACACCCATGACGAAATATTTGAAAATATTCACAGCCGCCATCTTGGATTTACTTTTTGACGTCACTATCGGCTTTAGCACCCTTGAAAACTACGAAAACGACACCAATGACGAAAAATAAAAAAGTATTCGCAGCCGCCATCTTGGATTTACATTTTGACCTCATTATCGGCTTTAGCACCATCGAAAACTACGAAAACGACTCCCATGACGAAAAATAAGAAAACTTTCGCAGCCGCCATCTTTGATTTACATTTTGCTTTTGCATCGGCTTTAGCACTATCGAAAACTACGAAAACGACACCCATGACGAAAAATGAGTAAATCGCAGCCGTCGTTAAAATATTTTAACCCTTTTCACCCCGTTAGGGGTTGTTTCCGAAAAACCTTGATACGCATTATTCTTTATTTTCGATTTTAAGTATAAATACTGAGTTTCGAGTTATTCGGACCTTGTGTAATTTTTTTTTCATAAAAATTTTGACACCCCCCAATCCCCGTTTAGAGGGTAGCTTAGAAAAACTAAAAATGACAAACTTTATGATTTACTTAGATAAGTATTCGTGCCAAGTTTCAAGTCTATTAACTCAAGGAATAAGATTTTGCATACAATCGAAATCCCCCCTTTTCACCCCCTTAAAAGTCAAATTTTCAAAAACCCCTTCTTAGTGCTCCGTTACATTATAAAAGGAAGCTGTGTGGAAAATTTCACGTTCCTAGTCCCAGTAGTTCCGGCTGTGCGTTGATATGTCAGTCAGTGAATCAGTCAGTTTCTCCTTTTATATATATAGATTAAGATTCTTAATAGTTACTTAATTATTATTCATATTGGTTTCACGAAAAGTAGAGAGACGCTGACGTCAGAAAAAAGTTGCGACGCAATTAATAATTCTATGGGAGTATACTTTGCTTGCTGATTGACGTAATAAGACAAAAAAATAACATAAACCCAACATAACAGAGGTCTGCGCCCTCAGCCGCCTAGCCGCAGATTTTCCATACAGTAACTTGTTTTTGTGATCTAAAAGTATAAACAAAAAGTATTAATAGCAACGCTACGTCATTATGGAGCTTTGATGGAAAACTTTCAGAGTTGATCTATCATCGAGCAAAAAACATCGCCTTGTATTGGAATGTCGAATTTGCTCTAACTAATGTCTGATGAGTGATGATTCACTGAACTATTAGTCGATAAGTTACTGAACAGCTTATGTGGGACACTAAGTCCGAATGGTCGACCGAGCTCCGCTCGGGTGAAAATAGAGAATGCTCATTTAATTCTGAGCATTCTCTATTTCATACTAATTCCATGTATAGTACATACATTAGTAATTCCATGTATGGTACATACTAATTCCATGTATGGTACCTAGCTACTTACATTCCATGTATGGTACCTAGCTACTTACATTCCATGTATACCTAGTACATGTCCTTACAAATATTGCTGGCACCGAACTGAAAATTCATACACATTATGGAATTGCATCCTCAGACATTGAAAATGTCTTAGCGCTTTCCATCTCTAAGTTTCTGACATCACCAATGCAATCGGGACGAAAGAGGGAAGGCCATACATGGCCCAGGTTCTAAGTATTATTAAAACGAAGGTGGATTTTAAATCTTAAATGATTTTATTTCTGTAAGTAGGTTTGTACTACTTTTACACGTCAATCATATTTTTTTAAACTAGATGAGATTGGCGTTACCTATCTGACTACTCTGAGAAGAAAGGCCGAAACAAACTCAGAGGTCACAGTTTCTTTCAAAGTCTAGACATAATCTTGGTCAAATCATGTGAAGACCATGTCTGAAATGGTCTTTTGAGGAGAACCACACAGATCGAGTGGGCCTGTCTAGTCAGTGCACGCATTTGTCAGTAACCGTGCACCTCAACTCAGAATTTAGGGAGCTCAACGATTTGACGAACAATACCTACGAAAGAAAGGACATTTTGGATAGACCTCATAAATTACTCAAGCTGTCAGACCATGATAAAAACTAACTGAGAAAAAAACCAGCAGGTTCATGTTGGTAAGTATAACAAGTTAAACTTAACGGTACGATAACTACATACTTTGCCCTTGTATGGTACCCACGAAAATAATAACAGACTGTGTGTAGCGTACAGACTGCAAATGATCACTTTATTTGAGGGCCAAGTCGCAGCTCGGCGTGACACTGACCGGTGTTCAAATATTCACTAAACGTTCTGCCAGTTTACTGTTTTGGCGATAAATTAGTAAATAGGTAACATACCTTTTTTTGGGTGGGATATTATCAAATAACTTCTCCCACTCTAGGCGGAGCGGGAGAGCGTGTTAGACTCTTACTGACTAAAACCCACCTGTGTTCCTTCAGTTGCCTGTGTGCCAAGGGGCCACGGTATCCCTTTCGGACTTTCCCGCTACCCTGGCAGGCATCGGCCCTAGCGGACCCTGTCAGTTGTGTTGACATCTCTTTGAGGCGCGCGTGGACCACAACGCGCCGTCGACGTCGTCGACCCGGGCCGGTCCTTATCGGACGGCGAGCTACCCATTGTTCACTATCCGCAAGCCCGCGCCTACGGTGGCCGGGAATCTGCCTGGGATTCCAAACGCCCAGAAGCGCGCCTCAAAGTAGGTATACCTTGGATTTCTTCGTCAGCAGCTGTTACAAGTATTGTTCTTATGAGCCTACGAAGAGTTATACCAAGAAAAAATCGATAGTTCAGTATAGATCCATTACATTTTGAAGTTGGTGTGAAATAAGCCATGGCTCGTTCTAGTTTAATCCAGAAATTACATAGGTAACAAAACACCACGCTTTGATTCTCCGAAGGGTTAAGCAGAGGTGTACCTAATTACCTATAGATAAATACACCCACATTTCGCATGTAAGCCTTTTGTCATCAATGGGGCACAAATTCAGACTCCGCGCTGATACTGAGAAATTCCAGATAGAAAAACCCAATATCACTTTGCTTGACCCGAGAATCGAACCCAGGACCGCATGCTCAGCAGTAGCGCTTGTAATCACTAGACCAATGAGACAGTCCGCTGAAACTATCTAATATAATATCAGCCTATCACTGTGTGGGACAGTATTAGAATGCAGGGCTAAGGCTGCTCGCTGCTTCTCACACAGAGAAGGCACGAGCATTGATCAGATAGTGAATTGATTCAGGCGTAACCTTGCGATAATCCATTAGATGTAGATATATTTAATATTACGACGATTGACTTTTCGCGAACCCGAACACGCGTGCTGCCACGCCGAGCGCCGGACGCAGAGCTTTTTCTGCGAGCGTTAAGCGGAATAGGTTACTACTAAATATATCTACGTCTATTGTATTTTCTTTTTTTATTGATCAGATCACCACGCTTGCTGAAGAGGGACTGCCGATTTCAGACTTATATTAATTATAAGTCCAGCTTTCTTCACGATGTTCTCCTTCACCGATATTAGTGATGTCCAATATAAACTTATAAAATACATTTGATTTGAAAATGTCACATTGGTTTTGGCCCCGACTTGAATTCACAACCTCGTGCTTATGAGGCAAGCCGTAACCACTGGGCCATCACGACATCACGAAATTATCTAATGTAGGTTGGTAATATCTTTGACTCTCATCGCGTGCATTTGTCAGGATCACCACCATTTTTGTTTCGTGTAGTTTTGAGTTCCCCCAATTACGCAGTAGACAGACCCACGAATTAGCTCAATCGAAAATAATCAAGAAATCCTAAAATATACACGTGCCATTTAGAACAATAAGGAACTCATCACGAATGCTAATTATTTAAAAAGTAATTCTTTGACCAATACTAGAATTTAATGTTCTGGAGACCTTCAGAATAACTTGAGCCATTTACCTACTTTATTATAGCCACGTCTCACAGAGTTTAACGATCCTGTGGACTATATAAAAATAAAGACAACACAACAATGGGGACCTTGAAAGGAAGCCACACATAAGTTGACTTATGCAAAAAAGGACTAACTGGTACAACTTTTAAATATATTTTTATAGCTTTAGTTAATGTCAAGGACACCACAATAAAAGGAATGGGAGCAGTTTGTGAAGATCACTTGATCCAGGAAATGTGGTAGTGGGACACAGTCAGCCATTGTCGTGCCTTGAGAGACAAGTTCAAAGAGATTGTTAGGGGTCGTTCATTAATTACTTGAGGCGCTTAGAGGGGTAGGGTCGAGCCGAATCTCACACAATCTCACGTGGGGGAGAGGGGCGGTCTCGGCAAATATCACGTAATTTTTTTTCCGCATGTTTTGTTGGTTCCAGTTATCACTGTTGAGACCACACATGAGTCCCCATAGACTGAATTAAAATGAATATTCTTTTACGAATTTTAGTAGAGGAACTACTTCTAATGTATTTTGTTGAACGACTTTCTCACTGTGTTTCTAGACTACGTTCTTGGTAGTCTTAAATACTTGCTTTAACTAGTCAACATAATTAATCAATTTTTATTTTTTATAAATCCAACGCAATTAAGCACAGATTAACATATTCACATTTTGAAAACCTCACGTGAGATTATGGTCGAGCCAAATCTCACGACATCTCACCAAGGGGTCACGTAAAAATCGCCACACGTAATTAAAGTAGGTACGACCCCTTACAATGGTGGGCAGACTCGTTTGCGGGAATGCCCCGATTGCGACGGACCCCGCCTAAAAAGCATTTTTTTACCCGTATTTACGGTAATAAGTTGTCCCTCGTAGTCGGTTCCAATTCAAAAGTAGTTAGTTAGTTAGTTTCATTTTTTGGATGTTTACAGATTGTCTTTAAACAATAAATTCATACGTATTCGAATAAGTATTCTATTTATATTATGAGGAGTAGCTCGGGTTTAGTCAACGTTCAACCACCACAATCTTTACCCTCGTGGCTAAGACCCGTGCGGCTGTTATTAGCCGCACGGGTGGTACCATCAGGTTAAGCAGCGCTTGCCGGGGTTGGTATGTGGACGGGTGACTATCTTTCCATACCGTGCCTCGGAACGCACGTTAAGCCAATGGTCCCGGCTGTCATTCGTGGATCTTTGACAGTCGTTACGGGTTGTCAGAATTCCGAAAGTCTGACAACCAGTCTTACCAAGGGGTATCGTATTATCCAGTTACTGGGTTGTGGAGGTCAGATAGGCAGTCGCTCCATGTAAAATACTGGTATTCAGCTGCGTCCGGTTAAACTGGAAGCCGACCCCAACATAGTTGGAAAAAGGCTAGGCAGATTGATTCTATTTAGATTAAGTATCACATCATCACAATGTCTTTATGTACAACTTTGGTTTAACTATGTATGTTATTAGGTATTCGGTGCACGAGTCACGGTTACAATAAACCATGTTGACGTCTACATTATATATTATTACATTGTTTACATTGAAGTTAGATAATGTTATGTATATTATGTAATTATTGTGCGTAAATACATAATGTCATTGTTACAATATAGTAGCGAAATGACTGACATAAAAAATTTATAGTCCCAACCGTACGTAATTTTATACGTGGAAGTCTATGAAACAAAAACTTCAACACTGCAACCACGTAAATAAATAACATTGTAAATAGTTATTTGTTATACAAGAGTGCAAAGTTGCTTTTTAACCGCGTGTTCAATTTTGATGACCGAGCAAGCGAAGGATTCTAAAATTGAATCACGAGCGCAGCGAGTGATTCAAAATTAGAAGCCTGAGCGTTAGCGAGGGAATCAAAAGAGCACGAGGTGAAAAATCTTTGCACTCGAGTGCAACACGTAACTTTTCATTCCACCTCAGCGAGGAAATGACTAAATGCAAAAAAAAAAACGTTTACAATCACAAGATAGGTACACTTTTATTTCAGTTTAGGTATTAATTACTACATTATAACAGGTAAGTATTACAGAATAATCTTTAAATTATAACAAAATAATACTAAGGTATAATTAAGAAAATTTTAAAGTAACGTTGCTACAGTTATTTAAATTGAGTGTAATATTTTTGTTTGGTACTGTAATATTGGTGTTAGTCACTTGTGTACTGTTTTTCGGTAAAATATCTGTCATACTTAATAGTTGTACCGATTCATCGGATTCCCTTGGCGTGAATGTTGGAGAGAGAGGGAGATGGTTAGGTGTTTCATAACGGCTTATTTTTGATGTAGAAGGGCCAGTCCAAGGATCCGATTGAGGCTCTTTCAGTGTAATGGCTCCTACGATGCCTTCACATATTTTAGACTTATTTTGGATGGAATCCTCTATGTATCCCTCTACAACTGCATTGGACTTCCAGCCTCCGTGGCGCTTAAGGGACAGGAGATCAGCTCCGGAATCAGCCAAAAGTGTGGCTGAAGTTCGTCGGAAACAATGACCCGTGTACAACAGGGGTTCTGGAAATTCAAGAAATGTTGCTATTTCTCGTGGGATACTGCCAATTTTATTAGTACCCATAGGCTGTCTAACACACTTTCCATTGCGATACTGTAGAAAAAATCGATTGATTGGAGTGTTAGGCGGGCGTAAGGCTTGATATTTCTCAACAATCGTTACGTATTCCTTGCGAATGACGAAGTTGCGGTCTCTTTTTGTCTTTGTATTAGGTAAATTAATTAATAGTAAGTCATCTGAATGTTTCTCAATGTTTTTGACATTAAGTTGTGTTAGTTCATTAGTTCGACATGCTCCGTTTATTCCAATAATAAGAACAACCTGTAACGTAAAGAGTATTGTAGTAGATAAATGAATAAAATTGATATGAACGCATAATTATGCCTATCAACATCTACTAAGTATACTATTTAATTGAGATTAATATACTTAAGTAGATACTGAATGTGCAACTGACTTACTTTTGCCGCCAAATATACGGAATCGGGTGCTTCGTTAAGAAACTTTTCAATATCAGATACTGTGAAAACCTTCGATTTTTTTGGTTGATGACCAGATGCGGCTCTTTTTAAAAATGCCACTAATTTAGGATAGGTATCGATATGTTTGTCTTTTTTCATCTTTATTGTTGCTTTTAGCATCGAATACGTACTCCATAGAGTGCTTGCTTACTTGTTCTCGGATAATTCTATAAAATATGCCAGCAAAACGTTTTCTGAGAAAGTTTTGGCTCCTTTTGCTAGTCGCCACGTGTTGAACATATCGTACTGTTTTAAATACTTCTCGCGTGATTGTTGAGGGAGAAAGCTCATTTGCGCATTATTAACAGTTTCAGTCAATTCTGTTGGCGTCAAGCAAACTTCCTCGTCGCTAGAATCACTCATTTTAGTTTTTTCACTTGTTTTCAAGTTTCTTGTTTTTAATAAAAGGTTTAACAATGACGTGAAAAAATGCCGCGTAAAGAACCGCGTACAAAGCAAATTGAAAAAAGAACACCAAGAAGGTTCCGAGTCTGAGTTTTAAAAAAAATTAAAAAAAAGTTGTATGATATATTCGGCACCATAGAGGTAGCAGTAAATAGGTTTAATGTTTTTTTTAATTCACAAACTTAGTGCACACGATGTTCTAAATTCAATTTACTTTATCCTCTAGCGAATAAAAACGGCTTTTCCACTCAGATATTGAAGATTAAAAATACTCTTTCCGAGATGGTGGGATGAAAATTATTATAAATCATAGAAATGGCAGTGCTTATTATTATCATTACAGTGATTCGTTTCCTATTTCACTTCCACAAACTACTTAGATATGCAAGTAATTTTTCGTAGAAACTGCAAAGGAGATGTTTCAAAATGGGCCAGGTATATGTACAGTATCTCAAAAAAAAGAGAAAAATCCGTAGAATTCAAGAAAAATACAGATAATTCAATTAAATGTTTTATGTTGTGGTAGTAAATTGATATTTATTATCAATTTTTATCGACTTTCAACATGGCGTCTCACGGATTTAGTTACTCTATGCTTAAAAACATTGACAGTAAACCATAGATCATAGAAACAGAACTGTCAGCTGTCACAACAGTGTGAAATAAACATGTCAAACGTGACAAACGTCAATCAAAATGACAGCAGATCATAGAAACAACTGTCAGCTGTCACAACAGTGTGAAATAAACATGTCAAACGTGACAAACGTCAATCAAAATGACAGCTTACCGCCATGACGGGTTTTTGTTGTGTTGCAATTTCAAGTGTAATTTCTTGTGTTTACCAGCAAACCAAGCCATTTTAAAGTAATTGGACAATTAAGAACTGTTTTAAATGAATTTCCCTATTTTTTTGTATAGTGTACAAGGACCTGGCCCAGGCTCCATACATTTTGAAACATCTCCTTTCTTCATTCTAATATATTTATTTCCTGCATTAGACAATTTTTCTTTGGTTTGAACGCTCCGCGAGTTCTTCAAGCAGTGCAATGTCGCACTGGTCGAATACTTCAAATCTGTTGTAGCTCATCATTCGTCAGAATCATCAGCAGCCAATTAACATTGATTTCAGTGAGAATCCTGCTATCTGCAAACATACAATTACTATTAATTTTACATTTTTACTAATGAACATTATATTGGCTCCTACTCGTAATAAACGACCTACTGAACGACGAAAGTTTTGATATTATTAAAGACAAGGACGTTTCTGTTCATCCTGTTGACGATAATTAGCAGCATTTTTACAAGATCTAGTTGACAGAGCGACATTGGGCAGTTGCACATCTCCTGCTGTCTGTTAGCACTTCCCTCAACATTAACATAAGTCGACAAACGCAAAATCAGTTCCTTTATCAATAATCAACAACATTAACGCTGCAACCACGTACATAACATCAATATGCCTCCAAACTTACCTACCAGAAACACCAATTTCCTTATTGGTTCGAGTCTACCTGTTAGATTTCCGTCTCAATATTAGTCTAAATCAGTCAATACAAATATTTTTTTTCGCAATCTTCTCTGTTAAATGTAACTGGCGTTCAAAGTCCACTTTGGCTTGTTTTTGACCGATAAGCAAGTGATTTACCTTGATCGATCAAAGTCCAAAGCAGTATCGACGTTCAACCTTTGAACGCAAAACTCTTGTGAAATGATCTCGAACTCTCGAGTGTATAATGTGATTCATGCGTTAGGTCAACTTTAGAGGTTTTGTGATAAGTATTCTGATTCATATTATGTATAATGATGACAATGTGTTTTTTTCTACAGGTTCATAGGCCATCGGGTTCAAGCATCAAAGTCAAAGGTAACTTTAACTACATTGCACTGTCTCTTTGCCATAGTGGACAACCTGACTAGCCTGTCTTCAACTAAATATGTTGAAGATCGCTTTCAGTTGAGGGTTGTGACACCTCAGATCTAGACACAAATAGTTTATGGACTACGTGACGCGCAGCTTCTTTCGCAGACAAGTCGAACCGCGTCGTAATTGTTACAAAGCCACACCCTCCCCTACCTATTATAAGAACTTCTGATAAATATGTATTATCACCATGTTTTGGTAACAGGTTATCAAGGCCGTGTATTTCTTACCACATATTATCTCATAAGTGAAAATATAAACAAGACCTCCGCGCGTGCGCAGTTTTGTAAGTAACGAGGCACCGGGGAGGCAGTGGTGCACTATGTGGCAGTGTGCCAAAAGAACGTCAACGTTATGTACCTACCTCACGTAGGTACTAAAAATTATACTAGTCTACGTACTTAGCCTATTACATCATCAAACCAATGCCAGACATAGACCTCCCTAAATATGACCACATCTCATCCAGGGAATTAACACGACCTTAAATAGACTGTCATCGCCTGTCTAGCTTGTGTGTACCTCACCTTACTTATATAGCATGTTTTCTCAATCTATACATACATACTTACTACAAATAAATAATATTGAAGTGTCTGTTTGTAATGTCCAAATTACAGCTTTTTAGTAAATGCATATGAAAGTATATACGATCCATACCTACATCAAGACCAATTTTTTTTTGTCTGTCTGTCTGTCTTTTTGTTCCAGGTGATCTCCGAAACGGTTGGACCGATTTTGACGGGACTTTCACTAGTAGATAGCTGAGGCCACTAGGCCTGAAATAGCTACTTTTTATTCCGATATATTCCCATGGGAACATTGGGATTAAAAGGAAAAACTCATTTACGCGGGTGAAACCGCGGGACGCAGCTAGTATTTCATAAAAACTAAAATAACGCTATTATTATTATTTCTTAATAATGATAGCGTTATTTTTAATTGCACGCCGTGCCGACGTCAAGTCCTACATAGATACAGTATGCCAACTCGGATCATAGCGTTGCGTATATGCAAAGGTAAAAAGTTACAATGTTATGTCATGACCAGTAGATCTTCGCTTGACAAGACACTGAGACGAGCGCACTGCACAATGTACAGTGTGCCAAATAGAAAGGTATGTTCGTAGCTAACTTTACCTGCCCTTTTTATGCCATGTTCTGCATGTGCTAGTCCAGTCATTGAAATCCCAAAAACTGTTAGAACTACGCCGCGTGCACATTCATTTAAAAAAAAATCACGTTGTTTTGACAAGTTTTATTGCCTTCGCTTCTTCGTCATCCATCATTATTTCAGACTAGCTGTGCCCCGCGGTTCCGCTTTTAGGATACCACTGTTAGGATATCCGACTGCTGGATACAAGACCCCAACGATTTCCTCGTCTGGTCCTACGCGCTGCTAACCAAACTCTTTTGTTAACAGTACATTTGCAAAGCTGTTGCACGTCATATGGCCACAACACTTCCGCCTATAGGAATGATGTTCGCTAACGGCACACCTCACACCACACACCACTGAGTAGAGGTACCTACCATACAGTTCGTACTTTCTCTCTTCGTCGGTTTCGCAACAACCAAGGTTGCGACAATCAAATATTATTTGACCTCCGATGACAACTGCGCAGGTTCATCTCAAATTCTCAAGTATTTCCTCTATGATTCTGACTTTATTTGAACTTTAAAGGTTACTCATGGAAGTCATGGTCCACTCGTCTGCTACTTCATCTTTAGCCTTATCTTCTTATAACTTCATAACGAAGCGAATTTAGACATTTTCTAAAACCTTAAGTTCTGACCGATGGTTTTTTTTTCTTGATTAACCATAGCAAAAATTTAGAATTTTAAATTATTTTATGTGATTGTAAGACATTTTGTACAAAGTTCTAGCCTCGTCCGACAGATTTCTTCTGAGAGGTTCGCCCGCTCACATTCGATCAAGAGCCGATGGAATAATTTTAAGGATTTTCTAGTGGACCTCCACGATAAAATAAAAATGTCTTGAAATTACAATGTGCAGTGTTAAATTATAACATGTTTTATATCATTTAGACATTTCTAGATATCTAGAGAATCTTCATGGTCTAGTGAACTGCGCCATATCTTCACATCAGGAAGCTATGTATGGATAACTTGTTTCACACCAAATGTTATATTTAAAACATTTATAAAAAAAATAGAATACTATAACAGATACCGTGCGTCTTGTTTAACCGACCTTCAAAGTAACCATTATAATATGCAAATTGACGAATCCCCGCAATATTGTTAAAGAATTTCTGCACACTGCGCATATAACTATTTTAGCAAACAATTTATGAATACCGGAGTCGCTACTTTATGCCCATTGATATTCACAAAGAGTACAGTTTTATAAAGTATCTGCGCAGTACACAACAGTACACAAAGAATATAATGTAGACACTGTAAAATGATACGCATATTAATATTAGTACCTGGTCCACCGAGCTAATATCAATAGACTCTCAGACTCGACGTAAAGGGAGTCGACATAGAGGGAACCATTCCTCTGCTCGGGTGAACATAAAGAAAACGAATTTTCCCAGATATGATTTTTCGCCCCCGTAAAGCCCTATATTGCTTTACTAACTTTCATCGAAATCGTTAGAGCCGTTTTCGAGAACATGATTACAAATATATATATATGTATATACAAATATTGCTCGTTTAATAGTATTCTATAAATTAAAATACCACTGATGAAAAATGCCATATTTATAAGGGAACACATTTTATTACTACACTCTCGACCAAAATAAATATTACATCATATTCTCGCAATTAACCAACTGTTACCTACACTAAATTACATAAGCACATTGTTTATCTATCTCTTTCAAAGTGGATTCTTTGTTTACATTTTAATTACTACACGTTCAAGGAAATTATAGGCAGATGGTTACATTATTAATATGGTACACACGACATAGGTCCTATTTGTCAAGTGTCAGGAGCCATTCACGTGATGCGTGAGAACTATTTACTCGAACTGTTTAACTAGTTTCGAGACTAGCGGCTAGTTGGTACTTTGTACAGTCAATATTGTGGCGAAATCCGGAAAATTCTTAACAACCTCATTAATTAATTTTATTACCACAGAATACCTGAAATTTAAAATTCTGACTACTCTTATCTAATTGATCTACTAACGTCCTTATTCTATTTATAATATTCATTTCAACTGCGTAATTCCTTGCTTCGTTTTAGAATAATCGAGATGTTTAAAATTGCCAAAAACAACTACTTTTTTTATTTTATTTTACAAAATTAAAGTGGTTTGGCTGAATAATTCTTACAAAAATATAGCTTTTTACAAAATAATGAGTGGTTGACTGCCAGCATAGGTACTGTAAGGTTTTATGTTATTAGCAGCCTTATGTGATACTGGCTATTAAGAAGATAGCGTTCGAACGATCTGACAGTTTGTATTAAAAAAATAAGTAGTAAGTATAGGAATGTGATGTTTTGTTTGATGAAGAAAAAATTGTCGAAGACTAGCTATCATATGGAATAGTTATGCATCTTTAAATATATTGTGTTAAACTCTATAAAATTAAACGAAACACAATATAAGAACTTTGCCTCTCATTCCATTTTACCTACACATAACACATAAATAAAGCTATTCTAGATAGCGTCACGACTTCACGACGCCCGACGGTTACAATACCTACTGCATGACCCTTCACGACGCTGAAAAAGAAAACAAACAAGTTAACATTATTTATTGCGGCATCTCACTGTACCTTTAGAACGGAACGTCATTTTAAACTAGCTTCTGCCCGCGACTTTGACCGCGTGAAATTTCTTGCTTAAACATAAAATAAGACACTCGGCCAAACTGTAGCTTCCCATTACTGAAAGAGTTTTCGGAATCTGACCAGTAGTTCCGAAGATTACCCCCTACATACAAAATCACACCTCTTTATAATATTATAAGTACTAGCTTTCCCCCGCGTGGAGCACGGAAATCATCCTACGAGAAAGTACTACCGGGATAAAAAGTATTCTATGTGTTAATCCAGGTTATAACCTATCTGTGTGCCAAATTTCATACAAATCCGTTCGGCCGTTTTTGCGTGATTGAGTAACAAACATCCAACACACGAACATACAAACTTCCACATTTATATTATTAGTTGGATAAATCGTACATAGGTAGGTATATACCTACTTCTTTCTTTAACCAGACCTGTAAAGCCAGTTACTTGACGTCAGACGGATCCTAAAATTACACGTTGTTTTTAACCCATGACATAAAAAAAACAGTTTAAAGGTCTAAATATAGATTGTTTTGTATTTAATTTAAACGATAAGAAAAACACAATTTTATTGATAGACACTGACTACTTAACGTAGTAAATAATGAGATGGTTTTGGCAGAATATTAATTGGATAACTATAAATAAACATGCTTGTATAATATAATAGGTATCGTTTTCAGGGAAAATCCCTCACAGTCAGTATGAAAATTCCAAAAAACTGTCAAAATGTACAAAGTATTTTCTAACATAGTAGGTACAGAGGAAAATATTTTGTGACCTTAGTTGAACCATGCCAAATCAAATAAAAAACGTTAATAACAATTTCCGAGAAATTTCTGGACAAAGATACATTACTCAACACTTTCGCACACGTCATTTAAGTCATTAGCTGCAATGACCAAGGAAGTAAATTTACCACATCAATAACACCGGTTTGAATCGTAGAATACGTCATTATTTCTTCGTAACATAACATAACATGCCTTATTTCCCCGAAGAACATTTCGCCTGATAAGTTCAAGTCCCATACAACAAGGGGCGAGCCTATTGCCATCGGGCAAAAATCCAGACTCGGGTCTGCTACTCAGCATGCCATATGGAAAAATCCAATAACAACACTTTGCCCGATCCGGGTATCGAACCCAGGACCTCATGCTCAGCAGTAGCGCTTGCCACCCTATCACCTACAAGGTAGTCAGTCTTTCTCTTCGTCTTTTTCTTGATATAAAAAAAATTAACATAATAAATATAAACATTATTTATTTTTTATAATAATTGGAACGAAGCTCCCTTTCGCGCGTTGCGAAAGGGGGCTAGACGGAAAAAAATTGGGACCAAAAGTTGTAACGACACTTTTTATTTTTTATTATAACGCCATCTGTGAGCGACCACAGGTAAGTACTAATTAGTGGCATGCCTTTGTGACGTTCATTCCATAATATTTTTTTTATTATAACGCCATCTGTGAGCGATCACAGGTACTAATTAGTGGCATGCCTTTGTGAGGTTCATTCCATAACTTCGTTCCATCCGGGTGTCCCTTGACACCTCTCAGCTTTTTATTTTCACAGGCAGTTACTTTAAACAAGGTATCACTCAGTCTTGTGAGGATAATTAATGGGCTGGATAAAATAACTGCCTGTGCCTAATTTAAAAATCGATTTACAGTTAAATAACGGCAGTTTTGATTGATCTGCAGTGGTTTTGTTTATCTTTCAGTGGGTCATAATGACAGTTAATCATTTGGTACCAAATCCGTAATGATCAAATAGGATATTGTGATTTGTGGTTAAAATCTCACCAAAAGTGTTATGTTGTTACAATGGTGGCTTGTGTCAAGTTCGCCAAATATTTTATCCATAATTGTTATGTAGGTATGTTTATTTGAACCAAAGTGTATTATAGAACATGACATGTGATTCACACAAAAAAAAAACAAAAGTGGGTTAAATTAATTGAATGGACCTTGACCGCCAAATCAGTTTGATACGACTATCAAGGCTTCGGAGATTGCAATTTTTTTGTCAAAGTTGGTGAAGGTCAAGGAGTGTGCTCCTGCGACGTAATTGCGTAACACACATAAAATTATTGTGTACTTATTTTATTTTGACAGTTCAGTCAAGTTCATTGCGTTATTTACATTGTGGAGCAGACGAATTTTTGCGATCGATTGTCATTTTATGTGTGTTAGTCAATTACCCTACTGGTCAAGAAAAATCCAGCCTAGGTGACTTTTTTTAAGTAGCAAAGAAATGTTCACATTTTTTAGGATCTCTTTTAATCTAACAGTACAGTGTTGCATCCTGAAGAGGCGTCGCGCGAACCATGACCAGTCCATGAACTTGTACCCTACTTCCCGCATAGAACTATTTTAGTTTCCCCTACCTGGTTTTAAACCTAGAAGGCCCTATGGCTACCCTTGACCACCGCCTAAGCTACAGACTGGATCCATTAATCACTCCTATCTAAATAAATCCCACATCAACCAAATTGAAACCCCGATCACATAGAGTGAATCGTCCCCGCAACTCTAACGCTGGGTGCGCCCGAGGGCCGCTGTGGTCGGTGGCGCAACTTCGGATGCGCGTGCGCAGAGGTCGCGCCCCTCCATGTTGACACCGACACAATGCAGGACTCGTACTGAGGATTGTTTGTAAATAAACGATCCTGGCATTGATCGTTCGAACTTGCGACCCGAGACAAACTATTGTAAGGAATTTGTTTTGTTAATTGTTAATATCGTACTTCAAATGACCTAAACACGTACAATTTTTATTAAAATTTCCGGACGTAATTCCAAATGAAACACTCTACATGGCCATTGATATCATCCTAGCAAGCCAAATCGCCAATTAAAATGACATCGTTATTAAATTTTGCTAAATGTAGCTGGATATTACAATCCAGACAAAGCTATAATTGAGTTATCTCCAAGATCTGTTAAAGTCTACCTTCTGTAAAATAAAATAATCCCAATCCAAGCGTTTCCGTGATATAAGATAAGTTAGACACGTTCATCTATCGAATCAGTAGGAATCCGCTGGATGCGGGAAGCACAGAACCGGTGGAAGTGGCTTGTGTAGTGTTTGGTGTGGACGTCTTTCGGCTGAAATGATGATAATAATGATGATCATCTATCGTACCTACATAAAGAGTAATTAATCCGATCCAGCTTGTCCCTTGGTGCCTTCCCCCAGCAACGTCCTGAGCCGAGATCCGTACCCCACAGGGGTGTCCTTAGCGTGTACTCACTTAAATTTTAAGTTTTATGTGGCTAGGAGCCTTAATTTATTGAGGCCCCCACAGGCATGCCCGGTTAAGCAGCCAACAAACTCCTAGGTTGACCTGGCGAAACGTCATTAAAAAAAAAATTAAAAATCGAGCGAGTCTTACAGACGTCGTATACTGCTGTGTAACATCTGGCATCTTGGCTGACAATACCAACCTCTCGTAAAATGGGTTATGACCATCTGAAGGCAAACTCAAGCACCGCGCGCTCATTGGTCAAACCAAATAGCGCGCGCTTCCTCGGCTTCCTGTTACTCACTTCCGTCCCTTTTCAAGAAATCACTCAGCTTAGCTCAGCTTGCAGGAAAGCGAGAGGAAAGATTTAACACATCAAAAATCGTACATATAGCATAACAATCATTAGCATATTTCACACAATATATTATTATACAGTTTGGTGTCATCCTGTCTAGTCAAACATTGTACAGTATCTACATTCTACATCTACAATAACACGTGTAACGTCAAGAACCGTAGTATTATTTGTCAAACAAAAACTTATTCAAATTAGGTGAGGCGAAACAGGTGGCCATTTATTGAAACAGTCAGAAGTTATAGAAAAATAACATTTTATCTCAACACAACGTTGTATCATCAACTATAGCATAATAGGACAGAAAGGCAGTTAATACAGAAATAACACACGGACAGAAAGGCTGAGACACAGAGGCGGGGTCGCGGCAGACCACGTAGGAGATGGCGGGGCGAGCTGGATAGGCTCCGTCAAAACTGGAAGGAGGACGCGCGAGTTCGCGAGCGTTGGAAGGAGTGGAGGGAGGCCTTTGCCCAGGAGTGGGTCAGAAAAGAATTAAAAAAAATAAGGCAGAAAAAAAAATTTGAAACAAAAATCTGAACAATGCCATTATACAGGGTGGCAGGGACCTCGACGCGAAAACTGTTACCATGGATTCAGTACATGATTCTGAACCCCGCCTGCGTTGAAATGATTCAACAATTATTTTAAAAAAAATTGCAGTTCAAATACATTTTGACCGCATAGGTATTGCATTTTTCTATGAAACTTCCGTTTTTTTTTTTATAACTGTCTTCAACGCAAGGGGGTTGAGAATCATGTACCTACTGAATCCATGTCAACAGTTTTCGCGTCGATGTCCCTGCCACCCTGTATACTGTAGATGTTTGTTTGAAAAATGAAAACTTTCATTTTGATGTTGCGGTTCGATGTCTGCTTTACCGAGACATGACATTGAGCAGGTAAAACCTAGAACATTAAATACCAGTTTTATTTACCTTTATCAAAATCTATACCTTTCCATTTCAAAAAATTTGCATCGCTATAAATGCCAATGTAGCGATTTTTTATTTATTTAATTATTTTGGCATGAAAAATGGCGTGTCTACAAGTAATTTATTTTAATAAATACCTGTCATTTACATCGTAGATTACGTTGAAGTCATTAATTAGATAGTGTTATTACTACTAAAGTACGTATTTCATAATAATTCTGTTTTCATGAGGGCTCATTGAATAGAGATCGCGGCAGTTGCAAATTTTGAATGTGTGATCCTATGGTGTTTGGTTTTTTTCATAGAATCTTATGTGCTCCTGCGAGAACAATCACAGTTCCTTGTTACAGCTTTGGCAGTAAAGTTACTAACTACGATAAAAAGAAGTCGAACCGTCAAGTAATGGCAAAGATAAATCTTGGGCTGAAGCATATTTGGTGCTCTCTAAACAAAATCCGTAGTTTCGGCCGTCGTCGCATCGTTACGGGCGCTCGACTTCGCTTGGCTTCGCTCGACTTCGCTCGGCTTCGCTCGGCTTCGCTCAGCTTCGCTCTCTGTCTAACTTACGCTATGTCCGTAAGTGAGACGGAGAACGAAGCGCCCGATTTCACTTAGGGAGTAGGCCCCCAGCCTCGAGACATCTACAAATATGCCGTAAACACAATCTAATAACATCCGAATCTTCACCAAGCCATCTAATTGAATCTACGCCCACTCCTTTAGAAAAACTGAAGCTTCATTCAAGAACGCTAGTGATTCAATTCATTATTGACAGTAAACTGTCGCCCGCATCATACGATGCACACAAAAGAAGCATCCACATCCCTATTAGCAGCGCCAGTAATCTCCACTTCCCACGGGCACAATGCCACGCTCATTTCATGGCCTAGTTTCTGTTGGGCCAACGTTGGTCGAATTGAAAGGCCTCCAGAACTTTCGATCCGGTAGTATCGTATCATATCGCTTGGTTGCGATCATGCGATGAGCGCTAGATTGGAAAATTGGAGGAAGCACGAACGTGGCTATTTTCAGGCAGATGATAAGTTTAAAATTAGAAAACACATCATTGAGCAATTGTTGTCTACCAGTTCCCGCTGTCTCCTGTAGCAAAAATTAAGAATCATCTAGAAAAAAAAGGAGCTCGTTATCACGCAAACCACATTCAATAAAGGAATTGGTAACAAAAAAGGAAAATTAATAAAGAAAGTGTCTATTATAAATTATAAATATTCCTTCTCTTCTTAATAAAGCATATATTGTATATATATCTGTGTGTCTATTATAGTATATTGCATCATTATTTTTTGCACCAATGACAACCTCATTTTTATGTCCACGCAATCACTATCCATTCTAAGGTTGCCTGGAAGAGATCGCAGAAAGCGAAAAGGCCGCCCATTGTATGTTTTGCAGTGTTAAATATATCTTTTTGCTGTGTATTTTTCTGGTGTACAATAAAGTATATATAAATAAATAAAGCGGAATAAAAAGACTATAGACTAGGAACAATAAGACGTAGTAAATACGCAATGGCTTGATGACCCTGATATCATTATAATAACCATAGAATCTGTTTCAACAGAAATAATGAGGTGGGGTTAAAGTCATCCTTAATGACTAGATACCAGAGTTCACGTAGGAATTTAATTAACTATTGCATCCTTGACTATTATAACAATATGCTTTTCATTCATTCTTGCTGAATGAAACACTTTTCTCTGCGCATTTTTTCCTTCCTTATCGTCATTTCACACTGGCCTTTTGAAATTCATTCATTAACCGTTTCATGACTTCTACCTTTACTACTTTATTTATAATTATTTTGCTTGCTTTTCGATCGTTACATGTTTTCCCTGCTTTCGATGATTTTATATCCTATATTATTAAACGAGCAATTTTTATGTGTATAATATTATATCTTTATATATATATATATATATATTTATATAATTCTTCCGTACATGTGTTTGTCAATTCGTCCTAAACGGCTGGACCGATTTCGATTAAATGTTGTGTGTGTATTTGAGTGGGTCCCTGGATGGTTTTATAAGACAATTGGACCCAGTAAGTGGCACTGATCGGGCAGGACAACGTCTGCCAGGTCCGCTAGTATATATTTGTAATCACGTTCTCGAAAACGGCTCTAACGATTTCGATGAAAGTTGCAATTTGGGGGTTAACGGGGCAAAAAATCCATCTAACTTGGTCTTATCATCTGGGAAAATTCGTTTTCTCTTGGTATACCTGGACGATATGTTTATCTATTTTCACCCGAGCTCTGCCCGGTCGACCAGGTTACTAGATTTAAGTTCGTTCTAGAGGTGAACGTGATCATTTGATGATTTGTCGGACCTACCACACTTCTGGATAGTGCAAAAAGTTGAATTTCTTATATGTATTAAGTTTTTTTAATTTATTTATATACATATACAGGGTGGCAGGGACATCGACGCGAAGCCTGTTACCATGGATTTAGTACATCATTCTGAACCCCCTTGCATTGGAATTTTTCGTCGGTTATTTAAAAAAAAATCAGCGGTTCCGTACATTTTGACCGCGTAGGTATTGCACTTTTCTATGAAACAGCAGATTTTTTTTTAAATAACCGACGAAAAATTTCAACGCAGGGGGGTTCAGAATCATGTACTGAATCCATGGTAACCGGCTTCGCGTCGATGTCCCTGCCACCCCGTATACATAGAAAACTGAAAATATTTGAATGGGTTAATGATAGTTGATGATTATCTGTCAAAAAGTATATTTTTCTCACAAAAAGTGTCTAAAAATAAAGAAGACACTTGTAGAAAGAATAGTATGATTATTATAGAATTAGATCGAATAAAGATCTTTACACATATGTGACTGGAACGCTCCCGGTCAGCCCAGACTCGGACAATATAGACCCTACCGAACAAGAAACTACCGACAGCCAACTACACCACATTTTAGGTAAACACAGATCAATGCAACAGACAAGACACAATACATATTGCGTCTTCTTCAAAGTTTTGTCAGAAAATCCTACTAATATTATAAATAAAAGTTGGCAGTGTATAGAGTGCCACCATTGGCACTCTATCCCTATCGGATAAAGTGCCACTACAGGCACCCTAGTAACACCGCCTCGGCCCGGCTAAAGTGCTGCAAGCATTGGATTGTCATTGTCACTGTCACTAAGTCACGTCACTTGGTATTTTGTTTGATTGTCGAGGTTAGATCGCTGTAAAACACCACATTCCCAAAACATTACATTCTCTTGTGCCTAAACGGACCCTGGCACTTCGCCGGCCGCTACCGCGGCACCGCTCGCTACGCTCGCTCGGCTCGTGCGTTGTGTGGTCACAGTTCTAACCTAACCTAACCTAAATAACAAGTGACAGTGACAATGCAACGCTCACGGCACCCTAGCCGGGCCGAGGCAGTGACACTAGAGTGCCACAAGAAACTCGCGGCACTCTATACACTTCGATAAAAGTTTGTATGTTTGGATATTTGTTATTCAATCACGCAAAAACAGCTGAACTGATAAGAATGAAATTTGGCGCACAGGTAGTTTCCAACCTGGATTAACACATAGGATACTTTTTATTCCGGTAGTACGTTCCCGTGGGATAGTTTCCGACCTCCACGTGGGCGAAGCCGCGGGCAAAAGATAGTAAGATATAAGTCGCAAAGCTTTAAGTGTACAGTTGCTGGATTACTTTATCACTTATCTCTCAAAAACAAGACGATAGTGATAAACGAGCAGGTTAGTAATTCAATCAACTCAGTCTATCGCAGTCCACTGCTGGACATTTACGCCTCTCCCAGGCTGGGCCACAACACCCTGTCCTCCGCCTTCCGCATCCAGTCTGTCCTAGCCACCTTTTTAAGGTCGTCGGTCCATCTAGCTGGGATGCATCCCACACTACACTACACTTGATACGTGGTCTCTAGGACTCGTCTGCTCCACCGACCATCGGTACTTCGACAAATGTGGCCAGTCCGCTGCCACTTCAGCTTGCTTCCTCTGCAGTCTATGTCGGGAACCCCAGTCGTTCCCGGATAACTTCATTTCTGATCTTATTCTTCAACGAAACTCCTAACATAGCCCACTCCATAGCGCGCTGAGCGACCTTGAATTTGTGGACTAGCCCGACTTTCAATGTCCATGTTTCGGCACCAAGTAATAACGGGCAGGACGCACTGGTTGAAGACTATTCAGCTAGCTGGAGGGCGTCTCACTCTACGCTTACTAATACGCGGTCTTTACTCCAGGACTTGTCTAGTCCATCAGCCATCGCAGAAATTGTAGCAGGGTTAATCAAATTCAGACTTCGCTAATGTTTATACTGTGCAATTTTCAAAGTTGCCCTTCTGTTTTATTTGTTTAGTATCTTTGTCCTGGCTGGAGAATCGTACGATGTCGCGCGATGTTACATCACAGTTCTTTCCTGTTACAAAATACTATTGTGCATGCAATAAGCGTCGCCCGCGCCACTTAATTCACTGTCAACTGTGGCTTTGAACTTGCAGAATTTTAACATTCTGAGTCTGAGTATGAATAATAAGGTTATTCAATACAAAGGTTACATTAACTATATAAGCATAATTTATTACTTGACCAAGAATGAGGAAGACTTGCAAAAAAAAACAACTAAATTATGGATACTATTGAATATACAATGACATAATGTTTCAGTAAATAGGTAATGTACCTATTGTGTTATTCAACGTAGAAATTAAACAGCAGAAATTATGTATACTGAATTCCAATGTCATTAGGTACATACTTATTCGCCAGAAATTCTGAAACATGTGCATTTTAACAGATAACACGTCAATGAAATAATACATCCAATAATAAAGATGACAAAATGTTTATCACAGATTAGCATTTTGCCGAGATCACATGTACCGGATGTTATGACTTAGGAGTAGGTACCTACCTAAAGATGCTTTAATAATTGCACAGCTCGAAAATAGGAGACATCATAAAATACACGCTAAACTACAAACTCAAAATAACTTATTAACAGGTAATTCATTATGATGACCTTCAAGTTTTCATTAAATTAATGTAAATGCTCTTTGGCCGTGTTAAATAAATTACATCCTATACAGGGTGCAATTTTTTAACACCACCTGGAGGGAAAGTACCTACTCTAAGTACTGGAGATACTCAAAGGAAACATTCCTTTATTTTTAAAAAGAAACAAATCTGCATTCAAATATCTTCGAAAATTCGCTTCCCACCTTCGGGAATCGAACCGGGTAAAATCCGAAAAAATAACACCCTTAATTACACCCCCCTCCAGGTGGCGTTCAAAAATTCCAACCTGTACCTATATATTTTTCGGATGACGCTTATTATTTATTTTTATATATCCACAACGGGGAAACCTTCATCTCACCTACTGGTAAGTGATCATCAGGCCGAAGGTGGAAGTTCACCCGAAACGAAATCCTCAACCACAGAGAAACTGGCTATCTTACCTCTAACTGCCGAAACACAACAATGCTGTTAACATTGTGGTTATGGCGACAGACTTAGATATGATGATGGTAGCTAGCCAGGCGGACATAAAACGCACTACCAACAACTAAACCGAGCAGAGAGTTTTGCCCCGGCTGCGAATCGAAGGACCTCTGGGTCTATGTAAGACAGGTGGTCTTATTACTAGACCAAAGAGGCGGTTAAAATCTTAATCGATTTGTTTAAAGATTCCCGAGAATTCAAAACCGTTTTATTACGTCCAGGAAAAAAGTGCCAGTTTTATTTTTATTCGCCTTGTTATTACATACCTACGTAGGGACTAGGGAGGTACAGCCTGATTCAAACTTAATGGCTGCTCGGAATATGAGGCGAGTCGCTGCGCAGTAACAAATTCATGTTCATTCAGTTTTAAACAAATTATTAAAAGAATTGCAAACACAAACCTAAATAATTATTCTACAATGGTTTTATTATTAGGTAATAGTACTGGTATTACTAGAAAGGACATAGTGGATGGTGTGGACACCTTATTAAAATTAAATGTAGGAAAGCTGATGTTGTGTGCTTTTCCTTATTCGGATACATTTTCACATGATGAAAATAACTATATATTTATGTTGAATAATACTATTCACAGGCTGACATGTTGTCATAGTGACAAGTTATTGTATTTCGACACTAACAAGTTTGTTAGTGGTTTTAAGCTAACTCAGAGAACTTTATCTCTGTCTTGGGAATGTAGACATTTGATTGCTATGTTGATAGCATATAATATTAATGCGGTTATAGCTAATATAACAAAGTTTAGTATTAGTAACGAGTCTATGTTGTCTAGTTATACTAACAACATAGTGAGTAATTATGATTTAATATGTTGTACGAAGGAGGATCCACCTATAATACCAACATACTTGGAGGCCTCTACCAGTCAGATAGGGTATTCTCTAACTGCTGGAACTCATAACGGCATTTTAGACTCTTCACTTATAGTTGTGGATGTAGCTCCGGATAATTTAAACTAGACAGTAAGACAACAGAAGTTACCACATCAATTAACCAATTATTATTAGAGAATAATAAAAAGGTATCTTCTGGCAACTTAACTCATATTATTAAACCAAAGGGAGTGCAACATACTTTAAAATTATTTAATCAAAATATCCAAGGTTGCTCTTCCAAATTATTAGAAATAGAATTGTTTTTGGAAAATACCAAGTTTGATGTCATTTGTTTAACAGAACATTGGTTGAAAGATCATCAAGTGATGTCAATTAATTATGAGAATTATGGTGTAGTTAGCCATTTCAGCCGAAAACGTATGATGCATGGCGGGTCATTAATATTAATAAAAAATTCTATTAAATCGAAAGAAAGAAAAGACATCACCGGACTGTCTGTTGAGCACAACATTGAATTGTCCTGTGTTGAGCTTGATAAGCATGTTATAGTTTGCGTATACCGACCTCCAAGCTACCAGAATCTATCCATGTTTGATTCTGTAATGGAAGATGTATTAAAGAAACTCAGTACTAGTAGTAAGTCAATAATCATATGTGGTGATTTTAATATTAACTTATTAGAAAATAACTCGAATACTGTTAGATTATTAAGTCTTTTTAGGTCATTTGATTTATCAAATGTTTTCTTTGAACCAACCCGAGTGACAGCTTCTTCTGCCACTTGTATAGATAATATTTTTTGTAATTGTGATTACTTACACAAACAAATTGTAAACAAGTTGCCATCAGATCACAGTGGACAAACAATAACATTTTGCTCCTACATACCCTTACAAAAAATACAAATAAGGTTTAGGCCCATTACATGTAAAAGTTTAGAGAAATATAATAATTCGTTAGCCAGTCAATTATGTGTTCAGAATTTTAATAATATAGGTGACCCAAATGAGTTCTACGCCGAGTTCTTTTCAATATTAAACACGCAATTTAATAACACTTTTCCACTAAAGACTAAAAGTATTTACACAAAGTTCTTATTTAGTGATTGGGCGACTCCAGGTATTCGTAAAAGTAGGGAAAAACTATTTGAACTTTATGGACTAAAGCAACATATGAACAATACAAGCTTTCATAAGTATGTTGCAAAATATTCAAAAACGTTTAAAAGTGTGTGCAAAATAGCCAAAGCTCTTTACATTAGTAATAAAATAAAATCAGCTGAGGATAAAATAAAAACTACCTGGCAAATAATAAATAATGAAACAGGTAGGAAAAAACAGCGAAATACTGAATTTAATTTAGAGACTGCACATGGCCCTATCAACTCAGATATAGAAATAGCTCAGGAATTTGAAAACTTTTTTACTAATATTCCCCTTAAAACTACTGAAGCATTGAATTCCTCACCAGCGCTTTCTGCTGCCTTACTTAGGCAGAATGTGAAGGCATGCCCTTTGGATTTTAGGTTTCAGCATACAAACCCTCAGGCTGTTATAAAAGCTTTTAAAGATCTTAAAATTAAATCAACAGAAGATCTCTGGGGAATGTCTGTAAAAGTCTGTAGATCTATTATCGAAACCATTGCACCCTATTTAGCTTTCATATTTAACAACAGTGTGGACCAAGGAGTCTTTCCAGATCTCATGAAACACAGTAAAGTAGTTCCATTGTTTAAATCCGGTGATAGTAAAGAACCCAACAATTATAGGCCTGTGTCAATTCTACCAGTTCTCAGTAAGGTGTTTGAAAAGTTGATGCTCAATCAAATGTTACGTCACTTTAATAAAAACTCCATCTTTCATGAACAACAGTACGGTTTCACCAAAGGGCGTTGTACTACTGACGCCGGTGTCACCCTAATAAAGAACATTTTTAATGCCTGGGAAGAAGCACAAGATGCCATTGGAATCTTTTGCGACCTCTCGAAGGCGTTCGATTGCGTAGACCATGAGACACTTCTGCTGAAACTGGAGCATTATGGGATTAGGAATACAGCTCTTGATTTACTAAAATCTTACCTGAAAGATAGAAAGGTTAAAGTTCAAGTAAACGGCATAAACTCATTAGGGTCTGAAATGGCAATGGGCGTTCCTCAAGGTTCGATATTGGGTCCATTCCTCTTTTTAGTTTATATTAATGATTTACCCCAATTACTTCAAAATCAACCGAAGATGGTGTTATTTGCAGATGACACATCATTGATCTTTAAAATCAACCGACGGTCGCAAAATCTTGACGACGTGAATAGCTCTATTCTTCAGGTCCAAGATTGGTTTACGGTAAATAATTTGGTACTGAATAAAAATAAAACCAAATGCATTAGATTTAAATTACCTAATGTTAGAAGTAGCGAATGTGACATTATATTGAATGGAGAAAAACTGGAATTTATTAATCAAACGGTTTTCCTGGGAATCACGCTAGACGAGAAATTACAATGGGGACCTCATATAACATCTCTTGCGGGGCGGCTAAGCTCGGCCGCTTATGCTGTTAGAAAGATCAGACAGTTAACAGATGTAGAAACCGCGCGTTTGGTCTATTTTAGCTACTTCCACAGCATTATGTCGTATGGCATTTTACTGTGGGGTCGGGCTGCTGACATTGAATCTATCTTTATTTTGCAAAAGAGAGCTGTCAGAGCCATTTATGATCTCCGTCGTCGCGAATCTCTCAGGGAACTATTTAAAAGGATTAATATTATGACCGTTCCTTGCCAATTCATTTATGAAAATATTATGTATGTAAGGAAAAATCTACATCTTTTTAATAAAATAAGTGATAGACATAATTTTAATACTAGAAATAAAGATAAACTAGATCAACCATTTTTCAGATTATCTAAAGTACATACGTCTTTTATGGGGTACTGTGTTAAATGTTACAACAAAATACCTTGTGATATATTACAATTAAATGAAAGAAAATTTAAAACTCATGTAAAAAGTACACTTTGTAAACAAGCATATTACAGATTAGAGGATTATATCCAAGATAAGAATGCTTGGAAACATGCTGGTCCTGCTCCATAGGACAATTTAGAGTCTAAACAAAATCAAACTGGTTGCTTACTTAATTGTATTTATTTTTCATTATATGACATTGATTTTACATCCTGTGATTAGTTCCTCACACACTGACTTATTAATTGTAAATTTTTAGTAGATTCGTCTATTTTTACAATGTTTGTGAATATGTGAACACCATGTATCTACCACATAATTAATTTATCTGTCGTTTGCTCCAATTTAAATTATTCTTACTGTATACAGTAATTTTATTCTAGGTGCATCGTCTTCACATATTATAATTATATAAATAATGTACTTATACAAAATATTGTAAAACATTTTAAAAGAGTAACGGTGGAGTTTCTTGCCCATTCTTCTCCATACGAAAACTACATTTTGGAAGGGGCGGTAGAATCAATAATATATAATAACTATAATTTGTAAATTTTGACGTTCAAAAGTGCCTTCAAAGGCCTATTTGAAATAAATGCTTTGACTTTGACTTTGACTTTGACATGGGTCAGCGGGGGTGAGGGGTGGGGTACTGCGCAGCAAGCAGCTAACTTCCGAGCCGTCATTAACTTTGAATCGAACTATACCTGACTACGATTACACACACTACTACAATCCTGAACTAGGATGTGATACTGATACTCCAGTGTTAATGAGCTCCATCAAAATATTTGTTTGTTCGATTTTTTGCTCGTACAATGACCACGCATTGATTTCATTCACGGAAAGTTTTCATCAGCTGTGATGACGTGTTTATCGCGATAAAGAGTCATAATTGATCGATAATTTGTTATGTTGACCAGGGCTTCCCATCAGCTTACTCCATTAGAACGCATTTACATACGATTACTATAATACAGTGTTATTTGTTTGGAGTTCCGTAAAACTTTCAAAACAATGACGTAGGATTTTCTGAGGAAAGTTTTCTGAAACATCAATATACATAGATGAACTTTCGTAAAGTGTAAAGCACAGGCCACACTGGAAACGAAGTTCGTTTAGCTTCGCTAATGTACTTACAATACGGCCGATATAACTTGGCAGTTCCGAACTTCTCATAGAAGGCTGCGCAGTAACATTTTGTAGGAACCAAATGGTGACATGCGGCGAGTGTGAGTGAGAGAACATGCGTGAAAGTTTGTAGTGCAGGGCCGGCAATCTCGACATAGATAACGATCGTTATACAACCGAATTCGGTCGCAAAGTCATAATGGCGTCCCTAGATGCGTGCGACGCGCTTGACAAGCACGTGATTTTGTCGTACTTGTCAAGCACATCGCACGCGTCGGCCGGCCGGCCCTAGGGCGGCAGTCTCGACATAGATAGCGTCGTTAAACAACCGAATTCGGTCGCAAAGTCCTAATGGCGTCCCTAGACGCTTGCGACGAAAAATCACGCGCTCGTGTTACCAATCTGTACCTACAGACCACCACCACCAGCAGTATTATTTTAGTATTACTTCAAAATAGGAAAGAGATAGAGCTTATGTCCTGTATAGCTCCATCTGTTTCTCAAACTGAAGTACTTAATATTAAAATAAAAGTGTTCAATCTTTTGTACCTTGATTATGACCTATAATTATAGGTAGGGTTAGAGTTACGTTCCAGAGGATAACTCAAAATAACTGCATCTCGTACACGCACGCACAGCATAGGTACGCCAATTTGATCGATAAAGTTCCCAGCTAAGAACAGGATCTCACCCAGTTGCACAAAGACAAACATTAGGTAATTGATCATTAACTCTAATGATTTCATTAATTTTTTCAAAGAACCATTAAAATCAAGTCTAATGTTGCTTTCTGCAACAAGTTAATGGAAGATTAGCATTTAATGACAGCTTTAAAAGTTCGTTTCTGCAACTGACGGTCATTCTCTTGAACCTATTTTGTCCGACAAGAGTAGCCTGCAATATCATTTTCTCAAACATGCTTGGAAATTCGAGCATTATTTTGACCAAATGCTGAACTTACTGGTCAAATACATGCGAGGCAGGCGGCCGGCAATGTTAGTATGAAAATCCAACGGCAGAATAAATAACTATGAAAACTCATATCTGTCGTGTAATTTAAAATTGGAACAAACTTTTTACTTCGACATAGTCAACCTTAAATTTACCTAAATGTTTTTTTTTTACCAGTTACTCCTTGTAACTGGTAAAAAAAAAACATTTAGGTAAATTTCGATTTGGTTTGCAAATAGAGGTCTTTAAAGCAAAAAAAGAAACAAATGAACATATTTGCGCGGGAAAAATTATCGTTGTTTGTCATTGATTCTGGAACTTAAGTATAATTAATTTACTTCGTTTGAATTTCTGCGCATTATTTGAGAAAAGTACTATACAAACCTTGGCCGCAACCAGGATTGATGGGCTCACGTTCGTCCATCAATGCCCCTTTTGCAGGCCGCGGCAGTAATGTACTATATCCCAAACATTTGATTAAATAAAGCTGTCGTGGACGATCGCAAAAGAATGATAAATGATAAATGATTTTATTTCTGTAAGTAGGTCTGTACAAACACTTTTACACGTCAATCATATTTTTAAACTAGATGAGGTCGGCGTTTCCTATCTGACTACTCTGAGAAGAAAGGCTGAAACAAACTCAGAGGTCACAGTCTCTTTTAAAGTCCAGACATAATCTTGGTCAGATCATGTAAAGACCATGTAGATTGGTGAATAGAGTAAGTTAATGATAAAAATATGATGAGCTACACATTTGTTGTTGATTAAACAAAATTGAATCTTAAAACAATGTCAAAAAACAGAAATTAATTATTTTGCATTAAATATAGTAGGTACCTATATAATCAGTGATAAAGTTTATTATTACAACTAACAAAAATTTAATTTAATTATTTTCAAAAACATTAACAGAAATAATACAAAGAAGCTTCTGGAATTGCGAACATTACGTAACTATGTAATTAGCAATGTTATTGCTAACAATGGAGAAGCAAAGAAAATGTATTTCGTTCACGTGACTACACAATCATTCTCTTATAGGTAATATACGCCTGTGGCAAATATTTGCTTTATAGGCAAAGCAGCTGGTCAAATACTCAAATAAGTGAGTATAAATAAATCAAAATAAAGTTACGCTGTTGGAATTTTTAATTAATAGGTAACAGGCAGCGTTCTATGAAAAATAAAATAAACAGTAGATATTTTTACTATGGGACATGAAATTACGATTTCAGGGTTGGTCCCGTAGTAAAAGTTGTTCATAATGCTGAATAAAGGCAATGGAGCAGGTTATGCTTGGAGTTTCCCTACGTGATCGAATCAGAAATGGAGAAGTCCGCAGGAGAAACTCGGTAACCGATAGCCCGAAGAATTGCCAGACTTAAGTGGCGGTGGGTAGGGCACGTTTGTTCGCAGTACCACTGGGGTTGCGGATAAGTCCTTAGGGGAAAACCGTGGCCCCGGTCTAGGCAAGGGAAGGAAAACGGGTGGGTTTTAGTCAGTAAAAGTCTGACACGCCCTTCCGCTCCGCCCAGAGCGGGAGAAGTCATTTGATGATTTCCACAGATATATGATTTCCCACCAAAAAAAAAAACGTTTTTTCGCAGTGGGGCCGAAAGGTAGGAAAGGCGACCCGCATACCGGAAGATGTAGCGTTTGAAGGCGGCAGGAATCCGCTGGATGCGGGAAGCACAGAATCGGTCGAAGTGGCGGTGCCTGAGGCAGGCCTATGTCCTGCAGTGGACGACTTTCGATTGAAATGATGATGATGATGCTGAGTAGATACAATTAGGTACCACTTTATGGGATTAGGATAAACAAAGACGAATGTTTTATTATAAGTAGTTTACATGTTAGCGACTAAACGCTGCACCGAGGCACGAATAAAAACAACAATTACAAAACTTTGGTGATTGAGTAAAAAATAATTTCGTGTTATACAACAGCTGTAATCTCTCCAAGTGTACCATAAAGAATAGAAACCTGTCAAGTACGTACTGCGAGTACATACATACCGGTCTCGATTAGCCTACAATCCTACATACACTATTGCAAGTTGTTTCTCGCCCACATTTATTGTTCTTTCCACCTTTTTAGTTCTAATGTGACACACATGCTATTAAAAAGCATGTTTGTTTGCTAGTAACTAGCATGTTTATTCACATCACGCTCTCAGCGAGTGTAAAATGATCACACTCTTTTCGTATACTCATGCTAATTGCGTGGCTAGCCTAGCATCTGCTCGAATTTAGCATACTTTAGTGCTATAGTTTAACCGGGACCGCTGTTCCGCACCTTAAGTATGCGCGGTGAGGCGGGGGGGGGGGGGGGAGGCGAGCGTTGACGAATGAGCGATGGGTGGGACGCCGCGTGCCGTCAGCATTGACGAATGAGCGGCCTGTCGAATGAGCCCCCCGTCTCGCCGGGCACATACCTTAGGTGCGGAACATCAGTGTTATATTATAATCAATTTCAGAGACTATCAGAACTTCGATGAAAGTATTTATTTTATTAGATAGTATTTCTATATTACCTGACACGGAAAACGAAATTGTATTTTGGACGGGAATTTTTTGTCATTCAGCTTTTTATTAGCTTAGAAAACTTACAAGTCACCGTTTGTACATCCACCGACGCCACCAACAAATAAATGAGAAACATTACATTACATATCGAATAACAAACAATCATAAAAACTAACTCCGTCATACACATAATATAATAAGTAAGTACCACGGAGTAGTTAATAAACCAGAGTGCTACCTATATTTTTTTCCACTTTGTAAAACGGCGACAACTAGATAATAGATTCGCAGTGAAAGAAGCGTCTTCACTGGAGCATGGCTGGGACAATCCCCGACTTCTTTGCACACTTTGTATTTTTGCAAAAAAATTACCTTGAAATTATGAGACAGACATCATTCAATCTTTAGTTATCTGCGATCTTCGCTCTCACATAACCACTCCTTTTGCTTACTTACTAACGCCATAATAACGTCATTAAAATATACTACATAATAAGTTAATTCATAACTCAGTGTTTACTTAAGCTAATATTTTGCTTAGCATAAGAGTATATACATAAGTAGACATGCAAGTACAAATTTACCTACTTACGAACGAAGTCCAAAAGGCAGATTAGTTTCAAAACAACACAATTTACTTATTTTACATACACAACAAAGACGGGTCGACGGAGGTTAGAATTACCTTTCAATAGCTAAACTCGGTTATATTTTAATGACATGACCGGTCGTTTCCGGTCTCTATAAAATTCAACTACTTTGAATATAGGAGACACATTGTTAGATATTTCGCAAGCAGTTAGTTCTATTTTATGCTGAAGAGTTTAATTTATTTATAACCTGAATTATATTGGGTAATCTGTGGCACGGACCACCCGCCAGTAATTACATGTATGTTATTGCCAACTCCACGACCTATCCTTCCTTTTTTTCAGCCAGAGTTTAGTGAAAACCTTGTAAATGAATAAACAGAAAGAAAGTGTCAATAAAAAATTGAAAAATTTAAAATGAGATGCGTTTAAGTAGGTAGACTAGGTAGAGGTCCAATATCAAAATTTTGCCAAGTTTCCGAAAAGTTTGCCAAGACTAGATTATTTTTATTAATTTTGCATTTGAGACGAGGCCCCACCACGGCTTCGGGATTCCATAATAAATCCTCATTCATAATACTGCTCTTCTGTCCCGATAACTGAACTTTAATTACCTATAACCGTCTGAATAAATGCCTGTTTTTGAAAGAAAAACTCATTCGATCCCAGGTGCCATAACACTACAACAACATAAAATGACAGTTAACTGTGCAATGAACTTCAACACCATATTTAATGACTAGGCGGTCTAGATGACTACCTTGTCTTACCTTTCTGACACAAACCGGAACAGCTGGAACTATAATTATTTCCGCACTTCCTTGCAAATTAACATATTTTTCGTAATTTATGTTATTTCTATTTATAGAATTTTCACCCGTAAGGCATTCTGTTTATAAATCAGTATTAACTTCTTCCTGATTGACAGCTTATTGAGTGTCGAGGTTGTGAACTTGTAACCGAGTGCCGAGCCTGCTCTGTCACAGATTTACGCTGTATGTTGAGGGTATATCAATTACAGTGAAGACTTTATTTTAATAAAGTACAAGGTGTCAAAAAAACACATAGCAGTTATCTACGCATTCTGTACATCAAAATGAGTTATATGGAACAAAAAATATTGCTTATGTTTTTTATTGAATTATTAAAAAGTAAAAAATAGTTGAAACTTTGACCTTACAACTCCGACACCAGAAGATTCCCAGGTTTGTTCCAGTTGCAGTACAAAAAAATACTCACAATGACGTCCCAGTTCAAGTGACTCTCGGCTAGTTGGGTTCGTTAAAGCTACGGCTACACTGGTACGTTATCGCGAACTTTACTTCGCGCACTCTCCCTCGCACACCACTCGACGTCTCGCTGAGCAACAGAGTGCGGACGAAGTAAAGTTCGCGATAACGTACCAGTGTAGCCGTAGCATTAGCGTCTTTTTACACCAGTTAGATAGTAGTACATAATAAGATGGTAACTTGGTAAGCAACATAACGTCGCCTTAGAGTGAAAACCTCGTATACGTGAAAAAGGTAACTTTACAGGAGGACGAAAAAACCTTCAAATTATGTCTTTTAGTGTGCAATTTTGATACAGTTACAGGTTACTAAACGTATTATGTGTGAAACTAGAGGGCGTGCGTTGCGAGGTTCTCTTTCCAAAAAATGTATTTTAAAAAAATGCCAAAAGTTGCATTCCCGAGATTTTCACTCTAGGCGACGATAAGTAAGTGGGGGCGGTGAACAATATGGGGACTTAAAATCTACCATAACTTACTTAAACGTACATGGTTAGATAAAACTGCAAACTGATTAACTGGCTGCATCAAAGTAGGTACTTAATTTTCATGTGTTAAAATCGGTCTTACTAGAACATTCTTTGTTAGAACAAAGGCAATCAAGTTTTTTTTTAATAGGTTTTTAGACCTTGGGGCATAATCCAACATTTATGTAGCCATTAATATCTGAGCTGTCATTAAAGTAAATTATAAAATTTGCGTGGCCTCGTGAAGGCTCCATAATTTTACATACGAATAAGGAGCACCTGTTCTTGCACGCTTTCTAGAAAGAATCGATCAGTTTTTAATTGTGAAATATATTAAAATAACTCAAATATCAGCTATAAACCACAAACCAATGTATTAATTAATTACAAAATTTTTTAGAGATTATGTACTTATCTAAATTACAAAAACGTGAAAGTATGGGCCTGTTTCACCACCTACGATTAAGTTCCTATTAACTTACTTGGCAGATAATTTCATACAAATTCTGTTCCATTTTTGAATTTATTCGGTAAGTAGTGGCTATTCGGACATCGTGAAATAGGCCCTCAATGTTTTAAATACTTACTCAAGATTTCAAGAGATTACTTTACAAGTGCTTGACATTAGGTCATTAGGACATTAGGTAGGAACCCCTCTTCTAGAGATACTTGTATATAGGTCAATAAGTAAACCAGGGCGATGGACCAATAACCTGTTATCTTACGCATCGTTAGCCCATTCGCACACTACGCTACACAAATCTCCATGCTTGATGACAAGTTGATTGGCGACTGTCGGTCTACGGCACACCGTTCGCAATACATTTGTCAAAAACGCCTGTCTGAAGATAAAGGATTGTCTGTTTAAATTATTCTCCATATTAGAGTGTATAATTTCTAATCCACAATGCAATTATATATCCTATATTATGTGGCAAATTAAATATCCATTATCAAAAAAAATCTTTCATGCGTACATTTTTCTGGTAGGTATGCCAATAAATTTGAAAAAAAAGTATTTATTGAGGTACTTAAAAGGTAGTCAAAGACAAAGAGATAAATTCGTTGTGTTGTCTCCAACTATGAAAAAAAAGTGGTCCAGGCATCCTGATTTCAGAATATCTGACCACTTTCTTTATGCGTTTTTAAAAATTAGGTATTAAATAGTAGCAAAAAGGTAGTGCATTTTCGTATTTCCTAAACATCTAATATCTCTATTGGTCCAGGGGTTCTGACGCTTACCACAGTGTTGTTAACATTTACAAGTTGCCGTCGATAATTTATTTCCCAATTTGTCCAATATCCGGCCCACAATGTGCTACTGGCGTAAGTGGCGTAACATTAATAATTTAATTAGTACATACTTACGAAACGGAAGCTTTGACTCCTTCATATTTAGTCATTATACGTCATTTACGCCTTTACGGAGTTTCTCGAGAAACATACTTAGATTTGTCATAATAACTTGTATCTACTAGTCTACTACTTACGTGAACTTTTAACATAATATCGAAAATCTACGAAGCGACATTGAGGAGACTTTCGTCGCCGTAGCGTGGAATTTACCGAATACTCCATTCCCTAGTTATTCCAAAAAAAAATTGCGAGGTATTTATCTTGAAAACAAACGCATAACCCTCCTTTTTTGGCTTCTCCGCAGTCGGATAAAAAATAATTCGAGTTGATTCCTCTATGTTGTAGATGCCATATGGCAATTTCAACCTCTTTTAACATCGGGGATGTAACTCAGTGGTAGAGTGTCTGCTTCGCATGCTGAAAGTCCTGGGTTCAAATCCCAGCATCTCCAAAGGATATATTTTGGCGACCGCTATTATAATGTGATTGATGTTGATTTATCATATTGTAATTTTTGTCAAATACTGTTTTTAAGCATCTCAAAACTGCTTGTAGCATGTTTGACGAATAAATAATAAAAAGTAAAATATTTTTGTAGGGTAGATTTTTTAATAAGTACTATTTTTTTATTTATCTTTGCAAAGTATTATGTCATATAAACAATCAATACTTATTATTTTCAGGTCAACAACCTTATTTACCGAATAAACTACTTACGAACAACATTTATTTCTGTTTGTGCAATTAATAACATTCCTTACGCTAATTGCGGGTAATTTATTATTGCCTCAGCAATGATCAGTGTTTTATTTAGAAAATTGCATCATTTTCAATAGCAACCTTCATCGACTTGGCTCGCGCTACAAACTGGCAACGCCATCTATCGCTATGTGTATGAACAACACTATGGCGAACTTTGAATACAGCACCATCTATTATTGCATGGAGTAACTGTAGTAATATCAAGCTTGTATTTGGAATAGGGTAGGCAGAGGTATTCTCTTATTGGATTTGCTAATGAAATCAGTAGCACGATCAACAGAACACTGATTCACTGAATCTTGCACATTATTGTTGTAACCTATAGTTTACAAATAACTATTAATTGATTGATTCTTTTAAGTTGCTAATAATATATAAAAATTGGGAAAAAGATAAAATAAAACCATATTCTTGGAATAATATTTTAATGAAAATTCAACTAAACGTATAAATCTTATTTATACTTAGGTACAATGAACAAGTAAAGTGGATAAATATTTACATTTAGCTGGGGGGACGTTCGCACGTATAGCCGATCCCCCCAAAATTGCACTAACAAAAATATGGAAGCCCATATAGACTTCCTTCTCGTTCGGTAGCTGGCTCAGACTTATTAAAATGTGTAAAGTAAAATTTTAAAATTCAAGGCAATCTCATGGTTTTACAATGACATATAAAAACGAGTAGCAAAAGTGTTTCCTCTCGTACTTAATTGCAGACAAAACAAAATCATAAAAAAAACATATGCAAAAGTTAAAATGCATATATGCTAAATCAAGTAACTTATCATTCTCTCTTGAATTTTGTAAGGAGTCCGATTGGAATTCCAAATACAAAACTGGCACTAATCTCCATGTAAAAAAAAATTTGGTAAAAATGAGGATAGCATATTTTATTCTAAGTATATAATTTTTTATTAAAATGAGAACTAAATTAGCAAACTCTGAAATGGAAGACATTACACCAAACAGAATTTATTATTTAGGCATAAACGAAAATCTTAACTCTATGGCTTAAATTCAACCACTTAGTCCAAATATGGAAAAAGCTTTTGGTAACTCAGGTTTAAAGAACTCAACCAAGCGTCAAAAAACTGTAATAAGTATTAGGTATGTAGGTATACCCCTGCAAGCAGACTAGCATTTCGTCAACTGTTGATCCTTTTTCATACAGCACCAGTGCACGAAAATTTTGAACCGCATCCCTCGATACCGCGGAGTAAACAAATGCCCAGAGAGTTTGCTATCATCGAAAACGACGACATGAACAAGTGGACACCTTAGCCAGCCACCGAACGAACACAGTATAACGAGTAAACATTGTATATAAGTTAATTATTATAAGATATAATAACGCAGTCTTAGTACGCCGTGGCCACTGGTCGCCCTTACCCTAGTGAGACCGCTCTAGTCTATACTACGGCGCTACTCGATACGTACGCTACCCACAGAGTTGATAATAAACGGAGTGCTAACGTACAGTCCATAACGCACTCAATGAAATTCTGCAAAAGGACTAACTTTTGAGACACTTCACTATCACGTCTGGTGATGCGTACGGGCCAAAGTTACAAAATTGTATGGCACTCCATTTATTTTCTATTTTCCGTCACTACCCCAGAACATCTAACCTGTATGTGCGACCATCGTTGTAGCACTACTGAGAGATATGGCACTAATTCATAATATTATATTGTTAATATTGCTTATTCATTATGAACATTTGCAAAACATTGACCCATATTCTGAAATTCACTACAAAACTTACAAAATCTACTTTCGGGGCGAGATATTTTTCCGAAAAGACTACCATGGTGTAATTTTTCAGGTTCATACATTTTCCAATTGTTCAGTGATTCAGTAGAGCTACAAACCGACGTCAGTTACTATCTAATCTAAGTACTACTAATAAAATGACGCTACAAGTATTATGGAAGATAATGAAAGTGGCCTCGCCTACACGGAGATAACAACGCTACACTAACTACCCGACAGGCTAACTGACTAGAACTTATGGAGGGACTAGACAAAAGGAGTATTTGGAACAACTACTAATTGCCGTTCACGCTCTTAACAACTAATAACGCCAGTACACATTGACTAAAAACAGCAAAATATATCTGAAAGGTTGAACTCAAAAGATATACCCACAATGAGTATAAAACGCTTTCTTTTCTCTACTCAAAATTATAATGTATCATTTACCTATTTCTCGCACACAATTTTAGCCCATCACAAAATTCTGCTAAGGTTCTTCATTGCTGTCTTCCTATGCACAACAATGATTAAAAAAAATGACAGTGTAACTTACAAATTGCAAGAATTCCACCCATTTTCTTTAAAAAATTAATGATGTTTAGTGTCAATGCTCTCTGTAAGGAGGCTTGTGACGTCAAAACGACCCTACCAGGTGTACTACCTAGTTAATGCAGGTCAAAACAGCCCCCCAATTACGCAATGCATGATCAATCTTATAATATACATTGACACAGAAAATCACAAACCTGTTTACCAAAAACAATATAATTTCTCACCAACCATAAAAAAACTAATAGAGAAAGAAATCGATGAGATGCTCGAGAATGATGTTATAGAACCATCAGTCAGCCCTTGGTGTTCACCAGTACTATTAGTTAAAAAGCCAAATGGGGAAAACAGACTCTGTCTAGACAGCAGACAACTAAACAAGGCTACCAAAAGAGACACTTACCCATTGCCAAGAGTTACTACCATCATTGATAATCTTCGTAGTGCAAAATATTTGAGCACACTAGACCTTAAATCGGCATTTTGGCAAATACCGTTAGAGGAAATGAGTAAAGAAAAAACAACTTTTGCTGTGCCTGGTAGAGGGTTGTTTCAGTTCAAGGTCATGCCATTTGGCTTGGTAAATGCATCCCAGACACAGCAGAGGTTGATGGATATTCTATTTCAGGCATACGATGATAAAGTTTGGGCTTATTTAGACGATATCATAATTTGCACTTCTTCTTTTGATGAACATGTGGAAGTATTGTGGAAGGTTATGGCTATTTTAAATGAAGCAAATCTGAGTATCAATCTGGAAAAGTGTCAATTTGCTAGATCTAGTTTGAAATTTTTAGGATATAATAATAGTGGACAGAGAAGGAATGAGAACCGACCCGGAGAAAGTTACGGCAATATTAAACTTTCCGAGACCTACTACACAATAGGTCATAACATGTTAATATATAATTGGGGGGCTGGTTTGACCTGCATTAACTGTTTCGCAGAATTTCAGTAAACAACCGTTTAAAGAAGCATTAAGTTAAATGTAAAAAAAAACTAACCCTTTTCAACAAGCATTATAAAAAATGTATCAACAAACAACAGATATTACAATTTATTACACCTTACTATACTAGTGTGGATCACTCTGCTCTCGATTTCCGATTAAAATTGGGAAGGGTTAACGAATATTGTCAGGTTAGAACGGATATATAAAAGTTCGATCCATGAACCGGTCTAAGCGTCAATGGAATACCTATTTATTAGTATTTGTCAGAACCCGTTGGCAGACAGAACTTTTAATATATCCACATCAATTGAAGAGAAGTTAAAGAGATTAGGAAAAAGCAGTATCCTTGTACTCTACATCCCTATTATTGTCTTTCCTTACCTTTTACAGAAGTAAGAAATCAACGAGAGCAGTGCGTTAACCACGTAAAATGATCTACCTATAACAAATCTTTAAAAAATGTTGGCATCTGTTGCGTGAATCGGCATTGACTACTTGATATCTAAGGAGGTCTAATACCTAGGAGTGCGGGACGGGAAGGGGACAGTTTGGCGGCTATAGGGAGTCCAGGCGCGTCCGCTGCACCGCTAGCAGAGCTGATTGCTGCTGCAAACTCTTGCGGAGACCTTCCAAGGTCTGCAGGACCTGGTAATAAAAATGACGTAAGTAAAATTTAAGACATCAATGATTTGAAATAGGTATTTTTGAGATTCGTTCGACAACAATGTCTCCACCAGACTGGCTCGACCTAGTATGGAGTTCATAAGTAAATGCTTCCTTTGCGTAATTTCTAGCTGTTAATGTAGACTTTATGGAAATGTAAAGCACTATTTTTGGCCATTAAACATTACATATTAACTACATTTTTGCGTGTCACTCTCTACTGCTAGCCACATTTTGTCTCTACATACTAATTTATTTGCCACTAGATGCTGCCCTTGGCTTCGCCCGTGTATCTTCGAATCCAAGTATTGTTCTAAAATAAAAGTAGCCTTAGTTACTCCATATAACATCAGCTCTCCGTCAAAATCGGACCAGCCGTTTCGGGGATTAACGGGAACAAACAGACGGACAACATATGTTATAAGTACCGTATATACTTTCATATGCACAATTTATTTGTGAATATAGAATAGATAGGTAGAAATGCTTCTCTTGGCAGTAATGCTGCAGCCTCATGAATAAGACTCTTAGTTTAAGTTACAGTATGAAACACGTTGCTATTTCTGAAGATTTTTTTCTGCAGTTATCCCTGCTGCACCCTGATCTGCTAGATAGATAAGGTGGTGAAAGTAATAAGGCATAATTATAAAAAAACATTCGAATTACTTACAAGATTGAAAGTCAAGCATATAGTTTTTGCTCTAATAGAGAGGGAAAACGAATACCATCCAAGTCCATACATGCATGGAAAACTAACCTCATCCCGAGCATAAGCCTTCCTCTTGGGGGGCTCGGAGTGAGGTCTATCAGTGGGCGAAGGGGGGGTGAGGCGCCTCGCCACGGGCGGCGGGGGCGGCGCGGCCAGCGGGGAGCGCCGCGCCACGGGCGACAGGCGCCGCGCGGGCTCGGGGGAGTTCGCGCGCATGAAGTTCGTGATATGAGTGCGCTCCGGACTTCTACGGGGGGCTTCCACCTGACAACACAAGGTTTTGGGCAGTTTTAATGCTAGGAACGGTGCTATAGAAAATAAAATAGTAAGTAAAGACAGTTTCAATGTGCAGGCTATCATGCAGAGAAAAAGATAGTCGAGAAAGCCAATATTTTGTATTTAAAGGAGTTAATCTAATAGAATTATGCTCTAAAACACTATATCGATAGTTCTTTGAGTAAATACGATTTGGGTAAATTTTATTATACCCCTAGGATCTGGTTTCCAAAGTCACCATGATCTGGTAGACGAAGAATAGTCTGTGTGAGTCACAAACAATGTTACCTCAGTTGCCCTGAGCTCCCTAACTCTCGGGTTGTGTGGTGGTTCAAGCGGTGCTCGTGACACGGTGACGAGCAACTTCTCCGCCTCTCTAATGAGCTCCCTGTACTTCCTCTCGGCTTCCCTGTCAGCCTCCAGTAGAGGATCCCTCTCACGAACTGGAGGAGCTGACGGTGCGTGGTTGCGGCGACGCATTCGAGGTGGAGTCGCTCCTGAAAATAAAGCTGATAATTCAAAACTCGTATGATTTTGTACATTGCTTAAAAATGACCATGAACAAAATTTTCATGCAGTAATTTCTCTCCTTTCTGGAAGTTGATCTCCCCTACCTATGTTATTGTATGTCCATGCTATTCCTTACGAGTGCCAACTAAACTCCATGTCTTTCGACAGATGTATTAAAGAACCCTACGTATGACAACGTATTAGTGCCTACCCCGTCATCACTGTTCAATCTCGAGCACTGATTCTCGCTAGGAACTATGCTTACTGGCTAACATTTTCACAATGGTATTCAATACTCCTCAGTAGTTATCTCACCTGCAGACCGCGGCGGCCGTCGCGGCGGCCTCCGTCTCCTAGCCCTCCTCCTCCCCGGCGACGCAGTCTCATCATCATCTTCGTCTCCTCCATCCAGCCCTGTGTCTCCGTCTGAATCAAAGTCAGCATCAGACAATATGGCCGTCTCCCTGCCTCTCGTTCTCATTCCTCGGCATTCTTCGTCGCTGGAGGCCCCGCCCCGATAGTAAGGCGATCTGTGTGGCTCCGGTGATAAATGAGGCGAAAGATGGGGTGACCTGAAATTTGGAAAGGTATTGTAATAATTTTAATACATACACGAGTGGAAAAGGTTGGAGGAGGCCTTTGTCTACTGGCAAACAGATCTACAGAAATTAAGTAAAATTCAAATAAGAGACCAGCACCCTAATTACGAAACGCAAACTCAATTTTAAATTGAAACCAATTGAAAAAGATTGCCAGTCCATTGCTTCATAAGTTCGACAAAAAAAAATTAAGCAGATTCTTTTTGTCGAAGTTATGAAGCAATGGACTGACAATCTTTTTCAATTGGTTTCAATTTAAAATTGAGTTTGCGTTTCGTAATTAGGGTGTAGATTAAGGTTTACATTAAGTTTTTTTTAATGTATTTTAATCATATAATTGTAATATGGATCTGAATAAAAGGCTATTATTATTATTATTATTTTACGTCTTTGACATTTCTCGGGACCCTAGGGTCCCGGACCTTTGGAAGGCGTAAGAGGGGCCAAAGCCAACTCACAGAGGCCCGTTAGACGTGTTTAATGAAATGAGGCACTAACCGACGATTATCCCTGTTCGCACTATGCTAGTGCACCCAAGGACAACCCCCGGTTAGTGCAGGACTATTGCTGGATATGAAAACAAAGATATTGGTTTATGGGTTTGGATGGCTAAGTGAACTGGTTATTTAGAACTATGGAAAGACTATGGCCCCTGCCTGACCAATATTTTATATAACAAACACAGGTAAAATGGCAGGGGGTGACTTGCACACTCAATAATGGGCCCCCGAAAACGGTCGCTAGCACAAAGTGTCGTAACGACAAGGGGGCAACATGTCCTGAGGTGCTTATGAGGAGTGGAGCGGTATTCCACGGCTATCAGGACAATCCCGGAAGTACGGTCAAGATCCCTACCAGCATCTTACTGGAATACTTCCTTCCTCCGAGCACGTTTGCTCTTGCGAATCTCCACTCAAGCCGGCCAATAAAGGCAAGAATGAGGTGGGAGCTCTGTTCCTCGTCAGTGTTCACTCCAGCCGGCCAATAAAGGCAAGCCAGAGGTGAGGAACAGGACTTCTCCCGGGAGATAGGGTCCGTGGGGTCGCTACTGCCCAACAGCTCGCCACATGCTGCCCTGCGGGTTTTTGTATCTCTCTTGGTCTGGCTCCTTATCCTAGACCTGTTCCGGCAAAGTAAACTCTACCGGCACAAACCCAGAGTTCGGAGCACGCAAGCCCCACCACGACGTCAACGTAGAGATACGGCGGTGGGGTTATTATTATTATTATTATAATTTGACACAACTTAGCCACAATCTACTAATTACTGTGATAGCAAAAGCTTTGGACTCGATTTGTTTTATTAAAATTTAAAATGTAAGTCAAGTTATCTACTTGAAATCTCGTAACACTGGTTTCGCATAGTGGAAATACTTTACTGGGTTAAGTGAGAACTTTAACTCCTTCAACTTCGCCTTTCTAAAGCCAGATGAAAAGCATACATTATTTCATGTTTTTATTGCTCCCGGGCATGGGTCAATCAGCTTAAACAAACCACAAACTTTATAAATAGCGAACACTTGAACTTGATTACAAGTTACAACCTCATGAATATCATAAATTAGCGTTGGCCTTTGCTATTATAAATGCAAATATACACCTAAAGGTAGGCAGCGATGTAATTGAATTATCTTCTAACTTCGTTGAACAATCATAGTCCCACTAACCTACTTATGTCGGTGCTCCTCTTAATTTTCTACCTGCTACACCGTACAAATTGATATTGACTATGGTAATAATCTTATTATTATTAATTCAATAGTCGTCATTTCATTTCAAGTCGAATTTTATAACGGTTACTATTCAGCTGCAAGAATCAACAACGCTAGTTTATTTTGTGTTTTCCTCTCACTATTCTTAAATATCTTCTCTTCTAGCTCATAGCGATTTGGTATAACTATATCATATTTGTAATACATGATTAACATGAACATTTGACAGTTTTGTAACTACTACGTGTAGGTTTGTAGTCCGGTCAATTTAGACATAAAAATAGTGGGCAAATAACAATAATTCCCTAAGAGCCAAATTTTTATGGAGAGCTAGGGTTGACCATTACAAATAAAGTTTTAAAAATCCCCATCGATCCTATGTGTGCGTCAAAAGTTATTCGGGTTCAAATGTCAAAATTGAGGTTTTTTTAATAAAAATTACTTGCATTGATAAATACCGATACCTACTTAACTTTTGTAAAAAATACGCGAAACAAGAAATAAGTATATCATGTCTTCCTCCAACATGTCTGCTATTCATCACTTGTATCGACTATACTATCAAGTTCAAACATGGCTAGGCAATCAACTGAACCCAGAAGACTGGGGTTGGAAATTGATAGATAATAATACTCTGGAACCGATTCAAACTTTACTCCCACCCGCTCCAGAAAAACTCCTTAACACTATTTTTTGCAATTGCAAAAAAGGTTGTAGTGCCAAATGTGGCGGTAAAAAAGTCGGGTTGCTGTGTTCTCCAACGTGTACCAATGGCCAAGGTCAGTCTTGCTCAAATGTCCAGTTGAGTACAATAGAGGAAGATTCCTGTGATTTTAATGAAGAGACATTGTGACTCAGCCACAACAATCTATGAACATCCAGCAAGAGGAAGAGGAAGAAGAAGAAATCGAAGAAGACATGACTGTTGAAGTAGACTTTCAAGAGTATAAATCTGATTAAAATATCTAAGAAATCAAAACAATAGTTAACCCAATAATCAATAGCAATATCAATAATAAGGTAATATCTAGAACTTGACGGGTATTATTGTTCCCTTAAATTATCCTAAAATTGTTATGACAGTTAGTGGAGTAACAGGGGAAACCACGGTAAAAAAAAACGTGCCGAGTACACTACATCACAGGTGGCGTGGAAATGTGTGCATATCATGTATAATGTTACTCTTAGAATCGCGATATCTCAGGAATGGTAACTCTTAGGAAAAAATCATTAAGGCCATTTTTGTAGAGAATTTTAAGATTACAACTTTGGTTTCAGGTATTTTTTTGATAAAACTTACCGTTTTTGAGAAAAAATAAAAAAACCTCAAATTTTGACATTTGACCCCGAATAACTTTTGACGCGCACATAGGATCGATGGGGATTTTTAAAACTTTATTTGTAATGGTCAACCCTAGCTCTCCACAAAAATTTGGCTCTCCGGGAATTATTGTTATTTGAAATGTCTAAATTGACCGGACTATTGTGGACTTTTGCCAAAAATTGCTAGCTGATAAAATATATCAAACTAGGTACTAGGTTTTCCCCGCGGCTTCGCCCACTTGGAGGTCGGTAATTATCCCACGGGAACGTACTGCCGGGATAATTAATCCAGGTCTATCTGTGTGTCAAATTTCATCCAAATTCGTTCAGCCGTTTTTGCGTGATTGAATAACAAACATCCAAACATAAAACTTTCACATTTATAATATTAGTAGGATTGAGTGAAGACCTCACCTAGAACCATACTTCACATGAGAATCAAGTGAGTACGGTGCGTGATGCAGCTGGGGTTGCGTCGGTGGGCACTGCAGCGAGTGCTGGTGCACTATGTTTGAAGGCTTCCTTCTGTTGGGCGAGGTCGCGCCCATCCACGGGTTGGTCCTGATACGGCACCGTGGTCGGGGAGATGGTGTCGCGCATACCACCACGGCAATAGGGGTTGGCTCCGGAATACAGCGGCGGACCACCACATTGGAGGAGCGACGCTGAAATTAGAGATAAAAATGGTATTGTTTAATTGAAGATAGATAATGGAATAATAATATGGGTCAGGTTATCTTTTGTTACATTATGTTAGAAGTTTTAGAAAGATTCTGACGTAGCGAAACAGATACCTCTTCAAGCAAGAGGATTTCAAGAGCAGGGCCACCAGTATTCAAAGCAATAGTAAAAAAAAAACAACATGGTTTAGACTGCTGAGTTAATGGAATTGTAATAGGTTTTCTTACACAGTATGTTAGAAGTTTTAGTAAAATTCAGACGTAGCGAAACAGATACCTCTTCAAGCAAGAGGATTACAAGAGGAGGGCCTCCAGTGACCTCCAGTGTTCAAATTATCATGAATGCAGTTAAAACTATTTTACCCAAGTTTCTATTCTACGCCCTCTGTAAGTAAGAGGGCTTTATAAAAATTGCGCTCGGACTCCCTTACGGCAGCCGGGCGCGGGTTTACAAGATTAACTTGTGGGTGTCAGCATAAGTGCTCTCACTTTACGATCACTGCGCACTATGCTCCCCGAGACAAGGAAAGTTGTATACTATCACGCGACCGCGGAGCCCGGCCAAACGGCTGTGAACAAACGATAGCGCGATTCAATTCGACGCCAACGCCATCTAGTTATGAATTTAGAACTTCGCGCCAGAGTTCAATGTTTGCTTACTGAAAAGTTTTTACGTTCGTTGTTTCGAGTTACTATGTTTATTACGGTAAAATTAATTACGTTATTGTAAATTACGTGTTGTTCGTTAATTCATTAGAAGTACAGAAATTCTTCGACAGATAGAATACGGGGTGGCAGGGACATCGACGCGAAGCCGGTTACCATGGATTCAGTACATGGTTCTGAACCCCGCTGCGTTAAAATTTTTCGTCGGTTATTTAAAAAAAAAACAGCTGTTCCATACATTTTGACCGCGTAGGTATTGCACTTTTCTATGAAACAGCAGATTTTTTTTAAAATAACCGACGAAAAATTTCAACGCAAGGGGGTTCAGAATCATGTACTGAATCCATGGTAACCGGCTTCGCGTCGATGTCCCTGCCACCCTGTATAATATATTTAATCCGTTAGTAGGAAATTAATCAATTTATTTATGACCATAGATATTTACATGATTTAAAATCTAACAGAATTAAAATAATAATAGTAATATGTACAAGTAAATAAAAATGGGGGGGAAACGGTCATAAGGCATCAAAAAATTCGTCCGCATCGCTGTCAACAGGAAAAGTGCCCAAAAGGCTGGCAGCATTGCCACGTTGTATGGCAATGCTGATTCTTTGGCCGAAGAATAGGCCAGCCTGTTGGATATTTGGGCAGATAAAGAAAGGTTTATAGAGATTAATATGGGATTTATTAAAGAAACAGAAAAACACATTCGTACAAAAGTCTTGAACGGACGGAAGGGGAAACGTCAGTCAAAATCACAAGACAGATAATATATCACTAAAAAAGGTTGCGTTTAGAATAGTTCTAACACTGGCCCTTAAACGCAAACTAAAACAATATTTATGTTATATAAAACTTAAATAATAAATTCACAAAACATGCATAGCCATAACTACACAGCTAACATTAAATTTGTAAACTCACAATGTTTTTGTTTGCAAAGTGATTTTGTTAATACATCAGCCAACATTACATTAGTTGATAAGTACTTTACTTCAACTATACCACTATTAACAATTTGTTTTATAAAATGATGACGAATATCTATGTGTTTCGTCCTAGAATGGAACATAAAGTTCTTACAAAGTTTTATAGCAGACTGATTGTCATTGAATATGATCACTTTAGATATGATACCAAGCATCTCAAATAAGAGTTTCCTTATGAATAATGCTTCTTTACACGTGTCAGACAATGCCATGTATTCTGCCTCAGTACTAGATAATGCAACAGTACGTTGCTTTCGACTTTCCCAAGAGATAGCAGACTTCCCTAAAAAGAAGACATAGCCCGTGTACGACCGACGATCTATATTGTTTGATGCCCAATCTGCATCAGCATAAGCTCTAATATCCATACTACTTTTAGTGAAAATTAGACTCAAACTCAGTGTACCTTTTAGATATCGTAAAACCCTCTTGGCGGCCTTCCAATGAATTTCACTATAACAGTTGTTAAATTGTCTCAGGTAGCTCACAGCATAACTGATGTCCGGTCTTGTACAAACTGCTATATACATAAGCGACCCTACTAAACCTCTGTAGTCATAAGTATCATCCTTTTGAGTTTCTTTAGGTAACTTTAGACTAGTCTCCATTGGTGTTCCTGACGGTTTACAATCCTCCATCCGAAACTTCTTCAGCAGTTTTAGAATATAGTTCAACTGATTAAGAGAGATTTCATTACCTTTTCTTGACAGCTTCATACCAAGAATCTGCTGGGCTGGCCCTAGATCCGTGATATCAAATTCTTGCTGCAATTTCGCTTTAATTTTGTCTTTTCCTTGGAATGTCGGAGAACAAAATATTATCAAATCATCGACATAAAGAGCTATGAGCATCATCGATTGGTTTTCAGACCTATAGTAAACACATGGTTCAGAAGTTAAACGACAGAAGTTCAACTTATCGCATAGTACCTTGTTAATTTTATCATACCAAGATTTAGATGCTTGTTTAAGGCCATAAACAGCTTTGTTGAGCTTGCATATCATATTTTCACTCCCCTTAACTTCAAAACCCTGTGGTTGCTGCATAAAAACCGTTTCTTCCAGCTCTGCATTCAGAAATGCTGTTTTAACATCCAAGTGCTCAATACTCATGTCATATTCTGCTGCTAAAGCGATCAGTAGCCTTAATGTGGAGTATCTCACGACAGGGGAAAACGTTTCTAGATAATCAACACCATATTTTTGGGTGTAACCCCTGGCTACTAAACGAGCTTTATATTTCAACAACTCACCATTTACTCCATATTTTTTCTTAAATATCCACTTGCACGACACAGGCTTATGATGCTGTTCTCGTTCTGTCAGAGTCCAAACTTTATTTTTAATAAAAGAATTATACTCATCAGTCATCGCCTTACGCCAACTATCTGATTCTGGTCCATTTAAAGCCTCGGCCGCAGTTTGAGGTTCATCAGGATCATTGTATTCCAGTATAGTCACGAAGTTGGTCATGAGATGAGACTCAGAAGCATCATCATAGCTGCAGTCTTCTGGAGATTCTGTCTCAGAATCTTCTCCTGGAAGGTAAGTTGGATCCAAGCGGTCATCTGATTCATCACTTGGTCTTTCACTGTCGGAATCATCTAGTGTGATTGTGCTTATTCTTTGTTCAGTATTCTGTGATATTTTTATGTCATCAGATATGTCAGAATTCACAATGGGCGATTCCGATGGTTGAATTACATTTTGATTCGAACTAAGATCAACAAACAGCTGTTGATCACCTTTATCATCATGTGACATTTCTTTCATATAAAATTTATTTTCTATGAAAACAACATCACGAGAATTGACACAATTCCTTGGACTATCCGGATTAATGAGTCTATATCCTTTAGATTCTTCATTATATCCCACAAATATGCATGGTTTACTTTTAACGTCAAGTTTCTTTCTATTTTTCACCATGACATAAGCAATACAACCAAAAATTCTTAAATGGTCAAGTTTTACCTTTGTTCCACTCCATTTTTCTTCTGGAGTTGTACCAGGAACTGCCTTAGTTGGACTCCGGTTTTTCAAATAGACAGCAGTATTTACTGCTTCAGCCCAGAATTCCATACCCAGTCCAGCATCTCGCAGCATACACCTGACTTTTTCCATGATAGTTCTATTAGAGCGCTCAGCAACACCATTTTGCTGTGGAGAATCAGGTATACTTTTCTGATGTTTAATTCCATTAATCTTGAGGAAATCCTGAAATTTTGAACTCATATATTCTCCTCCTCTATCACTTCTAAGTATTTTTAACTTGTTTCCAGTTTCATTTTCTACAAAAACCTTAAATTGCTGAAAATACCTAAAAGTCTCATCTTTAGTTTTCAGAAAATAAGTAAAATGTTTTCTTGTATAGTCATCAATGAAACTCAACACATACTTAGCACCACTTAGAGATGGAGTTTGAATAGGCCCACATAGGTCTGTATGCACTAAACCCAAAATATCTGTAGCTCTAGTATACGATTTCTTGGGGAAAGGCAATCTAGATTGCTTTCCTTCAATGCATGGTATGCACTGTTTATATTCAGACACACTATAATTAATACCAGTTGCCATACCTGACATTAGAAGCTTCATACTCCTTGAGTTGAGGTGTCCTAGACGTCTGTGCCACGTGTCTTGGGATGTCGAACCCGCTACCGCAGCTGCTGCCCCTGATGTATTTTCCTTATCCTCAGCACAGCCATTGTCTGACACAGTGTCGAGTTGATACACACCATTGACTTGAGTACCAGTAGCTAAAATATCAGAACCATCATAAACAGTACATGAACTACTATCAAAAGTTACTATATAACCCTTTTTAGTCATAGTGCTGACTGACAACAAATTTGTACTTAAATTAGGTACATAATATGCATCACTTATTGTCTTTACGCCCTTTTTTAAATGAACTTTCACTTGTCCTATTCCAGCAGTCAATAATTTTTCTCCATTTGCAATACTCACTTCAACAGTTTTATTTGAACTATTGTTTACCATTAGTTTTTCATTATTGCACATATGGTTAGTGGCTCCGGAGTCTATATACCACACATCACTATTCACCTTTACAGAAAGAGCAGCGACAAGAGCCTTGTCCTTTGGTTTAATCTTCGGCTTGTTCCTATCTCGACCATGACTGTGACTCTGTGTCTCCTTTTCTGATGCAGGTTGTCCTGTAGTTTGTTTATCGGGACAATTCTTCAAGAAATGGCCAATACGCTTACACTTGAAGCATCTGGGTTGCTTCCGAGTGATCAGTGCGGTTACACTATCCTGCTTGTCCTCTCGTCTCCGTGTCTCTTCCAATAGTTTGACCGAGACAAGTTCAGTACATAATTTTGTTCCAGCATTTTCAATGGCCATAATCAATGGATCAAAGTCTTCAGTTAGACCACTCAACATTATAACAGCTACGAATTCATCATCTAGTGGTGACTCAATTTCACTCAACTGATGTGAGGCTTCCTTAATTTTGTTGAGGTAATCCTCCATCGAGCTGCTATCACGTAGTTTTGTGCCAAACAAACTTCTGAGAAGACCTAGTCTTCTACACAATCCGCGACCTTCGTATGCCTTCTTCAAGTTATTCCATGCTTCGTAAGCAGTTTTTGCCGAGCGAATGTATGGAATCACTGCTGGTTGCACTGATAGGGCAATTCGTGCCAACGCCTTTTCCGCCTTCTTTTGTTTCTCATCGTTCACGTTATTCTCAACAAATTCCCATAGTTCTTCATGGATTAATAGCATTCGCATCGAGAACTTCCAAGTTGAATAATTTTCTGACCCCTTGAGTTTCTCAATGGAATTCATGTATTGTGATGAAGAAGCCATTTTTTCAATTTTTACCGTTGGCGTGATCCTATCAAATAGTTACCAATTTTCTTCGACAATCTGTCCAAAATACGAGCGATTTCCGAGTGTTAATAACCACGCTCTGCTACCATGTTGGATATTTGGGCAGATAAAGAAAGGTTTATAGAGATTAATATGGGTCACGTGAGGAGTCGACCAGCCGCTTGGCGATGTCCCGAAATACTCGATGAGCACTCGGACCCCACGGCCCCAGTGTTTCAACCCCAAACGGCTCAAAAATATAGCTACCAATAAGGTTGCTATATTTCCGCCGCTTGAGGTTTTCTGCACCAGAAGCAGCTGCCCCGGCACAGTCCGCCGTGCTGAGAAGATGGGATGGCGCGAGGGTGTCGACACAGGTTGCATCCCACACCAAAGGCCTACCCATCTTCCAAGGCATTATGGTCATTCCGTCTGGCCTTCCCATCGTCGCGTGCCAAGCCATTGGGTTCTAAAACAGCTGGCACCCCGGCGGTGACAAGAGCCCGACGGATAATGTCATTAATGCTTGCGTGCCGTGCCAAACGACTAGCGCTCCTGCCGCAGGAAAGGCCGTGGTGTCCGAGGCGGTCGACTGCTTCACCGCACTGACAGCGATGCGGAGCCCCGCAAGGAGCGCCCAAACGCAGACTTGTAGCGAGCCGGAAAGTGGTGTCACCCAGCAAAGTGCCTATGTTGGGTGACGGTAGCGCCTGAAGCCAGAGGCCCGACTCCCATTCTCCCACAGCCAATAGGCGGGCGCGCTCCGCAGTGTTGGTGGACGTATTAATGAGATTGTTCCGTACCAACCTGCAGAGCGGCTCATCCCACTGTCTCTGGGAAGACAGGTTCTCGGGCTGCTCCGTGTCCGGGCAAGCCATTTTCCAGGCGTTCATCGCATCAGTCAAGCACGGCACTTCAGAGTCAACCTGACAAGCGGTTAAGATTCTTGTGGTTAACTTTTCGGTGCTGTGGACCGAGGACAGGAACGCCGGTAAGCTTACCCTGGAAATTTTGCGGACGCCGAGCCCACCAAAACGTATGGGTAGTGTGGTTTGCTCCCACGCGCGGTCGTCCAATTCCACATTTATGATTGATGTTAGACTGCTTCGGATGATTTGATCGATTTTGTCCAAAAGGTGTGGCTTCTTCCACAAGGGGGAAGTACGGAGAAAATACATAAAATTTGGACCGAAACAGCAGTATCTGATAAGGGTGAATGCGGAATGCAAGTTAATTTTAGAAAGTCTATCCGAAATGTCATTGAAATGTTTAATTTTTCCATCAATGAAAGGTGAAAAACTGTCTTCTAAAATTGGGGAACCTAGGAGGTGCAGTGAACTTTTTTCTAAAACTTTGATATCTGGGGCTATTGTATTGAATTTCTGGAAAGTCGATTGTCTGTCGGTATTGTCACAGGGGTAAATTTCACATTTTGAGTAGTTGAGGTCAAGGCCGATGAATTGAAACTGTTGCTTTAGGAATTGGAAATCTTTTAGGACAGTGTCTACGTCACCTCCTAGAGTCCCATCATCTAAATACCACACATTAAATTTTGAATTTAGTTTGTATTTTTGTATTATTATGTATTATGGTGGTGTTTAATCCGTTAGTTAGTTAACCATTATATGATGTATACGTTACAATTAGTATTAAAATATATGGTATCTATTTTTTTAAACAGATCCAATTCACATACGTAGGTGCTTACTTTATTACTTTTGTTTAAAAAAAAATAGACTCTAGTGAGCACCTATGTACCAATATTTTTATTTTAAAAACTTACATATTTAATATGAGGTACACCTATTGCCTAACGTGCTTATCTAAGCAAACACAAATGACATTTAGGCCCACATATCAAGCTATCAAGTAAGGCTATATCTAATTGAAACCGATGTCAGGCCAACCGACTTTAAATAGCCCTGGAGGTCCACCCTTCAATTAGTACGGTCTACTTGATTAATAAAGCCTCCCAGCGCATATAAGCACGTGTGCCACTGAACGTATATTATTCAGTCCGTATGTGTACGGTCTTATTAAGTTCATAATGACGGCTATTGGCTTTGTGTCAGACGGGTGAAAATGGATTAAATGTGTGGCTAATTGAAAACTGTGCGTGAATAAATGATTAAATGTGTCATTCATTTCTTTTATCTGATCAGTGAATTCAGTGCGTCGGGTTTGTGAGGTAAAATCGCCGAGTGAACCACAATTAATATTGATTTTCTATTTGAAAACAAAACCTAGTACTTATCTTTATATAGATCGACATATTAAGTACCTAGCACAAAAACAATATCAGTAAAAACATATGTTTGTGTTCAGCTCACAAAACTTATTTTGCGAACAATTTCGCGTTCTGTTTGTATTGCCTCCGGGTTATGGTAACTGGTCACGTGAAAACATTTGATCTAATAAACCTTAATAAATCAAATCAGGTATATTTTATTGCCCAGTGGAATATTCTATTTCCAAGACTTTTTTCCGTATCCAATTTGTTTCTGCACTGCATGACTTATTTTACTAGTGCCACTTGCACAGAACATAAATAGGTATAAATTAGTGATCCTATATATTATGTTCTCTGGCTGCTTACTATCCATCGCTTACCTATATATTATACATGTCGCAGGAATATTGTCAAACCAGTGATATTACAATTTCACGAAATTGCACGAAACTTTGCAACCGCATCCATTTTTTACAAATTAACGAAATTCACATTGGACCAATTATTGACCGTCTCACAATTTAACGGGCTTGCACATACAATGAAATTGTCAAAATATTACTGCTTTGCAATATCACTGCGTGGGTCCAATGGAATTATATATATTCAGCCCACTGCTGGGACACAGGTCTCCTCCCTTTGAGAGGGAGTGGACTATAATCTACCACGCGCGCCCAGTGTGGGTTGGCACTTGCCAGATGTCACATATCTTAATTTTTGGTTATAGGACATGCCGGTTTCCTCACGATGCTTTCCTTCACCGTTTTGAGAGCAGTGGTGATGAAATTATTGTACTTACACCAAGTAAAGCGCCTGCTTGGGTCCGAACCCACGACCTACTACTCGTAAGTCGGGGCCGATACCACTGGGCCACCACTGCTCCGTATTAGAATTATAATGGCACTGAATATTAAAATTTCACTAGTAAAATTATAATATCTCTGGTTTGCCAATACCCCTGCGACATATACAAACTAAATCAAATACCTACCTAATAAGAAACACTAATCAAATAAATTGCTATAAGTAAGTAGGTAAACTCTACACCAATTTTGAATAAGGTTTACCTGCTACTACCACTAATCCATTTTCAAAGGGCCCTCAGTCCTTACTTCAGTATGAAAGGAGCCTATAACGCAGATTACACGGGTACCTCCCACACTGTTTACCATACTGTTCAAACTCTCGTTTCAGGTATATGCGCGGCTTTGGGACGCTATCAGAAAGTACTTTATGGCTAAACGTAAACATACCTTGGCTGGTTCATGGTAGAGATGTGTGGTCGGAGGCGCGGGCGGCGGCGGGGGCGCCACGAGCGGAGCGGCGAGCGGGGCAGGGGCGGTCCCTGGTGAGGTACCATCCGTGGAGTACCCCGTACTGTACGCGCTTTCAGGCGAGGATAGGTGGGGAGCTGGCAGAGGCCCCGTGGTCGCTGTCGCCGTTGTCTGCCGCGACTGCTTCTGCTTACGCTTCTTCGCCCGCCCCAGCTGCGCCTCCATCCATGACTTGAGCCGCGCGCCCAGCATGCCGACGACGGCACCTATAACAAAGTCTATGTCAATCTAATTCTTGCACGCTCGCAATTTACAACACAAATACATTATTTCTTTCGATTTTATGCTAAAAGCTAAAGCTCCAACCAATATTTCCAAAGCATGAACGCATTGTTGTCATCGAATTCCATAACCAAAGATTAAAGGGAAAAGCAAACATCATTTTGCTGAAAGTAAAGCTCACCGTGACGTGAACATTGTACGCACAGCGTCGTTTACGCCTCGATACACGACGAAAACATTTTCGTGCGCGACACTTGAACAAAGGTTTTAGGAAAATACATCAAACGTTCGTCGACGAGCGAGACAATTGTTTCCCCAACAGCGGCTGCTCTACATTTTCCTGTCATCAAAACTCACGCTTTGAAGTAAACAAAAGTAGTGACATAAAATGTTTTATCGAGTCGTCATTTCATTGCAAAGAAAAGGCCGTTAACGGGGAACCACAATACTGTGTTTGGTGGGAGTGCGAGCCCTCGCCGTGTCATATTTCAAGAAAGTCTAGCGACTGTAGCGACGCTCGTAAAAAAGGGCGCAGTCAGCACCCTCTTCATTTCCATCAATGGCATATCTTATAAGAACGTAAGTTTTATTCCATTGTCACGATATATTTAATCAACTGGAGTACAGATTTCCGATAAGCAAAGTAGATAAAGATAATACTTAGATGGAGTGTTATCAGAAAAAGTAAAGGAATTGGGTAAATGGTATGAAAACTGAGTCTGGAAAGTTTGAAACAATCGCTGCAGACGCTACACCCGTAGTATACTTTTTCGCAATCCAATTTCTCTTCCATACGGCGAACTATTAAGCCTACGCCAGCAAAATCCAACTAAAAAATGACTGACCCTCCAACGCAATCTACTTCGATCGCAATCAATCATCAATATCCTTCATTCAAAAACCTATTACTCACTATGCGTTACCGTATACACGCTGCTAGTACTTAACTAACGTTTCGACGCCCTGCCACGGCTGCCACCCTCCCAGGGCTGTGGGAAACGAATCGCCGGATAAAAGACGGATGGAACCGACTTATCCAGTTCACAGAGGGGTGTAAACTTACGAGATATAGCTAATATTAGCAATCCATTACGGGGCGGCCGCAGTTGGAAAGTTTATTTAACTATCTGTCCGCACTCGGAAGTATACGCTCGATAGCGCACCGCTGATGAAATATTGATTGAACCTCTTAACGATACACGTTTCACGATTAATAGTAGATTATGTAGATGTCAGAATGATGCAGTGCGTGAGACTCATATTGATCCAAAATCTTATCAAAAACGAATTACCGCTTGAGTGTTGGGGCAGGATTCAGCATTGTTAAGAAGTTATTGGAGTTACTTAGAAACGAATGCAACTATAGTCTTTATTATTAAATAGGTACTAGCTGACCCGTCAGACGGTGTCCTGTCAAAATTTCGATTTTGATTTTTCGGCTGTTTCTTTGGATTTTTCCTAATTTTCTTTTTCCTAAACTACCCCAGGATATGCGCGAACAAAACAAAAAAAAAATTTAAACAAATTGGTCGATCCATTTTCCAGTTTATGCAAGACTTATGCACGGTAATTGTAATTGATTTTTAAATAGTATTTTGTGTGTATAATATTGTGTCTATGTGCCAAATAAACATATTTTCCTTCTTTCTTTCTTTCTTTCTTAATTACACACATAAAAACACGTCAGTAAAAAATCTACATAAACTATTTGTGAGCACACTTGTAGTTGTACCATTCAATAAAAGGGACAATAAACGTGCACAATCTTCCAATAAGATGTTTTACGAAGCCCGGGCTCAAGCTGAGTAATGAATCGAAAGCAAACTAATAAATTGTGGCTTCGGGACAAAGTACCCAACTTCGCAGTTCGCCGCAGATCCCTTTTTCTATCGAAACAACTTCGCGTTATCGATAAAACTGTCACCGTATACTTACATGTAAATAGTACCCAGAAGGAAAACCTTTTAGTTTTCGTCCAGCGTTAAGTCTGAACTGAACTGTCCTTTTTGTTATCTTATTGGGGTTTTTATCGTCGAACTATTTTCGATAGGAACTGAAATACTGATCTATCTCAATAGATTCTAATAAGTTTTCGTATGGTCCTGTTGTGTCCGGCAAAATAACATAATGTAGAACTTTTTCAAGCTTACAAAGTCTACGAGTACCTATGTTTTCTGGCACAGGACAATCGCGTAAAAACATTTCCAAAACTTCTCCATTTCAGAAACAGATTGTTATTCAAAATGTTACCTATTTCGAGAATGAATAAGGACAAATTTCCACTAAATTGCTATCCCATCACCGAAATGACGTCATGATACTTTACTCTTTTCATAGAATCTTCAATAATACGTCCACCATTATTGCTACACAAACGAATTGCAAGCGAACAATTCACCCGACCAAAACTAAATTGGAATACCGTCAATGTCGAAGGCAACGTTGAATGAATGAACGTTACATTAAGGTAACCCATAGTTATTGGAAATTGAACAAGGTTCGATGTCTATTGTCCCGAAATACAATCGTAATGGAACTGGAAATATGAGTAAAATGTATGAGGACGACTAAGAGGGGCATTAGGTACCCTTGTATAAATATTTGCGGGCAAAAATAGGTTGTCTGCTCAAATATTTACCTTCAGATTTGACTTAGGTATTAAAAAATGTGAAAATTGGAGTTTGTTTGTCCTACAGCTTTAGTTAAGCCTCGTTTAAACCCGAAACAAGGGATCCGTATAAGCTGGGCAGAGTCGCCGAAACTGAATTGTTTATGAAGACTAATTTTCATTTTGCAAAAGTTTTGTACGAATTTTGTTCAGATTATTTATTCAAAACTTAAGTTTTGATTGCGATGTTCAGTTTAAACTGAACATCAACAACGCAAGTTCTTGAGAGAACTTGAAAGTTTCAAGACGCGACTCGATAGGTTAGAAGTAGGTACTTAAAACATCAGTCTGTCTTTGTAAACTTTAGATAATGAACCAAATATTATAATATTTTAACAACCTTATTTAGCTATTTCATGGCTGACTCTGAATATCACAGCACAAAAGAGTTTTTAATGGAAAGCAACTCGACTCTATTCAAAACATTTAATCAAATTAGATAACAAAGCTTTTCCTACCTTTTTAGTCACGTTACAAAAAATAAAGGTGCACTGCCGCCTGCCTCTGACGTAGCTTAATTAGCAAATCAAATATTCATTTATTCAGGGCGTCCCTGATAATGCAGGGGAGGATGGCAACAATAGCAGATCCAAGCTATTCTTGTACCTCCTTCATTTTAAAATGTTGCCAACCAACCGCTGTTGTTTTGCGATTAACATTGTGGTGAACTGATTGATTTTTTTTACGTTTACCATTGTTTCCTCATATTCTGGTTGTTTAAGAGTTTATGAAGAGAGAGTAGGTATAAAGCGGTAGGCATACACATTCTCCTAATAAAATTATAGGTAAAACATGAGAACTATATGAAACTAAGTAAGTACCTATGTGCATACATACAATATACAATACATTCAATACAAAATAGTTTATTGTGACAAATAGAAAATTACATTACTTACATTTAAAAGTGTTTGCATATAAATGCGGAAATAAGTACATACCTATTTGCAATTTATTCACATAATAATCATGTACCTATGCCTAATTTATAAATGGAACGGATATGAAATTTCTAAACTATCCTCCAGTTAATAACAAGATGAGACTTCGAATCAGCCGTGGAAATTTCCAATATCCGAAAATCGTCACAGTTTCACGAGGCGTGAAATACCGACGTATCGAGAAAATGTCGAGTCCCAATCATTCGACATGACATTCAATTAAATATACTTCTAACTTTTCGTACATGATTTGAGAAGATATTTCTTGATATGTGTTTTTGTACCTACATGTGTATCTATGTGAAATACGAGACCCGTACCTATGCGGGTATAATAGATAATAGAGATTAATAATGAGTAGATTACACTCGTTTCTTTTTTCTTGTTAGACTTTTGAGCTATTTATATTTTGCTGATCGAGCAGCAAAACATTTGTTTTTAGGGGGAGGTACGTTGGGACTACAGGTAGCAATAATGCTAGCGATGCAAAATGCAATGTTCCCCGCGCATAGAGTTTAGCGGCCAGTCGTTTTCCCAGCTCCGTCCGTGGCATGCAATAACTTGCCTAAGTAACTAATGTAAAAAGCGCCATTATGCTTATATTCATGGTCATCTGAATAGACTTTATTCCGAAAATTTACTCTCCTTCTCCAACCTCGATACTCATAAGGTCTCAACAATGAGCTTGTGGTAAATTGGCTGAGCTGCATTATCGCTCCCTTAATATTAATAACATTTTCCTGCTATCGCTACCGCATGAATCCGCCTCATAAAATGATGATAGCTCCACGGCATTGTGGAAGCCCAATAGTTATTATATTATGGAACTGGGACCACTACCCACGTCCTAAGACAACATCGGTGAGATTATATTAAAGCCTTATACATCTCGAGTCTTGAGGCAATATCGTCGGCCGTCTACGTCAGATTAATTGACGCCTCCTACAATCTCGAAGGTTCACCGAGTATTTTGTTAACCAAATTTTCTTGTACGAAATATTTTCTCTAACAAATTATTCAGTTTTGTTCAAGATGAAAATCTCTGTTCCCCTCCAGCTCTGTAATTGCGTTAATCTCAGCATCAATCTTCTAATTATGAAGGCAGACGTAGAACACAGCTCGGCTTGTCTTTTCATTTAAATGTAAAACAACTAACTAAGTGTGTACTTATGCGCATGGCATGTGTATTTACTTTGCTATTGTTCACACTGAGCACGGAAATTGTGCTGCAGACATTTGTAATTAACAAAGTATTTGAAATTAATTTAAGTTTACGTGTTATAACGGTTGTTTTACTAAGAAGTTTCAGGGTTCATGTCGATGCTATGTAGGTACCCGTGTTTGGTCTTGATTTTGAATGTGGAACACGATTTGAATCTTCTGCCTGATAAACTTAGTAGAGCGTACTTTAGAAATGTAGGTAATTTAAATTCACAATGATTGATACATTTTCAACACGAATGAATATAAAAACGAAGAAGACAGCATCTAGAACCGTCCAACCATGCAGATTACTTCCGTCGTCTCTAAAACGAATCCGTAGATATAAAACGAAGCAATAGCTTGCCAGACTCGGGCTAATTGCGGACCGCTTTCAAGCTGTCTCGGCGAGGCCTCGCGGAATTGTAGACAAACTAAAAAGACTGAAAGGCTTGAGCCGGCTGCCGGGCGCGCCAGACGAGCGGCAATTGTTTGTCGAATCCGACGACGAGCCAGCTCGTTTTAAATGAGCAGTCTGCTACACCGCGAGCCGACACTACTCACATGTATGCACTTCCTTATTACAAGCATGCTTTTTTACATGGTGTGCTGAAAAAGGAGTGATTTGAGAATTCAGTCGGTTTATCAAGTTTAGTGCGAAGCTAAGACATCATTTTTAAATGTGGTGTTAGGATAAATAATTTTACAGAGGTTTTCCCTTTTTTTCTGAGTACCTGGGATACTTTGATAATGCTGTTAAGTTAACACACAAGCAGAGTTCAAATACAAAAAGTTGTTGCTTCTCTAAAAGAAGAACCTCATTCACATTTCCGGTCTATTTATTTACCTACAACATTACCATAATCCACGTGCGAATCCACACAACCACAATAAAATATTCATAAACTAACCCCAAATGCTCAACAAAACGTGACAGTTGCATCTTGATCTACATTCAAAACAAAACGTTTTAATCAGAATACAGAACAACCCTTGAAGGAAGGGCTCACTTGGAAGCCTCTCACAGGGGCAGTGGGCTATCGAACGTACCGCTCATTTGTAACTGTGCGTCGGAAAGGCACTGCCGGCTAAATATGGATCCACGTGCGGAAATCACCATTTCCGCATGACAGTTTTTGAATGAAATAATGCTTAAAACTTGAAAATATAGTTTCTACTTGCTACTAATATTGAAAAGGTGTACTTACAGGGGCGCGCGGTGGTGTGTATAATGTTAGAAAGGGTCCGCGGGCAGCACGGGAGCGCATGCCGGGCGTGGAGCGGCTACGCGCGGCTCCTGCCGACTGACGCACGCACGCGCGGCGCTCGGCCTACGGACACCCGCTACGCCGCTGCTACGAAGGGCGCGTTTGCACCGTTCGTAGCGCTTTTCTAATTCAGGGGTTGATGTAAAGTTGTAAACTGTAAATTCATTAAGTTCGCTGTTAATATTTTGATGATAAATGTGTAACTAAATCCTTTAATAAAGTAGGTTTTCGTAGTGTGTGCTGGTCTACACTATTATTATTTATTGTTTTAGTTCTGAAAGAGCTTACGCAAATCGCATATATATTTCGGTGTAAGTAACGGCAGGGCAGGCCGTAGCTCAAATTCTCTTGGCGGCTATTAAGTTAATGTCCGGGGGTAGATTTGAACAATAAAAATAAACATTTGCCCACCGCCCATCGGGACGACAAAACTCCTAAACGACATAACTTTGTTATTCATGTAACGATATTAAAACAACAGATTCCCGCTGACCTTTTTTACTTAGTTTAAGTCATAAATTACTTGGGGACTTTAGAGTGAGTGCTGAAAAGTTTGCCTTAACATTTTGGTGGATAGAAATGTTAATAAATAAATAAGTTAGTAGAGTAGAAGCTCGCAGAGTAGAGTAGGAGTATTAATTTCGTGCACGCACGCCCTAGACAGGTCACGAGCTGAAAGAAGAGGTTCCTCCTTGAGAGGTGCAAGTTTATTTACTCCCCACACGTACATAGTGTAAACAACCGGGTAGCCGCCATATGTCTATGTACCTACTATGTATAAAAGTAGGTAGGTATGTTACAGGAATGTCTGTTGTGCATAACTAACTGCCGGAAACAGGGAGCCTGCTTTGATGTGCTTTCATTTTAAGCATAGTTAAGATTTTGAAAGTTGCGGTGAAGCTACCTTTTTATAAAATTTTTGGTCATTTCAAATGGTTTTGTAGGTATATGGTATTTTACTGACTTTTTATATCATGGCTACTAGAAGCTCGTAATAACAACGGCGCAGTAATAACTGCCGCATGGGTCGAACCATCAGGTTAAACTACGCTTGCCGGGTTTGGTCCGTGAATGGGTCAAAGGCTTTACTTACCGAGACTCCTCCGTGTCTCGGAAAGCACGTTAAGCAGGTGGGAAAAGGCTAGGCAGTTTTTTTTTTATATTATGGCTACTTAAGCTACTGCGCTACTGTGGTCAATATATAGATTGGTACCATGGGCGTACCCAGGGGGGGCAGGGGAGGGCAGCTGCCCCCCCCCCCCCCCCCGGGATTTTGTATGAGTAGGTACAGACTTCATATAATTTTGAATTAATTTTAGAAAAAAAGCTGCGCGACTTTTCATGTTGTATTATGCATAACCGACTTTTAAAAAGGAGGACGTGCTATGTTCGACTGTTTTTTTTTACTATGGTTACCGATATTTTCGTCAATCGTGAAGCAATTTTGAAAATTCGTGTATCATTTCAAAAAAGAAAATTATATTCGGTCCACAATATTGACAAAAATATCGATAACCATACAAAAAAAAAAGCTTAATACGTCCTTTTTTTTTAAGTTGGTTAAAAATACACGAACGCAGCAGCAATATCAAATATGTAAAACGTGGGGGGGGGAATTCTTATTTGCCCCCCCCCCCCCCCCCCTGTTCCAAAAGCTGGGTATGCCCATGGTTGGTACTGATTGGCTTTTTGAGCAACGAGTCGTCGTGCGAGTAGAAGAATATAATTTGTAAGAGAACTAATCCTGCTTACTTAGTTACCTACCTAGTTGTTGTAATTCGTCCATACTCATCCCTAGCTCGAACTCGCCCGTCCGTGTCCCCTTGCAGCATATAGGCATATAAAAAAGCGGACGAGTTAGAACTAGGGATGAGTATAATGAACGAAGCCATACAGTGATGTCCGAGTTTGGACATAGGTGTAATCACACGTGTACAAATACATAATGCATATTTAGACTTAGTAACCTAGGAGCCTAGTAGCGTAATACGCTACCAGAGAAATATTATAGCAGAATACGTTTAAAAGAAGTGTTATTGTTTGAAACAACTGCTAATGGATAATTATAGTGTGTTAAATTGCTATTCGCGAAAACCTCTTACTGCCTTCAGACAATAATTATACACCGTGGCATTTTAATCGTCTTACAATAGGCCCACTTCATGTATCCAATGACTGCTAAACATTCATTTAAAAAAATATATGTATAGGTATATTCATCGTGACCTTTTAGTCGTCTTACAAAGGACCACTCAATGTACCCAACATAAAAATAATAACTATTCACAAATTGTTAAGATTTTTTTTTAAATGTATATGAATGTTTAGTAGTCATTGGATACACGAAGCAGTGGACTGCTTTTGTAAGACGATTAAAATGCCAGGGTGCATAGACTGACCCCGGAATCCGTTGAGACGGATTTTTTTAATACTTTGAATGCTATTGTCTTATTTCTAAAATCAAAACACAAAAACTCTACATTTAATATATTGATACCTATTTTTTATTTTTGTTTTTTAGGGTTCCGTACCCGAAGGGTGACAAACGGAACCCTATTCATAAGCCTCCGCTGTCCGTCTGTCTGTCAGCGAGCTCTATCTCATGAACCGTAATAAGTAGGCAGTTGAAAATTTCACAGATTGAGCATTTCTATTGCCGCAAGAGCAACAAATAATAAAATTAAAAATTAAAGGGGGGTCGCCATACAATAAAATTAAATTTAAAAAAAATAATAATCTGACCCTGGCATGTGGGGTATCATTTTCTAGAGCTCATCGAGTAGAGAATAAATATAATTTTTATTTGTTTTTATTTTCTAAAATGATGAATTAGGGGGCCGTAGAAGTTGTCGGTTTTAGACCATTTTTGTACGAGCTCTATCTCAACAACTAAACAAATTAGGAATTTGAAACTTGTGGGTATTATGTAACATATACTGTTTATAATCAACAAATACTAAAAACGCCGATTCTTATCGTATTTTATATAATATGGGCGATTTTCTGCAACTTAAAGTAATAATTTTGTATTTCATGCTAATATTATGCGTTATAAATTCCACAGATAACTATTTAATAGTCGGAGTAATGACATGGAATTAGTAAGTACCTACTATCATGGCAGCATATACTATTTCGATCATTTAAATTTCGATCATCCAAAAAGGTCTACAAAATAAACTTTCTTCACAAGATTTTAAAACCGGCCAGTATTTTTTGAGTTTAAGAACTTTATCGACTTTTTTCAAAGTATCCCTAGACGGTATTGATGTGTGTACCTCATGTTAAAACTACACTCCAATAGACTATATATTCAGTAACTTTGAAATGAATGCTGGCACATACAGTGTACTATTCAGTTACCTTAAAACCGTTGTGGATACAATTTCATATTGAGAAAAATTATTGGTGTAAAAATATTCGGTCACGGCGGCCAATCTCAACGGAGACTGGCCTTCGGCGCGGGAGATATTATAGTGCACAAGTGTGTGCGCAGACACGAGTGCACTCTCTCTTCCCTCACTCTCATAGTCCGATGGGATGTGTAAAAATAATAAGTAAGAAATAATAGATTTCTGTATGACTATCAAAAATAACGTAAATAAATACCTGTATTGACCCGTGCGTTTGCACTGGCGAAACATCACTACAAACCATGTTGAGATCTCTAGTTCCTGTCAAACATTGTATGAAAAATTGACAGAAAATAGAGATTACAACATGTTTTGTTGTGAATGTTTCGCCAGTGCAAACGCACAGTTATAATTAAAATTTGGCGTACTACTTACATTCTATTTTGTACAATATAGTCTGATGTAGCAAGAGAAATCCTTTTATTTATAAGTAACTAGCTTTACCCGGCCTGGCTTCGCACGGTTAGCACTAAGTACTTATCTACGGCGCATCTACCTTTCCGAATTACCTATTTCTACCTAATTACCTAACCTACCTACCTACCCTACCCTTCTTACCAGGGTAGGTAGGTACCTAACCTACCCTACCTACCCTACCTACCCTACATATCTACCTGCTTACCTACCATATATACCTATTTATACCTACAAATACTAGGTTAGTAGCAAATAAATAACTTTGACTTTAGTTAATGCATGTTACTGGATAAAGTTAACTTAATATTTTTCTCTTAAAATAAATGAAATATACTCCTACACCTATATTTTAACACAACAACATTTTTTCATTAAAATTAGACAATTTCTTTACAAATCTTTGTTTTTTTATAGCACCTCTGTTGTTACCTTTACGAAAGTATTACAAAAATTCATAGTGTTAAATCTTGTACGACATGGTATGGAACCCTTCGTGTGCGAGTCCGACTCGCACTTGACAGATTTTTTTATTTTTTTTATTGTTCATAATGTATTTTCTTTTCTTTCTTACTATATTCCGATTTTCCATAATATATATAAATGTCCCATCGCAGTGTAAGTACCTAACCTACCTTAGATAGTTATCTTTGCAGTGGAGAGTGAATTTAGGCCGGGGATATTAGGTTTGAACCCTGCATTAAATCTTAACAGCGATTTTATTCTTGAATTGTGTTTTTGAACTTAGCTTTCCAAATAATAATAGAAAATTAAACATTTTCCAGGCCCGCTCATCAAGAAAAAAAACGAAAAAGCGTTTTTGTGAATAAAAATAGAGGCAAAATATGTAACAGGACAATTTTGATTACAATAAATAAAGAATTGGTAAAAGCAATATATTTTTATAGAATTAAACATTTTCGTCCACGGAAAATGAAATAAAAATTAAATTACGATTTTGTTTTATTGTACCACAAGCAAAAATATTAACAGCGGTTTTTTGCATTAAATTAGGTACCTAACTAAATATTTTAATACGATATCCAACAAAATTAAACATATTGTACTAGCGCAAGATATTAATCAAAGTTTTTTTTGAAAATTAAGTACAAGAAAATTAAACTAAAATCAATTAACAATTTTTTTCTGTTTTTATGTTTGTTTAATTTTCGTGCAATTAAGTGAGATAGAGCCTATAAATAAAAGTTAAACAAAATTTAAGTCTGTTACATTTTTGCCTGAATCACTATATATTTGCAAAAAAACTTTGATTAATATCTTGCGCTAGTACAATATGTTTAATTTTGTTGGATAGCGTATTAAAATATTTAATTAGGTAATTTAATGCAAAAAAACCGCTGTTAATATTTTAGCTTGAAGTACAATAACAAAAAAAAATGTAATTTTATGTTTATCGAAATTTCCGTGAACGATGTTGTTTAATTTTCTAACCTACATACTTGTAATACCTCATCTTTACGACAAATACTCCATACAAACATAAATCTGTTAATATTTTCTTCTACCAAGTAAAATTGAATTAACATAATTATTTTCTTTAAAAAAACGTACACGCGGGGGTTAACTTTTCGCGGGATATATTCTAACGTACTTCCTTGTCCATACCCTACACGGTAAATGAAAACTATCGCTGTTTTTAATTCATGCAATGTTGGCCTAAAATTCGGCGTAAATTCCCCGGACTAATTAATCATACCCATAGGTAAGTGGTTACTAAAAAGCATCTTTCGAAAACTACATAATAACAACATATTAGTGTTTTACCAAAGTGGGTCCGGGAGGATGACGAAAAGGAAGGATCGAGTCTCTGGAACAACGAGAGGGCAATGGACTAAGTTGAATGATTGATAAAGTTACCCCTTTCTTGTTTACGTCAAAAAATGAAACAAAATAGGTACTGGTCGAGATCGTGCATAGGCATAGATTCCAAGACGCAGTTTAGGAAAACTGACTACAAATTGAGTACGTATTAGGTCCTTACTAAATGCTCGGTGAGACACGATATTTACTTATAAACTGAGTGGCAATTAGTAGTCCCAAGACTTCGCAAGAGGCGATGAATTGTCAGCCAAGACATAACCGATACACCAGTCTTTCTCAAAGTGGAAGATAACGAGACATAGAAAAGTCCGACTCTCCCTTCAAAAAAGGACTACCCTTCTTTGAGGGGAGAGCTCCTTTATCATAAATACCCAGGGAGAGGTAACACTAGTACGTTCTAAAAGCTCAGCAGGCGTAAGTGGGTACACTATCTAATAATGACGGGTAGGTACGCGTATATGATGCTACACCTCCGTGGACAGTAGGTTTAGTATAAATGTCGGTACCTTAATGGTAATGATAAATTGATAAATTTATCCAAACTACCCTTTGAAGGAGGTGTTTTGTATTACATAACTAATACATAATGTTATGTACATACATAAACTCACGCCTTCATCCCATGCGGGTAGGCAGAAACTAAAGAACCTGCTACGATCCTTACATACTCCTTTTGCCTCGTATACTTTTATAGTGTTCATACATCAGAGAGCTTAGTATGCGTTTCATTTTACCGTCTCGATCAAACGCATCAACCGCGTTTGATCCCTCTCTGGTCATACACGCACGCCGGTTGCGAGTGCGAGTACTACGCACCTGTCTTTTCTGAAGAACATCACTAATAGGGTCAGTAGATATATTATAATTTATGTCCTCCTAGGGCGTCCCCTCCCGGCGTTTCTAGTCACATCTGCCTTGTAAATACATTTTGTTAGTCGCCATTCATTCATCCTCTCAACATGACCAAACCATCTCATCATACCCTTTTAAATTTTTGTCATTACATCTTCTTTTATCTCACACCGTTGTCTTATCACATTATTCCTCAGCATATCATTCATAGTTAGACCCACATGCTTCGCAGAGATCGCATTTCCACAGCATTTATTCTACTTTCATGCTTCTTCTGCCACATTCACTTCCTTATAAGCGTAGGCACCAGCACAGCATTGTGAACAGCCAGTTGTGCCTTTTTGGACATCAACTGGTTGGTCACAATCGCATGTACGAGTATAGCATTCCATTCCATTCACTTTATTTCCCGCATTGGCCGCATTTACCTACTCTCCTTTCCACATCTTCTTCCATCTTCCCATCTCAATGCAAGTAGAACTTAACTGACTGGCTAATGAGAAGAGACATAGAAACTAGATTACTAGAATTACATAACTAATATTTTTAGAATACACTTTTTACTGATCGAGTCTTGCATTCAAAACAGTGCGCCTCTCTATAAAATGTAATTGTATAATCTGTGCTATATCCTTCTATTCAGATCATTCAATGTTCTTTCCGTTCAATCATTGGCCAATGCAAAATCTCATCCATCTGTTTCGTTCTTCGTTCACTTATGTCAAAAAAGTTGTAACTTTGCTTGGTGTTAAAACGTAATGTTTTTTAGTTTAATATCCAACTGTGTTCCCACGCTCTTACTTATTTATTCAAAGCAATAACAATCAAGCAATTCATTACAGTGACTATTCAAGAAATCACATTGTGAGTTTAACGACAAAACTTTTGAGATAACTGGTGACTTACATCGACACTGGTGAATTAATCAGCTGAATCATAATGAAAGCGCCTTATAAATAGCTGAAAGTAGGTGAAGTGTGAAGAATAACATTGAATCGTACGTCGCGGTGCGTTACTGTCGCCTGGGAGATGACGGACAGCACTTTCGTCGCGAAACCGGCGAGGGGCTGGCTGCACCCCGACTCGGTCCTCGCCAGTGATGGGATCACGTACGCAGTCAGGGTAAGCATCTGTTTCAGCCACATTACGAGCATTAAAAAAAGAGAATAATTCTCTTTTTTCTTCATCTGTAAAAATGTATACCAGTGCAAACGATCAATGACAGGAAATTCTAAGTAATACATTCAAATGAATGCAGTTGGTTTGTTCTAAACAGTTTACATGGTACATGCTCATGCAAATAAAATAGTTTTATCGTTTTCAATATATATCATGATGTACCTACCTATGTTTGAATAACTAGAATATTTTTAAAATGTTGACAAGCATGGACCAAGGCATAATTTACACACAATTGTAACTTTGTTTCAGTATGTACTTATGTTATGAAATGCCTTTTGTTACCACTGTATTACTACTTAGGCAATTATTGTAACATAATATGGCATTACATCTTTTCTTTAACTTAATTATAGTCAAAAGTAGTCACTGTCCTAAGGCTGCCTCATTTGTGCAGTGATCAGAAGCACCACTGCTGAATGTGGTTGTCAGGTTGGAGTTTTTTGCCCGTTCTTCTCCTTATGAACCTACTACGCTTGGGAATCTGCAACTAGCTTCATCTTTCTGACCGAACCCTTGACAATCCCAAACTGCCTGTAATTTTTAATTCAAATCTCTGGAATTGAGCCCTCTATTACACGGGACCTGCTGCTGGTAATTATAAATAAGAGTGTATTAAGCACCTCTTCCCACCTCCTTGGGTAATACTGAGTGATGCTATTTTTAAACATATCAACTAAATAAGAAAACTGTGAACACAGTTAATTTTTTTTTTATTACACTTGTTTTTTCAGTATATTGGCTGTATGGAGGTTTTAACATCAATGAAGAAGCTCGACTTTGAAACAAGATCTCAAGTAGCAAAGTAAGTTTTAGCTTTGCTGATATGGTTCCAAAAACACACTTTAGAAATGATTATGAATAATCATTGTTTCTTGATTGCGATTAGGTAAATTAAATTAAGTAATATGACCTGTGATATTGTGGATGGCTTTTAAGAGTAGGGGAAGACCAAAGGAAACATGAATGGACAGTGTGGAAGATGATATGGCTACAAAGGTGGCTACCGAGATGACAACTAATAGAGAAGTATGGAAGAAAAAAACATGTTGTGCCAACTACAAATAAATTGGGATAACGGCAGGAAAATTATGATGTTAGGACTTGATATTTCTTTTTTGGATACTTAATATCTCACACTATTTTACAATACCCGTTAAGAATAACGCATAAATTATAACAGTAACTTTGTGTTACAGTGCAAGTAAATTATATTCAAGGGGGCACTGTGCTAAAGTCAACCCAAATGTAAATATAATATTGACAGACAGAAATTCTAAAAGCACTTCTATTGTTATTACAGAGAATGCATCGCCAGAGTATGTGCAGCAGCTGGCTTAAGATCAGCAGACAAGAAGCGCAGAGTTTGCCAAGCTGCAGTCCGAGCCCTCGCTGCTCGGCCACGGATGGCACATTCCGGAGCCAATGTAGCTCTGACAATATCATCTAAAGCAATAACCTTAGCAGCTCTCGAAGGCGGGGAAACAATAGCCCGCCATGACATGCCTCGAGTTTCATTCGCATCTGGAGGAGACACGGATTCCTTAGACTTTGTAGCCTATGTAGCGAAGTCCGTGCCTCCAGCTGAGTGGAGAGCATGTTATGTATTAGAGTGCGGCGGGAGATTAGCACAAGACGTTATAGCAACTATAGGACAAGCTTTCGAACTCCGTTTCAAAGAGTTTTTGACGAAACCCTCATCGTAAGTATTGAACTATCCCTAGTAAGTAATAGTAATAGTAATAAATTTATTTGTAAGAATATTGTTGTTACATAGGTGTTACACATAATATAATGTCCATAATATTCTGCTGTTTCCAGCGTACAAATATTTCAATAATTAAATAAACCACACAATGTTGAGAATAAGGAAAATGTTAACTACTATCAAATACATATCAAATACTATTATTCTAGATGTTTGTAAAACCCAAACCACATTTCCTTTTGGTGTTTACAATACAACCTAATGACAAATACTTACTTACATGAAAAAATATTGAATCAAAAGTAAGTTATCCTCATATTTGTGAATCATTAAATCACTCACTTATATGGTACAACTATAAAACTTACAAAACAGAAATAATAAGTCATTCTACTACAATACTATTAATAACAGGAAAATGTTATTATTTTGCCCTGTTGACCTAATTACCTGTACCAGAACATTAAGCATCAATTATTTCCATTCATATTAATTCTTTCTTTTCTCATAAATAAGTTACTCTGTTGAATTCTATCAAACACTACCTTTGAAATAAAATCTTATTTTCTTCAAATTATTAAATGTAATTTAAGTAAATGTAAAATTACTTTGATAAATGATTTTATTTCTGTACAAACACTTTAATCATTTATTTTTTAAACTAGATGAGGTTGGCGTTTCCTATCTGACTACTCTGAGAAGAAAGGCCGAAACAAACTCAGTCTTTCGTGATACCTCTTATTGTTTGAGTCATCATCCTTACATATTATAAAACAAAGTCGCCCGCCGCGTCTGTCTGTCTGTCTGTCTGTCTGAACGCGATAAACTCAAAAATTGCCGAACGGATTTTCAAACGGTTTTCACCATTGGACGGAGTGATTCATGCGGAAGGTTTTAGTGTATAATTCATTAAGGTTTTGTGTAAATTGGCTGAAATATGACGATTATTGTTGAAGATGTCGGAAAAAAATCATGCCGACTTCCCAGCTTTACTGGCGTGCGCTGCGTAAGCCGTGAGAGATAAATCAAATTTATGTTCTAGAGTATTGTATATCTTAAAAATTGCAACAAAAAAGTCCGCGATGGCATATGTCTATCTTCTAAGGGTGACCCACAATAACCATTTTTATCTTTCAAAATTTTATAAAATTTTCATTGTTATTTCCGAAGCTATTTTGACCGGTATCTTATTAATCCTTATCCAATTAAATAGGTTATTTAAATTGGGCATTTAATTTCGATTAAAATATGCCTTTACATCACATCATTTAAATGAATAGTTTAAGAGATATCACAGTTTCAAAATTACGCGTAACAAAATAATTATGGTTGACAACGCGGGCGCTGTAGCCTACCACTGCGTCTGAAAGTTAGTCAATGATCTTTTCCTTGGCTATTAGGTATGTATTCCCGGTAGAACGTTCCCGTGGGATATTTTGCGACATCCACGCGGGCGAAGCCGCGGGTAAAAGCTAGTAACAAATAAGAAACTATATAATGAACAATCTATCTATTGTATAATGAGATGCTTTATGGCATACAAACATGTACACTTCCACTATAATTATACAATGTTTATCTACAACATACCTTTTAATGTTATAGTGCACATTATTTCCAAAGGTTCACTATTATGACTATCATAAAATTATTATGTCTAATACAACAATTATTCAACCTACTCTTGCTAGACATAATATAAAATATTCATCTATCACCACATGTATGAAATCAAAATATTTAATTGAAGAAGATGAATCAAACAATGAATGAATCATTGCTCTGTTTAGTTTATTTAACTCTACATTCATTGACATTTAAATTCCTGTTTACGTTAATTGAAATAGGACTTTTATGTATAAAAGACATGCTATACTAACTAATCAGACATTTGTGGATTATTTTCATGATTATGGACTTAATAGTAGAAGAGGCGTATAGTATATCCATGGGGTATAATGTGTGTGCCTTTAAACAGGCCCAAATCCAGAGTTGAGGCTGCTACAAAGAGTTTCCTTGTGGGACAAACCCAATAACACTTTCCTGATCAAACCTTGGATCCTGCTTAGCCGTTGCACTTGCGACCACTATGCCAACGAGACAGTCATTCCTAAAATAAATATTTTTAAATTCCAGGTTAAATCTAAACGGAGGAGCACGGTCGCTGTGTAGCACAGCCAGCAGCATCCCGCCGGACGAACGCGAGTACTACAACGATATGCCGGACAAGACGCCGCCGGATACTATCCCTTCATACAGGCACCCACCGCCGCCGCCGCTGGCTTCACTCGCCAACCTCGCTCCTATATCTTCGTAAGTATTCTTTGTAATATCTTCGTTAGCAGATTCTTCGACCTATCCCATCGTCAGCTCATAACAGATCACTGCTAGTCACCTATCTTCAATCGCAAGCATTAACTCGATACTAATTTTCGTGATACGATATCACTCTTCCACTTTTTCTTCCCAGCTAAAGCACTAGGAAGTGGTGAACGGTGGGCGTTTTGGGGGACTGTCTTATGTAATTTTGACGTTCGAAAAGTGCTGATTCTCAGCCTAGTTTGAATAAATGACTTTTGAATTTATTTATTTTTCCGACTAGTAAAAATTACTTAACTTTATGGAGGTTTTTAATTGTTTTCTGCTAATGCAATAAACCTGTGACTATGATAGCACGCAAATTAACGGTGATTTAGAACATATAGGAATTAGAGAAGTTTCTTTAGTTTGTTGAGCCTTCATTGTTCAATATGAAAAGAATCGAAATGTGGCCTAGATAATCGAGGGTCGGATGGACAAATTGCTGAATATCCGTCTGTAAATTGGACGGATATTCAGCAGTTTAACTACGAGCAATCCGGTTTAATACGACTCAGTTATAGACAGTTGATAAAAAAATTATGTAGTCAAATATTTTGCACCTTCTAAGAAGATGAATCACTTTGTGTTTTATCTGCAAAGAAAAAAATCCAATCACTTAATGCAATAAATATTGATTCACTTTCTTGGAAACTAATACATTGTGAGTCAGTATTGTTTACCTGGTAACGCCATATCGGACGAAGGTTATCGCCCCACGTAGAGTTATAATCAATAAGGAAAAGGGTCACAGATCTGGCCGATAAACTATCAATAGTATAGTATGCATATACTTTCTCGCAAATCTGGGCGTAAAAACATAAGGTGATCAATGACTTATCTCCTTGTGAAGTTCTATAAAGTGTTATCGGGTTATTGTTTTACGTGGACAATAGACAGTTTTTTTTTTTAATATGGAACAACTTGCTCATTTATTCTTCTTCTCTTTTGAGTATTATCAATGGCAATCTAGAGATCGGCGATTTTAATTTTATCAGTAGCATCCACTTCCTATAAAGTGCAGTTATACGGACTGGCAGTATACAATATTATTATGTCTCATAGCTGGAAGCAGCTCTCCAGGCTGGAATTGCTACGAATCTCCCTCTGTATATTATATTGTTGTAATTTTTTTTTTCAGATGCGAGGAAAGCGTACGACACTACGTGAACCAGACGCCGCCGCCGCGTACGCCTCCTACAGCGTTGTTGCCCAACCATCACACTGATATCTTTGACATGCGTGAGGCTCATCTCATCTATAATACTAACAGTAGTAGTAACTGCCTCCAGCAGTAGCAAGCGTTTTTCAGTAGCAGCTCAGAGTGTGTATTTGTGCCCGGTTGATGGCAATAGGCACGTCGCTTATTACATGGGTCTTCTGGCGAAACGTGGGTGTACTATGGGGTCCACCCCTGCCTAATCCTTTAGGGAAAACTGGCCTGATGTTATGTTAAATAGTAAAAAGGTCACAAACGTACAGGGTGCCAAGTCTACTAATTTACAAAAGTCATAATGGTTTCTCGATGGTGAGTTTTTGACAGATTTTGTATCGCAAATCTGTCTACTACTCTTACTGACTAAAACCCACCCCTGTTCCTTCCCTTGCCTTGCCAGGGGCCACGGTTTACCCTTAGGACTTCCCGCAACCTCGGTAGCCCGGCCCTAGCGGACCCCGTCAATTTTGCTGACATCTCTTTGAGGCGCGCGTGGATCACGACGCGCCGTCGACCCGGGCCTGTTCCTTATCGGACGGCGAGCTGCCCATTGCTCTCCGTCCGCAAGCCCGCGCCTATGGTGGCCGGAAATCGGCTACCATACTTGGCCCCCCTGAGTTACTGTCGCATTTATAATATTATTACTAGCTGCGCCCGCGGTTTCATTCGCATAAGATCTCGATCCCGTGGGAATATCGGGATAAAAAGTATCCTATGCCCTAACCTAACCCAGGTCATGGTCTACTCATATTACAAATTTCACCAAAATCCGTTCAACCGTTTTATCGTGAAAGCGTAACAAACAAACTCACTTTCGCATTTATAATATTAATAATTAAGTTAGGATACTAGTCTGGATCTGACGAAAAGAAAATAAAAAAAATACATTTATTTGAGCTAGATAGCATGCAAATAAATGGCACGGCGGAATCTGCCACCTAAATTGGGTGATTACAGTTTTCGAGCGTCACCAGCATACCAGAGTGCATAATGATTAAGAGGGTTTATTCTGAAAGTTGGCAACGTCGCAAATAGATGTCAAATATTTCGCTGTTTTGATTAATTTGATAATATTTCTGTATGGAAATAAAAAATGTGACTAACTAGCGAACTAGAATATTGATTATGAAATGCAATAATTAATATCGTAACACCGAATAATTAGTTTTAGACGTAAAAAAAGTATTTGAAAACTTTCCAAATGCCTTTTTTTCACCTAAAACGGGTACAACATCAAATTCAATGTTATAAGTGCAATTCATTATTAATATTCTAGTTAGTTAGTTAGCCACATTTCTTATTTCCATACAGTATTATTTCCAAAATACTCAAAACAGGTGAATATTTGACAGTTATTTACGACATTGCCAACATTTAGGCACTCTCTTAAAATGATTCCACCAAAACGTCCGTCATTACAGAACCGTTCACCGCGGCGCCGATGACGTCATCATCGGCTGCGTCATCATCATCGGCCTCAGCGTCCTCCCCGGGCGACGTACCGGCCGAGCCGCTGTCGGCACAAGCACAGGCTGCCTTACTGGCGCGCGAGCCCTGGTTCCATGGACCTATCTCTAGGATTACTGCTGAGAAGGTAATCTTATGTCATATTTTGATACAGATTAAATGAAATAATGTTATGCGATGCCTTTCAGTTTGATCTTGAGTGAATTTCTCCAACCCTGTCTATGTAACTCATCATCTGCCTAAGGCTTTTGCCAACTATGTTGAGGTCAGCTTCCAGTCTAACCGGATGCAGCTGAATACCAGTATTTTACATGGAGCGACTGCCTATCTGACTTCCACAAACCAGCTACTGGATAACACGATACCCCTCATTGGCGGATACAAACGACCGAAGAATTCTATACTTTCGATTTAATTAGGTGCACTCACTTTTACACAGCTTATGTACTCATAGGTAGGTATAGTCAACAGGTGTATCAGAGGCGTAGGCAGGGGGGCCAACCAACCCCGCCTAGGGTACCTCCGTACTCTAATACATATAATTGTAATCTATTTCGTAATGCTTAAATAATGGTATTTTTATTGACTATGACTTTGTTTTGATTGACTTCAAGAGAGTCTAACCGTCTAACGTATTCCAGGCGGGGTGCTAAAATTTTCGAGCTCGCTTAGCTCGCTCTTACATTCATAATTCTCTTAATTATCTCAATTTTCTGCACGAATTTGATAAGTCGATCAATTCGTGTATTACCGTTCGTTACTTATATTTCTGTATGAATGGTCAAAGATAAGTGTACTTTAAAATCTACAAAAGCAGTAAGAGTACGATCGACTATACTTTGTTTTGAATGACTTTCAGCAACTTCAGCATTGTCTGAGAGAGTCTAATCTATTCCAGGCGGGGTGCAAAAATTTTCGAGCTCGCTTCGTTCGCTCCTGCATCCTACATTCTCTCAATTTTCTACATAAATCTGATAAGTCGATTAATTTACTTCTATTTCTGTATGAATGGTCAAAGATAAAGAAAACCTAACGTATTCGAAGCGGCATGCAAAAAATTTCGAGCTCGCTCCGCTCGCTCTTGCATAAGTACTACATTATATTCGCCTAAAGTGACCTTCCCTATTTTGGTCATGATTGCAATGTGGCGGGAAGAGAGAAACAGGACTTTATTTATTGAAAGAAAACTAGAAATGCAGTTTAGAAAAAAAAACAATAATTAGTATTTAATCAAATAAAAAACTTCAAAAAAAAGTTGGCAGTCCCAGTCCCCCCCGAAATGAATTCCTGGCTACGGCTCTGAGGTGTATACAACAATATAACAAGCATGCACATACTTAGGATAGGATCACTATCAAGTAACCCTCCTCGTAAATGAAGATAAAACTCTTGGGTTGAATTTAAAAAAATGCAGAAAACGTCTTTTTTTGTTTTTGTAATTTTAACCCTAGCTCCGAACCTTGTCAGAATGGCCTCCCCCCAAAATGAAATCCTGGATCCGCCCCATTACCCCTTGGTAAGAGTGGTTGTCAGACTTTCTGGTTTCTGACGACCCGTAACAACTGTCGAAAATCTATAAGTGACAGCTGGGACTTTCCGAGACACGAAGGGGTCTTGGTATGCAAATATGGTCGCCAACCGCGGCAATTTAACCTGACCGATCAACCCGTGCGGCTGTTATTACTTGGCCACAAGTCCCTCACCCTGCCTGTCTAACTAAAAGTGTTTTAATTTAATAACTAGCACAGAAATAATAGACGGATAGTTAGCAATGTAGGGGGCAGTATGAACTAATTGCCTTTTAGTACTTTTTTTCTTTGAATTTCCTCTCACTATCTCCACCTAGGCCTGCTGCTCATAGTTCTTTCGACTATAGTTGCACCGGGACCGCTGTTTCGTGCAGGCCGCTCGTTTGTTAACGCTCACGGCGCGCATCTTCCCGCTCGCCGCTCATTCGTTAACGCTCACGGCCCGTCTTTCCGCCCGCCGCTCATTCGTTAACGCACACGGCGCGCGTTTTCCCACCCGCCGCTCATTGGTCAATGCTGCCCCCCCGGCTCGCCGCGCATTCTTAAGGCGCGAAACAGCGATCTCAGTCAAACTATAGCGATCATCTAACATTCTTCAAATAATGTTTTGCTAAACCACCATTTTTTTTTGACCGTACAGCGATACCTTTATCAGTATTCATTTTCTCAACTCTAATAATTTTATTTGTTGTTTCAGTTGGTGGTGGAAGATGGGGAGTTTCTGGTGCGCGAGTCAGCGGCGTGTCCGGGCCAGTTCGTGCTGACGGGAGCCAGGAAAGGCAGCCACAAGCATCTGCTACTCGTCGACCCCAACGGAGTGGTATGTTCCTTTATATTTACTTACAGTTTCTGCCATCAACCAGAACCTGTAGTCTCCGTATTATAGTAGTCTTTATGGAGCTCTTCCTGATAAATGTACCACCTATTTCAACCGCCAAGCAGAATGACTGTTTTCCGGTTTGAAGAGTATGGGTGCCAGACTAATCGAAGGCCACATGAGACAAACATTCAAGCCCCCCTCCACCACTGATCACTAAAAACATTTAGCATTAAACAGATTTAGAACATCATTTTGTCTCTGTCAACTTCAAATAATTGTCTGAAATAGAACGACGTTTCCAATTTGTTTAAACGCTATTTAGTGTCTTGTGGGCCTTAGAATAGCCACACACTTCTGCTATTGACCACTTACAATCAGCAGGGTAATTCCGTAACACAGTAACACTAGCAATGACTTTCATTTTGACAGTTCATCAACATTCATTGCGTTATTTACGTTGTTGAGGAGACAAAGTCTTCGAACAAATGAAGCAATGGATTAGCAAATCTTTCAAAATGATTCAGATTGTGATTAAAAGTGTGTTACACAGTTAGGGTGCAGGTTTGCTACTTGCTTGTTTGCTACGTTTATAACTTTTTATAAAGTCGTTTTGCTAGTCGAAAACAAACTTCTTATTAACTTATATCTCGATGCGAAACGAGCAAAGCTTTTTGGGCCAATCGATTTTTTTAAATCTAGAATATTTCGTCCCAAATACATAGTGGTGATGGTTTTTCTATCACACAGTAAATAACGCATGTAATCCCCGTAGGGTTAGGCAAAGGTGCACCTATAAGTACACCCACATTTCGCCACTTATGTTTAAGTCCCATGTAATACACACACACAGTAAAATAATGTTTAATTCTCGCTAGGTGCGAACTAAGGACCGGGTGTTTGAAAGCGTGCCGCATCTCATAAAGTACCACTGCAGCAATGAGCTGCCAATCGTATCGGCTGACTCTGCGCTACTTCTGCGCAAGCCTGTGCTGCGTGACGGTGCGTCATGAGGAGCATTACGCACGACTACACAGCACATACAATACTCCAAGCTTTTATTTACGACTGATAATGCAACATTGCCAGTGCATTGCAATAAGATCTGTAGGAATTGATAACGCTTGAATTGAAAATTCGCTTCCGTATAGTCCCCCAGGGACAACACCGTCTCCTCCTGACACGGTCACCTCTAGGACACACTTACCGGGTTTCAGCTGATTTTATGTCCTCTTGTTGTCGAAAACTATATATTCTATTTGTAAAAAATCGACTACATTTTGATTTTGTCCAATACTAATTCGCCGAACCCCGGTAACTTGGCCTTCTGTAACATAGCATAAGTTCTTCCGCAAGTACCCACTGAGTGTACGCATTTATAACGATTCCATTTTGTATTGATATATCCGCAATAAAAGTGATAGAATAATTGTTATTAAGTACCAAAGTCATGTTTTGGTTGGAATGCTATTGCAAAAATTGTGATTTTTTTCCAATAAATTTATTTTATTTTATAAAATTATATATAATACTAGTCTTCACCAAATTTTTATTTAGGAGTGAAGGCCGCTGTCTTGTTTAGTGAGTTTAATCATGAGATTAGTTAATATTTTATTAATTATAAGAATAATGTTGCTGTGCAATTGACCATGCCAAACTGTAGTCGAGACACAGGAGTCTTATTTTTATATTAAAATGTATTTTGCTAAAATTTCATATACATTTAATGCCAGAGCATGCATTCAGACATCGCACAAAAATACATTGAGCTCTCTGCGTTAAGCTCAATACACACACAAAGCGAGTACTCCTTTTCGCTTTCTGTGTTTCTTGAGCTTTATAGTTTAATGTTTTATTATACGTTTACAATAAAGTAATAACAGATAGGTGCTATGATGGCTTACTTAAATAATTTTAAATTTTAACGTAGTCGTGTAATTATATAAAACTGAAACTGTACATACAACATCACATACACATCATTTGTGAATCGTAGACTACTTTAAGACTGTTATGTTAGACTCGAATCTTTTACTGAGTTAAGTGATAAATGTTTGATGCTTTAAAATATTCCTCTCAGTAGTAGTGAGAGTTTATTTGTAGTGACACAAAATGGCACAAAAAGTATGTGGTTGGTACCCCGATATGGGGAGAAAAGGGGTGTTATTACACCTTCACGATCTGCATCTTCCGTTAATTAGAGTACACCGAGGCGCTAAGCAGACAAAGGACAACTTGTCCGCGGACAATTTGGAATCGTATTTAAATCTCGGCATTTTTTCCTACGTGCGCGTTAAATTTACATACGATTCCAAATTTTAAAGACGCCTTTGTAACTTTTTTTTGAGTGCGAAATGTTTAAATAAATAAAATAATCGACGTACTCAATTAATTAAAGTAGCGGAGCACATCAACTCCAATGAGGTTCGACCTCACAACGGCTATCGAGTTGATCATCTCTACGCTGGACTGAATTTTTAGATGGACTAACTAGAAAGTAATATATCAACCGCTGCTGAACGATTTTATTAGATAATGAACAACGTAGAATCTACGTCGTAGATCATGCTGGTATAGTAGCACCATGACTGTTGAAATGATGAGGAACACATTAGGATTTTCCAGCACTAATCTAAATTATCTGCTTGTATATCACTGATTAGAATTAAATGTATGTATTCATAATGCAATATTCCATTGACATATAATGTTATACATCATCATAAAATATAGTTTATGCAAATAATGTTATTGAACTATCATTATTATTAAAAGTGATGTATTTAAAATAATGTATTATGTGATTTAAATAAACTATTTTGGAAAATCAATCGCCATTTATCTAATAAAACAAAAATTAGTCTTAAGATATATTTAACCAATTAAAGGTAACTCCTGCCTGGGCAATATGATGTAGAACTGTGTCACATGAACTCGTGCCCAACCTAAACGAGCGAGTACCTTAGGGTCTTATCATCATGGCGATTTGCGATTGCGAGCGAATTATCAGCGAAGCGATTGTTCAACGTGCTCGCTGCGTGTGCGTAACGAGCACTACACGTGTGCGCAACGTATTCGCGGTGTTTGTATAACGAGAGCGATTGATGTAAGTATAGAAGAGACAGCGAGACAAGCGAGTGTACAAAATTATGAAAACGCGGCGTAAACGTCGCGTACTCGCAGTTAGCTCGGTTTGCACCCGCAGTGAGTACGTTCACAAATCGCCTCGATAGAAACGCTAGCAAATCGTCAATGTGATAACGCTCTAACTGCTGAATTGCGAAATGCAGCATAAAGGCACACGGCCACACGGTCTTTCGTACATTTTGTATGAACCATCGCACGCTACAAGCGGGCCGCACCGCGCTTTTTGTATGAAAATGAGATGCGATACGGCCCGATGCGGTTGATGTGAGCTTGTCTCATAGAGTATATAGTCATTGAGTATAGTAATAGATTTGGCTTTTCTTAAGGCCGCGTTTCTTCGATGACCGATATTTATCAGACTGTGGCTTTGTTTAGAGACGTCGATTGTCAATTATCAAAATGAGGCAAATATATAAAACCTTGTAACAAGCGGCTGATTTGTTTTATCTGCACGTGGTATGTCACATCCTGGTGTATAGTACGCGTCAAACTTTATGGCGGCTCTGAAGTGCGCTACTCGCTGCACAGTACCGTATCCCTCACCGCTGACACATGAAGTTGTTACTGCGCAGCGACTCGCCCCATGTTCCGAGCCGCCTTTAAGTTTGCATCGGGCTGTAGCTCGGTGTTATTAGTGTACTTTAGTAGGACGTTACATGAAATCATCCTAGATGCTTTTGTCGGACCTATTACAATGGGTCCTCTGCGAAATATCGTCGTCGGCGTGTATTTTGTATTCAATCTTTTTTATACAAATATCCAGAATGAAATGAAGTAGATCCCAGGCTACCTTTCCGTAATTTCGTAACAATCAGTTTAGTGGCGTGAAAAGGTATAACGACAGACAAGAGTTACTTTCGCATTTACAATAGTATGGACAACTCTGGATAAGTGGCTATAGACAGTCTTTTTTTTCATTGGTGGCAATCCCATGGATCACGTGGGTGAAAAGGGCCGCGGGTAAAAACAAATGAAACTCATCTGACCGCATATCGTATTGCGTTGTCAAAGACGAGTTTACAGATTTATCTATGAAATAATCAGTCTGGGGCAGTGGTCCAACTGCTTTGTCCAACTAGTTGGACCATGGGTCTTTACAAGGGGCAGTTGTCCAACTTTAAAAATAGTTGGACCTCAGCACCTTTTGAGAGTTCCGTGGTCCAATTCATTAAAAAAATAACTTGCCAACTCTAAAAACCTCAACTGCATCTTTATGTGTGTATGGGTGTGGTATGTGGTTTACGGTTTTATTAAACCTGTTTGCAGTAAAATAACAAAAATGACCTAATGGATATAGTTTTTTTTCCATCTCGGATTAGGCCCACCAAACTTTGTGGCGTATATTAATGACATGCATGTTGATTTGTTCCTTGTAATCTCTAGATTGCAGTAGTAGTAATAATATGCTTTGACTAACGGGAATATTGAGGAATAGGATCATAAACAAAAAATTCACTGAGAGCTATTGTTTAGGTTGGTCCACCGAACTCTGCCTACAGTTATGTGACGGAATACTAAAACAACAAAATATCGTACTTAAATTTCTTTATTAAAAATGTAATTTACAGTATAAACAGTAAGGTCATACATGGCAGTGATGTTATTATTAGGTACTTATAAATATATCGGCATCACTATAATCCGACGAACACTTCCAAATACTCAACACCTATACTCGCCTTTGACACTTAAAAATTAATATTTAACGTTGAAATGTTACAAACACATCAATAAAACTCCAAGAGAAACAACAAACAGACAAATGTCAGAGGCGAGTAGTCCTGCTTACTGCCAACCCGAGCTTACTTGCCTAATCCATCCTAATTTACATCAATCCAAGAAACAACATTTTAATTATATTTAATTTTAATACAGTCCAATTCCATAAAATAATAATAAGTCAACTTGTTAAAATAAAATTAATTTAAAACTTCAGATCCCAAATTTGTCAGAAATATTCAAGAAATGTCGATATTAATATCAATAAATTGATCATGCAATTTCCATTTGCCTACACAAGTACATTTTAACATTCTTTGGGACATCGCAGCACTATTCTCCAGACCCTACTAAAACGTAGGGTCTCCTTACGTGCAATTATAATTAATACTACTATTTGCTAAGACTGTCTAAAAATCAAACTAAGGTCACAGTACGATAAAAATAAATAAATACGCCTCTATACAAAAATAACACATTTATATGATGGTGAACACGTGAGCACTTGAGAGCCCAGCGGGCCGGCCTCCTATCCTGCGAACATTCCTAACTACTCGTCTACGCTTATCATTCTACGTGCCGAGGCCGCCCGCGCCAACGATTACATTATACGTACAAGCTAGAACACCGGCTAGTCGTCGCCGACAATTGACTTCTTATATCAAATATCTCGCACAATTACAAAAGTGATCGAGGAGCGTGTAAACTGTATAAGTTTCCGTATTACAAAATTACTTTTATCACCAAAAATATTTCATCAAGTCGTCATCATCATACAACAATTTTAAACTCAGGCGCATCTTAAGAAAAATAGATCACGTGCATCTGTTACAATTTTACTTGGTCAACAATGACACTGTCGTCAATAATTACCTATTTATTAATCATCGGAATTAGCTAGCACTACTACTGGGTCTAAACTGTCAAGAGCCGATCGAGTACATCATTCGACTCGAATTCTCGCATACACGATCTCCATTCGTACGGAAACTAAACCTCGATTTATAAAAACTACCTCGTCATAAACCATAATTATCATACACTCTCACACATAATAAATACAGGTACGCCGTCGTCACTCAGGTCGCCCGCGACGCAGCTCGGAGAAGTGAACGAAGTGCCGATGCCGACAACAGCCGAGCGGGCGGGCCGACTGCGAACGAAACTAACCGCCTGGCCGCGCCCCGCGCGCTCAGTCCGGGATGGGCACCAGCGACGGCGCGTGCGCGGGCAGCGCGGGCGGCGCGGGCGGCGTGGGCCGGTGCAGCGTGAAGGCGTCGTACACCTGCGCCAGCTCGTCCATGTGGTGCTCCTCCAGGCACAGGAAGCCGGCCAGCGTGGGCGAGGCGCGGCGCGCGCACGCCAGGCAGTGCACCACGTGGCGCTTCTCGTGCTCGCGCACCAGCAGCGCGTGCCACACCTCGCGCTCGCACGCGCCGCAGTAGTGCGACGCCTCGCCGCGCGCGCGCCCGTGGAAGCGCACCGGCACGCCGCGCGCGCGCACGGCGCCCAGCGTGCCGCCGGCCGCGCGCAGGGTCTGCATGAGGCACGTGCGCATGGCGCGGTGCAGGCGCGGGTCCGACACGCGGATGTTGCGCGCCAGGTTCCACGTCAGGTGCACCATGGGCACGATCGACTTGAAGTTCTGCACCTTGTTCCACTCGTAGCGGTCCAGCGCGAGCGAGTACTGGCGTGCGGTCAGCGGACCCACGTTCCACGCGATGTTGTTGCACCAGCCGGTGGCCTGCACCCAGTGCACGCAGCCCGCGTTGACCCACACGAGGTCGCCGGGGCGCTGCGTGAAGCGGTACACGGGCACGCCGTGCTGGCGCAGCTCCTCCGGGTCGGGCCACCACGAGCCGTGCAAGTACGACAACCCGTGTCTCTCGCATAAATCGCGCACGCCACCCCAGTACGCATCGGGCACGCCGAACCACTCGCAGTCACCGGGTCCGATGTTAATATTGATGGAACAGAAGTTGTTGTTCTCTTGATGCCCGGGCGTACGGCTACCGGGCACTTTCATGTAAAGCTGGACCGTATTCATGCCCAGGATCACGTGACCTACGTGTGATAGCATATTGGCGGCGGAGGCAACGCGTGCGAAAGCCGGCAGCTTTTGTAATTCCGTGAGCTGAGGACGCCACTTCCGCTCGTCGGACAGATCAACGTTGGTCCCGAAGCGCAGCATGCGCGCGGCGCGGCGGCGCTTGACGGGCCCCGAGCCGGACTCGCGCCCGTCCGAGTCCGACAGCGCGCCGCCGGCCGCGGTGCTGGCGCCGCCCCGCTCGCGCTCCTCGCGCAGCGACTCCTGGAAGGAGCCGGCCTGGTACTGCGCGTACTTGCGCACCGTGGTGTGCGAGCGGTGCGAGGCGCAGGCCCACACGCGCCGCCTGCCCGTGGGGTCCCAGTTCTCGTCGGCGGACTGCATGAGCTGCGTGCGCACCTCGACGGCGTGGTCGGGCCACGCCTCCACCAGCGTCTTGGTGGAGAACAGGCCGAGGTCGAGCTTGAGCGCGGCGGTGAGGCCGCGCACCACGGCGATGGGGTGCTTGAGGCAGAAGTCCTGCAGCTGCGGCGAGAAGGCGTCGCGCTTGGACTCCACGTACACGAAGGGCGCGGGCGGCGCCAGCTGCTCGGGCGACAGGCGCGGCGGCGGCACGGCGGGCGGCGAGGGCGGCCCGGCGCCGTCGCCCAGCACCGACCACGCCGTGGGAGGCCCGGCGTTGTCCCTGAAGCGACAAACATACGTTAGTGACTCGCAAAGACACGACGTTGAACCCTAATCAGAGTAAAGACGCGAGACTTACTTGCAAGCATCCATAATCTGCTTGGAGCTCATGCCGATGTGGTAGGTCACAGGCTTGAGTGGGTCCGTCTTGAGAGGCTCCAGCTTAACGACAGGCTGCCGCCCGCCCAGCACGGTCTCGCTGCTACTGCCTGCATTACTAGTGGTATCCACTGAAAACAAAATAAAACATTAAATACACGTCTCGATTTAAAAAATATTGCTACATGAATGAAATCTATGAACAATTACAACCAAACGCCACGCGTATGCTAAATTGTAACGCAGCCTAGGTCACATAACGTAGAAATCTTATTTCAGATTAGTAATTTCCATGTTGTATGCAGGTTAGCGATTAGAGTAGTAATAAAATGTTCAACTCAGGTAGGTACATTGTTGGAAAATCTGGCAAACTGATTTCGTAATCAAAGGAATTATTTTTTGGCCGTAACGTTTTAAATCGCTGGGCTGTAGCTAAATCGGGTCCATAATCCTCCAAAAAAATTACAAAAACTAAGCGTATATGTAAAACTGAGTATATCCAAAAACGAATACGCCGGGAAATTATTACTTTGTTCAATACTTGAACCGAGGCTTTTGCACTGACTTTTGTTTTTATTCTTCATATTTCTTGCTTTAAATATTATTCTAATGAATAATTTCAAAGAAAACGAATCGACAGACTTTGAACAAATCCAACAAATCTCTCGAAGATTTTGACATTGACAGTGATGTTTTACTCGAAAAAAATTAGAAAGAAAAACCTGACATAAAACGAGTTTACATTACCTACACGGATATTTTTAATGATTCAAGGCTCGGACTCCACCATAGCGAAGACGAAACGAGAGGAGACATGTGTATTAAACAACCAATAGAATTTGGTTATTCATACATCTCTTTTCCACTCGGCTTCGGAGACCTATCATAGTGGCGCTATCGAAGCTGGGCGGCAGTACAAAGCGGAGATGTGAGATGTGCCTCGCAAGCTGGCGACGTCGCGCAACGGAGACGAGAAGAGATGTGAGCGGCGTGTAGTGAGCGGTCAATATCCAACGCTTGCCGCACGCAGCTCAGTTTCGCTCTAGCCAGCACACATATCCGCACAGCTTCGGTGGAAACACCCTAGCGAAAAACATCTCTTCTCGTCACCGCTTACATTATTATAAAACAAAGTCCCCAGCCGCGTCTGTCTGTTTGTCTGTCTGAACGCGATAAACTCAAAAACTACCGAACGGATTTTCAAACGGTGTTCACCAATGGACGGAGTGATTCATGCGGAAGGTTTAAGTGTATAATTCATTAAGGTTTTGAGTAAAGTGGCTGAAATATGACGATTATTGTTGAAGATGTCGGAAAAAGTCATGCCGACTGGGAACTTTACTGGCGTGCGCCGCGTAAACCGTAAAAGATACATAAAAAATATGTTTTACAGAATGGTTCATCTTAAAAAGTTCAACGAAAAAGTCCGCGATGGCATACGTCTATCTTCACAGTAATCATTTTTATCTTTCAGAATTTGATAAAAATTTCATTGTTATTTCCAAAGCTATTATGACCGGTATTATATTAATCTTTATCCAAATTTTAAATTGGGCATTTAATTTAGTTTAAAATATGCCTTGACATCATATCATTTAAATGAATAGTTTAAAAGATATCACAGATTCAAAATTACGCGTAACAAAATAATTATCGTTGACGGCAACGCGGGCGCAGCGGTAGGTCAATACCCTTTTCCTCAGCCATTAGGTATGTAATCCCGGTAGTAAGTTCCCGTGCGATATTTTGCGAAATCCACGCGGGCGAAGTTAGTTATAAATATAAGTGTTTTCTGCTGATATGCTTACGAGGATTCCGAGATAAACCTAAAAATAACTTTATTGTTTTACCTGTCTCGTCTAATATCTCGTCAAAATTCATTCAGTAGACAGAATGAGATTTCGTTTATTTATAAATCCTCATTCTTTATTAAAATCCATTCTGCTGTGTACAACAACAACAACAAAAAGAACTCATTTATTTTCTATTTTCCGTAACAAAAACTGTAATGCATTCCCTTTTATAAAGCATAGGTGTTTTGAAGGATAACAAATGCGCTCAATCATTCGTAACACGACCTGAGGCTTTTGTGACCCGCGAGCATTTGCGGCTTTGTCCGCTGAGCGTTTAGCCATCGCATTATTCTTATATTCTGCCTTTAATGGCTTAAAGATATGGTATAATGGCAGCTTTAACAGAAAGTTTAGGCGAAAATATACCCTTAACAGATGCGCGGATCCGGACGAACGTTTTTTGCGCAGATTACGCAGCAGGTAGGAACTTCGTCCCAAAAATGAAGCAGGTTGTCTAAGGCTATGTATTTATTTAGCGGATTACTACTAAAAGGTTATAAATCTGTTTGGTATTACTTTCGTTTTGTAATTCAAGTTTTATAAGTAGGAGTCAAGTGAAATATTAAACAATTTGAGTTTTATTCAAAGAAAATTACGTCGAAATCAAATTCCAAGATAGCGATTACAAAAACGAACAATATACATACAAAGAGATATAAAAGAATTTACGTTGTCCTAGGGTGGTCCTAGGTCATTTTTTACTAAGCTGTTTATAATACATTTATAAACATTTTTGTCTTTTTGCATTAGACGAGTAAATTTGATTAAACGCTTAAAAGTACGTGGCATTATTTTAGGAAGTAAATTTTTTTACGCTATCTGTCATCCTTGCATGTAAGAAGACGAAAAAAGGAAAGGTGATACAAACAAAGTAATGTTATATTATTATATAGCTCACGGGAGAATATCGCGAGGAAGCCTGGACCTATGGATGAAATCGTGAACACGCAATGAGCGTGATAATTTTGCCCGTGTCTACTCTGTTTGCGAAGATGTGCCGGTCAGTAATCCAGTAGAGAATAGTTACTTATGTAGTTCTTATCCTACTATATAATATAATATAATCCTACTAATATTATAAATGTGAAAGTTTGTAACTTTGGATGTTTGTTACTCAATCACGCAAAAACGGCTGAATGGATTTGGATGGAATTTGGCAAACAGGTAGTTTATAATCTAGATAAAAAAAAAATCTTATGTGTTAACATAAGATTTTTTTTATCCCGGTAGTACGTTCCCGTGGGATAATTTCCGACCTCCACGCAGGCGAAAGCTAGTAGGACATAAAAATGACTTACTGCTAACAGGCTCCTTCTTAACTTCAGGCTGCGTATCTGAGAACCTCTTCAACAGATCTTCGGCGAGCGACTCAGCGTTGTCGCCGCCGGTGGCGTTACCTTCGCTTTTCGTCACCTGTAAAACAAACGTCACATCATTATAACCACGAACTAAACTTTTTGGAACCCTACCGATAATTCTAATTCCTGCCGCCCGCGTCAATATAAACAAGGGAAATTGAGGTTAGTACAAACCGTACGCGCTCGCGCCGCCTGCGCTTGACGGTACTGCGTCAGTAGTTGCTGCATCAAAGTCTGAAAAAGAATATTACGATCGTTACTACAATTTCGTAGTACGATAGAATATTAACTAAAGCTGTTAGACAATTCACGGAAGCATACTAAACTTAATCTAAGAGACCGATTTCTTTTGGTGGTCATTACATTTTTAACACACTACAAAAGGATCAGTAAAGGGTGGAGGATGAGACAGGTTATCTCGTCTTATCAGCATCATTGTTGTTCAGTCGTCTCAACGTGTTCGGGAATCAGCTTAAAATTTAATTCAAGAACATGAGGTTAGTACTTGTTGCTGTGGCGATAGGTTATTGGAGTTCTTCTGTAAGTACTGGAGAGTCTGTAGCTGATGTTGTGTGAGTTGTGGGGGCTCCTCCGGCCGCTTGCCCGGGTACGGCGGCGGCGCGGACTTGGGCGCTCGGGACGACATCTCCGCGGATATGGGCAGGTTCCAGGCTTCCTCGATCGATGGTAGCTGGCGACGTCTGCGGAAAGTTGATTTAATTTGATATTTTTGCAAGACGAATAGATACGGCTGAATATCAAAATTTTTAACTGGTAATCAAATCCACAACAACAACAACAACAGGTTTAGCAATTATTTATTTAAGCAAATAAAATAACAAGGAAGCCACTTACTTTCCAGTCACAGAGGGCATAGGCGCATGTGCCAGATGTGATCTCAGGAAGGCGAGCCTCTGTCTCAACGCGGAGTGGGACGCGGTCGCAGCTGCCCCTCCGTTCGTGTAACAAGCGAATGCGTCTCTGGGCATCTGACAGCTTTCATACAAACTCCCGAGGTTGGTCCACGCCGCGGAGTGACCCTTGTCTAACTGTACTGCGCATATGTACGCTTGTAACGCGTCCATCGGCTGGTTTTGTTGCTGATATAATACACTAAAAAACAAATAATCATTATAATGTAAAATAGGATTCTTCTCAAACAATAGTAAACAAGCTATTATTTATCTAATGTCTTGTTTCTCACCCTATAGAGCACCAAGTGTCGGCATTTCCTTCGGACTTTTCCACGGAGTTCCTATACGCAATGAAGGCATCGTGCACTTTCCCTTGTGCCGCGAAGCATCGTCCGAGCAGATACAGTCCTGCGCCGGAGTCCGGCTCCGCGGACACCGCGCGCTGCAGGCACCAGATGGCCGCTCGCGCGCGCGCCGCCGGCTCACCCAGCGACACGCAGCGGTGGTAGAGCCATCCTACATTTTCAACAATGATCGATCAGGTAATATTTTGAATATTTTATCCCAAACGCAATGAAGCAATATCAGGCTCTCAACTCCTTAACTCACCTAATTGTCTGCAGACGTCTGCTTTCAAAGTGGAGGACAGCTTAGGTTCCTTTAGTAATCTTTCGTAGGCATCTCTGGCGGATTTCCTCAGTCCTCTGGCTTCGAGTAGATGCGCGGCGTGGAAGCTGAGCTCGAGGCGCGTGAACGTGGCGTCCTGGTGCGGCGCGAGGCGCGCGCGGCGGAAGTGCACGGCGGCGACGGACCAGTGCCGCCGCGCCTTGAACATCAGCGCCAGGCGCAGGTGCGCGTCCGACGCGCGGGTGAAGCCCGGCGACACGTACAGGGCCATTTGCAACGCCTTTGTCGCCCTGCCATTCAAAACGTTTACCTAAACCTCCCCATCAGTATTATGAAGGGGAACAAGAGTTTTATTGCGGAGTGCGGAGTATTGTTAAGCAGAATCCTGTGAAGTCAATTGGTAAACAAAAGATTGCAAGCAATAAACTGAATCGTTTACATTTGAAAAGTTTTACAAAGGACTTTGTTTTCTGCCGAGCGACTAGAAAACAATGTCAAAGTTACAGCCTGAACTTGACTGGCGTACAAGGTCAGACGAATTGTAAATAATAGTATAAAGAATGAGTACAGTTATCATAACAACTCTGCGTAGGTACCTACACAGATGCCAAACATGAGAACAAAGCAAAAACGTAATGCGGACTTCAAATTTCACTTTTTGTGAAATAAATCTTCAAAAGACCTTTAGAAAACTTCTGAAAGGAACGGATGAAACGACAATGCTGCTGTTTTTTTCCTTCTTTTTTCTTTAAATCTATCCGTACACATTCAAAGCGTACTGCTTTTATTTTTTGTTTAATATCACGCATTTTGGATTCAATGAAAAGATTTCATCTTGGAAGAGAAATAAACCTACCTGACCTAGGCAGGTATCTACTTACAGAACTAAGAATGAGAATGTAAAAAACGAGCGTGTGACGCGTTTTGTAGAATACCAAGAGGATGAAGAATGCGATGAAGACATCACGGTGCGTAAGATATAAAACACGGAATTGAACCATAATATCCGTAGATTATTGAGGAGCGCATCACCGGAGCGTAACGTCACCGATGCGCCCGCGGGGTCGATGACCGTCTGAGGCTCGGTCGTGCAATCGATCGGACGATGCAACACAACGTCTAGACGCGATCGTCGTCCGAATCCGATGCCTATAACGCTTGTATTTAGATGACCTCCGCTGACATTTGGGAGCCGAAACAAAGGAGTGAGACAGGTGCTGAGCAGAGTCCACCTCGAAACCCACGACGACTAAAATTAAATGACGATTACACGCACACACACGTATCCGTCAGTGTGGCGGGCCATAGAAAGCTTTCACCAACCGTGTCGCCGCCGGCAATGCTCGACATACATAATAATATTATATTTCACATAACTTCTTATTCACATTCATTGTTCCTCAGAATGAGCTATGATTGCCGGTTGTCACGCGATGCTCAAAATTCACACCTTCACTGTATACTGAACGAACACAAGCAAGTTGGGAGAAGAAATAAGAATGGATCTGTTTTGAACAAGTTTCATAAAAAAGCTTGAGTGAGTTCTCAATTAATTACATATTTTCAGACTTCTTCCTAATTTCCAATAAACAAATTACATCATTATACTGTGATCTTCCTTCGTTGGATAAGTTTTATCGAAGTATATAACAAAAAATGTTAATTAAGTACATTAACATTTCAACAATGTAAAATTACGTTAAGTCTACAATTCCACTATGCATAGCGGCTCGAAGTAGTATTTATCGTCCCCGTAGAACGATAAGGCATTGTATAAAATGTGCCCCTATACATAGATAACACATTGGTCTTTGTGCGATATCGTCGACTAGGTTTATGGTTCACTACTTCACACCCACCCACGCGCTACGATAATAATATGACATGTATACGACTGTCGTGATAACAATATTGATCAAAATATATGTTTTAGCGTTTGTAGAAGTACGTAAACCCAATGTGCTGATATCTACGACCATATAAATTGTATATAATATATCATTTATGTAGCATTATGTAGTGGTCATGTTTTAATGTATTTATTGTTCGCTATCCGATAATTGACTAAAAAATCGACTACTCGAATAAATTCACGTTTTTTATAGCTTTCTTATAGATTTCTCATCTGTACATCTGTTTACGTTACATTAACCACATGATGGTATGGAAAAATAAATATCCTGAGTAAACGACTGGATCGATTATAATCCGGTTCGCTACCTGCCCGGGCCCAACCTTGGCCATTATCAGTTCACTCAGGTAAGGGGATTGTATAGAACCCTACTTACACAAACGAAATTCCTGCGCCTATTCAAATGAAATTTTTAATTTACTGAATAAACAAACATCTGGTGAGTTGTTACATTCAATTTTCGGATTTTAGAGCCCCCATAAAATAAAGTAACTTTCAAACAAAAACCAAACGCAGGAATTAGCTGAATAGTCACGGCCGATGACGTCCGTAGTTATTCCTGCACAATAGTAAAACTAAAAGAAATAACCAGGAAGCATGGAATGTGTTCGGTATTCGAGGTGTTTGGCGACGCACTCGAGGCGGTGAACAGCGAGTAATGCTCAGGCGGGTGTGCTGGTGGGCGCGGGGAGAGGACACTGGCATGAGGCAGCTCGGCTCGGGTTGACCTAGTTCTGCACAGTCGCGGCGGCTCAAGGACGGATCGACCGCTATTTATAGAGTTCATTCGTCGGTCGTCATAGCACTCACTTTACATAACTGAAGTAAGCAGTCGCTAGGTGCGTCGCGGTCGGGACACGTGATCCGGCTGCACATAATCAACTCACAATACTTTCCCACGGAACAGCCGACCTCGGGGAACATACGCACAATAATAAACCTATTTAACGAGGGATGCTCAAGATTGAATAGGGCACACGTGGTGCTGAGAAATAAGGTCAAAGTCATACACTTGTGCGATCCGGATTACAACCGGAAATTATCAATTACGTAATTAAAATGACTAAGACGAAGCGAGGTTGGGCAGTGCACCATAAAGAGAAGTTAGTGTGTTTGCCAGATGGATATGAAAATCCTGATTACGAAATTGTGCCATTTTATACAATAGTTCCCGTGACCAGGTGACGCAATCATGTGATGCATTCAACATGAACGCACAATTCACCTGACTGTACTCATTGCATCACGGCCTTGGCTCCACGGCAACAGAATGCAATACAAACTGCAATTGTATGCACTATATAACTAGATAGTCATAGTGAAGGTCTTGTGGCATCGGAACGTAGTATGTATTATGAACACATGCATGATTTTATTACTTCCTACATAGCAGATGCCACCTGATGAATTATATATAGCAACGATAACCAAGCCACACCCCGCTGATTGGAGGATTACCGCCGTTCAATAGAGTTCGCAAACACAATGATATTTTGATTGCATGTAGCTTACAGCTGACGGGCTACACTTGATGTTATACTCATAAATGCTACAATAAGTTGGATTATGTTGACATTACTTGGTGGATCAGCGGAGGTACTATTTTGCGGTTTAAACTTTCGAAAGGGATCTGGCGACATGATGGCGCACGCCGTGCAGCCGTAGCATTGCGATATCAAGGTTCCTGTCAGTTAGGGCACAAGTTTAGCTAGTTTGGGAAAAGAACGTGCCGCCATGCACATAATTGATAATGAACGAGGGCTCGTTTATCGCCGACGTCATGCTAGTTGACCCACTTTCGTCCCATTCGATACCACTTATACACATTCAGTAGGTTACCTACTCACAAATGATCTCATGAACGCGATATTTCAGATATGTGCCGGCTATTTTCAGTAACGGCGCAATTCACTACAGAATTGAAATTAAGTGCTCATAAAGTTGGAGCAATTCGTATCCAATTCTATTTTATTCTAAGGTTAAATGAAAATGTGGGTCGTCTGTCAGTATTTCAGGCGAGAAAATTCTATTCAGCGAAATTAGTTTGAAAGTGTATCAAGTCCAGCTACCGAGAATTCAGGCCGCATGAAACTTTTATGAGTACCAGATTGATACCAGACATCAAATAGAAACTATACATGTTCAAATACCGGATGATGAAATAAGGTTAGTTCTCGATAACAACAACTGTGATATTAAAAGCCGTATTATCGATTTCAATGCTAAACCTAAAGTACTAAAGAAATAAAGTAAAGATAAGCCTGTTATTCTATAGAGCTATATACCGCTGTACTAGGTGGTTATAAAGGCGGCAGTTAGAGGCTACGCTACGGTACCTGAGACCTAAGCCGGCGGTTAAAATATTATTGCATTATGTTCGCAATTTATATTCTTATGAGCACACTCGACTACCCATGAGTAGTGTAAGTACGCAAACACGTCCGTGCGATACGAGTATAGTTCATTACGATATTAACAATTATATTATTATTAAAATTAGCTGCTTTAATACCCAACGACTAACTACATTATACGCAATAATTCTACATTATACTAGTATGAGTACCGTTTTAGCCACTAATTATAATTAACAGGCACATTGTAAGTGCGACAGAGACCTCGACTGGTTAGTGGTTACAGATAATGTTGCAACGATGGTAGATTTCCATCACGGTACAATTATGCGTTAATTTTATTTTATTTATAAAATGACGCGTAAACAGATACAAAGACACAAGGACGCGGAAGTGAGCCGGTCACAGCTGCACATCGCGACTTACTCACACGCACATGACTTGAATACTTGATATTCAGCACATCCATAAAATCAGATGTTCGTGGCTCAGCAAAATTATGCGACTTCATTATTGAACAGGTTCTTCTCGATTCCTCAACTTTGTTTATTTCCACTGCACATTGTATTACATAATATAATAGTATACGTGCATAATGCTCGTCAGCTATTTCTACTTAACCTGTAGATTTATCGTACCAATCAATAATTAAACACGCATAATAAAATTCTGTGCGTTGTTTCCACAATAACGTGCATAAACCGAATCAAAATTGTAATATTTTAAAACTCCAATCTGATGCGCACAAACATGCAAAGCGAGCTTCCCCCTAACATAAAAAGAACAGACCATTCTGCACTATTATTACATTACAATCGGCGGAGTGCCCTTGATAACTACCCCATACGATTCACACAGCTCACAAGTGTTCCAACAAGTACAATACTTATTTACATGCAGCAGAATTAAAAATGTGCCCCATCTCTAACATTACAGTTTGGAAGGGTTGAACCCTTTGAGAACAACATTTTTAAGCCTTCATCGACGTCATAGATTGTTGTTAGGACAAAAGCGAGGGCAGTAGCACATACGTGCATGGTAGGATCGGTGCGACACGCACGACGTACATTAGATGGCAAGCCCTCCCTAGCGTGGCTGTGAAGCGCAGGGGGAACATTGGTGATCGTTCAATAGTGACGTAACACAATCTTGCAAGCTCCGAGCCCTTTCGAATGCTACCTTTTTGCGGTCACCGGTCGCTTTCTAATTCTAATGGCCATTGTGCGTACAAAGTGACGGCTAAATAAATTGTAAGTACAGATCGACATCCGTGAGAATAGCTCCGCAGCTCAATAATTATGCGTGTTCGTATGCGTGTGAGCGTAACATGTTATTTCCAGAAGACATATATTATTATAGTTAATATATCCACGTATGTAGAACCAGTAGAACCCAGTGAAGTCAAACTTCGCTCGTTCAGTAGCTTATGATGATCTTTTGCACACACAATGCAGACGCTAAGTCTTCCAGGCTGTGGCTATTGTCAAAGCTATAACTTCACTAGTACCTAACCTAGCTGTATTCATTTGCTTGCGAAATACCAACGGCCTGGTCAAAATCATGACGAGGCCCGTAATAAGTAAAATACTGCCGAACAAAATTGCATAGAAATTATTCAAAAATATCAGCGATGCGATGTGCAAATGCACACATAGGTGCAAGAAGAATCATTTTCTGGAAATTGAGTACGATACGATAGTTTAGAAAGTTTATGAATGGTCAAGTTGATTCATCATTGAGCGATATTTAAAGTATTTATTCGAATAATTTTCTCTTATGTAGCAATGCCGTGGATAACGCCGTGACAATAAGAAGTACACAAATAAAATGAGAGCCGTAATTATATTTTGAAACGTGATAAACCTCTGGTTAATTAGTTCTATTACTTTTGGGTCAGTATCAACAATAACACGTGTTTTCCTGATCTCAAAGAGTGCCGACGCCGCCGCCGATGATATGAACTAACAAAACACTACTACAAGTCGTGATGACGTTGTTAATAAACCCAATTCACAGTTGTTATCTGTGCACAATATGCCAAGTGTGTTGTACGCAAGTAATTTACGTAACGCACGTTAGTTCACGCGAATCATCATTTACTATATACGTGATCGACATACTTAGTGACAACCGCCAGTCCAAATTACTCGGAAAAGGCGTAATATTGTGAATTACCAGGAAGGAATGTTTAGCGCAGGACGTACCAAATACATTTTTGGAGTAGTTTCTGATTAAATCTAAGTTCAAATATTCAACCGGCGTGAGCAGTCTTCGGTTAAATCAGGTTTAAAATAAGTACCTACCAATTAAAAAATCACGAGTACCTATGTACTTAAAAATAGATCAGTGATTTTCTTAAAAGGAATGCAATAGGCATTTGTATGTCGTATTACATCACACGACCATATTAGTCAGTAGTGGTGTAAACAAAAAGCTTCCAGTGGTGCTTACTCAGCCGCGGCCTTGTTTCGCGTGACGTTACGCGGCCCGCCCGCTGCCGCGCCGTGACGTGCTGTGTGGTGTGACGTATGGCTTTTTTCGCGGAAATTCCATCGCGGACATCGCTCGCGGAGATCGCGAATTTACACGGACCTAGCAACGACACTCGACTAAACAGTAACAGAGTTGTATTTTTTTATTTATATATTTCCGACCGGTGATCATCCAAAAATTAATATAATAGAGGAAATTTAGAGTTTAGTAACGAGGAAAATAAATCCTGAACCAAAATTTTCTACGAATCACCATATAGCTATACTTTATCCTGGTAATTAATAAAGTAATTCCCATACGAATCGTTGCTCCCTGCCAATAGGTAAATTAGTAGATTTTGTTGTAAATTAATTAAGTTTTACGTCAGATTCGCTAATTCGCGAAAATGAATGAGAATAATGTATGAATTAATGCACAATTCAATAATAACAAAACACACTCACACAACCTAACAAACACAACACACAGAGAACAACATAATAAAACACAATCAAAAATCAATTTTACATAATTGTGCAAAATAGAAGTTTGAAAATACAAAACAAAAAAACTGGACAAAAGAATCCAATTCGTAAATAATTGTTTCCGACGCAGATTTTTTTACAAAAATCATTATCTCCCTTAGATTCCAACAAACCAGTGCGTGGCAGGGGTATACCTTAAGCACGCGTAAACAGAAAAAAATAGTGAACGTAGAAACTAGGACAGGCTGCTTGACACAGTTCATACCCAGCGTGGGTGGTTGCCCTACAGATGTGGGCGGGTCTACTTACGTAACTCAGACAAAGCCGAAGGGCACCCGCTTGCTACAGAGCCTTTCGCAACGCTCGCCCTACGAGTCCTACGACTATTGTAAGAGAATTATGAACGTTTGGACATCTCGCTAACATGATAAACGAGCTCGCTTCGACTATTTAATGTAAGACTGAATGTTTAGTTAGGCCACTGTGATTTAGGAACCAAATGTTCGTGGAGACGGGGTCATTGACAGGGCGGAGGCGGGTGGCGCGGATGCAGCGAGTGCAGCGAGCGAGTTCCGGTGCACTACGCACCAGGTATAAATAGCGATCCGTTAGTGTCGACGACCGCGCGACGACATCACTACATTCACCCTGCTCTTAACTCTGAGCCGTGACCTAGATTACAAAAAATATAGACTCTATCGTTACGTCAAGGGAAAAGGGCGTATCGCGGTGTTACTTAAATCGAAAAGCCGTTCCCACCGCAGAGGTGGTATGAGAGGGCAGGGTGTCGAGATGCTACGTTCCTAAATCGGGCCGGGTGGCCGGTCGGTAGGATGGGTGAAGGGGGAGAGCTAATAATGCATACGGTTTTCGGCAACTCGATATTTGGCTTGTCGTTGTCGGTGCGCGCGCGGCCCCTCGCGAGTCGTACCCTCCCTGTGCGTGAAGGGCCCGTGCGTACGTGACGCGCCGCACGGTGCGGGACGAAGGGCGAGGAGCCTGCGCCCCGCCCGCACATCTCTAAAACAGCTTAGATGCACTCGTAGCCTAGGGTCGGAGACCGCGTTCTCTACTGCGCACCTAATACTTGTTAGTCCTGTTGCGAGCCAATTTACATAGATAAAAGTATATGCATGTACCGCTATTTTCTTTGGCAGTAACTTCACATAATACCACTAGCTAGCATGAGAAATGCTGTCAAATTCCGGTTTCTCCGCTCTATGATGTTGCTAGGCGGCATTCAACAATCCACACTGACTCCCACATGATATTATGCATGAAAAATAACACAGTCGTTTTGACGTAATAATGTTCACGTGGTTTATAAATGACTGTAATTTTTTTAAGTAATTTAATAGTCACTAAGAAACAAATAATATCTTGAACTTTATAGGATCCGAAAGAGTCAAGTAAAAATTAGAAACCTTCAGGTCACCTGTTATTATGTTTTATGTATACGAATACATTAGTTTTACCAACTTTACTCTGAGGGACGAATATATACGATAAGACATCAAGCTGAGACGTAAAATTTAATTTACGATTTCATAGGTAACACAGATGATTGGAAGACAGCAATATTCATCGATATCATGCATTCAAACGGTACGTGCTAAGCGCGCCTGCCAACGGCTGTGTACAACTGGCCCTAATAAGACTTCCTCTTCGCTAAAAGTATGTATACATAGTTAGTTACATGTGCTGGCTGTTTACCTAGCTCTGTTTCTACGTATGTAGACGGCAACATTTTACGTGAAATCCTCTCAGGGACAGGATACGGTCCGAACTACCGGGGAAGTTTGCCGGTAATGGTGAAATTAACTACCGAATGCAATTACTGTGCAAAGTAGCGAGCAGGCAAACATGTCGAGAAATTTTATCGCTTTCTACGCACAGTCTGTTTTTTTATTACAAAATGCGTAGTAAAATCTAACAATATTATCAGCACACGAAGTTACGTTGATACTTGCAACGTGTATGTTGCTAATTCAGCGCTAAACATTGGATTTTTATTCTTACATTGTAGTGACCAAGCAGTTTTATCTGCAAAAATATCTCATTGAACTCATGGGACGTTTAGCACGTGTAAACCCAAATGCAGTATCGTGAACGTGACAGTTTAGTAATAATAAAAATATTGCTGATTTGTAATGGAAAAAGTAACTCGGAACTTCTTTGTGTGTAAAGACGGATACACATAGTCGTGAGTAGCTAAACAATATAATAACTAGTTCAAGGAGCAGCTGATGTCGTGACAGGTGTGGTAGCAGCCGGCAGGCACCTGCCCCGGCACGCGCCACCGCAAGCTGCTCTAACAATTACATAGCATTCATTACTACATCACAATCGATACTAAACGACCCGACATTACCTAGCTACAAGTCTGACATTACCTAGCAGCTGACTTCCATTCGTTACATCATGTAATAAATTATTTACCAACCCAGCAGGGATGGATGTAAGTTGCCTATCTACTTATAAATTTCAAGAAACTAGCTTATTTAACATTATGTGTAAAAGTCTGTAGATTGTTCAATACGTATAAACTCAGCCACTCGTCGATTATTGGAGCATTCTAAAATATCCATACGAATAAATGAATGATAATGCGCCCCGGAAAAACAAAAACAGAATTAATTTTATTGTGATATCAACTCATAGTCTGCGAATTGAAATTGTATTTGTTGAAAACTTTGGCCGTTTATAATATTACTCTACGTTGCCTCCTCTCAATTTATTTGGCTTCTTTTACCATTGCTGTTCAAGTTGACAAATTTATACAAACTTTGGCTTCGACGGGGTAAATCTGCACGATCAAAATCTACCTCTTAAATGCGTAGGTTTGTGCAAAATCTGCTACAATCTACTTACATACAGACTGAGTGGGCAAAATGTGCTACAACGTAGCTTGATCAATTTTGCACTAAACCATCAGTGCAAAATCGGAAAAACTATGCTTTGATTGACTGGCATTTTAAGCCGAATAAGTCAATTCTACATGAAACACCTGGGCTGAAACTAATACTGATATACCCAAAAAAAAAGTCTATAAAAATGCGAAAACCTCTGTGTCCTAAAATCATGTTAAATCAATTTATATTTAATGTGTCTTCAAATCAAAGAGCTTCGACTTGTTTAAATCAACCTACTCACTTCCGGGGGATCTACAAAAAAGGACTAGGCGAGCATATCGACGAACAAGTTTACGAAACGGGCCTAGCAAGTCTAGTCGCTGGAGGACTCCAGAGAGCGGAATACCGTTACTGGAAGCGGTAAGCGGCGTTGCGTAGATAATGCGCAGACCGGTCCGCGACTGATAGCCAATATGATTCGTGATAACTATTACGATACCGCTGATGAATGAGATAAAAACATAGTAACTAGATATCAAAGATATGAACGTTGTACTCTTTGCGTCATACATTATATTGTGATATGAATGTAGAATATTTTAAGCTTGTTAAAGAAAACCAAAAGCGGAAGTATATTGCTTTAATATACCTACGTGCTGAGGTAGTTCACAGATCCCAAAAAAATATTTAGGTTGGTGATTTTGGATTTTTGTACGTAATGTATAAGGATAAAATAAATGTTTCCTTTTGGAAATTAATTCAATGGTTAAGTGACACTCATTTACCAGGAAGTAAAAATTATTAAGTTCCTCAAGCGGAACAACCCAGCGTGGAGTGGGTTTTCCTATGGTAGGTACTTCGATACATATATCGAAGTACCCCAGACCGGTGTCTTAGGTTGCCTCATTAAATACCCGAGTAGTGTCGCCACTACAGTCCAATGACCAATGACGCAAAACAAAAGTGCGCGAATTCTGCCTGATATAGCTATCGGTCGGACAACGGATTCTAGTCAGTAAACATGACTCACAGATTTCCCTCTACAAATCATTTTAATTGTATAACACGGCAATGAAGGCTTACTCATCAGACAAATACGTACGTCCAATGGTGACGTTAAGGTAAGCCAGCAAGTAGGCCATACTTTACCATTTGTAGTCATCAATGAGAATTTTGATAAAATGGACATCCTTTTCGCTTTGAATTAAATTCATCAGACAGCCAAAACCAAAACAAAGTCTGGCGGCCTGTCATGAATATGCCTGTCTTCTTAGTTATTTAAACAAAATTGAGAGTAGATATCATGTATGCAATGGCAAGTGATTGATCAGCTCTTGGCAATGTTTACAATGGGTTAGCAATGGCCTGGTGTAGGGTGAGGTGAGGCGAGGCATCGCGTGCGGCACTGTTGCGGCCACACTCCACCGACCTACATTTTATGCGGCGCGGCGGCTCACTCATTATTTACTAGCCTAAGCAAACGCACGCACTGACCACCCCCTCATTTCATTTACCCTTCTTGTTCCTGTTCATATTGCGCTACGAAACTCCAGATGAATGAGGAGAAGTGCCCAAACAGCTACCTGCGAAAACACTACAAAAAACATGCAAAAACACTTCAAACGAACAAAAACGCCACCTCTCGACGGGACCTGGTCCGGAGCCGTCGACGTTGGTGTCTGCATTTCGGAAACAAAACACAATAGAAAGAGTCGCGTGCGAACGCGACGCAGGGATACGGGCGGCAGGTAGAGAGAGAGAGCCGGCACGAGGGCCGACGTAAACAAACCGCGAGCTGGGAGCTTCGACCGCACTCACCATTTCGGGGATCTTCGGATCCGTTGTTATTCGGTGCGGCCGCAGCGGCCCACGTAGTGAAGAGCGGAGACGTCGTCAGCGAAAACAGCACAAGCACACGATCACACAGGGTGGTTCAGCACGCACACGGTACATACGAACACGATTCGTCCCGTCCTACACTACGGTTCCGCGGCCCGCGCCGATGCAGTTTACGTCACCGCATCCCGCTCCCGACTGGCAGAAACGCCGCGAGCGAGCGAACGACGACCTCGCGCTGCAGCGTGCACCGTCCCGCACCGCGCGCCGCCACGCCGCCGCGCCCTGCGCCCCTCGCGCACGTAGCGCCGCGCCCCCCGCGCCGGCCCTAGCGCGGCTCCCCGTGCGCCGCGCCCCCTTGTGCGCTCGTCCTACGTCCGGTGAATCACGACTCACGATGTCGACATGACGGGCCACAGCCAGCTTACAGTGCTTTTGCTCCGACCGAAATTATTATTGAAGTTAGATATTCCCAAAGAGCGACGTCCGTCCGGTATGTGATGAAACGAAACACGCAAAGCTCGTTAACATTTCTATTTACATAACACTTCTTTTTTTTTCTAGTCTATACGGGATTCATTTTATTGACGTACATTTGGAAAAGTTTATTTATAAATTGGAATAGTTTGTATGATTGTACAGCGAATATCAAACATGGTACGGAAAGCATTGTAGAGTTTTTAGAAAGCAGCGCAGCCCGCACTTTTATAATACATAATTATTTTGTTTTGGAATGTTCTTTATGTTGTACACTGTGTGTTGTAAAACCGAAGATTTTCTCAAAAGCTTTTATACAGAAAGTGGCTGTTTTGGTTAATTTGGAAATATTACTGTATGGAAATAAGAAATATGGCTAACTAGTGAACTAAAATATTGGTGATGATATGCCATAATTAACGTAACACCGAATATTTAGTTTTAAATGTTAGAAGTATTTGGAAACTTTCCAAATGCCTTTTTTACACCTAAAACAGTTACAACATCAAATTCAGTGTTATAATATTGCAATTCATTATTAATATTCTAGTTCACTAGTTAGCCATATTTCATAAACGGTAATATTGCTAAACTAATCAAAACAGGTCAACATTTGACAGCTATTTGCGAAGTTGCCAACTTTTTGGATGAACGTTCTAAAATAAGAATTTTTAAAATGGTGAAGGCCTCTTGTTAGATGAGTATTTATTGATAGCAATTGATTGTAGTTGTCAAAACCATCGACCACGCTCTCTATTTGGAGTTGATTGAACAGTTATCAATCCTTACAATATAACTAATAACTAAAATGTACCTATACAAAATATTGTAAAACATTTTAAAACAGTAACGGTGGAGTTTATTGCCCATTCTTCTCCATACGAAAACCACCTTTTGGAAGGGGCGACTAGAATCAATTCTATTTTTTTGTACATTTTGACGTTCATAAGTTACAAGGGCCTATTTGAATTAAATGATTTGACTTTGACACGTAAAAAATAAGTTAACGAAGAAAAATTACCTTAAAAAAATAGCCTAAAAACAACATTCTGCAATAACAACCGCAATATAAACTCTTGTTCTCCAAAATATTTTGTTTACTGTCCCACTGCTGGGCAAGGGGCTCCCTCAAAAACCTTTTAACTTATTATTCTTAATAAATCAGTACTTAGTTCGGTTAGTTGATACACTTACCACTCAAAAGCGTTATAGTGATAATAGCAGAGCCCCAATCCATAAAGAAACAGAGGGTCCTTCCAGTTATCGGGCTCCAGGGCGTAGAACTTTTGATATGCTGACATTGCTGTAAAAGGGATTGAATATGATTAAAATTCTATCCATAATGAAGTGTCAATACAAGTGTCAATATTTATAGCATTAATAACATTTTAAATAACATGGGCTGCCTGTCCACTGGAGCGGAGAGGAGAAAAGAGGAGCGGAGATGTGCCAATATTAACCAATAGAATCTTGACTCCGCCCCTGAGTTTAGATCAGTGATCCTAAGTCAAGATTCTATTGGTTAATATTGGCACATCTCCGCACTCTTTTCTCCGCTCCGCTCCAGTGGACAGGCAGCCTTAGTCCTTGTTTCTTTCTTACTACTCGTTTATTTTTAATTATATTGAAAACTAAAAAATAAATCCTATAATGCATAATAATAATAAAACACAAAAATTTGTTAGATATAAAGTTGACAAAGAATATTATCACACGACATCAAAAACAATAGTGTGCGAAACGTGCCGTTTTAAAATTAACGAAGTAAATGATAATGTACGCTAATAGGAAACGTAAGAAGCGACGACATAGTATTTCCAATTCACGATTTACATAATACTTATTAAAAATCAATGTTACGCGATACCGGTTTCACCCCTTATTGTTAGTTCACGGATCAGGGTTACGGAGTTTATTTGACATTTCAAAGTATTTTAATGCCGTCTTGGACTTAGCCCATCTGCTCTTTCTATACTAAAATTACACCCTTATAAACGGAGCAGCTGACAGAATTTTCTATCGCCTAATGGGGAACCAATTATTTTTTAAAGGTGTTAAACCCTGAATAAAAAATATTGCAGTATAATATTTTCCGGCCTGTCTTTTCTTGAATATACTACTAGCTGAATATCCTAGCTCAATGCATGATCTAGATAAGACAGTGCTATTAAATTGAGTTCATTGGTAATACGACACTTCATAATAAATATAACCCAAGTGGCGGTGCATGGGGGAGGTCTTTGTCCAGCTGTGAACGTCTTTTTTGAGACTTGAAATGATGATGATGATAACCCAAAACACTAGCTCTAACAATACAATAAATATCATCTTGTTTTCGAAAGTCAATTATTAAGTGACACGATTTAACACAGGTCCAAAGTTTTGATCAACACTCGCCATGTCACTTACAGAATTCAATGTTCGTTTTCATTCATAAAGTACACCCGTATATTATTATCTCTATTTAATAAGTAACTATTATTTTACACATACAGCCCAACTTAAAAAATCATCCAGAATAATGTTGTTATAATAACTCTGTATAATATTATGTTCAGTTCATATTGTTCAGTATAAATTAGACTGTTTTCTACAATTTGTACTGCGATGAAATAGATAGCGCCATCTATTGCGTAAGACGGGAAACACCGCCATAGAGGCCGATTTTGGAATAACCACGAATTTGCCTTGATTAGCTTATCCTGTAGTTAGAGGAAGAGAATAAATACTAGGAAATTTTATTATTAAATTATTCAGCATTAATAGTCAATGACCGTAGAATAGCCACATATGTAGGTATTAGTCATCAGATGTGGCGGTATAAATATGTGACGCATGCGATTTAATTAATATTAATACATATAAAAGACTGATAGGTATCATAAATGGTACGCAAATAAATGAAAATAAATATAAAAATTTTATATTCAAATAGTAATAAAGTAATAATTGATGTCGTGAGAAAACGTGAAAACCATCAATGCAGAAAAACATGTTTTTCGCTATCTGGGGTTTTCAAATTATACAGGTTAATACGTGGGAAAATCAGTCCTTTAAAGGCATGATATTTTTTCCCTCGAAAGTGGTATAAAAAAAGTATTTTTTCCACTACAGAACATTATCCTAAAAATAAGAGGTCATAGTATGATTGTGAGGGAATATTACCACCAGGCAACTAAGCTTGACAGGGGCATTGGTGATAAAAAAGCGCCAGAGGGCAGAGGATCATAATATAAATCCTCTCTTGAAAAAAATCATTGCCGACTCGTAGTCACACCAGATTATCACACCAGCGCACCGAGCATGGCCTACTGTGAGATAGCTTAAATCACACATTATATCACAATTTGAACGATAAAACAGTCATGTCACAAATGCTAGCACGGCGGCGTGAGATAATCTCTTGACTTGTGACATAACTTCTTGACGTTTATTTGGGATTCTATGTCTTATTTGCTACTATGGGCGCACCAATTTTGTCATAATGAATGTCGTCCATACGTCAAAAGTGAATTAGTTCACAACAAAATTAAAAAGTTGTAAAACTGTATGAACCTGCACTATAAAAACGTATTATTTTATTTGGTCGCATATTCACTGATCATAGACATTTAAATTTACTGTGTCACACTATGAAGTTAGCAACAAGAAAGGCATGTCGCGCCTCAGTTTTTATCACATGGTTGAACCGTGCTAGCATTTAAGACAAATTATAAGACATGATAAACTTTATCATGTCTTGTCACAAACGTCTTGGGTACGCCTGTGTTAGCCCCGCTGTATGACAAACAGGATTTTTTTTCTCGTTTGTCACACCACTGATTTTTCCACACCATGTATACGATAATTGCTAGTGCAGTACCTTTATAATCTAACTAGCTTCCGCCAGCGGCTTCGCCCGCGTGATTAATTTATAAATTATAGCTTACTATATTATGCATGTATTATACATATAAACCTTCCTCTTGAATCACTCTATCTATTAAAAAAAACCGCATCAAAATCCGTTGCGTAGTTTCAAAGATTTAAGCATACAAAGGGACATAGGGACAGAGAAAGCGACTTTGTTTTATACTATGTAGTGATGAAGTCTATCTGCTGATCGGCGTTTGCCGACATTCGTTCTTTGCAATAGACTTCTGTTCTATTTAGATTTTTCTACTTTTAGTTATATTTATTTATTATGATTTATTTATTAAAACATTTGCATTATCATATGAACCACTGGACATCTACAGCTGAACATAATATATGTATAATACAATTTGTATTATTTTTTTTGTTTTTACTAAGAAATGAAAACCCTTTGTACCTTATAAGTAATGAAAAAGTCGTCTCGAGCTGCATCACCGTAAGGTTGACTGGTAGAAAATGCCTCAGGCATTAAGTCCGCCTTTGTACGGTATTTTTTTTACTTGTGCATAATGTTTTAATAAATTAATAATAATAAATAAATATAACTAAAAGTAGAAAAATATAATTAGAACAGAAGTCTATTGCAAAGAACGAAAGTCGGCAAACGCCGATCAGCAGATAGAGTTCATTAGAATATAAAGATACTGCACTAGCAATTATCGTATACATGTTGTGGAAAAATCAGTGGTGTGACAAACGAGAAAAAAAATCCTGTTTGTCATACTGGTGTGATAATCTGGTGTGACTACGAGTCGGCAATGAAAAAAATATCATACACACACAAAAGCAAAGTTTTGTGAAACCACGCACATTATACCACAAGACGATGAAACTGCAAGATGACAGATCTCTCATTAACTCAAAAATAAAAGAATACTATTGAATTAGGATGAATAAAGTCGGAAGTTCGGAACCCAGCTGAACCTATTCCGACGCTAATACAGTTATTATCAATAAATACCTACATAACCAGTTACTGTTGAGCATAAAAGACTCATGTTTTGGGGCAAGAACTTGCACAAAAGTAATAATGTAAGGAAAAACACAAGAAAACATTCCAAAGGAAAAACTTTTCTCACAGTCATTAAGAACTTTTTCTTTTTTTCAAGCTTTGAACAATCCCTATTCAGTATTACGCAAGGGGGGGGGGGGGGGGGGGTAAAACCTTACAAAATACTATGGTACGACAACTTTATTCTAGGAAAATACTACAGTTACCTGCGACATGAAACTGCAAATTTCTGAGAAAAATTGGAAGCAAACATTATAGCTTGTCTATTAAGAGTTCAATGGTCAAGGTTACAACCTCACCGATTTCTATTTTTATTTACATTACACATTTGATTCCAAGAAGGGATTCTCGTCTCGTGATGAAATTGCTTCAATACGATACTACTATACTACGCCATTTTTCTGTTTACTTTTAAGACGTCATTTAACTTGATGCATTTTTATTATTTGTGGCGTTAGTATTACAAATAGATAAATATTTTGTAAGTTTAAATTTTTAGAGAATCTTGATTTTCAGCTAAGAGATGGTATATTATCCAAGATGCAGAGGGTAAAGGGTACATAGTACTTACATACTGTACAGCAATCGCACTCAGTAATTGCTTTGAAGACTTAAAAAGCAAGTTTTTGGTCAGATCAAAACAAAATTACATACATGGACATTGGACATGGTGAAACAAAAGACACTGTATTACCTTTCTAAATAAAACCGAAACCGTCATTAAAGTTCTAAAAATAAGCACTAATGAGCATACGAGAGGAGGGTGGGTACATTAGAATGTTTCCTAAAATAAATTATTCTAGCCGTTAACTCACCGTACATAAACGTCTCTCTCGCAGTAATAGTAATAAACTCTGTTTATTACTTTTACTGGCAGCCTATAAAATCTTACCGCTATTCAAAGACGTCTAACGCTCGATGACTAGACTTTTCCTGTCTTGAGCTGGTCACGAACGCAAAATTAATCGCTAACAGACTTTAAAAAGAAAGAGATTCATTTTTACCCGACTTCGGCGAAGCAAAAAGGAGAGTTACGATTTTGACCGGTATGTATCATTATCATAACTTCTAAACTACTGACCATAATTTGACAAATGAGGTATCGTTGGAAGCGTCCTGATCGTCCGCTCACGTTCTAAAAAGTATGAAACAAGAAAATATTTCGGACAGAAAAACAGTAAAGCCGTGGTCGCATGCCTGTGGGCTACAAAATTATAATGGCATGTGACCATGGCCCTACCTGGCCCATTTTTGTACCTATGTCTAGATTTCTATCCGAAATATTTTCTTGTTTCATACTTTTTAGAACGTGATTTTTCAGTAGTAGGGTTATCGTTTTTGAACTTACTTTTTATGTCTGTTTAGAAAATAGGAATAGATATTCAACGCATATTCTGTAATTTCACAGGTATTTTGGAAAAACTGGAATCAATTGGGGATATATTGCACAGAGCGAAAGTTGGTACTTAGAATTTAAATGAAAGAATCATGGTCAAATTGGCCAGGTCTATGCATTGATATTATAAGTAAAAAGAAGTAGATAGGTTATACCCGCTCCGTAAGTGACTCGTCAAAATTTGGCTAATTAGCCACATTTTCTGCGTCTTGTCTCTTTTTCGCTCCCGATAATTACGACATGCCGTCCTACTTCCACGTATCATCTAATAGTGTGACATTGTGCCGTGTTTGAAGATCGAATGTTGAGTAGATAACCTATCAACTTCTTTTTACTTATGATATCAATGGGTCTATGTATAAAAAACAAAGGAACATTATACGGTTTCTAGTAGGTAACCCCTTTCAAGGAGTATATCAAATTCTCAAACACTCTCATAAAAGCGGAATAAGCTATAGATAGTCAAACAAAATATTGTACAATTTGTTAAGTACTTATATTAAATTAACTTGACTATCCACTATGCTTGTTTTTAAATCCTAGTATTCTTAGATAATTAATACTTTGCCAACTTGCAAACAGTGCTGTTGGTGCGACCAAAACCCGATCTTTAGTTATTCAAGATTTTGGGTGCATTTTACTCAAAGATCATTCAGAAGAAAATCAAAATAGGTATCGCGCTACACGGTTATTTTGACACGTGGCCAAAATCGGAACTAATTCCGCCGTCATCTTGTTTTTTTAATACATTTTAAGTGACAATTTACAAATCAATTGCCCAAAATGTTAACCTACAGCGCGCCCCCTAGTCAACATCATTCGAGCGCCAAAAGATCTTTGTATCAAGGACTTGTCACACTGGATGCGCGTGCGTTCTGTGTCCTACGGTCCGGTCAAATCGAACGCAGCCCGTATCCTATGAGAACAGCATTTTATATAATTACGATCTGACTATGCGAGCACAAGCAAAGAACGTAGGGAACGCACCGGGCAGGCGGTGTGGGTGGGAAGGATGCGGAATTGCTGCCCGTTTGCGGGCAGGCGCGGGCGGGCAGCGGGCTGCGGCGACGGGCGGCCGTCCGTGCAGTAAATTTTTATGAAAATGACTGGTTGCCGTGCCCGGATTGCTGACCGGTTGCCGTGCCCAGATTGCGGATCGGCTGTCGTGCCCGGATCGCTGACCGGTTGACCGGCTTGATTCGCTGACCGGTTGCCTTGACAGAAGTTCACATAGGGTGCGGGCAGCTTTCGAGTTGACCAGACCGCAGGACGCAGAACGCATCCAGTAAGACAAGTCCTTTAGTGTGTCTAGGCTTATTTCACTTAATAATATGAAAGTCTGACACAAAAAAGGAAACCCCACAACCAGTACCATAATTGCGCAACCAGCACCGTAATTCATTCACTTCAGTTTTGACAATACAACAAAACACACTGCTTTATTTCACGGAAAAGTTCGTCTATTACGCAACTAGAATTTTCACAATGAAAGCTTTGTAATTACGATATTTATACGCAACTAGATTCTGCCCGTGTCTACGTCCGTGTGAAATTTCTTGTACCCCCGACCTACCCCGTCGCATCGCATCGCCTGCGCTTACTTCGTTTTCGCTCAGCGTTCTTTCTTACTTTTTAAGAGTCCTAGCGTGATGTTAAATAGCCTAAGAATTGGACTATCAAATGCAAGAAGAGTTTTTCAAATCCGACTGGTAGTTCCAGAGATTAGCGCGTTCAAACAAACAATAAAAACAACTATGTTATTAAGTTATATTAGTACTAGCTTCTGCACGCGACTTCGTCCGCAAGACCTTCCTCAGAATTGGACTTTCCAATGCACAAAGAATTTTTTAAATCCGACTGGTAGTTCCGGAGATTACCCCCTACATACAAACTTACAAACACTCAATTATATATAGTATAGATTTGGGGATGTAGATGCAGATACGCATTTATCAAGCAGAATAGGCAGAAAAATAATCAATTATTTATTTTAAACATGCTAATTAATTAATCTACTAGCACAAAATATGTGAATGAAGCCAAACATAGCAAAGCATTTGTTTTAATTCGCCGCTAGCATCCAACACAACTCGCGGATTTTGTGGTTATAACAGTGGCATGGTAGTGTTGTGGAGTACTTTACTAGGAATGGGCACGCCAATACACCTAGTGCATCTATTGAGAAAGCTATACGAAACAGGCACAGCTTCAGTTCGAACCGACGAAATCTTGTCGAACAATTTCCATCCTAGTGCAGGTATTCGTCAGGGCCGGGTGGCATAATATCACCGCTTCTTTTCAATGTTTACAGCGAACTCATCATGCGCATTACTCTGAAAGACTGGACAGACAATGTCTCAATCGGTGGCTACAGAATAGCAAATCTTACGACACGCTGATGACACCACGCTATTTGATACTAGCGCAAGTCATCTAGAGGAATTACTTCGTAAAATGGAGAGTACGAGCCTCGAATTCGTGATGATCGTGTACCGCGCTAACAAAACCTCGCCCGACGTGGCGACGCGACGTGGTCCAGGCATACATTTATCTTGGAGCGATAATCTCAGATGGGGGTGGATACATGAAATTAAGAAACGTATGGCAATAACTAAATCATCAATGGACAAACTGAAGAAAGTCTGGAGGGGGGGAACAGAGATATTACAAAAGCCACTAAGATCCGGCGTGATCAAACACTGGTTTTTCCTATGTTCCTTTATGCTGCTGAGACGTGGACGCTGCGTTAAATCGAGAAGAAGATAGACGTTCTGGAAATGTTATGTTGGAGAAGAATGCTTGGGGTATCGTGGATGGAGTTTCGCACCAACATCTCTATACGCCAAGAACTCTGCATCAAAAAGAGTATTTCTGTTCTGATCCAAACGCGCATCCACAAATACTTCGGACACGTCTCGAGCCGTGAAGGTGACTCTATAGAGCACCTTGTAGTGCAGGATAGAGTGGAGGGCAATAGACCACGCGGATGCTCACCAATGAGATTGACTCACCAAATTAAATCCGCAGTAGGCGAACCCGTGTATGAGTGCACTAAAACACCAAAAATCTGAGTACATTGCGAGAAATCGTGAGACGAATCAAATCAGCCCCTGGAAAAGAAACTACTTGAAGACCACGACCACTCTGTCAAGAGTGCTACTAAGAAGAAGACTGTGGTAGCAATATATGAAAGAAAACATTTTTTTATGGGAAATATTTAAGTGATCCTCTAAAAACTTATTGAGCATCTAACGATGTAAGCTTTTTTAAATTAATGAATCTTTGCAAAGTTTTTGGGCTTCAAATGATTTTTGAGCATCCAAGTTGGTTGCAGTCCCTTGACTATTTAGTATTTTTAATACCCCAAAAGAAGAATTATATTTAGGAAATATATATTATTAATTTAAGGTTCACGAAAAGAGAACCAAGAGATTGATTATATTAGAGTGTTCAATAATATTTTTAGGTAAAATACTTTTAAGTAAAATGGGAAGTGTTTGAGGTTCGACTAAATACATGCCTTCTTTTACTTAATCCTTATTATGATATTGCACTATTTAAAATTACTGCATAAATTAAGAGCCCTATTACATGCCTACAGTGATTTTTGCGTTAAATGGGCAAGTTTGGCGTTCTTATTCCGAGTAATTGAAAGAATTCGAGAACTATGACTTATTTAGTGGAAGAGAATAGTTATTAGTATAGTTCATAGCGGCCTCGCTTTTTGCAATTTTTTCATAAGAGCGATTATTCTGAAAGTTGACAACGTCGCAAATAGATGTCAAATATTTCGCGGTTTTGATTAATTTGATAATATTTCTGTATGGAAATAAAAAATGTGGCTAACTAGCGAACTAGAATATTGATTATGAAATGCAATTATAATATTGATTTTGATGTTGTACCCGTTTTAGGTGTAAAAAATTCATTTGGAAAGTTTCCAAATACTTTTTTTACATCTAAAACTAAGTATTCGGTGTTACGATATTAATTATTGCAATTCATTATTTATATTCTAGATAGTTAGTTAGCCACATTTCTTATTTCCATACAGTATTATTTCCAAATTAATCAAAACAGGTGAATATTTGACAGCTATTTACGACGTTGCCAACTTTTAAGATGCACCCTCTTAATTATTTATATAAAGCCAAAATTCCGAAGCAAGTTTTAAAAAAAATGCGCGACGGCACATTTTTGAGCTCGTGGGTAGAACTATTGTACATAGCAAATGAACTGAAAAATTTAAAATAAGATCTCTTAAAAAGTGGTGTAGTTCATTGCGGCCTCAGAATTTTGAAACATGTGTGGAATATAAAAAAAATATCATTCAAAATCATAAAAATGCTCAGAATTAACTGTAAATTTCTCCTTACTACATTCATATTTTTACGTAAAATTTATACCAGAATAAACGTAATTTCCTATGAAGGAAATTAAAATTGCATACTTAAAAAACAAAAACTTAATTATGTAACTCAAAATAAGCATAATTACAACTGCCAAATCGCTACTTAATGCGATGCATCGGGTGAATTCGGGTGCTCGAACTGTCAAAACGCAATTTTGTGATAGGCCTCTAAATGGGAGTTCTGCGCCAGCACTAATACTGCTCAGTGCTAAATGCTCATTGCTCAATTAACAAACTTCCAAAAGAATGAAAGCAGGTGACTTGATATGTAAGTATTTACTGGATGATACTATACTGGATGATGGCATAGTTATAAACCAAAACACACTATTTTCCTTTATGGGTTTAGGAGCAAAGCACATTTTCATATAAATGCTACTTTCTCAAGTAAGTATGGTTTTTAGAACATAATATCTAACCTTTAGCATAGTCCTCAAGCAGCAGATGAAAATGTCCCAGTTTGCAGAAAGTTTTAGGGTCTATGCATATTTCTCTCCTAGCTCCCGGTGAACAGGCCCTTTCTTCTTCCTAGTAATAAAAAAATTGGTTAGTATGAGGTAAATAAAACTAGATACAGGGTAAAACAAATTAGAAATATTTTGATTAATTCATCTGTCAAAAATTAAAAATCCAACAGCTTAGAATCGAAGAGAAATAAGATGATTATTAATTTATTATTATTTATACTCTTAGGTAACATTAATTAACAAAAGAGATAATTAACTACAGTAACTATTATTAGATGATCATAATCCAATTCTTGTATATATGTTTAATCTGAATCTCTGAAACGGCTCCAACAATTTCGAAGAAAGTTGCAATTTAGGAGTTTACGGGGGTGAAAAATCAATCTAGCTAGGTCTCATATCTGGAAAAGTCGTTTTCTGTATTTTGACAGCCTCGGAAATGTAACAAAGCATTGGTGTACCTGGACAATATGTTTATATTTTCACCCAAGCTGAGCTCGGTTTGACCAGATATTGATTATATAATAATAGTAAGTGTAGTTCACAGATAGTAGTAGTACAGATTAGTACAGATATTATATTTATTAGAAAATTAAGTAGATTCGTTAATTTAAGTATTAAAGCTCTCCTACAACACACTTTGCTGTGCCTGACAGGGTTCATAATGATCTGGCTATTAATTATATAAAATCATTTTTGTTTTTTTTTCTAACTGAACAGACAGCTGTGCTGCTGGGGAGTTTGTTGCGCCACTTTTTCTTCCCAGCTAAAGCACTAGAAAGTGGAGAAGGTCGGGCGTTTTTGGGGGACTGTCTTATGTAATTTTGACGTTCGAAAAGTGCTGATTCTCAGCCTAGTTTGAATAAATTACTTTTGAATTTGAGTCTCATTATACTTAACCACCTAAGTACACATAGTGGAATGCAATAAATAGAGTATTGAGAATATACTGACACATAAGAGAATCATTATTATGAAACAGCATTTTCCCTGTGCTAACTACAAATAACTATAAAACGAAGGTTGGCAATATTTCTCAATTACTATTAGAAGTCTTTTATATATTAGAAGTCTTGATCTTTAAGTTTTTATTAGTACCACACATTTCTGTAGAAACTTTTTGATTGAATAACATCTAAACTTTTTTGTTTGTGTTTATATTATGCCTGTCTTCTTCGAAGGATTAGGCAGTCGTGATAATAACACTTAGGCCAACCAGGGAATCGAACCCAGGACATCATGCTAACCAATAACACTTACAACCACTAGAGTCTAATGGTTGTAAGTGCATCTAGTGATCAGACTCACGAGTCATTAACTTTAACCAATTTGTTCATATTCCAGGGTAACTTCAATGTGATACCTTGACTTGAACCAGCATGCCTTCAAGATACTTGACAGCTTTAAGTACAAGAGCTCGCGTTCTGCCATGTTCAGTACCACGCAACTTCAGGAAACCAAACTGCCGGCTGAAATTAAGTAATTGTATAGTTACTTATGATATCCAATTTTATTAGCTTAATGTCAGGGACATAATGATGAGATGATAATAAGACTTGCATTAATAATAAACTAGGGCACTAGGAAATTCAGGAAAATATGATTCACTGGACATTTAATTCTATCATATAAGCGCTTGTCGCAATTTCGCAAAATACACAAAATAAAAGGCAGTAATGCTAACGTAATACTTAGGAACTGAGAAACAAGTCGTCATTGACTATTTGTTTTTCTTTTATTTTCACAAGTGTCCAATACATTGAGCACCATCATAATAACATTTTTATGAGTTGTGTAACGAGCAGCACTCAAAATTGATTTAGATGAATGCCAAAAACTATAATTTGTAACTTGTTTTAAAATTTTTAGTTACGTACCTGTCAAGTTCTGACAAAACTTGCAACTCCTGAGAGGTTAGATGCAACTCTTCTTTTTCATCCATTTTCACAAGAAAATGTGCCGGAATTTGAAGAAATGTTACAGCTTTAGAGTTTTTAGCATATTTTAGTAATAAGATTTACAGTATTTAGAAATATTATCACGCAAACAAGGCGCGGTTACATACGAACTAGTGACGTAACATAACAGATTTTCAGAAAGACTTTCCTAATTTTTATTCGATTACAAAACTATCGATTCATCGTTTTTTAACATGTAAAACTGTCATAAATAAAGATCAACTGAACTATAATAATAAGTATACACAGTCGCTAGCAGACATCAATAATTTGTTAATTATCCTAGTATTCATTAAAGGTAATATAGATTCATAATATATATTTAGGTATGTAACTAATGCCATATTTATGTTATTGTATCTGCTAGTTCCACCGCAATGATAATATAATAATATCTATTCAAATACTTGAAATACTAAACAATACTTAAAAATTTATTGCGACTCAAGGTGCATAAGAGCGTAGCTCGCCGTCCGATAAGGACCAGGGGGTAAGCCCCCTAGTCCTTATGGACGGAGGAGAACACAGCGCCCGTAACGATGACCGCCCAAAACGTTTTCACTTTGGGAGTAGGCCCCCATGCCCGGATCGACAGAGCGTTGTGTTCCACACGCGCCTCAAAGAGATTTCCGCACAACTGACGGGGTCCGCTAGGGCCGATGCCTGCCGGGGTTGCGAAAAAGTCCTAAAGGGTTGCCAGGGGCCACACCCTGGCAACGTACAGGCAACTGAAGGCACATGGGTGGGTTTTAGTCAGTAAGAGTCTGACACGGCCTTCAGCCCTGCATCTAGAATTTTTTCAAGGCGGGGCAAAACCTGCTGCCTGCCACCCAAAACTTTTTTGTTTCTTAAAGCAGACAGTTTTATTTTAATATACGTAAAATATGGTCTAGGACAGGATACGTTTTGTAATAAGTCGTGAGATTATAGCATATTAGAAGACCTACAATTTTACTCTTCGAGACATATTAACCTGTTGTGCAGTCCAATTTTCGATTAGAATGCACAACAGCGAACGAAGCTCGAAAATTTTGGCATATGACCGCTCAAACCGTTTGACGACCTATACCTACGCTAATCAGTGATTTCCTCAGTGCACCACCCGCAGAGAAAAATCATACGTGCTGTGTGTCTCATTTATTGCAAAGTTGCGGTGGTGCACTGGGTGGTGCACGTGTCTACCACGCTTAATTTGGCACCCTCTGATTTGGTCCCCCTGTTGGGTGCGGTAGAAGTTATTTGATGATTTCCCATCCATAAAAAAAAAACAAGGTGCTTATGTGTTTATTCTAAAAGTCGGCAATGTTTCAAATAGCTGTCCAGAAATATTGCCAAATTAATCAAAACAGTGAAATATTTGATATGTATTTGCGACGCTTTGCCCACTTTTGAAAAGTGAACGCTCTATTTCGCTACATGGAACTCGAACTGATTACGGTCCTTTGTGAATCGAACTATCGATTAAATTTCCTCGTTCAACGCCCTTCCCTACGTGATACCATAAACTACAAAGTACAGACAATGAAACAAGTCAAACCCATAAACATAAACTGTTGTTTTTTTTTGGTTGACCCTTAGCCTTTCCGCCGATCTTCATCTATAAAAGGGGTAATAGACGTGCGAGCAATTACGCGGTCTTATGGCTCAGAGACCTTTGGGGGGGGGGATGGCACTCCGTCTGGGTTGACATCTATTTTGCTAAAAGGGGCATAGCCCTTGCAAAATGTGTTTGATAAACACAGTTGGTTAACTCATGACAGGGAGGTGCAGGCTGTGTCCACAAACATTCAACTCCCAACAGAAAATAACAAACAAAGTAAACATAATCCGTTGGTGATAGACAGGTGTACTTAAAGACCGCGGTTTTGAAGCTCGCTAACTTTCTTGGCTCGCTGACACACGTGAAGATTTCTCACACTGTATCGAGATGGTTTCAACTTTTCTGAACCAAGCTAAACAAAAATGACACAAATGACGGAACAAAATGCTGACTCGCGACTCGCGGCGATGACAGACGTAAAAAAATACGAACCAAGGTGGGCTACGAGCAAAATTTCTAACCTGTTGGATCACCACGCCGGCGATCTTACTCGGCGGTTTGAAAATGCGCGAACTTAGGGTGACACACGGGCGAGTAAGGTCGCCGAGCCATAAGACCACGTACTTGCTCGCACGTTCATCACCCGTTTTACTCACCCGTGTGTCACCCTAACTACGTGCACTTTAAAACTGCCGAGTAAGATCGCCGGCGACCCTACAGGTTTGAAATTTTGCTCGTAGCCCGTCTAGGTTTGTAGTTTTGTATGTCTGTCATCGCCGCGAGTCGTGACTCGCGAGCCAGCATTTTGTTTCTTCATTTGCCAAATGTTCCCCGTTCACCCGTTCTTAAGGCCCTTCAGAAGCTATTTGATTCCGTCATACTCGAGGGTAAAACGCCACAGGCATGGAACAGAGGTGTGGTGGTACTTTTCTTTAAAAAGGGCGACAATGCCCTGCTTAAGAACTACAGGCCCATCACACTTCTGACCCATATCTACAAGCTGTTTTCAAGAGTCATCACGAACCGTCTCGCGCGCAGGTTTGACGACTTCCAGCCTCCCGAACAAGCCGGATTCCGTAAAGGCTTTAGCACCGTGGACCACATACATACGCTGCGGCAGGTAATACAGAAGACCGAAGAGTATAATCTGCCTCTCTGCTTAGCGTTTGTGGATTACGAGAAAGCCTTCGATTCGATCGAGACATGGGCTGTACTGCAGTCTCTTCAACGGTGCCAGATCGACTATCGGTACATCGAGGTGTTAAAGTGTCTATACCAAAACGCCACTATGTCAGTCCGCCTCCACGACCAGACCTCGAAACCTATCCTTCTGCAGCGAGGTGTGAGACAAGGAGACGTTATCTCTCCGAAACTGTTCACCGCTGCACTGGAGGATGTCTTCAAGGTTCTGGACTGGAAAGGGCTAGGCATCAACATCAATGGCGAGTATGTCACTGACCTTCGGTTTGCCGACGACATAGTCATCATGGCTGAGACCATGGAGGACCTCAGTATAATGCTCGATGACCTCAGTAGAGCCTCCGAAAGAGTGGGTCTTAAAATGAACATGGACAAGACAAAGGTTATGTCAAACGCCCATGTAACACCCACTCTCATAAAGATCGGAGACGCTACGCTCGAAGTTGTAGACGAGTATGTTTACCTAGGACAAACTGTCCAGCTAGGTAGGTCCAATTTCGAGAAAGAGGTCAATCGTCGAATCCGACTCGGCTGGGCAGCGTTCGGGAAGCTACGCAATATCTTTTCGTCCCACATACCACAGTGTCTCAAGACGAAAGTCTTTGACCAGTGCGTGTTGCCAGTGATGACTTATGGCACTGAAACGTGGTCGCTCACAATGGGCCTTATTAGAAGGCTAAAAGTCACCCAAAGAGCAATGGAGAGGGCTATGCTTGGAGTTTCCCTACGTGATCGAATCAGAAATGAAGAGATCCGCAGGAGAACCAAGGTAACCGACATAGCCCGAAGAATTGCCAAACTTAAGTGGCAATGGGCAGGACTAGTGATGGGCAGAGGATAAATACTCGGAGGATAAATACTCGAGTATTTATCCGAAACGGATAAATACTCGTTTTTACTCATTTTTATCTGACATTTACTCAAAATGATGGATAAATATATTTTTTGCGCTTCCGATGGTTATTTTTTTAAATTTTTATGTTTAGTATTGCTGTTTGGGCCTTCCAAAATACTACATTATTTGCCGTAGCCTACAATAGAGCCGGAGGCGTACAGGGGCCAGCCACGACGTGTTTTTTATATGGAATTTTTCACTTTTTGTATGGAAATCATGAAAAATTATTACCAACATGTTGAGTTATAGGGGTTTAAGGGTTTCATAAAGGGGATCGAAATTTTCATTATTTTTGCGATAGGACGCACCATTTTCGAGATATAAGCAAAACAAAAAAAAAGATAAAGTACTGTTTTTTCACCTGAAGTCGAAGAATTGGTGGGAATAAAATTTGTTGTCATGAACTAATTCCACTCCTTTTGAATCTCGTTTAAAAATAGTCTGGTCTAATGGGATCTAGGAGGCAAAAGTCCTCGCGCACATTCGGGAGTGGCGCAAAGAGGCGAAACGCCAGGGCGTACCTCCGCTGCCGCGAGTGCGATTGTCGCAACCTTGTGCTGGGCACGCCACAATTGCGGCGATAAGTCCCCTGTTTGAGGAGTGGCTAGAGAGGCGCCACGGCGTCTTCACCTTCCGCCTGACGTAGGTCCTCACCGGACACGGTTGTTTCGGGAGGTTCCTGTTCCGGATAAGGTGGGAAGAAACGCCCGGGTGTCACCATTGTGTGGATCGCCCGCAGTACATGGTGGAGCATACAGTGGAGGTCTGCCCGGCTTGGGCGGGGCACTGCCGTGTCCTCGTGGAGGCGATCGGCGGTGGTGATCTCTCGCGTCCAGCCCTGGTCCAGACCATGGTACGGAGCGAGAGGGCATGGGAAGCCGTCGCCTCCTTCTAGAAAGCAGTAATGCTCGCGAGGGAGGAGGCGGAACGTGTGAGGGAGAGGCAAATTTCGCGACCTCACGGCCCTAGCCGCTGCAGGATGGCCGATTCCCGGCCACCGTAAGCGCGGGCCTACGGACAGTGTGCAATTGGTAGCTGGCCATCCGATAAGGACCAGGCCCAGGTCAACGGCGTGTTGTGTTCCACGCGCGCCTCTAAGAGTTGTCCCGCAACCCCGGCAGGCATCGGCCCTAGCGGACCTCGTCAATTTTGCTGACATCTCTTTGAAGCACGCGTGGAACACAACGCGCCGTCGACCCGGGCCTGGTCCTTATCGAACGGCGAGCTACCCATTGCTCTCCGTCCGCATGCCCGCGCCTACGGTGGCCGGAAATCGGCTACCGATTCCCGACGCCCAGGGCGTCTGCGGCGGCTAGGAGCATGAGGGCGTGAAATTTGCCTCTCCCTGACGCACTCCGCCTCCTCCTTCGCGAGCATTACTGCTTCGCAAAAGGAGGTGACGGCTTGCCATGCCCTCTCGCTCCGTACCATGGCCTGGACCAGGGCCCGACGCGAAAGGTCACTGCCGCCGATCGCCTCCGCGAGGACTGGGCGGTGCTCCGCCCAAGCAGTCCTCCACCGCATGCTCCACCGTGTCCTCCGGGCGATCCACACAGTGGTGACACCCGAGTGTTTCTTCCTGCTTTATGCAAAACAAGAACCTCCCGAAACAACCGTGTCCGGTGAGGAAGTTTGCGTCAGGCGGAAGGTGAGGATGCCGTGGCACCTCTCAAGCCACTCCTCAAAGAGGGAACTTATCGCCACAATCGTGGCATGCCCAGCACTGGGTTGTGACAATCGCACTCTCCATGACGCCATGAGATCCCACCAGAGCTCTGTCCGCTGTGCCGTAATTTCTCGCAGCAGCGGAGTTTTACCACCTCGCGCCACTCGCGAGGACTTTCGCCTCCAGATCATGGCACGCAACCAATGGCATGTGAAACCAAGTTAGAGGCCCATGGGCGGCTTTTAATCTCTAACACCAGTTTAGACACTAACCGCACGAAAAGAAGGTATAATTTTATCTAACTTTGAGAGTGATTGATGAAAATATTCATGAAATCATTGTTATTATAGGCTTTTTGTTATGGTTAAAGTGATTAAAGTACGGTACAAATGTATATTTTCAGATTGTCATTTATTTTAGTCCTTTTCTTCGTAAAATTGCAAAATTTACGGTTCATAACGTAACGAAAACTGTAGATAGTATATATCCGCTGTTTTGGATAAATACTCGAGTAAAAACGGATATTTATGAGTATTTATCCGTTTTGAGTATTTATCCGGATAAAATCCCAACACCCGCAGGACACATTGCCCGCAGAACAGATGGCCGATGGGGCCGAAAGGTTCTGGAGTGGCGACCGCGTACCGGAAGACGTAGCGTTGGAAGGCCTCCCACAAGATGGACCGATGACCTTGTAAAGGCCGCAGGAATCCGCTGGATGCGGGAAGCACAGAATCGGTCGAAGTGGCGGTGCTTGGGGGAGGCCTATGTCCAGCAGTGGACGTCTTTCGGCTGATATGATGATGATGATGATGATTTGCCAAATGTATGTTTAGTTTGGTTCTGTATGTCTTGTATGGATCAGAATGTTGGGCCACAAAAGGGATGAATGAAAGGCTGAGATGAGAATGCTAAGAGAGATGTGTGGTGTTACACGAATGGATAGAGTAAGAAATGAGTACATAGGAGGAAGTCTGAAAGTGGCACCGGTGACCGAAAAGTTGTGCGGAAATCGGTTATCATGGTATGGGCATGTGATGCGGAGGAATGAGGAAAATGTCGTGAAGAAAGTTTTGAGTATGAATGTCGATGGCTATAAGAGTAGCGGAAGGCCAAAGAAACGATGGATGGACTGTGTGAAAGATGATATAGCTAGAAAGGGAGTGACTACTGAGATGATGACAGGTCATTAAGGTCATATGAGTTATGTAATTGTTATTTTATTTGACTGTATAAGACAATTTATTTTAATTCTTTCATTTATTATTGACATAATCGACTCATTACAATTTTTTTGTTTAATAAGTTGTATTGCAATATGTGGTTAGCTAGCGACCTCGACAGTAGATCATTATATTATTCTTGCATAACTGTTGATTTATTTTTACTTCGATGGTCCTAGTTTATCATAATTATGTGACTTCGAGCTACAGTTTTAGTAGCGATAAGTAAGCGGGCACGCCCTTTATGCCTGGAGGCTTTATAATTCGGGTATTAAGTTCTGTTTACGTTTTTAGTTTTTTAGTATTTATTTTCGCTTGAGTTTAACTTTCGATTTTTTTATTTTTTGTTGGTGCATTGGCGTGTGCTAAAAATTATTTGCATACTATTGTATAGAATCAAGTTTTTCAGCTGTGCTGCTGGGGAGTTTGTTGCGCCACTTCTTCTCTCCAGCAAAAGCACTAGGAAGTGGTGAAGGGCGGGCGTTTTTGGGGGACTGTCTTATGTAATTTTGACGTTCGAAAAGTGCTGATTCTCAGCCTAATTTGAATAAATGACTTTTGAATTTGAATTTGATGACTAATAGAGAAGTATGGAAAAAAGGGACATGTTGCGCCGACCCCAAATAAAATTGGGATAAGGGCAGGAGAATGATGTTTAGTTTGGTTCAGAAAATCCAAAAACATCGCGATACAGTACACTATGAGAAAGCTTCACGTGTGTACCGACGGCGAGCCAACTAAGTGCGAGCTTAAAAACCGCGGTCTACATGTCTATCACCCACTTAAAACACCGAGGTTTCAAACGGATCCCAGCAAACATAAAAGATAAAATAGTAAAGTTTTTTTTTTTTGTAAAACTAATTACTTTGCTCTATCCACAGACTACTAATATAGGGTATATAGGGGGTATTACACTATCATATGATTGTGACCATAGATCTCGGATCAAAGTTGAAATTGTTAAATAGCTTTCATATTATATCATATACCTACCTATCTACGAAGCTCACAAATTACCCATAATTATGTCTGTAAAATAGACATAATTATGGGTAATTTGTGAATTTTTTGTGTGATTCCAACTTTGATCCGAGATCTTATGATCGCATATTATGTGATAGTGTAACTGTGCGTTTGCACTGGCGAAACATTCCCAACAAAACATGTTGGGATCTCTATTTTATTTTCTGTCAATTTTCCATACAATGTTTGACAGGAACTAGAGATTTCAACATGTTTTGTCGTGATGTTTCGCCAGTGCAAACGCACAGTAATACCCACCTTAGCTTGATAAATGGGGATCCACGCGCAAAGCTCAGCGTAGATGTCGCCAGCGGCGGGATGGCCGCTGTCAAATAATTTTCGCATTGTTTACATTTGTGGTTTTTGCTATTTTTTGTGTTGAAACCGATCCACCATGATTATTGCTAACATGTATTGTTCCTGGAAGCTTATAGAATTGAAAGACGACCTAAACAAACCAGGAGCAAGGATTACTGGAAAGAAATGAGACATTATTGCGAGGTAGACTTCTATCTAATAAAATATTTTTAATCAGTGCTAGGGTCTAGATTTGGATAATTTTTTTGTTGTAACATGTTAATTATTACTTGGTTCATGGTAGGAAAATTTACGAAAATTGAGAGAACCGTACTTTAATAATAAATGGTATTCTTTATTGTTTAGGTTAAGTTTATTTTTCATTAGTGCTAGGCTCTAGATTTGGGTATTTTTTTAGTTGTAACGTGTTAATTCTTACTTGACTCATGGTAGGAAAATTTACGAAAAATGAGAGATCATTTACTTTAATTAATAATAAATGATATTCTTTATTTTTTAGGTTATCTATGACCGAAATTTTTAATTCAGCAATCAAAGCCCTCAAGCTTCCGAAAGCCAAGCAATTGACGTTCCTGCTGTAGAACTTTACTAAGACGTTAATAGCTCCACCAAAGCTCTACCATATTGCCGAAAATTACCAATCAACATACTCAAAGTTACTTTTAGTTTTACTCTTTTAGTTTCCCACTTTCTATTTGCGTAGTATCTTTGGGAAATAAATGAACACCGGAGTAAGTATTTTAGTACATCGTGGTACAGCACACTTATGCATATTTGGAGAAAATTTGAATTTACTGAATGATAGGTTATAAAATGTATGGAATTGACAGTTTTCAATGGCCATGTCGACGATGCGCCACCTATCGTGATAAAATGGCAGTAAACATCCCCATTAGCACAGACTACATATAGATACTACGTATCATTTATTAGGTGGACTTGAGGGTCTTGAGGGTGGACTCTACTCTCCGTTTTCTCAAATTATAGTCTGTGACTCTCTCTAGAGTACTACCTACTTAGTTAGTTAGTCTGTGCCACAGACTACAATTTATATAGGGTAGTCTGTGCCTGTGCTCTCTTCTCTAGTTCTGTCATGGCGCGTAGTTGATAAATTTCGATATTTTGCGAGCGCAGTGTTTTCGCTTCGAAAAGAAAAAAATAAAATATCACGCAACTATTACTTATTTATTAATTTTTATTAAATTATTAAACAAATATTCAACATGAGTTACAGGGATACGGTAAGTGATATTTTAAATTATGTCGCAATTACTTAATTGAATTTTTTTATAAATTTTTTCAGAGTACGTAATTATAACTTGATTACTGAGAACTTACTATAGGTACTCATAAATTAATAAGCATTTTTTCACATTGCCCTTAAATAGATTTCAACATATTTACCCAGATCTATTTTTACCCTTTTATTAGTCACTGATTTCAAGGTTGGTGTGGTCTATACATACTTGAACAAGGGATATCAATTTTCCTATTGTACCTACCTACCTAGTTCTTTTACAACATTAGTCGATGTAACTGCTACAACCATTCTTTGAAGTGAAACTATAGATAGCAAATTAATTTTTCCACAGCTTTTATACCCCCGGTATTCCCGACGTCAAGTTACATATTGCGATGTATGTACTTACTACACTATTATTTTCAAAATTGTCGGAATACAGTATTTTTCAAAAATAAAAATAAATAAAAAAAACAATCATGCAATTGAATAATATTCTTTGGAAATTTCAAAATGATTCTGCTGTAAGAAATTGTTTTCAAAGATTTTCCTATAACAAAAAAAATATAGGTACAAATATCTGTGTTCTGGTTATTTGTGAAACATAATAGGACTAGCTGAGTTTTCTATAACACAATTTTTTAAATTAAATTTTGTTTGAATTTTGTTTTTTTAATCTTTCTGCCATCAGATATTATATTTATTTGAAAGAAAAGCACTGCTTGCCTACTTATTACTTTTAAATTTTACAAGAATTTATTTAATTTAAATTTATTGAATTCTTTATTGTAAAGTAGGTACTTAGTACTTGTAAAATATATTGTCTGTTTGAGTATTATTTATACTTTTAAATTTATAGTTTATAATTATAGAAACTAAACTACTTACCATAGTTTAATGCACTTTACCTATTTATGTAGATAGTTACATAATTTTTAATGTTTTATGTTTCTCATCTGGTAAAGTACTGTAGTTTTTTTACATATGTAGGTATTTATATTTAAACAAAAAACTTTTGTGTTAGGAAGGCAAAAATTACTATGAAACAGTTATTATTATTACAAAAGTAGTGAAATTCTATTGTATTTAAAAGATACAAGGTTGAAAACTTGTACAATACTCTGATCTATTTACGTAAAACAGTTATAAACAGGTGACCATGGAATTAAGCAGTGATTTTTTTATGTAGTCCTTCATGCAATCTAGCTGTTTTTTTTTTTCTAAATATATATACAGGGTGGCAGGGACATCGACGCGAAGCCGGTTACCATAGATTCAGTACATGATTCTGAACGCCCCTGCGTTGAAATTTTTCGTCGGTTATTAAAAAAAAAATCTGCTGCTCCATACATTTTAACCGCGTAGGTATTGCACTTTTCTATGAAACTGCTGTTTTTTTTTTTAATAAATGACGAAAAATTTCAACGCAGGAGGGTTCAGAATCATGTACTGAATCCATGGTAACCGGCTTCGCGTCGATGTCCCTGCCACCCTGTATTTATATATCTAACTCACATCACATTATTATGCTTATTAATATGTATGTATCATGTTTACACTTTGTTCACAATGCTGAATTAATAAAAATAATATTTTTTGCTTAATAATAATATCATAATAATATATATTATGTTATCGGCAGTACTCACTATTCCCAAGAACTCATTCAGACTGTGCGGCTAAAGAGCAACGTGTAGGATCCTACCTAAGGACCCTAATGGTATTTATCATCTGTCTATGTCTGTGTGTACATAAATCACTCAGTTAACGGTGCTTGTTTTTATCCAACTACACAGACAATATGGTAAAGGTTCCTATGAAATTTCAATGAAATTGCCATTTGGTTTTAGACAAAATATTCTTGGGTATTTTAAGATCAGAATTTATTTATTAAAAATAAAAAAAAATAAAAATTATGATGCATTTAATTAAATGTTGCCTTACTAATGACCAGAGTGTTGCCAAGTCTAATTTATTTAGTTTATTCAATAATTAATTGTTTCTAAAATACATATTATATCTACAGGATGATACAATTTCCTCCAAATTATTTTTTTATTTCATTGGAGTTGTATGTGGGTGTGTAGAATTAGGCTTGCATGCTTCGCTTTTATTGTATAGCCATATTATATATACAGATGTCAGTACATCATTTATTTGTTGTTGTACATATTTGTCTTTTGGAGATAGAATGGTTTTCTCTTAAGGGTACGCTAGCTGGTCATTCTTCCATACAAACGTAGTATTGTGATTACTCATCAGTTTGACGGTGTACGTTCAAAACTAAAAATTATATCAATTTTTCTTGTCATTATCTAGCCCTGTATGGAAGCGGAATTGGAAATAAAAAATTGGTTTGGAAATTATGAGCGTCGAAACTTCCATATTTTAGTAACACTAACTTTAACTCGTTTTTGGGCGTAAATAAATATTTTATGTAGTAAGAAAATGGCAAAATAGAAACCATACAGGGATAGATTTATCCAATTGTAAAAATAATGTTAAATAAATATATTCAGTAAGTATATGTTCATGAAATTTTACGCGCTCGTTTTCGTTATAAATCCTCGTCGTCTATTATCATTATAGCCGAAAGACGTCCACTGCTGGACATAGGCCTCCCCCAAGCACCGCCACTTCGACCGATTCTGTGCTTCCCACATCCAGCGGATTCCTGCGGCCTTGACAAGGTCATCGGTCCACCTTGTGGGAGGCCTTCCAACGCTACGTATTCCGGTACGCGGTCGCCACTCCAGAACCTTTCGGCCCCATCGGCCATCTGTTCTGCGAGCAATGTGTCCTGCCCATTGCCGTAACCCATGGGAAGTTGCAAGGTATCCCCATCACAAGTATCTTTATAACTTACTGGGGCTGCCTCAATTTTGTGCTGTAGAACAATTGTATGAGAAACAATTAAAACTTCTTTTTTTTTTTCATTGCCCCTTAAGTTTGGCAATTCTTCGGGCTATGTCGGTTACCTTAGTTCTCCTGCGGATCTCTTCATTTCTGATTCGATCACGTAGGGAAACTCCAAGCATAGCCCTCTCCATTGCTCTTTGGGTGACTTTTAGCCTTCTGATAAGGCCCATTGTGAGCGACCACGTTTCAGTGCCATAAGTCATCACTGGCAACACGCACTGGTCAAAGACTTTCGTCTTGAGACACTGTGGTATGTGGGGCGAGAAGATATTGCGTAGCTTCCCGAACGCTGCCCAGCCGAGTCAGATTCGACGATTGACCTCTTTCTCGAAGTTGGACCTACCTAGCTGGACAGTTTGTCCTAGGTAAACATACTCGTCTACAACTTCGAGCGTAGCGTCTCCGATCTTTATGAGAGCGGGTGTTACATGGGCATTTGACATGACCTTTGTCTTGTCCGTGTTCATTTTAAGACCCACTCTTTCGGAGGCTCTACTGAGGTCATCGAGCATTATACTGAGGTCCTCCATGATCTCAGCCATGATAACTATATCGTCACAAACCGAAGGTTAGTGATATACTCGCCATTGATGTTGATGTCTAGCCCTTTCCAGTCCAAAACCTTGAAGACATCCTCCAGTGCAGCGGTGAACAGTTTCGGAGAGATAACTTCTCTTTGTCTCACACCTCGCTGCAGAAGGATAGGTATGATGGAATCGAACAGCTTCTGGAGGGCCTTATGAACGGGTTTCCCACCAGCCTTTAGGAGTTCGGCCGTAATTCCGTCATCACCCGGCGCCTTGTTGTTTTTAAGTTGCTTTAGAGCCATCCTAATCTCGTACAAGCTGACGTCCGGGATATCTTCGGCATAATGTCGGGTTAATCTAGCTCTTGGGTCGTTTGCCAGATTCGTAACGTGGTTACTGGTTGACGTGTATAACTGTCCATAGAACCTCTCGATCTCTCTCAATAGTTCAGGTTTGGCGGATACGATCCTGCCATCATCGGTCTTTAGTTTTGCAAGCTGGCTCTGCCCAATAGAAAGATCCCTTGCAAAGACCTTGGAGCCCTTATTCCGCTCTATCGCGTCCTTAATGCGGTCTGCACTAAGGGTGCGAAGGTCGCTTTTCAAGGACTTAGAGATCCGTCTATTGAGCTGCCGGTACTTGTACGCATCGTCTGAAGACTGGAGGATCATCTCGCGCCTCTCCTTCATGAGCGTCGTCTATTGCAGTAAATAAATTAATACATATTTAAATAAATACATAAACAAAAACTAAATAAATAAATATAGGTAACTAAATAAATAATAAATAGCATGCATATTAGTTGCGTCTACCAACGAGTTCGAGCCATCGACTAGTGTACCCTTAAGTTTTATTGCAATTTAGCCCAGGTTCGCACGAACGTGTTTTTATCGCGGCGATTTTTTTTCGTTCACTGAATTTTCAACTCTCGATATTGAGCCGAGCAGTGATTATCCAACAGAGCGCATCCAGCGCGTATACCAGCGCGTCAAGAAAACACACTTGGATATTCAACTCTTGGCGCTAAGCACATCGTCGAAAATCCAATACACGAAAAAAAATCGCCGCGATAAAAACACGTCCGTGCGAACCTGGACTTAACCATCAAACAGAAATGGTAGGAAATATTTATCATTCGAATCGATTCAGTTGCCGCTATACAATGAGCATAAATAATGATCTATGTGCGCTTTCATCCTTATCTCACGTTGACAAGTTTGACACTAAATGCTAATTATTGCAGTTGTATAACAATATTTGCAATGAATTTACGTTATTACTAATGTGTGTTTACTGTGCATTATCTGTTCAAGAATCTGTATTCTAACGTACTGACTGTTTGAAGATATCAAAATATGGGTCAGAATTTGTGTAAATGTATAACGCGTCCCTTTTATAAGCAGAGTTTCGGCGCGTCGCCGTCATCCGTGCTGAGTTCACTATCGTCGTTCCGCTCTCGCCCATTCGCGGATATCTCATACAATCCCACTCCGGATCTAAATGAAGTCTATCCGGGCCTGTATGTCGGAGACGCGTAAGTATTAATACCTTCCTGCCTCTTGCATAGCTTGTCGACCGCAAGATACACTGAACACTTGGCTACCTTGTAGATATACCTATTGTAAGGTCGAGTATGTGCTTTGTATACAATTATTATTCATCTGTTAATTTAGAGTTGCTGCAAAGGACAAGGCATTCTTAAGGCGTATGGGCATTAACTATGTGCTGAATACCGCTGAAGGCAAGCGTTACACCCAGGTGGACACAGACCACCTCTATTATCGTGACTGCCCTGGACTGCGCTACAAAGGCTTTCAGCTTATGGACTTGCCCTCAACGGATATTTCAAGATATTTCCATATAGCTGCTAACTTTATCGACGAAGCAATTTCGGGTGGAGGTACGTGTTCAGTGCCACATTTCATTTATTGTTTATGAGGAGAAATTGATTGACCAAATGAATATTTCTTTTTAGGACGTGTCTTGGTTCACTGCTTTATGGGTGTGTCTCGTTCTGCCACATGTGCTCTAGCGTTTCTCATGATTAAACGTGGCATGTCTTTGGCCGAAGCTCTGGGAACCGTCCGTTGTCGCCGCGATATTCACCCCAACGAGGGCTTCATCCGTCAGCTGCAGCAGCTGGACAGGGAGCTGCGCCTCAATCGGATCCGCTGACCCTACCGAAACAGTTCTCTTCAGTCTCTCTTCAATTTTTCATTAGATGACACAGATAGACGACGCCGGGTACGAAGTCTCGATCGAAGTTACCTCTACCATTATTAGAAGACGATCGAGATTTTAAAATATTTTCACTGTGTGTGACCATTTGTGTTTTACTGCTACGTAATAAGATTCAAATGAGCACATACCTACCTACTACACTGCTACTTCCCCAAAGCCGGAATCGGCCGGATCCAATTTCGTTACACATAGTGGAGAACTGAAGAGAACACAGCACTTGTGACATTTACAACATTTACACTTAATTTAGAGTAACTTTTTATAATATAGTACATACAGTTATATATCCGTATTTTTTGGCCTAGTGTTATATTGAGAACTCTGGAGAGAGATTGCGCCCGCATGCCGCCAAAAAAATTTATCTAGCGGACAATGGTTTTGTTTGTGAGATTGACTACAATATCTTGAAAAGTCTAATTGTTAAAGTATTTTATAACATTTTTTGAAACTTATTATAATAGAGTCTGAAATTCAAAGTCTATCTTTTATGTACTGTACATATTTTGACTGTTATTTGATCATACTTACTGAATATTAAATTAATCTAAAATAATACATAAATAAACTAAAACAAGGAAATAATTAATGTAAAAAAAATTAGAATATCAGCTCACTTGAATATGAATAAGAAAAATTATAAGTACCTACATGTTATTTTTTATTAATTTACTGTGATTTTATCGCCATTTTTTTTTTGATACAATGATATTTCACAAAGAGTTCTATTTGTTTAAATATTAAATTAATCTTTGTATAATCTGGGTTATATTCTCGTGTGCCATTTTGTTTTGTATTGATAGATATATTTATGGCTGTTATTTTTGTAGAAACGGAGAAATAATTTTTAACTCTTTTAATGTAGATTAAGACTATGTCCAGTTTATAAGATGTTGAAGCTTCTATATAGCGAGTAACTATTGGTATCTGACTATAGTACAATTGCCTAGCCTTATGGTCATGAGATGACTTTATCGTATGCAATAACGTCTGTATTCCCGAGAGTATATTTTTATTAATGTTAAGTTTTTCTTCAAGACTGGCAATTATGGCACTTGAGTGATGGTTCACTGATAGTAGTGGTATTTAGCTTAGCATGTTTGTCATTGCCTCGTGGGCAGGTGTTACACACTGTGAGCACTCATTGTCCGAGGACTCGCACTAGTTGCCAACACACGTGACATTTGGCTGCACATATGTGTCACTATTTAATTCTATTTTTAATCATACCTCTCGTCACATAGTGCAATAAATCAGAATACCTATTTTTGTAATACTTACCATTTTATTTATTTTAGATCTAACTATTACATAGAAACTAATTTAGCACAGTTAATAAGCTAACAACTTATTTCCAGTTACAATGGTTACATAGGAACTCGTGGTTGGATTAAGATGTGGTTCGTGACTGATGATGAACTAGTTGATGTTTGTAAGTGCAATATTTAGATGTAAAGAGCACCAAAGAAAGCAATCATTGTGATATTGAATGTGAAGGAATAAAAATATTGTGTTTAGAAAGAGAAATTATTGTAGTTTGTGAACATAGTACCTACAGATCATAGTTTCTATTTATTAGCAATATAATAAGATAAGCTGTTAATTATGGACTTAAAGATTACTATGGCTAATTCTGAAGCCTTGCTAGGTAGCTACAAAATGATAGATGAGGCATGTTATCCTTTAATACATTGTACTGTTAATGAAATGTTACTTTGCTACGTTATATCAATACATGGTTTATCATAAATAACATAGAGTAAAAATTACATGTATTATAAAGATAATAATAATTATGTACCTGTTTAATACATTATAATAACAGTTTAACATATTAATATTAATTAAAGGAACACTAAACTATCGATTGCATTAATAGCATTATTAATTTATTAAATTGTAAAATGAATATACAAAGTATTTATCAAAAATAAAGTTTTTAAAGCAAAATCAAATCTTTTCTTTTAATATATTAGAAAAACTGACTAATTTTCTAATATATAAATAAGGCTAATGAAAACTTTAACAAAAAAAAAACAAGTGACTTCCAAAAAAAAAAAAACACTACAAAGTTAAAAATAATTTCGGAAGTCGTGTCTTTGGTTTAGACATTTCTTTTTTTGCCACCGCCTTTATTAAATTTACGCCATAATTAAAATTATTTCTAACTTTGTAGTACCTAAGTATTTGTTTGGAAGTCTGGAGTTTTTTTTTTGTTAATCTTATTTTTTGCCTTTTTAGTTGTGGTACCTACCCCACATAAATTCCAATACCACTACGTGCCATGTAAATAACAGTGACAGGAAGTTATTTCCACATAAATGAAGTGCGAAAAATACACGTATTATTGGAGCTAACCAAGAGCTAACTCAAAAACTACCCAAGCAAAAATAAAATGTATATACATTTGATTTTAAGTTGCGCGTTGTGCAGTTGTCCCGTATACGGGACAAACTTCCTCTACCAAAAAGAAAGAATCATTCAATTCATAATTAATTGGCGGATTAATCGCGTAACAAAAGTAGGTATGTAAGTACCTACTTACAAAGAAAAAACAGTCAAATTCAGAACCTCCTCCTTTTTTTGAAGTCGGTTAATAACAATAATTGCACAAATATGCAAATGCTTTACTCAATGTAATTATTGTATTGAAAAAAAAATTAATTTCGTGAGCTGCCGACATAATAAGAAACAAGCCTTTCAACAAGTTCATTATTTCCAATAGTAATGAGTTTTTATTCTTATTATTTTAATTCATGAATGGTCCCTCTTGATCTAGATCTCACCACCAGATTGTTGTGGATTTTGGTAGATAAGTATAGATACTAATAACTACTATGTGGCGATCGGCAACTGATTCTGTGCCAGACATATACCCTCGGTCCGTAACATACCACGTTCGGGGCGCCAGTCTGGCTATGTCAGGGTCAGTATTTCTACACCGAATGATTGACAACGTTCGTAACCCGATTGTTGAAAAAATTACGAAAAGTTATTTATTTCTTAAATTAAAAGGACATGACCAGTTTTGGCCTTCGAATTCGGGAACATGCGCAGAATTACAACATTTACACTAAGATTTAAAAATAAAGATCTAATTTATCATGGTTATATTATTCCGACTAAAGCCCAGATTAAAATATCTGAAAAATCTGTATTTAAGGTGAAAGCGTCAGGGTAGCCCGCGAAATTCAAATTTTCCCTACAGTACACCTTCATTTCGCCAGTCCCGTGTAATGCGGGGCGAGCGTTTTACTATTAACCGGGCACAAATCCGGACTCCGGGCTGCTATTGAGAAATTCCAGATGGAAAAACCCAATAACACTTTGCCCGACCCGGGAATCGCACCCAGGACCTCATGCTCAGCTGTAGCGCTTGCCACCACTAGACCAACGAGGCAGTCAAATGATTTCGAATTTTATGTGTTAGGTTCGAGAAGAAAGCAATTGACCCTTTATCGATTTCAGATCGCCATTCACCATCCCTACTTGCACATTCAATCTTGGCGTCACGTCAGGGTATCATTGCAGCATTGCAGTTCCCGACCCACGTTCTGTTTACGCGTTCGTTGTGTGCTGTGCGATTATTGTGTTCTATTTCTACGCCCCTAAGACGACCCACTGACCACGACCATTGCTATTCTTTACGGACTGACATCTTCAAAACCCGATTACCATTGCTATTCATAAAGGATTCATCTGTTTTGCTCTTTGGTTTTGCTCTACGATTCGGATAAACGGATATTATGAATTTATGATGAGGTGCCTAAAGCCTAAACTATGGCATATCTGTAAAGGCGGGTTCAAAGCATTGAGGTATTATTGTACTAACGTACTTCAAAAGCATATTATGAAGATTTATCAGGGAAATTATAGTGTTGTTATTTTCCTGTCAAAACCCATTTTCCCTCAAGAATCTAGGACAACCGCTCGGTTAGTATTGAAGTATCCAGATCCCTAGGTGCAGGACGTCAGCGCTGCTTGGACTGGGATAGCTTTACAACCTGCATAATCTAAGCGTCCAGCGATCACGCCCGTCCGGCACAGTTCGTCTTTCCTACATATTTTATTTTATAGAATATTAAAATAATTAAATCGTTCAAATAATAGTTTTATTTAAATCCTCATGCCTTCACAAATAATAATAATAATAGCCTTATTTTTATTTCCCGAGCCACGTAGAGCCTAGTTGTAGTCAATAGAAGATCAGGAATAGGTGATAGCTGACTGACAGGCAGCCTTCTCAGGATCACTGATCTAAACTCAGGGGCGAAGTCAAGATTCTATTGGTTAATATTGGCACATCTCCGCTCCTCTTTTCTCCTCTCCGCTCCAGTGGACAGGCAGCCTATAATGTTGGCTCAGCCGGGGTACCTCGCCGGCTGAGCCAACATTATTACGACTCTTACAGAATACCAACGTAAAGTACCAACATTATGTTGCTGCGCTTCGAATAGTGAGTGAGAGAATCGGCCCAAAGAAGAGAGAAAAAGCCCAGGGTTTGGGGAGGGAAAAGGGGGGCAACGCATCAGCAGTACGTAACGTACTGCTGATGCGTTGCCCCTGGTGCTGTAGACTTCTATAGGCGGCGGTTATTGCTTATTAACATTAGGTGATCAGCATGCTCGTTTGCGCCCTTGATGGTATAAAAAAAACTTAGCGCCTCGATGGATGGCGTGTCGAATAGTAGAAAATCACATTCTTTCACTCGATTACCACAACGCCTAGCGCCAACTTCATATCGAAAAGCAGAGCTATTTAGTGAAAACTTATTTTAATTTTTCTCAGTTTCCTGATCTTCTATCTGATCTGTATATCACATACAGGGTGTTAGGGTAAACACCGTTATCCTTCAAACCAGTGGTTTGGTTTCATTTCTATAACATAAATTCAATGGAAAACCACAACTTTTTTTTTTTAAGATGTACATTTAGAATCGTCGCGCAATTCCTAAGGTAGTTATTTTTGCCTGTCAATATTCATGTGTTGTGTAGGTAGTACCCGATATATATATTTCCTCTATGGTAGGTAGGTAGGACGGGCGGCGATCGATTACGTCACTCGGGCGGGCGCATATCCATGAATTTGCGGACGGTGTCGGACAATAACCTTTTTAATATTGTTAAAGAAAATAACGTAATTTTTTTATTACTCGGTTTTTTTTGTTTATATAGCCAACTACCCATAGTTTGAGTGACAACGGTGTTTACCCTTCCATCCTGTATACTTATAGTAGGATATATGTATACTTACTCAAAGTAAGTAAAAGTGCCAGAGGTATAAACGAGCCCCGATACTATACCGTGCCGATACGGTGCAGTTCAACTTTCAAGGTAGGTACCCATAAGACGGGGATATCGTAGGTGGATGGTGTAGGGTAGGTAGGTACAAGCCGTACGGCCGGGCCGCCCGCCGTAGCTCAACCTCGAAGATCAATCGATTCGCTCGGGGACCCATGAACTTTTATAGCCAGCCAGTAACTTACGTTATGAAGGACGGACTCGGCGCAGCGGACTAGGTACGGGTATATCGCACTGTATTATACAGGGTGGCACTCGGTGGCAGGGACATCGAAGCGAAGCCGGTTACCATGGATTCAGTACATGATTCTGATTCTGACGCCCCTCCCTGCGTTGAAATTTTTCGTCGGTTATTTTAAAAAAAATCTGCTGTTTCATAGAAAAGTGCAATACCTACGCGGTCAAAATGTATGGAACAGCAGATTTTTTTTTTAAATAACCGACGAAAAATTTCAACGCACGGGGTTTCAGAATCATGTACTGAATCCATGGGAACCGGCTTCGCGTCGATGTCCCTGCCACCGTGTATAGTACTTAGGTACTAGCTTTTACTCGTGGCTTCGCCCGCGTGGATGTCGCAAAATATCACACGGGAATATACTACCGGGATTACATACGGTCTAATAGCCGAGGAAAAGGTTATTAGTGACTCCTACCGCAGCACCCGCGTTTTCGTCAACGATAATTATTTTGTAACGCGTAATTTTGAATGTGGGATATCTTTATACAGGATGAAATTGAATTTATGCGACACCTCTTAAGGGGTCATTGTACTCATCATTATGAACAACTTTCACTATGGGACCAACCCTGAAATCGCGAAAAAAAAAACAGCTGTTCCCTACATTTTGACGAGATATGCGAACATAAATGTAGGGAACAGCTGTTTTTTTTTTCGCGATTTCAGGGTTGGTCCCATAGTGAAAGTTGTTCATAATGATGAGTACAATGACCCCTTAAGAGTTGTCGCATGAATTCAATTTCATCCTGTATGATCAAGGCATATTTTAATCTAAATTAAATGCTCAATTTAAGTAACATATTTAATTGGATAAGAAATACCGGTCATAATAGCTTCGGAAATAACAATGTTATCAAATTCTGAAAGATAATTATGGTTACTGTGCTGTGGGTCATCCACAAGATAGGCGTACGGTACCTATGCCATCGCGGACTTCTTGTTGAACTTTTTTTATCTTAAAAAATTATCTTTAACCAAACGCTAGATACACAATCAGCGGCAAAAAATGTCCTCACCAAATGAGCACCCACTTGAACATTTGGGTGCGCTTTTGATTTAGTAGCATTCGAATGCTCCGACGGTAAACATGCCTCAGTGGTCGTTTAAGAATTGTAAAAATCACACATCTAGAACGCTAAAAAAGGATGGAGTTTCATATTTTCGGTAAGTATTAATATTATCATTATCCTATAATTGTTATCACTGTATTATAAATGCTAATATTTTGTCAAGAAATCATCGTAAAAATATTTTTTTTAATTAAGTCGTATTAAACAGCAGGAGTTATAAAGAGACTCTTACTAAACGCATTAATCATACTATCGCATGCCCACTTAAATTGTTTGGGTTATGTGCGTTGATTCTGTTCCCATTTGTGGAGACGCTATTGTTTTTTATTTTTTTATTATTACAGAATGATTGTTTTTTTTGTTTAATGATAATACTTTGCTGTTTCTGTCAATATTATAGTAACATCATAGTAAATATATGGACAGTATGGAAACTAGGCCTATTTGTTGATATAATTAAGTACCTACGCTATAATAATATCGCAAGCGCAACACCGAATTAGTTTTAGCTTTTATATTTAGATGTAAAAATTTAGTTTTAGATGTATAAATAGTATTTGTAAACTTTCCAAATACCTAAAATGACAACAGCAAACTACAACATCATCAAATTCAGTGTTATAATTGCAATTCATTATTAATATTCTAATTCACTAGCGATATTTCATATTTCCATACACTATTGACAAATTAATCAAAACATGTAAATATTTGACAGCTATTTGCGAGGTTGCCTGTAAGTTTAATAGTTTTAAATCTGTAGTTTAATAATTAAGCGGGGCAGTCTTTGGTTACTGCCGATAGAAGTGAAAACTAAGTAACGCAATCTAACGCCATCAAACGTAAAAGTTTGGCGAGTTTAGAATTAAGTAACACCTCTGTATTATAATATCATTAAATAAAAAAAAAAAAATAAAAAAAAAAAAAACGCGAGTTTAACATTTTTTACCCATCCCAAAAAAAGTGCAAATCGCCGCTAAAGAAGTTTTCACGTCAAAAAAAATAACAAAAAGGAAGATAAAGAATAAATAAATGATTCATAGCACGAAATCAATAAAAAAAAAATCTGCTGTACCCTACATTTTGACGAGATGCGAATGTAAATGTAGGGAACAGCTGTTTTTTTTTCGCGATTTCAGTGTTGGTCCTATAGTGAAAGTTGTTCATAATGATGAGTACAATGAGCCCTTAAGATATTTCCGGTATGAATAGATACACCTTATAGGTGTATTAGTTTCATTAATAAATAAACGTGGTGCCCTATCCAAAAACATTTACATTCAGGTAAATTATAATCATTACACATTATACCCCATAGAATAGAATAAAATGTGCTTTAAGTACGCATTTTTTTTAACTTTCCTTAACGAAGTTAAAAAAGGCCATTTATTATTACAGTATTTATAAAAAAATATTGGACAGTTCGACTCCATTCATTCCTTGTCCTAGCGGAGGGCCTGGATCGTAAAACTTTTTAATTCGAACTTTTAAGACATGCGTGTAGGGTTGATTTTGTTTTGAACATAGAATACGTTGACAATGAGTATAGGTCGTAAAAATTTATTGCTTTTTGTACATAGCTTTGTGAAATATACTTTAAGCATTGCGTTTAAGGTTGAATTTACATTAATGTATATTTATTTCAACTATTATTACCTAAACACAATTTGGTGACGGTTTTAAGAGAACTTTTGTTTGGGATTGTGTATCTAGTTCTTTATTAGTGATCGATGACCAAACCATTCTGTAAAACATAATTTTTATGTACCTATCTTTTAAGGATTACGCGGCGCGCGGCGCCAGTAAAGCTCCCTGTCGGCATGATTTTTTCAGACATCTACAACAATAAGGCTGCCTGTCCACTGGAGCGGAGAGGAGAAAAGAGGAGCGGAGATGTGCCAATATTAACCAATAGAATCTTGACTCAGGATCACTGATCTAAACTCAGGGGCGGAGTCAAGATTTATTGGCACATCTCCGCTCCTCTTTTCTCCTCTCCGCTCCAGTGGACAGGCAGCCTAATCGTCATACCTATTTCACCCGATTTACACAAAACCTTAATGAATTATATGGAATTATATACTAAAACCTTCCGCATGAATCACTCCGTCCATTGGTGGAAGTAAGTAGGTAACACATGGGTGGGTAACACCTGCGGAACATTCGGCGCGGAACGTTCCGTCGCGTCCTTGTGACGCTTGCTTATGAACCGACAACGTAACGTTCGGCTGATGTGTCATAGGTAACTTGAAAAACATTAGGAGCGTATTCAACCGAACCTTCTGCGCCGAACGTTCGGCAGGTGTGGCGCGACCCTATACCGCGAGGCGGTTGCGATGGGGGTCGGAACATGAGGTGAGTCGTTGCGCAGTAACAAATTCATGGGTCAGCGGGGGTGAGGGGCCGGTGTATTATCTATGGTGAGGGGTGGGGTGCTGTCCAGCGAGCAGCTAACATCCGAGCCGCCATTAAAATTTTGAATCGAAAATCTAACTAAGTATACCTACCTACAATGACTTACTAAAAACCTATACCTACCTACCTACATGACTTACATATACAACGTGAAATTTGAATCACAGTTTTGCTAGAACAAACGTTGTTCAGACCATGGTCTACTATCATTCTATAGCATCCAATATGTTATTAAAACAAACTAAACTAGGCGTTCTCAAATAAGTCTTATGTTGCTCAAACGTGTTCAAACATTAACCGTAACATCTAAGGACTCATCGCGGATGCAATATGGCATTCAAAAGAGTTATGAGGAGTCCACGTGGACTACAAGGATGTCCGGCCAATGCGGGCCGAAATTTTAATAAATAAATCAGTCTTTTTGTGTTTTTTTTTAAACACCATTGACGTTTTTTTTTAAATTGATTGTTATAGAATGGTAGTAGACCATGGTCTGAACAACGTTTGTACTAGCAAAACTGTGATTAAAATTTCACGTTGTATACCTACCTACAATGACTTACTAGTACATTACATGACTGATTTTAAAATGGCCAAAGTGCTTCAAGCTTTTATAAGGCTTTACTTTTATTTAATTGAATACTAGATTAATTTTTATTTGTAGGAAATAGTACCTATATTCCTATAGCATAACATCATGCTTGATTCATACTGGGCTACTGCTTGTAGACACAATCAATAATATATTAGTATTGCAGTCAGACAGAGGTGTGGTGGTACTCTTCTTTAAAAAGGGCGACAATGCCCTGCTTAAAAATTATAGGCCCATCACACTTCAGTCTATGTCTACAAGCTGTTTTCAAGAGTCATCACGAACCGTCTCGCGCGCAGGTTTGACGACTTCCAGCCTCCCCAACAACCCGGATTCCGTAAAGGCTTTAGCACCGTAGACCACATACATACGCTGCGGCAAGTTATACAGAAGACCGAAGAGTTCAACCAGCCTCTCTGCTTAGCGTTTGTGGACTACGAAAAAGCCTTCGATTCGATCGAGACATGGGCATGTAGATACTGCAGTCTCTCCAAAGGTGCCAGATCGACTATCGGTACATCGCAGTGCTAAAGTGTCTGTACAAAAACGCCACTATGTCTGTCCGACTCCAGGACCGGACCTGGAAGCCTATCCTTCTGCAGCGAGGTGTGAGACAGGGAGACGTTATCTCTCCGAAACTGTTCACCGCTGCATTGGAGGATGTGTTCAAGGTTCTGGACTGGAAAGGACTAGGCATCAACGTTAAAGGCGAGTATATCACTAACCTTCGGTTTGCCGACGACATAGTTGTAATGGCTGAGACCATGGAGGACCTCAGTACAATGCTCGATGACCTTAGTAGAGCCTCCGAAAGAGTGGGTCTTAAAATGAACATGGACAAGACAAAGGTCATGTCAAATGCCCATGTAACACCCACTCTCATGAAGATCGGAAATGCTACGCTCGAAGTTGTGGAAGAGTATGTTTACCTAGGACAAACTGTCCAGCTAGGTAGGTCCAACTTAGAGAAAGAGGTCAATCGTCGAATCCGACTCGGCTGGGCAGCGATCGGGAAGCCACGCAATGTCTTCTCGTCCTACATACCACAGTATCTCAAGACAAAAGTTTTTGACCAGTGCGTGTTGCCAGTGATGACTTATGGCACTGAAACATGGTCGCTCACAATGGGCCTTATCAGAAGGCTAAAAGTCACCCAAAGGGCAATGGAGAGGGCTATGCTTGGAGTTTCCCTACGTGATCGAATCAGAAATGAAGAGATCCGTAGGAGAACCAAGGTAACCGACATAGCTCGAAGAATTGCCAATCTTAAGTGGCAATGGGCAGGGCACATTGCTCGTAGAACAGATGGCCGATGGGGCCGAATGGTTCTGGAGTGGCGACCGCGTACCGGAAGATGTAGCGTTGGAAGGCGTCCCACAAGATGGACCGATGACCTTGTGAAGGCCGCAAGGATCCGCTGGATGCGGGAAGCACAAAATTGGTCGAAGTGGCGGTGTTTGGGGGAAGCCTATGTTCAGCAGTGGACGTCTTTTCGCTGAAATGATGATGATGATGATGATTGCAGTCATGTCAGTCTGTAGATGATAAAATGAGGTGAAGTGGTAGGTAAGTATTGGTTTCTCGGCGAAATGTGTGTGGGTGCACTATATTGTCTATATTACACTTCTGCCGAACCCCTCGAAAGTACAGACATGATGTTGTTATAAATGAGGTATTCTTGTATGATACTGCAGTGACATTGTCATATTTTCTAAAAGCGAAATATGATAGAGGCAGAAAGTAATGTAATGTTGTATTGTAATGAGTAAAATAATAGTTTAGTGAACAATGTTTTATTAATTACTACAATATCCTATACTAATGCATTTGTAGATTTACAAATAAGGGCGGTTCATTTCTGTTTTCTTGGCCTTCTTGTCTCTAGACCTAGGCCACCATCGGTGCTCTGTTGTTAGGGTTAGGGAAGACAGCTGTTTTCTTGCTATTTCAGGCTTCAAACTCTTGAATACTCTGTACACTTCTGCTTTATCAGTCATTCTTAAAATCGATGAATCAGTAACAACTTCTTCTGGGAGAGGTCTTGAGTGTTCATAAGGAAATTCTTGGTCTTTATGAAGCGCGACTATTGTGGAACCATCATCAGTTATAACGATTTTATTGTAACATCTTGTAATTATTTCCCTTGGTCTAAACGCTACTGCACGAATTAAATAAGCCATTATAAGCCACAATAAGAGAAAATGCTTTGAAAATTATTTAAATTCCATCCACAACATAACCAAGAAAATTGATCTTTTGATATTGACAGTTGTCAGTATTGACAGACTGAAACCATAACCGTAATCTCGTTCATCAGGCTAAATAGTGGAGTACTCCACTTCGAAACTTAATCGACTAACCAAAGACAATAGAAAGTTAGAAAACAGGATTAATATCATTTTGGATGATATTCTCGATAATACAAGATAATTTCTGAATCTTCGACTGCGAGCAATCATCGGAATTTAGAGGAATTCACCAATTCACCTATTTTATTTAATCTGTGATTTTATATATTTGATTGTTGACACATGACATTTCAGTCATAGATAATACACGCTAATTGTTTGCTAAAAAAAAACAAAACTACAACTGAAATGGTTTTTTTGTTTGTAAAGTAATGTTTTTTTGTGTTTATATAGAGTAAAGAATGGATTTCCCAGCCACACCATCCAATGCTTCGGACAGCAATGAATACCCAAGCACTACGCGATCTCCATTTCATAATACGCCAGACGACAATAAAAGACGCAGGTAATTTTTGTTGGATTTATGCAAAACAGGAATAAACTCACAGTTGATTGTGATTGTAATACTGGTTGAATGAATTTATTTCACGTTTCAGTTCATCAAGATCAATAAAACGCAGGCGATTTGACGATGAATTGGTGGAATACAGTGGTTTGCCTGGGTCATCACTCGGTAAAGGAGATAAAAGAATGCGCACACAGTCGTATACGAGCCAAGTCAGCCAAGTGTCGGAGATTCCTTTAGCCGCCGCGCCCACGCCCCCCGCGCTGCCAGCTCCAGAGCGTCGCCGGGCTTCCAGCAAAGTCTCTGCTGGAGGGAGCTTTGGTCGCAAGATTCGCCGTAAAGGCCAACTCAGTCACCTTTCGACCAAAGATCTGGGACGTTGGAAGCCTACAGATGATCTTGCATTGATACTAGGTGTGCAACAGGTAAGGATTTATCTATTTTCATTGTCAAGAAATTATTGTTACTCTTTTTATTAATATAGTCCTTTTAGCAATCCATAAAAAATATTTTAGTTATTAAATATGAATGAATACTTTATGTCATATTTTCAGACCAATGACTTGCGCATAGTCCACCGAGGAGTGAAGTTTTCCTGCCGCTTTACAGTCAGCGAGTTGCAATCTCGTTGGTATGCCCTTTTGTACAATGCAGAAATATCACGAGTGTCCATTGCAGCTATGCGTAACTTGCACCCAGACTTGGTAGCGTTGGTGCAGCAACAAGCATTGTACTCAAATGCTGAGGAAGAATTACTTGCCACCATACCAATGGTTCCTGTAAGTTATCATTTCACTATCATTATTATCATATGACTTTACCCACTGCTGGGCATAAACCTCTCTTTGCTTGTGCCAATGCCCACGTTCCTGTGCCAGCCTCCTACAAGTTATTATTTCTTGGCCTAAATTATTCTTACAGCCTACTATTCTGCCCATACAAAAAAACTTAATTCAGAATGTAATAAAAGCTGTTTGTGTTTAGTGTGAAAGTATCATCATTTATGTAACCTGGCACACAGAATAATAATATCTACATTTTTTATCTTGATTACAGTCATCTCTCCCACCACTGGAAAAGTTTCAAGAGTTGTTGGACCAGAATCCACATGTATTCTATCCGTCACGGAATGCAAAGACATTGTTGGCACATTGGCAGCTCCTGAAACAGTATCATCTATTGCCAAATCAGACCGTACAACCATTGCCCAAAAGTAAGAGAACAAGATCATTAATATACGTTTTCTGCGATTTAATAGTTGTTTTAGCAGTGTTTCATTTTACCATCTCGATCTTAGGCATCGACCGGGTTCGGCGCTCCGATTGGCAGCCGGCCGGCCTGATCGAGAAGGTTGAATGTGTGAGTTTCTTTTTAACGATCTCGTTTTTACGCATCGAGCGCGTTCGGCGTTCCGATTGGCCCTCCGATTAGCTGGCAATCGGAGCGCCAAACGTGGTCGATACGTTTGACGAGATGTTAAAATTAAAATCGCACCAAGCCTTCGGATTTGGATAAATTTGGCACTTCAGTAGACCAGGACCTCGGTTAGGATATAGGATGCTTTTTATCCCGATATTCCCCCGGGATCGAGACTTATGCAGGTGAAACCGCGGCGCGCAGCTAGTATAATATTATAAATGCGAACGTGTGTTTGTTTGTTCTACTTTCACGCTAAAATACGTGCATATTTGGATGAAATTTGGCACATGGGTAGAGCATGACCTGTAGTATGTTCTTGTGGGATAATTTCCGACCTCAACGCGGGCGAAGCCGTGGGCAAAAGCTCATTTGTAATATTCTGCTTTAATATTCCAGCCTCATCTGAAGTGATGACATTCTCTGATGCTGAAGAGACAATGAATGACAATGAGTTGCCAGACTACAAGGAAGATGGCACGGATATTGAGATGCAACTAGCTGACAGGTACTCGATATATTTTTTACTAATTTTTTTTATAGCATTTGAACAATATTCAAAACTTCTTCAAAATGTAAAAAAAAAAATGAAATTATCATAACTTTTTTTAAGAACTAACATAACATCATAAACATCACGCCTGTATTCCCAGTAGGGTTAGGCAGAGGTGTGTGTAGAGGTGGTGGTGAGGTATTTTTAAGAACTTTGTATTTTTAGTTCAGTCCTGCTTGCTATTGCCACTATTCCTAGTGTATAGAGCAGTAGTCTGCTTAACTGGTATGTGGTAAAACTCTCAAATGTAACAACATTTTTGTTGCCATTATTTCTTATGCTGGATCTGTCACCTTGTGCAGACAGATAGACTTCCATTAACAAGTTTACTAAAGCCCAGGTTTGCACGCGCGATTTTTTCCCGCGGCGAGGTTTCGTGCACTGGATTTTCAATGCTCTGCTTAGCGCCGAGAGTTGAAAATCCAACAATGTGTATTTTCAAAGCGCTGGAACGCCGCGATAGTTTTACGTCTGTGCGAACGTAGGCTTAGTATCGTTTAGGAATTCGAATGCCCTTTACTACAGCTCTGTGGCAATAGCTAATGTAACAATTTTTTTTTGTTGCCATTATTAATATTTTGAATATATTCTATAGTGACCGACCGAAGGTTCGGTTTCGGTTTCGGCAAGAAAGTCTAGTTTTGGCATCAGTTTCGGCAGAACATCTGCCGAACCTTCGGCCGCACCGAAACTGCGTTCGTGAATTAACGCGTCGTTCGGCTGACTTCGGGTGAAATTCGTGGATCGTGTGTCACCCACCATCATCAGCTTTTTTGATACTCACAAATTTTTGTTCCAACAAGTAGTTAACATGTTTTGATAATTAGAAAAAATGTTGGTTTTCACAAAAAAAATATGTTTTAATATATTTCAATTAGTATTTTTTTCATTTAACACGTGTTAACTGTCTGTTTATGTTTAAAAAATAAGCCGAATTTCAGTAAGCAATCGATTTTTAACATGTCTAATAAAGTTTCCGTTTCGGCCGAAACTGAGACAGATACCGAAGATTCGTTTTCGGTTTCAGATTCGGTAGAAAGTCCTGTTTCGGTCGGACACTAATATTCTACATACACCACGCACAATGGTCCACCAGAGGGACTTATGCCCGTTTTCACCTTCACTGACACTTAAATGAATCCCTAAATAAAAGTGCACTGTTGGATTTTCAATGCTAGGCTCACCGCTGAGAGTTGAAAATCGAACAGTGCACTTTTATTTAGGGATTCATTTAAGTGTCACTTAGTGAAGGTGAAAACGGGCATAAGTGCGGAAACCTAACCCTATAACATTCTACCTACATTGAAAATCTGTATTACGTTCCAGAGTGGACAAAAAGGACATCCGCCTTCTTGAAACGTCACTGACGCGTTGGCAAGTGTTGGTGCAGTCACTATCAGGCACCTCGGTGGAGCTGGACAAGAACACACTTGCTGTGCTGCGAGGCAGACTTGTTCGCTTTCTTATGAGGTCCAGAGAGGTGGGTTATGTAGTTTTTTTTTTAAGATCTGTCCGCACAGTTCCTGGTCAGAAGCTGTGGAACATAGTCCCTTCACTATTAAAGTGTTGTGTAGTGGGCGCTACATAAAGGTCTCGCCACACTGAGGGGAATCCCGCGCGGGTCACGAAGTCAGACGACTATTCGCGCTAGTTTGAACACCTTACAAGTTAGACACAAACGACGCGAAGGAATTTCGTCCCGCATCTCGCGCGGGATTCTCTTCAGTTTGGCCAGACCTTAAGAGCAGTTTTGCTGTGCTGTGATGCAGACTTGTTTCTTTCTTCATGGGGTCTGGAGTGGTAATGTAGCTTTTTTGTTTCCGCTACTATGAGCTCTGTTAGAACGTTTAGACACCTGCCCCACCGCTGACGAGGAAGCGACTAGCTATCAACGATTTTATCGCTCAAGAAACATTTTCTTTCTTATGGAACCTAAGATTGAAGGTCCCGTGTAAGTAAAAGAGATACATATATTAATAGTTGATCGCTGACTGTTCACACTCAAGTACTCGTTGGTCGCAGCGACAAAAGTTATAAAAGAGAATACTCGGTGACGCTCGCTTGGCGGGCAGAACACTCGCCGAGACCCTCACGCTTGGTACAGCCCGATTCAAACTTAATGGTTGCTCGGAACATGAGGCGAGTCGCTGCGCAATAACGAATTCATGTGTCAGCGGGGGTGAGGGGTGGGGTACTGCGCAGCGAGTGACTAACTTCCGAACCGCCATTAATTTTGAATCGAACTATACATACGCATACCAGCGAGTAATTGCTCGTTGCCATCGCGGACTCGCTGCTCGTTGCTCGCCAACTCGTTTTTAGTTGCTAGCTCTACTCGCTTCTCTTTAATCACCGGTGGTGGGACAGGTGCCTTTCTGCGAGGCAGATTTGGTCATTCTTTAAGGGAATGGCCTAAGGTAAGACAGAGGCGGATAATTATTGTAATTATATAAATAGGTTATTGGGCACCTCTGCCCAACCCTTCGGGGAAACAATGCGTGATGTTATGTTACGTAAAAATAGGTAATTCTTATGGTCGTGAATCATATTTAGATCAATGTAAAAATCTGGTACAAATCGCGGCACGTAACTTGAACCAAAATGGCGGTCGTCCGCGTGGGTACAATTATGATTACATTTCCAGTTTTCGATTGAGACCCGAAAATGTGTTCCAGATCGCGGCACGTACGTTGAGCTATGACCTTAAATGCGCAGAAAAACATTTTCGGGTCTCAATCGAAGTATAATCATAGTTTTACCTGCGCGGACGACCGCCAGCTGTCGCTGCCGCTGCTGGTTCAACTTTCGTGCCGCGATCTGTACTGACCGGCAAAAAACTGCAAGAAAATTTAAATTTCGCGGGCTACACTTTCGCTTTCTCTTTAGGCCCGGCGCCCACTATCGGTGGGCATCGGTGCGGCTCGGTACACCCGACGAATAAAAATATAACTTATGTGTAGACAATAAAATTTAAATCAGCGATGCGCCGCAATGTGCTTAGGCATGCTTCGGCATGCATCGACGTCTTTAGGCATCATAAATGAATTTCAATTTTATTGTCATACACATAAGTTATATTTTTATTCGTCGGCTGTACCGAGGCGCACCGATGCCCACGGATAGTGGACGCCGGGCCTTAAGGGGGTATATGCCCATTTAACTGACACTAGGCGACACCTAAATAAAAGTTCGCTGTTGGATTTTCAACTTTCGGCGTTGAGACGAACGTTGAAAACCCGACAGCGCGTTTTAGAGGTACTATGATGATTTATTTGTGTCAACTATGCAAGGGTTGTGTATTGTGGAGCTACTACAGTCCGGCCGTCGAGAGAATGTGTTCTTGACATCTGTCAGTTTTATATTAACGAATGTGTGTTTTACGAATTTGCTCCTTATTACTACTAGAAAATTATCAACTGACAGGTGTCAGGAACGCATTCTCTCGGCTGTACATGAGAACAATCGGTATGCTACGAGGCAGAATTGTTTCTTCCTATGAGATGCAGATTTGTATTAAGCATTAAGCTGGCTTCACACTATGAGATATAATATATAGTAGATCCCGAGATAACAAAAGAGATGTAACAACTCAGTGTTAAAAAAAATGTTTCCATTGTAAAGTACGGTGAGCGATATTAATTTATACATCGAGATGTAATATTATGTAATTCATAGTGTGAAGGCAGCTTTAGCATTAGTAGTAAGAAAGCTCCGATTGGAAGAATATTGGTGTAATTATAGGCACATAAGACACAGTTTTATCTGGGATAGGAACATTGGCAATAAATCTGCAATGTTTCGGTTTCGGCAAAAAACCACAAAAAACGTTGTCTGCCTATTGAAACTACGGCTCGCGGAATCACAAAATCCAAGCACTATATTAACAGGGAACAAGGCCTGCGATTCTCCGTACAAATGTATTCCCCTTTTTTCTTCCTAAATAATGCCTCTAGTGATAATGCCAGTTTTTACCGCTGTGATTAGAATTCGAAAAGTTTTTAACATAAAAGAAAATTATAGGAACCTAGACATACTCTTTCTTAAAATTTTAATGTAAAAAATAATTGAACCGGCTCAGTTTTCGAGAAAAAAAAGGGGAATATTAAACGTCGATCTCGTCAATTTTTTTTTAATATAGTTGGTCTGAGCTGCAGCTGTCCCTATCGCACTCTACGGGGGCAGACTTGAGGTAAGACGACGGAAAAGTTTCTTCAAATACCTATTTTTCTGATTCCTAGCAGGCCCTGTTCCCTCTTAACTCTAGAATTAATAGGAAGGCTTAGAATCAAGATCGACGAATGATTAAAATTCCGCAATATTGGAATTGAGCACTATACTGGTGACAGGGTGATACCGTGATGTAATATGTGCCGTGATGCACTAGCTTGTAAGAGCATCAATCTACGCAAATTATTATAGAATAGGTTTCAGTTTCGACCAAAAATTAAGATGAGTGATGAAAACCTTTTAAGCTTTAAAATAGGTGGTCCAAATTGTGATGCCATAAAAAAAAAAACTGGAAAATACTCACTACAAAAAAGACATGAATTTTTGAGGCTCCAACGGCAAGAAATCTCAAAAAAAAAAACAAAAAAAAAATTACTCGAAAACTAAAAAAAATCGCGGAACATACATGGGGTATTTTCGAATAAGACATAAGGAATCTAAATTTTTTTTTATGACGTGTGATTTTGGTCCATCCTGTATATATAATTCTTCCCTACGTGTGTTTGTCACCTAACTCCTCCTAAACGGCTGGACCGATTTGGATGAAATTTTGTGTGTATATTTGAATGGGTCTCGGGATGGTTTCAAAATACGATTGAACCGGGTAGGGAGCGCTGTTCGGGCAGGACAACGTCTGCCAGGTCCGCTAGTTAAAATATAAAATGTCAAATGACTCGAAAATTCTGGACATTAACATAGGAGTCAAAAGGGGTCGTTTGGTTTTAAATGACCTCTCCTACATCCCCTTAATGCCGAAATATAACCAATAACCCTGCATACTTACATATTATAACATCACGCCCTTTTTCCTCGAAGGGATAGGCAGATGTGTGCTAAGTAGGTACACCCACATTTCGCCAGCTACTTATGAATGTTTTCCTTACCCATTGATATTCAAAATTACAAATGTATTAATAATATCGTTGACGTTAATCTAATGGTCGGTAAATGATAAGCTTTTCATTTCATATTCGGCACTCGAAGATTGTTTTCTTGTAAAGTATTTTTTTTTAGCTTTGTTAAGATATTATTAGCCTATAGTAATATTCAGTCACTACAGAATATTACCCTACCAGTTATGAGGACTACATACCCTACATATTAAGGCCGCCTACCGACAAACTCGTTTTATGCTCATGTACTCCCAAAGGTTATTGCAACTTTGAGTTCTATGCTAATTAAATAAAGCTTATTTTTAATTGAATCCTCCTACAAACACCACGTACGCGCAGCCACCGAGCAGCAACCGTGCAAGAACAGTGAAAATAAGCTTTATGTAATTAGCATAGGACTCAAAATTGCAATAACCTTTGGGATTACATGCGCATAAAACGCTTACGCCCTTACTAATAAACGTATTAGGTATATCAGGTGAATAGTTACACACTGGTTTCTCTCTTTTAGTCGTCAGTAATTTGACATTCGAAACAAGAAGACAGCGTTGTGTAACTATACATACGCTATACAACGTTTATTAGTAAGGGGGTAAATACCTATGTTGGTACGTGGCCTTAGTACTTGAGCTGACAGACAGCGAGGGACTAGGAAATAATTGGGACAAGGTAAGGAAATAAGGGTTTATTTTGCATCCTTGTGGTATTCCAACAGGAATGTTATTTAATTATCTAATTTTAAACACGGAAAATGTTTATGGAAACAAGAAGCAGTAGACATTTGTGAATTCATTTGAACTGTTGTTAGTTATAGACACGTTGGTCATACTTTAAAAAACAAAACAGTTTGACCAACGTCTCAACATTTATTTTGTTTCAGAAGCACAAACATGTCTGATAAGACAGTGACAAATTAAAATTAAAACGTGTTTCTATATACATACATTACTTAATTTGATATCTTAATACTATTTATTCCATCACTATTCCAAGGTAATATAGATACTATTTGTGTTAAAACGGATCGATCAATCATGCACAATGTCAATAGGTAGTTACTGTGCTATCAATAATATTAAAAAAAAAAAATACTGTCTTGAATATTGTACTTTATATAGAAGAATCTAGGGTACATATTTTTAAAGCAGTCACTTAAGTTTTATAATTACAGATTATGATAAGACATTAGTCTTAGCGTTTGGCTAACTCTTGTTGATATCGATGTGTTAGCAAAGCGCAAGGAATCCTGTCGCCACTTGAGTCTTTCTGGCTTCCTGTAAATTCTTGATGATGTGTATCCTTGAGATATTATTAGATTATATGTCTTTGCAGTCTCGTTACTATGTCGGCAATCTCGATTCTTTTATTATGATAATTGAATCCCCTATGCTGTCATTTTTGCGTCAATAAAGTACAAAGAAGTACTTACTAGACTTTAACAAAAAATTAAGAAGTTAATAATAACACACTTAACGTCGATCTCTGAAATTAAGAAAACCCACCGTAGCCGCGTCAGAAGCAAAAGTGCTTTTTTGCTGAATTTTATATCAGAATGTTTCTCCTACCTTACCATGTACCAAAGCCGCCATTTTATAATACACGGCTCCTGTGCACATAGTCTATTCAAATTCGTGTTTTCAAATTGTTGTTATTTCCATTTAAACGAATATCAACTTTATGCCAGTGTAAATTAAATTGTTTTCAGAATGACAATTACGAATGGAAAAATCATGAAAATGTGAAGTTGTAGCTCAAACTGAACTTTACGTGTGGGCATTAAAGATGATTTTCCAAAAACTGTTTGTTAACATGTTTGGAAACTGCAACGCAGTATGCATAGTTGCATACGTGGATTTTAGGCACAAAATCTCTGCGTCCGTTGGTCCACCGTAAAATGTCAACGTAGGCAATGCATGTGCGCAGTAGGTACTATACAGGGTGGCAGGGACATCGACGCGATTCCATGGATTCAGTACATTATTCTGAACCCCCCCTATTTTTCTTTTTTTTTTGGGTGGGAAATCATCAAATGACTTCTCCCGCTCTGGGCGGAGCGAAAGGGCGTGTCAGATTCTTACTGACTAAAACCCACCCGTGTTCCTTCCCTTGCCTTGCCAGGGGCCCTGCGTTGAAATCATAGAAAAGTGCAATACCTGCGCGGTCAAAATGTATGGAAAAGCTGTATTTTTTTTAAATAACCGACGAAAATTTTCAACGCAGGTGTTCAGAATCATGTACTGAATCCACGGTATTCGTTTTCGCGTCGATGTGGGATGCCACCCCGTATAACAGAACACAAATAAAAGAATTTGAAGAAAAAAAACATCTTTACTAGTATTATATTTCTTTGTTACTCAATCACACAAACGGTTGACAGGAATTTAGCACACAAGTAAACTATATCCTGGATTAACCCATACATAGGACACTTCTTATCCAGGCAAATGAAGTAGTTCCCGGTAGATGCGAATGAAACCGCAAGTGGAAACTAGTTTGTAATAACGACAGGAGGTAAACACACAAAGTTAAAATAGACACACAGCTATAATTAATTTTCACAAAACAAAAGGCACTTGCATGTTTATAAAGTCCACAAAACAGCAAACAAAACTAATTAGTGTTATGCATCGTAATTACGTTTTCCATAGCGCATTTCCCCCTCGTCCGTCGATGTGGGGTAATGTAACACGTCGGCTGGTATTCGTGTGGACCCTGACGACAGTTTCAAGGACACCCCACCCCTAATGACACGGTCACCACCCGTCAACATAAAAAAATATCTATTCATTTCACTATCTAGCCCACATATCGTCATATTGTATCGATTGCCCTCGTTTCAATAACTTTATGTCGCCTATTTTAAAGTACACAATTTCAGGCTTTATCTTCATAAGGAAGTATGATAATTTGTGTTATCTTCGCTATCATTATTACACCTACCTATTAAAATTCCGTATTTGTCCATTGACATAGCTCCCTTGTTATCATTAAACTTCTTTTTCGGAGCCAAACATTTTGAAATAATGCAAATTTGATTAATTCTAATTCCACCAAAATTCAGTTACATTATGCGTCATGTTTAAACATTAGTGGGATTTCGACACCAGACAATACACACGAGGTACAATTATTATTTTCATTTGAATTTAGATAAAATTCTCACTGTAATTACACAATATTTCAGTTAGCGATACGAAACGGTATAAATAACATTATAATTACGTAGGAAATTAATTAAATTGGATATTAAAGTTTATTGTTTTCCTCGAGGGGGTGTTAACAATACACTTGTTAGTAAAGGTAATAAGTATTACAGGAGAAAAATCGTACTGTGGCTCATGTTTTGAGAACTGGTCGGTGGTAGCCGGCGTTGTTTACATAACATTCTTTTATAACAAGGCGATTGTTTGGCCACTAGAAGTGAATTGGATATTCAAAACAACAAGTATCAATGGAGGATGGAATGGTAAACTTGTGGAACTTGGTCAATGTCCGGTGAATCCACTGACCGAAGTTTCTGATACCCGACCACCTCTCTGTACATTAAATTTCTTTTTTTTACCGTTGCTTTACATATTTACAGTTGGCTGTACATAGCTATAGATAGTGTGGAAGTGAAGACTTGTGTAAGCATGATTTCAGTTTTTTACTTTTCATTCCTTCATAAGTTCATTTGACTATTCGGTTTTGTTTTTTTGTCATAGGCACCACCTTGCATTTCAGATTTTCGTCCATATGTAACGTGAAATAGGTTTAAAACGAACTGTAACATGTTAGGACAAGGTTATTTCAGTTCAGTGAGATTGCATTTTAAACAGAGAGCAGTGGTGGCAGTGGTAATGGCCGACTGACGACTTGTAGGTGGTGGGTTCGAACCCAGCCAGGCATTTTACTTTGTGTAAATTATTTCATTACCGCTGCTCTCAAAACGGTGAAGGAAAACATCTTGAGGAAACATGTCCTGGCTCAATATTTTGTAGGCATTTGACGACAACCAACCCGCACTGGGTCCTCGTGGTAAATAATGAGTTGAAGAGGCTTGTGAGTTGTGTCCCAGAAGCGGGAACATTGTAGGTTTAATGCTATGCATCTAAACAGTCATTCAAAACTAGTGATTTTGTCTCATTCTATACGGTAGTGGGGGTAAAGGGGCGGGGCTTATGTCCGCTATAACGACAGTTTGGGACAGCACCTTCCATTTCTCCTCTGTCTTGGCTGTGATTTGGATGAATTCAATTGTGCTACCTCCTTACATATTACAAAATTGGAATGACTCTCTCTGCCTGATCATTGGTGTGCTTATAAGTCAAAATTCAAAAGTCATTTATTCAAACTAGGCTGAGAATCAGCACTTTTCGAACGTCAAAATTACATAAGACAGTTCCCCAAAAACGCCCACCCTTCACCACTTCCTAGTGCTTTTGCTGGAGAGAAGAAGTGGCGCAACAAACTCCCCAGCAGCACAGCTGTCTGTTCAGTTAGAAAAAAACTTGATTCAGGAACCATTATCTAATTGATGTGTATTTTAAATTAATTAATAAGGTCCTCTTTGGTTATATTTGTCCTCACGGGCGATCCAGTTAGCTCAAGAAAATATTTAAATGTGTATTTACTAGTATCGTGATGACCTAGTGAAAAACACAAATGATCTTCAATCAAAGGCGATGAACCAATGTCAGTTGTAGCCTTGTGGTAGGTAATTGGATTGTTTTTTTTTTTTCTAGCACTATTTCATAGTAGAAGGAAAAGTCTTAAAGACAAAGTAGAAATTTTCCAAATTATTTCATGAAAAAGATCCCATTTTCTTGATAGGTAAAATAATGACGTGTCTCATTACATTATTCATGGAATTAATTTCTATAAAAAGCGTTAAATGGTTTGAGAAATATGCTGTTTTGTTAAGAGTACATAATACCTCAGCTTAAATTCACTTTTTATCTCGCTCGCACACTACTGCTCGCGGTCTGAGTGAGAGCAAGACTGAGTGGGGAGCTGGGCGGCAGGGTGGGTGGTGTCGATAGTTTATGTAGTTTCTTTTTACGGAGAAAAAAATGGTACCAAATTTTTTTTTTAATAGTCTGCTTTATATTTAGTTCAGTTATTATGCAAAGTTTCATGATCTAATTTGAAGTATATTTTGAATACTAGCGGTTTTTTGTTCGGGTTGAAGGTAACTTTGTAATTTTTTTCTGTCAAGAAAATTGTTTGGACTCTTGTTTTCGCCTAACATAGTACTTAACATTAATTCTCAACTTTACCATATATTTATTTTAAAATGAATGCTGCATTATATTCGATATAACTGAGGATCATGCTAAACAATTTGAATTTTTATAGACTAATAGCCGCTCGGGTCGATCCATCAGGTTAAGCTACTCTTGCCAGGGTTGGTCAGTGGATGGGTGACCATCTTTACATACCGAGACTCCTCCGTGCCTCGTAAAGCACGTTGGTCCCGGCTGTCATTCGTGGATCTTTGACAGTCGTTACGAGTCGTCAGAAGCCGGAAAGACTGACACCTGACACCAGTCTTACCAAGGGGTATCGTATTACTCAGTTACTGGGTTGTGGAGGTCAGATAGGCAGTCGCTCCATGTAAAATACTGGTATTCAGCGCATCCGGTAAAACTGGAAGCCGACCCCAACATAGTTGGGAAAAGGCTAGGCAGATTGATAGACTCTTAACAATGGGCATCAAATTAAATAATTAATCTCATCTAACACAAATACACAACAAAAAAATCTCTTGTTTTTGAAATATGAATACAAAACATTTAATAAAATTTGCTCAAAAGTTTAAAATCCTCATAATTTGCGGGATATCCTCAATAAGAGGTCATCAGTGTGTTTAAAATAAGTACCTACACATTATTATAATTGATCACGGATAATTGTCAAACACGGTTTACATTTATGTGATGGTCATTATAATACCATGACAGTTATACAGGGTGACAGGGAAATTCGACCTATTCCTTGAAAGGGGTTATACTAGAGGTCATTAGCAACAAATTAAGTCCAATGAACTAGGGGTCAAACCTGGATGGTTCTCGAGCTGTGACGGTTCTTCGATATTGTAGAAATTTTCTGACTTGTTACCAAAAACAATTAATTATGAAAAAAATACTCCACTCTAAACATTTAATTGATACTTTTCTGAAAGCTGAGAAAGGCGTGATCATTGTAAAAAAAAAATCTCGCCCAAAACTTACATAATCTCAGAAATAGAAGGTCTTTAGTAGCTATAATTTTTAATGATTGTTTTATTCCCAAACATTGAAGTAAGCTATTGGAAAAAAATTGTATGACAGTTGGCGTACAAATGTGTAAAATGACTAACTGGTTTCATAAGCTTTCCAAAAAGGTATAATTGTCATTAACTTTCCCAGCGGTTTTTAAAAAATCCGCAAAAGCGCGCTATAGACCAAATTTTTAATTTTGATTTGTTAAATTAATTCAGCTCAAAAAGTCAACGTGTAGAGTAGTGAATAAAAAATTAATGTAATTTGATACAGTTTAATACAAAAAAAAAGAATTCTCTGCCATTGTTGCGTATGCAAACACGCAGCTTACGACGTACTTCTCTCACTGGCACTCGCGTTAAAAGCGAGGTTTTCATGTGTTCGGCAGCTGCCAAAATCCTCTCCCTCAACTCTTCAATGGATGTCACTGGTGGTAGGTACACTAAGTCCTTCATGTGACCGCAAAGATAAAAGTCGCATAGCGTTAAATATGGACTTCTTGCCGGCCATGACGTTGGGCAACCTCGACCGATCCATCTCAGCGGATAATTGTCATCCAGCCATTGTCGCACACCTCGGTAAAAGTGAGCTGGGCCTCCATTGTGCTGGTACACCATATCTCTTCTCGTAGCTAGAGGCATATCTTCCAAAACCGTGTTCATTTCTTCTCTTAAAAAGTTTTCGTAGTTACGTTTTGCCACTCAAATTTCAGGGCAAGAAGAATGGCCTGAACTTATCATGGCCAATCCCCATCCAAACATTTAACGAAAATCTTCTCTGGTGGGCCCTTTGAAATCTTTGAAAGTCCAGATTTAACGCCATGCGACTTTTATCTTTAGGGTCACATGAAGGACTTAGTGTACCCTACACCAGTGGCATACATTAAAGAGTTGTGGGAGAGGATTTTGGCAGCTGCCGAACACATGAAAACCTCACTTTCAACGCGAGTGCCAGTGAGTGAAGTATGTCGTAGGCTGCATACGCAACAATGGCAGGCAATTCGAAAAGGATGTGTAATTTTTGTTAACTGCTTTTTTTTTGTATTAAACTGTATCAAATTACATTAATTTTTTATTCACTACTCTACACGTTGACTTTTCGAGCTGAATTAATTTAACAAATCAAAATTAAAAATTTGGTCTATAGCGCGCTTTTGCAGATTTTTGAAAAACCGCTGGGAAAGTTAATGACAATTATACCTTTTTGGAAAGCTTATGAAACCAGTTAGTCATTTTACACATTTGTACGCCACCTGTCATACAATTTTTTTCCAATAGCTTACTTCAATGTTTGGGAATAAAACAATCATTAAAAATTATAGCTACTAAAGACCTTCTATTTCTGAGATTATGTAAGTTTTGGGCGAGATTTTTTTTTTTACAATGATCACGCCTTTCTCAGCTTTCAGAAAAGTATCAATTAAATGTTTAGAGTGGAGTATTTTTTTCATAATTAATTGTTTTTGGTAACAAGTCAGAAAATTTCTACAATATCGAAGAACCGTCACAGCTCGAGAACCATCCAGGTTTGACCCCTAGTTCATTGGACTTAATTTGTTGCTAATGACCTCTAGTATAACCCCTTTCAAGGAATAGGTCGAATTTCCCTGTCACCCTGTATAAATGCCTTTTCCATGATAAATGAATAGACTTGTTTTATTTTTGTGATCACATAAGCATTTAGGTATTGCTAAATAAATATTTAAGTACCTACTTATTTAGAAGCATTCAATGGCTCATTGATAAATCGACGCCACTCGGAACGCGCTATCTTTTTATTAGCATTATAATGTTATCCCAAAACCCTCTCGCCGACTGAGGCTCTAGGCCGATGCGTTGTCTTACCTTACCTTAGTAGTTTCGCCGCTGCTGCTGAAGATAGCAAACGCTGACGACGGATAGGTAGCCTATACTATACGTCTTCAGCGTTCATCATTGAAGCAATGTCTTTATGGATATGCATTCAGGCCACTTCATTCAGACGATTCGATTTTATTTTACTTTAACCGTTTGTATGGGCACCCCCCTCCCCCTTCCGGGAATCGCCCTTGTGGGTCTACCTTAAGAGGGTGCATCCTAAAAGTTGGCAACGTCGTAAATAGCTGTCAAATATTTACCTGTTTCGATTAATTTGGAAATAATACTGTATGGAAATAAGAAATGTGGCTAACCAATTGACTAGAATATTAATAATGAATTGCAATTATAACATTGAATTTGATGTTGTACCCGTTTTAGGTGAAAAAAAGGCATTTGGAAAGTTTCCAAATACTTTTTTTACATCTAAAACTAACTATTCGGTGTTACGATATTAATTATTGCATTTTATAATCAATATTCTAGTTCGCTAGTTAGCCACATTTTTAATTTCCATACAGAAATATTATCAAATTAATCAAAACAGCGAAATATTTGACATCTATTTGCGACGTTGCCAACTTTCGGAATAAACACTCTTAACTTTTCGATCAATTTTCGTTCGAGAATAACGCGCAATAGATTCAATCGCATCTGGTGATCTAAGCTAGAGTGGACACTGGAGTGCTAGAGTGGGCGGCCAGCCCAGCATTGACAATTTGACATACAGTGCATTTTACCCAAGCTTTGCCTACCTATTAATTATTAATAACAGTATTAGAGATGGGCCGACTATAACTTTTGCCGACTAGCCGACTAGTCGGCTGGAAACTGGCCGACTAGTCGGCCAAGCCGAACATTGCTTTCGGTTGAGTACGGGTGACATCGGCATTGTTCGTGACTACGCTTTCGGCTACTTACGTAGGGCGCGCGCCGCCCGGCGACCAGCACCCTAAGGACTTGTCGGGACATATTTTTGTTTACATTGTATTTTTTCTATCATTGTTTACGTGCGAGCCGTTTCTTGGTGTTTTAATCCAAAACAAAGTTGAATTACGTAGCTAACACAGTGTCTATTATTTTATTAGTAGTGTGTGTACCTTATTGCCTTACCTAATCACGAATTTGGATCTATTAATACGAGTAAAAAACAGGCCGATTAGTCGGCGATTTTAGCCGGCTAGTCGCCGACTACAAATATAGCCGACTAGGCGGCCCATCTCTAAACAGTAGCAATACTGCATTCTTAGAATTCATGACGACTCGACGTGTAACCAGTAACTCTTTCACACGTAGCTCTCGTACCGATTGAGCATGGTTGCTCTTTACCGCGTACATGTCGCAGGCTTATTGACGCATTCGCTACATATCTTCGCGATGTTTGGACATGCGTCCAGTAATGCCAGAATATATAGAGAGGTGATCTGCGCGCCCTGACCCATCATCAGAAGTTCAGAACATTGTTTAAAATGAGACCAAACTTCAAGTCAGGCATTAGTCTGAATGTAATTACGAAATTCAGTTGACCCCATCATCATCAATCAATGTCTTGTCTAAAAGTTCTAAGAAGCGAACGTGTCACCAATTTATTAGGAGCAGATATTATCTTAGTTATTAATGAATTATTTTCAGAAATACTACCCTAAGTATACTTGCACGAACTGCTTGAATCTAATCCAAGGGCTGCTAAGCGGTAACCTTCTTTCTTTGCAGGGCTCACATGCTTCAAGTGGGTCAACTAGTTCACATAGATATACACTTTGTTCAATTAATTATTTGTTGGATTGGAAGTTTGGAACTAAGCAATCGAAATTTCTCTTCTACCTATTGGTTTAATTCATTGCACGTTTGAATCCTTAAAACCTTGAGTCGGATTTCTAAATACTGTGAGCTTGATTCGTAATGATGCTGCTAAATCACTGTCTGTTTAATCGCTTCAGAACGTGATTTCTAGTAAAATTTGTTTCAATGTCTTCACACGAAAATGCGAAACTGGAGTTCAAGGCATTATAACGATTTTTAAACCTCGAGGAATTAAGTAATCGTTCACCCTGTAATGGAGCATCGTTCTTCATTTCCCATTATGAATCCATATGCCGCATGCCGCCGACGACGCGGTCTCAACACTCTACTTGTTCGCCGAAACCGAAACCTATTTAGGCCGAAAGCCGAAACCAAAAACACCAAAACTAGCTCACTTGAAAAATAAAGAACAAACAGTATTTTATTTTAATTGTTAGTATTATATTTTATATAGTTAGTATTATTTATATAGTATTTTAGTTGCAGTATTTTATTTTAATTGTAGGTAGGTATATAATCACTCTCGTTTAAAGTGTTCGATAAATGTATTATTTTGGAATTTTATTTGGTAGGTAGTCATTAAAAAGTTTTTCTGCACCTATATCTTATTTGAACTTAAACAAAGAACGTGAAGTCAACGCTATCGGGAACAGTCTAAAAGGTCATTATTGCGATAGTAAACAGAATTACACGTCAAATAAAAGTCGTTATCTGATGTTAAAATGCACGATTATGTCGTAGATAATATCAGGTCATTTTTATATACATAGGTAAATAAGCAGCTATATACGAGTGTTATTAGTACCCCTAACTACCTTCATGAAAATATATAAATACCTTTTGGTTTTATGGGCGATCATTATCAATTGTGGATATTTGCCGACGGCAATATAATATAATTTTGTCAATGTCACAAGTTTTTTCGTTTTTCTTTGCACTTCATATAAAAACGTGAATATGTACATCGTTTACGAAACAGTCTGACTAAGAATTTTATAAATACAATGCTTAGGTATTCATTTATCGTTCTATACAAATAATAATGGTTATTTTAATTAATATTCCCACTGTAGCAGGTACCTATTTTGTTGAATATTACCCATTATTTTACAAACTGGGTTTTCCTGTTTTGAACAGCGATAACAAAAGTCTTAAATAAACCCACAATTTTTCTCACTTATACAATCTCTTAAAAACCGCAATGTTTTTCACAGACCTAGGTAACAACGTAATTGCATGTAATTCAATTACCTAATATGAAACAATAAAATCCACAAGTAAACAAGGATAATAATTATAAATCTTCTACAAATAGCGACATCATTATAATTAAAACAGTTATATTACTATATTGTTTCAGTTTCAAGGCTTCAGCAAATGTTTGTTAGATGTAAACCTACCTGCTGCGTTTAGAGGGCAATATGTAGGTTATTCATAATCATAATTCATCGATTTTCTTGTCCTGAATAGCTATTATTGTTCACAACCCTGTACGAGTAAGATGAACTCCAAACTAGCTTTTGAATAAGTAGGTGTCACCAAGGTTCTAGATGCGATGTTCCCGCCAACATTTCTTGTTCAATTATAATTTACCTGAACCAGTCCATAACTAAGTGGAACTGTCTTTTCTTCGGAACAGTAAGTCTTGTGAGTTAGTCGTTTTTGTCACCGCGTAACGGCTGTTTCATTTAGTACAATTTAAAGTATACACGACAGATGTTACCGTTAGCATCTCGCTAACGATGTTAGAAGCACTAATAGGTTCCGTAAATAGGAAAAGCGGTTACTCCGAATCTTTGTCACCAATAGTGACAATCACAGCACTCGCCAGCTAATAAGTTTGCGCTGTCAAATCTTCTACACATATTATATACATTATATACAAATAAATAAAATTTAAGTGTCGGTTTGTAATGTCAAAAAAAACAGCTTATTACTAAATGCATATGAAAGTATATACGGAACTTACATAAATAAAATGTTTGTCTGTCTGTTTGTTTGTTCCGGCTAATCTCCGAAACGGCTCAACCAATTTTGTCGGGACTTTCACTAGCACATAGCTGATGTTATAACGAGTAACGAAAGCTTTACTTTACTTTACTTTACTTTTATAAGAAGAATTATTAGGGTCCACGCAGGCGAAGCCGAAACCGCAGCAGCTAGTTTTGAATAATATTGCCATTCATTCTACGTAACTCAATGAATATGGAAACACCTTAATACGAATTTATTATACAGATAGGTAGTGGTCATTTCTTTGTTACGTACGGAAGGGTAGTACAAAATTAGTCTCGAGGACAACGACAGGCCAAAAGTCATTTGATTATGCGCTATTCAGAAATAATAAAACAACATAAAAAATTGTACGTACGTGATAGGAAGGTAAGTTATAGTTCTGTTAAGAGCGTGCATTCTGAAAGTGGGCAACGTCGCAAATAGCTGTCACATATTTCGATTTTTTTAATAATTTGGCAATATTACTGTATGGAAATAGGAAATGTGGCTAACTAGCGAACTATATTAATAATGAATTGCAATTATAAAATTGAATTTGATGTTGTACCTGTTTTAAGTGTAAAAAAGGCATTTGGAAAGTATTCAATTACTTTTTTTTACATCTAAAACTAAATATATGTAATTACGTTTAACGATATCAATTATAGGATTTCATAATCAATATTCTAGTTCGCTAGTTAGCCTCATTTCTTATTTCCATAGAGTATTGTTTCCAAATTAATCAAAACAGATAAATATTTGACAGCTATTTACGACATTGCCAGCTTTTAGGATGCACGCTTTTAAGAGCGTGTTTACAATTTATTATTTTTGTTGACCTACTACGTATCATTTTATGAAAGCGACTGCAACACTTGAATTTCACTAGTGTGCGAATAATTCATTGCACTACGAAGTTGCGACGAACATTATCTAAATGAAGAAACGAACGTCTTTATCGTGAGCTCCTGTTTACATATTTTTCTGAGTGAACATATTTATTTGATAAGTAAGCGTTTAATTACCTCAGTAAATTGATAAGGACAAGCTGAAATGTTGACTGGTAGGTAATAATTAATCGTGAATAGCGCGCAACACTCGGTAGCTAGTTTTTGAAACAAGTGGTAATTTTATTATTAGGTATTTTCCAGCTACATTGTTTATTAAACTATGGAAACTAACTAAGTCACTTATATTTAAACAATTATTTTCGGTGAACACCTGTTGAAGACATCTGTCCAATGTTCACACATTTTTAAGGGAGTTGCGCTAAGTTATTAGTTATGTAGATACTTATTCAAGTCAATTATTGCGTTTATTCTTTAATAAGGTTTACTTTTGCGGTATTAGAGCAGCAAAATTATTTATATTATTGTTTGGTAAGTGAGATTCCCGTCGTTTCATAAAATTGCTAACTAGTCTATATAAGGGCACGATTGCACAGTAGCGGCACAAGTGGCTAGCAATAATTCATGTCGGTGCGCAGAAGTAGGTATACGTAACGCAAAAATGCATTATTTATGTGTGTTTATCTATTGTATTTATCGTGATCGATCGACAGCTAATTGTACTTTTCGATAAAGATAGTCACTCTATCAATTTGTTTTAAGTAGTCTTTGTTTCATAAGATCGGATAAGAAAACTGAGGAACTACATATCTGTTTAAATAATTTATCATTAAAGCGATGTCCTTGTTCGTTTATTTGTATTAATTTTATTTTTAATGATATAATTTGAGAACCGGATAAATTGTTTGTTCACTTTATACTGTGAGGCAGTAGTATTTTATAGTAGTGATGATACCATTGTCTCCACCCCTTGTTGGAAATTTGCGTTGAAGTTATTATAGTGTTGGTCTCGCTGAAGTTACATACAGGCAGGTAGGAATTGCTGACCATTCTCTTCCATATTTCCATAACAGCTTACCGATTACACAGAAGGCCTGACTTGGTCTGCTCAAAATCTATCTTCAAACAACGTTGTAAATAAAAAAGTAACACTCTCAAAATATCGATTGTTCAATGTTCTAAGAAAGTATGCAAACGTTGTTTAGCTCGCATTATCTTTATCGCTTTAGTACGAAGAATGGCTGCACTTCAACTGAATGCAAGCAAAAGGAAATTCGAGTAGCGACCGGTGTTAAATTACAAAACTTTGGCATGCGTTTCATTTCTTACTGTTTGTGAAATAAATGAAAACAGGTTTAATTAACCGACTTCCAAAAAGGAGGAGGTTCTATGTTCGACTTTATGTATGTTTTTTTTTTTTTTTTTTTTTTTTTTTTTTTTTTATGTATGTTCACCGATATCTCCGCCGTTTGTGGACCGATTTTGAAAATTATTTTTTTGTTTGAAAGTGTAAGCTCCCGAGGTGGTCCCATATAAATTTTATTGACTTTGCTTAGATAGTTTTTGAGTTAGCTTCAATAATACATATTTTTCCCACTTAGTTTATATGGACGATATGATGATAACTTCCTGTCACTGTTATTTATTGCAGTTAGTGGTATTGGATATTGTGTGGGGTAGGTACCACAACTAAAAAGAGAAAAATAAAAACTTTTTACAAAAAAAATTAAAACCGACTTCCAAAAAAAACCACTACAAAGTGAAAAATAACTTTAATTTCGGAAGTCGGTGGCAAAAAACGAAAATTAAAAAACAAAGACACCGACTTCCGAAATTAAAGTTATTTTTCACTTTGTAGTGGTTTTTTTTGGAAGTCGGTTTTAATTTTTTTTGTAAAAAGTTTTTATTTAAAGTAACTGTTAAAAATAATACTGACCAAATTAAACACGAACACTATACGAAACATGACCCTGAAAACATAACGTAAACAGGTAGTAAATAAAGACAACAAATCAATTATCATAATGTTATCTTTAAGGGAAAGATGTTTACAACACCTCTCGATGAAGTTAGAATCGATAATCCTATCAAAGGAAAATAAAAACGGCCAGCGTCCGCCATAATAAAAACAGCGTGACGTTATTACAATATGACTTCCGGAAAACGTGTACTCTAATAAAATAATATAGATTCATGTAACGATGTTTTCCCTAATAGCACAGATGAATACAAATGGTTCACTCCGCATTTTAGGTATGAAGCTACTAGAACGTGGCGGGCCCGTCTTGTCGGGCCAATTCAGTGAGTATAACGTAGTCAGAAGAGTTTTTTTGTTAAGTGAAAACTTCTTTAGCGGCGTTGTGCACTTTTTTTGGGATGGGTATTAAACGTTAAAGTCGCGTCAGGACGTGACCGTAAGAGCCGTTGGGTTAAAAAAGCAGTCAACACATATTTCATGAAAAGTGTTTAAATAAATTGTTTATTTTTGTTAGACTATATTTTTAAAATACTTAAATAAATATACTACTACTATTAATGAATATTGTATTAACCACATAAATTATAGTATTTTTATACTGATAAATAAAGCAATTGGTGCGAAATTATTCCCTAACCATTCCAAAATATTAAAAAATGCACAACCTTAATGTTCAAGTTTTCACTTCTGCCGGCCCTCCCGGAGTGCAACCCGTTGTATTTTTTTTTGCTGCCTTTGCTAATTAAAATATTTTATTGTATGTTTGTTATGTTTATTGTACTTAAGGAATAAATAAAGGCTATAATAATAATAACGTAGTCAGAAGATATAAGAGTTACGCGATAGAAAGAGAGGCAACTTCTAAGTGAATATAAAAGCAGGTAATTAGCGCTGTGCGACCTGAATATAACTTTATTGTTTCGTAGCAAGAGTCGCTTTTTATTTAAATCATTTTCCTGAGTAAACCATTCGTATTCATCTGTGCTAATATGTAGATACCGTCTGGTCTGAGGCAGGTACCACGCCCACACTATAGAGTTATCATGCTCATTCTTGTTATGTTGCAATCAGTCGTAACTCGTTCTGTCTGCCTGTCTGAGTAAACCAAAAGACAATACTGCAAAATAACGGTATTGCTAAAACAATTATTTCAATAAGGTAGGACAATCACGATCGACGTAAAACTATTGCAATGTAACTCTTATCTCGGTAAAGTAACGTTTAAATTAGAATAATTGCTCAGAGTTTTATCAAAGTCACGGTAATTATTCTAATTTATACTTTGTAACAATGAGTTAACAGTTAAATTCCAATGATTTAAGTACTAATGGTTTTACGTCATTCAAATTTGATCGTTGAAGCGCTGCTTCAGATTAATATTGACGTGTTTAGAGTTCGTGACCTAAGAAATATAAATATTTATTGAGTTGTTTGATTTCAATGTCTGAAATGACCCCTGTTTTTGCATTATTGATGATAATTACTTACTCTTAGTGTCAGTGCCAGCCAGTGACATTACAAAAATCAAAAGAGCATTCCCGGCCATTTTATTTATCTAGCTATGATATCGCAACATTCGCAACCGATACTACCATAGTTTATAAATGACAAACAGAAATCTATATCGACAGATATAAAAAGCTCTTGAACCCTTGGCCGCCATTCTTTGTGCAGGTCTACGAGAAATTTTAAAATAGTGTTTTTCCCATCTGCCGATAGATACCGAAACCACATTGTTGATTCTGTCGGTTTTTTTTGCTACAGTGATTAAAGACAACCGTGACAATTTCTTTGCAATTTACTAAAAAAGAAACAGTTTACCATAATTATGGGCACGAGGCGGATGCGGGCGAAGACTCCTATCTACACGCGGTGCCGCTTCACTCGGCAGACAGCACAGTTCTTCTATTATTAGTAACTTAAGAAACGCGCGGCCGACCTAATCGTAACTTTTAAAGTGACAGTTTCAAATTAATATTTTACCTAAATCGTTTCGGGAAGGAATGGTGGTGTTTCGTGAGCAAGAGGCTACCCACTGTGGAAAGCAGAAAAACAAGAAAACTTAAAAGATTAAAAGCGCAAAAAAAATAGTAAACTAATTTCGGCCTCAGACTCGTTTTCGGCCGAAACCGAAACCGAGCTAGAGGCCGAAATTCGCTTTCGCTCGTAGATTTTTTTTACGCACGGAATTTCTTACTGCTCTACTATCTGCATTAAGCTTTGCGCGACACCGGTTATTGTTATACCGTGAAGTTTTGTATTGTTCGTGTCGAGTCGCGCGACAAGTCGCGCTGGTCTGCAAAAGCCTTTAATCTGGAACTCATTAAGTCAATATTCAGCCGTGTTTGTGTTGTAGGTATGATGTCTATAAAAGATGAGGAAATATTAGTACCTACTAATCAAATTGGTTAACCGCAAGTTTGTTATTCTACCCGCACTTTAGAAAATCACGACTTAATGTTTGTCTCACCTTAAAATTCATATTTAATTACGAATGTTTCCTCTTCAATTAATTGTAACATTGTCACAACTATGACTTACGAGACCAATTTAATTAAGAACTGATGCCTCAAAGAACCTTTAGAGAAAGGGTGGTTTCCAACAGATTCTGGTTTCCATCGACTCGATTCAGAACGAGACAATAGGTCGTCGTGTCGTTTTCGTGGCTCTGTGGTTGAAACCACTGTGGCACGGCCAAGGAAAGTGCATATCCGTGTCACTGAGCCACTGCGTCTGTACCTAATATCTGTGACAATGAGCTACTGCACTTCTCGCTTAGTTAGATGCATTGCAACTTAGTGCAATACTCCAGCCAAAGTCTCCGTATTGTCTAATCGCTCCATCCATTCGCCAATTTGTGAAGCAGTCAGTATGTAGGTATCCTAAGATTTTCTTAATTAAAGAGTTTATCATGTTTAACTCGTAAGTGTCCATTATCGTGTACATCGTCCCCACAAATAGGTATTATTAAAAAATATTGTCATTATCACTGTTTGACTGTCGTGTTGGGGCCTTTGTTGGGATAGCGATTCGCATGTTGGTATGAATTTGAATTTTGGATAGATCTTTTGTTTTGATGGGATGGAAATAGGAAACTTAACTACATAACAAAACTATCTATACGAATAATAATTATATAATTAATATCCGCGGGGCACAGCTAGTACCTAACCTATACTTATAATATAATACCTATTTATTTTATCGAAGTGTATAGAGTGGCGCGAGTATTCTTGTGGCACTCTAGTGTCGCTGCCTCGGCCCGGCTAAGGTTGCGTGAGCGTTGCATTGTCACTGTCACTTGTTATTTAGGTTAGGTTAGAACTGTGACCACACAACGCACGAGCCGAGCGAGCGTAGCGAGCGGTGCCGCGGTAGCGGCCGGCGAAGTGCCAGGGTCCGTTTAGGCACAAGAGAATGTAATGTTTTGGGAATGTGGTGTTTTACAGCGATCTAACCTCGACAATCAAATAAAATACCAAGTGACGTGACTTAGTGACAATGACAATCCAATGCTTGCGGCACTTTGGCCGGGCCGAGGCGGTGTTACTAGGGTGCCTGTAGTGGCACTTTATCCGATAGGGATAGAGTGCCACTGGTGGCACTCTATACACTGCCTTATTTTATTATAAAAAGGTTTATATGTTTGTTTTTATGTAGGGGGTAATCTCCGGAACTACCACTCGGATTCGAAAAATTCTTTTTGCATTGGATAGCCCAATTCTTGAGGAAAGTTATAGGCTATGTAACATCACGCTGCGACCCATTGGAGGTGACCAAAAAGAAAAAAAGCCAGAAAGAACGTTAAGCGAAAACGAAGTATCGGAGGCCGAAATTTCACGCGGATTAAACTCGCGGGCAGAAGCAGTCTACCTAATACCTAAATTTAAAAAATGTGGACCATTAAAGAGACTGTTTTACAGTATGTAGAAACTAGGAATACATGGTTTGTCGAACCAAGCTGCCTGCCTTTCGCTGTATTTGCAGATAGAATTCGTAGGTTCTTTGCCTCTGACGCGCCAGTATCATTGGTTATTCCTATCCAAGAAGACAACTCAATGAAAAAAAAATACGCACAAACACGAATTGTTACCATGTGATGATAAAAATTATACTTATAAGGAAAAAAACAAAAAAAAAAACTACTTCCACTTTATAAAATTAAAACTATAAGAATTGAATTCAAGTTACATTTAAAATTAGTCGCACTGCAAACGAGCTAAAGGAAAATAATGCGCGACAGAAACAGTAACAAACATCGCGAGGTACTTACACATAATCAGCTTTACGAATAACTAGTTAGGTACTTGATAACCTTATCTGTTCAATTAGTATGTCAACAGCTCTATCTGGTTTGTTAATAACACAATACTAATGAACAGAATCATTAAACAGTACAGTCGGACAAAAAGTCAAGTTCATCGAAACCATTTGACGTACATCTATGGCTGCTCACATTAGCTTTGAAATTATGTATACGAAGTATCATGTTTTTATGTAATTTATTTAAGAATATTAATATATCAGTGACGGTGTGTACATTTCATAATTTTATACATTCTTTATATAATAAAACACTGCTTGTATAGTCACGCAAATGATGATAAGACATGTGCCTACAACGTATTCATTTGTGTGCTGACCCTTCCTTGCCATCATTACAAATTATTATAACCAGGTATTGTTTTAAACGGCTATTATCAAAACCATTCGTTTCAGAGTGCCTACGTTAATTAGATTCCGATTTCGATTGTGTTTTAATTGCTTGTGCGTGTTTAATAAACGTCGATTTTACGCAAAACTTGTACAGTGGTTTCAGTATTTTGATGGCTTCTGTGAAGAAAGATATCGTTGCACATTATCACACGTGGGTAACTATGTGAACAGTTATACCGTAGATGTTTATGGGGAAAACGTGATTTTTTTATTGATACACACACGCATTGTAGCTACGTACCTACTAAACTTATAAGAGCGATAGAATTTCTGAAGCTCTAAGTCTATTTGAAAACGATGCATTTAACCGTTTTTCGGACAGGTAAATTCGACGGAGGTTGCAAGTATTCTATCGTTCGACCACTGCTTTAATCGAGCATATCAATTAGCGACTGCATTTATGACTTACGGTATAGTAATAATTAGTTCAATATCGTGCGCAGGCGACGACGTAGACACGTACGAATTCATTCGTAGGCACACACTGGTGTTATTCAACAGACTACTTATCTATAATAATGATCTTTAACTTGTTATTTAACTTTAAATTTAATTTTAACGACGACATTGTATGTAAATTACATACTACGTCAAAGACATAATTTAAAAGTAAAAAACTTCAATAATAACATAAAAAAGAAACATTTAATTATTATTTATTTTTTTGTTTATCAGATCGCAGTTGGTCGCAGCACGCGGGACAATTCTATCGATGTGGACTTGACACTGGAAGGGCCAGCGGCGAAAGTGTCTCGGAAGCAAGCCACAATCCGCCTGCGCAACAGTGGCGACTTCTTCATGTCATCTGAGGGCAAACGGCCCATATTCGTGGACGGCCGGCCAGTGCTGCCGGGGAACAAAGTGAAACTTAATCACAACACCGTCATTGAGGTAGGTGTTCGTAATGTTTTGCGTATCATTAGTCTTGCCGATTATATCATGCCCATTGTATTGTACAAACCTTGATTTTGGACGTCACGTCATTAGATATTAATTTATGGCAATTCTAGTGCAAGGAAAGTTTTGAAAATACTCTAAACGGTTGGTAGTAGTGCTTGTTCCTGCTCCATAGAGCTACTTGGGCCGCTGTTGGCTAAAATATCCTTGGAATAGGGATGATGCCTGGGTCAAAAAAAAGAAATTCAATTTAGTCCGTCAGTCAGATACTTAATAAAAAAATATTCGACACGTATTTTTTGCTTTAGCATATTAATAAAAAATACTTAGATAAAACACATTAAAGTTGGGGAGTGGGTGTCTATAAAATCTACATACTTACTCGTGACGTCATGGCACATTTTAACTCAATGTATCGCCGTAATCGTTTGTTATCGTAAAAGAATAAAAAACATGTGTTCAATATTTTTTAATAATCTACAAGACGGCCAAATATTTTTTTTTTGTCATCATCCCTATCTGTTTATGAGTTCTCTTTGAAACACTTTGGGACTTTCCGTTCTTAAAGTTCCTTTTTTTTTTTGTTGATTACGATATAAATAATAAATACAGTTTGTTTGTTTCACCCAGATCGCTGGTCTTCGCTTCGTTTTTCTGGTGAATCAAGAACTGATCAGCGCCATTCGGCAGGAAGCAGTAAAAGTTAATATACCCGTATAATTGTAATGCATTTTGAAATAATAAACGTATTTTACTGCGAACACATTTATTTTGGTCAATTATAGAACAATTTCAAAACTAGGTACCACTCGAAAACGTAATACATAATAACATCCCATTTATTAACAGTATAATGTGTCACACTTCAATTTATAAACACTCAGTTTTAGAGTAAGTGTGTCCAATATTACGTCTATCACCATACATTATCACGTGCGTTACTGGCATAAGAAGATATGCATTAACATTTAAACGACAAACAAATATCTAATTATTAAAATCATCAATAATAACTAATCCATAACCCTTAATTTAAATAATTTAACCACGATAGAATATACCATTAACTTAAAGTTATAACAATGGCCAACAAGTGCAGGAAAATAAAACAACAATCCACTCAATAGTGCATAACAAACATACAAGGTACCGAAAACTACGATGAAAATAAATTCTATGGTATTGGTAGGTAAACGTGAAGTAATCAGTCATCAGTCAGCGAGAGGCAGCGCCGACCATCTCCGAGAGTGCGCGCCGAGCGACCGAGCGGCCGAGCGGCGCTGCTCCGCGCATAGTCATTACATACACGTGCTACTAGCAAATTATAATTTTGGTAAATATTCAGCCTCAACATAAACTGAGGTTATGACGTCCAAACAAACATTGGACACAAATCAACGCATTTCTTAACTTTACCTTTGTACATTTATTATACATAAAACTTAATCTTAAAATTACCATTTTTTATACAATATATTATGATTTATTAATAAATTAAACAGTTTAACCGGTCATACTATATTTATTTTAATAACTTACACTATTTAATAATTAATTCTATAATATTTTATCTACGAAGGCAACACTTTGCAAATACATGTATGCAGGACTTAAAAGCACATATATTTGGTATATTTATTGAACACCCTGTACATGATATCAAAATAGTGTATTTAATAATAAAATATATTTATAGGCACGATAAGGCAAATCATGAATCAGTGAGTGCCTTGTTTATGAGATCAACAGATATTTCCAAAATGTTTAAAATGGCCAAAACGTATGGAGTAATAACAGTAGTCTTAAATATGATATACTTGATATAATTATATTAATATCAGCACATTAAAGGCACTGTCGGCGCATTCTATTGCGCCTCATTTAGTAAAACAAGTACCTGTATACTGGAACATTAAACTTCGCAACCTAGATACGTATATGAAAATATGCCAGATAAATATTCTGGGTGCAATAATTTGTAGACAATATATTGGATAAGATTTTATATTCATTATGATACGGCTAGCTCTTCAAACGTATCGTATCGGTAGTTATTTTGCCGTGTAGGTATAAATTCAAAGTAGTACCTACGTACACACTTTCTCAACATCTATTATTTCTGAGTATTGGCTTTGGTTATTTCACGCTTTAATTTTATTACCTACCTACACTATGTTGTTTCAATGCAACATCATTACAAACAAAATTATTGAATGATATTGAACGAACACTTTCTTACAAAATACATGTTAAGATTATATGGTATTAACAATTAAAGTGTGCAAATTTTGTACTTCGCCTACACAGTAGCATAGATACACATGTCGCAGTCAAATCAATATCTAATAGACATGATTAAACATGTGCTTACCATATAATATATGTGAGCAATCTTGACAGTACCGAAGGCACTGACTATACTAACACTAATATAACATCTTTGTCAAAACCACACAGTGATTATTTTCATTGTCTAGATAAATATCGAAGGTGATGCATCAACTTTACATCGGCCGATGGTACAGCGCAGCACTCTTTGGACATTTATAAATTATAAACTGGTCTTTGGCAAGCTGTAACGTGCCGGACGATATAACGATGAGGCACATGATGCACAGATGGTGCTCACCAACCTGGGCAGGTTTAGATTGCAACACCACAATAGCACGACAGCGACGTTCTCAACGTTGGCGACGGAAGACAGGAGGTTAACGAGATATTACATTCAAATGGAGTGAGTCGACTAATCGATATCATGATTAATAATAAACTCTTTAAATACAGGTACACAAAAATATGAGATACTTTCGCCCGCGAGAAGGTCGGAATTTAATTTATCCCACGGGAACATACCGGGATAAAAAGTATACTATGTGGTTAATCCAGGTTATAAACTATCTGTGTACCAAATTTCATCCAAATCCGTTCAGCCGTTTTTGCGTGATTGAGTATCAAACATACAAACTTTCACATTTATATTCACTAACATATATTATTATAACAAAGTCGCTTCCCGCTGTCTTTCCCTATGTATGCTTAGATCTTTAAAACTGCTCAACGGATTTTGATGCGGTTTTTAATAGATAGAGTGATTCAAGAGGAAGGTATAAATTTATCACGCGGGCGAAACCGCTGGCAGAAGCTAGTATTATATACATATAGTAGGATATCGGAATAAGACTTTTCTATTGCCAATCATCATAGACTAGGTATAAGTACATTTAATGTTAGGTGACCTTGATTGCACACACAACTTCACACAAAAACAATATTTACAAACAATATACCGTACTTACTCGGGTATTATGGACTCCGCCGCCAATACCAATAATTAAAATTACCGAAAAATCATCTAAATATTGTGTAAACATAATTAGAAATATCAATATTATTTGGAATCAAATATTTTAACGGACATAATACTCATAAATTATGGCTACCTAAAATGTTTAAGGTGCAATTCTATTAAATAAATAGTTACAATAACACTAATAAAAAAAATGGAATGACGGGCACAGCAGGTAAAACGATTATAATAAAATTTGAAACACAGTAACAATTACAGATCAGATCAAATTGCACTATCAAACAATAAAATGTCTTTGCTTTCTTTTCCTTATCACACTTAGTACTGAATTTGGCTTCGTTATTAAAACTACATAATAAACTAACATGGGTAACTACAAAAAAAAACTATAGTGGAATCGTAGGAATGATAATACGAGACCTTTGTTGGGGTGGGGTGGGATCCATTAACACAATAGCCAATATGGCTGTTAATCATCATAAATAGACCCAAGGAACTTCGATGCTCAAAACAAACTACCTCAGTAATTATGTTTCAATCTTATGGTGTATTTTAGTCCCGAAGACGAGTTATCTGATATCGGTGGTGTTATCACAAATTTTGCGCTACTTGCAGACTTATACTTCTGAAACTTTTCAGCTAAAACATATGTCCTTTTTCTATGGCTGTATATAGCTTTCGATTTCTTTCTGGTCGCCATTCTATCAATGAAATGATTTTTTTCTATAAACACCCATGGTTGCCATTTCCTACCAGTCATATCTGGGTTGAAATCATCTTTATTTGAAGTACTAGCATAATGAGAACCATTAACATTTTTCTTAATGACTACTTTGGGTATAGCTTTTTTTATTTTTTTTGTCTTTTCCTTATGCCTTTTAAATTGAATTTCATCTATACTTTTAAGGACATCTTCAAATTTAGGCTTTGGTTTCTTAGTAATACGCGGAATATTAGAGTTTTGCTTATTCGGCTTTGGTTCATCTTTGGATATTTTTAATTGCTTAAGTTTCATAAGGCTGTGTTGAGGTAATGAAAGTTGAACTTTTAGGTCACGAATTGATTCTTTTAACGGAGGAATATATTTTTGAGCTCCTTTTGTCAATAGTGGCCGATTAGAAGAATAATTAGCATGAGTATGTAAATATTCCTTTTCTTCAGTAAATTTGCAACTTGATCTTTTATTAACTCTATTAATATCATTAATTTGTGATATTCTAGAACCTTTGTAGTTTGTTATTTTTAATAATATTCCAGAGTTCTTTTCTTCAGATGTTGTTGAAGACACTTCTGGAGAGCTAGACGTATAAATTGCGTCTTCATCTTTTTGGTTATATGTAAATACATTATCAACGCTTGATTCGCAAGAATGTACGGTATCATCTCTACTTTTCGTAACAATTTCTATTGAATGCATATTGTCACGCTCCATTTTATCAACATTAATGTCTACAACGATATCTAAAGCATTCCCTTTGCTTTGGAATGGAGAAAATGTTTCTATGTCCATATTTTCTTTGTTTTCTGGAGTTTCTTTAGAATGCCCTTTTCCAAAAGGAAACATTGTTTCTAAATATTGTGGAACATAAGGTGACACTGGTTGCTCATTAGATTCTGATAACATTTTTTCTAAAGAATCGTTATCATAATACCTATCATATTCTTCAGAAACGCGAGTTCCTCTGTTATATAAAGTTTTATTTACATCCATTTGTGGAGTTTTATACAAGGTTTCTACAAATAGAGCGTCATCATTGCACATTTTGTCCCCATATATGAATTTTACTTTGTCAGTGTGCTCACTGCTACTGAAAACACCGGACTCGTCGTTATCAGACAAAACTTTTGGAGAAGAAGGTCCACAGATTTCAATATCTTCTGCAATATCGTCACTGATAACTGTTTCCACACAACCTACATCTTCATCCCAAGATTCTTCGAGTGTTTTATCTTCTTCACAGTCCAACACACAGGAATCTGAGTAATCACACGCGTTTTCTTGCTGAGGACTTGATGCAACTTCCGTCAATGTCTCTATGATTTCATCATCTTTTGTACAGCTACTTTGTATTTCAGCTAAGCATTCTTCTGACAGTTCAGTATAACACACTTTTTCTGACTCCTCGCTTTCTTCCTCAGTTATAATACAGCTATTATCTATTAAAATACAAAACGAAACATTGTCTTCGTTATAAAAAGAAGAAACAGAGTTTCGTCGGTTATGATGTATGATGTTGCAGAGTTTTTGTGCTAGCAAGTCATTATCAACAGTATTCATTTTTCTGCGCTTAAATGGCCAGATAAATTGAACATTCTCTTCATTATCCTGTTTCGGCTCTTCATCATTATTGTACATATTTAATGCAGAATCCGACAGTGATCTTTTAAGCCGCTGACATTTTCTATATGACAAGTCATTTGCTTGTAATCCATTAAAAGAAAATCGCACGTGTTCTAAGTGATTAGACGATTCTAGTTCTGCATGTTTATCTTCGTGCTGTTCGTCACAATGCTCTGCCTCCTCTTCGACCGATTCACACAAAACTTCTATATTAGAAGAAGTGTCAGGTATTTCACATTGGGTTTTAATATCATTGTTGAGTTGCGTTTCCGCAATTATGTTTGCATTTTCATTGCTATCAGGTTCAGATTCTAAAGAAGGATCGATCACGTGGGTTTCGTTGATTTCACAAGTAACCAATGGAGTGCCAGCAGCACCAATGATATCGGCTTCACAAGTGCCCAATGGAGTGCCAGCAGCAACAATGATATCGGCTTCACAAGTGCCTAATGGAGTGCCAGAAGCACCAATGATATCGGCTTCACAAGTGCCCAATGGAGTGCCAGAAGCAACAATGATATCGGCTTCACAAGTGCCCAATGGAGTGCCAGCAGCAACAATGTTATCGGCTTCAAAAGTGCCCAATGGAGTGCTAGCAGCAACAATGACATCGGTTTCACAAGTGCCCAATGGAGTGCTAGCAGCACCAATGATATCGGCTTCACAAGTGCCCAATGGAGTGCTAGCAGCACCAATGATATCGGCTTCACAAGTGCCCAATGGAGTGCCAGCAGCAACAATGATATCGGCTTCACAAGTGCCCAATGGAGTGCTAGCAGCACCAATGATATCGGCTTCACAAGTGCCCAATGGAGTGCCAGCAGCAACAGTGATATCGGCTTCACAAGTGCCCAATGGAGTGCTAGCAGCACCAATGATATCGGCTTCACAAGTGCCCAATGGAGTGCTAGCAGCACCAATGATATCGGCTTCACAAGTGCCCAATGGAGTGCCAGCAGCAACAATGATATCGGCTTCACAAGTGCCCAATGGAGTTCCAGCAGCAACAATGATATCGGCTTCACAAGGTACCAATGGAGTGCCAGCAGCAAGAATGATATCGGCTTTATCCACTGCGGGCTCATTTACTTTATTATTAATTGCTTCATCTTTAGTGCCATCTTCACATTCGAAGTGATCCTTTGAGTTTACAGTTTCATCTACATTGTTGTTTAAAATAGGTGAACTTAAAACACTGGTATCAACTGTTATTTCCACTGTACCATTACATTTGTCTTGCTCTACGTCCACATCATCTTTTACATTTTTATGAGAAACTTCTTCTAGTGGTACTGGTTTTCTTATCACCAAATCACAATCAGAAATATCACGATCATCATTGTTTTCTGTAGTTGTATTAGCGGCTTCGGTTGTATTAGCCGCTTCGATTGTATTAGCCGTTTCGGTTGGAACTACCAAAACATCGTTATTCCTGTCCATGTCATTTTCCATTGTTGCATTGTTACAATTTCCTTCAGAAAACGTTAGTAATTTTTGAATCCAAGGTGAATACAATTCTTTACTTCCATACCATATGTTTCTTTGAAACAGTTCTTCACATTGGTATTCTGGGTCCTCATCGACTGACTGATCATGGTCACATAGATCTATATTTTCTGGGATGCTCTGTGTATCTTCCGAATATGTATCTTCAAAATCCTTCAATTCCTTTTCGTTGTCTGAAAGCTCTTCTGATGATTGAGTTGTACTGTCTTGCGTGTCAATGTTATCATTTATATGATCCATCACATGGTCCTTTGAAATTGGTTGCGGTTCCGATTTCGAATTTTGACATTGGATTACGCCTGAACTTTCAACGTCATTGCAGCATGTTTCACTCGTTAAGAGTACATGTTGTTTTGTTTGTTCAGTCACCACAGGATCGCTTACTTCACTTGGATTATTAATTTCTGAAGTGTTAATCTCCGTTTTAGTTTCAGCATGTACAGGACTATTTAATTTATCAACAAAATTATGATTGTCTCCAAACTCTTCATCTATCGTAACGTTTGTGGCATTTTCAGCTGTATCCATTTCATATTTTTCTTCTAAACTTTCTGTAGGATTTTGTGATATTTCTGAATCAATTTCCGTTAAAGTAGTAGAGTTAGCGTCTTCTGTCAATTCATCTGTTGTTGAGTCCTCACTGTTGCACATTTCATTTTCACCATTTTCAATATTAATGTTACTCACAAGTTCATTACCAGGTATTTCTGTTTTTGAAGTCAATAATGCACTGCTAACATCTACAATTATCTCTTTCGCGCTATTTAAAGCACATTTGTTTATCTCCATTTCTATTTTTTGGTAGCTCTCATTACTTGCCGGAATTTGTTTAAAGTATATATCATCATTATTTTCATTCGTTTCTGTAATCGGTTTAGGTACATCCTGACTGTCTTTTATACTGTCAAGACTACAATTCCCATCTATATCATCAATGTTAGTCAAATTTTCATTTTCTTCAGTAAATACAGGAAGTAAACTAACCGAATCCGATGAATCATCTTTACTTAATGTATTTAAACGATTTTCTTCGATGTGTGTCGAAGTATTTATTTGTGACTCAATTTTCGTTTCCATATATTCATTACTGTTAATGCCTGTTTTGTTCAAACTGAAATCTATTGCAATCTCCATAGGCAACTGTTTTTCTTTTTCTGAATCTTGCAAATCAATGTTATCAGGATGACATTCTATATTACTTGAAAGGTTTCCTTGTGAAGTCAAATTTATTGGAGCCTGCTGAATATCCATGACCACTTTATTTAAGCTATTCGAAAAATCCGAATTTTCTTCATGATTTTTTATATTTTCTGGATTTTTTATGATAACACTGTCAGTTCTGAAAGCATTGACGTTGTGGTGTATAAGAGTTTCTTTGGGCTCAAAAGTTTTAGTTTTACGGTATTTACTCAATTTAGAGAACTCTTTTTCAGGGTCAACCATATATGGTGATTTATCAACATCATATTCTGGTCTAGATGGATTTGTATTATTGAATTTATCTTTAATTTGGTTGGGTAATTGATCTAGCGTCGGTAAGTCTCTTATAGAAGTTGGTAAAACAGTACTATCACCTTTATTTGCATTAATAAACTGTTGATTAACTTCAGGGAAGTTCAATTCAATATCATTGTCAAGTCTGGGTAACGAAGCTAGACATAAGCCAGAGTTACTTTCCAAGTCTTGTATACTGTAGCTACTTTTCATTTGGTCAATAGAGTTGCTATTGGAAAATTGTGTATTTATCATTTTGCAGCTTGGAATTCTTAAATTTTCATTCATATTCATATGGTGATCAGTTCTTTTCATCATCTTACAGTCAATATTTTCATTCATGCCATTTAACATGGGTGATTTCAACATGACTGGATTCGCAACTTTCTCTATTGCCCTCTCAGCCAAAATGTTTTGGACGGGTGCTGCAACTTCTACATTGAGCATTTTAGGACTACAAGGTTTTATTTCAAAATTACATCCAACTTCTTTATGAATGACCGACTGACTTATTTTAGATTCCACATCTAAAGGCGACACTGGTCTCGGTGGTATTACTCCTGTCGCCTGTTTCGGATAAGCTCCTTTTTTTTGCATATGGTACATTGACTCTTTAGGGGTCTTGTAGTTATTCATATGTGATGATTCTATTACTTCTTCAAACTGATTGAGTAATTCAATACTATTATATCCTTTAATATTCTCAGGTAATTTAGAAACTTTTTGAATATGTTCATATTTAGCAAGTTCGTCACTGGGAACATTCACTAGACCAAGTACATACAGTTGTTCCTGACTATTCTTAGCTTCATGTGAGTGTGACTTGCCAAAATTGTTTTTATCGCTAGAACCTGTCTGTATTATTATTTCTTTAGGACTATTTTCTTCTTGCTCTTCATCCCCTTCATTCCACATTTGTAAGAACTGTCTAACATCTATTTGCTTCTTTTCTTTGGATGTATTATTATTAGTATTTAATTGAGCCTTGGACATCATAGGTGATGGTCTAATGATTGGTCCGTATCTATTATAATTATCATAATATTTTCTAAGGTATTCATTTGGTATTCTGTTGATGCCAGAATCAATACTTCTAACACTAGCAGTAGATGATTGGCTCACATAGCCACAGTCTTCTTGAGAAGTTCCAAGAGTTTGTGTGGTATCATTACTGGTGTTAGAATCAGTAGGTGAAATTGCTAGTGTATTGGGTGAAAACACAGGTGCATGTCTTGACATAGGGTTATGTATGTTTAAATTAGGGTCCATATTTCTAAAATGAGCCATATGTTCATAATTTTTCATATGTTGGGTGTCTTTCTTGTAATAAGGATTTGGTGCTATGTTTTGCATATTTAATGCAGAATAATTAGGCATAATTACTTGGGTCTTCATAGGCATTCTTGCCATTTCATTGACAAAGTAGCTTTCAGTTGGGGGATATATTTTTGGTCGATTATTTTCATAATCTATATATGTTTTAGAATTGCTATCATAAGGTAGTTTGTTAGAAGGCATAGCTTTCATATGAGCATCAGGTGGGTATGAATGCATTTTATTTTGAGGACCATTTCCAACTACTGGTCCATAGTTTGGATGGATTACTTGATTACGATATTGAATATTGTAGTTGGGGCCTAGACTTTGAGGATTTCTTTGATATCCTTCCATAACAGGTTCAGCAACTCTGCTATCCAGATATTTAATAGGAGGATATGGGGGATAGGGGTGAGGTGGCAAAGACTTCTGTAACTCATATTTATGAGATGGAAAGCCAGGTGGGGGATGGAATGGATTAGAATAATTACCAATGTATTCATACCTTTGCTGAGGATATCTTTCCTTTACACTTGGATATGGCTTGAAGCGAATGTTTCCATCTTGATAATATGGATCAGCGTACACATAGCCTTGTTCCTCTGGAACTGTTCTATGAGGTCTGGGCACTACGGGTCGAGGACCGGCACAGCTTGGGTAGTCTTGATATTGGTACAGTTCAGGAGCACCATACATCCTTGTAGAACGTAAATTAACACTGCCCGGAGGCCATCCATTGGGAGCAGTCCGGGTATGAGTGGAATTCACACTAGGTAAACACATTTCAGGGTTCCTAACATTTTTATGTTCATTATTAGTAGGATTAACAGTATAAGGCACGTCACAGAACTTTGCCTCTGGCGGCATGTTTAACTTGATATTTTTAGATAGACCGTTACTTCTATCTGATACTTGAGCATAATTAGTGTCATCATTTACTTTGATAGAGTTGTATGTAGGTGGCACCATGATACGCTGCATGTTTTCTTGGAATGTTTGTCTTGGGGATATGTTTCTTGTGGGGTTCTGGTAATTGGTTAACTTATGGGGGTATTCGGGTGGACGTCGATACGCGTTGTCCATGCATGGCCATGGCTCGGCAGGACCTTTCTTTATATGATACGCTTCACTGGCGGCGGGCGGAGGCACGATACGGTCGGGTCCTATGACGGCGCACGGCCGCGCGTTCTGTACATCCACTTTGCCCAATGAGTTAGATCCAATATCTTGATATGACTTATTTCTGTCACAGTGGAGCGCGATACCGCCGCCTTGAGAGTACTTGCTGCCGTCATTGTTGCGTTCACTCACAGCAGACTCCGTCCTCAAGTCTTTAGCATCCATTGCCACGGTTACTTGGACACATATTCGTATTCGGTGATAACATTTTTCAGTTGTGGGCTAATTTAAATTCCTTGGAATAACTCACTATCCAGAGGTTGCACAAATCCATTTCCATTCTGAAATATAAACAAAATATCAGATAGATAAAGTGACAACTGTCAAAACAATATGCCACATAGGCCCCTCAGAAAATTGGGACGTAAAGCATAACACTTCGAGTATCAACTTAAAATATCAAATATACCTCTAATATTTCTTCTAATTCCATGAAACATCAATATTATTTCCAAGGAAACACCGATTTATTACGTTTTGAAGTCGCCCATAAATTATGACGATGTTACCCAAATAAAAAAAAACAGTACAGTAGGGGTGCGCGTAATGAATAGAAGAGAACCATTATATGTTATTTTAAAAATTCAATTATTTACTATATATACAACTATCTAACATTCATGCCAATAAGTAATATATAAAAAAGATTACAGACCGAAAAATTGCTGAAAATGAGAGAAAATGTAATTAGGTAGAGTTAGTCGATTTTGACGTATTCATTTTAGCGACCATGAATCGCCAATCGTTGATTTGGTTTGGCATCCTTCTTCTTCTTTTTTGTCTTTCCCTCAATGCTGAGGATCGTGCCCACCTGCTCCACATAAGACTTAAGACGGGTCTTCTGTGCAATATGGATAGCTCATTTTGCATTAGATATCATAAGAGAATTAACACTAATAGGAATACGTTTGCTTGCTCTGCTCTACTGACAAGTCTGACTGTGCGTTTGCACTGGCGAAACATTCAGGACAACTTGACAGAAAATAGTATTCCCAACATGTGGGAATACTATTTTCTGTCAAGTTTCCATACAATGTTTGACAGGAACTAGAGATTTCAACATGTTTTGTCGTGATGTTTCGCCAGTGCAAACGCACAGTGACAACAACATAGCGATAACTGGGGGATGCGCCAAGGTAGCCCTCGAAATTCAAATTTTCATACGTTTTTTGCAATTTGTAGGTCAGTGTTAGATTGTATCTTAATTAAAATATGATTTGATTTTCTCAAGAGCAAAAGGGGATGCAGCGTTCAAAAACTTGATACCGCATTTACACATTCGTGCTCGTGATTCGCCTCGCCATTCGACGAATAGTTCGACGAGACATTCGTGTGGCTTTAGGCTACACGAGTATAGTTGTAAATAAACCGTTTAACATTTATTTAAAACGGTTTATTTAAACCACGATCACGTGGGCACAATACCGTACATTGATTACGACGTATTACTTAAAAATTAAGTTAAAAATTAAACACCTCGAAACAGAAAAGGAAAGTGGTGAATTTAGCTTTTTTTTCTTAGCAACGAAATAATTAAAATTCTCAGAGAAGAACCTACGAAATTCATTGCAATTATAACAGACAACGCTGCCAATATGAGGGCTGCTTTGAGAATAATTATGGCGAAGTATCCTCATAAGTATTACATGGTGTAGCATGTTTTGCATACATTAAACCTAATCTACACAGATTTCTTCAAAAGAGTTTCTTTATTCAAAGAAGTTTTGGATACGGTACTAGAAGTGATAATAAACCATTATACATACCGCTAAGTGTGGTTTTAAACGTTTTAAACCAAAAAGACGGTTTAAAACCAATTGGTTTAAAACGTTTAAAATTCTTTTTGCATCTATTTATACGAGTGACCGTTTACACATTCGCGTCTATTCATTTCTACTTCAGATTCACGAAATGGATGACGTCGTTATTCTTGCGACTTGCATTGCATTTGCAAAGTTAATATAATTATTTAGAGGTGCTACATTAAATAATTAAAGAAATTACTGGAGGAGGCCTATACCCGTCGAGGAGTCTTTTATTAGTAAATTATTAATTAACTAGCTTTTCCCGCGGCTTCGCTCGCGTGGAAGTCGGAAAATATCCCAGGAAAACGTACTACTGGGATAAAAAGGTGGTTAGGTGGGGTAGATACTTTTTAAAGTTATAAAAGTATCTTAGGTGTTAAATCATCTGTCTGCCTCATCCAAATCCTAGGAGTAGCATAACATAATGATTGAATAGCCTAGTACGTTTTGTTAGATTACTGCTCAGAAATTGTGCACAACATCTAATGATTGAAATACTATAACCGTGAATTCATGCAAGCCTAGAACTTTTTGTTAAAGGGGTGACAGACGGGCGAGTAAAGCTGGGAACAAATTATCGGACGCGTCCGACGCGTCCGCGGACGTTTACTGTCAGTTCGAACGTGAATTGATGTGATCGTAGGGAACTGACAGTTAGCGTCCGCGTACGTTAAGAGGCCGACGTACTACGGCACGAAATGCAAACTCGAGACGTGAGCAAAATGCGTTTGGAATATTGCTATCTCTGTTCGACAAAAGAAGGCGGGGCCACAGATTACGGGCGCGCTTCGCAGTGTGTGTGAGCGGATAATACTAGATGTAGGTACTGTATGCCATTCATTCATAGCGAGTCGACATCATAAATATTATTTTATTATGAGTTATTACTCATTAGGTATGTTCATTATTTGCTTTATTTTTGTTGACTAATTTGGGGAATCGCTAGTGAATGTACAGACTAGTAATGCGTTTTTTGGAAATTTCTTTACCATGCCGATGTCTCAATATTTTAGGATATCTCGACTAATCTCAAGATAGAAGGCCTTGTAGATAAAACCTAGCTAGTAGATACGTCATACAAATAAGGTAGGTAGGTAGGTAGAAAGAAGAGGTAACTTTGCCGCTCTGAAGTAGACTCTATATGACTGCGCGCATGCCAGTAGGTACGCATGCGCAACCTAACTTCAGAGCGGCAAAGTTATTTGACGCGAAGTGTAGGTACCTATACTTCGTTATCGAGCATGGACTTGTGGCACGGTAGATCGGCGGACCGACGGACGACGCTAGAGTAGTCATACGCACGTCGCGTAAATATAAATTATAGGGATAAGTATCTATTATTATTGTCATTATTTATTTTAAGTCTGTTTGTGTTTATTTATTTCCTTTAGAGTGGTCTCCACTTCTTATTGGTGGTCTCGCACTGGATTTTAAACTCTCCGTGTTGAGCCGAGCGTTGAGAATCCAACGCGCTGGGACACTCTCGTCCTAGCGCGTTGAAAAAACACGCGTTGAAAATCCAGTGTGCGAAAAAAAAATCCCGCGGAAAATAACAGCCCGTGCGGTGCGAACCTGGGCGAACTCGACATTATTTTGCGACGGCACAAGCAGCTCTGCATAATTTTTTACCGACATGTGCGTAAGTGCAAGCGACACGTGGTGGCGGTATATTTTCATCATCCGAACATAGACATACTGATGTCACTCGCACCGCTGCTGCACCGACAAATAAAAATCTGCGTTCGCAGTTCATTTGCCAAACATCTAAACAAACACGAGTTTTTGGAAAAATAACTGTTATGGACTACACATAAGGTTCAGTTTGCGCTACAACTTCATATTTTTTTTATGACTTTTTCAACATTACTAGTCAGTCTAAAATCAACTTTATTTACACTAGCATAAAGTTCATATTTGCCTAAGTGGAAAACTCGTGTTTGTTTACATGTTTGGCAAATACATTGCGAACTCAATTTAGAGCGAGCAGTGTTCTCAATAGTGTCCTTGAGACAATAATTACGCCCGCTCGGTCACATAAGTAAAGAAAAGGAACAGTGACATGACATGACAAAACTTCGTACAACCGCGTTATGATAGGTAGGTACTTACAATACTACAACTTGGTGGTGGCTATGGCTTCGTCGCGTACGGAGAGCAACTAGCTTATACCGTCTCGGCCAATACTCACCACGCTACGGCTCATATTACATTGGCGCAGAAGGAACGGAATGGAAGCGAGTTTTTGGCACGAAATTGGGTCAAAACATAATGAACTTTATGTCAATTGTGTAACTTACAAACTACAAAATACTCGCTGAGGCCATAGCTGAGGCTCTTTAGACACATAAGTAGGTACCTATCGAATAATATTAATAACTAGCTGCCCGCCCTGGCTTCGCACGGGTATGCACTCATCTACGGTTCGCCTACCTACCCTAATTACACCTACCTACATACATACCTACCTACCTACCTACCTACTTACCTACCTACCTACCTACCTACTTACTTACCTTCCTAAGTAGGAAGGTAGGTAGGTATGTATGTATGTAGGTAAGTAGGTAGGTACCTACTTACCTACATACATACATACATACTTACCTACCTTACCTACATACCCACTTTACCAAGATACATACCTACCTACTTGCATACCTACCTACCTACCTACCCTACCTTCACCAACCTATCCTAAGAACCATCTCCTTACTAGATAACAAACAACAAAATAAAGAAAATTATTCAAAAATCTATAGATTATAATGCTTGTTTTTCTCTTTTCAGTTATGTGTTTTTGCAGTCGGGTTTTTTGTTTTTTGAATAATTTTCTTTATTTCAAGCTTTTTAGTTTTATTAATAAAAATCAAAATTTGGCATTGACTCGTTACTAGCTTTTATTTGATACCAATATTGTTATAATTTTTTTTTTTAAACCTTCCCGTCCCTTTTTTTTGTATTTGCAGATGCAATATATAAATATTATATAGCCTATGACACTTCTACAATTAAGACGAATCTAACGACACCTCATATGTCGAAATCCATCAAGCCGTTTAAAGCCGCGTGCCAAAGAAATAGACATACATACATACATACATACTCTCGAAAAACATTACCCTCCTTCTGGGGCAGTCGGGTAAAAAGAATTAGTGAAATTGGTCCAGCCGTTCACGCGTGATGCCGTGATCAAGGAAATAGGGATTCTTTTTTATATAATATAATTATATAGATCAAACAAAGACTTTTTCGTTTATGGGTGGTAGGCTCGTTGGAAACAGACAAAAATTAAAAAAAAACTTTTTCCCCTAGAGGATGATATGCTATTTTATCTCCGCTTTGGTACACTACAATGACGGATTTTTTGAGCAAGAAGAGTGAAAAAAAATTTATTTCTTCCTTTTTAGTGGGTCGGTTTGTAATTTATCTAAGATACAATAGCCTAATGTCAACTGCTTATCACCTTTTACAAAATATTGCTTTTCCCGATGCAGGGACGTTCATTGTTGAGGAGTTCTCCTGGTACTTCACCATTAACTCCACTTCACCCTATGTATTGTGACGGGCATAAATTGCTTGGCAACCATATTAAAGTAATCTTCTCTAATCGCAACCCGTGAAATACGTATTATTGATAAGTTCCGGTGGCCATCTGTGGTCTTCATCATCACTTCCACTTCACTAAATGGTGCTTTCCGAGATTAAATTCAAGAGTAACTATAAAAAATACCTAAATCGCTATAGGTGCGCCTGTAATATTTCAAGAGTTCCCTCGACTTCTCCAGGATTCCATCATCCAATCTTGACTTGATGACAATGGGACCACCTGTGAAGTATACCCTTTCTGACAAAAAAATAATTTTCTAAATCGGTCCGGCCGTCTTCGAGTATTCCGGGAACAAACATTAAAAAAAAAATCGGACGAACTGAGAACCTCCTCCTTTTTTTGAAGTCGGTTAAAAATAGGTCAAGTCAAGAGGAGTGTCAGAAATATTACATACAAATACAATACAATTTAGCAAACAAATAAGTACGCGCGTACAGGTACAGCACACTGTAAAGTACCTAATCGTCTAAAGTTGACAAAAAATACTATGAACGAACTCCAACCAAGCACGTTGCGTTAGTGTGCCTTGTGCCTGTCGGAGCGATAAACACCTACAGGGAGCACACACACATTGACAATTATTGCTTGACGCGATAGCACTACTAGCTATCTGAAATTATGAGAAATTTGGATGTGTTCCGTAATACCAAAAATGATGAATGAAAACTTAATGTTTTTCCAATTTTTTTTCTATAATTTGTAACTTGATAATATAAGCTATGCTTGTGATGAAACAATATTACAAATATTGTTGTTTATAATAAAGAAAAAACAATATGAAAACAAGTCATTTACGCTGTAAAAATGTACGAAATGCAATTCGCTAATACTTCATGTAGAGGTAGGTTTTTGAAAAAAAAAAGAATTGGAAGCCTAGATAATTATTGTCTCAATCCGAATATCAAATTTATTTGGTGGAAATATGCTCGAATTGGAAATGATTTAGGTATTACGTTTGTATGGACAATTCAAAGGTCGCCGCGTTCTTAACTGTCTGTTCGAACGTGAATTGACGTGACCGTAGGGAACTGACAGTAAACGTCCGCGGACGCGTCCGATAATTTGTTCCCAGCTTAATTAAGTCCGCGGTCTTATGGCTCGGCGACCTTACTCGCCCGTGTGTCACCCTAAGTACGCGCACTTTAAAACTGCCGAATAAGCTCGCCGGCGATCCAACAGGTTTGAAATTTTGCTCGTAGCCTGCCTTGGTTTGTAGTTTCGTACGTCTGTCATTGCCGCGAGTCGCGAGCCAGCGTTTTGTTTCGTCATTTGTGTAATTTTTGTTTAGTTTGGTTCAGAAAAGTCGAAAACATAGCGATATTGAGTGAAAAAACTGCACGTGTGTCACCGACGGCGAGCCGCGCAAGTTGGTGAGTTTGAAAACCGCGGTCTGTCTATCACCCGTTTTAGGTTGTGCCAAGATTCAAGGAATAAGTTTTTTCATATAAACAATCCCCCCTTTTCACCCCCTTAAAAGTCGAATTTCCAAAAACCCCTACATTATAAAAGGAAAGCTATGTGCGAAGGGGTTTGAAGATTTTGGCCCTAAAATCAGCCACCATTTTGATTTTTTTTCAAAATCGAAGTGTATAATTAATGCCATATATTTGGATATGGGACACTTATACAAGCATAAAACTTTTTATAACATAACATCATAAAGCGTCACGTTTCTGAGATATTCAAAGATAATATTTTTTTTTTTATAACGAATTTATTTATTTATATTGTAGTTACTTCATGTTGATTAAGTAGTGGATCTCAGAGTAATAACTAAAGCATAGAGGGAGGGTGAAATTTCTCAGTCTAGTCATACTCTTTATACATATGACACATTCCGTGTGAAAAAAAAGGACAGGTATATAGTTATAAGGACCACCACTGTCCACTTTTTTGGTCTCGGTAGTGATGTGCAGAGAGGTGCAGAGGTATCGATATTAATTTATTTTTGACAGATAATTTATATAATGTATTGGATGTACATGTCGTATATTCCATGGATGATGTAACGTTGTAACGTGCCGTTTTGTAAGGTATATAGTGGAATGCATTAAATATTTGTTAGAGCTTTAATTCTAGGCTTCTTTTAAGCATTGGCAATTTGGTTTTATTAAACAAACGTTACTTTAATTAATAAAAGCAAATTGCCAATGTTCCTACTCAATGCAATGCGTAAGTGACCTTGGGTCGCAAAAGAACCCATTTGGGTTAGCGATTATCTGTTCCCTCTCCCCCGTCACCGTCCTGGCAAGCCCGGCCGTCAATCTGTGCGCGCCGGCTCGACACACCGTCACATGCTGGCTAGGGAGGTTTAGAAAAAGAAAAAAGAAAGAAAGAAAAAAGAAAACGCTCCCGTCGTCGCTCATTCTCAGCTCCACTACACTTGCCCGTGACTAGTGAGACCTCCCGTACAGCCGCGGTTGTCTCAGTTTGCAACGGTTTCCTCATTTTATAATTGACTACGTACATAGTCATGAATCCTACTCCTTAACTCAGTGTTAAATCCCCATATTGGGGTTCAAAGTTCCAGCTTACCAATATCTCCAAATTTGCGGCTAACCACCCAGGTTACTCACATCGAGAACCATCACTGGCATCCATACTTTATGTTACGGCAAACTGACTTCCGGTGTATCCGATTGCCGACGAGCTCCGCGCCGTGTACATAACCCGCGTGGCCGCGTCGAGCTGTCTACGGGTCTGGGTCGACCAACCGCCGACCGCCATCGCCATCCTCCTTTGTCCACACATTTCTCCGAAACTCGTAATCGGATCGAGATCATTTTTTTATTTTTTTTATTGGATTATGTATTCTCAACTTAGGGAACAGTACGAGGTTTATCAAAAGATTTCATGGGTATTAGTTTTTTGCGCGAAACCCTAAGTTTGTTTCTAAAACAAATGTAGCCTATTTTACTCCTTATGTCATAAGCTATCTTCCAGTGGAAGTCCCGTCAAAATCGGTACAGCCGTTTCTGAGATTAGCCGGAACAAACAGACAGACAGACCCCGAGGGACGAAAAATTGAATTTCGTAGTATGGATCATCTATACTTTCACGATCCATTACAACAAAAACACTTTTTTTTTGTCTATCTGTCTGTCTGTTTGTTCCGGACAAACAGACAGACAGACAGATAGACAAAAAAAAAGTGTTTTTTTTTGTAATGGATCGTAACTATATATAGTTTTGACATTATAAACAGACACTTCAATTTTATTTATCTGTATGTATGTATAAATGTATTTTTGTTGTATGGATCATATACTTTCATATGCATTTAGTAAAAAGCTGTTATTTAGACACTACAATTTTATTTATTTGTATTATACAGATTGTGGATAAAAAATAAAATATATTGAAAATCGCACAACACTCCCTGCTACATAATTTATAATATCTCTGGCGTATTCTGAAAGAGTACATGGATCATAAATGTACTCATGTTCATTTGTTTCCAACAGCGATTCTTCATTCTTCATGAATGACATCGAAATTGGCATTTAATTTTCATCTATTTCCATAGCATCTGAAGAACCCTGAAAAAGTATATACTTTTGATTTTTTCTCCGATAGTGCAATACAAATAATATATTTTAGAACCTACTGTCTGATTTTCAGCTACAGTTTGAAGTTGACACAATGTTAAATGGACAGCTTGTAAAGATACCGTACTTGACTTTCAGCATGATTTGTTGTAGGAGAATTGTGATCAATTCGTATAATTTGCAATGGCTCGAAAAGAAAACGATATCTTCTCCAATTTATTAGCATGTAATTATCGTATCGATAAAAAGTATCTACATTACCTACATTACTAGCTTAACATAACCTCACAATTTAACGAATTTATTTTTTGAAAATAAATTCGCGATCACAACATAATTTGTAATAAAGATAGTTTGAAGGTATCATTATCAATCTAATATGTATGTTATCAGTGATCACATCCAAATATTTTGGGTGTATTTATACGAAAAATGTAAAAAAACACTTACCGATGAAAGCTTACAAATTCATTGTTTTTTTTCCGTGACGAATGTGATTTACACGTTATCACAAAACAAGCCATGTTAACAGACTATTGATAAGTCCTTTGCACCTTTCGTTTTTACAAAAATATTCAAAAATCTATTGGTTTTTAATAAAAAATGACCAGCACCTCAACCAGCACACGTACTGACATTCACGACGTAATATACGGCTAGATCAAATACTTGTACGGTTAACCGTTTACTAAGCAACTATTGTGCTTTTTAAATTGGTCGTGTAAAAAGAGATCAACTGTGACCGTTTTGACAATTTCGGTGCGTCCATTTATCTAATCTATAGACTCCCTCTATGCTTTAGTTATTACTCTGAGTAGTGGATAAAACATAAGATTTTTTAATCATATTCGGTAAAAATAATATCATCCAAGAAGGCAGCGGGAGGCTGAATAGGATTTTCTTGGCGTCGCGTCCATGCCATGCACCATAGAATACATATACCATAAAACATACGTCCTCATTCGGCGGGCAGTATACATATATTTTTGTTTCTTTCGCTCTAACTAAAATATTACTTAATACATGATGCAATTATGTTTTCATAGTTCAATATACTTATCTGAAGGGAAAAAAAACACAAAAAAAATTAAAAATCCTTGTTTCATGGTTCAGTTTTCGACATATATTTCGGTGAATAACTCCGAAACCTGACGCTTTACGATATTATGTTATATGACATTTTTTGTTTATATAAGTGTCCTCTATCTAAATATATAACTTTCGTATTTCACCGCGATTCTGAAAAAAAATCAAAATGGCGGTTACACGTTAGGGCCACCCTCCATACAAAAATCTTCAAACCCCTTTCACGTTCCTAGTCCCAGTTTAGTTATTACTCTGAGGTCCCAGTACGTTGTTATGTCAGTCAGTGAGTCAGTTTTGTTTTTCCAGAGCTCTGAGCCTCAGAGTAATAGTTTTTCCTTTTATAGATATAGATTATAAAGTACATAATTAAGAACTTTATTTATTTTGTAAATAATTAAGGATTAATTGGCTTATTTTTTATTTTTATTTAACAAATAATTATCAAATAAATAACCTCAGCGCAGGCGATGGTGGTCTTCTCCTGCAACAGATTTTATTTATGCCAGCTTCTTGCATAGATTTGTATCTACGAATAATACCAATCAAAGAATTTTTATTCAGTTTTATGTTATAATGGATTTACCACCGACCAGATTATGGACATGGCAACACTGCTTCAAACTTCAGTTGAGTTAAGTGTATTTTATCTATGAGTTGTTGAGTGTACTCTGTGGTGAATGCGTGCACGATCGTGACATTTTGCAATTTTACGAAATACAAATATTTTTATTTCATTTAATTAGTCAAGAATTCTCCGGAATGAAATATATATCTGTTAGTACAATATTGTCTTTAATTTTTGCTGTCTATGTTATTAATACTATATGGACATTAGCTGAAATATTTATACCGCCAGAATGTAGTCGTGGCGAGAGATGTTTTTCATCTTATTTAGCTTCAAATCCCGTGCAGCATCTAGTTCTGTATACTTCTGTAAAAGAGCATCCATACTTAGACGGTTCTACTGCGGAAAGTGTCTCAAAAGTGTATACTTCTCTCAAGTTTGACTATCGAAATCCGGCAACTTTGTAAGTATCCTCTGAGTCTGAGTTCTGCACAAATCTGAAGTAAATATTTAAGAGTTCGTGTAAGAATTAATTTTGACTTATTTTTTAGTGATATTAAATTGAAAGTGCCACGTAAAACTCGCAACAATGGCTCATTGTATATGCATGCAGTCTTGTTGGATGACGGCCGATTATACAAGGAGTTTGATGAGATAGTTCGCACGGAGTCCATACACACTCTCCCCCTGGTTACACATACGGAACCTCAAGCTGCAACATTTAATCTTCTTCAGCAAAATGTAAGCTAATTAATAACTTTGTTCATACCTGTTCATGACAATGCTTTCTACTAGGTAGTTATGGTCTATTCAATTGTATGTTTTTTTTTTCAGGATGACGGAAAAAAAGTTGTAGAAAAGAAAGCAGTTCGTCCATATTCTCACATCACTACAGTAGCTCCACTATCCATTCTCACAGATGATCTGAGACTACCTAGTAATAAAATACCTGGTGAATTGTATCCTTACATAAGGTAAAAAAAAAAAATACTTGTGAATTGTGGCATGTTAGTGCAATTTAGAACCATAATGTAGTTCAGTTTATGTAATTACAAACAATCATTACAAAAGTATTTGGGACAGCAGGTTGAAGCTATTTTACATTGGTAGTAGTAGCTACTTCTAACTCTTCGATCATCTTTCACCTTCAAGATGGATTAAAAATGCGGTCAGGTAGAGATTGCTCTACAGTTAGAAGGACTTTCAGACTCACCTTAAACTTGCAGTATTTATTTTGCTGCATACTGGGTGGATTTTTGAGATAGGGCAGTAAGGGTAGGTACCTTAACTTACTGTTGTAGCTACAGGAAAACAGTCTTAGGAGACTGTCAGTTTGGCTTCCGCCGAGGGCGCTCTACGGTGGACGCCATCATGCGCGTACGGGCTCTCACGACGGGGGATGCTGTGGCTCGGGGTGGGGTCGTCTTGGCGGTGTCTCGGCCGTTATCTACCCCGGTCACCAGGGAGAATGGAACCGGCGAGAGATGTCGTGCGGTGTCCCACAGGGATCGGTCCTGGGGCCGCATCTGTGGGACATCGGATACGACTGGGTGCTGCGCGCCGACCTCCCTAGCGGTGCGGCTACGCTGATGACACGCTGGTCCTGGCGCAGGGGAGGTCGCACGAGGCGGCGGCCGAACTGGCGACACGCGGGGTTGCGACGATCGTCGACAGGATCCGGCAATTGGGACTCGGGATGGCCCTGCACAAGTCCGAAGTCATGTGCTTTCATGGCCCTCGGAACGCGCCACCGTCGGGTTCCCAAATAACGGTAGGAGGGGTTCACATCGGCGTCGAGGTTACGATGAAGTACCTGGGACTCGTCCTCGACAGCCGGTGGACCTTCGCGGAGCATTTCCGACGTTTGGCTCCCAAACTGGAGCGGGCCGGGGCTACCTTGAAACCGGTCCTGCCCAATCTAGGGGATGCAAACGCCTCCTGCCGGAGGCTCTACTCGGGGGTCGTGCGGTCCATGGCCCTTTACGGGGCACCGGTGCAGCGGTGTGGGCGCGTTCCTTGCGGTTGCGGCCAGCCCGCCAGTTGAACGCGTCCCAATGGGTCATGGCCATCCGGATGGTCCGGGGATACCGTACGATCTCCGGTGAGGCGGCGAGCCTCCTTGCGGAACGCCGCCATGGGATCTGGAGGCGAAAGTCCTCGCCCACATCTGGGAGTGGCGCGAAGAGCTAAAACGGCGGGTGTCACTCCGCTGCCGCGACAAGTCACGGCACAGCGGACAGAGCTCCAGCGGGATCTCATGGCGGCCTGGAAAGTGCGATTGTCGCAACCCAGATTTGGGCTCGCCACAATTGCGGCGATAAGTCCCCTCTTTGAGGAGTGGCTTGAGAGGCGCCACGGCGTCCTCACCTTCCGCCTGACGCAGGTCCTCACCGGACAAACCGTGTGTGTTTCGGGAGGTTCCTGTTTCGCATAAGGCGGGAGGAAACGCCCGGGTGTCTCCACTGTGATCGCCCGGAGGACACGGTGGAGCATACGGTGGAGGTCTGCTTGGGCGGAGCACCGCCGTGTCCTCGTGGGGGCGATCGGCGGCAGTGACCTCTCGCGTCCGGCCCTGGTTCAGGCCATGGTGCGGAGCGAGAGGGCATGGCAAGCCGTCACCTCCTTCTGCGAAGCAGTAATGCTCGCGAAGGAGGAGGCGGAGCGCGAGAGGGAGAGGCAAATGCCTCGCCCTAGCAGCCCTAGCCGCCGCCGCCGTAGGAGACGCCCTGTGCGTCGCGGTCGGTAGGGTAGGTAGCCGTAGATAAGTACTTAGTGGTACCCGTGCGAAGCCGGGACGGGCAGCTAGTTAATCTTATATAATTCTTCGGTACGTGTGTTTCACGTCACCTAACTTCTCCTAAAGGGCTGGATCGATTGGGATGAAATGTGTGTGGGTCTCTGGATGGTTTTAAAATACAATTGGACCCGGTAGGGGACGCTGTTTGGGCAGGACAACGTCTCCCAGGTCCGCTAGTATTATCATAATTGTCACACAAGTATTAGAGTTTGAAATTAGGTACACTATTTAACACATGTAACTAGCTAGCTTTTCCCGCGGCTTCGCTCGCGTGGAAGTCGGAAATTATCCCACGAAAACGTACTACTGGGATAAAAAGTATCTTAGGTGTTAATTCAGTTTATAAACTATCTGTCTGCCTCCTATAATAATTGAATACTATCGTGAATACCTGCAAGCCTAGTACTATTTGTTAGGTTACGGCTCAGATTTTTCAAAAACCCCTTCTTAGTAACTACCCTACATTATATAAGGAAGCTGTGTGTAAAAATTCACGTTCCTAGTCCCTGTAGTTTCGGCTCTGCATTGATATATGTCAGTCAGGCAGTCAGTTTCTCCTTTTATATATATATAGATAGATTAAACTAGAAGGGACAAAATATACTTATTACATAAAATCTAGTCCATGTCCCATGACCGTTGACAAGCAAAAAGTGGACGCTACTTAAGGGACACTGGCTAGTGCCTGGGGGCTCTTAGCTTAGTGTTGCCATTTAACGGGTGTGCGGAGGCGACGACGCCACATGTATTCTAAGGTGCTTTTACAAATAGGCAATATGTGATGACTGCCACACACCTTAACCATGGGTCAAGCAGATAAATTCCATGAACGAAAAACTCAAATTTATTTATTTATTTTGGCATGATAAATAAATTTGAGTATCTAAATAAAAAAGTAAACCAATCAATCAATAATATTATTTTTTTAAATTTATGAAGTTTTTTTTTTTAACAAGTTACTCAATTTGTATAACTAATCATAATAACCTTGTTTTGAACATATTCGATCTAAAATGGATACTGCTGTACCACCTTGACCTAATTAAATTGTATCTCTTATTTCAGGGTCAGAAGTGGTAAATTCTTGCCGATACTACAACACAATGTTTTGAAGTCCAGATTAGCGCACTACCAACTTCTTAACACTAGCTCAATAGAAGTGAACATAACAGTGAATGTGTCGCCGACATCGTATGGTTCCCTACGGTTGGCACTGCATGTCCGATTGGCCCTAGAACAGCTGTTTTCTCTAGGCTTCAGTGAGAAAGATGTGGATGATGTTAAAGGAATATTCGCTGACACCAATTTGTATTTACTATCAGCTACTGTTTTGATTGCCAGCTGTCATGTAAGTTTTATTCATAATGAATTGTTATGTAATATTTGGGAGAAAACATCAAATTATCTGACGAATTTTCCACCACTAAATAAGACATCATATATAAATAATTTTTACCAAATGTGGGTGTACTGTATTCCTGCCCAACCCTTCGGGGAAACAAGGCGTGATGTATATATATCAAGAATAAAGCAATATACTCAAATTGGGAGTCGAAACTGTCTCTCCTAAATACAGATTACTCGGTGATCTAGCTAGGAGAGCAGCAATTCACCAAACAATTCATTGTGCCTACACCATGTTATTAATAATGCGTATTTTGTAAGTCCCTCATGTCAAAACCTTTATGTTCCTAATAGTATATTATGCAACTAATGAATAAAGGACGGATTTAAAGCGAGGGCCATAGATGAATCACGATCAAGTGAAGGATTCTAACGACTGAATCACGACCGTAGGGATTCATGATGATTGAATCATGAGCGCAGCGAGTGATTCAAGTGTTAGAATCCTGAGCGACGCGAGTGATTCATGGCCCTCGATATAAATCCGTTTTATTCAAGAGTTGCATACTATACTTTATACCATAACTACGAGAAAAGCGAAAATAGACATTTAATAAAAGGTTAACACGTTCAGTGTCGGGATTCCTCCTGGAGGATTCACCTACTTGGATATGGGATGCCGGGAGCCCTCGCGGAGGGCTCATTTTAAATGTAGACGTTCAGTGTCGGGAGCCCTCCTGGAGAGTTCACCTAATTGGATATGGGATGCCGGGAGCCCTCGCGGAGGGCTCATTTTAAATGTAGACGTTCAGTGTCGGGAACCCTCCTGGAGGGTTCACCTACTTGGATATGGGATGCCGGGAGCCCTCGCGGAGGGCTCATTTTAAATGTAGACGTTCAGTGTCGGGAGCCCTCCAGGAGGGTTCACCTACTTGGATATAGGATGCCGGGAGCCCTCGCGGAGGGCTCATTTTAAATATAGACATTCAGTGGTGGGAGCCCTCCTGGAGGGTTCACCTAGTCGCATATGGAATGCCGGGAGCCCTCGCCGAAGGCTCATTTTAAATGAAAGTTTTTCTTAGCGAATACAGATTATAAGCCGTGAAAATAAAATCTGATGTATATTTTAACAAAACGTAATGCCGGCAACCCTCCCGGAGGTTTCACTTCCAACTACGAATAATAAAAGCCGTAGACTTCCAATATGTATGGCGGCATGGCGTATGAGTTCTATGAAAATTGGTGGTGTCGAAAGTGTTAAGGAGGTGGTATAGCATTGAGATGGCGGTCGAATATATTGACGTGTTCTAAATTCAAACACCAAAATAGTGATTAAAAGAGCTTTTTATTCACTGTTTTCAGTGAATAAAATAAGCTTTTTAGAGGGGGAATGGTATAAAGAAAATTATATTACATAATTATTATCATTGCATAAACCATACAAAGTTGATCAAGCTGTATTCAATATTTACTTGATAAATTAGAGTTCTAACATACTTTTTGCCCTTACAGTTGTCTGACTGCCTCATATTTATAATTATATTTGTTTTTTCCATGTTTATCTTGGAATCGGTTGTAAACCTTTAGCAGATTTTTTGTGCGGATATTCACTGCTGATGTGTGATGTGTTTTCTTCAAGCGAAAATTTTGCTTCTCGAAATTCATAAATTCTTAAAATCATTAATATTTAATTATATTTAAATAAAAAGCAATTAAACTTTACATTCCAGCTGCTGTTTGACTTCCTGGCGTTCAAGAATGATGTTTCGTTCTGGCGCCGCAAGCGATCGCTGGCAGGCTTGTCTGCACGCACCGTGTTTTGGCGAGCGTTTTCACAGATGGTCATATTCTTCTATCTGCTAGATGAACAGACCTCTCTCCTTGTACTTGTACCAGCTGGTATCAGCGCGATAATTGAGGTAAGGCAATTCATAGATCCAATTTTTTGGACTTAGAAGATTTTTTTCGAGATATTTGGTCATTCATTCATATTTAATCATTCATATTTATTCATTCATTTTTATTCCTTCATATTTATTCATTCATATGCATGCATTCATATGCGCATGCATTCATATTAATTAATTTATTGCTATCCTACTCAAATACTTTGCTGCAAACTTCTTTTGTGATTGCAAAAGATTCAAGAAATTAGATTTAATTTGTGATGTTATCAAACAAAAATAGAATAAGATCTACAATTATCCTTTAGTTATGGAAAGTGACGAAAGTGCTGCACCTTCGCATATCCTTCTCCGGTTGGAGGGTGCGCGTGTGGCGAGACACGAGCGCGGACGCGGGAGAGAGAAGCACTGCTAAGGCTGACGCCGAAGCCATGAAGTACCTGTCCATGCTGCTGTACCCACTGTGCTTCGCTGGTGCCATCTACTCGCTGGTTTACGAGCCACACAAGAGGTATGTACTTTGAAAAGAGTTTATTACTGGCACATTTTCAAATATATATTTAATATATATATTACATATAATTATAACCCAAAAATTATTTAAAATAAATTAAAAGTTATACTAAAACCCAACTATGCCAAAAATTCACATAAAAAGCACAAACAAGATTTCACAGACAGACAAATTAAAAATCCCTATTCGCACGTAATGTGTTCGATTTATGCCCGGCCCTAACACGTGTGACTCCGGATTTTTGTTATTATTAACTTTTATTTTTACCTCTTTACAAAATTAGTTTAGATTTTAGTTACCTTGTCCTAGCTAACAATGAAAACTAAAAACAATATTTCATATTCCAGTTGGTATTCCTGGGCGCTGCATAGCATCGTTAACGGCGTGTACGCATTCGGGTTCCTCTTCATGTTACCGCAACTCTTCGTGAACTATCGGCTTCGGTCGGTAGCGGCGCTGCCGTGGCGAGCCTTCATGTACAAGGCGTTCAATACGTTCATAGACGACGTGTTCGCCTTCATTATAACGATGCCCATCGCACATCGGGTAGCCTGCTTCAGAGATGATCTCGTGTTCTTAGTTTATTTGTACCAGAGATGGTGAGTTGAGCTTTATTTATTGACTACTAGCTTTTGCCCGTGGGTTCGCCCGCGTGGATGTCGGAAAATATCCCACGTAAACATACTACCGGAATTAAAAGGTAGCCGAGCAATGATTGCATACCTAATAGAGGAAAAGGTCATTGACTCTTGTCCTGGCTCTGTGCCCGCGTTGCCGTCAACCATAATTATTTTGAAATGAAATGAGATGAGATTGTTTATTCTGTAAATAGGATATCGGAATCACTTTTATACCTCATATTAAAAAATATTAAAAATAAGCTAGAATAGGTCGGTGTTTCCTAACTGACTACTCTGAGAAGAAAGGCCGAAATAAACTCAGAGGTCAGTCAGACATAATCTTGGTCAAGCCATATGAGAACCATGTAGATTAGTGTCTGAAATGGTCTTTCGAAGAAAGAACCACACAGATTTGAGTGGACCTGTCCAGTCAGTGCAAGTATTTGTCAGTAATTCTAATTTGTTACGCGTAATTTTGAATCTGTGATATCTTTTAAAGTATTTTTTTTAAATGATATGATGTCATATTTTAATCTAAATTAAATGCCCAATATAAGTAACGTATTTTATTGGATAATGATTAATATAATACCGGTCAAAATTGTTCGGAAATAACAATATTTTTAAAAATCAAAATTGTAAAGATAAAAGTGTTTACTGTGGCTCATCGTTAGAAGATACACATATTATGCTATCGAGGACTTTTTTGTTGAAATTTTGTAAGATGTACAATCCTGTAGAACATTAATTTTATGTATCTTTTATGGTTTACGCGGCCACGCCAGTAAAGCTCCCACGCGGCTTGATTTTTTCCGACATCTTTAACAATAGTCATTCAACACTTCAACGTCATATTTCAGGCAATTTACACAAAACATAAATGAATTATACACTTAGACCTTCCTCATTAATCACTGCGTCCATTGGTGAAAACTGTTTGGAAATCCGTTAATTTTTGAGTTTATCACGAACAGACAGACAGACAGACGCGGGGGACTTTGTTTTATAATATGTAAGGATGTGTCTCTAACAAAAGATATACTTACACATGACCTGACATATTATTTATTTTGAGGTGTTGGTAGTTTTATTTCGAATGTTTACGGTTACTGGCCATGAATGTAGTGATTCTCTACTCATAAAAGTCATAAAAGCAGAGCTTTTGTGATAAAAATAACACTCATACATAATACGTTTTATGTTTCAACTAACAGTTTTGTTATCGCCGTAACTAATTCGTTTCCAAACATGATAATTATAGCTGCGTTCATTGTTGCCGTAATTTATGTGTAATGGATTAACTTTACTGCAGAAACTAACGATAGTAGAAACTAGACGCATGCTATTCTGCTTCTAAATCTCGCTCAAACTACTCTCAGAAGATTCGTGAAATTGAACCTATCAATTAGCATAATGAATACATGTTACAATCAATTTTATATTTAATCTAAATGAACAAGGAGCTCGTGGCTAAGTAGTAACAGCCGCACGGGTCGATCCATCAGATTAAGCTACGCTTGCCTGGGTTGGTCCGTGGATGGGTGACCATCTTTACATACCAAGACTCCTCTGTGTCTCGGATAGTACGTTAAGCCGCTGTCCCGGTTGTCATTCTTGGATCTTTGACAGTCCTTACGGGTCGTCAGAAGCCCGAAGGTCTGTTAACCGGTCTTACCAAGCTGTATCGTATAACCCAGATACTGGGCGTGGAGGTCAGATAGGCAGTCGTCTATGTAAAATACTGGTATTCAGCTGCATCCGGTTAGACTGGAAGACGACCCCAACATAGTTGGGGAAAAGCAGGCAGTTTGATCTAAATGAACTTAATTGTGTATTTCAGGTTGTACCCAGTGGACAAGTCCCGCACAGACACTGCCTCCAGTATGGATGAGAACCCTGAGGAGTTGGAACCAATCAAGCAGAAAGAAGAATAGTGGACAACGAATTATTTTTTTGAAGTTTCTATAGTACCATAAAGAGGCTGTTTAAGGTGCTACTTGAGTCAGCGCTACGACTGGACTATTTAAAAGACATTTTTCACTGTCTTTGATATGTTACGCAAAAAGTTTATATAATGAACAATAGTACGAGTATATATTGACAAAAGACATGCATTTAGTAGACTGCATCATAGCTACGTTTATTTATGAAAATGAATATTTTTGCATTTTTTTAACAGAATTTTTTGACCGCATATTTTTAAAGTGAAACAGTAGACTGCGATAGTTACTTTACTACGAAATAGACTCTTAGGAATGTATGATATTACATTTTATTTTTATGAGTTGCTAGCTCATGTTTATTCCTATTAATTTAGTATAGAAGACTTGAAGATTTTTTCAATAGACTTTCGCTCATACTGTGTTTAGGGTTTTATCTATATTATTATTAGTAATTATTTTTCTGATTCGAATCGCTTGAGAAACTGGGCCGATGAACGGTTATTAAATGAATCGCCAATTTCAACGTGAGATTACTGTAAAAGCATAGAGGTTGTTAACTAGTGTCCGACCGAAACAGGACTTTCTAACGAAACCGAAACCGAATCTTCGGTATCCGTCTCAGTTTCGGCCGAACCTAAACTTTTTTCGACATGTTAAAAATCTATTGTTTATTGAAATTTGACTTATTTTTTACACTTATACAGACAGTTAACACGTGTTAAATGAAATAAAAAATAATAAGTGAAGAAAGTGAAAAAATCATTTATTTTTTGGGAAAGCAAAAGTGATGAAAATTAACAAAACGGAACAAAAATTTGTTATTAACAAAAAGTTTATAATGGCGGGTGACACGCAAGCCACGAACTCAGTCACTAGAAATTATGTCCCACGGGAACGTACTACCGGGATAAAAATTAACCTATGTCTTAAGCCAGGTCATGGTCTACATGTGTGCAAAATTTCATCGGAATCCGATCAGCCGTGAAAAGGTAACTGAGAGACAGACTGTCGGGATATCGCGCACTAGACTGGCATGCCATTGTGCCATCTACTGGCACGCAATTGTGTAAGCTACTGGTATTTGAACTCATAAGAAGATATTAATTTTCAGTTAGCTAGAAAGTTGAACCTAGTGATCCTGGCCTAAAGCAGGCTCATCCAAGTTGACCAAATGAAGTTCACGTAGTCAGTTCTCTCATAGTACACGCTGTCGAACGTGACCAACCGACGAAATAATTAAAATCACGATTCATTGATTAACCAGTGCAGGGAGCTTTACAATTTTACGTTTTATTAATTTAAATTGATTTGTGATAAAAATATTGTAAAACAATGAAATAATATAGGATTGTGTTCTGTATATTAGCATAATTTTGATTTGTGTGATTGCTTAGCTAATTAGATGGTTTGCGAATCATTTATTTGATATTAGGTTTTAGGGCTTCCGATGCCTGAAAAATATTTATATTATCAGTTTATCAAGTTTTCGGGTAATAAAAACACTGGGTAGTGATTCATTAAAAAAAATTATACGTATGGCAGACGGCAAAGCGTAATTCCATGTAGGATATTAATGAGCTGCTTTTTTTTTATCTGATGCTTCTACATTTCTGTTTGTAGATCATAATTATGAAGGCTGATGGAATATTCAATATTATCCCCTTTAAAAACTTACCCTATAATATATCCTGCATTCGCCCTGGGTAACGTTCCCTCACTCCCAAAGTTCCTAATTTCATCACCACTGCTCTCAAAACGGTGAAGGAAAACATCGTGAGGAAACCGGCATGTCTTAGAACCAAAAAGGCCCGCGTGGTAGATTACAGCCCACTCCCTCTCACAGAGAGGACGCCTGTGTCCCAGCAGTGGGAACATTAATAGGCTTATGATGATGATGATGATGAACGTTCCCTCTTCGCCAAACTTCGGAATCAATACACATCCGGATGATCCGGATAAATCCGCTATCGTTTGTAGTTGGTAGGTATGAAGAAATAAGATCAGGGTTTTATTACCTTTAGGCTGCCTGTCCATTGAAGCGGAGCGAGGCAGCGGAGTAGAGCGGAGTTGCGGACAGTGTCTGTCTATTGATTCCGAGCGGAGTTAGGCTGCCTGTCCACTGGAGCGGTGTGGAGAAAAGAGGAGCGGAGATGTGCCAATATTAACCAATAGAATCTTGACTCCGCCCCTGAGTTTAGTATAGTGATCCTGAGTCAAGATTCTATTGGTTAATATTGGCACATCTCCGCTCCTCTTTTCTCCTCTCCGCTCCAGTGGACAGGCAGCCTTACGGACTGTGCGGAGTGAGGTAGCGGAGCGGAGTTGCGGAGCTAGGCCCAGTTGCCGGCTACCTCGCGGCCAGTTTTTCCGCTCCGCTTCCCCGCTCCGCTTCTTCGCTCCGAATCTCCGCTCCGCTTCCCCGATCCGCTTCCGGGTTTTGTATGAATTTTTAAACTAGTTCGCAATTCCCTGTCCACTGAAGCGGAGCGGAGAATATATGCAATTCCATTAGTTAATATTGGGACAGCTCCGCTCCGCTCCTCTCCTCTCCACTCCAGTGGACAGGCACTCTAACGGGGTTGTTAAATACTCGCTGTGACGCAAATCTAGTTTCATGTTATTTAATAGTAGGTGTAGCTAGGTACTTTCTGTATAATTACTGAAATTCATAAAACAATTATTTTTTTGGTGTGTTTTCGTAGTTACTAACTACGAAAACACTGCTATTTACCATGTATGATGTCAATTAAAGCCCCCTACCAAAATCAAAGTTTTAAGTCTCGCAGTTATTCCTCAGATTTGTATAACATGGCTATGGATATGGATACAGCGTAGACCATTAGGAACACAAAAGCCGAGGATTTTCTGATAACATTAAAAATAATAAACTTTTATTATTTTGTTTGCGCGCGTTATGGGTGATGAGCCGTTTGATGTCTCGGTCAATGTCTCGGTCGGTTGTACCATTTTACACTTTATGTTAATAGTATTAAAGTGTATTATTCAATGTCATCTGCAAATCCTCTGCCGCGCAGTCTTATTTTACAGGAACATTTTTATTAGGTGTTTATAGACAATTATTTGTTTTATGTAAATGTATATTGTGGACGTATTAAATATTATGTAGATTTCATAGATTGTGTGGTTGTGTATTATTATACATTTTAGTGTATAAACTCGATTTCATCTACGAATTACTATTACGAGTAGCTCTCTCGATCTCGAGTCTCGAGTCAGAAATGGATAATGAAATAAAGAGAAAAATATTGAAAGCATTTACCTATTAAATTAATTTTATATTAAATTGCCTCATCACAATAATCGGAGCTATTTATGCTAGATAGTAAGACCTATTTATTTAGATGTAAAACAATTTGTTTTGATAAACTAAGTGGAGACGACAATACGACAATAAATAACGCTTCGTATATTTATTTAATATTACAACAACATCTTAAATTTATCTGTACAAGTTGCCCTAATGTGATAGATATAACTAATGACGTTCCCAGTATGCATACAAAAATTCAACCAAATGAATATCCAATATTTAGGCAGCTTTGCCAGTCAAAGATTGGCTACCCCATAGTGGGCCCATCACTTCTATTTACTTTGTTTGAAAGAATCACTTTTAAATTTTGATGTTAGGATGAGTGCGCGCCACTTAAGGAAGGCCCGCGGAAAATTGTAGAACTATAAAAAAGAAATGCAATTTGATTTAATGACATAGACAATAGCGTCAAATGGACGTCTTCAGTGGTGGCGCGGACTCTAGTTTCAAAATATTCCTATGCATTAGAATTGCCAGTGTTCCCATTTAGTATCGTATTGTCGTCTCCATATTGTATAATATTTATGTCATTATGTAGAAACATAATTTTTGGTAGATTATTCACCTTTACATTAATTTTATGGGAGCTTCAAACATTGAGACTCATGTGCTGCAGTGGACTGTGGTAGGCTGATGATGATTCAAACAGGACAGTGTATTTATATAGTAAATATTTAGTATATAATAAAGCTTGCTTCCTTCCATATATTGTTGTAGACAAACATAGATAACGTTACGCTATCGTCTGTTGACCTGTAAACACATAACTGTTAGACATTATATAACATAGCAATAATATATAGACTATCTTCTAGTTAGCAAATAAATGTATTCATACATAAAGTGTAAAGGTTGTTTTGTTGTTTGCCGTTATTTATAATGTAAATGTACTCAGGTGGCCGATGGGGCCGAATGGTTCTGGAGTGGCGACCACGCTGTCGCCACTCCGGAAGATTAAGCGTTCGAACGCCTCCATCAAGGTGAACCGATGACCTGGTGAAGGCCGCAGTAATCCGCTGGATGCGTGAAGTGAAGTGAAGTGACGGTGCTTGGGTGGTCTATGTCCGACAGTGGACGTTTTTCGACTGAAATTATACGTATGATGTGCACTATCAATAGTTCACGACAGGGTACAAACCCAGTCGTGAATATTATAGCACATCGAGTTTTATGAGAAGTTCAGCTCTGTAGAGTGTCTCACGAAGCGACGCGCGCTTTACTCGTGGTTACCAAGTGTACAAACACGCTGTGAATGTGTGTGTTGTATAAGCGAAGGACCGCGGAAGTGTGTGTTATGTGCTAACATTACTCGTGTTCACGCACACATTCACAGCGTGTTTGTACACTCGGTTACCACAAGTAAAGCGCACGTCGCTTCTTGTGATAAAAATACTGTAGGTACTCCCCGGTTTAAACTTAATGGCGGCTCGGAACATGATGCGAGGCGCTGCGCAGTAACGAATTCATGGGTCAGCGGGGGTGAGGGGTGAGGTAAAGCGCAGCGGCGAGTAGCGCGCTTCCGAGCCGCCATTAAGTTTGAATCGAACTGTGCCTGTCTGACTGTCTCTTTATAAACCCAGATTTGTCACATGAACTCGGGTACTGTAATTAATTGTTGAAATGAAACTTGGACCTTATTTATTGTTTGTTTATGAATGGAATCGATTCATGTGGTTGACTTTATTGCGTAATAAAATTATGTATTTAATTATACAAGATAAGTTTTATTTATTCTATTATCGTCATGTCTCAGCCACAGCACAGTTGAATACAGATGGTTCACTCCGGATTCAAACTCAAACTCTACTCAAAGCATTTATTTCAATTAAACCATTTACAGGCACTTTTGAATTGTCAAAGAGTCGGTCAGTAAGTCAGAAAGTTGAAGCTAGTTGCCCATTCCAAAAAGTAGATGTCTGTGGAAAGGAACGGGCAAGAAACTCCCAGGACACTCTTTTATATAAAGATATTACAAAATCCTGGGTACATTATTCTTGTTGCTTCTACAGGGTGACAGGGAAATTCGACCTATTCCTTGAAAGGGGTTATACTAGAGGTCATTAGCAACAAATTAAGTCCAATGAAGTAGGGTTCAAAACTGGACGGTTCTCGAGCAGTGACGGTTCTTCGATTTTGTAGAAATTTTCTGACTTGTTACCAAAAACAATTAATTACGAAAAAAATACTCCACTCTAAACATTTAATTGATACTTTTCTGAAAGCTGAAAAAGGAGTGATCATTGTAAAAAAATTACTTGCCCAAAACTTACATAATCTCAGAAATAGAAGGTCTTTAGTAGCAATCATTTTTAATGATTATATTATTCCCGAAAATTGAAGTAAGCTATTGGAAAATAATTGTATGACAGTTGGCGTACAAATGTGTAAAATGACTAACTGGTTTCATAAGCTTTCCAAAAAGGTACAATTGTCATTAACTTTCCCAGCGGTTTTTAAAAAATCAGCAAAAGGGCGCTATAGGTCAAATTTTTAATTTTGATTTGTTAATTGTTTTCATCTCGAAAAGTCAACAGTGTAGAGAAGTGAATAAAAAATAAATGTAATTTGATAAGGTTTAATACAAAAAAAGTAGCAAATCCTTTTCAAATGGCCTGCCATTGTTGCGTATGCAAGCACGCTGCCTTTTTTTTTTGGGTGGGAAATTATCAAATGTCTTCTCCCGCTCTGGGCGGAGCGGAAGGGTGTGTCAGACTCTTACTGACTAAAACCCACCCGTGTTTCTTCCCTTGCCTTGCCAGGGGCCACGGTTTCCCCTTGCATGCCTACCGGGGTTGCGGGTAGTCCCGCAACCTCGGTAGGCATCGGCCCTAGCGAACCCCGTTAGTTTTGCTGACATCTCTTTGAAGCGCGCGTGGAACACGACGCCGTCGACCCGGGCATGGTCCTTATCGGACGGCGAGCTGTCCGTTGCTCTCCGTCCGCAGGCCCGCGCCTACGGTGGCCAGAAAACCAATTCCTACCAATGCCAATTGGCTACCAATTCCCGACGCCCGGGGCGTCTCCTACGGCGGCGGTGGCTAGGGCTGCTAAGGCGTGGCCTTTGCCTCTCCTTCGCGCGCTCCGCCTCCTCCTTCGTGAGCAATACTGCTTCGCAGAAGGAGGTGACGGCTTGCCATACCCTCTCGCTCCGCACCATGGCCTACTGGACCAGGGCCGGACGCGAGAGGTCACTGCCGCCGATCGCCTCCACGAGGACACGGCGGTGGTCCACCCAAGCCGGGCAAACCTCCACCGTATGCTCCACCGTGTCCTCCGGACGATCCACACAGTGGCGACACCCGGGCGTTTCCTCCCGCCTTATGCGAAACAGGAACCTCCCGAAACAACCGTGTCCGGTGAGGACCTGCGTCAGGCGGAAGGTGACGACGCCGTGGCGCCTCTCTAGCCACTCCAAGCACGCCGCCTACGACGTATTTACTCACTGGCAGTCGCGTTTGGCAGCTGCCAAAATCCTCTCCCTTAACTCTTCAATGAATGTCACTGGTGGTAGGTACACTAAGTCCTTCATGTGACCGCAAAGATAAAAGTAGAGAGACCAAAGAAGAAATGAACACGGTTTTGGAAGAGATGTGGCTCTGCACATCTTCCAAAACCGTGTTCATTTTATCTCTGGTGGGCCTTTGATGTCTTTGAAAGTCCAGATTGAACGCCATGCGACTTTTATCTTTGCGATCACATGAAGGACTTAGTATACCTACCACCAGTGACATTCATTGAAGAGTTGAGGGAGAGGATTTTGGCAGCTGCCAAACACATAAAAACCTCACTTTCAACGCGAGTGCCAGTGAGTAAAGTACGTCGTAGGCTACGCGCTTGCATACGCAACAATAGCAGGCAATTTGAACAGGATTTGCTGCTTTTTTTTGTTATAAGCCTTATCAAATTACATTTATTTTTTATTCACTTCTCTACACTGTTGACTTTTCGAGATGAATTCAATTAACAAAACAAAATAAAAAATTTGTCCTATAGCGTCCTTTTGCTGATTTTTGAAAAACCGCTGGGAAAGTTAATGACACTTGTACTTATTTGGAAAGCTTATGAAACCAGTTAGTCATTTTACACATTTGTACGCCAACTGTCATACAATTATTTTCCAATAGCTTACTTCAATTTTTGGGAATAATACAATCATTAACAATGATTGCTACTAAAGACCTTCTATTTCTGAGATTATGTAAGTTTTGGGCAAGTAATTTTTGTACAATGATCGCTCCTTTTTCAGCTTTCAGAAAAGTATCAATTAAATGTTTAGAGTGGAGTATTTTTTTCATAATTAATTGTTTTTGGTAACAAGTCAGACAATTTCTACAAAATCGAAGAACCGTCACGGTTCGAGAACCATCCAGTTTTGACCCCTACTTCATTGGACTTAATTTGTTGCTAATGACCTCTAGTATAACCCCTTTCAAGGAATATGTCGAATTTCCCTGTCACCCTGTATATGTGAGAACAATGTGAAAAAAACAGAAACAATTCAAAATATAATAGGCCCTGGCAGAAAAGAGATGACCAGTCTCAACTGACGGCGCCCGTTCACGAACATGACGCGTGGATCAGCACCATCCTGCTCAACCATTTTGTAGGGAACCGAATGATCCAACACACTCGCCACCATCAACGAGACATTTAAGTAAGCATGACAAACTCTCAACTGCCATGCTCTTTCAAGTCAACATAAAACATAATAACAGAATAAACAGCCCCATGGTAAACACATTTACAAAAACTGAAAAAATGCTTCTAAATTATACAAAACTATAGTTTGCAATGTATTTTACTACCAAAAAGATTTTAAGTATAACGCTACAAGTACGCGGCAGTGCGCGTAGGTAACGTAGAGAAGATATAAGAGTAATGCGATAGAAAGAGAGGCAACTTTTAGGTGAATATAACTGTAGGTAATTAGCGACCTGAATTGCACTTTATTGTGTAGATGCAAGAGTCGCTTTTATATGGAGTGAACAATCTGTAGTCATCCGTGACCATAGTCCAAAACGATAAAAGACTGTCTTGTGTAAAGTTATCGTTTATTTCAATGGATAATTATGTTATCTAAATCACTGACAAATAACTATAACTTATCGGATTTTAAAATTAGTGATTCTAGTAAACGTTGTGTGGGTCAGGATGACTGGACCAAGAGAGATTTTGGAAGTTTGAGCAATACCAAATTTTAGTACCTATTTAGTACTATTTGGTACCCGACATCAAATAATTGGTACCTCGCTAACGAGGGAAAACTATTACGAGGAAAGTGGCCAGCCATTCTGACTTCAGAATGGCTGGACCAAGTCGGTTTCACCTATTTGTGGGCGTTATATGAAGTTCATCTTTTTATCAATGTTTAGTACCTAATTGCTACCTCAACATATGTTTTTCTTAGATTTTTTCGATAAGCCAAAAAAAAGTTATAGCTAGAAGAAATTTTGCATGTAATCTAGAGCACGTTGATTTCACCTAGTTGTAGGCGTTATAATTTTACTATGGGAACAAACCAGAAATCGCAAAAAAAACAATCTGCTGTTCCTTAAATTTATGTTCGCAAAATTCGTCAAAATGTATGGAACAGCTGATTTTTTTGGTATGTTAATTATAGATCCCTATTTATTTATTTTAAACATGTTTAGTTCTGTTGTACTGGCTTAAAAAAAACCGGGCAAGTGCGAGTTGGACTCGCCCACGAAAGGTTCCGTACCATCGTACAATATTAATGAACATGTATAAAAAAACACGATTTTTGTATGGGGTACTTTCATTCTTTTTATTATTTTTTTCATCTCAATCATCAAATGACTTCTCCCGCTCTGGGCAGAGCGGAAGGGCGTGTCAGACTCTTACTGACTAAAACCCACCCGTGTTCTTTCCCTTGCCTGTTCGTTGCCAGGGGCCACGGTTTTCCCTTAAGACTTCCCGCAACACCGGCAGGCATCGACCCTAGCGGACTCCTTCAATTTGCTGACATCTCTTTGATCACATGAGCAGCTGTCTCGTCGTCTTCCATTCAGGCTCTGCACAGCGGACTGTCTGTGAGTCCTATGACATAGAGGTGTTTATTAAATGACCCATCCAGTTACAGCTGCTGTGACTGTGCGCAGCTGTTGTTTCGTTAGTCGGCCATCGATTGTAGGGAGTGCCTCCTTGGCTTGCCTACACTCACCGTGGTCCCACCATAGTTTGTGATGTTGGTTTCTGGTTCGTTTCCTTACCAGAGTGCGTAGGTACCCGAAGGGGAGTGGCGCGATGGGTTCAGGCTCCACTGGTGCCATGCTCGACCCCCTTCTGGCAAGTTCGTTAGCTGCGTCGTTCGATCCATTGAATGGTTATACACTTCTCATCAGAAAAATCGAAACACCTTGCAAGTTTATGTTTTGTAGGGATTATCAGAAAAAAATTGTATATTTAGGAATGTATGTCAAATGTCATTTAATAGTGAATAATATGAGGTTTTCGAATCCTAATGTCAATGTTCTAAATTAAAATTAAATTTTCAAAGTTGTCGTATTTTGTTTAACAAGTAATTTTTACCCGGTATGAAGTATGAAGGAAATTGATAAAACAACACAGGTAAATGAAAAAAAAAAAGCTTAGAAACGATTATTTAATAACTTGTATTCCCATCCCCGAGCTCTTATTGCTGCTTCCATACGATTCTTCATCGATCGGATGAGAGTCACGATCAAATGTTGTGGCATTCCATTCCATTCCTCTTGGATTGCATTTTACAGCTGGCTAAGTGTTTCTGGGGCAGGATATCTTGCACCAATTCGTCTCTTTAATTCATCCCATAGATGTTCAATCGGATTCATGTCCGGGCTTCTTGCTGGCCATTCCATAATGGAGATACCGACTTCGGTAACATAATCTCGTACGACGCTCGCGGTGTGAGCCCTAGCATTGTCGTGCATGAATATGAAACCGTTGCCAATAAAATTTGCATAGGGCATCAAGTGAGGCTCAAGACACTGTTCGATGTACCGATGACTGTTTAGTGCAGCCAGACGTGGCCCAGACACAAAGACAAGCTCTGTCTTACCGTCGGCGCTGATTCCTCCCCAAACCGTCCACGAACCGCCACTATAGCTGACCTTTTCTTCAATGCAGCATTGTGCAAAGCGTTCTCCATCTCTTCTGTAGACCTTGTTCCTTCCGTCGTTACCATACAGCATAATTTTACACTCATCAGAAAAGAGGACTTTGTTCCACTGGAGGTATGACCAATTTAGATGCTCACGTGCAAAGTTAAGGCGCGCTCTTCGATGGTCTGCAGTTAATTTCGGCCCATTTGCTGGTTTGTGCGGTACCAGTCCACGTTCCTTCAACCTTCTTCTAATTGTAGAGTCACTTACAGCCACCCTATGTACAACATGAAGCTGCTGCTGCAGTTGAAAAGCATTAAGGCGTCGATTTCGAAAAGAAGTTGTTACAATAAATCGATCATGTCGCTCAGAAGTGACCCGATTCCTGCCAGATCCTGAACGGCGCGTGAACAGACCAGTCTCCCGATAGTGTTTGTAGACTCTATGAACAGACGACAGGCTTAGATGCAATCTTTCAGCCACATTACGCTGACTAAGTCCAGAATCCAGCAATGCCACCACTTGGGCGGCTTCTGAGGGCGAAGTATCCATATGTTTTAGAAAAAAAACTTTTTAAGACGTCCCAAAGTCACAGTACACACACAGTATACAGAACACAGAACAAAAAGTTTTAAGATAAGCGCTAATTTTTAGTTTTCAAAGGTGAAATGTACTCCAACTCTAAACACACATTTGTCTCAAAACAGTGAATCATTTCATTTATAGGATAAACAAATGAAATTCTAATTTTGAATTTTCGCTTATCACTGTAATGGCCAAACTGCCAGCTATTCATGTGATTTTATTCATGGAATGAAAACTCTTTTGTGTTAAATTAGGACAGAAACCATAAAAACGGAAGTGAAACACTGCTTCACAGTGTTTCGATTTTTCTGATAAGAAGTGTATTATTGAGGCTGCCCACCTGTTTAAGGCGCTGGTGGCACTCGTATATCAGCTCAGAGTCAACAGTGTGACTGTTTAGCGCTTGCAGAACAGCCATGCTGTCCGAGAGTATACGTATCGAATGGTCCTTAACTTCCCTGGCCATGATGGCTGAAGCGGCAAGAGATATACCCAGGAGGGTTAGTAATAGGGTTTTGTTTAGTATCCTTCGGTTACGGAACCCTAATAATATCACTTGTTCAAATGCCATGAAAGATTAATGTATATTTATCATTCAATAATATATTTAATATTAAAACTTATATGTGTATAAAAAAAATTTTCAGAAATGTATTTCCTTTGTAAAAAAATTAACATTATTATTCTGGGTGTTTGGCAGAACGTTGAACATACCAAAATAGTGGATAGGTGGGTTCATCTGCTACTTACTCAGCCCTAATTTATTTGGCCCTGGTTTTTTTTTTTTTAATGCAAGTTGAAATTAAGATTTAAGTATTTTTACATCTTTCTGTAAGTTTGAGAACTCGTAACTTTTTTTCTAGCTCACATCTGAATAAAGCAATAGTTTTAACAGGTGAAAGAAAAGGTCAGCTATGGTGGTGGTTCGTGTACGGTTTGGAGAGGAATCAGCGCCGACGCTAAGACAGAGCTTGTCTTTGTGTCTAGGGCACGTCTGCCTGCACTAAACAGTCATCGGTACATCGAACAGTGTCTTGAGCCTCACTTGATGCCCTATGCAAATTTTATTGGCAACGGTTTCATATTCATGCACGACAATGCTAGGGCTCACACCGCGAGCGTCGTACGAGATTATGTTACCGAAGTCGGTATCTCCATTATGGAATGGCCAGCAAGAAGCCCGGACATGAATCCGATCGAACATCTATGGGATGAATTAAAGAGACGAATTCGTGCAAGAGATCCTGCCCCAGAAACACTTAGCCAGCTGCAAAATGCAATCCAAGAGGAATGGAATGGAATGCCACAACATTTGATCGTGACTCTCATCCGATCGATGAAGAATCGTATGGAAGCAGTAATAAGAGCTCGGGGATGGGAATACAAGTTATTAAATAATCGTTTCTAAGCTTTTTTTTTCATTTACCTGTGTTGTTTTATCAATTTCCTTCATACTTCATACCGGGTCAAAATTACTTGTTAAACAAAATACGACAACTATGAAAATTAAATTTTAATTTAGAACATTAACATTAGGATTTGAAAACCTCATATTATTCACTATTAAATGACATTTGACATATATACAATTTTTTTCTGATAATCCCTACAAAACATAAACTTGCAAGGTGTTTCGATTTTTCTGATGAGAAATGTATTACCATTCAATGGACCGAACGACGCAGCTGACGAACTTGCCAGAAGGGGGTCGAGCATGGCACCAGTGGAGCCTGAACCCATCGCGCCACTCCCCTTCGGGTACCTACGCACTCTGGTAAGGAAACGAACCAGAAACCAACATCACAAACTATGGTGGGACCACGGTGAGTGTAGGCAGGCCAAGGAGGCACTCCCTACAATCGATGGCCGACTAACGAAACAACAGCTGCGCACAGTCACAGCAGCTGTAACTGGACATAGGTTATTTAATAAACACCTCTATGTCATAGGAGTCACAGACAGTCCGCTGTGCAGAGCCTGAATGGAAGACGACGAGACAGCTGCTCATGTGATCAAAGAGATGTCAGCAAATTGAAGGAGTCCGCTAGGGCCGATGCCTGCCGGGGTTGCGGGAAGTCTTAAGGGAAAACCGTGGCCCCTGGCAACGAACAGGCAAGGGAAAGAACACGGGTGGGTTTTAGTCAGTAAGAGTCTGACACGCCCTTCCGCTCTGCCCAGAGCGGGAGAAGTCATTTGATGATTGAGATGAAAAAAATAATAAAAAGAATGAAAGTACCCCATACAAAAATCGTGTTTTTTTATACATTTTAATACATGTTCATGAATATTGTACGATGGTACGGAACCTTTCGTGGGCGAGTCCAACTCGCACTTGCCCGGTTTTTTTTAAGCCAGTACAACAGAACTAAACATGTTTAAAATAAATAAATAGGGATCTATAATTAACATAACAAAAAAATCAGCTGTTCCATACATTTTGACGAATTTTGCGAACATAAATTTAAGGAACACCAGATTGTTTTTTTCGCGATTTCTGGTTTGTTCCCATAATAAAATTTGTTCATAATTACTAATTACCAGTCACCCAATAATATACTTATGCAAAACTTCTTGTAGATGTAATTTATTTTTGTGTTTGTGGAGGTTCCAACGAGGTACTAAATTTTAATGAAAAGATAAACTAATTATAACGCCTACAACTAGGTGAAATCAACGTGCTCTAGATTACATGCAAAATTTCTTCTAGCTATAACTTTTTTTTGGCTTATCGAAAAAATCTAAGAAAAACATATGTTGAGGTAGCAATTAGGTACTAAATATTGATAAAAAGATGAACTTCATATAACGCCCACAAACAGGTGAAACCGACTTGGTCCAGCCATTCTGAAGTCAGAATGGCTGGCCACTTTCCTCGTAATAGTTTTCCCTCGTTAGCGAGGTACCAATTATTTGATGTCGGGTACCAAATAGTACTAAATAGGTACTAAAACTTGGTATTGCTCAAACTTCCAAAATCTCTCTTGGTCCAGTCATCCTGACCCACACTAAACGTTGGCGTTATTACCTATACCTGGAAGTATCGGAATTGTATTACAGGAAGCCGGGGAAGCGCGCGCTAGGTATTTGATTTGACCACAGATATAGAATTTGACCAATGAGCGCGCGCGGTGCTAGAGTTGGCAAGGCGACATGTCAGATATTACACATCTTATGCGACTACTGGTAAGGCTCGCTAATTTTTTTACCCGACTTCAGCGAAGCAAAAAGGAGGGTTATGATTTTGACCTGTATGTATGTAAATATGTATGTATGTATGTTTATCTGTAACCTCATAACTTCTAAACTATTGATCATTATTTGATGAATGAGATATCGTTGGAACCACAGATATAGATAGACATAGATAACGCAAGAGCAACTACTTCGCGTGCCCAGCTTACGTACAATAATCGTAAGCTGCCACTTTCGCGCTCAGTCTGCATCGTTGTGCCACGCTAGACGGACGTCAGTTAAATAATTTAAAATGGTTAATTGCTCAGTTATAAATTGTAAAAACTTTACAAATGTGAGGAGAAAAAATAAAGGAAACGATTCCTTCCATCGATAAGTCATTTTGTGATTAATTATGCGTATTTAATATTAAAATCAATTATTTTTAATCTAATACTCTCTGTAATATCAAATTTGAGAAAAACATAGGTCATCAAACGTAAACTGAATATTCGTATTACATTGCGGCTTTTACTTGAAGCGGTTGATGCGACGTTTTGTTTTAACAAGTGATGAATATCGAAGCAAGTGATACTATCGTATATCGCATCGGTTTCGTAGTACAGGAGCTTTTATCATTATTCTGTCAATTTTAGCGATTAGTGCTGTTCATCGTATGCAACACAAATCGATTCTCAAGGATCGATTTCGGAAACAGAGGAATGATTTTGTATTTTATAGGTAGTAATTATGTAGACAATTTTAATAAATTATCGTAACGTTTAGTGATTTTTTTAGTTTCCTACATGAACCCAATTTAAAAGAAAAATGGATTGAGGCGACGGGAAATAAAGATTGGTTCCCAGCAAAGCATAGCACTATTTGTTAAATACATTTTGAGGAAGCATGCTTTGTTGAAGGGAAAAAGTAACGAATATTAACAAAAGCAGCATATCCGACTATTGATGTACCTACTGAAGATCACAACTTTCTTTATCTTTTTGCTGTTGTAGCTCAAGTAATTTTGCATCCATTTTAATTTTATTATATCGTATTTTACTGGGTTTTCGTTTACCTTCTAAAATTTCTTCTCTGGTTTTTTTTTTGTTTCTGAAAGATAATCTACAACAATTACAAGGAATAAGTAGGGAAATATTAACAATTTGAAGAAATTATAAATCCCTAACTGCCTACTAAGCAGATCAGGAATTTTTATTTTCGTCTGTTTATCTCATTCCTCTGTCTATCTCATTCCTCTGTATATCTCATTCCTCTGTCTATCTCATTCTTCTGTCTATATCATTACTATGTCACAAAATCGATTAATTAATCTATTTAAGCGATTCTCAATAATTCTTTACTGTACACGATTACTCAATAATAGAAATGGTATAATAAAAAGGCGATCTTTATTCAAAATTGAGATGAAAAAGGGTAGAATCTCGTTGCTTTTGTAAACATTAGAATTAAATTGAATATAAGGTATTTCAATCGAATATTCACGTATTTATAATGGTAAACTTACTTGAAATTTTGGAAAAGGTATCCAAAAACGACGTGTGAACGTCGACGGAACGCGCACGAGCACACCACCTCTCAATGCGAAGACTTTTAGTTAGCGTACTACTGGCCGGGTGAGCGCTGGCGCTAGGCCCCCCCCCCCCACCTAACGCCAGCGCTCACCCAGCCAGCAGTATCGATTTCAAAGATAATAAAATCGATTCAAAGACGCTGCCGCGTGCGGCGGATTTTATTTTCCCATCACTAAATAATGCTTGTGACGTCATAGTAGGTAGTCAAAAAATGGCACGCTTGGTTTTTATACAGATCGTGATACTTGCGTTATCTATGTCTATCTATATCTGTGGTTGGAACCGTCCTGTGTGGCTACCATGAGTTATGATGAGTTTCATTTAACCTTCTCGATCAAACGCATCGAGCGCGTTCGGCGTTCCGATTGGCCCTTCACCGGTGAAGGCTGGCCGGCTGCCAATCGGAGCGCCAAACGCGGTCGATGCGTTTGATCGAGATGGTAAAATGAAACTCATACTAAGCCCTCTGATGTCCGCTGGTTATAGGCTATGTGAAGTTAGGTACATTAAATTCAATGGCGCCTTCTAGAGTACGAAAAAAAAAAGTTTTTTAATTATACCACGGCAGAAGTGGCGAGCCTTTATGGATTACCGTGCCATGTTTTCTAAAGAAATTTTAAATGAGGCCATAGAAGTGCCGTCAAATATTTTTGACTAAGTGAGTAATTACTTCATTAATAGTGATGATTTTTACATAAATATATTGCTTGGCAATCTTTCTGTTTCAATAAATTCTCTTTCCTTGTTTCAATAAAAAAAGTAAATCCACATTGAACTGGACTGGAAATCAATCAGCTGCATTTCAAATTCTTCAACAACTAGGTAAAATGCAAACAGTTTCGATCGGTGGCGTGCCCAAACTATTTTGTCACGTACCTACCATCAATGGCACGCGTGCCATTGGTTCGCCACCCCTAATGTAGGGGTATCAAATGAAAGGGCTTGACCTAATACTAACGGGCTTAATCGATGGTGGCTAGTTGAATACTAATACCTACTACTACTATATAGCAGTGATAGTCAGTGTGATCGTCGGACGGCCTACTGTTAGATCTCGAGTTCGAACCCAAGGCGTTGTGCGTTTTGTAATTATCACTGGCTTCAAAAACAGTGAAGGAAAACATTGTGAGGAAACCCTGAATGCCTGAGAGATACCTATTTCTCGACGGTATATGAAGCCAAGTCAGAGAGGGCCATGGGCTAGAAGAAGACTAGGTACAGCACGACGCAACTTAGATGTAGCATTGGCAAAATTCGTAAAACCGATCACCATTCCGAAGTGAGTGCGCCTTCAAAATCACCAATTCTTATTACTGCTTCAGGTGAAAATGATCGTTCGAAAACGCAATAACTTGTAAAATCTTATAGCCAAATACATTCGTAAAATTGAAATTAATGAATGATAATTTTCAAATCTATGCTACATCTAAGTTGTGTCGTACTGTACTACTTTGAATAGCTCAAATATCTTAGGCTGCGTGTCCAGTGGAGTGAAACGAGTAAGTGGAGAAGAGTGCGAGGAAGCAGTGTAGTGGAAGCGCGGTGTAAAGCTATTACACGAGCAGTCGAGCACTGCATTCCATAACATTCCACGGCTGACGGCAATACTCCAAAAACCGACCGTGTAGCGAGTATGCGAAATTTCACGTGGATTGGGTGGAGTGGTAGACAATATTGAAATCCAAACATTCCATTTTCAAAATCCGAGATTCCACACTCCGCAAAGGCGACACGATTTCCTTTAATTTTTACCATAGTTTTGGGGCCCCTGTTGGATTTGCGCGTTAATCGATAACATTCGATTAATACTAGAAAATATTCGAGCTCGCTTCGCTCGCTATTGCAGGTTGTTAACTCCTAATCTTATTTTTTTTTTCTAATTCTTAAATCGCACAAGAAAGTCTAACTTATCTCAGGCAGGCTGCAAAATTGTTCGAGCTCGCTTCGCTCGCTTTTGCATTCTAGATTGTTTTAATTTGGTGGTAAGCTTTCAGCAATCAAAAATCATCGGGTTTCTGGTGAAATTCAACTGCTCTGCTTGGTACCCGCTTACACCGTTTCACGACTTATGCCTGCGCTAATCAGCACCGCAGAGAAAGATTATAACTAAGTGCTGCGCGTCTCATTTAATGCAAAGTTGCGGTGTGCTGGGTGGTGCACTTGTCTGCCACGCTTGAATTTGGTGCCCGGGGCACATGGCCCAGTTTGCCCCGCCTAGATCCGGGCTGGTCGTTATCGACGGCAGCCGTCGACATCGCGGGTCGGCCGCTGCAGTTGCCTCTGCCGTTGAGGCATACCGCTCGTGTATAATATTAATAATTTATTTATTTATTTTCTCATCACAAATGTTGATTTGGAAGAAAATCGGGTTAAAATTTGTGAGAGACTGGTGCCCGAAAAAGGCATAAAATACCCGTGTTACGGGTCTGGGGTCACCAGGTGTATATGAGCATTAAGAGCGACAGAGGGTTCGAAACATACAGGTAGGTACCTAGTATATCTCTGCTTAAATTCTGCAGTTGAAATGTAGCTAAATAAAACTTAGAAACCTTTTGTGGAATTGGTTAATGTTTTCGTTCGGCATCTCGGCATCATCGTTCTGACTGCCTGGTTAGTCTAGTGGTCGTAAACGCGGGTGACATAGTTGGGTTCCAGTCAGGGCAGGGGCTCCAATCGGTGGCGGACTAGCCAACAACACAAGCCACGAGCAACAAGCCTATCGGGGGCCCGGGGCAGTAAAACAAAATGAGCCCCCGATCTGCTCAGTTTATGTAGTAACTTTAGCACAAAAATAATTATGACAACAAAAGACAAATGAAACGTGCGTAATTATAATATTATAATCTATCAACACCATGGGCCTCACAACCGACAGGATTGTTTTTTTGCTTTTCATCTCCTCAATAGGCTATTTACGAGCGAGCAAGGTGACCTCGAAATTATTTGCACCTCGTCTCGGTATTCTCGGTTAGGTTTCTACTCAACAATAAAATTCTTACAAAATAGCAGTTGCTTTGTCTATACATATGCAGAAAAGTTTGAGAGTCGAATATAGAATGCAAGAGCTCGAAAATTTTAGCACACGTTACCGCCTTGTGTAGGTAAGATTTTTTTTAAAGCCAAACATCGACTTACGCAGAAAGTTTGAGAATGTAAATTGTAGCGAGCGAAGCGAGTTCGAAAATGTTTGCACCCTACATAAATATATTTTGCATACGTACGGGGCCTCCAACTCTAAACTGCTTCTCACTGAATATATTTTAAACGTGTTTGGGATTTCATTAAAAGTTCTTAAGATTTGGGGGGCCCCCAGAACCAGGGGCCCGCGGCGGTTTGTCTTGACACTATTGTGTGGTATATAATTTCTACGTCTACTTACTAGCTCCACATAACCTACATGAGAACTTATGAAACATAAGAAACTAGGAGCACGGTTCCATTTGGTCGTTTCCTATGGAGAAGAGACGAAAAAAACCGAAACTCTACGGTCCATCATCATCATTTGCCTAACCTTTTCCCAATAATTTTGGAGTTGCCTTCCAGTCTAACCGGATGCAGCTGAATACCAGTATTTTAAATGACATGGGCGGTCCATCATCATATACATTAAAATAACAGAACAGTCTTATTACCTATGCGTTCACCATACAAAGTATTTATATAATTAAATTTATCAATGAGATTACCAAGAATATCAGTGGTCGATCTAGACAAAGCCCAGGGGGAGGCATTACGCCCATGACGCCCTGGATCCGCCCTCCCTTGAGATCGGTCAGTGTTATTTGTAGGATATTTTTTTTAGAATTTCGCAGTAGGAGTCTGGAGCCTGGATTTGTGCCCGGTTGATGACAATTGTCTCGGTCATTATTACACGGGACTTACAAACATATTATACCTAACTGACGAAATGGTTGTAGGTACCTACCTACCTACTTGACACCTCTGCTCAACCCTTCTGGGAATACAAGCATGATGATACGTTATTCTGCATCGCTCTGCTTCATTGTGAGACAGCCTTACCATTACATACAATAAAATTAAAAAGATGATGATTTCATGCTTTTTAATCAATTCATTAGGCTAACGATTCTACATATGGTTAGGCAGAGGCACCTACTACCCTATTTGCATACTGCGCAATATTTTGTTATGAGAATGATTTCTCATTCCAAGTCGACGTATTCCACATTGGGCACCCGTTTAAATGGCACCTGAGGTATTCCACATACGGGACCTATCGATATTTTTCGCAGGTGCCATTAGTGGAATAATTTGTTATTTAAAATTTTATTCCACTTAAGGCACCTACGGATCAATACGTACTAGTGTTGTATTTTTTCTTTTTTAGGACCACAAATTAAAAATAGAATTTGTACTTAGACGTATTCCACATTGGGCACCCGCCCAATGTGGAATACGTCTACAAATTGTAATGTGCAACATAAACTGGTTGGTACCTGGCTATAATTATTAAACTGTGATTATGAAAATATTTAGGTATTGTTGTACTAACGCTATAATCTTCAGTTTTAGGTAAGTAGGTATAAGGTATGAGAAAATTATCGCGTTTAATTTTCCGACAATTTAGAGATATTTGGATATCTTAATCGTGTCGTACTTATAGATTGGTATATAACGAACTTTGGAACCACCTTACCACAGGTTCGCCTAGCACAGGAGTCAGGGGCTTCACATGTATGGTTGTAATATTTTTATGTCAATAAAGTTTATTATTATTATTATTACCTAGGAACCATGATTTGTCAATTTTATCTGTGTATACCTACCTACTCTATGTACGTTGTCTTCTATTACGACTGTAATGATGACTTATCAAGTTATCAAAGACTTTTCAACTATTTATTTCACACACTTACATCATTACATGACGCTGCTTACAAACCTAACAATCCGATAAAATAAATGGATTAACATTACAGACGTCTATTTCAGTCGTAACACCTGTGGATGACTTAGATACTACCTACATTGTTACCTACTTAGCATTGATTACTTTATTATCATTTATCAGTGATGATTAGGTACAATGTTGTGATGTCAACACACTGTGCTTGCCCGTCTCAATAAACGGACTACGTTCATCCTATCGCTAGTCGCTCTCGCTCTACCAATGACAAGGTCTTCAATTGCGGCTGACATTGAGCGTTGAATGTGGTCAGAATTTGTTTGTTTACTAATGTTGATCGTGTAGTATATAATATAGCATGGATATATACGATATTCTCCTCCAGTCTGGATTGATAACTGGTGCTATAGTGTTTTACTTGGTATTTATTAAAAAGCAAAGGCCATTTAAGGGAAACTATCGCGAAGTTGGTAAGTAATATGTACCTACTTAATGATTTTTTTCTTGGTTTTTTCGTGAATTATTTTTAATAGGAGGGCTGCTTATGTATATCGTATTTATTTATTATGTATCTTGTGCTAAAATCACTAGAAGTGTCTATTACCTAATTGGTCCAAGTCACGCGAGTGTAACGGACTAATTCAATTAATTATTGGGAATTAAACTATGAAATGCTTAAATTAATATCATTGGCTATAACTAATGAATAGGTATACCTGACGACTATTGAACGTGCTTGAAAGCCGTCACATACGATTATTAAACGATTAAATTTGATTAGATATTGGTGCTGGATTCTGTACCCAACTTATGATAATACATAAAACAGTATTTAATATTTCAATGACTCACGATATCGAGAATACGGAACTGGTTACAAGTAGATTTTTTACGAAAATAGCTTGAGAATGGGGTCACCAGTGCTATTATGAACAAACTCGCTAGATAGTGCTTGATATGTAATTAGGGCATGCAATTATCCGCCCATTTTACTATTCGAATATTTCGGATACTGCCAGACAACTATTCGAATATATTCGAATAATATGGATATTTTGGATACCATTGTAAAAGAGGTAAATCAAACTTATATTAGTTTACAATCGACATTTTTATTACAAAAACTCTCCAACAATCGTATACTAAAGTATATCAGTTCGCACTAAAAGCAAAATCTGTCCGATCTGTCATTGACAGATACAAGAAAAGAAAAAAAAATAAATTCACGGGTTATCTACCAATGGTATAATAGATCGTGAGCTGGTCAAATGCTATCTTTGTTAAGATGGCTAGAACAATTGAAAGCACATTAGATGAAGACTGGAAGTCTCATAAAATAGTGCTTGGTAATAAATGAGACAAAATCACATCACTGACATTGCTAGATGTCAAAGTATCTGATGTATAAGTTGGATCAGCACAAACTAATAGCCACAAATGACATGTACTTTCATCGATTCCCTGAATATTAACTATTTTCTGTGCGTTTCGTGTCATTCAGTTCTCGTTATCGCGATTGTGCAGTCCTATCTTCCGTTAGACATATGTGAAACTTAGAAAAACCCAATCCGGAAAGTCCTCTTTAGGAATACCTCCTAAAGAGGATTTTACAGATTGGGTTTTAACGGTCCAGGCAGGAAACGAATTAATGCAAATCATGAATGCCGAGAATCATGATGAGGCCTCTACTCCACATTCCTACTTCCCATATCAATCTGATTTTGGGTTGGTTACCAAAACAGCTTATTCAAGTGTAGCAAATCCTAACCTTTTCTTTATGTTTCATTTAGCAGGCACTCTATTTTGGTTCTGTGAGCTCTCGTCAAGCAAGACACAATACCGAGATGAATCTAGAGAACAACACTACTAATCAAAGCCATCATTCTTGCCAATGCCTTTAAAGTAAATGCTGCTTGTCAAAGCATTCACTGTTGATGGTTAACCTGCAGAGTCCTTTCGATCTCTTTACTTATTTTCTCTGTTAAAGTAAATGATATTTCAGTTTCTGCTGCTTGTAATCACTGAGTGCTACGTCATCACCATCGCTGTCGTCAACTCAAATCGAGCTCTGTGCAAAAGCACTTTAAAAATGTTCTCTTCAAAATTTTCTCTATGATGAATCTACATAGTAATTGTGTCATTAGATGGATTTTTGAATATATAGCATGAATTGTCACGATTGCGAATACCTATTTTATTAAAACACAACGTTAAGGGGGATGCGCTAAGGTAGCCCGCGAAATTCAAATTTTCTTTCGTCTTCTGCAATTTGCAGCTCAGTGTCAGGTTGTATGTTGATTAAAATATGATACGCGACCGTAACAAATAAAGTTTAACAGATTTATAATCATTAGAATTAGCAATACAACTCCTTAAGTTAGCAAAAGTGTCAAATGTCATGATTTCATGAATTAGTCATTCAATACAGTTACATGAACTTAGAGAGTTGTATTGATGACTTTTATGATTATAAATCTATAAATAAACATTTGATACGGCCGCGAATCATATTTAGAACAACATACAACCTGATACTGACCTGCAAATTGCAAAAAACGTAAGAAAATTTGAATATCGCGGGATACCTTGGCGCATCCCCCTTAGATGTTATATTATCAAAAGGAAAATGGAACAAAACTAACTATCCGTATTATCCGTTTTATCCGGATAGTAAAACAAATATTATTCGGATAATATTTTCGACGGATATCCGGATAATTCGGATATCCGGATATCCGAATAGCATGCCCTATATGTAATGTATCCACAATTATATTGTGAGATGTACCTACGTACAGCCCGTGGCAGATGTTCGAATATTAGAAAAAGTTTGCCGTTGTAGAGCGTCGTCTTGCTCACTCATACTGGTCTGACAGTCTCTTTCTTAAAAGGTGCTCCCTCACCGGGACCATTCACTTGTAATGTAACATTTTAGAATCGATTTTGAGCATTTAATATGTTACAATACTACCTGTCTGACTGATGAGCATTCGCCTGTGATGTAACCTTATTTTCAGATGCGATTTCGAGCAATATTGCGAACATTATTCTCGGTTTGCCTTTTTTTTGGGTGGGAAATTATCAAATAACATCTTCCGCTCTGGGCGGAGCGGGAGGGCGTGTCAGACTCTTACTGACTAAAACCCACTCGTTTTCCTTCAGTTCCCTACTGTGTGTTGCCAGGGGCCACGGTGACCCTTTCGGACGTTCCCGCGACCCTGGTAGGCATTGGCCCTAGCGAACCCCGTCAGTTGTGCTGACATCTCTTTAAGGCGCGCGTGGAACACAACGCGCCGTCGAACCGGGCCTCGTCGTTGTTGGACGGCGAGCAACCCATTGCTCATCGTCCGCAAGCCCGCGCCTACGGTGGCCGAGAATCGGCCTGGGATTCCTGACGCCCAGGGCGTGAGGGTGCGAACTTTGCCTCTCCATCACGCGTTCCGCCTCCTCCTTCCCGAGCATTACTGCTTCGCAGAAGGAACTGACTGCTTGCCATGCCCTCTCGCTTTGTACCATGGCCTAGGCTGGATCAGAACCGGACCCGAGAAACCAGTACTGCCGATCGCCTCTACGAGGACACGGCGTTGCTTCGGCCAAGCCGGGCAGACTTCTACCGTATGCTCCATCGTTTCGGGCGATCCACACAATGGTGACACCCCGGGCGTTTCCTTCCATCTTATCCGGAACAGGAACCTCCCGAAGCAACCGTGTCCGGTGAGGACCTGCATCAGGTGGAAGGTGAGGACGCCGTGGCGCCTCTCTAGTCATTCCTTAAAGAGGGGACTAATCACCACGATTGTGGTGTGCCCGGCAATCCGGCAAAGAGGCTCGCTGCCTCACCAGAGACCGTGCGGTATTCCCGGACCAGCCGGACGGCCATAACCCTATGGGACGCGTTCAACCGGTGGACTGGCCACCGAATCAAGGAACGCGCTCACTCCGGTGCCCCATAAAGGGTTATGGACCAGACCCCCGCATAGAGCCTCATACAGGAAGCGTTTGGACCCATTAGATTGGGCAGGAGCCGCGTCAAGACTGCCCCAGCCCGCTCCAGTTTGGAAGCCAATCGTCGGAAATACTCCACGAAGTTCCACCGGCTGTCCAGGACAAGTCCCAAGTACTTCATCGTCAACTCGACGCTGATGTGAACCCCTCCTACGGTTATTTGGGAACCCGACGGTCAGCTCGACCCCCAATTGCCGGATCCTGTCGACGATTGTCGCAACCCCGCGTGTCGCTAGTTCGTCGCCGCCTGTTGCGACCTCCCCTGCACCAGAACCAGCGTGTCGTTAGCGTAGCAATGCACACTGAAACCACTTGGGAGATCGGCGCGCAGCACCCAGTCATATCCGATATTCACAGATAAGGCCCCAGGATTGCCACGACATCTATCGCCGGTTCCATTCTCCCTGGGGACCGAGGTAGATGATGGCCCTGTCCGTCAAATAGGCCTTGACTACACGACAGTAGTAGGTCGGCATCCGGTGATACCCTAGTGTCTCCCTGATGCAGCTCCAAGGTAGGGTATTGAAGGCATTGGCGATGTCTAGAGAAACCACCAAGACGACTCACCCTAGGCCACAGCATTCTCCATCGTGAGGCCCCACGCGCTTGATGGTATCCACCGTAGAGCGCCCCCTGCGGAACCCAAACTAGCTCTCCGCCAAATTCGGCCCCTCCCGCACCAGCCGCCCGACGAGGCGGTCTGCAATGACTCTTACTTGGGGGCTTGCCCACCTCGTCGAGCAGCATTCCCGGTTCGCCTCCCTCACTGATGCACTGCTCGAATTGTATTACTACAGGTTACGAACTGTAGCTCAGTTCTCCTCCCTCACTGATGTAATGCTCGAATCTGAACTGTTACATTACAGGCAAATGCTCGCGGTGAGGGAGCACCTTTACTCGATGTGTGTGACATATTAATTAGGTATATTGTGTGTTTGTTAGAAAGTTTTAAATGAAAAACCTTCCTAATTATAATTACCATGAGAAATTATATGGTAGTGAAAAGGTAATATACAATATTACAATGTGTTACAAAAACCCTGTCCGATCCGAAAACGTCACATAGGTAGTACTGCAATAACATTACCAAAAAGTAATAAAAATAGTTATTAATTGAAAATAAAAAGTTATTGCTAAGATTTAAAATTCACGTTTTTAGTACTAAAATTGGTAAATTTTCAACCGGGTCATAAGTTAATATGACTTGTAGACACCCACTTAACGAGGGCCGCTCGCGCCCCATGTAATAACTCTTTCAATATACGTAACTCGGTAAAAATCCCCATTGAAAAAAAAAGTGGTGATCTTTTTTTCTTTTTTCCAGAAAATTACCTCATAAATAGACTCTCAGTATGATTATCAACAACACCCTCACAGATTGGACAGGGATTTTGTTACACGCTGCATAAAACTTAGTTCATGTTTTGGTGCATATATTTTGTTACACGCTGCATAAAACTTAGTTCATGTTTTGGTGCATATATTTTGTTACACGCTGCATAAAACTTAGTTCATGTTTTGGTGCATATATTTTGTTACACGCTGCATAAAACTTAGTTCATGTTTTGGTGCATATATTTTGTTACACGCTGCATAAAACTTAGTTCATGTTTTGGTGCATATATTTTTGACAAGAGTTCTATCGATTAACATCGATCTTCCTGATTTCTCATTCAGTCATAGATAACCTCCTTGTGCATTCAGAATAATAGAATGGTATATACAGGGTCAAATTAAATTAGCTAGCGAAACTCAGCAGACGGGTTAACTCCAGGGGAGGGGCTCGTTCGCTCGCTTTGCTCGCTCACCTGATCCCCGTCGTCCCCTTCAAACCTAGCCTGTCCGAGTCGGGTGCCCCAAGTCCCGAGCTCACCTCGCTCGCTCTAGCATCCTAAATCTCCTCCATCCATCCATATTCTCATTGCCTTTTTACTAAGTCGTGACTTGGGACACCCAGGCTTGGGCAGGCGCGGTTCGAAGGGGATACAATATCACATAAAAAGTATCAATAGGTATGGCAATAGGCTCGCCCCCTATTACTTGGGACTTAAACATAACTGGCGAAATGTGGGTGTGGTGTACGTCTCTGACTAACCTTTCGGGGAATATAGACGTGATTTTATGAAAAAGTATCCTATTTCCTAATCCAAGTCATGGTCACCCATGTGTGATGTGCCAAATCTAAATCTAATCTATTTCATCCAAATCTATTCAGCCTTTTTAGCATGCAAGCGTAACAAACTCAGTTTCGCAGTTATAATAATATAACAAGCCTACCTACATAATTATACATAGGATACCAATTTTATTGTTCGTAAGTATGGTAAATAAATGAATAAAATATCTTTCTAACTAAAGCTCGCTAACGGATCGGCCTGTATTATCCCACTGCAGGATAAAGGTCATACCTTTTAAAGATCTAGGTACATTTATTATGCAACTGTGTAAAAATTCAACTTTCTGCGATAGGTTGGAACTACTATCTGCGTTTGATATTCGCGCGGTATGCCGTTCGCCGATGGAAGTCGCAGCTGAAGCCGACGCGGCTGGACGAGTTGCCTCGTCCGGAACAGTACCAGGGATGGGATAGCTTTGCAGTTCGGACCTGCGACTCCGACGGCACGGCGCTCCTGCTGGCCATACGCAAACTGTGTGGAAGGCAGCCGCTTGCAGAAATTGTGGTGCACGTCAAGTTACCTGATGGAACTACTTACACCTTACCGCGTAAGAATCGTATCTTTTTATTTAGTTTTATTGCTGTTATTTTGTTTGGCACGTAGTATTTTGCACTGCGCATCGTATCGGAATTTCCAACGATTACACGATATTACATCATGTAATTTATGTATACTTAATCGCAGGTACCGGAGCGGTTTGAATTCATCTCGATTAAATTGTTACGAGTATGAGTCACCTTCAAAAAACTCTAAAATATTTATCTCATTCGCGGTTCTTATGCCTCCAGAGCATCCAGATACAGCAGTATGTGCATGGCAGAACGTCGAGGGTGGTTGGAGCGCTGATGGCCTCAAGATCCAAGTTTTAGAAGAACAAGAAAGATATAGATTTTTATACAATGGTCTCTTAACAACAGTGGAAGACGGTGTCACGCAGCATGTGAAACTAAATGTCGTGTAAGTGATTAAGCCTACTATCAGCGACTTCTTGTATCAAATTATCAAACACAAAGTCGTTCGAACGGTACGGGAGTGCAGATAAAATTGAGAAGAGTGATATAGCTGTCTGAAGCTGTGAACCTTGGAGCTGTGAAATGAATACCTATACCCATTCAGACTTTTTAGTACAGACCTTATTAACAAAAAGTTAAATATTGCTTTAAGTTTTGCTTATTACCAAAATGTATAAAGGTGTTTAAAGGTTTCAATGTTATTTTCAGTTGGGGCTCAGCATCGAAACCAGTGCGATACCCTGATGATTGGACCAATAAGCTAGCAGCGGAGACATTGGCCCTTGAACCGTGGCGAGACGACCAGTGGCCCTATATGTTGTAAGTTCATTTCAAAGGATAACTCTGGTTATTGCTAATTAGTAGTTATAGAACAAAGAAAAAAAGAGATAATGATTAGATTAGAGAACCATCATTACGTTCACAGGAGCAAATCGGAAGAAGGTGGCTGGTTACAATGGGGAGCGGCACAAGGTCGTTTCGAATCGTTCGATGAGGAGGGAGTTGTGGACAAAAGCGTGTTCTTGCGGACTCGAGGAGTGAAGGAGCGGATATGGGCACCCCGAGCATACGAGGGCCTCCGACGATCCGTCAACATTACTGCAGTAGCACGAGACGGAACCGCCGTGCAACTGCGGTGCTTGTCGTACAGAAATATATTGACCCAGTGAGTATTTTAGCTGGTTTTATATCAATGAAAAACCGTCGTAAAAAAATTGAAGGGTTGAATAAAATTAGTTTTATCAACGGTCGTCCTTCAATTTGCGATGATGAGGACGAGTTGGTGACGCGATACGATCAGGCAGCGGGCTAACAGCGATTGTTATTCTCTTGGCTTTTATTGGACTTTGTAAATCTATTATCCTACGACCAATATTTGTTTAGACCGGGTGGAATTTCTTTATTTCTTTCTTTTCTTTCTTCTTTAAAAGATACAGATCTGCATTCAAAGATTTTCGAAAATACGCTTGTGACACTCGGGAGTCGAACCGGCTAAAATCCGAAAAAAATACATCCTGAACTTTTATGGCATCAAATGATAGGGTCAATCATAAGGATCTAATCTCTCTAACCAACCATGATAAGTTAAATGAAAGGAAAACCTTATATTTGTAATCACGATCTCGAAAACGGCTCTAACGATTTCGATGGAAGTTGCAATATATGAGTTTACGGGGGCGAAAAATCAATCTAGCTAGGTCTCATATTTTGGGAAATTCGTTTTCTCTTTTTGCACAACCTCGGGAATGTAGTACAACGTTAATATACCTGGACGACATGAGCTCGGTCGACTATTACTAATACTTTAAAACTGTATTTTTTCCAGTTGCATATCTGGCTGTGTAAGATTCCCAGACTTTATGACGAAGGGTATTACCTCCACTGATATAGTGATGTCAGACTTCTGCGAGCGACCTGATGGCTTGCCTGATGTATACACGATAAATGTGCGCAGTAAGTTATACAAATACTTAATATGATTAACTGTCCCTGTATTTCGTTCATTTAAAATAAGGTGAATGTGTGTTGACACTCTGTTACGAGTAGGTAGATAATATCTGTTTGGATTTGGATACCCACTGTCCTAAAAAACGTAGTGGGATTTGTCGGAAATAAAGTCTCATTAAACTCAAGCCTAGAGATCTGGCGAAAATATTCTCAAATCCTTGAACCTTGTTTAGCAATATAGTATTTAAAGTTAAATCTTGATTTTCCAGCTGACGATAGTTTACTGACGTTGGTGCTAAGAATTAATGCTGATGGTGGTAAGCTGTTCAGCGGGGTTCCTTACCAACAAGAAGTCGTGTATCGCACCATGCATGTTGACATCAACTGCATACCGGGCACTGGCATCCTAGAACTTGGATATGAACCTTCAGGTAACATGCTTAAACTGTAAAATAAAATATGGAGATACGTACCTACTTGATTGTTCGTAAGTATCTATAAAACCAAACTTTTGTTCCCAAAGTTGTTTCGGAGCCAGCCTCGCGCATTGCTCCACCACGTCTGTTGAAGTGGTTGACGGAGAAGCAAGCTGGCGAGGTGGGCTACTGCGTTTCATTTGAGGATCGCGCTGCCGCATGCCCCATGTATGTTGGAGGCAAAGGTGCCTCGTTGGCTTTGCTGGCTTCCGTACAGAAGGATGAGGTACAATTTGCATACTATTTTGACCCATAATTGACGGAATTTTGTCGGAGTCATTTAATACGGTGCACTTTGCAGGGTTACCGAGTACCACCCGGATTCTGCCTGACCACTAAAGCTTTGGAGAAGCATCTGGAAGTAAATCCTCAATTGCTGGCCGCGATTCGGGAAATCGAGGCTGCTAATGAAAATTATAACGAAGCTACATTTAAAGAATTGTGTAAAAAGTACGTATTTCCTATTACTACTACAATTTAATGGTGATTATTGGTGGTGAGAGCTTCTGGCTAAGTAATAGCCGCACGGGTCGATCGATCAGGTTAAGCTACGCTTGCGGCGGTTGATCCGTGGATGGGTGACCATTTCTACATACCAAAACCCCTCCGTGCCTCTGAAAGCACGTTACGCCAATAATCCCTGCTGTCATTAGTAGACCTTTGACAGTTGTTACGGATCGTCAGAAGCCCGAAAGTCTGACATCCAGTCTCTTACCAAGGGGTACCGTCTTACCCAGTAACTGGGTTGTGGAGGTCAGATAGGCAGTCGCTCCATGTAAAGTACTGACATTCAGCTGCATCCGGTTAGACTGGAAAGCAACCCCAACATACTTAGTTGGGAAAAGGAGAGGTAGATGATTGGTGATGAAAATGACGATGATCACTCATCGTCATCGTCATCGTATATGTATGGGTCGGATACAGGCAAGAAAATGATAATGAGAAGTAAGAGTTCGAAGTACTAAAAGAGTTCATTATAATTTCAGAGCATCCGAACTGTTTGTAACCACAGAAATAAAGGGAGACGTTAGAGATGAAATATTAATTAACATGAAGGAATTAAGAATCAAAGCTACCGAGGAGAAATTGGGCTCTGAACTACGTTTTGCGGTTCGATCATCTGGTAAGTTGGCCAATTACAGAAATGATATACATGTTAAGACAGTATAGTGCAGGAAAGATTTACCTTCACACAAATTATTTTTATACAGCCGTGGGAGAAGACAGTGAAGAGTTGTCAGCTGCCGGACAGAACGAAACAATCCTTGGATGTATCAGCGACAGTGATATCATAGAAGGAGTCCAGAAGTGCTGGGCATCAATGTTTGCTTTCACCAGTACTTACTATCGCAGGTACGTACATACTACTGTCTTAATCTTATCTCTCAGGTTTTGTTTGGTGGGTTTTCCTACCAATCTTGGGTTGGTATTTATTTTGACAGACTGTTTGCTGCATGCGGACAAATAATACTTAACGACTTAGATAACGTTCGTAACTTTTGGCATATAAATAGATAAACAACAACATATTTATATCGTGTCCAGCGTATTCTGTTGTCTGCACGTTACAGGAACTGATCTTCTGGTCTGTCTTCTGGGCTGACTCTGTTTAGATTGCCATCGACACGCTAAGAAGAAGAATACATATATGTGATTGCTTGGTACAGACAGAACGGGCAGCCATGTTTGTGCGGCGGCGGCGTGGTGGTGCAGGCGCTGGTGGCGCCCCGCGCGGCCGGCGTCATGTTCACGCGACACCCCGCGCACGGAGACCCCTCACGACTGCTCATCACTGCTAACTATGGACTCGGCGAGGTTATTTTATAGTTCTTCACACGTGGTTTTTATTACAAAAAACGTTAATAAAGATGTTGCACCTTAGAGCCAGTACAAATTACGCCAGGTTGAGTTAATTATTGAGAACCCGTGCTGCGAACACATTGTGGTGCGCATATACAAGGTCCCTTTAAAATAGATGGACAAATTTTAACACAGCGTTCAGTACGTCTAACCAAAGATATCCAAACAAAAAAAAAAGTGTTTTTATTTTGACCAAAAATAATAAATGGCATTGGGTAACCAACATTTTTAGTGTATTTTCGTTAGCTGATTTATTTTCCTTGTAAGTATCTAATGCGTTTTTCTTATTATTTTTTTACCATTGTCCTTATTTTGGTGGTCCGAATGATTACTAAAGTTTGTCCATCTATTTTAATGGGACCACATATGACATTTCGAAAAAAAAAAACGTTATTTCGAAGTTATTTCGGTCATTTTCCTCTTGTCAACATTTTCCAAAAAAATTGTTTCAACTTTATAGAGGTACCTACCTATAATCAATGTTTTATTTGCAGAGTGTTGTATCCGGCGCAGTAGAACCTGATACCATGCTAATAAAGCGAACAAGGAATGGACAGCTCGCTATTTCGAAGAAAGAGTTGGGGTCCAAGAATCGCCGCGTCAAGACAGAGGGCAGTGGCATCGCTATGGAAGATGTACCAGAAGAAGAAAGGAACGTGGCTTGTATCACTGATGTAGAAGCACTGAAACTGGCCACCATCGGAGTGTCTCAAGAAGAGTTATGGGGTGCTGGCAGAGATATCGAGTGGGCTGTTAAAGAGGTGAAACCTTTATTTAACATAAGATAACAATATAACAGCACGCCTTGTTTCCCCGAAGTGTTGGGCCGAGGTGTAACTATAGCACGCCCACATTTCGCCAGTTATCTTTAAGTCACATGTAATAAGAGGCGAACCTATTGCCATTAACCGGTTCAGATCCAGAGACCGGGCTGCTACTGAGAAATTCCAGACCCAAAAAACCGAACACTTTGGCCGACCTGGGAATCGAACCCAGGGCCTCATGGCCAGCAGTAGCGCTTGCGACCACATCGCTAAAGTCCCAGTGAAGCCATTTGGCTTCGGCGAAGTTTAACTAGATCGACGAGGCAGTAGTAACATCGATTTATACATCCATAGAAACAATAGTCAATGATCTAGTGCCGACCGTTGATTTTAACTGTTCCCACGGTTGCGTTGCGAGTGTTGTGATGACAGAAAATAAAAAGAACTAGAACAAAACATAAATATTGTAACATTATCGCGAACAAAAATTTTTATCTGAACATGTCTTAGTATTTAAATATAGGTAGAGTCTGGCTAACGAAAGTTGGCCCTGGAATTATTTGCGAACTTTTTATATAGCAACTCTGTATGAACGTGAACGTCAATTTGACAAGGTTGTCGTTCGGTATCTCTGGTGTATTTAGTGTTGTCATGCATGTATTTTTTAAATTTGCCGCCAATATTCTGGGGCCAACTTTCGTTAGCCAGACTCTACAACCGAGATACACTTTTAACAAGACAACTTTCTATCGTCACGATCACGACACAGAGGATACATTCAAGCACTTAAGGGGGGTATTACACTATCATGTATAGGTATGATCATAGATCTAAGATCAAAGATATAATGAAATTGTAAAATGGACAATTTATGAGTATTAGGGGGATCACTATCATATTATATCATAAAACTATCTACGAAGCTCACAAATTACCCATAGTTATGTCACAGATAATATAAGTTATGTCTATTACAATACAAATTACAATTTCATTGTAACTTTGATTATATATTATGATCATAGATATGATAGTGTAATACCCACCTAAGCTATGTGAAATTATACCTATAATTTCACATAGATAAAATCTTTAATCCCCAGAACGAGATATTCCTCCTGCAAGCGCGACCCATCACGTCTTTGGATCGCTGGACCGAGGAGGAGTTACTGTTTGAACTGGACTCTCCCGTCATGGCAGATGACGAAATCACCTCGTTCGGTAATTGTGGAGAGGTAAGAGAACAAAACACTACAAATCAACGTACCTACGTAACAAAATACTCCTTCATAAATTGTCCTCACTACCTCAGCTAAATCAAATGTTCCTCTGGTTCCTCATATGAAAAATTTATCAATAGTAAGGTTCATCGCATCGCGTCACATGTGGCTAAAAGCGTGATGAAGCGTAAATGATTATGGATGGGAGATAGAGGAAAGCCAAAGAAAATATGGATGGATTGTATGAGGAATGATATAAAAGAAAAAAACTATTTTGCAAAAAAAATAACCGGCGAAAAACAAACTGAAAAACGAAAAATAAAAAATAACCTTTTAGTGACAAATTGATGACCCTCAAACACCCTCAAATAACAAATTTTGAGGTGACGCCAAACAAACAAATTAATTACATATAGCGTAAAATGTTAGCTTGATGGATCTTCGTTGAATGTGTGTTTGCCGCCGCCACAAAATTTGTTATAAAAAAAAATACGTGTCGAATTAAGAACCTCCTCCTTTTTTTTCGTCGGTTATGAAGGGAGTGAATGATACGTGACGGTTGACATGGGAGAATGAAAGAAATAAACGTGTTGCGCAGACCGCACTTATCATGGGACAAGGGCAGGAAGATGATGATGGGCAAGGTTCATCGTATATTATCATCATCGCAAATATCAAGCTTGTAAGTTGTATCATTAATCGCTAGTGCCTTTTATAAGTACCTACCAATCAATCTTCCTAGCCTTTTTCCCAACTATCTTGGGGTCGGCTTCCAGTCTAACCGGATGCAGCTGAATACCAGTATTTTACATGGAGCGACTGCCTATCTGACCTCCACAACCCAGTAACTGGGTAATACGATACCCCTTGGTAAGACTGGTGTCAGACTTTCGGGCTTCTGACGACTCGTAACGACTGTCAAAGATCCACAAATGACAGCTGGGACCAACGACTTAACGTGCTTTCCGAGGCACGGAGGAGTCTCGGTATGTAAAGATGGTCACCCATCCACTGACCAACCCCGGCAAGCGTAGCTTAACCTGATGGATCGACCCGTGCGGCTTGTTATTACTTAGCCACGAGCTCCTCCTTATAAGTACCTACCATACAACAATTTTCTTTATGTCCCTCGGCAAACTTCGTGTTTCGTCAGTCGTCGGATTTCTATCAGTTGCCCTTTGCACTTGGTTGGTGCAGACTGGACGTTCTCAATCGACTTGCAAGTATATTCCAAGGACATTAAGAAAATAGTTGTACTGTAACAACTTAGCTTCTGGACTCGACTTCGTGGCGCGGAAGTACGACTTAAGCAATATACTAAAAATAACAGCCACATTTTATAAAACTCCCTTGGCCTCCCACTGTGTCGCATCGCATCGTCCGCCCGCGCTATTACTTCGTTTTCGCTAAGCGTAATTTCTGCCTTTTTCTTTTTGCTCGGCTCCAGCGTGCAATATCCTTTCTCGAGAATTGGGCTATCAAATGCAGATTTTTTTTTCAAATCCGGTTGTTCCAGAGATTACCGCGTTCAAACATAACAAAAAACATAAGCGTAATTTCTGCCTTTTTCTTTTTGCTCGGCTCCAGCGTGAAATATCCTTTCTCGAGAATTGGGCTATCAAATGCAGATTTTTTTTTCAAATCCAAATTCCAGAGATTACCGCGTTCAAACATAACAAAAAACATCTGCAGCTTTTAGTATAGATATGAATTCGGAGTTGCACTAGGGTTTAGACCACGTAATGAAATTTTTTGTAGCCAAATTGATTTTCTGTTTACAGGTTCTTCCTAAACCATTAACTCCAATGAGTTTTGATGTGGTGACTACTCCGTTGGCGACCGGCATGGAAGCGACAGTAGGCGTCAACGGGAGCGGTTACGACAAGGTCATAGTGCTGACCCACAAAAGATGCGCAATAGCGCTGTATAATGTGAGCACTGCCTTTTTAATTATTTTTAACTAGCTTAAAAAAAGTAGGATATTTTTAATTCGTTAGTGTCGTCGTGTGTTTCATCTCAAAAAGCCACCCTGACCGGCCCTTAAGGCTAATCTAAACTCCGCTCCAGGAGTGCGATTCTATTGGATAATATTGGCACTTCTCCGCTCCTCGCCTCTTCTCTCCGCTCCAGTGGACAGGCAGCCTAAACGTTTTCCTGGAAAATACCCTTATGCATTAGTACTGCCAGTATTTTCATTATTGTTGTATTGGCTTGGATCCCGGAAAGTCTTGAATGAATAAAATATGACGGATATGGATAGACTGCCTAGATCCATTTTATTACTTTATTTTGCAGACCTTATACAAGAAGGCCCCCAAAGAACTAGGTGTAAATGTGCGTATGATGGAAATGGCTATTCATGGACATACAGTAGCAGACGAGCAGATATTGAAGACAGCGCAGCACAGACACCCGCCTCACTGGCGCGACCAGCCTGAGGGAATCTACCTTATGATAAAGGTAAAATCGTGTTTTGTTTTTTTTTTTGGTACTTAAGTACCATTAACGGATCGCAATGATGTTCCTCACTGAAGTACTTATAATCTCTCAAGATATCCAAGTTACAAAAGTAATCACAGATTCAGAACACGCATAATATACACGCATATTGGAACATGTAAAGATGTGTACAAATGTACTTACTTCTTATTACAATTTGACTTCCAGACGCTTGCATTCTCCAAATGGAAATTCGATGACTCTGTTAAAGCAAGTGCTGTGAATTTTGACATTCAAACCGATAACCCGGAGGAGCTGTTCGAAGCTCTTTTGGAATCACAAAAAGTAATGGAACGCGTTGCTTACAACCATGCTTTTACCAGCACAGCAAGCAGTTGCAGCCAGTTCATCGCCATGTCAGTATTTTTGGAGGGAAAAACAGGTACATTTCATGCTATTTTCAATCTTACTTATGGACCAGATGTGGTATAATATTATTATAAGAAACTAGCTGTGCCTTGCCGTTTTACCTGCATGAAGATTTCTACAGGAATGGTGCATCGTATCCTATAATTATGTCAGTCGGGAATAGTGTAGCTTTCAATGACTGAGATAAAAAAATATTACTCTAGTCTAGATAATATTTGAATGTATAAAAGTAAAACATAAAATAACATTTCTCTTTTAGAATTTACTCCAGAACAATGTAGTGAAATAAGTTCATTATTTAGCTCGGGCGACGTGCTATCGGCAGAAGTGCCAATAGCTTTGGCTAGCATAGCGCAGAAGTTGGAAAAGTCTGGATTAGCCGAAGAATTTAGAGCTCAGGACCCCAAGAAAGCCCTGCGATGGCTAAAAGAAAATGCCCATGATGACATTTACATTGATGTTCGGGAATTTTTGGAACAACACGGCTATAGAGCCGTAATGGAGGTAATTTAAATGTTTGATTTGAATGTGTGCCAACAAGTTAAACGAAAATTCTTTTGTTCACAATGTATTTGCCTTTCAGTTTGATTTAGTTACTAAACCGTGGGTTTTGGTGCCAGAGAATATGATGACAGTACTCCAAAACTTACACGTTACCACTGAAGGAATAAAGCACACCAAAAGTAGCCAGGAGATTGTAGACGCTTTAAAAACTCCTCAGAAGCCAAACACTAGGTACGTACCCAAGTTTAACTTTGAGATTGTTCTTTTACAACTGAGAGAAGGTTTTCAGTGATCATTTCGAGTTGCATTCGAATCTACGTCTCTCTTTGCAGTAATTATACCAACGGTACAGTACAAACATTTTCTTAATGTCCCTCGGCAAACGTCGTGTTTGAAATCCGACGACTGACGCGTCGGATTTCTATCAGTTGACATTTGTACTTGGTGCAGACCAGTGCAGACCGGACGCTCTCAATCGTCTTGGAAGTAAATTCAGAGCGTCCGGTCTGCACCAAGTGTACTACGTAATGTGTATATATATGTAATTTCACATAAATGTTACAGGAAAGTTCTTCGCTGGATTCTGCCGTTATGTCACCGTACCGTGCGCCACAGAGAGGGCACGAAGGCACATCTGGTGCTTGTTATTCACAAAGTACGAATCGGATTCATCCGACTCGGCAATTTGTTAGTTAAAAAGTGGTTCATACCGAATCCTGAACTGGTGTTCTTCTTCCGTAAGCAAGAGCTCAGGAAATATCTTGCTACTAGAGATCCTGCTATATTGAAAAAGTAAGGATTTCTCGTACTTACCTAATACTTTATTTTTGCCATGTATGATTTTATAGATTCTTAATTTGTGTTTTATTTTAAGAATAAATTTTATATTTTTTGCTGTGCCCTACTTGATATACGATTGTAAAAACATTTGAATAAGCTTAAGTTTTTACTGAAACTGAAAGCCTAATAAACTCATCAAAACTTATTACCATTACATTTGATATGATTTTGGGAATGTGTTCATTAATCACAACAGATAAAGAGAAAATTCGCTGGTAATTTGATCGGATCTAACGAAATTTCAAATATTGAAAGGAAGAATCAGACGTTACGAGTTCCTTTAAAAAAAATATTGGGATACTTTTCAGAGCATTGCAACGTCAACAGTACCATCCAGGCTGGTGTAAGCTAAAGTTTGCGGAGCTGAACACCGGTTGGGTGGATAAGCTAGAACCTAAGGCACCGAACCTGTTGGCTGGAGACGTGAAGATATCCGGCACGTCCGTGTGTGGAGGGGAGGTGGTCGCGAGGGCCTGTGTCATCAAGGATCTCGAATCAGAAGTTCGTCACCTTTTCTGTTTTACCCTATTTTAATTAATTGCTTTTCTGCATTCACAACCATTCGACAGGCTGTAGTGTCTGAAATGACGCATTTTCGATTACTTTTATGCGGTCGTGTAAGTATTTCATTTAAATTTTAAACTGACAAACATTTCTTGAAGCGGATCGAATGGCTGTGAATAGCTATCCTGGGATAACTGGAAATTCCTTACTAGTCTAGGAGCTGGTTTATTATAGCGGTATTTGCGGCCCTAATGGTTCCGCAAAAAAAAAACACGAAGTAAGGACAAATTACGTGCTCCATTTCACCGGCTTCATAAGGTTCATAACTCATTTGTTGGGCTTGGTGTAACCTTTTATAATAAGGTACCATCTTCTTTGTTAGATTTGCCTTTTAATGCGTTTAAAACCAAAGTAAAATCCAACCTGTTCAAAGACATACTATTCTATCAACGACTAGTAGACGATAAGAATAGTTGGTCGCTGTGATTAACTCAAGACAATGCTGCTTATCTTGCTGACCATGATTTTGTTATTAGTAATTAACTGTTTAGTTATTTTACTTCGCTTCATTTGTGATTTCGAGTTACAGCTAAATAATAAATATAAGTAATAGGAATTTTTCGTCGGTTATTTAAAAAAAAAATCTGCTGTTTCATAGAAAAGTGCAATACCTAGACGGTCAAAATGTATGGAACAGCAGATTTTTTTAAAAGAAGCGACGATAAATTTCAACGTAGGGGGGTTCAGGATAATGTACTGAATCCATGGTATCAGACTTCGCGACGATGTCCCTGACACCCTGTATAAGTTATATTTAAGCGGGCACGCCCTTTATGCCTAGAGACTTTTATGTGTTTTCGCTGATTTTGTTGGTATACTGGCGTGTGCGAGCTGATATACTATGGCAAATAATTTAATTTTATGTTTTGTGTTGCGTACCTAATGTAAGTTATTTTGCATTATATTGTATAGAATCAAGCGTTTCTAACTGTACATACAGCTGTGCTGCTGGGGAGTTTGTTGCGCCACTTCTTCTTCCCAGCTAAAGTACTAGGAACTGGTGAAGGGCGGGCGTTTTGGGGACTGTCTTATGTAATTTTGACATTCGAAAAGTGCTGATTCTCAGCCTAGTTTGATTAAATGACTTTTGATTTGATTTCCTTTAAACAGATTGGTGATTTGCGCCGTGGTGATGTTCTGATAACGCATGCGACTGACATCGGCTGGTCACCTTACTTCCCGCTCCTGACTGGCATCGTCACCGAGCTCGGTGGACTTATATCACACGGTACGTTCAAAATTCTATCAATGATTCATATATACAGGGTGGAATTCTGAGATGGGTCAGTAAGGGCTACCGACTACCTAACCGTTGTAGCTACAGGAAAATGGTCTTAAGTGACTGTCCTTTTTTTGAGAAATGTTGATACTCATTCACAGATTTTGAAAAAAACAATACTATATCCATCATAAAAAGTAAATTGCGAGTCTGATTTCCTACGAAATGCATGGGATTTTTTTTTGCGATTTCTGTTTTTTTTTACCGCAACCGGCAAGCCTTCATCTCACCTGTTATGATCAGGCTGGTAAGTGATGATCAGACGGAAGGTGGAAGCGAGCTTCACCCGGAATCCTCAACCACAGAGGAACTGGCTGTCTTACCTCTAACTACCGAATTTGGTCTTCAATTTCCAGGTGCTGTAATAGCTCGAGAATATGGGTTGCCCTGTATCGTAGGAGCAGCAAATGCCACAGATCTATTCAAAACTGGAGATTTAGTGCGACTATCAGGAACAAGAGGCATTATTGAAAAAGTGGAGGTGAAAGAAGAGCGACAAGATGAAACAATAGAGAGTTAATAAGAATCAAAAAGTTATATCGTGTACATAATAAGGGTAAAGGTGCCATGTAGTAAAAGATTATTTTGTAAAGAAATCAATATAATTGAAATAAATAAATACAAAACAAAAACAATAAGACAATTTAAAACATTCTCGCAAAACCCGACACACCAAATTCAAGAAAATATATATTGGTGTATGATAAAACTATACACCGGTTGGTGATTGGTTGATTTGGTATAATTTGCTCTAATTAACTAATTCCAAATCGGATTGACTAAGATAATCCCAAAGGACGACCACCGTCTAAGTCATGTTTTCTATAACAATATCGATCCCAAGAATTTAAACGGAATCGTAAAGGATTACGAATGCTAAACGCATCAAGTCCTTAATTTCCTAAAAATATCCGCAAAATACAGTACGCGACAGCTTTAGGTTACCTACATTTCAAGATAATTTCATGAGAATGGCAAAACAGCCGAACACAACAAAAAAAAAAACTGAGTGCAGTAACCACTTAAACCACATGCCCATGCTTCTAATACACTATCGCCTAATGTAGTTTGTTGCAAGCTCATTGGTCGACATCGCCTGCGAGCATAAGGAGTTCGTAGCAGTTAAAGGCGAAGGGCCTGCCGAAGATGACGACGTGGCAGTGGTAGTGTGGCTCTTGGACAGCGCCCAGGAGATGGTCGCCGTGGTAGAGCACGCGGCCCACGTGTATGCCAGGAGCCACACACACTGCGCGCTCGTTCACCGAGCCGCCGCGCCACGCCAGCCAGCTTACCTCCGCGTTGCACATCACCTGGCCAGATAGCACAATTTTTAGCGTGCGTTAAGACACGGCGATCCTTGCGCGGTTCTTACATATGTACACGAGCTTGCATCTTCATAATGTGCCTACGTGGGTGTCGCCACTCAATCGCTGAAAATAACTAAACCTCACGGCTTGCATTTGTACCCTCGCAGTTCCCGCGTATCTGAACGTGCGCTTAGGGTTCCTGTTGGATTGAGTAGGCAGTTGAGCAGTTTCTTTCCCAAAGGGTGCCAACGGAACCCTTTTACTGAGCTCACTCCGTCAGCTTCCTAAATAACTTACGCCACTTCTTGTCGGCGCAGATAATAATTAAACCTTGCTTACTACAACAGTTACCAACATAAATTTGATAAGGTTAGGCACCAGTCCCACCGCCCGACGACTAACGAGAAGCGAGTAGAGTTAGCAAATAAAAACGGAGTTGGTGAGCAGCGGGCAGGTATTGCGCGACGGTGACGAGCGATTATTCGATGGTAAGTATGAGTATGTACCAAGCGTGAGTCTCTCAGTGTTCTGCCCGCCAACGCTATCAAAGAGAGTACTCGAACAGTGATGCTCGACTGATCGAGTACTCTGCAACAAACGAGTATACGTACTCGCCAGCGGTGTGAACAGTCAGCGATCAAATTAACATAGCTATGTATTTCTTTTAGGTATTATATTGTTTTCCATAATATTATTTGTCCTATTATTGTTATCCATAATCGTCCCCACTCATAATATTTACTTGCACTATTATCATTTATACTAATAACGCTTGCCATATCAACTTATTTGTCATAACTTTTATTTGCCATAATATTAGTTTCCATAATAACATGTGTCATAATCATTAGTTTGTATAAGTAACACATTACATAATCGACACTTGACAAACATAATTTAGAAACGTTACAGACAGATGTCCTCAGTATTGTATTAATATGATATTTATTATTCCGAATGTTCATTTAAATACATATATACGTACATTTGCAAAATAGGATAGGTTAGGTTAGGTTTTCTTAGGTTGTGGCAGCGGCGAATAAATTAGCTGACGCTAGGCGTCTATTGGTGGGGTGGGTGGCAGCGAGGGTGAAGCGGCTGCAACCCATGGCCTTGCGTTGCTACCGTTGCCACGACATTGGGCATGTCAGGGCACGGTGCACTGCCGAAACAGACCGCAGCGACCAGTGCTATCGCTGTGGTCAGGCCGGCCACAAGGCGGCCCAGTGCTCCGCAGCACCAAACTGCAGCCTCTGTACAGCTGCAGGGAGGTCCGCCGAGCACAGAGCGGGCGGAAAAGCCTGTGGTGCGCCCGCCACGAAGAAGAAGAAGAAGAGGAAGAGAGGGGCTGCCAAGACGGCCGGGGGCTCTTTACCCCCCCTGCAGCCTGGCTGCCCTTCGGCCGACTCCCGGCCTAGGAATGGTGCGGAGGAAATGGATTGCGTATAATGGCGCTCTACCATTTCCTCCAGGGCAATATCAACCACTCTGCTAGAGCTCAGGATCTCTTGCTCCAGAGCATGGCAGAGTGGTCGATTCACGTGGCTGTGGTCGCCGAACCGTATTTTGTCCCCCCCAGAGATAACTGGGTGGGAGACTTGGACGGTTTGGTGGCCATCATTGGCGGGGCTCTTGTCAACCCGTCTCGAGGTCATGGCTGGGTAGCCGCCCTCGTGGACGGTATTGGCACGGTTGGGGCGTACTTTTCGCCCAACAAGAGTCTCGCCGACTTCGAGAGGTTCCTTGTCGAGTTGGGTGCCGTCGTGGGCCGACTCCACCCTCGCCCGGTGCTGTTGCTGGGGGATCTCAACGCCAAGTCCGCAGCGTGGGGATCCCCTGTGACTGATGCTAGGGGCGAGGTGCTGGAGGAGTGGGCGGTCACGACTGGCTTGACCGTTCTAAATCGGGGTTCGGTCCACACGTGCGTGCGGCAGCGGGGCGGGTCAATAGTGGACGTCTCATTCGCTAGCCGCTGTCGCGAGCCGTATCCGCGACTGGCGTGTCGCCGTGGAGGTGGAGACGTTGTCGGATCACCGATACATCCGCTTCGACGTCTCCGCCCAGACCACCGGCGGCCGCGGTCCTCTGGCCCCGCGAACGGACGGTCCGCGCTGGGCGCGTAAGCGCATCGACAGGGAACTTCTCGAAGAGGCCGCTATTGTACAGGCCTGGAGCCGGGAGTCGGCAAGTAACGGACCCGTCGACGTCGAGCAGGAGGCGCTGTGGTTCCGCGGGGCGATGACGCAAATTTCCGACGCGTCCATGCCCCGGGTCCACGCACAGTCCGCTAGGCGCCAGGTGTACTGGTGGACCGCCGAGATCGCGCAGCTGCGCATCGCGTGCGTGGCGGTCAGACGCCCGTACACCCGATACCGGAGGAGACGTCGTCGGGACCCTGACGAAGAGGCCGCGCTGTATGAGGTGTACCGCGCGGCTAAGGAGACTCTGTGGCTGGCCATCGGCGAGTCGAAGACGCGAGCCAGGGAGGAGATGTTGGAGACTCTAGATAGGGATCCGTGGGGGCGCCCTTATCGCGCGGTGCGAGGGAAACTTCGAGCCGCGGCACCCCCACTTACTGAGAGTCTCCAACCCGAGCTGCTGGAGGAGGTGGTCGCAGCCCTCTTCCCGGCAACAGCGGAGCATACTCCGCCGCCGATGGTTTTGCCCACAGCCGCAGAGCCTACAGAGGAGGAGAACGCCATCAGCGTCCCAGAGGTGACACAGGCAGAGATGAGGGCAGCCGTGATGCGGCTCCGGGCCAAGAACGTGGCTCCGGGGCCCGACGGGATCCACGGCTGCGTGTTAGCCCTCGCTCTGAAGGAGCTTGAGCCCCAACTGAGAGGACTCTACACGGCGTGCCTCGAGCAGGGCCAGTTTCCCACTCTGTGGAAGTCTGGTCGTTTGGTCCTGCTCAGGAAGGCGGGGCGCCCTGCGGACTCACCATCCGCGTACCGGCCCATAGTGCTGCTTGACGAGGTGGGCAAGCTGTTCGAGCGGATAATCGCAGCCCGCCTCGTCGGCCACTTGTGCAGAGAGGGGCCGGACCTGGACGACAGCCAGTTCGGGTTTCGGCATGAGCGCTCTACGATCCACGCTGTGTCGCGGGTTAGAGTCCTGGCGGAGGAAGCAGTGTCCCGGGGCGGGGTGATGTTGGCGGTGTCCTTGGACATCTCCAACGCCTTCAACACCCTGCCCTGGAGTTGTATTCGGGAGGCACTGCGGTATCATGGGGTGCCTCCCTACCTCCGCCACATCGTTGGGGCTTATTTGTCAGAGAGGTGTGTCACCTACATGGGACGTGATGGTGGAAACCAGCGCCGCATGTCGTGCGGTGTTCCACAGGGTTCGGTTGTAGGCCCGCTCCTGTGGAACATCGGGTACGACTGGGTGCTGAGGGGCGAGCTCGGCCCGGGGGTAGACCTGACGTGTTATGCGGATGACACGCTGGTCACTGCCCGGGGGAGCTCGCACAGGGAGGCAGCGTTGCGCGCGACGGCTGCGGTCTCACAGGTGGTGAGCCGCATACGTCGCCTAGGCCTGGAGGTGGCCCTTAGTAAGTCGGAGGCCATGGTGTTTCATGGCCCCCGGCGGGCGCCGCCACCCGGCTCACATATCGTGGTCGGGGGGACTCGGATCGCTGTCGAGTCTACCATGAAGTACCTAGGATTGGTGCTCGACAGCCGGTGGGACTTCGGGCCCCACTTCCGACGGTTGGCGCCCAAGTTGCTGGGTGCTGCTGGGGCGCTGTCAACGCTGCTTCCCAATCTGGGGGGCCCAAGCGCCGCTTGTAGGCGGCTTTACGTGGGGATCGTGCGGTCGATGGCCCTTTACGGGGCCCCGATCTGGGCGGCTGACCTGACGGCCGGTAGCATCGCTGTATTGCGTAAGCCGCAGAGAGCGATGGCCGTCAGAGTCATCAGGGGGTATCGCACGATCTCCTACGAGGCGGCTTGTGCACTGGCCGGATCCCCGCCCTGGGACCTGGAGGCGAAGGTGCTCGCGTCACTTCATCGGTGGCGCGAGGAAGCCACAGCGCGGGGCGAGCGACCGATGCAGCGACACATGGAGCTGCGTCGGTCTCAGCTTCGCGAGGTCCTGGTGGCGGAATGGCGGGAAAGGCTTTCACGCCCCACCGCCGGCCTCGTCACCATCGAGGCGGTCCGGCCGGTGCTCGACGACTGGCTCGGGAGGAGGCACGGCTCCCTGTCGTTTCGGGTGACGCAGGTGCTCTCGGGGCATGGCTGCTTCGGGAAGTACCTGTGTCGCATAAACAGGGAGCCGGACGCTCGGTGTCACCACTGCGTCCATTGTTGGGAGGACACGGCGCGGCATACATTGGCAGAGTGTGCCGCGTGGGAGGAGCCGCGCCGTGCCCTCGTTTCAGAAGCTGGAGCCGACTTGTCACTGCCGGCCGTCGTTCGTTCGATGGTCGGGAGTGCCGAGTCGTGGGACGCGGTGGTTTCCTTCTGCGAGACAGTCATCTCGCAGAAGGAGGCTGCGGAAAGGGAGAGGGAGATCTCGTCCACTCACCCGGCCCGCAGCAGGCGCACCGGGCGTCGGCGGAGGGCGGATAACGCCCTCTTCCAGCCCCCCTAAATGGGTCCAGGGGCGACGGATTCGGGGACATCCGTCGCCCCCCATCACACGGGACCCGAGATGGCGGCGCGTAGTGTTCCACGCGCGCCACTCTAAGACGTAACGGGGGGAGTTTGCACACCTCACTCCCCCTACGGGACGGGGCCCGCAGAGTGCGGGCCGTCACCAGTCCGGGGCAGCGGAAGTCGCAATTTGCTCCCGCAGCCCCCCGACGCAAGTGTGCGAGGGAACACCGGGGTGGTTTTAGTCAGTAAGAGTCTGACAGACCCCTTCGCCCACCCCAGGGCGGAGGACATCCATGAGGATTTCCACCCCGAGAAAAAAAAAAAAAAAAGGTTTTCTTAGGTTAGGTTAGAACTGTGACCAAACAACGCGCGAAAGCGAGCGAGCGTAGCGAGCGTGCCGCGGCAGCGGCCGCCGAGTGCTAGATTTCCTCTTTTGCAAAGCAAGCATGCATGGCAGATTAGGGTAATTTTTAGGTTTTCTTGTTCAGACAATAAACAGTTTGTCAAATTCGAAACGGGTAGGTTAGGTTAGGTTAGAACTGTGACCAAACAACGCGCGAAGGCGAGCGAGCGTAGCGAGCGTGCCGCGGCAGCGGCCGCCGAGTGCTAGATTTCCTCTTTTGCAAAGCAAGCATGCATGGCAGATTAGGGTAATTTTTAGGTTTTCTTGTTCAGACTATAAACAGTTTGTCAAATTCGAAACGGGTAGGTTAGGTTAGAACTGTGACCAAACAACGCGCGAAAGCGAGCGAGCGTAGCGAGCGTGCCGCGGCAGCGGCCGCCGAGTGCTAGATTTCCTCTTTTGCAAAGCAAGCATGCATGGCAGATTAGGGTAATTTTTAGGTTTTCTTGTTCAGACAATAAACAGTTTGTCAAATTCGAAACGGGTAGGTTAGGTTAGGTTAGAACTGTGACCAAACAACGCGCGAAGGCGAGCGAGCGTAGCGAGCGTGCCGCGGCAGCGGCCGCCGAGTGCTAGATTTCCTCTTTTGCAAAGCAAGCATGCATGGCAGATTAGGGTAATTTTTAGGTTTTCTTGTTCAGACTATAAACAGTTTGTCAAATTCGAAACGGGTAGGTTAGGTTAGAACTGTGACCAAACAACGCACGAAGGCGAGCGAGCGTAGCGAGCGTGCCGCGGTAGCGGCCGCCGAGTGCTAGATTTCCTCTTTTGCAAAGCAAGCATGGTACATACTGAACTAGCATTGTTGTGCTAGTATGGGCAAATGAATATTAATAAATGTTATGGAAAACGACATTATTGAAAATAAAAAATATAGCTAATGAATTTATGGATTAAAATTATTATGACACTTGATCGATTATGACCAATGAAATTAGTGAAAATGATTTTATGTCATTTCACGATTATGGCAACTGAAGCGTTATTTCTAATGAAATTATGGCAAATAAAAGTATGGCATATAAAGTTATGGCATTTTAAATTATGGCAAACATTAGTAAACCTTTCTTTTACTGACACGGGACCTAAAATCTTTTGTACGTTTCTTGATACTGGTGGTGGGACTGGTGCTTTATACAGGATATTTGGTAGCCTTGTTGGTAAAACTAGAAACTGTCCAGATATCTGAAGATATATTTATGTTTTTAACTCACCTGATATTTATTGTAGCGATGGACTTGTCCCTCCGAATAAACTATGCAGTAGTGCTTGGAGGGTAACAATGTGGCTGGAAGCATCGCGTTCCTGTATGAACAGGAGATAGTTAATCATTCAGCATCCGGATTTTCTTTTAAAGAGTACATTCTACACACAATCTGCGTAGCCTTTTCCCAACAGGTCGGCTTCCATTCAAACCGGATGCCGCTAAATACTCAATTCTTTATTGCATTTCATAGATGGCATAATAAAGTGAAAGACCAATATGGACCCATATGAATACCAGTATCTTACAAGGAGTGACTGCCTATCTGGCCTCCACAACACAGTAACTGGGTAATACGATACCCCTTGGTAAGGCTGAGGCTGCATTAGGCCGCGACGCGAACTGCGACAGATGAGCGATTAAAACAAATAAATGAATGCTCACGAATATGGCTACACGGTACACTAGCGATCTTTAATACTTGTCGCTCATGTGTCGCAGGTCGCGTCGCGGCCTAATGTAGCCTCAGCCTCAGACTGGTTGACTTTCGGGCTCCTGACGACCCGTAACGACAGTCAAAGTTCCACGAATGACAGCCGCAGCCAACGGCTTAACCTGCTTTCCGAGGCACGGAGGAGTCTCGGTATGTAAAGATAGTCACCCATCCACTGACCAGCCCCGGCAAGCGTAGCTCGTCGTTACATTTTACACAGTGCACGGTTAAAAAGTAAATTATACACTGTCATAAGCAATTGCACTGTACTGAATAACATCAAGTTATATACTCGTACTGGGCGAGAAATATGAGGTATGACTGTTTCAAATGTTTAACACATAAATAAAAAGTCTATACAATCTATGAAAGCAGTGGTGGCCCAGTGGTAACGGCCCCGACTTACGAGTTGTAGGTCGTGGGTTCGAACCCAAGCAGGCGCTTTACTTTGTGTAAATAATTTCATCACCACTGATCTCAAAACGGTGAAGGAAAACATCGTGAGGAAACCGGCATGTCTAAGAACCAAAAAATTCGAAGACATGTGACATCTACCAACCCGCATTGGGCCCGCGTAGTAGATTACAGCCCACTCCCTCTCGCAGAGAGGAGGCCTGTGTCCCAGCAGTGGGAACATTAATAGGCTGATGATGATGCTGATGACAATCTATGTACCGAATAATATCCATCTAACTAAGTAAACGTGATGACTTATGGCACTGAAACGTGGTCGCTCACAATGGCCTTATCAGAAGGCTAAAAGTCACCCAAAGAGCAATGGAGAGGGCTATGCTTGGAGTTTCCCTACGTGGTCGAATCAGAAATGAAGAGATCCGCAGGAGAACCAAGGTAACCGACATAGCCCGAAGAATTGCCAAACTTAAGTGGCAATGGGCAGGACATATTGCTCGCAGAACAGATGGCCGATGGGGCCGAAAGGTTCTGGAGTGGCGACCACGTACCGGAAAACGTAGCGTTGGAAGGCCTCCCACAAGACGGACCGATGACCTAGTATAGGCCGCAGGAATTCGCTGGATGCGGGAAGCACAGAATCGGTCGAGGTGGCGGTGCTTGGGGGAGGCCTATGTCCAGCAGTGGACGTCTTTCGGCTGATATGATGATGATGATGAACTAAGTAAACTGCTAGGTAGGGTGTATAATTTTCTCTTTCAACCGCCCGTACATAGTGTGCAGAACTTCCCAGCAAATAAGCTAAATTTATTTATTTAAATAAAACTGTTATGTGTAATTTTGTTTGAATACTTGTGCATTGTCCTAGCGACCCAGATGACTTCACCGTCATATAGGCCGGCGGCGACCGCTCCGCTCGGCACTGCACCGCAAGCACTTGCCACCCACACCGGGCCAGGCTTGTTCCACGAAGGCAAGTACTCTATCCAACAAGCAAAGTATGTATTAGGTGTGCTACACTCTTGTTCGGGTTAGCATTAATCGGCTCAGCCGGGCCGTAAAATCGAATATAGGTACATAGTTTTCCGGGCGGTGCCTAAAAGTCAACTGCAATATGCCAATTTAGCGAAGGTAGATGCTGAACGGAGTTTGCCAATCGGCACGGGCCGTATGAAGACCGGAAGCAATGACTACACGTTGTAGTCATTGTTCCAGGTCGGCTTTGTTGTTCAGCAAATAACTACTGTCAAATCGAAGAAGTGTGCGCGCCTTAACAACACAGACCCACAGAATATTATAATAATATGGGAGCACAGGCCTCACGCCTAGCCTAACCTAAGCTTTTATTTGTGGGCGAATTGACAACTCCAGAAATACGTATTTGCAATTGTTACATTTTGATAATATGCAATAGGCAAAGTTAAGAAAAAATGACATTTGCGCACAGAAGTGAAAAGAGTACAATATTAGAAAATATTGTAGTGGTATGTAACCCACACATGCACAAACCCTGCGAACTGACGTTGCAGTCTGTGAGTTCGAGACAGTTCAAACACGTTACCACACACAGCCACACGCAGGTCATAACCGCTAACCGCGTCACTCGCGTTATTTTTTACTATCGTACCTAATCTAAGTTACTTGTTTATAAACCGTGTTTAGTTATAGTTACTCCTATATTAAACTCAGTGTGTTATACTAAATGATATTTCATTTCATATTATATAGGACCTACACACACTAACTAAAGTCCTATAATATTAACAACGACAATATTAATTATTCTTTCGTATAAACGAAAGAATAATTTACCGAACCTTTTACCTTTTTTTTTCCTGGATTTTCCTACCCATAATATAGGAAAATCCAGTCCTCTGGTTGTGCATTTACAGCATTACAAACTTCTAAATCTGTAACATTAAAAGTTTTTGTACGTTTTTTTCTGACATTCTGTTAGCTTGTGACCATCTTCGTGACATTTAAAGCATTTATATTTAAATTTTTCTCCGCTAGTAATTGGGTTGGTTTAGTTTCAAACTTTCGCGCTTTTTTCCATTTCTTTAAACCTTTTTTCACAAATTACGCCTTCATTCTGATATCTATTCATCTCTTTGGATTCGTGCTCTTCTAATAGTTTAATCTTCAATGTCTCTGGCTTTATCAAGTCCTCTCTCGACTGAATGGCACATCTTAAAAAGCTTTAAAATTTTCCAGCTATACTTTAAAGAGCAAATCAGTTGATTTTTGTTGAAAGTTCTTAATAATTGATTACAATTTTGCCTAATAAATAGACTTTAATTTTAACTTAATATTTTACGAGATAGATTATGTTACTACGAAGATAGTGTCAATTTGCACTTTTACACAATTTCATAACACTTTCTTAAAGTTTGATAATTAATAAAAACACTTTGTTCATGAGTTATATTTATAGCACAGCATTATTACTATTTATTATTCATTCGCTATTTACACACTACACTAACTCAAATGGTTTATTTCTCTTTAGCTTACGCATTGTGTCCGTGTTGTCTAGCAGCTGAATTGTCTTGAACATGTTCATGAGCTTTTGCAAGTTTATGGATGATGGTGGTGACGAGTTCCATTTTCAGGTCAGTCACGGTCGAAGTAGTCATTTCTAATTTATATCATGGTGCATTTACAGCATCCCTGAAGTACTTTGTTTTGGAATTGTTGAATTATTTTAACGTTGCTTCGGTCCGAATTTATGTGAAAACCTTCCTCCAAATTAATGTAAATGGTGGATATATTTTTACTTATGAAAAAGTCTATAAGATCCGGTATTTTCTGGTGGTCAGCTGGCCAGTATGTTGCTCTTTAACTGCATTTAAATTTAAGAGCTACCTTCCTTTTGTTGTAGTAAGTCTTGATCCCCTGTGCGTACGATTGGCATTGATATCACCGCCTAAGATGAATCTCTGGCCTAGAAGTTCAAAGAATTGTAAACATCGTTCTTTTCTTCTTTTCTTATCCTTGGAGGACAGTATACGGCTGCTATGGAAACGTGATAAAATTTAGCGAATTATATACCTTGTTTGTATCCTAAGATTGGTTAGTAAAGTGCGTTTCGGAGATCAAGCACACGTCTTAGAAATTAATCTCGTTTAGAAATTAAGCCTTCTTAGTAGCTCCTTTTGAAGCATATTACAGACTCCAATTTCAGCCAAACCTCTTTCGAAGTGTCGTGTGTGATGTTCGATGTTCACTACCACACATCGACAATATTAGATCCGCTTTGGCTTTTACATCCTCTGCTTCCCAATTCATAGCTTCTCCTATTTTACATGGTTTTGATACCTTTCCACTTGTATACTACTACTATTCATCATTTTTATTAGGATCGCCTGTATCTCTGTTTGCCAGTATCATAATTCTCTTTGTTCAGGGGCTCGATCTTAAACTTATTGCTGATCGTCACTCCCTTGCACAAATAATAATTATTTCGCTGCTTGAAATATAAATGTTACTCCTTACTTAACGCTCCAGACTTCTTACTGGATCTACGCTAAAGCGTAGCGTAGATCCAGTAAGAAGTCTGGAGCCACCCTGGCTCTCGTACTATGGGTGTCTGGGTCTCTGGGCCCATAACCGTATATGTATTATTTAAAATAACAACATATTATAAAGTGTCGGCTCGTCCGTTTCGGGCGAGTAAATTCGTGCGAATCACCAATAAGGCGTATAGTAGGCTGTAGGCTCGACTCTCGGCCAACAGCCTCAGCCTCAATGTTCCAACCGGATAAGTTTTATTTTTTGCACTTTTACTTTAGTATATATTAACGATGAAGATATAAATGTCTCTCTTTTACTATACATCACAGGATGGTAATTTAAGATGCTCGATGAGCCGCTCATCGGGGATGAACGTCATCTTAACCGCAAAGGTACTTAAAGAACCTACCCATGGGAAAAAGGTTTTTGCTATTTGTGACTTTCAGGCTAAGAACTCACGGAGCGGTTTTCAGCCGCGCCCGCCGCGGCGGCGGGTGCAAAACAATGGCGCAAGCCGCGGTCATAAACCACGTCGTGAAAATTAATATCTAAATTTCCATGTACCTACTACGTGTTCGTACGAGTGTTTGCGGATGGCGGGCGCGGGTGAAAATAGCTCCGTGAGTTCTTAGCCTTATAGTGCTCAGTTGGTACTCAAGTGTATTTAATTCATTATAAGAAACTGAGTCGATTGGCATTATAAAGAAAAAATTTAATAAATTTATTTTTTTCGTCTATACTCCAAAGTTAGGGATAGTCTTCTGAGAACGTTATCCTGTTGCTGCAACGGTTACGGCCATTAAGGGTAAAAAAATGGGTTAAGGGTTAAAATAATACGGAATTCTTGATGTAGTTTACTTATTAAATTCACCTGGTTTAATTCACCTAGGTGCATTTAGTATACTAAAAGTAAACCTGGGTTAATGCACCTAAGCTAATTAACCCAGGTGAATTAAGTTAACTACAATGAATTCTTCTGCCACAAAATGCCAGAAGCAGAGCTGCCAGAAATAACAATACTTGATTCACAAAAAAAAAAACGAAAAAAAACCAAAATAATACGGATATTTAATGATATTCGCGATAATAATAATATGTCAATTGGATGGTTGTACGTTGTTTTATAGAAAATAGTTTTATAGAATTTCGTTTCACATAAATTTTTTCATATATTATCATTTCACAGAATAATCAATACGCAGAATACTTACTTTGAATAAACTTTAATCATTGATTTTTGTTACAAATAAAATTAAAAGTTTCGATATTCATATCATAGAATAACAAATCAAATATTCTTTATTCTCATACTATTTAGTTAGTATAAAGCTTATTACCAAGAAAATCCTCAGTGCCCTATATTTTTGATACTGCAACCAATTTCGATGTGGCGCTCGCCGGCCGCTGCCGCGGCACCCCTCGCTTCGCTCGCTCGGCTCGCGCGTAGTTGGTCACAGTTCTAACCTAACCTAACCTATATGGTCGGAGTGCCCTAATAGTTATTACTAGACACTACACACACACACACACACTATTGTTGTTTATAGCATAACGTCTATTCTTACATTTTCGTTGAAATAACTGAACAAACAATATTCGTTAAAAAATAATTCTACTGTTTGATAAGTTTGTTAAATAAAAAAATGTGATTAAAAATGGGTCAATCTCCAAAACGGGCGTATTCGTGTGATCGCTCTGGTGCTTTTCAGATATTGATATTTAATGGTAATTAAGTATCTCATTAAAAAGAAGGATATTCAAATAGTACATTTTTACTATTGGCCTTCAATTTACAAAAACAGTTCAACAGATCATAAATGGTGAAATCAGTAAAACAAAAATAATAATATTGATAAAATATTATTTATTTAGCCATTTTCAGTCATATTGAGTGTACGTGTAACATGATCACATCAAATCACTCATTGGTAGTACTGTGCCCCGAGCTTTTTTCCTTTGGTAACTCTCTCTTGACTTTACAAGCCATTGTGCGTATAGATCTGCCCCCCAATTACGCAATGCACGATCAATTTTAAATTGAAACCAATTGAAAAACATTGCCAGTCCACTGCTTCATAAGTTCGACAAAAAGAATCTGCTCCATTTTTTTTGTCGAACTTATGAAGCAATGGACTGGCAATCTTTTTCAATTGGTTTCAATTTAAATTGATCGTGCATTACGTAATTAGGGTGCTGGATCATTTTTTATTTTGGCCATTCTACGACGCTCAGCCAATTTCTTCCTAAGACGTTTTTCTTCAATAGATAATTTATTTCCAGGCATGATTTCAATCTGAAACAATAGTTGCCATTAAATTTTAGAGAAGAAAGGTTTACAGTTGTGGTTAGCTAAATGCCAATATAATAATATCATCAAGGTAAAATACGTCAAAATCTGTTTATGGGTTTAGGTTATCCAAAGAAACCCAGGAAAGGTTATACATCAAAGGTTATATGCATAGTTCATCATTTGTCATTGTTACAGTCCGGTACTACTACTTAAAATAGATTTATAACGTACAATTAATGCAAAATATCATCGCTCTGGTCTTTTTGGACAGAGCAATCACAGCCATAGCGATCAGAAAAAGTCACAAAATCATAAATATAGCCGAATTTAAAAGCAGTAGAAAGTTGTGATTACGTCTCATAAAAAACATCATAACGATCACTTAATCCACATAACAAACACATTCACAAGCTTACTATTTAATTTAAATAACGTGTCATAGCAATCATAAAATTCGAGAACCAAATCCAGAGCAATCATAAACTTACCTTCGTAATGTTGGACCGTGGGTACTTGGCACACAGGTATCCTCCTCGGCGGTTAGACCACTACTGGGGTTGCCCCGCGGGAGGGGAATAGAGTGTCTATAACGCGTAACTAGGGATGAGCGCGATGTTTTACCTCAGCGCAGAGCGATGAGATAAAATGCCCGGTCACGATTTTAAATTCAAATTGTGGCAAAAGTATTGTTAATATAACAAAAAATATTTTATTACTATGAAGATTAACCATTTATTATGTAATCTAAATAAATTGTTTCTTAAGAACCTTCTCATTAAAAAGTTAAAAAATATTTTTTTCATTCAATCGGGAGTTGGGTCAACCCAGAGCGATCAGGATTGAAGGGTTTGCGAATTTTTTTTAAATATTTAAAATAAACTTATCCATAATACTAGCCTTGTTTCACGTAGATTAGGCACCGAACTGTATTTATAAAAATATTTTGAAAACGTTTTTCGATTTTAAAATGGGTTTATCCAGCCCGACACGAAAAAAAACGCCTCTGGAGATCGACCCAAATTCATTGAATTGTGTTTCTGTGAAATAATATTTCATCCAAGTAAATAGTTGTTGAAACAATAATATTCGAAATAAAAATATAAGAACTAAATAAATATGAAACATTTTGGTGCGAAACGAAATTCTATGTAATTTCTGTCTGCGAAACAAGGTGACACCCAATTAATTATTTAATTATTTAATTCGACCACCAACATGAAGGATCATTTGAGTTGGGGCATCAGATGCCCCAACTCAAATGACTACCCTGTACCAAAATATCATATTGTGCAAAAACATACCCGCAATCACCGAACTGTACTTTTGTTCCCAGGATACTTTCAAAACCTTATTGTAATTAGCCCAATCTACGGCATATCCCTTAACTTTCGTCTTCAAATGATTCCAACACCTGTTATTGAACATATAAAAGAAGTGAATTTTCGTCTTTCTTTTTCCAAAAGCCGCCGTCATCATCATTTCTGCCGAAACACGTCCGCTGGACGTGTCGACGTGTCCTGTGTGTGTGTGCCGGTCGATGTGGCGACGCTTGGAGGCCTATGATAGGCTTCCAAGCGTCGCCACATCGACCGGTACTGTGCTTCGCGGTTGCAGCAGTAAATAAAGTATTGATAAAACCGGGATAGATAATTGCGGGCTGATTTTCAATACATTTATCTGAAGAATAAAAATATAGCAGTTTCACAGCTTTTTTCATGCTTTTGTATTTATTTCGCAGTTAAAAGTAATCTGACTGTTAAAATCTGCCCTAAAAGTATTATAATTAATTACTTACATTTTATATATGGGGATCTCAGAGCCAGGCATTTGTCGCAACGAATCGGTTTCTTTGACCTATTTTAAGAAAGTTTAAAAATAAATTTGTAGAAAAGAATATTTCATATTTAACTATAATCTTTCCAATCATTTATTTAACTTTTGACAGCAAAGTGATGTCCAAATTGCATTTCTGACTCGATTTCGAAAATTCATGATGAATTTAATCGAATTTAATTAATAATTATAATTACATAATTGAAATTTTATTATCGAATTCATAATTCGAATTGAAAAAAACAAAGTGCCCATAAAGCATTGAATTTTTTCACTTTGGTTTTTAATATAAGTAATACTCGTAATTACGGAACTTCATAAGAGTGTATATTATGTCAAAAGTTAAATAAATGGTTGGAAATAGTATAGAGTGCTACAAGGTTCTTGACATTGACAGGGAGGCGTTTTTGCGTAATAGCTGGAGAGCTATTAGACATTTTTGGGTTGGTATTTGAGGCACGCTGAAAACTTGTTCAATACTTCTCCAATTATACCTAAGTACAGAACCGCAGTGCTGACCTGGCTGAAAGATACAGGATGGAAGGGTAAACACCGTTGTCACTCAATCTATGGGTAGTTGGCTTAAATATAAACATAAAAAAACCGAGTAAAAAAAAATTACTTACGTTATTTTCTTTAACAATATTAAAAAGGTTATTGTCCGACACCGTCCGCAAATTCATGGATATGCGCCCGCCCGAGTGACGTAATCGATCGCCGCCCGTCCTACCTACCTACACAACACATGAATAAATACAATACAACCTTTTCCTGGCTTAAGACAGCTACAGGCAAAAATACCTTAATACATTTATTTGAATTTTTTGAAAAATATACAACGTGCCGCTACAATGGCGACATTAATTTAACACACGGGTGCCGCTAGTGGCCAGTAATCATAAAAATGTAATAAGAAAATTAAAAATCGTTAAAAGAAAAATTAAAATTTTCAAACGGTCGCCGACATAGGGCTCTCCCATTCCTTCAATTCGCCTTCTCTTTGCATGTTATTTGTTTTATTTTCATTGATGCAATATAATGATCCGTGACCCCGGTAAATGACCTATGCGCTACAGTTGTTAAGTACAGGTTGCTTCAAGATCCTATTTTAGAAATTTTTAAATAAATCAATAAATTAAAACGTTTAATGAAATTAAAATATTTTCTTAAAAAGAAAACGCTATTCCGTATAAGTGTGTTAAATTAATGTCGCCATTAAAGCGCCACGCTGTATAATAGTTTTTGATAATAAATAGTTTTGCAAGTACCTGGCAAACATTTGGACCCGACTAAATAATCTGGTTTGTTAATTTTTTCACTCTTTATATAGTAAATGATAAAGTATAAAAAATCTCTTATTGCACGACTCGTAATGCTTCGCATTAGAGTGTGCTCTACGATCGAAAAATATTTTTTGCCCCATTTCTGCAACTGTTTTTATTGTTTCACTCCTGCTAGTACACAGAACCTACTTAATTTATATACCATTGTATAGATGATTAAATGGAGATTAATATTGTATTTTTTAACAATTGATTTAATGCAGCAGAAATGGAAAAAGCATTAAAATAGTTGAAAAAAAATTCCTGTCCGTCAATTTATGATCCCTGAAAACATTGTAGCTTGCGATAAAATCAATTAATTGAGTCAATTTTTTTTTTATACATTCGTTTCAGCCGTAGAAGGAACCCTATTGAAAATGGCTCTTTTATTCATAGTAGTTTAATTATAATTAATAAAATACTAACTAAAATATAATATCAATATCTAAATATTTTCAACCTTGATCCGGTGCCGTTGCCTAGCAACTGCCAACGTAAATATCTTTGTCAGTCGTTGACATTACGACTTCATGAAAAGTGATAAATTGTTCATTTTTAAACTATGTTTTGAATTTCTTTTTCGTTTATGAATGAGTGATAAGTATGAGGCGTGCACTTTTGGATTTTCCAAACTATTTGAAAATATACCTATTGGTCGATTTTGACCCACTATACTTCAGCCAGGTCTGCGGTTCTGTGCTTTATACCTAATAGGAGAAGTATTGGACAAGATTTAATCGTGACTCAAATACCAACCCAAAAATGTCTAATAGGTCTCGGGCTATAACATTATGACAGAAATTGCATTGACAAAACAAGATGGCGGCCTTACTTCCGGTTCTGGCCACGCGCCAAAAGAACCTTGTAACGTTGTAGCTACTGTGTAAGAATAATTATTTACGACTAGATTTCATCATCATCAGCCTACGTCTTCTGGACATAGAGCTCTCCTATTGCACGCCATTCAACTCGATTTTTGGCAGCTCTCATGTCTCATCTAAGTGCTACCAGCCATCCTGCGAAGATCTTCTCTACACCTAGCCTGAGGGCGTCCTTCCGTTTGCCGAATCGTGTTCTCCACTCAAGAACACATCGGGTAGATGTGTTCTTCAGTGGATGGTCATCGGTTCTATGAATATGCCTGCCCATTGCCACTTCAGCTTGCTTATTCTGTGAGCCATGTCGACAACTTTGGTTCTCTGTCTGCCTCTGCCGTTCAAGATTCGATCCCTCAGAGAGAATCCAAGCGTAGCCCGACTAGGTAAAAACTGAATAGCAGTAATTTTCAAATTTCGAAATGGTAAATTGCGAGATTTGAAAATTACTGACATTCAGTTTTTATCGCTCAATATCTGAAAACCTGGATAAGTCCAGACAGTTGGTAACCCTACTTACGACTAAATTCAGCCACTGGGTCCACCTATCGAACATTTCTATTATGCCCAACATTGCCTCCTGGCATTCTATGTAGGTTTTGGTTTTCAAGTTGGACCGTATCGGGGACAAGATCTAAAATATAAAATGTTATCTAAGTAGTTGTTTGTTTGTAGGTACTGATCCGATTACAAAAATTCCTTTTCTGATTAAAGCTATGCTATTACCGAGTCCCATAATATTATTATGTTTTATTGTATAGCTGACTTCCTCGCGGATGGATGTTGCGGGGAGAAGCTAGTCAGAATATAATAGGCATATGCATTAGCATCTCTGAGATGATTTCTATTAGGCAATCCTCAGTGATCCTCTCAGTGATTTCATAACAAATTCGTGCACGCTCGCCGTTCTACCGTCTACAACTACTGGACTATTTTGGGTTTACGATCCCAATAAATTACCAAAAAATTTAACGGATTTGAGTCTCATGAAATGTGGTAATAAGGATATCGGTCAAGAATCTGTGCCTTACTTCTTCGTTCCTGTACCGCAAATGTAGACGAGTCGTCAGTTGACGACTGAACACTCTATACTGACGCCATTGTAAGGCTTCCGTAGTTACCCTCCTATAGTATGGTAACCAAGAGGTTGCTGTTTCCCCTGGAATTTAAGTAAAGCTTGTCTCCTATATTCGTTTACAAATAATTTAAAAAAATAGAAGAATTCCTTACTGAATACCGTGCTAAATGTGATGAATAAAAAATAAAAATATAGTAAATACCTCTAGCCGTGGCTACACTTGGGCTATGTTGGTATGCTAATGCGTGATCGACAATCTCCTGAATCCAATCCCGCCACGCCAGCATATTCCACAACAGACTCACCATCGTGGCGTCCCAGTCCACCATGTGCTCCGCCGATATGATCGGGGTTCCTAGAACATTGTAGGTGGCTCCATAAATAAAAGTTAAGATTCGAATTGGAATAATAATTAATAGGGATCAAATTACTTACGAGAGCTGTATCCACTCTGAACTTTAGACATTTTAGATGTTTCAGAAGTCGGTGATGAACATTGTTGGCTATGATCGCAGGTAGCAGGTCCTGATCGTGATGTCGATGTTCCGAAATCGTAAGAACTACTCGAAGCTAAGAACGAAGGTGATTGCATCTCCTCTAATATGCGGTCTTGATAATCAGTGTCAAAAGATTGCAGTTGTTCTTGTTGTTTTCGAATAGACTGTGCGGTATCACCGTGCATTTCAAGCAGAAGAGATTCGAGGGGCGAGAATTGTTTCGTTGTTTGTAAGGGAGAAATTGACGACAAAGACGATACAGGTGTGTAACGTTGTGAACCCGAAGTGCTCGGTAATGATGATGGTTGCATGGAGTCGGAGCCAAATCTTTTGTGCGTTGTTTCATACAAGAGGTAGGAAGTAGTGGGGCGATGGGCGGGGCAAGGGCGGTCCGTTGCTCCTTTTGGAGTCCTTTCTTGATAGGGGCAAGGTTTGAAGGTTATATCGACACCGGGTGCGAAGACGCGGGTCTGGTCGGGCGTGACGCGCAGGAATTCGGCGGGCGCGAGGTCCAGCAGCGCCTGCACGGACACGTGGCGCGAGCACGTGCAGCACGGCCGCGCCACGTGCCGGAGTATCTCGTCGCACCACAGCTCACACTGCACGAACACGTTTTTGTAACACTTGCACACCTTCAACACCCCTGTCAACAACGATGAATATAGTAAGTAAAATATAACTTTACCGTAAGCACAGTATTACTGTGCCTTAAGGTACTTTTAATAAAGTTTCAAGTGTCTTACGTGGTTCTAGAAGATGCACAGCCAAATACATTGTGGCGTCTTCGATGACCTCTGAAAACATTATTTATTTAATGCACGTGTGCAATGTTGCATTCTTTCTATTTTATTTCAAGTTTGTAATAGTCAAAAAAAGTCAAGACAATAGTGTGACTCTTAATAATTTAAGGCGACGATAACCGAATTTTTATGATTTTTTACTGAAGATCACGTCTAAACGAGTAGTGTTAATGATATGGAAAAAATATACTTAATGTTAAATTAGAGCATTTTCTTATTAACTTTATATATGAATATTTTATATTTATATTGAAATTAATTTGTAAAGTTATGTCTAACGCGGATAAAGTACTGAGAATCACGCAAAATCTATCAAGCTTATTTTTCTGAAACCTTCCCCATTTTAAAGATAATTTAATTTCGTTATTGATATTTTAGTATAGTGTTTTATTAAAATAGCTTTGGTTTTATGTATAATACCTAAATTAATAATGCGTCTATTTGGGAGAGCGCTCCTTGATGGGTGAGTCCTGTTACTGGTTAGACATACGACGCGTTGCATGAGCTCAGTACAGAACACGCAAGCTAACCACTCAAGGTCACTGACATATATCTGCGTCTTTTTTTTTTTTTTTTTCGAAACAGGAACCTCCCGAAACAACCGTGTCCGGTGAGGACCTGCGTCAGGCGGAGGGTGACGACTCCGTGGCGCCTCTCAAGCCACTCCTCAAAGAGGGGACTTATCGCCGCAATTGTGGCGAGCCCAAATCTGGGTTGCGGCAATAGCACTCTCTAGGCCGCCATGATATATCTGCGTCTTAAGTTGGAGTCGAAGAGATAATGTACCTACATGACAACCTACCCCCACGCGTGTCTTTGTGAACCACCTATTTTCTTAGGACTTCTCGCGTGACTTTCGATAATTTCGCCTAAAAATTCCCTACAGCATCTCCTCCAGCCCTATTGAGTACCTACCAGTTTAAAAAATATGATAAATTAGGGTGTTTTACTCTGTTAAGTATTTTTGGTTAGTTAATTGACTCAGGCGTGACTTTGCGGAAATCCATTATAAAATACAATAGACGATGTATATTTAGTAACTTAATCCACTTAACTGTTCTTAAAGAGTCTTAGAGAACCCTGTAAGAAATCGACACGTGTTTCGCCTCTCAACGAGGCATCCTCAGGATGACGATTGACTTGTTGCGAACTCGGACACGAAGTGTTGCCACGACACGAGCCGAACGCAAAGTGAGCTTCATCCGTGAGATGTCGCGACGCACAGTGTTCCATTGGACCAAAAAAAAATCCCTCTAATGTTTATGGTATTTATCGATCAAGGGATGCATTTACAATGCACGAGTAAAACACCCACGTGTCGATTTCAAATACTTTTTGTTTTTTTCAATGATGCAGTTTAGGTAATGTTTACATTAAAAAAGTTCAGGTAATCTTTACATTAAAAAAATTAAAATAAATTCTGAAAACGTAATTATTTTATCTAAATATAATCTGATAGAGCATCTTTGGGCGTATATTTTCCCGTTTTTATTTTTGAAAAATCACCTCCGGATACAGAGTAATATTGTTTTTTCAGATATTCGTTTTATTTTTTTTCTCCCTAAAAACGCAAAAGTGCGACTTGACACTAGTACAGAAATATTGCTCGTAACAAAGCCTATCAATGATAAAAAAGTCACGTCGCAGACGCCCCTCGACCGCGGAGGCCATACAGTGACCCATTACAATGGGCCCTTCCTCTTGTTCGGCTAAGCGCCTGATGGAAATGACACAGCAAGCTGTGTCTGTGTGAATGGTTGCTCTGAATGAATCTATAAGCGCGCCACGGCGCTAAGTCCTATAGCGCCGCTTATTCACGGTGGACCTTGGCGGTCAGACCCCGCCAGGTGAGACCCTCAGTTACCTGAGGGAGGCCCGACGAAGCCGACCAGCGACAAAGGTGCCGTGCTTGACGCACCTACAGGATGGAATGTAGCTTCCTTCGCCCCGCTCACAGGTCTAGCCGTTTACGGTTTGAAGGGTGTATATGTGTGGGTGGCTAGTTATGTAGTGTAACGCCACCCAGTGTAGACACGCGTCGCGGCCCGCGCTGCAAGTGCAACAGCGTGTGTTGTGTGAAGCGTCTGTTTAGTAATGACTGTCTGTAATTCAGTTGCACGACATGCCTATATTAACCTAGAACATGCCGTGCAACAGATGTATGTGTACATTAATAGAGTCTTATTATATCGAGTCAGCTGTGTGTAACCTGGATACAGCTAACTCGGGGCGTCAATCCGGTGTGATGGAGTCAGTTGTCCGCTACCAGGTCGCGGGGCGTGGGTCTCGCGTCAGGTGGGCGCGCATGCAGTGGCGCTATCTGCTTGACATGGGGCCAGGCAGAAGCGTCGGCACGCGCGAACATCACCTTAGCGAGTCGCCACACAAACTGATCCAGGCTCTCAATCCCGAGATCCCGGGTGATGACATCGTTCCTCACGAAACGAGGAGCGTCTACAATAGTCCGCAACGCTTGACTTTGTTGCGCGCGGAGCAGCTTGCGGCTCGACTCGCTCGTGAGGGCGAACCAAGCTGGGGCGGCGTACGTCAACACTGGGCGAATATATGTTTTATATATCTCCAGCTTGACGCGCGTCGGGGTGCGGGTGAGCTTCAACCGCCCGACAACCCCACTTATATAGGATCGCTTATCGCTCCACCTCGGCTAGGATCGTTATCAGTGCGATAAGAAAACAATCGCAACAAAGGTTTTGTTTTCTTATTGCTGATAACGATCCTCGATCGTGTCGACGTGTCGATTTCTTACAGGGCTCTCTAAGACTCTTTAAGAACAGTTAAGCGGATTAAGTTACAAAATATACATCGTCTATTGTATTTTATTTTTGGTTATGTAATCTGGTAAATGAGGCGCCTCTGACGCGGGCGCTTCGCACCCGGGATCCGGGATCCCGGTATTGGAAATTTTCTATACGGTATTAAGGCATTGAAAAAATCCGGTATTCGAAACCCCTAGCTACAAGGTTAAGGGTGCGAAGCGCCCGCGTCATAGGCGCCTCATTTACCAGATTACATAACCAAAAATAAAATACAGTAGACGATGTATATTTAGTAACTTAATCCGCTTAACTGTTCTTAAAGAGTTAGAGAACCCTGTAACAAATCGACACGTGTTTTGCCTCTCCACGAGACATCCTCAGGATGACGATTGACTTGTTGCGAAATCGGACACGAAGTGTTGCCACGACAAGAGCCGAACGCAAAGTGAGCTACGATCCTATATAAGTGGGATTGACGGGCGGTTGTAGCTCATTTTGCGTTCGGCATACAATCTCTTTAAAATTAACGATTTAATAATAATATAATATTTTTTTTAAACTTAAATTATAAAATATACAAATTCATAATTGTTTCGGTTCTTTCTTCCTGAAAATGAATTCGTAGTAAGGAAAGAGCATCTAAACTTTTATCCGAGAGCGAGCTTCTTAAACGGTTGCACAAATATGTAATCGAGGAAAACGTTTTCTCTGCCTCTACGCTCATAGGTGGAATGCTAAGTAAATAATTATTTATTTATTTATTTATTATACGCCATGTCAATATACATCTCTTGGCCGCCACCAGTACTACCATAAATGCCCATTTCAACTCTTGCAATAGACTCTATATTAGTGCTGGAAGAAGCTTGGGCCTTACTCTTAACTTTCCTTTGAATTTTAGCTTCTATTTCTGCCACTAGTTGTTTTTCAAATTCAACATCGAGATGCAGGCGTGACAAAGGAATTCTCTCACTGTCACTATCACTATCATCAAAAAGGGATTCCCATTCTTTAAGTTTCTTTGAGATTGTAACTCCCTTTGTCATGATGGCATGGTGTATCTCATTTGAGGTGGACTTTATAAAAAAAGAATATCCTCTTCTTCAGCAAAAAAAGTTTCAGTATCGTGTAAGTATTGGAACCTGGTCTTCCAATACTTAAATATAATAATAATATACGAGATAATTAAAATACGCAGTTTTTAAAACTGACCCGGATAAAAAATTGGTTGGAAATATAATGTGTAATAAAAATAAATAAATGTAGGTGTCTACTGATAATAAAATAAAATCACCAATACCGGTATCCCGGTATTGAACGTTTCAATACCGGTATTGAAAAATGGAAAAAAATGTCCGGGATCCCGGTATTAGCCAATACCGGGATCCTGGTATTGGAAGCCCTCATTGTAGCAGACGAGATAGACGTTTTTGCTTGTACACGGAGTGAATTCACAAAGATAACATTGTATGTACCTAATAAGTTTAAAAAAATAAGTTGAAATTATTGAGTTTGCTGCACTATTGCATTGAGTTTTTTACTTGTACCTAATAATAGTTGTAAGTGTGTATAAACAAAAAAAAAAAAAAAATGTTTAATCAGGTAAAATTCTAACTTTTAAACCGAAGGAATAAGATTTACATACTTATATTATATAGATTGTAACTTAACTTACCACTCATGAGGCCCTGATACTCAGCTGGGGTTGCATCTTTCATCAAGTTAGTCAGTTTTATTTGTATTTTTCTGGCGACAACAGGGTCTGCATTGGGCACCGCGAGTTCTTCTGTAGTTTTCCCAAGTAACCTAAAGTTTTAGTAAAATAGTGTTAATTTACACAATCGTCACTCATCACCATCAGACTAGAAAAAAATCTTAATTTTTTTCCATAATTTCTCCGTTTACAAAACTAAAGTTTACATTTATTTCAATTAAATAATTTCCGAGTTCCAACTCGTTTTGCTCTTTAGATTGGCGATTTAGTCACCTGCAAGCGTCAATGGACTGGAACGGAGGTGATTCTTTTTGGGAAAGTTGTTTAATATAACGAGTAGAATCACCCACACATTGCTGGTGATTAAATCGCCATTCTGTATACAAGTTATAAAACACTAACAACTCGGCACCCTCTTTTAGAGACTTGAGAACACGTCCATGTCTCAACAGCGCTCCTTCCCCTCCGTCCTGCATCTCATTTACAAGAATATCCAATACTGCAGCTTTTTCAGCTAAAAAAAAACAGTATTGATTATACGCGAATTGATACAAGAAGAAATTAAAGTAGATATCTATGTAGTGGCGCGGTTGATCGAAAGTCACCTGTTGACAAGATATGCATATGTAATGCGGATAAACATATCGCGAGGAAAGGGGTTTGAAGATTTTGGCCCTAAAATCAGCCACCATTTTGATTTTTTTTCAAAATCGAGGTGCACAATATATGTCATATATTTGGATAGGGAACACTTATACAAACATAAAACTTGATATAACATCATAAAGCGTCACGTTTCTGAGATATTCAAAGATAAAAATAACAATTGTTATAACGAATTTATTTATTTATGTTGTACTTTACTTCATGTTGAATAAGTTATTTACACATGAATTAATTGACTACACCTAGTGGATAAATCATAAGATTTTTTAATCATAATCGGTATATATAATATCATCCAAGAAGGCAGCGGGAGGCTGAATAGGATTTCTTGGTGTCGCGCCCATGCCATGCACCATAATGATAAGTACATAATAATATACTATAACACACGTCCTCATTTGGCGGGTAGTACCTATAGGTACATATATTTTTGCCTCTTTCGCTTATATCTAAAATATTACCTATACATGATGCAATTATGTTTTCATAGTTCAATATACTTACCTGAAGGAAAAAAAACAAAAAAAATCCTTGTTTCAGGGTTGAGTTTTCGACTTATATTTCGGTGAATAACTCCGAAACCTGACGCTTTAGGATATTATGTTAAATGATATTTTTTGTTTCTATAAGTGTCCTCTATCTAAATATATAACTTTCGATTTCTCTTTCTTAAAAAAAATCTAAATGGCGGCTCCATACAAAAATCTTCAAACCCCTTTGAGTCTCAATGGATATAAGAGTAGAGGAAGACCTAAGGCTGGGATAAGGGCAGAAGGATAACATCTTTAATATAGCCTGTACAGTCTGAAATGACGCGCCCAACTACGGCATTATGCTATTATGTAAAATGCGGTAGGTGTCGCGTCATTTCAGACAGGATAAGCTATACCAGCCTTTGTCTCATACGCTTTCTAAGACGGGTTGAACGACTTCAGACTTATATTAACTATAAGTCCAGCATTCCTCACGATGTTTTCCTTCTATTGATGAATTGAAAAATGTACATTGGTACATAACCGAATTTGGACGCACAACCTCGTGAATAAAAGGACCTCGATTTTCATGCTCGCCTTTAAGAGGGTTTACGGCTTTTCATACAAACTTTCAAGCCCTTATTTTTCGAAACGACTGAACCGATTTTAATGAAACTTCATACGCATATGCAGAATACAAAGGTCTAAAAACTTAGTTAGGAACATTTTCGAAAAATGGCGTTACAGCAAAATTAGACCGATTTTTAATTTTCCATAGAAACAGAAATTTCCAGTTATCTGCTTTTAAATAAGACATTTCAAAATGTTCTTAACTAAGTTTTTAGACCTTTTTATCCTGCAATAAGCGTATGAAGTTTCATTAAAATCGGTTCAGTCATTTCGAAAAACAAGGGCTTGAAAGTTTGTATGAAATGCAGTACGACGTAAACCCTCTTAGTCTCTGGGTCATCTTGATTTTTTAATAAAATAAAATAATCTATTAGATTCATGCAAAAGCAAAATGTACATACCTTGAAGCATAACAAACGACACCAATAGTCCTGCTGAATCAGCAATAACGGCTAAAATCAAAGTAAATTACAAAATAAATAATAAAGCACTTGCTCGACTATACCTAGGCGGACTGGCTAATATCTTTACAGCTGCATTAGCTAATTCTTATAAGTATAGTCCTATGAGAGCAGAATAGGTTCGAGTATGTATGGGGAACAGACAGATCTCAGTAAATAATGAAGGAACATTCAGCTTGTTAGTTCACTTACTATCCATAACTGCGTTACTGCCCTTGCTCCTATTTGGCGGTGCGTGAGCCATCAGGTTTTTGAGTTTTCTTTGAATTTCATTTTGCAGTTCTTTGTTAGGAAGTGCAATAGTGTCCTTAAATGTGGCGAGTTGACGAAGACTGTAGAAGGTAAATATTGATGAAACTAGTATATACTGCAGACACTGATCTTACTTAGCTGTAAAATGGACAATGTCTCATTTTATTTCGCATTTGCATAAATGTGGATGGAATAAAAAAACCGGTTAAGAGTGAGTCGGACTCGCACATCGATACATCACCATCATATACATAAACTAGCTGCCCTCCCCGGCTTCGCGCGGGTAGCAGTAAGTACTTATCTACGGCGCACCTACCTATCTACCTACCCTGCCCGACCTACCTACCCTACCTACCTATCTACCCTACCTACCTATCTACCCTACCTACCTATCTACCCTACCTACCTATCTACCCTACCTACCTACCTATCTACCTACCTTCCCCTAGCTTCCTATCTACCTACCCTGCCCTACCTACCTACCCTACCTACCCTACCTACCCTACCTACCCTACCTACCCTACCTACCCTACCTACCCTACCTACCCTACCTACCCTACCTACCCTACCTACCCTCCCTACCCTACCTACCCTACCTACCTACATACCTACCTACCTACCTTACACCCTACCTTCATCTACCTATCCTAAGATCCTTCTCCTTACAATAACGAAAAAAGAATTAGTGAAATCGGTCCAGGCGTGTGTGGCGCCGCATTGTCGTGGTGCCAGAGAAGGTGCCGGATTCCTGACCGCGGTCGCTTGTCACATCAAGCTGATATTACTGTTGGAGCAGAAACTGTCACATACCATTCGGAATTCACTGTTCTTTGACCCTCTAGCACTACAGTAGCAATATGACCCGTTTTGCAGAAAAACAAGGCGACCATTTATTTCTGTGTGCTTCGTGCATTCGACATTTCGTTGGAGTTGGCTCATCTTTAAAGCACCATACAGTCGACTGTCGCTTTGTTTCAGGATCATAGTTGTATAGCCATGCTTCACCAGTCAGTATATCATACACGTTTTTTTTCTTGCCGGCGTTGAATTTATCTATTATGAATAGGCACCAATCCACCCGAGGATCTTTCTGCTCATCGGTAAGTTTGTGCGGCATCCATATGGACAACGCTTACGGAGAGAAAGGTAATCGTGAATTATAGTTTGCATTGCTGCTGATCCAATTGCCAGTTCTCGCTCCAGCTCTACATATGTAAATCGTCGGTTTTCACGCATAAGTTTTTCGACTGCACGAACGATTTCAAGTGTGACCGCGGTTGGCGGCCGACCTGTCGAGACGTCCCCGTCCTCTTTTAAATGCAGCAAACCAATTAAAAACTATTGCTCGTGAACAAGCGGACTCACCTTAAGTAGTAGTCAAAGTTTCAAAACATTTTTGGGGCTTTAAACCTTTTTACCCGACTGCCCCAGAAGGAGGGTAATGTTTTTCGAGAGTATGTATGTATGTATGTCTATTTCTTTGGCACGCACTGTAGCCTAAACGGCTTGATGGATTTTAACATATGAGGTGTCGATAGATTCGTCTTAATCGTAGAAGTGACATAGGCTATATAATATTTATGTATTGCATCTGCAAATACAAAATAAAATCTGTCAAGTGCGAGTCGGACTCGCACACGAAGGGTTCCATACCATGTCGTACAAGATTTAACACTATGAATTTTTGTAATACTTTCGTAAAGGTAACAACAGAGGCGCTATAAAAAAACAAAGATTTGTAAAGAAATTGTCTAATTTTAATGAGAAAATGTTGTTGTGTTAAAATATAGGTGTAGGAGTATATTTCATTTATTTTAAGAGAAAAATATTAAGTTAACTTTATCCAGTAACATGCATTATCTAAAGTCAAAGTTATTTATTTGCTACTAACATAGTATTGGTAGGTATAAATAGGTATATATGGTAGGTAAGCAGGTAGATATGTAGGGTAGGTTAGGTACCTACCTACCCTGGTAAGAAGGGTAGGGTAGGTAATTTGGTAGAAATAGGTAATTAGGAAAGGTAGATGCGCCGTAGATAAGTACTTAGTGCTAACCGTGCGAAGCCAGGCCGGGTAAAGCTAGTTACATATAAATAAAAGGATTTCTCTTGCTACATCAGACTATATTGTACAAAATAGAATGTAAGTAGTACGCCAAATTTTAATTATAACTGTGCGTTTGCACTGGCGAAACATTCACAACAAAACATGTTGGAATCTCTATTTTCTGTCAATTTTTCATACAATGTTTGACAGGAACTAGAGATTTCAACATGTTTTGTCGTGATGTTTCGCCAGTGCAAACGCACGGGTCAATACAGGTATTTATTTACGTTATTTTTGATAGTCATACAGAAATCTATTATTTCTTACTTATTATTTTTACACATCCCATCGGACTATGAGAGTGAGGGAAGAGAGAGTGCACTCGTGTCTGCGCACACACTTGTGCACTATAATATCTCCCGCGCCGAAGGCCAGTCTCCGTTGAGATTGGCCGCCATGACCGAATATTTTTACACCAATAATTTTTCTCAATATGAAATTGTATCCACAACGGTTTAAGCTAGGTAACTGAATAGTACACTGTATGTGCCAGCATTCATTTCAATGTTACTGAATACCTATATTGTCTATTGGAGTGTAGTTTTGACACGAGGTACACACATCAACACCGTCTAGGGATACTTTGAAAAAAGTTGATAAAGTTCTTAAACTCAAAAAATACTGGCCGGTTTTAAAATCTTGTGAAGAAAGTTTATTTTGTAGACCTTTTTGGATGATCGAAATTTAAATGATCGAAATAGTATAAGCTGCCATGATAGTAGGTACTTACTAATTCCATGTCATTACTCCGACTATTAAATAGTTATCTGTGGAATTTATATCGCATAATATTAGCATGAAATACAAAATATTTTTTTTAAGTTGCAGAAAATCGCCCATATTATATAAAATACGTTATGAATCGGAATTTTTAGTATTAGTTGATTATAAACAGTATATGTTACATGATACACACAAGTTTCAAATTCCTATTTTGTTTAGTTGTTGAGATAGAGCTCGTACAAAAATGGTCTAAAACAGACAACTTCTACGGCCCCCTAATTCATCATTTTTGAAGATAAAAACAAATAAAAATTATATTTATTCTCTACTCGATGAGCTCTAGAAAATGATTCCCCACATGCCAGGGTCAGATAATTTTTTTTTCAAAATTTAATTTTATTGTATGGCGACCCCCCTTTATTTTTTAATTTTATTATTTGTTGCTCTTACGGCAATAGAAATGCTCAATCTGTGAAATTTTCAACTGCCTACCTATAACGGTTCATGAGATAGAGCTCGCTGACAGACAGACGGACAGCGGAGGCTTATGAATAGGGTTCCGTTTGTCACCCTTCGGGTACGGAACCCTAAAAAGGGAGGGGAAGATTTTTTTTTAATAAATTACTACAATATTGGTATCAAATAAAAGCTGCAAATGAGTCAATTCCAAATTAAGATCATCATCATCATCATCATCAGCCTATTAATGTTCCCACTGCTGGGACACAGGCCTCCTCTCTGTGAGAGGGAGTGGGCCGTAATCTACCACGCGGGCCCAGTGCGGGTTGGTAGATGTCGCATGTCTTCGAATTTTTGGTTCTAAGACATGCCGGTTTCCTCACGATGTTTTCCTTCACCGTTTTTGAGAGCAGTGGTGATGAAATTATTTACACAAAGTAAAGCGCCTGCTTGGGTTCGAACCCACGACCTACAACTCGTAAGTCGGGGCCGTTACCACTGGGCCACCACTGCTCCCACTCGCAAATTAAGATATATTAATAAAACTAAAAAACTTGAAATAAAGAAAATTATTCAAAAAACAAAAAACCCGACTGCAAAAACACATAACTGGAAAGAGAAAAACAAGCATTATAATCTATAGAATTTTGATATCGCAGGCGGGGACAATAATAATATTGTTAGCTGCATCTCCTACCTACACCCCTCCGGTCACCCCGGAACATGTGATGGAGTCCATATAAGATCGCGCGCAGCCACCACCGTGTCATTCCTAAACCCGGCGGCGCGCACTTTAGTATTCCCTATCGGTTCACTTAATTAATAGCTCTCACTTGTTGTAACTTATTTGTTTTTAATTATAAAGTCTTTATTTGTTAACTTTTGATTAGTGTTTTATTAAATTCCTAAAATCAGAAGCGGAATACGACTCTCGTTTGCCCACATAACTTAATTTTTTTTTTAATAAAAATGTCGAATAATAGCGCCCCCAGAAAAAAACGTAAACGTGAGTGCACGCCACCGCCGCCTGACCTAACTCATCTTAGTATTTATTACCTTAGACGCAATACTTAATAGGGTCTCTGCCTTGGAGCGGTGTTCAATTTCAGAACCACAGTCGAGCGTGGAGCAGCAGCCCTGTCCTGACATCACCGGCATGGCCAGCCCTCCCGCTGTTCAGCGACCTGTCCCGTCGCCACTGGCGCCGGCGCTGTCGCTGCCGCCTTCGCCTTCAACGTCGGCTGCAGGGGATGTTGCAGAGCGTCTTATCGATGCGCTAAGAAGCTTAAACCCGGTGAGATCAAACCATTATTACGTCTCTGACTTCGACCCTAATGTTCATGACGTCATTGCATGGTGTGAAGAAGTTGACCGCGCTAAATTTATAAATAGATGGGATGACAAAGAATGTCTGGCCCGTATCGGTTTGTGTCTAAAGGGTGAATCTCACTCGTGGTTACGCAATTGGACCGAAACGGATCGTACTTGGTCAACCTTTAAATTACAATTGAAATCACTCTGTCCGCGACATGTCGATGTAGCCAATGTACTTTATGACGTCATGTGCACTGAGTCAGATAAATATTCCACATACGCGGAATACGCACGCAAATCCTTGTTGCGATTGCGTATCATTAAAGGACTAAGTAATGACCTTTTGTGTGCAATCATTTTGTGCGGTATTAAGGACCCGCAGATTCGTGCAGCAGCTATGAATGCAAAACTAACTACCGAAACAATTGTGGAATTTTTATCCATTTATGTCATGCCAAGCAAAACCAATTCAAATATGAACAAAAACTATGTTGATGCTCATTCTAATCGAAATACTAGCGGGCGCGATAACGCCGGGAACAGGAGCCGTAGTGCTACAGTTATTGATAAAAAAACTGTTAAGTGTTTTTCGTGCGGCGCTTACGGTCATAAGAGCAACGCGTGTCTTAAACGACCTAATTTTAATAATAGTTCGAGTCCTAAAGTCGAAAGCGATAGACAGGGTACTAATATTAATTCCGCGAACGTGAAAATCTCTAAGTGCAATTTTTGTAAAAAAATGGGGCATACGGAAGAAAAGTGTTTTGCTAAACAGCGATCAGAATCGCGCAATAAATCCAATGTGAATTTTTGTCATGAAATTAAGGGTGATACGGCAAGCCGTGACGTGACAACCGCAGTACTGTGTGGTGTACCTACGGACGTCTTAATTGACAGCGGCTCGTCTGTATCCCTCATATCTAATGAACTTCTTAAACATTTTTCTTGCCGCCTAAACCCTAATGCTCAGATGTTGCGCGGAATAGGTGGTCATGAGTTAAGATCAGATAGCTACGTCACTTTGCCTATTGAGTTCGACAATTTGACCTTGGAGGTAGACTTCCATGTAGTGCCGAGCGGTTGTTTGAATACACCCGTGATAATAGGTACCGATGTTTTGAATCGCAGTGGTATCGCGTACATTCGTACTGGCGATTGCCAGCGTATCTGCGCCGACTGTGGGTGGGTAAACAATATTACAGTTTCAAGTTTACAGAATAGTTTTGAATCTATGAATACGCCCTTACAGGGTTATGATAAACAGCGTCTCGGAAATGTTTTAAAAAAATATTCTGATTATTTTCTTAGCGGTACTGCCACGAGTACTGTAAATACCGGCGAAATGAAAATTCGCGTATCAACCGAGACCCCTGTTAACTATCGCCCTTACAAGTTGTCTCACGACGAAAAGTTGTGTGTGCGCGCAATCGTTAATGACCTCAAGGACAAAGGCGTAATACGGAATTCGGAATCTTCATACGCAAGCCCAATTCTTCTGGTGAAGAAGAAAGACGGCACCAATAGGATGGTCGTTGATTACCGCGGCTTAAATAGTGTTACAGTAAAGGAACGGTACCCATTGACTCTTATGGAGGACCACATAGATAGGTTAGGTAAATGTAAATATTTTACAGCTATTGATATGTTAACTGGATATCATCAAATTAAAATTAGTGACGATTCCGTTGACAAAACTGCCTTCGTGACTCCAGAGGGTCACTTTGAGTATCTGAAGATGCCATTTGGACTTGCGAATGCACCCGTAGTGTATCAACGCATTATTTCCGAAACACTTAAATCCTTCACAGAGTCAGGAAAAGTACTTGTTTACATAGATGACGTTTTATTGTTAAGTGATACTGTTGAAGAGGACTAATTTTGCTCGATTCGGTATTGAAAACGTTAACAAAATCTGGTTTTTCAATTAATCTGCGGAAATGCTTTTTTTCTGACAACAAAAGTAGAGTACCTAGGGAGAACCATTAGCAATGGTCAGGTTAGGCCGAGCACTCATAAAATAGAAGCCCTAACTAAATCACCGACGCCAAAAACAATTAAACAAGTGCGTCAATTACTCGGCCTTGCTGGGTATTTTAGACGGTACATCCCGCAGTATGCCACTTTGATAGCGCCTATCGCAGCCCTAACGCGTAAAGACGTTAAGTTTGTTTGGGGTATCGACCAGGAAAATGCAAGACAGGACGTTATCAAATACTTAACAAGCGAACCCGTCCTGGGTATATTCGATCACGAGTTAGAAACCGAAGTCCATACCGACGCAAGTTCACAAGGTTACGGTGCAGTCCTTTTACAAACACATCGCGACAAACGTAAGCGTGCGGTTGCGTACTTCAGCAAAGTAACTGTAGGCGCTGAATCAAGGTATCACTCTTACGAATTAGAGACTCTCGCGGTCGTCAAGGCCTTACAACACTTTCGCCAGTATTTAATTGGCAAAAGCTTTAAAATTGTGACAGATTGTAACGCTTTGAAAATGACCCAGCGTAAAAAGGATCTCCTTCCTAGAGTAGCGCGTTGGTGGATGTACCTCCAAGATTACGATTTTACGCTTGAATATCGCAAGGGTGTACTCCTCCCTCATGTTGACTATCTTAGTCGCAATCCTGTTAATATGTGTACAGTTTCTAAGCCTCAAAATTGGGCTAAGGTCGCACAGGCAGCCGATGAGGAGACCCTCGACTTGCTTGATAAGTTAAACAACGGACAGTTAGATACCACTAAGTACGTAAAAAGGAATGACCTATTATATTATAAGTACGATCCGGTTGGTGAGCAAACGCGACACTTATGCTATGTACCTAAGGCCTACCGCCTTAGCTTATTGCGAGCGTTTCATGACGAACATGAACATATAGGAGTTGAAAAGACGTGTGATTTGATACTCAAACACTTTTGGTTCCCGGGTATAAGTAAATTCGTTAAGAAATACATTTCTCATTGTGTTGTCTGCATAACGCACAAAAAGATACCCCGTGCTCCTTTGCAACCGATTGTTTCATGGCAAAAGCCCTCTAAGCCATTTGATACTATTCATACCGATGTACTCGGCCCTTTACCAGAATCACACGGCTTATCATTATCGATGCATTCACGAAGTATTGCCTCCTCTACCCGCTCTATAGACAAGAAAGCACTGAGTTAAAACGTGTGCTTATTAACGCTTTTTCTTTATTCGGCTCTCCCCGTTTATTAGTATGCGACAAAGGACGGATGTTTACAAGCACTGATTTCATGAGTTGGGCCGCCGGGTTGGGTATCAGGTTGCATTTTATTACCCCAGAAATGCACCACTCAAACGGCCAAGTAGAGCGGTATTGCCGTACCGTTCTTAACATGATACGCGTCGAAACGAATCACAAATGTGAATCTTGGTCGGAGGTACTTTGGAAGTTACAACTAGTAATAAACGTAACAAAACAAAAAAAACAACTCGATGTTCGGCACTCAATCTTTTAATTGGTACAGAGTCTACCACTCCAGTTATACAAGCTCTTGTTAAGGATATAACTATACAGGGCGATAATCCAAATCGCGAAGCATGGCGCGAGTTACATAGACAGCGTACTAGGACCTTTCTATTAGAAAATCAGTCTGCTCAAGATACGCGTGTAAATAAAAATCGTTCAGCGCCAAAAATATTCGCAGTGGATGACTTGGCTTATGTAATTAAAAGATCACAATCGATTGGCAAGTAGGGCATGATATTCGGATATCCGGATATCCGAATTATCCGGATATCCGTCGATAATATTATCCGAATATAATTTGTTTTACTATCCGGATAAAACGGATAATACGGATAGTTACTTTTGTTCCATTTTCCTTTTGATAAATAACATTAACGTGTTTTAAAATTGGTATTCGCAATCGTGACAATTCATATCTTCAAAAATCCATCTAATGACACAATTAGTATGCAGATTCATCAAATCATCATCGAGATAATTTAAAAGTGCTTTTGCACAGAGCTCGACTTCAGTTGACGACAGCGGTGGTGATGACGTAGCACTCAGTGGTTACAAGCACCAGAAACTGAAATATAATTTACTTTAATTGAGAAAATAAGCAAAGAGATCGAAAGGACTCTGCAGGTTGACCATCAACAGTGAAGTCAAAGCATTCACTGTTGATGGTCAACCTGCAGAGTCCTTTAGAAGCATGGCATTTTCTTTAAAGGCATTGGCAAGAATGATGGCTTTGATTAGTAGTGTTGTTCTCTAGATTCATCTCGGTATTGTGTCTTGCTTGACGAGATCTTACAGAACCTAAATAGAGTTCCTGTTAAATGCAACATAAAGAAAAGGTTAGGCTTTGCTACACTTGAATAAGCTGTTTGGTAACCAAGCCAAAATCAGATTGATATGGGAAGTAGGAATTTGGAGCAGAGGCCTCATCATGATTCTCTACATTCATGATTTGCTTTCCTGCCTGGACCATAAAAACCCAATCCGTAAAGTCCTCTTTAGGAATATCCAAAGTTTCACATACATGTCCAATGGAAGATAGGACTGCACAATCGCGATAACGAGAACTGACCCTAAATGCACAGAAGATAGATCATATTCAGGGAATCGATGAAAGTACATGTCATTCGCGGCTACTAGTTTGTGCTGATCCAACTTATACATCAGATACTTTGACATTAGCAATGTCAGTGGTGTGATTTTGACTCATTTATTACCTAGCACTACTTTGTAAGACTTCCAGTTTTCATCTAATGTGCTTTCAATTGTTCTAGCCATCTTAAGAGGGTTTATTCTGAAAGTTGGCAACGTCGCAAATAGATGTCAAATATTTCGCTGTTTTGATTAATTTGATAATATTTCTGTATGGAAATAAAAAATGTGGCTAACTAGCGAACTAGAATATTGATTATGAAATGCAATTATAACATTGACTTTGATGTTGTACCCGTTTTAGGTGTAAAAAAATCATTTGGAAAGTTTCCAAATACTTTTTTTACATCCAAAACTAAATATTCGGTGTTACGATATTATATTATATATTTATTATTGCTATTCATTAGTAATATTCTAGATAGTTAGTTAGCCACATTTCTTATTTCCATACAGTATTATTTCCGAATTAATCAAAACAGGGGAATATTTGACAGTTATTTACGACGTTGCCAACTTTTAGGATGCACCCTCTTAACAAAGATAGCATTTGACCAGGGAGCCAAGTCTACTAATTTACAAACGTCACAATGGGCTCACGATGGTGAGTTTTTGACAGATTTTGTATGGCAAATCTGTCAAAAACTAACAATCGAGAGACCATTGTGACGTTTGTAAATTAGTAGACTCGGCCCCCTGCTCACGATCTATTATACCATTGGTAGATAACCCGTGGATGATAGCTTTTCTCGTATCTGTCAATGACAGATCGGACAGATTTTGCTTTTAGTGCGAACTGAAGTACTTTAGTTTAGTATACGATTGTTGGAGAGTTTTTATAATAAAAATGTCGATTGTAAACTAATATAAGTTTGATTTACCTCTTTTACAGTGGTATCCAAAATATCCATATTATCCGGATATATTCGAATAGTTGTCTGGCATTATCCGAAATATCCGAATAGTAAAATGGGCGGATAATTGCATGCCCTATTGGCAAGCTAGACAGCGGTATGCGCGGGCCATATCGTATCACTAAAGTCGTACCAAATGGTCGGTACGAGCTTCAACTGGTGGCGGGCTCATATGGCGAAACCACACAGGCTGCTGCCGAATATATGCTACCATGGCATGGTGAATGGACACCTGAGTGTTGTGCTGCATTCTTCGAAAGTAAGTTTAAAAAAAAAAAAAAAAAAAATCTTCATGTGTTGTTTTCCATCCACTTTTCTCATAGGTACGTTTTTACCTCTTTGTTGACATTAACAAATATCATTCACCAATACGCGTTGTAATATTATGCTAACCAGACGAATTGTTGTGACTTTATGAATGACTCAGCTTATAGCGTAATACGAGGACGCATGGGCGCATGGCACTTATCGCTATGCGGCAAGCGTCAAAGTGTACTTGGGCCGGTTAAAAGTGTACTGTTCATATTAAACAAACCTCACACTTGTTAAACCTTTGTTAAGCTTATGAACCGACCTATTCATTCATTTGTTTTGTTTATTTGATCCAAGATTACATTTCAAAGAACTTTGGTTGAATGTATGATCGTTATTGTTTCTGACTCATAAATAATCACCCAAATAACGAGTTTCTATTGTAGCTGTACTTTAACCTATGCCTTTAGCGTTGCTACGTCCTACCAATAGGTAACAGTGACTTTTAGCGTTGCTCCTACCAATGGGTATCAGTCGTGACCCAGAAAGTACCCGTGTCTGTATGGCACCGGGGCGTGACTGGTTAAGTACTGTGTAAAGCCTTTAGCGTTGTTCCTACCGATGGGTATCAGTCGTGACCCAGAAAGTACCCGTGTCTGTATGGCATCGGGGCGTGACTGGTTAAGTACTGTGTAAAGCCTGAGGACAAGCTTTGCCATTTTATACCATGTAAGCCCATTGCTGCAGCATAAGGTTTTGGTTGGTATTATGGCATGTGAGCTTATTGAAGTACTGTGTAAAGCCTGAGGACAAGCTTTGCTATTTTATACCATGTAAGCCCATTGCAGCAGCATAAGGTTTTGGTTGGTATTATGGCAAGTGAGCTCATTGAGTTCGTATGGCATATGTTTTACGTACAGTGGGAAGGTGTTCCTTATCAAGGTGTATTATGTTTGAACTTACAGTATTAAGAAACAATTTACGTCTGATTAGCATTTGATCGAGTAAACAGTAAACTCATTCGTCTAGGAAAAAGCTCCTGCTCGAATACATCAGTTCTCTGCTGTCATATCTAACATTTAGATGTTTACTCTTTGTTATCGTGCAGGTTCTGATGATGTGGAGAATGAAGTGGATCCACAGCCGAGCACCTCGTCGGCAACACCCAGAAGTGACAAGTCGGAGGTAGCGCTGAAGACGCTCTGGTGGTTATCGAGGCCTGCGAGGACGCTGGCACGTCAGGAGAGGCCGTGTTAGCTGCATCTCCTACCTACACCCCTCCGGTCACCCCGGAACATGTGATGGAGTCCATATAAGATCGCGCGCAGCCACCACCGTGTCATTCCTATAAAAATTCCACAATTGTTTCGGTAGTTAGTTTTGCATTCATAGCTGCTGCACGAATCTGCGGGTCCTTAATACCGCACAAAATGATTGCACACAAAAGGTCATTACTTAGTCCTTTAATGATACGCAATCGCAACAAGGATTTGCGTGCGTATTCCGCGTATGTGGAATATTTATCTGACTCAGTGCACATGACGTCATAAAGTACATTGGCTACATCGACATGTCGCGGACAGAGTGATTTCAATTGTAATTTAAAGGTTGACCAAGTACGATCCGTTTCGGTCCAATTGCGTAACCACGAGTGAGATTCACCCTTTAGACACAAACCGATACGGGCCAGACATTCTTTGTCATTCCATCTATTTATAAATTTAGCGCGGTCAACTTCTTCACACCATGCAATGACGTCATGAACATTAGGGTCGAAGTCAGAGACGTAATAATGGTTTGATCTCACCGGGTTTAAGCTTCTTAGCGCATCGATAAGACGCTCTGGTGGTTATCGAGGCCTGCGAGGACGCTGGCACGTCAGGAGAGGCCGTGTTAGCTGCATCTCCTACCTACACCCCTCCGGTCACCCCGGAACATGTGATGGAGTCCATATAAGATCGCGCGCAGCCACCACCGTGTCATTCCTAAACCCGGCGGCGCGCACTTTAGTATTCCCTATCGGTTCACTTAATTAATAGCTCTCACTTGTTGTAACTTATTTGTTTTTAATTATAAAGTCTTTATTTGTTAACTTTTGATTAGTGTTTTATTAAATTCCTAAAAATATAATAATAACCGGAAATATGGTGTACCTAGCTTTTGTTTGTCCCCGCCTGCGATACCAAAATTCTATAGATTATAATGCTTGTTTTTCTCTTTCCAGTTATGTGTTTTTGCAGTCGGGTTTTTTGTTTTTTGAATAATTTTCTTTTTTATAGTCATAATAAACCATAGCGCAAAAATCACGTCGACCGAGCTCTATTTCTGTAAGCGAATTTCCGCCAGATTCTCCGAAACATAATGCTTACCCAAAAAAAAAAAGAAATGATGTGTGTTCTATTTTCAAATATATCAATAAACAACCACCCTATATGATGGTGTATAACGTGACAGTGTCAAACAAAGAAGTAAAGAATATCTAACTTCTTTTGGCATACCCCTCGTATTTTTCAAACAACACCCTATCTACGAGTGAAGTAACGTAGTAAATATAAATTCTATAGTGTAGGTAAATGAGAACTTACTAGTTCGCTGATTGTTTACTGGATTTAGGAACATCGCCCTCAATTAGTGTAATGTCACCAGCGGCGTCCATTTCAGCTAACAGCGCGACGTAAGCCTCAATGTAATCATCTGAAAAAATTCGTTGATTTGTAAGCTCAAGATTTATGAAAGACTAGCTGCGTCCCGCGGTTTCACCCGCGTAAAATAGTTATATCGGATCTATATAATATCGGAATAAAAATATTTTACGCCCAGTGGCCTCAGCTATCTATTAGTGAAAGTCCCGTCCAAATCGGTCCGGCCGTTTCGGAGATTAGTCGGAACAAACAGACTGACAGACAAAAAAATAATTAAAATTGTGTTTTTGTTGTATGGATCGTATATACTTTTATATGCATATAGTAAAAAGCTGTTATTTTGACATTACAAACAGACACTTCAATTTTATTTATTTGTATGTATAGACTAGCAACCCGCCCCGGCTTCGGATGGGTAGCAGAGCATATAATTATAAGGTCCCATTAAAATAGATGGACAAACTTTTAGGAATCATTCAGACAAAGACATTAAATTATGTGTACTTATCAATAGACGGGACATAGCGTACAAAATCGTAATCCGATACATTTGTCCTAGTGGTCAAAAGTCGCTTAGTCTAGTGTGGTACGCCTGCATGTCAAGACGCATTCATGTCCACCAAAAGAAAATTATTTTCGAACTATTTATGCAGAATTGTGCATTATGGTATTGCTAATCTCATACTGAAAAAATTACTAGACGTAACCACGGTTTATTTTCGTGTGTACCTACCTATTTTGTGATTTATAAATTATTATTAAATAATTTTCTCAGTTATGTCAAACTATCTGACGGTTGGTAATCAAATGTTAATGTTACCTACGTCGGTAAAAGCGTATCATGTCAAACTAGTAAATTAAGTAATTTTGCTGTTTTATGGTAGATGGCGTCACTGAAACATTGGATCACAGTTTTTCTATGACATTTCTTCTGATAGCCTCTCTATAGTATCTTAAATCTCTTTGCATTCAGACTATTTCAGACCACCAAAATATTAACAACGGAAAAAAAAAATAAGAACAACGTATTAGACACTTAGAAAAATTAATCAGCTAACAAAAATACTGTTGAGTAATTAAATTTAAAGGTGTCTTCTTGTCTGTATGAATGAACACAGCATGAGTAAGGTATATTTGTAAAAGCATTTTAAGTTTCGTTTTCTGGCCATGGGTGGCGTTGTTGTGTTCTCTTTAAATGTCATTGTAAAACGTGAAAGATATGTTTTAAACAAATAAAAGTTTATTTTTCATTTTCAAGAATTCTTACGTCTTTTTACTGAAATATCACCAAATTCCAATAAATACACGAAAAATTTTGGTTACCGAATACCATTAATTAATTTAGGTTAAAATAAAATCCCTTTAATCAATGTTTTTTTTACTTATATATCTTTGGTTAGACGTAAATACTGCACGCTGTGTTAAAAAATTTCCATCTATTTTGATGGGACCTTGTATATATTGTTTTTTCTGTTGTGTTACCTTATCAGCCTGTTGCGTTGAACATGTAAGTTAGATTAAAATATAAGTGATGTTCATCCTACTTCGAATATTATACATCGTCATATTTCAGCGAATTTACACAAAACTTTGTTTATGATTCACTCCGTCCATTGGTGAAATCCGTTGGATAGCTTCTGAGTTTATCGCTTTCAGACGGACAGACGCGGCGGGAGTTTGTTTTATTATAGTGATGTAGTGATAAAAAAAGGTGTGGATAAGGCGCTTACCAGGTTTGGTTACCAACGGGGATAAAAACTTGGAAGTTTCTTTAACGTGTTCTGCAACATATTAATACTAGTTATAATTTAGTTTTTTTTATCCTTATTAAAAGACACAGGATCGATTGGCATTAAAAAAGTTTTTGTAAGAACTGCCTATTTTCTTGCTGACTGTACATTTTTTTTTTTTTTGAATCTGTGAATGCAAATCCAAATGTTTCAAAAAGTTAAGGACAGCCTCCTAAGACCGTTTTCCTGTAGCTACAATGGTTAAGGGAGCTGTCTTTTCTGCCTCATCTCAAAAATCCACCCTGTATATCGATATACCCAATCACATCTGCAGTTTCGCTAGTTAATTTCATTCAAAATTCCAAAGTCATGTATTCAAACTAGGCTGAGAATTAGCACTTTTCGAACGTAAAAATTACATAAGATAGTCCCCCAAAACTCCCACCCTTCATATGACCTTGTATTAATTACATAAGATAGTCCCCCAAAACTCCCACCCTTCATATGACCTTGTATTATCGCTTTACCTTTCATTATCATGCTCAGCTTTCGTGGCATAGGGCGACTGCGGATTATGTCGTCCAATTTCTTCCCAATTTCATTAGAGACTTGATAGCATGGTTCCTGTACGGGCCCTGGTTCGTCTTTTCTCTTCACCCTAAAATTACATTTTATTGTTACGTACTACGGGCACTAGGAGGAGCTCGTGGCTAAGTAATAACAGCCGCACGGGATGATCCACCAGGTTATACTACGCTTGCCGGGGTTGGTCCTTGGATAAGTGACCATCTTTACTTACCGAGACTCCTTCGTGCCTCGGAAAGACGTTAAGCAGTTAGGGCGTTTGTGCACTACACGGCATTTTTTACCGTCCGGCAGTCCGATTCCAACCAAACTAGTCTAAACATTCATATAGGACCGTTAAAATCGGACTGCCGGACGGTAAAATTCCGTGTAGTGCACAAACGCCCTAACGGGTCGTCAGAAGCCTGAAAGTCTGACAATCAGTCCTACCAAGGGGTATCGTATTACCCAGTTACTGGATTGTAGGGGTCAGATAGGTAGTCGCTCCACGTAAAATACTGGTATTCAGCTGCATCCGGTTAGACTAGAAGCCGACCCCAACTGCATAGTTGGGAAAAGACTAGGCAGATCTTTTGTTACGTATCACGGCCCACGGGTATGTTACACAGAATGTAAAAAGACCCAATCTCAAATAAAATATAAGGGTTGACTTTAAGTGTTCTTCATAAAAAAATTATTGAACTCGGTTTACCGAAGACAATTCTTATAAAAAATATATCACCGTAGTATCGACCAAAGTTACAGGCGATTCCTACATGCATCGTACCATTTACGGACATAAGATGAGTTCGAGGCCTGAATTAAGAATTAATGACCACACGATTTGACATTTGTCCCGTCCTGCCCGATGTGTACTTGCGCGTCTGAAAAATTTAATTTGACACTTGTTTTGACGAATCTACCACTTTCGGACGAGCCCGTATCTTCGTTGACAGAGTTAGAGAGTTGAGATAATTAGGGAGATAGGTAATTAACGATGACTTTTTTTAAATAGTCGCAGCAACAAAACACATTTTAAATGCATTAGTAGCACTTATTCGGGTAGGCTCTATAAACACATTTGTCATATTGAATGATTTAAACAAATTTCATGGTGGACCTACTGCGGTTTCGCTGCTATGGTTTCGCGGCAGAGATGTGATACCTGCCTTATTCTTGGTATGATACCACACAACAAGTATTTGAAAATGGTTTAATCTACTAAAATTCATTAATAGGCAGGTCATGTAAGCAGTCTTGACTGGCGGACAGACCGACAAAAAGGTTCGAACAAAGTGATATTTTAAGGGCTCCGTTTTTTCCTATTGAGATACGGATGCTAAAAAATTTACTATACAATGACGGGAAGTATAAATTATGTGAATGTCGGTTCGGCAATAGGTCTTTTTACACCCGGTATAGTGAGTGAGAACATGAAAGACACTTTAACCTTTGAGCGGCAAAGAAAAATGTTTCTGCTGCACCATCCACTTCTACGAGTATTTCGTTTCCCTTCTTTTGCATTTCTGTCACGAGACCGTCTTTTACAAGGGTGTTGTAATCTGGAGTGTAAATAATAATCAATTGATAAATTATTAATCCTTTAAAAAAATCATATAATTGGATGTCACTTAAAAATAATCAATCATTAACATTGCATAGAAATATTGGCACTAGTTCGTTTCAGCAGGCGTAGCATGAGCACCGCTTTGTCGACGGAAGAGAAGACAAAAATGACGTTCCGTGTAGACAGTACGACGGCAGCAAAGTAAAAAGAGGCAACTGGACTTTTTACGAAATTCACTCTTTAATATAATTCGACTCAGAATTCTTTGTTTGGTCATAGGATGTTTTTACTGTTTGATTGTCAATTTTTACTGATATTAAGTCACGTTAAACACAACTACGTACAGCTTATTTTTTTCAGTGTGTCGAAGTACCGTGTTTTGGAACAAATAACATTACAGTAATATTGGCCTTAACCATTTCCTTGGTAATATTAACTAAATGATGTAAAATAGGAGAAGATAGCTTTCTTCTTCTATTAGTTATCACAGTTTTGCATTTAAAACGCTGTTCTGTAAATTATGATTTTGCAGATAACCCTGTATACTTTGTGACCGTCGAGTAGAATATTTCACTACCATAGACAACTGTCAGTCGTCAGAGTGATTTTGACAATTTGGTATAGAAAACTTTCTTCTGAAATAGTCTACATTATAAAATGACCTAGACAAAGATAGTTAGAAACGAAAGACAAAGTGACAGATTGAAGAAAGATTTCGACTCCGTATCAAAGTTGCGACAAACAAAGGCGCGACAAATGCTAGGGCGACAGTACGATAGGTCGACCATCAGCGGTGCGACAGCACGTCAGCTCGACGAACGTTAGCGCGACAGATTGTTTTCACGACAAACGATGGCACGACGAAACTTTTGATCGACGAACGTTAGTGCGACTGATTGTTTTCACGACCATCGATGGAACGACGAAACATTTGATCGACGAACGATAGCGCGACACAATTTTCGCTCGACAAACTAAAGCAGGACAAATATTTCTATAATATTTTGTTGTTAATAGGAGATAAGAAAAAAATTTAAAGTACTAAGTACTTTCGATTATAAATGTTTTTATTGGCAATATTCTTTATTGTCAATGTCAAATGACTGCAGTGTGCGAGTGCAGTTACGGGCAAGGTAGACGAAAACCATGTATTAAAGAACCTAAAACTTTATTTTTTTTCTTATCTGCTATTAGCAACAAAATATTATAGAAATGTTTGTCGAGCGGAAATTGTGTCGCGCTATCGTTTGTCGATCAAAAGTTTCGTCGTCCCATCGATGGTCGTGAAAACAATCAGTCGCACTATCGTTTGTCGATCAAAAGTTCCGTCGTGCCATCGTTTGTCGTGAAAACAATCTGTCGCACTAACGTTCGTCGAGCTGATGTGCTGTCGCACCGCTGATGGTCGACCTATCGTACTGTCGCCTTAGCGTTTGTCGCACATTTGTTTGTCGCAACTTTGATACGGAGTCAAAGATTTCTACGGTGCAATGTCAAAAATGAAGAAAGAAAATGTCACTTTGTATAAAAACAGCTGTGTCTACTCTTCGTAGACATAGAAAGCGCATGCTACGTGTGCAGATGTCGCTACTATTACTGCGAATTTGTCTGCTATAGCCTGTTCAAAAATAATCTCATATAAAAAGTAAGTTCAAAAACTAAAACCCAAATACTGAAAAATCACGCTCTAAACAATATAAAACAAGAAAATATTTCGGTCAGAAATCAAGACATAAGTACAAAAATGGCCAAGGTAAAGCCGTCGTTACATGTCATTATAATTTTGTAGCCGACAGGCATGCGACCACGGCTTTACCTTAAACTCTTACTAAATCCATTCAGTGAGCTAAATGGACATGATAGTGCAAGACTATTTCGACCAGGTTTTCAAATTCCAGATTTATAATACAATGTCGCCCATGCGCATGTGACCGCCCGTAATTTTCTGAATATTCATGAAAAAATATCGAAAATAAACTTCAAAAGGGGGGGTCTATCTATAACATTTTTCATGTTATTCAATTTTTAATTTTTTAAAGATTTGCTTTCTGTTTTTTGACACATCTCCGAAGTTTATGGGTCGATTTGGATACTGTTTATTATTTTCAAAAGCTTATGAGTTATTTTAACAGGTTAATTAAAATTTTTACAAAAAATTATCGACTACGAAAAAAAAACGGAATCGAAGTCATTTGTTCGGTAAAAAATTGTGAATTTTTATTTTAAAAAAACTAGTGAAAAATGTTATAGATAGACCCCCCCTTTTGAAGTTTATTTTCGACATTTTTTTCATGAATATTCAGAAAATTACGGGCGGTCACATGCGCATGGGCGACATTGTATAATAAGGAAACTGCAGATGAAGCGGGAATGAGTCTGTGGCAACTCATTGAGACGATTAAGGAAGCATATTGGTCAGAAAACGTAATGACAGGATTTGTCATTTCAGTTTTGTCTCAATGTGATGATAAAATTCAACTTGAGTTCAATTCAGTCGTCATTACAGACAAACTAGAACATTGCAAGTTTGTTGACATGTGCCAAGATAGCATGTGCCAAGATAGGCTGGTCGATTATTTTAATGATTGATTATTTTAAAGTATCGTTTCTATAATACGTTCGTAATTTATTTGCCAAACATGTAAACAAAGACGAGTTTTCCACTTAGGCAAACGTCAACTTTATGCAAGTGTAAATAAAGTTCATTTTAGACTGACTAGTATTGTTGAAAAAGTTAAGAAATATGAAGTTGTAGCGCAAACTGGACCTTATGTGTAGGCATTACGGTTGTTTTTCCAAAAACTCGTGTTTGTTTACATGTTTTGCAAATGAATTGCAAACGCAGATTAAGTGCGGTAGTTACAAACAATAATAACAATAACAACACCGTGTCAACAAAACGTCTCATTTCTCAATTTTATCAGTAATATTAATTTTCACGCATTTTTAACAAGTCTCTCAATATAAACCAAACCGGACACCGTAAGACCACTAAAATCCTATTAAAGAGATCCAAATACAACAAAATGAAATAGAATTTTATTAAAAACTACCGAATCGGATTAATTATCAATGGACAAAAAAGGAAAATAGAAAAATGAAGATAAAATGTTGACAAGACCAGCCGCAGCACGTAAAGCACGCCCACCATCTCCGGACTCGTCGCTCAGCTCCGCTCCGCCGCCGCCGGTACCCAGCCTCATCGTGGGCGCTGTGACGACACCGGCCGCGGTAGTTGCGTCGAGCTCGAGCGACGAGTATTTCTCCCCGCCCACGACGCCACCACCTGCTCGTCGTCGGGGAGGACGCCGGCCGCCGGACGGTTTAGGACCTCGAGGCCCACCGGCCTCTGATAGGGTCCCAGCTCCCGGCGGAAGTGTGCAGTGCATGAGATAGACAAGATCCATCAACGAAAATGTCATGCGCTCATACTATGGGGCTACAGAGGGGGGAAACAACCTAACCGCATACCGTGTTCGGATGCTCTCTCTCTTTCAGGTGCTTGAGCCAGCTGTCAACGTTTCGGCACAACGACTGTCGGATCAGGTGCGGGTCATCCAGCGTAATCACATGTTGGATGATACTGCGCTTGATCGCCTGCGAATGGAAATGCTGAGTAGCCATGTCATCGTCCCCCCGTCGCAGACTGTTATAGCACCATCACAGTTAACTACAAATCAAGCTGACGAGGGGATCGATGACAGGGCTACCAACGTAAGTACCCAGTGCAATGAGGAATTGAGGAGTGCTTTGGAAGGTGCGATTCGGGAATACTGGGTCATGCCGCCTGAACTTAGACCACGCTTACCTCGTTTGCCCATGCATAACAAAAATGGGGCGCTGGTGGCGGTTCTGGATTCGCAGCTATCAAACTATTTTGATGGCTGCGAAGACCTCACCGATACTCATTCAATTCTGTACTGCGCGGCTGTAGCGGCATGTCGTGTAGCTCACGTCAAATTTGCTAATGACTCTGGAGCTACACGACCGAAACCAGCCGTACCAGCTTGGTAGTGCAAGATTGAGCACCGTATTGGTGGGGCCAGAGCATTCATCGGCAAACTAATCTGCTTCAGGGAGGGCAATAATCGCCCTAGAGTGATGCGCTTTGTGAGGCGGGCGTTTTCAGGGACTGATGTTAGCCCTGAGGACTATATGTCCCGTGTTACAGAGCGCATCGACTTCCTGAAACAGAAAGTGTATGCATGGGCGAACCGTATCCGTAGGTATAAGCGGCGAGTGGAACGATACACCCAGAATCGCACCTTCCAGAGTGACGAAAGGTGGGTCTATAGGGATTGGGAGCGACCGGACCAAGGTGTGGCTGACACGCACCTACCAGATGATGATGCCATGTGTTCTTTCTGGCGGAGTATCTGGTCGGTGCCTGTCAGTCACACCGAAGGTGACTGGACTCGGGAAGTCGAGCGAGCCTGCGATCAAATACCAGAAATGGGGGCTATTACCATCTGCCCCCAAGATGTAGCTCGTGCAGTCCGTCCATTGCCTAACTGGAAATCTCCTGGGCCGGACGGGCTGCACAACTTCTGGATTAAATGGTTTATAAGGTCGCACGCTCGCTTGGCGGCTCAGTACCAGACTGCTTTGGAGTCTGGTTCGCTACCCCAGTTCCTTACGACAGGAGTCACCCACCTGCTACATAAATCCGGTAGCACCGCGGAACCCAAAAATTATAGACCGATCACATGTTTACCGACGGTCTATAAAGTTCTTACATCCATTTTGAGAGCTAAAATTAACAATCATGAGGGTGCTGGAGTTGTATTAATTAGATGCAACTCTGCGCACCTTCCTGATGTCGTGTATGGGGCAATGGAGGACGGTCCTTCGCTATCCAGGATGTCGAAATATCCAAAGGAATAGCGAACCGATAAGGATCGAGTGACGCATATTTCAGGGCGATAGTCTGAGTCAGCTCTGGTTTTGCTTAGCCCTAAATCCTCTAAGCACACTGCTGGACGATTCAGGTTTAGGCTATCGGCTGAGGAGAGGTGGTCAGGTTATATCTCACCTCCTCTACATGGATGACCTAAAGCTCTTTGCCCCCAACAATTTGCGACTGATGGAGCTACTGAAAATAACTGAAACTTTCAGTAGCGCCATCAGGATGGAATTTGGTGTGGACAAATGTGCGGTCATGCATGTAAAGCGAGGGGAGATTGTGGAATCCGTGGGAACCCAACTCTCGGATTCCATAAACCTATAAGTATTTGGGTATGTCGGAACCGGAAGCGTTGGGCATTTGTTACTGACATGAAGCAATCGTTGAAGGAGCGCTTCTTTGGCCGCCTGAAGAAAGTATTTAATAGCCTTCTATCGGGCGGCAACAAGGTGCGCGCCTTCAACGGCTGGGTCATGCCGGTTTTGATGTACTCTTTCGGCATACTCAAATGGACTCAGACCGAACTCGACGCCCTGGATAGGAGGGTCCGTACGCTGTTAACTGCATATCGAATGCATCACCCACGGTCATCGGTAATGAGACTGTATATCCCGCGAAAGTGTGGAGGTCGAGGCTTTTTAAACGCTAAGACCCTCCACAATCGTGAGATATGCAGTCTTAGGGAATATTTCCTAGAAGCCGACGAGGGGATGCATCGAGATGTGGTCGCGGTGGACAAGGACCTTACCCCACTCTCCTTGGCTAAAGAGAACTGGCGCAAGCCTGTAGTGCTTGACACTAACGATCGCAAGGAGGTATGGCAGAGTAAGGAGCTTCACGGACGCTACTTCCAGGCCCTACATGGACCCGATGTAGATTTCCTAGCTTCCGTAGCCTGGCTGCGTTTTGGTGACCTCTTTGGGGAAACCGAAGGTTTTGTCTGTGCAATTATGGACGAAGTTATGATGACGAACAATTACCGGAGATTCATTGTGAAGGACGGCACGGTTGACATTTGTCGGGCATGCCATCGTCCGGGAGAATCAATCCGACACATTATCTCCGGTACTTGCATAGACACAACCTTGTAGCCAGGATTATCCACCAGCAACTTGCTCTGAAATACAGCCTTGTGCCGTACTACAGGTATGTGCCCGACCCAGTTCTCGAAAATGACAATATCACATTGTACTGGGATCGCTCCATCATCACTGACAGGACTATTGTTGCCAATAAACCTGATATAGTGGTGGTGGACCGAGTAGAGCGGCGCACAATGATCATTGACATAACGGTCCCGCATGACCGGAACCTCGTGAAAGCCGAGAAAGATAAACAAATCAAGTATCTTGACTTGGCTCGCGAGGTTGTCGACATGTGGGATGTGGACTCAGCGATCATTGTGCCGATAGTCGTATCAGCCAATGGCTTAAGGTGAAACAATTTGATATTTTTTCCATACAAACTTCGGAGGGGTTTTACTCCACTGTTTGACATCGTACATTCAAAGTTTAACATGATATCGTTAGGTCTCATTATTAATTTTGTCTGTACGGAAGCAGAATAGTAAAATAAAAAGTCATTAAAAAGTTATAAGCCAACAAAGATTCGTTTTTCTTGCTAATTTTAACGCAACTTTGGGCGTAAATAAGTAATACAAGAAGTGTGAAATCTCGAAAACAAAATCCGTACCAACACAGAAAAATTATCGAAGATTTCAATAAATTTAATTTGTAATTGATTTATGCAGTGGTTTTTTCAGAAAAACCTTTTTTCCAAAGGCCTTATCGTCATTTTTGACGCGCTCGTTGTACGAAAATTGGTCGGTACGGTGTTTCTGTGCGTGCGAACTATACGTTGTCCATGTAGACCAGCTTCTAACTGCTCATCACTGATACTATCTCTGTCGGACACGATGCCAGGTGAGACAGCGTGGTTTTTGGCCATGCCCACCATTGAGTTCGAGCCCGCGACTAGTTCCACCTTAATTGCCAAGAGCCTCGACCAACACCTAAGGAGGCTCTCGTTGGGCAGCTGGATCAAGGGCTTGATTCAGAAAGCGGTACTCCTGGACACGGCTCGCATTGTCAGGAGGTTCCTCTCTCTGGAGCCCTGACCGCCGGTAGCTTGGACCCTGTTCCCGATACCGGTGGGCTACTATTTTTTATATTTTTAAATGTTTTTATTTTAATATTTAAAAATGTAATTTATATGTTTAAAACTAAATAAAGGAAATAACAATAATAATACATAAATAACAATGAAAACTGCCAACACATTAATTTAAATTAAAATCGTAGGTAATGTCATTCTAAAGTAAAATGTTTTATTATTATAACTCACTTTTCGCAACAAAACGTTCTGCAGTTTTTCGAGCTGCCTCAATGACGACATCTGCGCACAAACAATAACCAAATTAATAATTTATAATACCTTACCATAACTATTTGAATAATTGGTAGTAAAATTGTTAATAACAGCATAGGGAGCCTGTCCCGAGACAGCGATTCACGGGCGATAGGCCCGTGAATCGTGCATTTGAGATTGCAGCAGGTACAGTCAAGACACAGGAGTCAAGAGCATCATTATAAGTTTGTAAAAATTCAATATCCCTCCCCGTTTTCACTTTTATTGTTGAATACAATAGTAAGTTAAAAGTTTAGAAACACTCACAGGATATAAAAGTGGGTGTGATAATACATGTATCCTATTTAGTGCGTACTTAACACGTTCAGTGCCGGGAGCCCTCCTGGGGGGTTCATCGAGTCTATGGGATACCGGTAGCTCCGGTAGCTCTCGCGGAGGGCTTATTTTAAATGTAGGTATTTCTTAGCGAATACAGCATTATGAGCCGTGAAAATAGAATCTGATGTATATTACAAAATTTATCAGTAATTATACTAAATAAATTTTGTAATATACATCAGATTCTATTTTCACGAAGGATTCTTAAAAATCTTGGATTTTAAAACCAGCGCATATATTAATATGCGTTGGTTTTAAAATGCAAGATTTTTTTTTAAATTTTTTGTTTACGCTTACAAAGATACAGAATACAAAGGTCTTAAAATTAAGTTAAGAACATTTTCGAAATGTCTTATTTAAAAACAGATAACTGGAAATCTCTGTTTCTATGGAAAATTTAAAATCGGTCTAATTCGGCTGTAACGCTATTTTCGAAAATGTTCTTAACTTACTTTTTAGACCTTTGTATCCTGCTTATGCGTATGAAGTTTCATTAAAATCGGTTCAGTCATTTGGAAAAGCAAGGGCTTGAAAGTTTGTATGAAATGCCGTACGTCGTAATCGCTCTTAAAAAGTAAAATATTGCTGCGAGGGAATACGTGCGACAGGGAGGTCCCAGCGAACCATCCCATGCGATAGAAGAGTACACAGAGAGTGCGCATGCTATTTGTCCTTGAGAATGAATAGGATAGCGATATAACAAGTTGCCAAAGTCGGTTACAGAACTTAGCAATGGGAAGTTCAAAACCCACATCAAACGTGTCCTTATCAAGAAAGCATATTATAAAATTAAAGACTACGTTGAAGACAAAGAAGTTTGGCAATAATTCCTTCTGCACATGTGGCCTCCCTGGTAGGTACCTCATTAACAGCAAATATGTAAGAGTCTATTAACTGCTCCCAAATTACCATGTTTATATTTTTAACCGACTTCCCCAAAAGGAGGAGGTTCTCAATTCGGTTATATGTTTTTTTTTTTTTTTTTTTTTTAATGTGTGTTTCCTCTTATCTCCGTCATTTATGAACCGATTTGGAAAATTCTTTTTTTATTTGAAAGGATATACTTCCCGATTGGTCCCATTTTTATCAAAATTTAGTTCTGATGATGGAATCCATGACAAATTGAGGGAACTCCTCAAATATTATAGGCAATTTCGGTATTTTCAGCCACCAGTTAAGCATTTGCATTCAGAAAGTATCATTTGGTGAAGTGGAACTGATGAAGAAGTCCACAGATGGCCACCAGAACTTCTCAATGATAAGTATTTCACGGGTGGCGTCATTTATGAACCGGTTTAGAAATTTATTTTCTTATCTGAAAGGTATACTTTCAGATTGGTCCTATTTTGATCAAAATTCAGTTCTGATGATGAAATTCATGACGACTTGCGGGAAATCCTCAAAAAAAATTATAACGAAACCAGGATCTGTTGATGGCATCACAGACAAATCGAGGGGAACCTTCAAAATCGTAGTGGCGACTAGTGCGTTTGTAATTTTTTTTCATTAAGTATTTTAAAGCACTACTATTTAATGAAGGTCTGGAGTCGATCTGGTGATGGAACCGAAAGACAGTTGAGGGAACTCCTCAACGATTTACAGCAATTACCTACCGTCTTACCACAAAAAATAAATTAAACAACGTTTAAACACATGTTTAGTTAAACAGTGTCTAAGGGATAAACACTACTTAAAGAAGTGTTTAAAATTTGTTACTACAAATACATGTTTAACATCTATTTAACAAAACACTGTTTAAATTGACATATCCTTGTTTTAACTTGGCAACCCTATGAAACGTTTCGTTTGAAGTAGATTTCATTTGTTGAACCTTTCTCTTTCCATCGAAATTTATTTGTTTCAGTTGTTATTATGGAATAAGTACATTGGATAATTGGATATAAGTACTATTTAATTAAATAAGTCGTTGCATTGGTCACCATACGGCTGGTGTAGACATAAATGTAAAAAAGTGTTTTGTACATTAACAACGGAACGGAACGAAACCGAAATTGCAAAAAAGGCACACAGATGTACAATGACAACCGTTAATGGTGACAAAAACTAAAGACAATAACGAAAGGGCGCTTACCTGATGGCGGGCCCAGTTCCGTAAGACACAGGCAATTTGAATTTGAGGATTTAAGCACCTACCACGAGAATAATGTGGGATATCATTTTTTATTAGGTCAACAATTTTTTTTTTCAAGAGCTTTCTGAACCAGTACCGTTTTCTAAAGTTATATTAATTGTAATGTTCGAAATGATTCATTCGCACTCGGTAGGTATATTCGATCACGATAGTTATCCATAAATTCTATAATTAAAATCAACATAATCGAAGATATCAATTGCAATTTATGTACAAAAAAAAGCAATATGGCGACTGGCGAGAGTTAAACACGTGTTAAACAGGGGGTTGTTGTTGTTTAAATTTAAACAACGTCTAAAGCACGTCTAACCCTAAACAACGGTTAAACATGGTTTTGTGGTATCACTTTTGGAAAACAACTGCTAAACACGTGTCTAAGGCGCGTCTAAGTTTTTTGTGGTAAGACTGCTAGTGTTTAGGCTTGATTAATTTGTATTGATGAGAACTTTACACTTAGATGGGTTGTGACTGTCATTAGGGGTTTGATGATGAAGACGAAGGACAGTCAAGGGAACTCCTCAACGTTTTACAGTAGCTACCTTGTATTTGGACTTAATTCATTTTAAGGATGATAAGATGATAACTTCCTGTCACTGTTAATTGTATCGCTGGTAGTGTTATTCGAACTTGTGTGGGGTAGGTAGGTACCAAAACTAAAAAGTGAAAAATAAAAACTTTTAACAAAAAAAAAAAAACAACCGACTTCCAAAAAAAACACTACAAGGTGAAAAATAATTTTAATTTCGGAAGGCGGTGGCAAAAAAACGAAAATTCAAAACCAAAGACACCGACTTCCGAAATTAAAATTATTTTTCACCTTGTAGTGTTTTTTTTGGAAGTCGGTTGTTTTTTTTTTTTGTTAAAAGTTTTTTTGTTTTTTTACTTTCTTCCTTGACATAATCATCATATTATTTGACAATATATACCTACCTAGGTACTATTTAATTTCAACTCTTTATTAGCTTTGCTTATTGGGTTTTGTGGACATGTTAATTATTCAGATTTGTTACAGTTGCAATAGCAATCATGTCATTTCGTTTAAAATATGTTTTATTTTTATTAATTAATTTATGTTTTATATAGATTCTTTTCTATTTTGTGAATGTGAGAACGCTGTTGGCTTAGTGGACTGTAGACTTGTTGACCATCTTCTATTTTGTTAAGTACTTGGTACTTGTTGAAAGACCTACACTGTCCTCGCATACCTAATAACACTGTTTTTTTTTTTGAGAATATTGTAAACCCAATCATTTTTAAAAGAGTAACTGTGGAGTTTCTTGCCGGCTCTTCTCCATAGGAAACGACCAATTGGAACCGTGCGTAGCTTCTGACATTTCATAAGTGCCCATGTAGGTTTATGTGAAATAAAATATTTTGAATTTGAATTTGATAGACTCGTACATGCTGTGCATCATTTTGGAGTAGCTTAAATGTAAAATAGAAAACATAGTATTAAAATAGAGGAACGCTTTTTTATTTATTTTTTTAATATTTCATTATATTTGAGTGTATATATTTTTTACCAGTGTCACTCAAAAAAGGGCATTTTATTCATCGATAACAGTGAAAAAAACTGTATTTTACTCACAAGAGAATAAAAACATTTTGAATTTGGAACAGCACGTATATTACGAATTATGTACAAAAAACAAATGAAACGTGCTGAAAGTACCTATATTGGCTGGCTCAAAGGAGCTATTCCATAGAGCTATTAGATTAAGCCGGGCGGCTGCTGAGAAATTCCTGTTGAAAAACCCAATAATACTTTGCCCGACCTGGGAATCAAACCCAGGACCTCATGTTCAGCAGTAGCGCTTGCGACCACTAGACCAATGCGCAACGAGGCAGTCTTATAAATATTACAACTACGACAGTTTTTATATACTAATACTACTATTTACTTTCTCGCAGTCAATGGTAAAAAGTAGAGTAAGTACACAACTTGCGAATAAATTTTTAAGGTGTACAATACTGTAGTACATTATTTTGATCTATCTCGTAGAGCGTTTGCAATGAAAGCGCAAAAAAATGTGTTTATTTACGACATCACATTTGAAACCTCTAAAACTATCAGTGTCTCTACTATGCATGTATTATACATATAAACCTTCCTCTTGAATCACTCTATCTGTTAAAAAAATCCGTTGCGTAGTTTTAAAGATCTAAGTATACATAGGGACAGACAGCGGGAAGCGACTTTATTTTATACTATGTAGTGATGCTCGTGCAGCAGGCAAAAGTACACGTAGTGGCAACAAGTGTTATTTTTTATGATTTAAAATGATTGTCAACCCAACGTTTGTATATTCTATGGGCTACATACTTTCGATTGGTAAGGAATTTACCTATTAACCAAACCGGTGCAAAGTAAAAAAAAAAAAAAAATGTTAATTTAATCATATTCTGGACTGAAATTTTTTAGACAACCCATTTGCGATATTTTTATTGACATATTTAATTGAATATAAAATACTTTTCATCCATTAACCAGCTCGGTGAAGGTCGTTCTATGGCGGGATCCTATACTATTATGTCTTTTTGCAAGTCGCGACCAAATTCAGATTAGGTGATTATATATTCATAGTCAATGTATGTAGCAGTAGGCAAAAATGGGAAAAAAATACAAACTGTTTATGTGTAGTGGTCTACAGAAAAACATCCATTGCATAACAAAAAAAAGAAAGAAAGTTAAGTCAGCTAAAAAAACGTAAATAATCACGTTCTATTTTTATGAAGCCCAACAATGCAGTTTCGCATAAAGATTAAAAAACCGTTCTAGACCGATATCAGTGTTTGTACCAGTATCGCTACCAAGCGCGCTTGGTAGCGATACTGGTTTAAAGTGACTAACCAGAAGGCGGACCAGCTATCTAATTACGCAACACATTTTCGTAAACGATTCCGACTAATCTGTTTCATTTTGACAGTTCAACAATATTCATTGCGTTATTTACGTTGTCGAACAGATTTTTTTTTCGAATATAATGAAGTACTTAAGAGGGTTTATTCTGAAAGTTGGCAACGTCGCAAATAGATGTCAAATATTTCGCTGTTTTGAATAATTTGATAATATTTCTGTATGGAAATAATAAATGTGGCTAACTAGCGAACTAGAATATTGATTATGAAATGCAATAATTAATATCGTAACACCGAATAGTTAGTTTTGACGGGTACAACATCGAATTGAATGTTATAATTGCAATTCATTATTAATATTCTAGATAGTTAGTTAGCCACATTTCTTATTTCCATAGTATTATTTCCAAATTAATCGAAACAGGTAAATATTTGACAGCTATTAACGACGTTGCCAACTTTTAGGATGCACCCTCTTAGGCAATCTGTTTCAAAACGCTTCAACTTCTGATTGATCGTGTATTACGTAATTAGGGTGCAGGAGCGCGACGGCGATATTGCTTATATCTGAATAGGCCTTTATACCTATAAATACTCAGGTAAGGTACATACCTTGCATGGCGTCTTTCAAATCCGGTGGGAATTTGTCTTTGACCACCCCACTCAGTTTTTTTTCAAACTTCATATGAAGGCGTGCGGTGTCACTGGAATCTTTCACTGACTTATCCACTTTTACGGGCTCCGGATCAGCAAGCCTGGGCATAACACATTGATTTATAGAAGCACAGTCGAGTCTTTTATCAGGAGAAAAAAATTTGTTTGGTTAAGTCGTCCAGGGTTAGCATCTACCTTAACTCCTAAAGATGGAATACTTCATGAATGAATTACATCTGTAGCAGTTACTATAATTCGAATTTGATTATTTGTATGTAAAACAATTCGATTATCTACATCTAATAAACAAAAACTATTCAGGACAAGTATATTTTAAAGATATGGCACTGAGCAGACTATTGCATATAAAAGTATAGGTAAATATTTAATTACTTTAACATAGAAAGACGTGTCGTTATATTGCCTACGAAATGAATGGGAAAAGTTTTTTTTGTGATTTCTAACTATTCTAGTACTCAAACTTCAGTTGGTCCAATAGAGGTTTTTGATCCATACATGAAACAGGATCGATTGGCATCAAAAAATGTTTTTGCGAAAACTGCCATTTTCTTGGTACCTGTCCATTTTTTTCAAAATCTGAGAATGGAGATCAATTTATCTCAAAAAGTTAAGGACAGTCTCCTAAGACCGTTTTCCTGTAGCTACAACGGTTAAGGTAGCTGTCGTTGCTGCCTCATATCAAAAATTCAACCTGTTTAACCCATGACAATCGGTAATACCGTAACTTCCCATTACTGAAAGAATTTTCGGTATGGATCAGTAGTTCCGAATATTACCCCCTTTATACAAACTCACAAAAACCAATTTTTTATTGCTATTAGTGCGAATTTCACCAATGAAATTGAACGCGTTCAACGCATCTTTAACGCGTTCAAGAGCTGTCAGTCTCCAAAAGAGTTAAGTATCAAGTTTAGTAGGGCACACCAGTACAAAACTGAATATTTAACTCTTTTGGAGACTGTACATAACAATTTTGATACTGACAGCTCTTGAACGCGTTTTAGAAATGCTGATCGCGTTCAGTTTCTTTGGTGAAATTATCCCTTAGTAGATAATGTAATAGATGATTAACTTCAGTTAACCGTTATAAGTGCTAGTGATTTCATCATCATCATAGTTTTATGAATGATTTTGTACCAGTCTGAAGTCATTCCGTGTGTGAGGGTGGTTTGCGGCTGCTTGTAGAAAACTTCGGCGCCGCGCGCTTTTAGCTCTTTGTGCAGGGTGTCCAGGGCCTCTAGGTGCTCCGGGTCATAATCTGCACATAATATTAATGAACGAAAGTAGGAAAAAAAATTAAACAAAGAAAAATTGGCTATCCAAAAAATGTTTATTAAATATTTCTACTTTCAACAAGAAAACTACCTTACGATCAAATATTTTCATTTTTTAAAAATAGTTGATACCTCATTAAGAGCGCTGTATAGTTAGCCACATTTCATATTTCCATATAGTAATATTGCCAATATTGCTAATACAGGGTGTTAAAGTAATTGCGTGCCATAGCTTAGGGGTAGGTTCAGTATCGATAAAGGAAACTAGGAAAAATAAAATAAAAAATCCAGAAAAGTCATAAAAAAAAAAAAATTGCAAGGTCGATAATTTAGTTTGGAATCAGGTATTTACAAAGATTAAAAATCAACTTATTTACTCATGTTTTAAGTTGATTTGATTGCTATTTTAAGTTAGTAGGTACTAAATTAGGTTGACCTTGCAATTTTTATTTAATGTTTTTTTTTTTATAATTTTTCTGGATTTTTTTTTATTTTTCCTAGTTTCCTTTATCGATACTGAACCTACCCCTAAGCTATGGCACGCAATTACTTTAACACCCTGTATATATAGGCATTGTTTTGCACTTACCAGCGCCCAGAGCTCCTCCTTTATATTTTCCTGCGAAGATTAATATAATATATTGCTTATTAATTTTAGTTACGATAAATAATATATACATATTTACATCATGCCTTTTTCCCAAAAGTTCGAAGGGTTAGGTCGTGTTGTACCTTAGTAGGTACAGCAACATTTCACCAGTAATGTTTCAGTTCCTTGTAAAAGGAGCGAGCCCATTGCCATCTACCGTGCAGAAATACCTGAATTCCTTATGGAAAAACCTACAGAACAGGTAAAAGAGGTAAAATACCAATAACACTTTGGCCGATCTGGGAATCAAATTCGGGACCTCATGCTCAACAATAAAATAATCCTACTTAATAAACGTGAAAGTTTGTATGTTTGTGTTGGAATGCTTGTTACTCAATCACGCAAAAATGGCTGAACTGATTGGAATTAAATTTGGCACCCAGATAGTTTACAGCCGGGATAAAAAGCCCCCGAATAAAAGATCCCGTGGGGGATATTCGACATCCACAAAACCTGGTTTAATAATAAATGCAAATAATCAATCAATTTATTTATTTTCTCAGTAGCAACCCGGAAGCCTCGACTTGTGCCCTGTTGATGGTAACAGGCTCGCCTCATGGGACTTCACCATAACTGGCTAAATATGGGTGTACTAAACGTACACTTTTGGACCTACCTTCGGGGAATACCGACGTGATGTTGTGTTGATATGTATATGAATGCTCAAAACACACACAAAGCTGGTGCGTGTCGGGCGCGGGTCGGGTCGGGAGTACGACGGGCTTGTATATTTTGTACCTAATTCCTTGTATTAATGGATGTCATCACAATAAAAGCGTGCGCGGCTCCCGCTCCTGTGGGCCTACTCCCGTAACAATTTCGCTTAGGGAACAGGCCCCCGACCCGCTCCGCGCCCGACCCGCGTACGCTTTTCGTGTGGTGAAACTCATATAATACTAGGAATTACAGTTTATACAAGTCCACTGTACCTACTCCCGTCTCGACCCGCGCCCGACATGCACTGCTTTCTGAGCGTGTTGAGCTTAAATAAATAAATGCGCTTCTCACCCGAACGTTGTAGTTTCAATCTCGCCTGTTCTGCTAACCTCTTTTTCTCTTCTTCTTCTTGGTGTTTTTTGTATTCTGCCGCCTCGGCTAGTCTCCGAAGACGTTGTTCCTCGGTTTCAGGGCCGCCAACCTTTGCAGCATCAGCACTCTCGGCCCTGCGGAGCCTTTCAGCACTCTCGGCCCTGCGGAGCCTTTCAGCACTCTCGGCTCTGCGGGCCCTTTCCGCGGCATCAGCGGCCTCATCCGCGGCCCCTTTCCCAGCACCCCCTTTGCCACCAGGACCAGCTGCGATAGCAGCTAATCTACGTGCCTCACTGCAAACCACATTATTTCTTGGATAAATAATATTTCTTTCAAGTAAGGCTTTCATGATATTTAGGATTTAAAAATTTTGGTAGTGTATCAAATTTAGGAATATGACTATTCATACGCTGCGGCTTTGGCTTCGGCGTTAAATCCTTCATCGTCTAATGCTGCTAGTTGCTGAGCATCCAAACCACCTTAAACAACAACAATATTTTAAATATAATAAGTAATTTAAAAAAAGAACGAAATAGATTTTTGATATTGCAGGCAATAGAAATACAAATTCAAAATTCTATAGATTTTATCGCTTGATTTATTCTCTTTTCAGCTATGTGTTTTTGCAGTCGGGTTTTATAGTTTTTAGGGTTCCGTAACCGAAGGGTGACAAACGGAACCCTATTCATAAGCCTCCGCTGTCCGTCTGTCTGTCTGTCAGCGAGCTCTATCTCATGAACCGTAATAGGTAGGCAGTTGAAAATTTCACAGATTGAGCATTTCTATTGCCGCAAGAGCAACAAATAATAAAATTAAAAACTAAACGGGGTCGTACACATGCCATAAAAATCTCTTACTTAACAACTTTGTGAATTCGCTACAATTGTGAATCGACTTGAATCGAGTCACATAAGGCTAATATTCAAAGTTATGATTTAAAAAAACTATTTTTACTTAAATGATACCTGAAAAACCAATTACATCTGTTATCTCATTCTTATAAGGTAAAATCTGTCTCTTATCTCTACCTTTTCCTGGGTTTTACTTAAAAAAAAAAATTTAAACATTTATTTCAAAAATTTTGCAAATCCTGCTCAAATTGTTGGCCTCTGTTGCGAATGCAGGCCCGACATCTGTTTTGTGTTTCGACAGACTCGACAGTTATTGTACGAAGTCGTATTGGTATTGAAAGCCGTTTCCATAGAACGGTTAATGCAGAGTGGTATACCACAGTTTGTTTACCACAAGTCATCGACGAACTTCGGAAATCTAACCCAAAGCGACGCATCATCCTACACCATGACAACGCAAGCTCACACAGCGTTCGTTAAACGATTGAGTATTTGAAACAGAAAAACTAAGAATTCTTGACGATCCTTCATACAGTACTGACATAAGCCCTAACGATTTCTTTATATTTCCCAAAATCAAGAAAATTCTTCGTAGTCAAAGGTTCCAGTCCGGTGAAGAAGCAGTCAACGCTTTCAAATCTGCCATTTTGAACACCCCCCACTTTGGAGTGGAATAAATGTTTTAATAACTGGTTCGAGCGAATGGAAAAATGTATTAAACTACGTGGTGAATACTTTAAAAAACAATAAAAAGTACTATTAGGTTAAAGTTGTTTTTTTTTTTCTTGAAATGGCAAAACTACTTAAAAGGCATGCCTCATAGCAGAGGCAGTGATGTCTCGACCACAGATGTCTAATAGCTGGTCTCGAAAAAAAAATTACGGGGTCGGTGGCAGTTCGTTTTTTTTTTCCACCCGGTTTACGCTATGCAAGAAAGAGATAGAAGATAGATTTTACTTCGCAAGAGTGAAAAACAAACCAATATTACCTGTTTCTCAAGTAACAGTTACGAAAAAAGATTTTTTTCATTATAATTTGGAATTTGGTCTTATGTGACTCGATTCACAATTCTAGCGAGTTCACAAAGTTGATAAAAGATTTTTATGGCATGTGGCACATCATTAGCAAGAGGATTGACTAGAGAATTTTTGAGGGAGTTGGAAAATCTCGGTCGCTTTTGGTTTTTTTTTTGTAGCCATGTAAACAGCTGTAACATGTACAGCTTTAATTTAAGTTTTACCTTTGAGAGTAAATAAAAAAAAAACTAGATGACTAATGTCACTATTTCTGTATTTAAAAGTACTCTAAAACAATACACATCTAAATAAAATTAAAATTCAGAGTCATCGCCTTATACTTAAAAAAAAAATTGTATTTGAATGTAAAATTTGGGTCTTTTTTAAATAAAACAATAAGAAGTCGATAAAAAAAATCCACAGGGCATGAGAGATGTTAAGGGGTCTGAAAGGATAGCAGATGACCCCTTCAGTCGACCATTTCAATTTGGCACACGATGCACCAAACACCCTGCACCCTGTATAATTAATTTGACTAAAGGTAGTTGAAAATATTGCAGATTTGTAGCCACGTTAATATTTGTATATTGCAGGAAAAATATGGCCCGTTTATGAGTACTTTATAAAATGTACATAATTTATATAATGCACTTACAATCGTCTGTGGCCTTAGAAGCGACGTATTGAGAAGCGATGTTAGTCATACCTGTAAAATGGTAAAACAGTTTTGGATAAATTATTTTCATGTACCTACAGTAACTGTACTGTAAAATCAATGTGCAAGTGTCTATAGTAATTGCTGAAGTAGGTGCGAAATAACAAAGATTGCCGAGGAACTCAAAAATAGTTCCGCACTGTACTGACAGTGTGGAACTATTTTTAAGAGACTCGGCAATTTTAGAGCATATTAATTTTACTCCGTATCAAAAAGTCCTAAAAGCAAATGGCAAAACGATTCATAATCAAAACGAAACTTTAACAAAATGTCCTAGACCAAATCGTCTTAATTAAAGTCGTCCAATTAAAAGGAACGGAAATTTCGTACCACACATAAATATGAGATTTTTAAAGGAGCAATATTTTCTCCAACATGCTTGGAAATTGGAGCATTATTTTGACAACCTTCTTCGAGATAAATCGAAAATGCTGTACTGGTCGAATACATCCGTGCGTCCGGCCGGCAATGTTTGTATGAAAATCCGTGAAACTGTTTAGCGGCCGAGAAAAATACTATGAAAACTCATAACTGTCGTGCTATTTAAAAATGGAACGAAGTTTTTACTTGAACACATGGCAACCAAAGAGTAACTCATCAAAGATTTTATTTGCGACTACGACAATCGTTGCTAATTTGGTGCCACATATTGTTTATCTCCGAAGACTTTATATAGGAACGCTACCTCTGTCCCCCTGAATGTGGCGCTACGTATTTATTTACCGTTACCCACCCATCAGCGACACACTTCCCACGTCACGTCTCACTTCCGCGCCACGTTGTTCTCGAGGGTCGTCACAAACCGTCTCACCAGGAGACTTGATGAGTTTCAGCCACCAGTACAAGCCGGTGTAGTGGGAAAGAGTCTGGTGTCATGTCATGCATATTGAATTCATGATTCATATAGGAACATAAAATAAAACAAAATACTTAGGTACTTTTTCCAAACAAAAAAAAAAAATCGGATCAGTGCACATTTGTGAAAGGACATCATTCATTTCGTACCCAAACATTAAAGTGCCGGCCAGAAAAAAAAAAGGTTTTTTCTTATGGAAAGTAACGTCCTGAGCATTTTTTTATATTACAACGAAAGTCTACAGTTAACCCCCTGGCTGCTATTTGAGTTTGAAAGTAGGTACCAAAAATTATGTTTTTGCCAACAATATTTTGGACATTCGTTTAAAGACGCAAGCATTTATTGCCCATTGCAGAAATAGACATGAGAATTGAGCGTTACGTTATAGTAAGGTATGATAAGTATTAAAAAAAATACGAGAAAAAGATTGACGGAAATGTTTTTCTTTTACAATAGCAGGCAGACTCGAGGGTAAAACGCCACACACAGGCAGCCACAGGCGGGCAAAGGTGTGGTGATACTCTTCTTTGAAAAGAGCAACAATTCCCTGCTTAAGAATTATAGGCCCATCGCACTTCTGAACCATGTCTACAAGCTGTTTTCAAGAGTCATCACGAACCGTCTAGGGCGCAGGTTTGACGACTTCCAGCCTCCCGAATAAGCCGGATTCTGTAAAGGCTTTAGCACCTTAGACCACATATATACTCTGCGGCAAGCTATACAGAAGATAGAAGAGTATGACCTGCCTCTCTGCATAGCGTTTGTGAACTACAAGAAAGCCTTCGATTCGATCGAGACTTAGGCTGTACTATAGTATCTTCAACGGTGCCAGGTGCACTTTCGGTAAACCAAGGTGTTGCAGTGTCCATATGAAAACACTACTACTATGTCGTTCCGATTCCAGGACCAGATCTCGTAAATTATCCTTCTGCAGCGAGATGAGGTGAGACAGAGAGACGTTATCTCTCCCAAACTGTTCACCGCTGCATTGGTGGGTTTTCAAGGTTCTGGACAGGAAAGGCGTAGCAATCAACTTCAATGGCAACTACGTCAGTTACCTTCGGTTTGCCGACGATATAGTAGTCATGACTGAGATAGTCTCAGCCATGACTACTATATCGGAGGACCAGTACAATGCTCGATGACCTCAGTAGAGCTTCCGAAAGAGAAAGTCTTAAAACGAACATAGATAAAACTAAGTTCATGTCAAATGGCCCTCATGAAGATCGGAGACTTTACAATCGAAGTTATGGACGACTACGTTAACCTAGGACAAACTGTCCAGTTAGGTAGGTCCAATTTCGAGGTCAATCGTGGAATCCGAATCCTTGGCTGGGCAGTTTTCGGGAAGCTACTCTATATATCTTCTCTTCTCACATGTTGCCAGTGATGACCTATGGAACTGAAACGTGGTCGCTTACAACGGGCTTCGTTAGAACGCTGAAAATCGCCCATAGGGCAATGGAGAGGGTTATGCTTGGAGATTCCTTGACAACGTGATCGAATTAGAAATGAAGAGATCGGTAGGAGAACCAAGGCAATCGACATAACCCGAAGAATTGCTAAACTTATATGGCAGTGGGCAGCCCACATTGCTCGCAGAAAAGATAACCGATGGGCATGGGGCCGAAACGTTCTGGAGTGGCAACCACGTACCGGAAGACGAAGCGTGGAGGTTCAAGGTGGAGGTTCTTACGGTCTTCATCAAGCCAATGATTTAGTGAAGACTGCAGGAATCCGCTGGATGCGAGAATCACAGAACCAGTCGAAGTGGCGATGTTTGGGGGAGGCCTATGTCCAGCAGTGGAAATCTTCCAGCTGAAATTATGATGATGAAAATGAAATGATGATGATGAAGGTTGTTTCTCGTTTTAAACATTATTGTAATGCTCAAAATAAGATTTTTAATATTTTCTTTTTCAAACATAAATAGCAGCGGAAGGGTTAATTGTATACTTTCATTGTTATAGTAAAAAATGTTGAGGGTGCTATTTTCCATAAGAAAACCATGTTTTTTTTTTCTGGAAGGCACTTTAGTTTTTGGGTACAAAATGTTCGACACTTGAATGATGTCCTTTATGCCATCAGTATACAATAAATATTTACACAAACATGTTACTTGTACCTATAATGAGCCATGACGATAAAAACCTATACAGATTTTTCAGTAATACTTTAGTTACTTTACAAATAGGACGTTCTGTTAAAAGGATATACTGCTCGTAGGACGATTTGCTATAGTTTGAACGATACCGCTGCTGTACCGTGCCTTAGGAATACGCGGCGAGGCGGGGGACGAAACGCCGTGAGCGTTGACGAATGAGCGGGCTGCACTGCCCCCTCGTCTCACCACGCACATACCTTAGGCGCGGTACAGCCGTATCGGTGAAACTATATAAGAAATTTTGCTCAAGTGTCGTTTTGGTATTAGGACCATTTGCTTTTAAGACTTTTTGATACGATAAATAGCCATGAGCTACTCACTACCCACCCAGTCAGTCCACAAAGTATTTTTCTCAAACATGCTTGGAAGTTCTTCGCGATAAATCGAAAATGCTGTACTGGTGGTCCAATATACGCGAGCGTCCGGCCGGCAATGATTCTAAGAAAATAAAATGTCAAAATTCGCTATGTTTTTACGTCACACTTCCACGGTATAAAGTTAGAGCTGTTTAAAGTAAAAAATAAACATACTAGCGCGTGGAAAATTATCGTTGTTGGAACCTGGAATTTATAATTAATTTACTTAGATTGAATTTCAACGCATTATTTGAGAAAATTACTATACAAGCCTTGGCCGCAACCAGGCATTGATGGACTCACGTACGCGCACATTTTCGCGATTGTCCAGCAATACCAAATAATAGCTAGACAAAGTTAAAAAGTGTAGGTAGCTACTGCCAGCGTGGCGTTAAGAGCGTATAATCTGAAAGTGGGCAACGTCGCAAATAGACGCCAAATAAGTCGGAAATTTTGATTAGTTTGGCAATATTACTGTTTTGGAAATATGAAATGTGGCTAATTAGCAAACTAGAATATTAATAATGAATTGGAATTATAACACTGAATATGATGTTGTAACCATTTTAGGTGTAAAAGGGCATTTAGAAAGTTTCCAAATACTTTTTTGACATCTAAAACTAAATAATCGGTGTTACGATATTTTCATTTCATAATCAATATTTTAGTTCACTAGTTAGCCACATTTCATATTTCCATACAGTAATATTGCCAAATTAATCAAAACAGGCAAATATTTGACAGCTATTTGCGACGTTGACAAGTTTTAGGATAAGCGCTCTTAAGAGTCGACGGACCACAAATACTGACAATTTTTATTATGCCATATTAGCGCTGCCCACAGTGTACGCTCATTCGTATTTCCTAAGACAAACAAAACTAACGGAAGCACTAGTAGATACAATAATGACGTTACTTCTCATATGTTGCAATGCCAATGGCTTATCCGCAGGCGTTTCTTTCTCTAGCACATCGAAGTGGTGTTCAACATTCTCCAAAATTACGGGTGAAGGGTGATCGCTCTTTAAATTTGGTGCTGTATGAAGCCTGGCAAAGGCGAATAGTACATTATATTTATAACTGTTCAAACCAAAGGGCTTTTAAGAGCCTGGCCACGATTTTGCGCGGCGCGGCAAGCGGCGCGGCGAGGCGCGGTGTGGGAACTAAAAAGTTGCCGCTGCGAGCGGCGCGTCGTGGCATGCTTCATACATTTCTCTGCATTTGTTTTTACCGCTCGCCGCGCCGCTCACCGCTACCGCTGATAGTGGCAGGGTCGTTGCCAGGCCGTAGTTTATTTGATAAATTCATACATATCCGCTACTCCTACGTGATCTTTCTTGTACTTTCCTACATTTATAAATTCTTTATGACCTTCTTTTTTTAAACCAGTTTCTATAATTTCCAACGCTTGGGCTGTAAGTGAAAACATATCTTGGTTTAGATTATGGCAGTTCTACTAAATAATCATAATATTATGTACAGATTGGCCAATTAATTATTTACTAGATTGACACATTACTCCGTCAATTGGCCGTGTTAAGGTCATCGCTCATTATAGCAGCACGGCTCCGACACGGCGAATACCTTGTCATTCAAGTTAGGATTTTAAGTCAAGTCCATTAAAGCCTCGCCGTCCACCCGGTTACGCCTTGCTTGTGAATAAACAATAAACTGTTACCTCGCCGGTGGCGTGCCGGCAGCGAGCGGTCGCCTTGCTGACGGCGCGTTGGCGACTAGCCGTCGCCTTGCTTGCGGCGCGTTGGCGACTAGCAGTCGCCTGGGTTACGGCACGTTGACGACTAGATTTTTCGAGGCGGTGCCGGGGCGCTACCGTGCTGGAGAGGTGCTGTTATAATGGGCGATGACCTTTAGAGTCATTGATATGAATGTCAAACAATTACCGTAATGATTTTAATTTACGGACAATTGAAGTCACTAGTCAATTTGTAAAGCAACCAATATACCTGACTTTACATACATACATACATACAATATACAATACAAAATAAGTTACCTCTCCCTTCTATGGTATCTGTCAAATAAGCTGCGCCTTCCTTAGTTGAGTCTGAAAAATATGAAAGAAGTTTGTACAGACAAAAGTAACTTAGGTAGGTCTGCTATCGTAAATAATATTAATAATTCATCGTGACGTAACGGGTAATTAGAAGTACGAAAGTCTTACAACCAATCTGATAAAGGGATCATGTTACCCAGTAACTGAGTTGTGCAGGTCACCATATACTGCTCCATTTAAAATGCAGCTGCATATTCTGGAATCCGACCCAACTTAGTTGGGAAAGGCTAGGCTGACAATCATAAATAGGTATGTACTTTGAACCATGAATTCAGTAACCCCCGAAGCGTTGAAATTTTTCGGTGCAATTAAAAAAGAACAAAAAAAACTGTTCCATACATTCTGACCGTGCAGATTACACAAGTGCAAGAGCAGTGATGGCCCAGTGTTAACAGTCGCGACTTACGAGTTGTTAGGTCGTAGGTCGAACCCTAACTGGCGTTTTACTTTGTGTAAATTATGTCATCACCACTGCTCTCAAAACGGTGAAGGAAAACATCGTGAGAAAACCGTCAACTCCTTGAACCAAAAATTCAAAGATGTGTGACATTTACCAACCCACACTATGCCCGCGTGGTGGATTACGGCCCACTGCCTCTCACAGAGAGGAGGCCTGTGTCCTAGTTGTTGGACCAAGCAGCAAAAGATCGTAAAACTAGCCTTAACTTTTGTCTGAGGGTTTTTTACTGAGGTTGAGGTGATATCTTTCAAACCAATAAACAACATAGTAGGTAATTAAAGCAATGAAACCTTTAAGAACCATCTCCATCTTTTTATCAGGTATAACAGCTTGTATTTGTTTTACCATTTCTTTATTCTTCTCGTCATCGTGGGCTTTTGTGACACCCACTGGAGAGCTCTTAACACTACAATTAAAAATCCAGGTAAAGTAATGATTATACAAACGTGTAACGGGAAGGTTAGGTCCTATAAGTATTTCATCTAAAGAATCCGTGCAATTCCAGGCACCAGATAGCTAAGACCTATGATGATGATGGAGGCACCAGATATGCTATTTCATAATTTATAACGTACAATTTCCATCAATAATTGAGAAGAAAATCGCATCTGGTAATGACGAAACCACACAGCTAGGATCTTCGTTTGTTGAGTAGCGTAGCGCGAACCAATCAATGCGGCTTGCTGAACTAAGTACTAGGTGACAGGCCTTGCAATTCTACATTATGAATGCTTTCTCTATTTTGTTGGCACGCCGCTGATGTGTCTGTCTGTTCTCTCGGAGACTGACTAAGTGACTAATTTTTCATGCAGCAAGCCAACCGTCAGTGTAGCCATGCGTTGATTCGATAGAGCGCGAACTAGCACGCACTGTAGCACCAAACGAAGCACCTATCCGTGCGACAGAGGTAATCTATTATATTAAAATGAATCCCTATTTCCTTGGTCACGGCATCACGCGTGAACGGCTGTACCAATTTAGCTAACTCTTTTTTTGTTGTGTTTGTTATAGTAAGGAGAAGGTTCTTAGGATAGGTAGGTGAAGGTGTAGCGGTTAGACCGCCACATACAAAAACTACGAAACAAAAAGACATGACGTCACACAATTCCTACATCTCGCAGTTAGAGTTTACTGAGCGAATAACATAGATAAGACTATCCGAAATCAACATATGGGCAGTTGCCCGCCAGACATAACAACCCGTCTGGTTGGAGGATCCTCCCTTTTCTATAGGGTATGAGTGAACTTTACACCCTGTTCCTCATACCCCTAAATTGGTGACCCCGACGTGATGAACGTCAACGCAGCCTTCGTGCAAGCACTTCAGCGTGACGTCATCATCATCACTCCCGCAAGCTTTAGTCACACAGCCAGCCAGCACCCACGGCTTCAACGGGTATCCTGACCACCAGCATGCAGCGAACGCGCATTCCTGGTCATCACCCTCAGCCACATCACCCCGACTCACTGGGGAATCACCGCAATCACCTCAATCACCGCAATCACCTCAATCACCGCAATCACCTCAATCACCGCAATCACCACAATCGCCGCAATCACCGCAAACAGTTCCGACCCACCGTGAACTGGGCGGCACCCGGTTCCGACTCACTGGAACCACAATCACCATCGCCGCAATCACTGCAGACAGTTCCGACCCACTGTGAACTGAGCGGCACCCGGTTCCGACTCACTGGAACCACAGCTGGCACTGTGAAGCATCGCAAGATCCAAGACTCAGCCCACTATCGACCTCCGGTCTCCGGAGGGGAGTGATGTAGCGGTTAGACCGCCACATACAAAAACTACGAAACAAAAAGACATGACGTCACACAATTCCTACATCTCGCAGTTAGAGTTTACTGAGCGAATAACATAGATAAGACTATCCGAAATCAACATATGGGCAGTTGCCCGCCAGACATAACAACCCGTCTGGTTGGAGGATCCTCCCTTTTCTATGGTGGATGAGTGAACTTTACACCCTGTTCCTCATACCCCTAAAAAGGTAGGGTAGGTAGCTGGGTAGATATGTAGGCAGGGTAGGTTGATATATAGGTAGGTGGTAGGTAGGTAAAGTAGGTATGTAGGTAGGGTAGGTAGGGTATGTAGGTAGGGTATGTAGGTAGGGTAGGTAGGTAGGTAGGTATATGTAGGTAGGTAAGTAGGTAAGTAGGTAGGGTAGGTAGGTAGGTATGTATGTAGGTAGGTTGGTATGTATGTAGGTAGGTAGGTAGGTAGCTAGGTGCGCCGTAGATACGAGTAAGTACTTAGTGCTACCCGTGCGAAGCAGGGTCAGGCAGCTAGTCAAAAATAAATACACTTACATACGTATCTTCGCATTTCTCGTTACTTATTGATACTTAAACAAGGACTTACTCGTCTCCACCCTCATCATAAGTCAATTTATAATCCTCTTTTTCTCCTATGATTGTGTCTCCTTTTCGGCCCATTAAATCCGCTAAAACTTGTTTCTGTTCGGCGTTTGCTGAGATTTACAGTTAGTTATAAATTGAAATACTAAATAAAAGAAAGCAAAGAATTATAATTAAATAAATATCTGTAATGTTTACTTACTCTCCGGCAAGGGCGCCGCCAGAAAATTTGCAGAATCGTCGAGTATTTCTGTGCGCGAAAATGAATGTTAATGATAATATTATGAACATTTTTAAATGTTTAAAAATAATTTTAAAAAAAAAATATCCCTCGTGTTAAGCTGTTTTGAGACCAGCGCGATTTGTCGCGCGACGCGACACGAACAATACAAAACTTCACGGTATAAAGCTGTTTTCAGATAGAGACAAATCGCGCTGGTCTGAAAACAGCTTTACAATAACCGGTGTCGCGTCGCGCGACTAATCGCGCTGGTCTGAAAACAGCTTTAAATGGCAGAATTTATGAAAAACACAAAAGAGATTTAATTATAAAATTAGATTATAAAAAAATCACTAAAAAGAATTGTTACTGAAGGTCGATTTTGAAGAGTCAGTCTTTAGAAGTCGAAATTACCAAAAATGTAATTATGGAACACTCGTAGCCATACCATATTCCGATGTAGGTCTATAATTTACTCACATAAATAGAATATTTACTTTATAAAACAACAAATAATAGGTATATAGTCTTTAATTACCCGGTAGAATTTCTGTATATCTCTCATCTGGTTTCTCGCGTGTCATGTCAGTGAGTTTACCTTTCACTGATGTGTAAGCAGCTACATCAACTATGCTAGTTTGTAGAGTTACAGTATGCTCAAGTCTACAAGTAAGAATTCATTTAGTAAAGTAAATATTATTTCCATCATATATTTTGTATAAGATTGGCATAATTTTCAGATATCATCCTGATCTGTCTTATTTATAATAAAAGTACAAACCTTCTTGCACCGTCATCGTAAGTCTGGTCATATCCTTGCAAATTGCCAAGTTTTTCGTCTCCCTTATCGTGCATAAGATGCACCACATAATCCATGGCATCTCCTGTTGAACACTGCACAATTAGTAAATAATCATAGTATTACATTGTTTAAATCCATAGGTAGTAATTTATTTACCCTTTTCAACTCCAATTTTACCTAAATGCATAGCCGCTACATCCATAGTAGCTGGAAAATAAGTCAATGAGTTAGTAACACATTTTGAAGTAAAATAAGTCAATGAGTTAGTAATACATTTTGAAGTAAAATAAGTCAATGAGTTAGTAACACATTTTGAAGTAAAATAAGTCAATGAGTTAGTAACACATTTTGAAGTAAAAGAAGTCAATGAGTTAGTAACACATTTTGAAGTAAAATAAGTCAATGAGTTAGTAACACATTTTGAAGTAAAATAAGTCAATGAGTTGTGCGGCATTATGCTGAGCGATGGCCGTTTTGCGTGGATGTGACGCATATTTTTCCCCCAATTTGTTATTTATCGTGTTCTTTTTTATTCTTTTCTTGCGTCATGTTTACCGCAAATAAACGTATTTTCTTTCTTTCTTTCTTTCTTTCAGTTAGTAACACATTTTGAAGTAAAATAAGTCAATGAGTTAGTAACACATTTTGAAGTAAAAGAAGTCAATGAGTTAGTAACACATTTTGAAGTAAAATGAGTCAATGAGTTAGTAACACATTTTGAAGTAAAATAAGTCAATGAGTTAGTAACACATTTTGAAGTAAAATAAGTCAATGAGTTAGTAACACATTTTGAAGTAAAAACTTTTTTAGCGGCGTTGTGCACGTTTTTGGGATGGTTAAAAAATGTTAAACTCGCGACAGGACATGAACGTAAGATCCGTTGCCTAGCAACAGACAAAGTAAATATCAAAATAAATAGTCTTTGGAATTACGTAAAGATTGCGAGGTAATAAATTTTACCCATATTGATAGGTAATAAATTGTTTATTTTTGTTAGACTATATTTTGAAAATAAATAAATATAGTTTGGAAAATCCAAAAGTGCACGCCTCATAACACTCATTCATAAACGAAAAAGAAATTCAAAACATAGTTTCTAACAAAAATGAACAAATTATCACTTTTCATGAAGTATGTTTTGACTGTAATGTCAAAGACTATTTACAAAGATATTTACTTGGCGGTTGCTAGGCAACTTACGGACGTAAAGTCAAAGGTTGGAAATATTCAGTTATAGATATTATATTTTAGTTAGTATTTTATTAATTATAATTAAACTACTTTGAATAAAAGAGCCATTTTCAATAGAGTTCCTTCTAAGCTGAAACGAATATATAAAAAAAAAAATTGACTCAATTAATTGATTTTATCGCAAGCTACAATGTTTTCAGGGTTCATAAATTGACGGACAGGATTTTTTTTGTCATTTATTTTAATGCTTTTTCCATTTCTGCTGCATTAAATCAATTGTTAAAAGTACAGTATTAATCTCCATCATCTATACAATAGTATATAAACTATATATATAAAAATGAATCCCTTTTCCCTTGGTCACGGCATCACGCGTGAACGACTGGACCAATTTCGCTAATTCTTTTTTTGTTGTGTTTCCTACACTCCCGGAGTGCAACCCGTTGTTTTTTTTAAATGTGTAACATCTTTCCCGCTTTCCTGCAAACGAAGTGTGTAACAGGAAGCCGGTAAAGCGCACGCTATTTTATTTAACCAATGAGCGCGCGCGGTGCTAGAGTTGGCCGTCAGAAATGACCTTGACGATCGTATCGTATCGTATTTGGTTTGGTCACAGCTAACAATACAAAAAGTAAGGTTAATTATGACGGGCCATTTACTGGTCGGTTAAATAATGACGCACACAGTTAGATTACCTGAATATTATTGAATACTTGACTACATTATTATAAGCATTGAAAAAAGCATTGATACACCAAAGAGTGGAATTTTTAGACCTTCGTTGTTGATAACATAATATTTTTATATAATAAAACAGTCTACCTAGTTGGTAAAGTGGTCGCAACCGCTTAAGTTTGCATTCTAAAAGTTGGCAACGTCGTAAATAGCTGTGAAATATTAACCTGGTTTGATTAATTTGGAAATAATACTGTATGGAAATAAGAAATGTGGCTAACTAACTAACTAGAATATTAATAATGAATTTCAATTATAACATTGAATTTGATGTTGTATCCGTTTTAGGTGTAAAAAAGGCATTTGGAAAGTTTCCAAATACTTTTTTTACATCTAAAACTAAATATTCGGTGTTACGATATTAATTATTGCAATTCATTATTAATCTAGTTAGTTAGTTAGCCACATTTCTTATTTCCATACACAATTATTTCCAAATTAATCAAAACAGGTTAATATTTCACAGCTATTTACGACGTTGCCAACTTTTAGGATGCTCTCTCTAAAGCGTAACCTACGCCGTCTCAAAATACCGTAGGGTGAACACCCAAGTAAACGTCCATCGAAAAACATCGACCACTGACCGTACGTTATGCAATGAGCATGAGGTTCTGGGTTCGATACCCGGGTCGGGCCATGAGTTATTGGGTTTTTCTATCTGGAACTTCTCAATCGCAGCCCGGTTTCTGAATTTGTGTCCCTGAAAGCCAACTCCCACGGTGCGCCATATCGCGGACGCGCACCAGCCCGCACGAGGACGCACCGCCACGCACGCGTACAACGCGCGTCTGCGCTACCACGCACGCTAGGTTTCCCACGGTGCGTCGTGCGCGTGCGTCCGCGATATGGCGCACCGTCGGAGGGCGGCTTTAGATGGCAATAGGCTCCCCCCGATTACATGGGACTTAAATATAAGTACTCGTAACAGGTGCGTACTATACGTAGGTAGGTACTATAGAAGAAGTTCAAATCCATACATCGTAAGGACTATTTCTGCTTGCAGGGCTCGGCCGCTGTAGAACCGGGCCGGTAACAGATGTGGCCATTGTGTTCACGGGATTTTGTTTTCAAACTGCTTGGATATGAAGTTCTTCCATAGAACACCTCTGTGTAACCCTTCGGGCACGGCAAACACGGCGTGATGTTATGTTATGTAAGTAAAACAGATAATTACTTTTTATATCTTCAACAACAGTGGGGGCCAGCTTCGTTGGTATTCCTCGTTTCAATTCGGAATTAATTTCTTTAGACAAGATGACAGAAGGTGGCGAGAGATTTTCCGGTGGAGTAGAATCCACGTTCTGTAATCTGTAGATATTAAATAGATAAGTGAACAATTTAATGCCGAGAAACAGTAGAAGGAGCTTTGGCAGGCCATATAGGGTTGCCAACCCTACTATACCCTAGTATCCTGCTATATTACAGGCACGCACTATATTTCTAAAGAAAAAATATAGTTGGTCAATAGAAAATGACAAGATGATCGCAATTATTCGCAATAGGGCTAGTAATAAATCTCTTATAAGCTGAATGAACGGTATTTAATTTTGCAACCTTAAGAGCGTTAACGTCGTACGGCATTTCATACAAACTTTCAAGCCCTTGTTTTTCGAAATGACTAAACCGATTTTAATGAAACTGCATACGCATAAGCAGGATACACAGGTCTAAAAACTTAGTTAAGAACATTTCCGAAATGTCTTATTTAAAAACAGTTATCTGGAAATCTCTGTTTCTATGGATATTTAAAATCGGTCTAATTTGGCTAAAAACACAATTTTTCGAAAATGTTCTTAACTAAATTTTTAGACCTTTGTATCAGACCCATCCTGCTTAAGTGTATGAAGTTTCAAAATCGGTTCAGTCATTTCGAAAAACAAAGGCTTGAAAGTTTGTATGAAATGCCGTACGACGTAAACGCTCTTAAGTTAGAGTGTAAAAAGGTCCATAATAGCGAAAACTATGCATTTAAAGAATAAAAACATTTTTGAAAGATACCTACTCTATTTTCGGTTTCGAAAATACCATATTTGTATAAAAAAAGTTGGCAACCCTAAAACCATAATAGCCAGGTGAGTAGTCGACCTTCAGAAGATCGCGGGGAAGAGTTGGATGGAACTCGCATAAACCAGGTAAGCATGCACAACCGGGAGGAGGTCTGTACTCAGCAGAGGGTGGAATAAGGCTGTCGTGCTGCTGATGATGATGAGGAACAGTTTGAAAGGATTTACTTACATACATTATTGCAAGGTGTAGACCGTAACCAATTAAAATAATAACTCAAAACATGAAACTATTTTTTTTTAATCGAAGTTAGGTTCGATTTCACTGGTTTAATGTGGGTTAAAAGAGCGTTTATTCTGAAAGTGGGCAACGTCGCAAATAGCTGTCAAATATGTATTTCGCTGTTTTGATTAATTTGACAATATTATTACTGTATGGAAATAAGAAGGCTAAAGGTCATCGCCCATTATAACAGCACCGCTCCATCACGGCAGCGCCCCGGCACCGCCTCGAAAAATCTAGTCGTCAACGCGCCGTAAGCAAGGCTACGGCTAGTCGCCAACGCGCCGGAAGCAAGGCGACGGCTAGTCGTCAACGCGCCGTAAGCAAGGCGACCGCTAGCCGCAGGCACGCCACCGGCGAGGTAACAGTTTATTGTTTATTCACAAGCAAGGCGTCACCGTGCTTACGGCGAGGCGTCACTCCTCCGTCCTCGCTTGAAGCGCGCTGCTGCCGGCCCGACGGGTGACGGCTCGCGGGCCGCTCGCTGCCGGCGAGCCGTCCACTATTTTGTTTAGCCATCGTAAAATAGACTTTAATACATTTGACTTAAAGTCCTAACTTGATTGACAAGTTATTTGCCGTGTCGGAGGCGTGCCGCTATAATGAGCGATGACCTTAACTAGTGAACCTAAAATATTGATTATGAAATGCAATATCGTAACACCGAATATTTCGTTTTAGATCCTAAATAAAACTAAAAGTAGTATTTGGAAACTTTTCAAATGCCTTTTTTAAACCTAAAACAGTTACACAATCAAATTCAGCGTTATGATAATTGCAATTCATTATTAATATTCTTGTTCACTAGTTAGCCATAATACTTATTTCCATACAGTAATATTGCCAAATTAATCAAAACAGCGAAATATTTGACAGCTATTTGCGACGTTGCCCACATTCAGAATAAACGCTATTAATTTTTATCAAAATATATTTGATAAGTCTTATGGATTAGAATTGTAAAATTATTGTATGTGCAAACTATACACCCAGAATAATTATTAACATTACTTTGGGTGTCACAATGGTCGTCTTTTTGTTTGTTAAGTTATCGAAGCACACCAAAAATTTTAAATTTCTTTTACAATCATTATGGAAATAACTATTTCTCAAAAATGCTTGGAAATTCGAACATTATTTTGACAACCTCCTTCGAGATAAATGGAAATTGCTGTACTCAATGAGGTTATACAATACTAGAGGAGCAGTGTACGGCACATAAGCGTAACCACCTATTAGATGTCCGCAGGCATATCTGAATTCAGTTGTCAACTTGACGTCAAGTGCAATTGCTTAGCGAAAAAAATTTCAAAATGGTGAAATTTGCGGTTAAAATAAGTATGTCACGGTCTGAAAGGATTAATAAAGCAAGTGGTGTTACATTTCACAAGCAAGATTGCTAAATTTTCTTCAGATTATCCAAAAAAACATTACGAGACGAAATAAATGTATCAAACTTTGTTTTTGCGATCAATGTTACCAGTAAAAACGATGTTGATTTTGCCAGACTGTTGGGAGTTTAGTGAATGACGACATGTATATATAATTAATTATAAGCAAAAAAATATTTCTTACTCTTTTACCTTTTATCTTTTATTTAGTAGGGATAGATGTAGTAGTGTGTATAGTGTAGTATGTATAAAACTGCACATAACTAGGTATTAAAACGCTCGTGTTTTAATACCGCTGCAACAGTTTCATAAACTAGGTAGGTACTACTAACTATTTTCTAATTGATGTTATTGTTCTAAGAAATTTAAACTGGAGGAGGAGCTCGTGGCTAAGTAATAACAGCCGCACGGGTCGATCCATCAGATTAAGCTACGCTTGCCGGGATTGGTCCGTGGATGGGTGACCATCTTTAAATACCGAGAATCCTCCGTGCCTCGAAAAGCACGTTAAGATGTTGGTCCCAGCTGTCATTCGTGGATCTTGTGACAGTCGTTGCGGGTCGTCAGAAGCTCGAAAGTCTGACAACCAGTCTTACAGGTATAGGTCTGATAAGCAGTTGCTCCATGTAAAATACTGGTATTCAGCTGCATCCGGTTAGACTGGAAGCCGATCCCAACATAGTTGGGAAAAGGCTAGACAGATTGATTTAGATTATTCTAAAAAAAGTGAATTTCGCTGGTTAGTGCATCACTTTTAATTAATTTAATCGATTGTCATGAACATAGAAATTATATATTCCATTATGAACAATATTATTTGTCCAAATCTTAATACTTTTGAAACTTATATTTACGTTTCTTTTTTTGCTTATATGTAAGTACTAGCTTTTTCCCGCGGCTTCGCTCGCGTGGAAGTCGGAAATTTACCAAGGAAACGTACTACCGGGATAAAAAGTATTCTTTGTCCAGGTTATAAACTATCTGTCGCCTAATACATGCCGCCATACATGCCTAATGCATGTCGCCTGATTGAAGCTATCGTAAATTCATGAAAGCCTAGTACTTTTTGTTAGCTTACTGTTCAGAAATGTCTAATGATAGAAATTGATGTATTGATAGAAATTGAGAGAAGAATTGTAGAGGAGCTTGAAACTAAGTAATAACAGCCGCCCGGGTCGACCCATCAGGTTAAGCTACGGTTGCCGTGGTTGGTCTGTGGATGGATGACCATCTTGACATACCGAGACTCCTCCATGCCTCGGAAAACACGTAAAGCCGTTGGTCTCGACTGCCATTCATGGATCTTTGACAGTTGTTACGGGTCGTCAGAAGCCCGAAAGTCTGACAACCAGTCTTACCAAGGGGTATCAAATTACCCTTACTCGGTTGTGGAGGTCAGATAGGCAGTCGCTCCATATAAAATAATGGTATTCAGCTGCATCCGGTTACACAGGAAGCCGACCCTAACATAATTGGGAAAAAGCTAGGCAGATAGATTGTTTAATAATTGAAATACTATATCGTGAATTCATGAAAGCCTAGTACTTTTTGTTAGGTTAGTTTTAGGTACTGCTCAGAAATTGTGCACGTGTCATGAACAGAATACCGTCTTGAACTTCGATTGCAGCATCACCAATTGGGCCCAATTGTGAATAGCAAATTCCAAAAAATAGATGTTGCGGTATCTTGATATAGGTAATTGCGATGCAAATAAAATATTTCAACACTTTGTTTCCGAAAAATATTGATACTTACACGTTATTCTTTGTTTTCGGTTTTAAGTATAAATACTGAGTTTCGAGTAAATCGGACCTCGCATAAAAATCTTTCATACAAACTTTGACACCCCCAATCCCCATTTATTACTAAGATAAGTATTCGTGCGAAGTACTCTCTATCGGCTTTAGCACCATCGAAAACTACGAAAACGACACACATGACGAAAAATTTGAAAATATTCACAGCCGCCATCTTGGATTTACTTTTTGACGTCACTATCGGCTTTAGCACCCTTGAAAACTACGAAAACGACACCAATGACGAAAGAAAAAAAAATCGCAACCACCATCTTGGATTTACATTTTGACCTCATTATCGGCTTTAGCACCATCGAAAACTACGAAAACGACTCCCATGATGAAAAATAAGAAAACTTTCGCAGCCGCCATCTTGGATTTACATTTTGACTTCACTATCGGCTTAGCTATAGTAAATCGCAGCCGTCATTAAAATATTTTAACCCTTTTCACCCCGTTAGGGGTTGTTTCCGAAAAACCTTGATACGCATTATTCTTTATTTTCAATTTTAAGTATACCTACTGAGTTTCGAGTTATTCGGACCTTGCGTAAATTTTTTTTCATACAAACTTTGACACCCCCGAATCCCCGTTTAGGGGGTAGCTTAGAAAAACTAAAAATGACAAACTCTATTATTTACTTAGATAAGTATTCGTGCCAAGTTTCAAGTCTATTAACTCAAGGAATAAGATTTTGCATACAATCGAAATCCCCCCTTTTCACCCCCTTAAAAGTCGAATTTTCAAAAACCCCTTCTTAGTGCTCCCCTACATTATTAAAGGAAGCTGTGTGGAAAATTTCACGTTCCTAGTCCCAGTAGTTTCGGCTGTGGGTTGATATGTCAGTCAGTGAATCAGTCAGTTTCTCCTTTTATATAATAGATAGAAGATATACCGTAAACCTTGTCAATTTTTTAAAATCTTTTATCTATTGAAAGTTCCATAATACAACCTTTCATAGTAGGTACCTACCTAATTGATTCAATAAAACCTTCATTCTGGGCAAATTATGTTGATCATTGGCAACTCGGGTCGTTTTTCCGATAGCAATATCTTGTCTCATTCCAACGTCATTAGTTTGACGGTAGAAGAAATGAGACAAACATAGATTATTTTGACAGATTGACATTTTATGTATCCGTTTCAAAGCTACGTCTTTAAACTCGTAAGTGGTGACGTTTTTCAGAAATTGTAGGACGCTGCTCCTCTAGTATTGTATAACCTCATTGGCTGTACTGGTCAAAAACAAGCGAGCCGCCCGGCCGGGAATGTTACTATGGAAATCCATATCTGTTTAGCGGCCAAATAAATTACTGTAAAAACTCATATCTGTCGTGTTATTTAAAAATGGAACTTATTTTTACTTCCACACATGACAACCAAGGAGTTAACTTATCAAAGCTTTTATTTCGAACTGGCTTAGCAAATAGAGCTGTAGAAACAAATGAACATATTGGCGCATGTAAAATTATTCTTTGTCCGTCATATATTCTGGAATTTATAATTAATTTACATGGTTTGAATTTCCGCGCATTGTTTCAGAAAAGTACTATACAAGCCTTGGCCGCAACCAGGCATTGATGAACTCACGTCACATATTTAACGATCGTCCATCAATGCCCTAGTTGCTGGCCGCGACAGTAATGTAACCTAACTACAATAAAAAATAGGTGGGGTGTTGATTTTGATTCATAATAACACCCTATTACTTACTCATTCGCCGCATCAGCATAGGTTTTCTTGTAGGACTTATATTTATAAAGTGTTTTTTTCCCCAAAGACTTTGTGACCGCAGCCAAAAAACTCATCTTGTATCTGTCACCAGCTACTCCAGCTAGTAAACAGAGTTCCTATGTGTATTTTGTGTGTATTTCATCAGCTATTATTAATAGCAGTTCCATGAAAAGTACATTAATTTATTAATTAAGTATAATCTTACTTCGTAGTGCGACCATCTGGGACAAATGTTTAGAAACGTCCTGGATCAATGCTGTAAGAAACAAATTATTTTTGAAGCATTTTAATATCGAATAAGTAAGTATTTCATACATATGTAAAGTGAATTCACTGTCTTCCTACCTACCTTGCACTGCCAGTTTCAGTTCTGGAGGCGTCACATCCTTCATGTCGTTGATTAATTTTGCTTTTCCTTCATCAGCAATGTCTTTTATAGGAAGATATGGGACTAGTGTGGGTGCATTCTCAATTCTATATACAAGCAATGTTCGATAATTCATTCGGTTGACCATTAAGATTAAGGTCATCGCCCATTATAACAGCACCGCTCCAGCACGGTAGCGCCCCGGCACCGCCTCGAAAAATCTAGTCGTCAACGCGCCGTAAGCCAGACGACGACTAATCGCCAACGCGCCGGAAGCAAGGCGACGGCTAGTCGTCAACGCGCCGTCAGCAAGGCGACCACTCGCTGCCGGCACGCCACCGGCGAGGTACCAGTTTATTGTTTATTCACAAGCAAGGCGTCACCGTGCGGCCGGCGAGGTGTCACCGCGCTTACGGCGAGGCGTCACCCCGCGGGCAGTGAGACGCCGGCGAGCGGGCTCCTCGCATGAAGCGCGCTGTCGGCCCGACGGGTGACGGTTCGCGGGCCGCTCGCTGCAGGCGAGCCGTCCACTATTTTGTTCAGCCATCGTAAAATAGACTTTAAGACATTTGACTTAAAGTCCTAACTTGATTGACAAGTTATTTGCCATGTCGGAGGCGTGCTGCTATAATGAGCGATGACCTTTAGATTACTTACCCTAAGTCTCAAAAACAAATAATTAATCTTACTCATCCACTCCGGTCGCATAGTCCATTGTGTACCCACTTCTTTTAGCAAACACGGACTTTGGTTTCTTCTTCATCATACCCAACAAGCTATCCATCGCAGGACCTACAAATAAAATAAAAACTGTAACGGAGCCGTACACATCAAGCTTTATATTTCCAGTTTATGGTGATCTCGCATTGTAAGCGATTTCCGTACAATGCGAGGTCAGCTTAAACTGGAAATGTATAGCTTGATGTGTGTACCTATAATTCATCATCATCATCGTCATTTCAACCAAAAGACGTCCACTGCTGCATGTATTGTCAACGACACCACTGTCGTCGTTTACATTTTTTTTTTGGTCACTACACCACCGTAATGAAGTTCTAATACTTAATTTATGCATTTATCGATATCAATTATTTATCATTCGTAAGATCACGACATGACATCACCTTACAGATGATCTCTCTGTGCAGATCTTACTTGTAGATGATTTTTTGCTATAATGATGATTCTCTGCTATAACTACAGATGATTTTTTTGGAGAGGACAACGCCATGTTGGAAAGTAGAAAATATATGTAATTTTAAATGTGGACATGTGCCAAGTTATACTGGTAAATTAAAGCAATACATCGATTATTTTTAAATGACGTCTCTGAGTGCGGCAGTTATGCAGGCCACACAAGTTACGATATACTTGCGTACAATTGGTCTTGCACAAGTATATATTAACGTGTGTGGTATGATTTAGCACAAGTATCCAAGCCATTCGGTGGCACGCAGACTTGTGCTAGTCTTAACTTGCGCAAGTAGGTATATCGACATCGTAACGTGTAATGTCGTCACGGAGCAAACATCCGGCGAAAGATGAGAAGAATCTCAGTGAATTCGCCGCTGTAGAATTTGGTGGCACAGGCACACCTAAATACATTGCCAGCAAATATTTTAGTAGACATTCAAAAGAACCAACCTCTGTCACGAATGAACGCGGACAAGTAATTTCCACTAATGTCAACCACATCTGGAAAGAAGCAAAATGTTTAGAACTCGTATAGGTAATAAATATTGTTTATCATTTGAACGTATAGAAACGGTTGAACATTATTACGGCGTGCGCGGTCTCCGGAATATAAGACATTAACGCGACCTGCCCCCCAATTACGCAATGCACGCAAGTTCGACAAAAAAAATCTACTCAATTTTTTTATGTCGAACTTATGAAGCAATGAACTGGCAATCTTTTTCAATTGGTTTCAATTTAAAATTGATCGTGCATTACGTAATTAGGGTGCTGTTGGGCACTGACTACTCTGCTGTTCAATAACGTCTAGCTGAATGAGCCCATGACATGACGACCGTGACGTGATGTTTGAAATAAGATTTCAAATGGAGTATAGTCACGCATTTAAATAAATCTTTTTTACCTACAGTCCATTCAACCAATTTTGACTTCTATTGCGGTGGTAGCATGACAAATGGCAGCTGCAGTAAACAGTTGGTATTGTTTTAAAGGTATGAGGAACAGGGTGTAAAGTTCACTCATAGTCATTAGAAGGAGGATCCTCCGACCAGACGAGTGTTGTGTCTGGCGGGGAACAGCCCGCATTTATTTTTTTGGCCAATGTCATTTCGCGGCTGTCCACTAAGGTCCTGGCTGCTTAACCGGACTTTCCTGTGGCTGCCTTTACTACACTAAAAGCCTCCAGCCAGGGGCATAAACTATTCTAATTAAAACTAGGCGAACGCTTGCTAAGGGCAAACCCTGTGGGGTACGAACCTCGGGTTAGGGCGTATGCTGGGGAGGACAGCAAGAGGGACAGGCTGTATTCAGGATAGATCATTATTATTATCAGGGGAATTTAAAGCTACAGGCTCAGCAGCAACGCGGGCTGGCGCATCGTTATCGAGCAAGGGTCGGGGGTGCCCAACAACAGTTGATTTCGGATAGTCTTATACATGTTGTTCGCGCAGTAAACTCTAACTGCGCGATGCAGGATTTGTGTGACGTCATGTCTTTGCTGCGTAGTTCGTGTGTGGCGGTGTAACCGCTTCATTGTAACCACTTTTTTGCTTTTAATGCCATCCTTATGCGTACGGTATAAAAGTCTGAACGGATTCTAAAAACCGTTTATTTAAATGTCTAATTTTATTTCAAATGGATTGTAGTTTCCTTTTAAACTATCGCATGAACAATAAAAAAATAAGATTAAATTGTAACCGACCTTTCATATCTGATTTCATTTCTTTAGGCGTGGCCGAGTCTGTTATTCTATGCAGGGTTACTTTAAACTCCTCCGCAGTCTTTGGATCCGGTTTAGAGCTCCCTAAACCAGGCGCAGACTTTAACCTAAAAAAAGCAGAGTTAACATTTCATTACTAGGTTAGGTACTGATCCATTTACACGATGCAAGTATCTTGCCAGTGGCATGCAATAAAATTGTAGCAACTAATGGCAATGCATCGTCTCTAAAGACTGTTTAGACGGTGCCACTTTTATTTTTGCTGCAACTAATAGTATGCCACAGGCAATTAAATCGAACCGTGTAAATGTCTTGGAAGAACTCATCATCATGTCATGTAGTTGATAGATAGGTAACTTAGTCTTTTTGTAGAAAACTTCTACCCTAATTACGTAATACAAGATCAATCAGAATTTGAATCGTTTTGAAAACAGATTGCTAATGGCTTCAAAAGTTCGAAAATAAATTCTGCTCAGCCACGTAAATAACGCAATGAATCTTGTTGAACTGTCAAAATGAAACAAATTAATCGGAATCGTTTACGAAAATGTGTTGCGTAATTAGATAGCTGTTTTCCCAATCATTTTGCAGCTCTAGATGGTTGCAATTAATTGCAATCACTTCTATTCGGCTCAATATTTCCTACGTTCAGATTTCTTTGACGAATAGGTATGCTTTAGTTTGCTGTGAGTCTCATGGAAAACGATGTATCTAATTAATATTTTAATAAATAATACACACACGTATGCGGCTGCGTTGCTTGTGGCGAGAGCAGGGAATTTACTGAAGGGTGTGTCTCCTTCTCTTTCTAGTTCCTTTATCATGAGATCAAAGGCTGGACCACGCTCATCTGGAATTTTGTTTTTTTTTTTAAATAAAATGGATTGTTTACTACAAAAATAGCTCTTGCTGCTACGGAATAAAGAAATGTCAAAGTGTTACCTATCTCTTTACACCATTTTTTTTGTCCTAATAAACTTTAATAATGTTAAACAAAGAAACCCGTAGAAATGTGAACTTCCCCCTTTTTTGAACTCGGTTAAAAATGGTACTTACTGTCATCCACAGCTTTCTGAGACAAATATTTTGAGCAAGTATCCACCGTTTCTACGAAAATTAATAATTTGAATTAATAAGTAGGTATTGAATTGTACCTTAGATGCATTTATTTTCAATGATTGACCTCATACCGTCCATTTCCTCTCTCAATTCTTTCGGTGTAAATCTGGTTATTATTTTTTTCATTGCTGCATGAATTACTTGCGATAAGTTGGGTTCATCATGATCGGCCTCCAGACCTTTAGCGTTTTCAAGTCTAAAAAGTTGAGTATTTCACATCATACTTAATATCGATTTATATTATGATCCTAAATTTAATAACTACACAGTGCACATGTAACAATCCTTTCATTCAATCCATACACTTTGGTACTAGCCCCGTAATGTATCGCGAATAGAGTAGAAGGCACACGAGCTCAACAAGTATCAAAGCACTGAGAGCTCCTTTGCCGAAGACATCCGATTGACCCACGCAAGCGTCTTCGTGGGCACAGAATTCGCGTTACATTACATAGTAATATAGGGTGATCCGTTTAGTGATCCAAATCGATTTTTTTAGCCTGTCGTCAAGAATTTTTAGAACTACCCCCATGTATGTTAACCGATTATTATTTAATCAAAAATTTTTTTCTACATTTTCAGTCCCCATAAACCACCACCAGTACCCTAATTACGTAATACAAAATCAATCAGAATTTGAATCGTTTTGAAACAGATTGCTAATCCATTGCTTCAAAAGTTCGAAAATAAATTCTGCTCAGCAACTTAAATAACGCAATGAATGTTGTTGAACTGTCAAAATGAAACAAATTAATCGGAATCGTTTACGAAAACGTGTTGCGTAATTAGATAGCTAGTTGGTTCACCTGCACCCTTGTCGATCAGTCTGAACAACGCCCCTGATGCCGCAATAAATGCGGCCACCTACCTGGGTCAAAACAATATAAGAAACATAGGTACACTCGCTTTATTTAAATAAAGCGAAATGAAGCGACTGTGGCAAAGTTTTTAAAAGTGTTATGGACCGTTGGCTTTTCAGACATCTTGCGTTCAATATTCACTACAGTACTATTAAAAAGGATTTGACACTAACTCTTTAGCAGCCTGAGCGTTTGTCCTTTTTATTTTACCTTTTTCATACATCTGAATGTTTGGTGTTTTATATAATTCTTTGACTAACAATTTAAATGCAGGGCCTTTTTCCTCTGGAAAGTAACTTTTATTGAAGCAGAATGGACACAAGAGACAATAAAGGAAATCTTATTGCAATACAGTTGAGATTGAGATTATTATGTAATAGTAGTTATAGTAATATATTTCCAAACTTCAGTACACGTTACATGAATGAGTTCCGGCCCCTGAACTAGGACATCCTGTATGACAGGGGTCGAAATATGTATGTGTGGATAAAAAATCTTCTAAAACTAAGGGTCGCGCCACACCTGCCGAACGTTCGGCGCGGAAGGTTCTGTTGAATACGCTCCTAATGTTTTTCAAGTTACCTATGACACATCAGTCGAACGTTACGTCGGTTCATGAGCAAGCGTCACATGACGCGACGGAACGTTCCGCGCCGAACGGTCCGCAGGTGTGCCGCTACACTAAGTAGGTAGTAGTCAGTATAAACATGTAATAACGTTAAATCCATACTATTAAATTCTGCATGTTGCGCCAAATAGTCCGTACATATTTCGAGCATATCTGAAAAGATATAAAAAGGTAAGTACTTATCCTGTATTAACAAACTAGGTATTGACTGTAGGGACTTAAAGGAATTACTTACAGCTTGTTCACACTATACATCCATCATTAACTAAGTATTCGAAATTAATTATGATTCGTTAAGACGAATAGACGTCACATTTATAAACCAAATCGTGATATAATACGATTCGTCAATGACAATTCACGACATTTAGAAAAAAATCGCGAATTTCACCGTTGTCGTTGTGTCTTGGATTTACTACCGAACAAAATATACTTTAATTTTGTACTGGTATTATCGTCGTTTTAATAGGAGGAAAACAAGAACACGCTGGGTCCGTGCATCCGATTTTAAAACAAAGACCTAATTTTGGAACCTCTCAAACACTAGTGATTACTGATGGAGTTATGAAAACACGAGTTTAAATTTATTTATTGTTTTCGAATATCCGTAGATAATTTCGATTATCTTCTTCTTTGGACGAGGATTTGAGAAAACAGGACACACGTACATGAGAAAAGCCATTAGTGCTGAAAAGAATTTGGCGATATGCAAGGTAAGAGAAAGTTGTCATTCCTGATTCTGTTTATAAAACAAATAGCTAGTTCATTTAAGGATTAAGATTTTTCAAACGTTTATTTAAAAGTTAGATAGGTCCAAGAAATCGCTTAACCACTGAGAAGATTCATAATCAGTCATAGACGTTGGTAGGTACCAGTTCTGCAGAAAAGGATGCCGCCGCCGTTAATTGCGCTGAATCAGGTTGTGTAGAGATAGATGCTGCTGACGGTGATTGTGCAGAACGACGCATATTGATCTTAGTATTTATTTTGTTAGATATTAGAAATTTAGAATTTCCAGGCTAATTTAAATGGTCTTCTTTTAATTAATATTTCTTATTCTCTTAGTTTAGCTGATACACCATTTTGTAGAGCTTCAAAAATCATTGTAACTTACCTAAAACTTATTGCGCTAATTTTGTTAGTTTTTAAGCCAAAATTTATGTTTTTCAAATTAGGGGTAAATGAGGGGTTGAAACTACCCTCATATGATTACAGACCTCGGATTCGTAATCAGCGACCTCAAAAACCCCCGAGATACGCCCAAGAGCTTCCCCGTAGAAGGAAAAAAAAAAAAAAAAAAAGATACGATTTCCGAGGCAAAATATTATTTTTTACCTTTTTTTTTCATTACTGACACGTGTGGGGGCGATTTTGAGGGGTTGAAACTACCCTCACTTGATTACAGACCTCGGATTCGTAATCAGCTACCTCGAAAACCCCCGAGAGATGATTTTTAAGGCAAACATTTTTTTTTCACTGTTTCACTGGGGTTGCTTTTGAGAGAGTTAAAAGTGTTAAAACCACCCTACTTTTTTCAATTTTCGGAGTGAGGCGGAGGTTAGTGGTGATGAATGTTCCTGAGGGCCAAAGGAATTAAAGAAAAAAAGAATTTTTGAAATCGGAGCTGTTCCACGACTTCCAGATTTTCCGGTATATTCACGGGACTAATTTATAATTTTGTATTCATATTTTTAAGGAGAAGTCGTGATTTTTCAGGATTAGGTTTAATAGCCACTGACAAAATAAAAAAGAATCGTATTAAATCACGATCTGGTAAAAATTACGATTCGTAGATGTGCGAACACGCTATTACGGCGGAATTAAAAAATGCGTATTTTTTAATGCTGAACTCCACATAGGACTGTTGTGGCGTCAGACTTGGGATGTAAGTTATTATTAGAAAATGGAGGGGTGGGGGGAATTCTTTAAAATTGTTTCGCAACCTATCATGGCGGCGGTGACATCTGGCGGAGTGATGTTCTTGGTTAACTTTTCAAGTTTGTCATAAATTTCTTCTCCCAACTTCGCACTATATTCTGTAGCTTTCAGATCAGTCGCACGTTTTAATCTGTAAATAATTTTGTTCAGAATAAGTGAACTTATGAATAAAAAAAACTGAGATTCTGCTTTTACAATATGTTAAAAAAACCCTGTTAGATCCGAAAGAGTAGTAAAGAAGAAAAAAACCCTGTCAGATCCGAAGAGTAATAGACAATAATAACACAATTTTTTATATTTTTATTATTGTTGAAAACAAAAAAGTTATTGCTATTATATTGGATGAGTGGTTTTAGTGACCGATACTTACTTAAACACGTGACTTTACTCATCATTATGAACAACTTTTACTATGGGGCCAAACCAGAAATCGCGAAAAAAAATCTGCTGCTCCCAACATTTTGACGAGTTATGCGCCATGAATGTAGGACAGCAGATTTTTTCGCGATTTCATGTTTGGTCCCGTAGTGAAAGTTGTTCATAATGATGAGTAAAATCACATGTTTAAATATCGGTCACTAATTACCAGTCACCCTATATAATTATAAAATTCTCATTTTTAGTACCAAAGCAAATTTTCAAAAGAGGTTATGACTTGTAGACACCCGCGACACGACACCCCTCGTGCCCCAGGTAAGATTTCCCATTGAAAAAAAATGTTGCGATTTTTTTTTTCCTGATAATTACCACATAAATAGACTCTCAGTACGATACTTAACAACTCACGGATCGGATACGGTTTTTTTTCAGGCTTCTAGAGGACAACTATACGCATCGCTAATTATTTACGTCATTCACATAAGGTTAGAATTACTATACAGAGTGGATTTTTGAGAGATGGGGTAGTAAGGGCAGCTACATTAACCATCGCGTTGTACCTACAGGAAAATGGTCTTAGGAGACTATCCTTAACTTTTTGAGACATTTTGATCTGCATTTACAGATTTTGAAGAAAATGTACTTACAGTCAGCAAGAAAGTGGGCAGTTTTCACAAAAACTAATAATATATAGTAATAAGGTATAATAATAAATACCTCTATCAGACCAACTAACAGAGGTTTGAGTCCTAGAAAAGTCAAAATTTTAACAAAAAATTAGTAAACATTGCAATTTATTGTATAAAAACAAAATCCCACCTCGATCTAAAAATTCATTCACTGTAACAAAAATCCGATCTCAAAACCCTCAGGCACTCCACTATAGGTAATGAGATTCCAACCTACTTTTTACGATGGATGGACTGGCCGAAAATAAAGAAAAAAATGGTATTTTAAATTTCGAACGAATATGTGTTTTAATTAGAAACAGGATCGATTGGCATCAAAAAGTGTTTGTGAAAACTAGCCATTTTCCTGCTGACAATTTTTTTTTTCTGAATTTGTGTGTGTAGATCAAAATGTCTCAAAAAGGTAAGGACAATCTCCTAAGACCGTTTTCCTGACTTTATAACGGTTAAGGTAGCTGCCCTTACTGCCCCATCTCAAAAATCCACCCTGTATATGACGTATTATCACCCTAAAACGTCCCCAAAAAGCACGCGATAGCTACGCCTGCAGCGACTAAAGGCGCCATTAGGTAAGTACTGACAATACTTAGGCTCAGCGTATGCTGCGTCGCAGGTGACGCAGGTCCACACAGCGCAGGGTAGCAGATTTTTTAATGCATGAACGTACTGACAGCTGCGTACGCTGCGGCGCAGGCACGTGCGACGCACACATGTGTCAGTACTGCTCTGCGTCTCGTTGTAGAGCTGGCACAGATTGCTGCGCGACGCATGCAGGTCGACACTTGTTTTTTACCACTGATTCATAATTTTGTTTCAATGACAGATTGTTTGTACTAGCTATGACGCGAATGTATCTATTGTAGCTGCGTCCAAGCATGCGCTCGCGGCCTATGTCTGCTTCGCCTGCTCTACCCTGCAAGGCTGCAAAATCTGTACAGAACTGTGCTGCGTCACCTGCGCCTCAGCATACGCTTAGCCTTAATCGTGCCCGCGCAACTAGCGCTGAGTGCAAGTTTGGCTGTCATAGGCATTGTCAGAATCGTCACGGGCCGTCAGTTTCTATGCGTACGTAAACAGTGACACTCACTGACATGCTCGTGACGCTTGATTTGTATGATGCAAAGTGTTGACAATACCGTCTCCAGCATCAGTCGCCGAGTCGTCTCCATGCTCTGTGATGACCCCACTGCTAGTACATAGACCTTTTCTCTGTGAGAGAGAGAGAGATCCACCATTGAGGACCCAGTGCGGGTTGGTGGATGTCATATGTCTTCCACATGCTTTCCTTCACGATCTTTTCTTTTACCGTTTTGGGAGCAGAGGTGATGAAATAACTCAAAGTAAAGGTTGGTATCAATATACCAGTCGTAAGTCGAGACCGGTTACGGCCACCAACATAGTTCCTAGCCTAGCATTCAAGCGAAGTTATATGAAATAAGTCTCTTACTCATCAGAGGCCTCATGATATGTTTGGTTAAATTTTCCATACGATAATAAGTTCTCATCGCCCTTTGCTACCATCGCACCCGTCAATATTTCGAAAGCTTTCTTCATATTTCCTAAAAGTAAAATGTATGTCATAATCATTAAAACTCGATATTTTGTTATAGATTACATAATAATACACAATAATATAAAAGACTTACCCTCAAACTTTAAATAAGCGGGACGCTCTAAAAGGAAAAAGCGTAATTATTTGTGGAAGAAAATCTGTCATTTGAAGAATGTATCTACATTATTTATGAGCCACTCACCCCCTCTCCGAGCACGTCGTGGCCCGCCCTGAAAACATAGTAGGCATGAACTTTACAAAAACAACAACATATTACATAATGACGTAAATCTTCATTCTCCATCTGACACAAATGAACACAACGGAGAGATAAGATCAAATCCAATTATCAACAAAACTTTTGAATAGAATTTAAGTGAAAAGTGAAACAGTAGGTCAGACCTACTGTTTCAGGCGTGGAAAATGAAGATTCAAGCAAAATAATTTTGTAAAATCATTTACCTCATCCCGCCGTGTTCACTTGTGAGAGATAGAATAGGAAGATACAAAAATAATCGAGTCAAAATTTTACTTTATTTATTTAAAATAACTTAGTTAATGTTAGATTGCGGTACTTTGAAGTTTCGTTTCGTTTCATATTATTTTAGGTTCAATAGTTAATTATACTATGTATAAGCATCAAGTTGGAGCAGTCGGTTCAGGTCTATATACATAAGTTATTTCAAGGGCTGTTTCTAAATTATTTTTAAAATATTGAAATGCCATTGGTTCCTTTGTTTCCTTGTTGACGATAAAGTTAGACTTGTTGATTGTATCCTATTAAAATAATTATTATTTAATAAATAAGAACTGATTATGGAGATTTCAACAAAGTTAATTAAGAGTTGAACGATACTTACAATGCCCATCTCAGTAGAGCCATCCCCATCAGCGCCACCACCACCAGCACCGTATAAACCACCTCCTCTAGCTGCTAATAAAACATCTGTGAACAAACACGTTATTCCTTAATAGAAATAGGGTTCTGATGAGTTTTAAATTTAGCGCAGAGGCAAATTAACCTGAGATGTACTTACTTTAAAATCTCTTTTGACATCAGTACACTAAGGCTTAGGAGGTGATGCAGCGGTGGTGTCTTTGAGAGATGTTTGATCACCAGGGCTAGGTGTGACGGTGGGCATGGTGGGTGGAGTGGTGGCAGTAGTGGAGGCAGGAGTGGAGTCAGGAGTGGAGCCAGTCCTGGCCGCTGACAGTGACGCAGAGGAAAGTGTCTTTGGCGTGGCGACGGGCGACGCCGGTGTCGGCAAGCCAGGCGCGGGCGCAGGCTTGTGCTCTGGCTTCGCGTCCTCGCTGTAGAACCTTTCCACTTCTTCTCGTAAAAAATGAAACGAATTCAGTAACGTACCTTAAGCCATGCATGATATTCGTGAGCTTCCGAGAAAATTGGGTAAACATAATAAATAGAGTTATTTGAATTTGTAAACAATTGTTCAATATCTTTTGAGGTTTTTGTTCAATCACCATTTTCCTCGGAAGTTTGTTTTAAATTTAAACTTCATAATTCATATTGAAAAGATCAAAAACGTCAATGAACGATTGTCACAATTTCAAACGGCACGGCTTACCTTTGCACGTTGTGTTTAATATCGCGAGCTCCAATTAAAATGTTGACAATAGTTCGTCACAACGTTACCTATTTAACTATACTTACCGTCGTCTTCATCGAAGTCCATCATAAGCATTCTGTCATCAGATTCAGTTAGAATTTCATCAATCCAAACGGCAATCTGTCCAGAAGAAAATCAAACATTTTTATAAAAAACATGACACATTACATGATAACATCACGTCTGTACCTGTAGTACACCCACATTTCGACAGTCTCACACAGACAGTCAGTTTCACATTGTGTCCGGGATGGCAGTAGGCTCGCCCCCTATTACATGGGACTTAGTGTAGCGGCACACCTGCGGAACGTTCCGTCGCGTCATGTGACGCTTGCTCATGAACCGACGTAACGTTCGGCTGATGTGTCATAGGTAACTTGAAAAACATTAGGAGCGTATTCAACCGAACCTTCCGCGCCGAACGTTCGGCAGGTGTAGCGCGACCCTTAAACATAACTGGCGAAATGTGGGTGTTTTTTATAAAATGTTTCGTAAATTCACAAAATAAATTAAATTGTTATCGCTTCTTTATTGAATGTGTACCTTGTCCGACATCTCCATCATGAACTTCGCTCTGGGATTCGTACATCGTCTTGATGGTGTTTTCAAGTGCATATAGCAGCACATATCGTACAAGATAATATCAGACAATCTTAACATTCTATGAAACAAAATTAAACATAAAAATCAGTACCTAACAAAATTAAATGACACACAATAAAAATACAATCAATGTATGCCATGTATGTAATGTACGTAATGTCATGCATACAGGGTCAAATTAAATTAGCTAGTGAAACTTTGTAGACGTGATGGGTACCTATCGATATTTAAACACCATACAATATAAATTAAAATGATTTAATGCATTTTTTGGGGGTCAATGATGAGATGAGGGGGTCAATGAAAATCTGATTTCTTTTGTTTTCTCGTGTTTAGATATCGATATCCATCATGTCTGTGAAGTTTACACAAAGAAAAACCTGATGTTTTAACCTGAGAGGTAATAGGGAATATGCACGTAATTCAAAACCTATTAATATTATTAAACATTGTATAGGAATCAAGAAAGTAAATCCAATTTTTTTATTTTTTTTTAAAGCATTTATTATTTTACAAATCATTATTTTATGTTGCGTTTTTTTGGTGGAACGGAATGCAAACTCAAAACACGTTGTCTGCGACAATGCCGGAGGTGACGCCAAAAACTATCTGAATAAAAATCTATTCTTTGCAAAGTTCTTGAAATCTCACGAAGGTAAGTAAGTGTAATTTCTGCTTCAATAAAGCAAAAAAAAAATTTTTTATTTAAAAGATTTGGAACGAAAAAAGCTTAAAATCAGATTTAAACAAAGCAGTAACGTGGTAAATGACGTCACATCATGACCGCGACAGAAACGGACGTTTGAACTACATTAAATTAGGAAATGTGTGAAAAAGAAAATTTTGGAGTGAAACTACAACAATTTTCAATTTATTTTTCTATTTAATTTTTTTGAACAATAAGCGGTAGTTAAATTAAATTTTTAATATTTTTGTTGAGTTTATATCACTGTCTTTTATTGATTTAGTTCGAAAAAGAATTACATGCATATTCCCTCTTCCTGTAATTTTAAGAACGTTCGCATTCTAATCTTATTCGCAATCTGTCAAAAATACAAAATCAATTTACCAACATTTTTGACAAGTTTACCAGATTGCGACTTGAATGTGAACGTCTTTCAAGTATGAGAATTGGCCTTCTGGTATTTCACTAACTGCGGTCAATGACACCTCACAAAACAATTTAATCATCAAATTAATTTCTTATTAATTTTATCATGTTTAGATATCGGTACCCATCACGTCTGCGGAGTTTCGCTAGCTAATTTCATTTGACCCTGTATGAGAGCTTAGAGAGCAATACCCGAACGAATTCAGTTAAAATCCAAGTTTGTAGCGCTACGCTTCGCTACGGCGTAGCTCGTGCTACGACTGCGCGCGCAACCCATTCTGAATTTCTAAACGGTTTTATTTTTATTTTTATTTTCATTTCAATTATTAGGTGAGAGTTAAGACGAATAGTTCTACAGACAGTGCCATCCACGAAGACGCGCCCCAGACTTCTTCCTAATCGCTTACAGTACAAGTGTGCAACATATCGCTAGTGTTTTAGTTTTATCGTGTTTACTAATTATCCTCTCATACATATATAATTACGGTCTTATTCATAAAAAAACCTTATCGAAGGTTTTAGACATTACTTAGTTAAAATGCTTGATAAGCCTATAAAACCTACGATAAAATTTTGTATTCATAAACGTTTCATAAACCTTCTATTACTAATATGTCGTTATAAATCAAAATATTGCCATTTTAATGAAGTCGTCCAACAAATTGACCAACACATCGAGTCGTCAAACGAGAATGTCTGTCTGCGCACCAAATAATTGTGACCATAGACATTATTACGTACTGTAAACTATTTTATTGTCTACAGTTTCGACTCTTTTGACACGGCGCGTCTTTCAAAACACGTATTTGTCAATGAATTTGGTATTGAAGCGACGAAAATTTTTGAATAATTACATGCATGTACTAAATAAACAAATGGAATCAATACCGTAGACTAGTTCCAATAAAAGGCAAAGAAGTGAAACTTGGTTGGAGGAGGATAGGGTTTGTACCATTACAGCTTGAACAAATTCAAAGTAAGTTTTGTTTTGTAAACATTCTCATACTTACATGCTTGCTTTTGCTTCTGTTCCTTAGATTGTTTTGAAAGAATTAGTCAGGAGAGGGTCTCCTTAATGGAAAATCAAAATACGGACGCACCAACGCGAAAAAAGTGGCGGCCTGGCATGGTTTACGAATTAGGTACCTATCTTTTACGTTACATACTTCCTAACTAAGCATGTCAAGAATTTTGTTACAAAACTCATAGTTACAAAAACCCGCGGCCCTAAGAATATCTATTAAGGACTCGTAATATTAGTTATTCATATGCCCTACTGATTTAATTAATTTGGTAATAACTATAATTTACAAACAAACTATTACATTAATTTTGTATTTCAGGTTAGAATAGTAAGGATGGCGCTGCTACAAATAGCAGAAACTGAAACAGCCTGCAGAAAAGAATTACATGAGGCACAAAGGGCAAACGAAAAAGAAAAATTTTTGTTCTAAGAAAAAATCGAAAAGTCAAATTAGAGTATTACAAAATAAATTAAACTGATATATTAAACAAGTTTTTTTTATTAATTAACTACTCGCTAAAATGTCTTCTTATAAAAGTTTGTAAAATAGCATTTGCGTTTCCCCTTGCAACTTCTTGAATTACTTCACTTGTATGATATTCATTGATATTACTACCCTCTAACTGCATGTCTCCATGGTGAACTGCAATGTTGTGAAGTATACTGCCACTATGGTTGTTTTCACATTTCCTAGTGTTCATGTAAAAGGCATTGAAAGCGTTTTTTTCACACACCAAAGCAGCGTTCCACAGTATTATGTTGTTGCAGTGCTTCGTGATATGTTTTCCCGCTTCTATTTTGAGGCGTTAAAATAGGAGTGAAGAGATATGCCTCTAACATAAGATCCTCTCACGAACAAGGTTAATTATGAAGGTCGCTGTAGATTTAATATGGACAATGCTTCCAATCGTCGTCGTCCAAGGAAAATGGATCACTTCTATTTCTGTAAACCTTTCTTCGAAGCGGACGGTTCTCAAGACGTACAATTCTTTCAATAGTATCCAAGCTTTGCAAAGCTTTTATTTTATATAATAATAAACTAAATTAGTTAAACAGAAATGCAAAATAAATTAAACATGTACGATTGTTTACAAAACTGACATTTTGTAGACAGTAGACACACACGTTAGATTTGTACGTCAAATGTCGTTTTCTAGTAATCAGCTGTTGTTGAGTCTGCCATTTTTTCCTTATAGTACTGTTAAAGTAGGGTTCTGGCTTCTATAACTTTATAGTAGGTTTATAGAACGTTTTGGTGCTAAAATGCGTTTATGAACACCATTTTTTGTAAGCCAGACTTTAGCAAGTGTTTAGATGTTCGATAACTTTTTATGAATAAGACCGTAAGTGTTTATTGACAATACTAAATACACTAACCGAATTTTGCACTCTTGTACTGTAAGCAAGGATGGATCCAGGATTTATTTCTGAGAGGGGCACATGGGTCGAACAGATAAGAAGTGTCTCCCATATCTTGTATTGCACTATGCTGTTTTTGGGATAAATTATTTTTCAATGAAGATATAGTAGTACCTACCAGTACAGAGTTCATTATTGAAGTAATTTCTTGATAGATATGCATTCAGTCCATTCAGATGACTCGATTTTATTTTACTTAAAGTGTTTGGGGTAGCAAGTGCCCTTCTGCCCCCGTCCCTGAATCCGCCCTTGACTGTAAGCGTTAAGGAAGAAGAGTGGGGTGCGCCTTGGTGGATGTCACTAACTGTAGAACTATTCGTCGTCAACTCTCACCTAATAATTGAAATAACATTTAAAAAAAAATCATTTCTAAATTCAGAATGCGTTGTCCGCGCTGTCGTAGCACGAGCTACGCCGTAGCCAAGCGTAGCGCTACAAACTTGGAGGAGGTTCCAAATCTTTACGATTAGTCAATTAGTCTTATTTATCATGGAACTTTTGTGTAGTTATGTAAAATACCTTCGAACAAATTGTGTGAATCAGATTCAAACTTACCCGTCAGCGAGCGCGTAGCGTCCAGGCGCAGATAAACGTTGCTGGATGCCTCTGGCAAAAGCCACAGTAGCATTTCGTGCCCACGAAAATTTTTTGTCACCGCACATAGCAAGAATGTCCTTCTTTATTGCACGAACGCCTGCAGTTCTATAAGAAATTAGGGTTTTATAGGTCTACCGGAATCACAAGGGATAAAAAAATGTGATTTTCATATGGCTGTGTCAATAATAATTGTCATATGAAAATCACAAAAAAAAAAAAATGCCATGAGATTCCGGTAGACCTATACAAACAATACCTACTTATTTCGTTTGGCTTTATAGGTGAAAATATTTTTAATGTAGGTGTGATTATGATCCTACTGACTCAAAAACATGCGAACTTAATGACTTTGGTAAACGAAACCACCGGTCAACTGTGTGTCGGACCACGCACTGTGAAGGGTTCCGGTTCGGATTCCGTAGTTGAGATGAATATTTACGCATGCACAGTATTGATTTTATCGACCGCAAAAATGAGTTTGTATTTCATAGTATTTTTAGAAAAAACTACCTATGTAAAACAAGTTTTTTTTGCGGTCGCAACCGAACATCAAATATCTCACGAAATCCTGGTCAGTATTTTGCGAGATATGGGATGTTTGCGGTTTAGTTAAATAAAAAAGTGACTTTTAAAAACTATCATCTTTTTACATAATATGGGATCCAACGATAGGACACGCTAATGTGCATTGAATTATTTTTTTCATCCTGTGCGGGCCACCCATGTGTGTCAACCCTAAGGATTTTTTCCGTAATTTATCTGCACCTCAAAACGCATAGCATTTATTTCAAATAAACTAATTACAGGCACTTTTGAATTGTCAAGGGAACGGTCAGTCAGAAAGATGAAGCTAGTTGCCCATTCCAAAGTGTAGTAGGTTCCTATGGAGAAGAACGGGCAAGTAACTAACTCCACGGACACTCTTTTAAATCAAAATATTGTTACAAAATATTGGTAACATCATTTATTTTGAAATTATACATGTGAGAACTATGTAGAAAGACGTAATGAAAAGATAAAAACCATTCAAAAATTAAAATAAGCCATGGAAGCTAAGAGATAACCAGTCCCTATTGACGGCGATCGTTCACGAACATGACTCATGGATCAGCACCATTCAGCTCAACCATTTTGAAGGAAACTTAATGATCTAACACACGCCGCCACCAGTGAGACATTTGAGTGAGCATGACATACTCTCAGCCGCCAGTGTACATTCAAGATGAAACACGTACACAGTAAATGGTAGTTTTGTAGAAGATAATGGTCACAGTGCTCACACATGTGCTATGCAATTATACAATACTGAGAGATTGAATTTCCTCTCGTACGTTACGTGGACTTCACGAGTCCACTGTCAAAAACAGCGGATCTGGTACTGGAATCCTGCAGTCCATTATTTTTAAGCCTGTGGAACATATACGATTCCTGTTCTAACTTTCACAGAGTGTAGGGGAAAGAACAGGAAAGACATAGAACATCACATGCTAAACACCTAACAACATCTTCGCGCCGGAATGTTTTATCCTTTTAGTCTGTGGGGAAATGTCTATCAATATGGCTGACGGCTCTTGTGTACATTTTATTTTTGCAATTTGGCTACAAAACTCTAAAAAGGCTGATAACTTACTCCGCAGCTTTCTTCTTAGTTTTTTTCAAGTTAACAAAATATTCATAGGCCTGATCTGGCTTGAATGGTTCATCTGCATCCAACATGGCCCTCAAACGAGCAATCTAAACATAAAAGAAAAATTATGAGATAGGAAGTAAGTATTAATATCGTCAAATTCACTTCACTCAATATGAGTGAAGAATTTTTGTTCGGCTGAATTTGAGTATTACACGAGACGTTTTTAATAAAGATCGTTTATATCTTCCCCGTCCCAATCAATGGTTAAAGACATTGCTTAACTGTTGGGACTGTTGCGCGGGTAGTGGTTTTTTATTATTTTCTTTAAACATTTGGCACTGACCGTATCAGGAGGCAGGCTGTGTGCGTTTTCCCGCCACAAGTATATGATGGTGCGCCGGCGCGGCTTGGATATGCTCTCGAGTCGGTCGGTCAAGATGGCTCCATGCCTGCGCAGGCACCGCGCATGCGCGCGCATGGTTGAAGGCGACATCTTTACATCGGTCGCCTTGGGGCTCCTGGAATAAACACCAAATTAAAACACGTTGAGTTAGCAGAAGCTTATTAAGGGTTCTTGCACACTAAACGGCCATGTCCACAACTGTTGGGCGCATCGACTAGGTTAACTATAGAAACCGGCTAGTTGGCCGTTGCACCCAAGTGCGCGATTCGTATCGGTTTCTATAGTTTAGTTTACCAGTACCCTAATTACGTACTACACGATCAATCAGAATTTGACCCCTTTTGTCAAGTCAAATTCTGATTGATTGTTTGACTGATTGTTTTTTTGATTTGATTTAATTGACTGTTTTTTCAAAAAGTAGTCAAATATTTTTTTTTATTTGAACTTATGAAGCAATGGTTTTAGTCCAATGCTTCATAAGTTAAAAAAAAAATCTACTCAACAACGTAAATAACGCAATGAATATTATTGAACTGTCTGAACTGTCGAAACAGATTAGTCGCATTTACGAAAATGAGTTGCGTAATTAGATAGCTGGTCGGTGCGACCAATCACCAAAAGTAGTGGTCTGGTGGTCATGGCATCTAGTGCGCGAGATCCCTAAAGCTTCGCATTTACTATCATTATATAAATAACGTAAAACCATCAGTAAGAAATTTGCAATGTAACTGTTATCTTATTGTAATAAAGTATGCGATTGCCGCGAGTTTGATAAAACTGTCGGCAATCATTCTAATCTATACCATACGGAGATTAGAGCCACATTGCAATGACTTACTACTGGTTTTAATAATATGTCGATTGTGAATGTCCTACTTTAAGCAAGGAATGTGGGGAGCAGTGGTGGCCCAGTGGTAACGGCCCCGACTTACGAGTTGTAGGTCGTGGGTTCGAACCCAAGCAGGCACTTTACTTTGTGTAAATAATTTCATCACCACTGCTCTCAAAACGGTGAAGGAAAACATCGTGAGGAAACCGGCATGTCTTAGAACCAAAAAATTTGAAGACATGTGACATCTACCAACCCGCACTGGGCCCGCGTGGTGGATTACAGCCCACTCCCTCTCACAGAGAGGAGGCCTGTGTCCCAGGAGTGGGAACATTAATAGGCTGATGATGATGATGAAACAAGGAATGTTGCTTTACCTGGGTTTGGCTGGCCTAGGAAGAGGGCGTAAGGATTTTCGCGGCTTGGACTTGTGCTGCAGCCGCAGGCCATGCCCCGCGATTATGGCCTCAGCAACCGACGGTGGTGGCGGCTCTGTGGCGTACGGCGGGTACGGCGGGAACGAGCCCATCTGTGCTTCGGGCTCCGCTGTTCAATATATAGGGTGACTGGTAATTAGTGACAGATACTTAAACTCGTGACTGTACTCAACAAACACGAGAAACAACAACAAACAAACAACAAATTGTTTTTATTCGTAATTTTTTTCTTTTTTGCGTCATGTTTACCGCAAATAAACATATTTTCTTTCTTCTTTCTTTTTCTTTTCTTTACTCATCATTATGAACTTTTACTATGCGACCAAACAAGAAAGCGCGAAAAAAAAAACAGCTTTTCCATACATTTGGTCGAGGTATGCGAAATTAATTGCATCTTTATATCTTTATCTTTATTGGAACAAAAACACATTTTACAAATTAATGTAGGGAACAGCAGATTTTTTTTTTCGCACTTTCAGGTTTGGTCCCATAGTAAAAGTTGTTCACAATGATGTGTAAAGTCACGTCACGGTAGACGGTAGGCCAACTTCATAGAAACGGACGTAGCGCGAGCTATACCTACGCGCCTCGATCGAGGTATGCGCGAGGTACGCAGACAGTCGCGTCTGTGCCGCAGTGACGAACGAACGGTGTGTTGTTTTTTTAACAATAACCGCGCGATTTTTACACTAAAAATAAATTCAAGTACATATTTAATATGACGAGTAGGATATATTGTTGCTGTTTTTGGTTGCATGAATTTGGCAATAACGCATCCAGAGATAACTTTTTTTAGATTACCTGGAAACTTTGAAAGGTATTATTATTAACAAACAACAACAACAAAATTATTTTATAGTCTTACTATAAAATAATTTTACTTACTGATATGTAGGTACATATTGTGTGTATTTTTAATGGATAAGTATTTCCTTTTATCTCCCGAAAAAAAGATATCTGGATTAATAAATAAAGTGAATAGAGTAAAGGAAAGTGATAACACGAGTGAAATAGGTAGATAAAGGAGGTTCATGAATTAATACGGTAGGTACGCTTGTTTTAAAACCTCGGGCATTTGTGTTTTGTTTTGTTATTCAATTCACAAAGTATTTTATTTATTTGTGTAGATAAAAAAATAGTTAATTGACTCAGGCGTGACCTTGCGGAAATCCATCATAAAACACAATAGACGATGTATATCCTAGTAACTTAATCCGCTTAACCGTTCTTAAAGAGTTAGAGAACCCTGTAAGAAATCGACACGTGTTTCGCCTCTCAACGAGGCATCCTCAGGACGACGATTGACCTGTTGCGAACTCGGACACGAAGTGTTATCAACGCGAGCCGAACGCAAAGTGAGCTTCAACCGCCCGTCACCCCCACTTATATAGGATCGCTTATCGGCCCACCTCGGCCGGGATCGCACTGATAACGATCCCGGCCGAGGTGGGCCGATAAGCGATCCTATATAAGTGGGGGTGACGGGCGGTTAAGCGGATTAAGTTACTAGATATACATCGTCTATTGTGTTTTAGATAAAAAAAGTATATTTACAATCACAAAACTAAATGGAAACACAAAGTAGGCAAATGTAATTAAAATACTGGAGGCGGGCAGCCCTATCGCATGTTTACGTACCGCGCGGCTGTAGGCATTTATTTCTAAGATATGGCTTAGTTATTCTACCGTCTACCGTGGTCACGTGTTTAAGTATCTTTCACTAATTACCAGTCACCCTATATAGTCCACAGTGTTAGTAACAAAATAACTAATATCCAAAAAGTACCAAAGTAATTATTAGCATTAAATTCTTGTTTCTTGTCCAGCCGCCTTCACGTCCTCAAAAATATTGTTCATGTGCATCTTCAATTCTACACACAGATAACGTCATTAAGTCGGACATGTTATGACAAAAATATCAGTAGGTAATCTCAGGATAATTAAATTTTAATTATTTGTTGGTCAGGATAGATCAGCAACACTTTTCCAAACCCGAATTTAAAAAAAATATGAATAGGTAATAATGCCCTTTGCTACAGTAGGATAATGAGAACCAGTAGTTTATAAACTTTACGTTTTCCATTGATATTATTATGTTACAAGCAGAGATGTAAATCAGTTACAAGAGAATGTATACCATCGGTATCCGGCACCACAGATAGGCCTTCAGACACGGGCATCTCGCTGGTAGCCAACTCTGACGATACGCCCGACATCCTGTATTGTTAAGTTCCTATCTTGTTCTAGAAACAGTCCTTGTTATTAATGAAGAAATTAATGAAATTGAAAGTTAATTGTCAGGTTCTTTTGAATTGCTTGCATTTTAAATAATGACATTTATTTCAAATGTCTGATGTGACTATTCTTTCAGCTCAGTTATTTTCGGTCAGTATTATTTTTGTAATTTAACCTCACGCTTTGGAGTCCTTCCATAAACAAATTTCTATTTATTTTTTGGTGGTCACACACCATGTGATGGTGGTCTTGTATTAACACCTCAGAGTAATATTATAACTATTAACACTGTTGTTTAAATAATCAGCCTTTTAATGTTCCCACTGCTGAGACACAGGTCTCTCGGTGAGAGGGAGTGGGCCGTAATCCACCACGCGGGCCCAGTGCGGGTTGGTAGATGTCACATGTCTTCGAATTTTTGGTTCTTTCATGCCGGTTTCCTCACGATGTTTTCCTTCACCGTTGTGAGAGTAATGGTGAGGAAATAATTTACACAAAGTAAAGCGTCTGTCTGGGTTCGAACGTACGACTTACACCTCGTAAGTCGCGGCCGTTACCACTGCGCCACCACTGCTCTTCTGTTGTTCATTGGTACCTATAATTTTATTTACTACGTGGTTGTTTATAAAGTGAAGCTTGGTATTCCCGGTATACTTAGGGCGAAATTATAATTATTTTACGGTCTGAATGTCATAATTGAGCTTCAATCCTTGAGAACACTAAATTCTATTACAAAATTTAATGTAAATATAATAATAATAATAACAAAAAACAATATTCTACTATCTTATTACTATCGTATTCACTATCTTTCCACTATGTCATAGTTGCGTAGGTATTTATTTTGTATTTTTCTTTTTTTTGTTACATTTCAATTAACATCATCTTAGTGATATTTATTTTAGTAGTATGTATGTAAGTATGTATGTATGTATTTATGTATGTAAGTATGTAAGTAAGTATTATCTCATATTATGTGTTTTATTTTATTAAGTAATGAATTGTTTTAATTTTATGTATTTTACTTTCTCTCTACTCTTACACACGGTGTCTACATCTCTTTTTATCCCCCTGTCCTATCGCAGGTATGCTGGAAGAGATTTCTTTAGAAATAAGCATCACCTTTGTACGTATTTTTCTGTTCTTTTCTTCTTGTCTGTTGTTAAATGTGTGTACATAAATGGTTAAATAAATAAATAAATAAATATTTGTGTAGGTACCTAATGCTCTTATTAATGTTAGATAAACTTAACTTCGCCTCAGGGTTGAGCAAAGTCCATGCGGTTAACGCAAACAAGCTACGGCGTAGCTCGTAGCGCTACGAATGCTACGATGCTACGCTATTGGTCTCCACTAGACATAGCAAAGGTTATCTTTCGAAAAAAAGAGTCCTCGTCATAGGTTTGTTGTACAAAGTAATGAATTTAACCCCATGAATTTTATTACTTTTCAGTCAGAATCGTTTGAAATAAAATCATTCAAAGTATTTATAAGTACTCATACATGTTGTACCTAGGAGTCGTACGTGTTGTGTTGTAGTGACCTGAAGGTTGCCGTTTATCAATCAAGAAAGAAACAAAGCAACTTTTTATTTATTTATTTCTAAGCAATTACTGAACATAATTTGAACATGACTTATGATGAAAACAACGGGAAAAATGGGCTTAATACGATGTTGAAAATTCTCCAACGCTTTTAGTTCGTAGTTTTTTGTTTTTAGGGTACCCTACTTCAAAAGGTAAAAAAGGAACCCTTATTAAATAAGATCACTCTCTTGTCCATCTGTCTGTCCGTGTGTCACTACAATTTCTCAGGAACGGATGGACTTAGCAAGTTGAAATTTATATCTACCTACAGGCTACAGGGTGGCAGGGACATCGACGCGAAGCCTGTTACCATGGATTCAGTACATGATTCTGAAGCCCATTGCGGTGAAATTTTTCGTCGGTTATTAAAAATAAAACAGCCGTTCCATATATTTTTACAGCGTAGGTAGCACTTTTCTATGAAACAGCAGATTTTATTTCCTACAATTTGCAAAAATTTAAAATTTTCTTTTTTTTTACCAAATTATTTGATTCGATGATGATTAATTTTTTTTGGTTGATGGCATTAGGCTCGACCCCTATTACATGGGACTTAAACATACAAGGCGAAATGTGGATACTCCTCTGCGGCCTCTGCCTAACCCTTCGGGGAAACAAGGTGAGATGTGATGTTTTACAAAATATAGGAATAAGTTGTTAACTTTAAAAATGGGCATTAAAGTAAGAAGCCAGTCAGACTAGATTTGGTAAATATTAATCGGATATTTTTTTTTTTGTAAAGTTAAAAGGAGTGGAGGGAGGCCTTTGCCCAGGAGTGGGACAGCAGCTAGCATAAAAAAATAAAAAAAATGTTCCATTTTCTTTTGAAAGTTTTGATCTACTTGTTTCTAATGCTAACATTAGTAACAGTAAGGGACTGGACATAACAAGCGCCCGAGGCGCGCGCCTTGTGCGCTGCGTTTTGTGCGCACAAGAAAACTAGTTGCTTATGACTGATTTACATCAATGCTTATGACAAGCGCCCGAAACGCAGCGTTCTGTGGGTGTGCCTCGTGCGCTTGTTAGAACTAGTCCCTTAAACGACAATGGGTTTGGCAACTGTCAAAGTGGCGCTGGCATGTCAAAGTGGCGCTGGCATAGCTTTAACCGAAATAGAATAATTTTTTTGTTAATTATTTTCACAATGCCGAAGATGTGTGAAGTACCTTTTTGTAAAGAAATTGGTGCGCATCAGTTTTCTAAAGATTTTGCAATGACAAAAGGTGGCTAAAAGCCACAAGAAGACAAAACTTCAAGCCGGAATAATATTCGAGGTTATGTCGTAAACATTTCTTGGAAACAGATTACCAAAAAACTAGTAAATAGTAGTAGTAAAAGGTTCGTCATTAATTGTGTTCTAAAAATATTCAGCATCACTATGAGAATGTGTTCTTTATCCTTTTTGGTTGTTTCTAGGTATTGAAAACAAGCACCGTTACCTGAAAAAAACAGCATCTTAACAGTATTTCCTTGGACTACTACAACTCTTTCTCAAGAAGCTCAAGCCCGAGAAGGCCGGTTATTAAACCGAAATATTAGAGAGTCACTCTTTGGAGAAACGGACACATCAGCTGTGACAACTACCAGTTCAGAAGATTGAGTGTCCCTGATAATAATGACATTTTTACCCAAGAACATCACAGGAACATACCGGATATTGCCAGTGATCAATCAAAAATCCGTAGAAGCAGAGGTAACTGAAGAGCTAGAGAAAACTATTCCTCACCCAGCCCAATTTATGTCTTCAGGAACACAATTTAGGAATGTGGTGTGAAGAAAAATTTGTTGAGAGCTAACTGTCAAATACTATACTTGCACATCTTTATAATATCTTCTGTACTTGAAGTCATCAAATACACGTTATGAAAGTGTAAAAGCCCCGTGTGTCATTCCTTAGGTAGGAATGACACACGGAGCTTTTACACTCGCGTCCCCTATAGGTACCTACACTCGCACACACATAACACAAATCAAATTTTTGCTGCTTGCAGTTGCTGTTGGCAGTTTGTTGCGCCACTTCTTCCCACTTAAAGCAGTAGGAAGTGGTGAAGGGCGGGCGTTTTGGGGGACTGTCTTATGTAATGTGACATTCAAAAAGTATTAGTCTAGTTTGAATAATGAATTTATGTTTATTAGTTTTATTTTCACACCCTATTATCTAATAATTTACTTTACTAAAGCAAATCTTATAACAGGTAGGTACAGCTTATTTATTATTAATTTGATGATTAATTTGTTTTTTTAACTAAATCATAATTATTGTATAAATATTTATTCAAAATTGCTTGTATAATTGTTACAGAAGTTATCAACTTTTTCTAACATCTCTGAAATAAATTCCCATCTCTGGAAACATATATTACTTCTAGAGCTGATGTATACACAATTAAATTACAGAATGATCTATTAGTACATTATAGCTGGCCCTCTAACTGATAATAATATGAGCTAGTTTTTTTTAACATTAAACTATGATTATTTATAGCATTATCCATATATATGGGACAGTCACTGGTGAGATCATTCCTGGTGGAATACGGACATTTCACTACAATAATTGTGTCCTATCCCAGTAGGCCATGGTGAGGCACTTAAATATGGTCTGTGCTTGCTTATGTATATATATACAAGGTGGAGACGACAATACAACAAAAAATTAAACGGTGTGTCCATAATGACGTTCCCATTCTGTATACGAAAATTCAATTGAATATATTCAATAGTTTAGTCATTACAGCTCGGCAAAATCCATAGTCGGCTCGGGCTATTTTAGTTATCCACCCCAAAAATCCACCCTAAGGTGGATATTCTGAAATGTATGCCCGAGAATTTACCCAAGGCCTAGTTGGATAAACGGAATTTATAGGCTTAGGGTGGATCCGGCTTACATTACATTTAATTTGTTTGAAAAACTCGTTTTTTTTTTTCGAAGCTAGGATTTATTTGACAGTTCCAAAATACTCATAAGTATAAGTAGTGCCAGTATTTTAATTTTTTGTTATAAGGTAGTCTCCACATTGTATATATCCACAATTTTCGACTGTTAACCCACATTGTGTCTCATACTCTTTAATAGCAGCCTCTTCATACATTATTCCATGGTTGTTGCCTTTGATGTAAAGGGTCTTTGATTTAGGAGTTGCCTGCTGTAACTTGCCTTCGATGAATCTCTTAAGTGGCAAATTGTGTGGATCTTGCTGGCAGTAATGTGGTGCCTTCGCTCTTTATACCCTACTGAACAGTTTTTCTGCCCTTGTGTGAGCTGCTCAATATTATGGATTCTTTCTTCACAGATTTTTGTTAGACTTAGTTTCTCCAGAGTTTCATTTTCAGGATTGTTATCTGTATAGGCATGATTTGCTCTAATAGCATATGGTTTTGCAGGATCAAATAACTGTTTTACTGGCATATGTTTCCAAAGTTAAAATTCCAGTCATACAATACTGCTCTAATCTGTAAATAAAATATGTGTGTTTAAAGGCAGTAACTTCAAGGCTTTTACTTACTATAAAACGTTTTGTATCAAAGTACTTACAATAGGAAAACGAGAACCAAGCCAGCAAAAACTCTTTCAAAATCATATTATTTAGAAGGGAAAATTTGTGAATTATAGTTTTAAGGTTAATAAGGTCGATAAGGTCTGCTTTCCTTTCTCGTAAAGATGCACCTCGTTTCTTCAATTCAGCTTTTAGCTCAGTTAACCCCCAGGTCGAACACATGTTTTTTCACAACAATTCTTTCAATGTTATGAATAAAACGCAGTTAACAAGAAAAGCGAAAACACAACACAAACTTGACAGGTACAAGCTATACTAGCGACATCTGTGTGTGTGAGCTTTCACTTGCCAACCCCATTCAAGAGATTTTTATATGCCTTGTTCCTTTACGATACGAATAATTTAAAAAAAAACGTTTTTTTTTTGTATGCTTTTGCTCCCGCATGGTGGCGCTAGTGAGTTTGGCGGTCATAATTTGATATTTTGTCGTTTGTTGAGTTTTACGCGGGAATTTCGAGGTACATACACTGATAAAGAATGACTAATAAATCCGGTGGTTGGAGTGTAAAAGACTCGAAGAATGAACTTCGTAATAGAAACGCAAAAGTATTTGGAAAAAAGGAAGATTTGATAGAGAGGTAAGTAACCTCTAGCAAGTTTTTCTTTTTTTTTCCCATAGAAAAGTATGTCAATTTATTGGCAGCGTCTATTAGAAATATTTTGTATTTGGCTATAATCCACTTTTTTCTTAACTGTTCATCGCTTGGGAACCTGAGTCCTGACTTTCTTGAGGAGCACAAAGGCACAACACAACACTGAGCCATTTTTATTTCAAGAAAAGTAAATAAATATCTTTGGTGAAAAGTTCGTCGCTCCAAAGAAATAACCAATATTTTGACAGTTCGCATGACCCCCAAAACAGCTAGCGCCATCTGTTTTGAACTTTCCAGATTACCTGCCATTGGATTTGTATAATTTCTGTTAGCAGGTGGCAGCCCTGTAAAATTGAAATTATTGAAATGATAAAGCCGGGAACAAAATATCGGACGCATCCGAAATCGCGAACTGTCAGTTCCCTACGATCACGTTAATTCACGTCCGCGACTTACGACCGATAGTTTGCACAGTGTAGTACTAAATGTACTATTCTCTATAATTATAGTACTTTACTTTACTCTTTGGTACTATCCTAATCGGTAATCCTAATTCAAATAAGACGCGGCTTACGGAAAGTCGGAAACGTCCGCGGACGCGTCCGATAAATTGATCTAACGTCATGATGACGAACACGAAAAAAAGTTAAAAAAAAACTGTTTGGTTTGACGTTTGGCAATGTTTTGAATTTTGATTGTGGGTGGACTCAAGTGGACTGTATAAATGACTGTGGTCCCGTATAAATAAGCGTACATTAGAAGTGTATTATCATCACAGAACATATATGCTCTACGAGATTATCATTCTATTCTATGACTGTGGTTTGGGTTTGTTGTGCGATCTCGCGAGGTTTATATATCTTAGCTTCCGCCAAGGGCTTCGCCCGCGTGATATCTTTATAAATTATAGCCTATGTTACTCTGTGTTCATTAAGCATTCTACTGGTGAAAGAATTTTTTAAATCGGTCCAGTGGTTTTTGAGTTAAATCATTAGAAACAAACATACGTCTTTCTAATATTTAGTGAAGTCAACGAAAAAATTACTTAAAACAGTAGTGTGAGGCTGTGAATTGCACAATAAAATTGATAAGTGACTCATTACTTTATCGCACACTCGTCGATCACATTTGGTTTTTATTTTTCTGTACATAGAGGAACGGAAAAATAAAAAATAAGAGGCTTACTAAAACAATAACGACTTTATTTACATCATGGCAAATCACGTAGGTAATAATATAAAAAAAATACCATTACCTTGTACTTATTATCCTATTAAAAGGCAGATACTACAATGCTTGTATTTAATAAAATTTACTATTATAATATTTTGGAATTATTTTACTGACTTTTTCACTAGGTCCATTGGAATAACACAAATTATAATATATCTTCTATAATATTTTTCTTTTAGTTCTTGGAGTATCAGACCGCCAAGCTGTATACAAGTCAAATAGTGGTGGAATTTGTTTTAAAATGAGAACTACAGGCTCCCATCCAGAGTTGACAATGATAGCCCGTCATGATCTGAACCTTTGTCTCTATAAGGTACGTATTTATTTTATAAATAAGCTTATGCAAGTGTCCCAAGGTTTATTACTAAGTCAGGCAGAGTTATGTCACTGGGGTTGCGGGAAGTCCTAAGGGGATACTGTGGCTCCTGGCACAGGCAAGGGAAGGAACACGGGTGGGTTTTAGTCAGTAACAGTCTGACATGCCCTTCCGCTCCGCCCAGAGCGGGATAAGTCAATTGGATGATTACCCACCCAAAAAAAAGGCAGAATTATGTTTTTTTTTTTATTAAGCTTAGTTGTCCCACTGCTGGGTTGGGCAAAGGTCTCCCCCATATTTTTAAAATTTTCTTTGTGTTCTGTCTTCTCGGGCCAATTGGTCAGGAACAAGTCCAAATTGTCAGTAACAGGCAGTGTTATTAATTATGTTATTTTTGACAGTGTGTCAAATTCTTAATGGGTAGCAAACCTTTAGTTTATTATTAGTTCCTAACTAAACTTGTAAAATAATAATATTCTGTTACATGTCTTCTTCTTTTCGAGTTGATGGTAAATAAATGTAGGTATATTATTATGTTAATTGATTTGCATGTCTGATACATCTAATCATTATAATCAAGAAAAATTGTAACTAAAATAACAGTTTAACACAACATAATGATTATTGTTACAGCTTACATTTGGATATTATGAAACCAGAGTCTACAATATGGGTAACAAACAAGAAGAGATGTTTACCTCTCTTTGTCTCTCTGATTTTAATGAATTCAGAGAGTACTACTTAACTTGGCATAATAACAAAATTAAAGTTGGGATAGTAGGTCAGCAGGCTTTTGTTGACTATCGGAAAATGTGTACTGATCCCATTGTTGGGTATATCCTATTCAAAACTGAATGCAGAAATTCACATCCTGTGGAGTGGATAATCGAAAGTATGTGGTTCTCATGCGACTAATTAAATTGGTTAACTTAAATTAGTATCTGGATTAATGATTTTAATAATTGATCAATTCAAAGTTGTCAAAATGCTGCTTCGCTCTAAGAACATAATTTAATCCTAAGAGTGACTCATCAACATTAAGCTATGCTGTGCTGTGCAGTGTGCTTTATTAAACTAAAAGTTACTCATAGGACATTTACAAAGTAATTTCTTTTTTAGAAATAAGAAAAAATATAAGTAATATTACCTATATTAAGTACTTATGTTATTAATTTTTAAGTTCCACTTATAACAAACGATGACGTTGATAAAGCTGCTATAATCATCTAGAGCAGTGGTGGCCCAGTGGTAACGGCCCCGACTTACCGAGTTGTAGGTCGTGGGTTCGAACCTAAGCAGGTGCTTTACTTTGTGTAAATAATTTCATCACCACTGCTCTCAAAACGGTGAAGTAAAACATTGTGAGGAAACCGGCATGTCTTAGATCCAAAAATTCGAAGACGTGACATCCACCAACCCGCACTGGGCCCGCGTGGTGGATTACGGCCCTCTCCTTTTCACCGAGAGGAGGCCTGTGTCCCAGCAGTGGGAACATTAATAGGCTGATGATGATGATGAAACATCACAAACCTCATTCAGTCAGCTGCATGGAAATGCACCAACATGTATCCAGAGCTGGGCAAAATACATGCTTTGCTTTAATTAAAATACAAATTACAAAATACTATCTCGCACTTATTTAAAATACAAATTACAAAATATTTTTAAGTCGTGTATTTGAAATATAAAATACAAAATACAGTATTTTGACTTTTTTTATTTAAAATACAAAATACAAATTACAAAATACAGTCTGGTGTTAGGTTAGGTAAATAAATAGAATAGAACTAATCCAGCCCAGCCTAAGGCAAAGGGAATATTATATTCTTACCATCATATTTTACAAAAAGGCGACCGCTAAATATGTCACAGCATTCACATGATTCACTCCATCGCCGAATGAAAATTACAATTGACAAGTTATGTAATTGACAATTTGACGTACGTACCTGCAGTACAGACTACAGTACAGTTTTGCCAACTTTAAAGATTGACATATTTAGCGGTCGCCATTTTACTTACGAAAGCTATCGAGCGCTATTTTCTGCAGATCGCACCCATTCATTAGATCGCTAAATGTATTTATGTTCAAATGTATTTTGGAGCCATAAGTATTTGAAATACTAACTACAAAATACCTCAGCGTCAGGTATTTGAAATACTAATTACAAATTACATTTATAAGAAGTAATTGAAATACAAATACCAATTACGTATTTGTATTTCAATTACGTATTTCAATTACAAGTAATTCAAATACTGCCCAACCCTGCATGTATCCCAAGCCATGAATCAAAAATATTCCCAAGGAGTACTTACCTAAGGTTCTCGGAAAAATGAGACTCGGGAGAGTTTGGCATACTTGTCGTCATGCTTCTGGTTCTGACAGACGAGATTTTAATAGACCCGCCGCAGATCTGAAGCAATACCTACCTGAAGGTCATTGAAAATGAGTTCTTAAAAAACAGACTGAAAACATTGGATGCCAATGCCAGGACAAAAATACCTACATGGGCATGAAAAGACGACGAACGTGCCTTTGGATCTTCCTTGGCCAATGTATTCACTCGCAATTCCGGCGACACGTTAATGGATAAAGAGATCCAGGACTATTTGGAGACAGATCTACAACTCAGTTTACCACGAAAGTACTGCTTATCTCGCGATATCTGGACACTAAAAAAGATCTCGAACTAAACAAAGCTCTTGGATATTGCCTTATAACTGCCGAAATCCTATGTCAACTGGCAAGAATAGCCATCGTCTTCATAACACATGGAATTTTGAGGACTGGATATTTTCCGAGAATATCCAGGAAAACTCCAATAAACCTGTTGTTTAAACTATTTGAGAAAGTCGCTAATCTGCCTAGCCTTTTCCCAACTATGGTGATGTCGACTTCCAGTCTAACCGGATGAAAGTGAATACCAGTATTTTACATGAAGCGACTGCCTGTTGACCTCCACAACCCAGTAACTGGGTAATACGATGCCCCTTGGTAAAGTCTAACTCTAAACCAATCGGTTGTCAGACTTTCGGGCTTCTGACGACTCATAACGACTGTCGATCCACGAATGACTGCCTGGACCAACTGCTTAACGATCGAACGAAATTGGAGGAATATTATGTACAGGTAGATTGGTATTATTTATTAAACTCTGACAGAAATAATAAATACGTAAGTAACTACAATATTTTATTATCGTATATTAATATAGAACAATATTAAAATAGATTAGCAATTTAAGTATTCGCGACTGTACCAAAACATAATGTAGATATGTAGAAGTTTACATGGAAGTTTAGCATACTTCTATATAATAAACCAGGTCGAAATTATGGTGGTTGGAGACGACTATTTCTTGACAATTTTTTGGCTTTCTCAAAATTGAATTTCATGAAGTTTCCAAAAGTGAGGATTGTGTGGTGAAGGACACCTAAAAACAACTATTTGTGGAAAACAGCTCGAGAAAGCTTCGCTAAGCATCATCATTACCAGCCTACAGCAGTCCACTGCTCTAATTGCACGCCATTCAGCTCGATTCTTGGCAACTCTCAACCAGATGCACCCTGCGAAGATCGTTGCTCCAACTACCCTGGGGACGTCTTACCTTACGCTTGCTGATTCGTGGTCTCCACTCGAAGAATACGTCTACCCCAACGGTCATCGGTTCTACCGCTAATATGGCCGACCTTGCTTACCCTGAGCTATATCGGCACATTTGGTTCTCTGCCGGATCACCTCGTTTCGGATTAGATCCCTCAGAGAGCTTCCTTGAATTTATGGATCAGCCGTACGTACCGTGAGTGTCAACGTTTCGGCTTCGTAAGTCTTAATAGGTAGGACGCACTGGTTGGTCTTTAGGCTCTGGAATACGCGACGAAGCTGCTGAAACGCTGCCCTGCCAAGCTGAATTCTTCTTCACTAAGCAAATCGATTTGACGCGGACATCATAAACCAAAAAAACAGCTATAAAAATTTTCGAAATCGCTCGCATTTAATGAATTAATGAAATGAACCGATCCCAGGCAGGCTCGATAAGAACCCCACGATTTGCACTAGCCCCTGGAGCCTCATGTTTCGTGGGGTTACAGAGGCCATTGCATATCAAGTCATAGACCGGGTGGCGCGGTAGGTAATGGTGGGGAAGATGTACCCTTAGGATATGGAAGGATTTGCGAGTCGTACCGGATATGCATCCTTGAGTAGGCAAGCTTTGCGAAATCACTCGCATTGCACAAACTTATTCGAAAGTTATATATATGTAGTGTTAACAATGTCACAAGGAGAAACCATTACTCCACACACTTGTAAGATAATTTAAATCTAAAATATAAACACATTATATTCATATTAATTCCGTAATTTATTTGTTTTCGTTACAATTTACAATAATTATAATGATGATGATTATAAATACATTTTTTTATAGGCCTTTTAGCCGTTAACCTTTTATATATAGGTTTTTTTTATCTACTCCCTACTGTGGGCTCTAGGTATGCTGAACCTGAACCTACTTATTTTGTTTATCTAGTAGGTACGCACTATGCACCATAATTTAATAACAAATAATGTTTTTTTATGATTACAGCCTCGCCGGTAATATTGAAATCGTTATCCTGTAAAAAATTTAGTGAAAGACTTCAATGGCGTCCCTTGAGAAATGGTAAATTGCCCCCAGACGCAATGATTGGTGGGTTTGAAAATGAACTAATTTACATAGCCCGAGCTTACCATAATAATTCAATGTGTCCTGGGAAATATGTGCCATCAACTGGTAAAGCGTTTATCCCTTGGGGCCACCAAGAAAATGCCAAAGAAGAGTTTGAGGTAAATAAATAATGCTACGACTTACTCATAGTACATCACAGTTACAACCCAAATCTGCGCAGATTGACACAGATTTGGGTTGGCCGCACCGCATAGAAAAATCTATAATAAATCACTTTCGTACATTTTGAAATGAAACATTGCACATTACAGGCGGGACCGCACCGCGCTTTATTGTATTGAAATGTGATGTGCTGCGGCCCGTTGCGGTTGTAATGTGCGCTTAGGTTGAAATTTTAGAAGTATGAGGAACAGGGTGTAAAGTTCACTCATCCTCATTTGAAAAAAGAGGATCCTCCGACCAGACGGGTGTTATGTCTGGCGGGCAACTGCCCGTAAGTTGATTTCGGATAGACTTTATCTATGTTTTTCGCTCGGTAAACTCTAACTGCGCGATGCAGGAATTGTGTGACGTCATGTCTTTGCTGCGTAGTTCATATGTGGCGGTGTAACCGCTACAAAATAATTATGCTTTTCCGAAGGCGACCGTAACCGCAAAGGCAACGCCTCCCAATCGCAATGACAGACCGCAGCGACACTACTGGTTTCTATGTAACTCAATGAAAACGTTTTCGTAGATGGTGAATCGTTCTGGGTTGCGGTTGCGGTCGCCTTTACTGCGCGTTAAGTATGTGCGCGGCGAGACTGGGAGCAGTGCAGGGCGCTCATTCGTCAACGCTGCCCCCCGCCTCGCTGGAGATTCCTAAGCCTAGATACGCACGGACGTGTTTTTATCGCGGCGTTTTTTTTTCATACACTGTATTTTCAACTCTCAGTGTTGAGTCGAGCATTGAAAATCCATCAGAGTGCATCCAGCGCGTATCCCAGCGAGTCAAAAAAACACATTGTTGGATATAAAACTATCGGCGTTATGCAGAGCGTCGCAAATCCAATGCGCGAAAAAAAATCGCCGCGATAAAAACACGTCAGCGTCGGTGCGAACCCTGGGCTAAGAGCTTAGCCACGACTTTTGCTGGCACGGCAAGCGGCGCGGTGTCTGAACTAAAAAAAATCCGCTGCGAGCAACACCTCGTGGCATGCTTCATACATTTTTGTATTGATTTACCGCTCGCCGCCCTGCGCTGAGCTACCGCTGATAGCGGCAAGTCGTGGCAAAGCCGTAAGGCGCGGTACAGCCAGCTCGTAGAGTATATAATGTTATGTGGGTACAGCGGTCTCGGTCAAACTATAGCTCCGATGAGTTTAAAAAAATAGGTATGTTACACATTTAGTTTATGACATTAGTAATTTTCATTTTTTTTTTTTTTCAGATATTATGTGGGTATAACGCCAAGTGGGTTAAGACACGAACCAACTATATTCCACAAAACGCATTCATCGGTGGATATTCCGAAGTGAATAATGAACCTTTGTATATAGGGAGAGCTAAGATTGAGGGGAGACTTATATGTGGTAAAGTGCATCTCCTATACAAAACGTGTTATTTGCCCTTTCAGGGCCATGAGGTTGAAGAATCTACATATGAAATATTAGTAATACCGGGCGATGAAATACCGCAGGCTATCCACCATCCCCCCTCCCACCCCACCAGCACCCTAATTACGTAATGCAAAATCAATTTTAAATTGAAACCAATTGAAAAAGATTGCCAGTCCATTGCTTCATAAGTTCGACAAAAAAAATTTGGTCAATTTTTTTTACAATTTCGACAAAAAAATCTGCTCAATTTTTTTTGTCGAACTTGTGAAGCAATGGACTGGAGATCTTTTCGTGCATTGCGTAATTAGGTGTCCTTCACCACACAATCCTCACTTTTGAAAACTTCATGAAATTCAATTTTGAAAACGCCAAAAAATAGTCAAGAAATAGTCATAAATAGTCACCAAAGTTAAAAAAATAGTCGCATTAAGATTCCGAAGTTATAGCTATAAGTTGGTGAGGATTGTGGGGTGAACGTCTCCACACAATCCTCACCTCAGTGCAAGCAAACGGCTGGGAGTATCGACTTGGTTTCAATTCCAAAAAATAGTCAATAAATAGTCGTAACGCTATGCCAAATCTCGAAAATAGTCATTAAGAGGTTCCAGAGATATAAAGGTGTCTTGGTGAGGATTACGTGGTGAGCCTTTCTCGCCACAATCCTCACCTGATTACCGCGGAATGCTTACGTTTTTTCATTTGAAATTGGTGTCAAAAAATAGTCAAGAAATAGTCGTCTCCAACCACCATAATTTCGACCTGGTTTAATATGTAGAAGTATGTTAAATTTCCATGTAAACTTCTACATACATTTTCGAGTCGAGTACAGCCGAGCACAAAATTATTATGTTCGTATTTGTAGTGGTCAACAAATTTTTTGTTTGTATTATTGTTAGTTATGTAGCTATTTTAGGTAGGTATTTTAACTATGTTTTATATATAATAATGAATAACATAATCATAACATATGATAAAACAAAAACTACCGAACGGATTTTCCTGCAGTTTTCACCAATTGACGGAGTGATTCATAAGGATTAAGGAAGGTTTAAGCGTAGTATAGAATTATTGCGAAGCCGGGTATATAATTATCTTTATATATCTGAATTTACAGAATTCATGATTTCTGTTACTAAGTACCTACATACACATACCTGTTAAACTGTGTAACATGTTTTATTTTCCTAACAAAACTATTCGATCGTAAACTCGAAAAACAATAATATCATCTTGCGGACTTTTTTGGAAACTTGTTTGTCTTTTGGCATTATACTATATTTAGTTACTGAATTGCCCAAAATTAAAAAAAAGCACGTTAACAATGGATTTTCATATACCTTTTCTGCCTACTCAATTTTCATAAATTTTTTCGATCCGCACATTTGTACAAAAATTTATGAAAATTGCCTCATTTAAAAAATAGTATAATGGTGCTTACCGAGCACGTATAGTATAAAGTAAATATTATACCATCCTACTTAAACAAAGTAAAGAATATAAAATTATAATGAATATCTGTAGGTATTTTAATAATAGGTAAGTAGGTAGAAGTCTTAATTTCTCATACTACAATAAAATTAATCTGAAATAAAGACTTAGTGCGGATTTCACCAGTGAAATTGAACGCTGTTCAATGTTGAAATATAACAATTTTGACACTGACAGCTCTTGAACGCGTTTTAGAAATCCTGATCGCGTTCAGTTTCATTTGTGAAATCAGTTAACTCAAAGCCAACCGGAATGAAATGTCTAAATGAAATAGCAAGAAACATATTTAAAATTGGAGGAATATCATGTACAGGTAGATTGGTATTTATTAAACTCTGACAGAAATAATAAATACGTAAGTAACTACAATATTTTATTACCGTATATTAATATACAACAATATTAAAATAAATTTGCAATTTAAGTATTCGCGACTGTACCAAAACATAATGTATGTAGAAGTTTAGATGGAAATTTAACATACTTCTACATAATAAACCAGGTCGAAATTATGGTGGTTGGAGACGACTATTTCTTGACTATTTTTTGACACCAATTTCAAATGAAAAAACGTAAGCATTCCGCGGTAATCAGGTGAGGATTGTGGCGAGAAAGGCTCACCACGTAATCCTCACCAAGACACCTTTATATCTCTGGAACCTCTTAATGACTATTTTCGAGATTTGGCATAGCGTTACGACTATTTATTGACTATTTTTTGGAATTGAAACCAAGTCGATACTCCCAGCCGTTTGCTTGCACTGAGGTGAGGATTGTGTGGAGACGTTCACCCCACAATCCTCACCAACTTATAGCTATAACTTCGGAATCTTAATGCGACTATTTTTTTAACTTTGGTGACTATTTATGACTATTTCTTGACTATTTTTTGGCGTTTTCAAAATTGAATTTCATGAAGTTTTCAAAAGTGAGGATTGTGTGGTGAAGGACACGTAATTAGGGGGCTGGTATGGCCTCTACCATTGTTTTAGAAACTAATAAACCAGGATGACTTGTTTAATATTAATATTTTTTTTAATTTAAGTATTTAAAAACAAACAATAAAAAATTATAACAATATAAACAGTATTTTATATTTATCCTATTCTTAACTATGTTTAATTTAGTTAAATAATAAAGTTTAGCTTATGTATGTTTAAATTTTTCATTATATTTATAGTCTCGGTATGTTGGCCATCTTTTAAGACTTCTGGGCCAACTGCATTTATTTAAGTAAATAGCATAATCATAATTTGACTCAACTGAGACTTTAGTAATTATATTATAATGATTTTTGGGTTGAGGAATCTGTACTATTACATAATATTATCAGCATAAAAATATTCATCATCATATTCTTGATAATTCATAGAGTGGTCATCATTTTCATCGTTTTCATCTTCAGATTCAAGCATACTATCATCTATGCCAGGTACTAAGAACTTGTTAGCACATCTATTTTTCTCAGGAACTATCATTATTTCATAGTTGTCCATGCCTATTTCTTTTCCATCATAAGGTATGTAACAGACTTTGTGTGTTGGCTGGACTTTCCCTGGGATTATGTGATCTAAATATTTGGCTCTCCCAATATAAAGTTTTTCACGTCCACTGTCCTCGGAGTGACCAGCAACAACAGCTCCAACTGGTATGTTATCCAATTTACTCGGCACCCAGGTACAATCAAATCCACATAAAACCTGCAACAAAAATGTAGGAATGAATGTAGTGTCACTAAGAATTTTACTTTTGTAGTCATATAAAATGGAATGTTAATTTATGTAAGTTGATCTTTTATGATATTATTTTACTCTTCATAAATATGTGCAAGGAACCCGACCACACCAGCGTCGGTAGTTGAGCGACCCTTTTTGAAACCAAATTGTTTACTGTTTTTTGCAATGGTCTAAAGTTTGTGGGGTTTGATTTGCTGCCCATTATGATTTTACTACTCGTAATTAAGTCGGGAATTACACCACACACAAATACATTGATTAAAAATGAATATAGTTTTAAGAAAAGATAGCATACCTCAAATGAATTTTTAACATTAGCATCTCCACCCCAAGGAATATATCCCAGACCTTCTGAGGACACAAACTTGCCAGGTGTCAAAGACCCTCTGTGCTTAGCTCTGATTATGTACAGGTTTTCTTTCTCATATCCTCCAATATATGCACCATCTGGGAACTGTGTCTCTGCATCAACCTGAACCCAATACAGCTCACCCCCTGTCACTGGTTTCATAAGAGGCCTTTCAAGAAGCGGTGGCACTAAAAAAATTTATTAAGTATATTCTTATGTTAATGCAAAGATAGCTTTCACAATAATATTGATAATGGATGCACCCAAAGTTGTAAGGTGTTGCTTGCAGGGAATGCATTCAATTTAAAAAGCATTAAAAAAGTTTAAAACTCACTCACATTCAATTTTCCAATATACAGGGTTTCTATTATCATCAATTGCAGTAAAAGTAACATATTTCAAATTTGAATTTTTACTGTTAAATGTTACTATAGGTTTAGGTGTTCCGTCTATGCCTAAACGCAGAATGTCTCCATACCATGAGATCCAGAATCGTCTAAACTCCTGAGAAGACAAAATGTTTGGTGTTTCTATTGTCTCTTTGCTTACTCTTGCTGTCATTTTCTTAATCCAAGTGTTGCGATTATGGCCAATACCAACCTGTAAAAAAAAGTAATTATTTAACAAAATGTTTCTTAGGATGTACTTACTGCAGCTCAAGTAGCTACGGTAAGTACATTTAAGCTAAAACATTTATCTTTTACACTCAACAATTAATTCTACAAGCAAATTACATATAGACAAGATAGTGCAATAATAATATTATTATACTTACTAAAAAATCACAGTTAGGTCCTGGTTTACTTGCTAATCCAATTCCTGCATTACCAGGAGCTTTGATTTCAAAGTTTATTCCGTTGCTTGTGATTTTATAAAATATATTTTGATGTCTTGGCCATGTTGTAAATTCTGCAATAGAGTGACTCATGTAAATACAAAATATGAGGCAATTTTATCTCTAAAACTTTGGGTTGGATTATTATCGTTGGTCATTATCATAATTATTATATTGATCTATATTTGTCCAAACTAATAGTAGTTACAACAAAGAAAATAAACAATAATTACCGAATATTTCACCCATGTTAAAAGTATATTGGTCGCTAATTAGTTACGGTAAAGGCTAGCAAAATGGAGCCAAATAGAACTGCTGTGTGTTTATAGCTCAGTACCTTTTGCACAAATGAAAATCACACCTTTTTTATTTATTAACTAAATCTACTTCTGATTCTATCGATTATTCTTATCAAGAAGCCTGAAGTTGAAAGTGACAGGACATGACAGACATGACCACAGAACATATATATACTCTACGAGGACATGACAGAACAGCTCTGCGGTGCCACAGACTAGAACAGAATAGGAGAATAGAACTGCTGTGTTTTTTAACTCACTAGCTTTTGCACAAAATGAAAAGCTACAGCTTTTTTTAAACTAAATCTACTTCCGATTCAATCGATTATTCGTTCATTGAATTCGAATAGAACTCGATTGATTCAGAACTCGAAGCTGTCGGGAGTAAGGCCCCTGATTTTGAAACGAAATGTGTGAGTGTGACTTCGTATCTATTGGGTTTACTGATGTGCATGTGTAGTTGTGGCGCAGTGGAAGGGAGGAGTTGGAGACATTAGGTTTCGATACATTTTCAACTACCGGGCATATCTTCTTCATTCTTATATCTATGGGCCGTACCATGAACATTTTAAATACCTGCCAAGTACAGGACAGGTCAACTTGGCATTTTAACCTGACAGGTTTTCTATTTGTACCATGAGCATTTCAGTCTGACCTGCAATTTATCAACTTCAGACCTGCTACATTATCGTTGACCGGTACGTCATATTATAAACAAACGTTCGGAAATACTTTTTCGGAATGTTACCGGTTTTACGGTTAAATAAAATTAAGAGAGTTTTAAATACAAAAATTGGAAACATTAGATTTTTTTATAATCACAAGGATTGCAATGGGGTACATAAAAAGGGCTCAAACCCACAGACTACAATTATATATAGGGTATAGATGGGCAGCTCTCTACTTTTTCTGGTGACAGCACGAGTCGCCATCTAGTTTCTAGATACCCAAAACTATTACGTATGTGTGTGTATATATATTTATACACACACACACACATATAAAGGTATAGGTAGCTATAGCTACGTAGGTTGAGTTGAATTTTTACATTGTCGAATAAATTATTGTTTACTATAATGTTTTTCTAATAATTATGTTAAAATGCATTACATAATTATTAGAAAAACATTAGTAAACAATAATTTATACGACAATGTAAAAATTCCAGATTTTTACCTACACATAGGAGTATAATGAAAACACGGAATTAACTATACAATAAAAACAGTTTATTCTTAAAAAACTTAACTAGTTTTTATGTGGAGACATACACAGGTGTTATAAATAAGTGGGTACAAAAATCAATATTTTGCTGCGTACATTTATAACTTAACTTAAACGAAAAAAAAAACAGATTTGTTGTTATAATTAAGACCGTTTATTCTGAAAGTGGGCAACGTTGCATATAGCTAAATAATGAACTAGAATATTAATAATGAATTGCAACTACAACACTGAATTTGATGTTGAAGCTGTTATAGGTGTAAAAAAGGCATTCGGAAACTTTTCAAATACTTTTTTTACGTCTAATACTAAATACTCGGTGTTACGATATTAATTTTATTATTGCCTTCCATAATCAATATTTTAGTTCACTAGATAGCTACATTTCATATTTCTAAATTAATCAAAACAGGTAAATATTTGACAGTTATTTGCGACGTTGCCAACTTTTAGGATAAGCGGTCTTAAATGACAAGCACGATCAAAGCTAAATTATATCTAAACAAAGGTAACAATATTGCAAACAAAATTTATTTAGAAACACCTACTTTATGTACCTATTACATGTCCTAAAGTCATCCGTTCAGACGTTTTAGTGTGAGAGCGAAACAAACAAATAAATAAACAAACAAACTTCGGCATTTATACTATTAGTTAGGATGTAAGTATAAATATTAAATATATTTGCAAACGACAAATATAATCATAAAAAATGTGCGTTATATGTTTAAACTTGTCATACAGTTAGGGTATATTTTCTATTATTGAATACCTAGAAGATAAATCAAGTTATGTGGATAAATATAAATTCTCAAACATATTTATATACATATTATTAATAATATAGAATAATATGCCCTAAGTATATGAAAAGTTTAAAATAAACATTTACTAACTTATTGGTTTGTATTATTCTGTTCCTCCCTTTATTGTTAGAGTAAAATAAGCTTTTTCTTTCATGGTCATTTATATCACAAACTGTTATTTTGCCAGTAAGGACACTGTTGGTGTCTTTACACCAATTATTAATTAAAAAAACTTGATTTGTTTACAAGAAAAACTGATAAATCATTTTTATGCGCTATACAGGATACAAACTTTAAATTCAAAATGGTAATGATTTAATTGAATATATCTATATAAATTATTTTTATTACAGTGTACTTTTAATATTTCTATGCAAATGTGTTCTACTTGGACAGTAGAACACATTTGCATAGTGCAAGTTGTGCTATCCAGCCACTGCAATAAACAATTGCTACATTTTTTTCCATATCTACTGGAGTTTTACTCGTTAATAACGCATCTGTAGTTAAAAGGTCTATACATATATGAGCACAGTCTATTTCATCACATTCAGTTTATTCACATTCAGTTGTTATGATGTTGTCTCCAGGATTCGTTAAAATCGATTTTAGCGACTGGAGACAAACACTGTCATCTTTTTCAGAGTTGGATCCAACTGAATGTGAAGATGTCATATTATTGATTAACAGTGTCTTAAAAGCTCCTTCAATTGCAGACGACGTAAGCATTATATTGCCATGGCCATGAGCTCGAATTGCTCCAAAAAAGTTCCCTAACAGATCCTGGTTGAAATTTCACAATAAGTAATAAGGAATTCCTCCACTTCAAATTTTAAAAAAATGTTTTTAAAACTTTCCATTATCTTAATCGTACTGGACAAAGAGGGCAACTACTCTTTGATTGTAATTCCACAAACTGTGTTGCGGTGAAGTTGGGGTAACTGCAGTACGATACTTTTTCCCTTTGCTAATTTCACTAAAACTGCCATTGACACAGTCAAATAGGTCGTCGAAGAATATGAAGAGGTCCGCTGTCTCATGACTGTCTTTTTCCAGAACTCCCATATCTGCAATGAAAAATTAATACTTGAGCTGTATAATTGTACAAACAGCTGTTTCATACAAAATAATCGATGTCCTGCAAGAAAATGTATAAATCAGCTGTTATATTTGAGATTTCGGGGTTGGTCTTATAGTAAAAAGCTCTTCACAATAGTTTGTACCTCCTTTCAGACTGGGTTTTACCTCACATTGTCTTCATGAAAACAATAATCAAGACATGACTAGGGGATGGCCAGAATGACTTCTCAAATAACAATATACTTCAATAAAATATGACAAGGCAAGAGAACTGCACATGTACAAAAGAGAGAAAATTATGAGGAATTGCATAATTTTATATTTTATAAAAACAACATTATTGTAGAAAATGTCTGCATACCTGCTAAACACCTAAGTCCTACTCCAACTGACTGACTAAACACTGTGTACAGTGTTTCACTCTCATCTTTGACATTTAATTGGGTAATACGTGAAGAGCAGTCAGTCTCGGCACGATCATGACGCCTTTGTATGATGGGCATCTATTATATAAAGCCACAATGTGGGACCATTTAGCCATGCTTTCGTTTTCTTTCATCATGTATTTCAATTTTTTTGTTATTAGGTTATTCCTTATCCCTTTGACGAGGTGAGGTGGATCATACAGAGGGAAAATTTTGTCTTTCCCCTCCTTGTAAAATCCTTCACGGTATTCTTTACCTTTTCTTACAAACATTTGTGGTGTCTCCTTCAGTAATAAATTTATGGCTACCACATTGGAGGTGCCTTGGTCACAAATGGTTGCGACGACTTTCAGTCCAGTTTCTTGCATTTTTTTTAAATAATATTTTTTATTTGAGCTTTTAGTCCAATAGTCTTAGTGCTTCCATGGTAATTATAATATTATATGCTATCGGCTGCTTGAACTTTTTAACAATGCCTCTGATCATAAAAACTGGGACGTGATCACAAAATTCTGTTTCAGTTTTTTCACCATTGTTGACAAATCCAATAAGTTTATCATGCTTTTTGTCATATGTAATCCCTGGTCCAATCGCCATCTCATCAAACAAAATTGAGCAATATTTGTAATTGTCAGGCAGTTTCGCTACTATATTTTTTAAGTTTTCAAATATTAATTTATTGACTCGAACTTTTAAGTCTAATTTGTGCAGTATATTTTGCAATGTACTTCTTACTCGGCAAAACGCACATTTGACTAAGTAAGCGATAAGCTTTAGGCGAGGGTTTATACAGACAATGCCAATTTTTTTTGATCCAGTGTGAATCGTCTACCAGGTTTTTCTTGCCACTCTCCAGGAGACTTACATTTGGCAGAATAACTTCGCAGTAGCTGACATTTTCGATGACATAAGTATGTTGTTATATGTTGAATGCTGGGTTTGTTGTTATTTTGTTTGCAAATTTATATTTTTTCTTAAAAGTCACCTAGCACTTTCAGTTTTCCTCAGCTCCTTTATATTCGATAGAGAGATTTATATTCTCTATGTTTTGTAATAGGCACATAAAAACCTGGAAAAAAAGTTGAACTTTTATTAGAAATTCAAATATTTCGAATAAAATAGAAATTCAAATAATGCGAATAAAATAGAAATTCAAATAATTCGAATAAAATAGAAATTCAAATAATTCGTTAATTTTATTGAGATTTCCTTCAGCCCTTTGATAGATTTTAACATATGAAGACCTCAAACGGCGCAAATACTCCAATCTTATTGGGAATTATATGTTTGAGCCGTTTGAGGTTTAAACACTAAGGCCATGGGGCCCGAGTGCCCACTTGGTTTTTCAAGACATCGCCAAGCGGTTGGTCGACTCTTCACGTGACAAAGGGCTGGCCTTTTCTTCGGACAAAGAATAAGCATTGCCATACAACGTGGCAATGCTGCCAGCCTTTTGCGCACTTTTGCTGTGACAGCGATGCAGACGAATTTTTTGATGCCCTATAATTATTCCCCCCCTTTTTTATCTACTTGTACATATTATTACTATAATTTAAGCCACCCGAAATGTATGGGATTTGCTCGCCAAGGTCTTTGGTATTTTGGTACCTAGCACCTAGTTAATATTTGGTCACATAACATAACATCATTAGCTCAATTTAAATACATAAGATAAGATACAAACCTCTCATTTTATATGTGATGGAGTCTCTTGAACACCAGATATTAAACATAGGGCAGGCAAAGTCTGAAAGTTAAATAGTTACATTATATTAGTAAAAAGAGAACCTAATTGTTTCATATTCTAAAAATTAAATTATTATCTGAAAGCTTAGGTTACAACTCGTAAAGTAATCATCATTTCAAATGGCGATGGGAACTGGCGTCCCCAAAATTGAAACTTAGTCAACAGACTTGAGACATATTTCATTAAGGTCTTGGCTTACTGATCATTCTTTACTACGGCGACGGTCGTCAAAAGTATGGGGTTTTCAGGGAAAACAATAAAATGTGGTCATACTTTGTAGTCGACAATAAGTTTGAATACTTATTCAAAATTGAAAATCGAATATGTATGTTATAATACCAGTAGCGGATCCAGTTGGGGGGCTAGAGGGCTCAAGGGTGGGTTCTGCCGTGACAAATCTTAAAGTGAACCTGATATTATTCTAATTATCTTATCCGAGGAGGCTTGTTATGACTTATGCGTTACCGTTAAGCAAAATATAACGTTGTTTGGTTTTTATGTTTACTTTGCTAAAAGCAACTTACCCTCAGCGGAGTCAAGCCCCACCAAACGATAATCCTGGATCCGCCACTGAATACTTATATGAAGTATATTCTATATTTAATCTTATATCAGATATCTTTGATCTTTTCAATAGTGGAGGAAAGTACAAGCACGTACAGGGTGAGTCAAAGTCAACTTTGACTTTGACTATGTCGGGAGTTTGTATACATATATGTCGTTCGAGCGGTAAACTCTAACTGCGCGATTCAGGATTTGTGTGACGTCATGTCTTTGCTAGTTCGTATGTGGCGGTGTAACCGCTACAATATCACTGCCGAACCATAAGAGGATGACAGGCGTAATGATATGTTATGTTTAAAGTTTAATTTTATATTAGTTGGCTATCATTGTATTTGATCTCGTTGAGTTTGACGAAAAATACAATACTTGTACCTACCTAAGTGTAGTAACCTATTATAGATTTGTACCTCTGCCTACCCCTCCCTACAAAGAATAATATTGTGATATTAGGTAAATAAAATTAATAGAATAGATTACATCGCGAAATATAACATAAATTGCAAAATGTGGATGTTCCACACACTTCTGCCTACTCCTTCGCGGAATATAGGAGTGATGTGTTGTTGTTTTATATTCCATATTATATACGTCGGCAATTATTGTTCTGTCTCTGTTATTGTGACGAAAAATTGAAAACAAACATTTATATTTTCGTTAGATAAATGAAACTGAAATATGTTTTTTTGCATGGAGGGAAAGTACCTTGAATATTGTAGATGAAACATTTTACTGAAAGAAGACATAATTTGAATTTAATAAACAATTTAAGAGCGTGCATTCTGAAAGTTGGTAACTTCGTAAATAGCTGTCAAATATTTACCTGTTTTGATTAATTTGGAAATAATACTGTATGGAAACTACACTGTATGACTCAGTGAGAGCAGTGGTGGCCCAGTGGTAACGGCCCCGACTTACGAGTTGTAGGTCGTGGGTTCGAACCCAAGCAGGCGCTTTACTTTGTGTAAATAATTCATCACCACTGCTCTCAAAACGGTGAAGGAAAACATCGTGAGGAAACCGGCATGTCTTAGAACCAAAAATTCGAAGACATGTGACATCTACCAACCCGCACTGGGCCCGCGTGGTAGATTACGGCCCACTCCCTCTCACAGAGGGGAGGCCTGTGTCCCAGCAGTGGGAACATTAATAGGCTGATGATGATGATGACTGTATGGAAATAAGAAATGTGGCTAACTAACTAACTAGAATATTAATAATGAATTGCAATTATAAAATTGATTTTGATGTTGTACCTGTTTTAGGTGTAAAAAAGGCATTTCAAAAGTTTCCAAATACTTTTTTTACATCTAAACCTAAATATTCGGTGTTACAATATTAATTATTGCAATTCATTATTAATATTGTAGTTAGTTAGTTAGCCACATTTCTTATTTCCATACAGTATTATTTCCAAATTAATCAAAATATTTGATAACTATTTACGACGTTGCCAACTTTCAGAATGCACGCTCTTAAATTGTTTTTTAAATTCAAATGTCTTCTTTCAGTAAAATTAACCGGGAATCGAACCAGTTACATGAGAAAAATAATCACCCTGTAGCTTTATCATACCGATCGAAAGGCTTCATCATAAGGATTATTTTTTTCTAATTAACATAGTGTCACAAATAAAAAGAAGAGCACGAATTTTACATTTGATGTGAAAATTTGTTCATTTTTGAACAAATTTTTGATTATTTTTCTCATGTAACTGGTTCGATTCCCGGTTCAACCATGTAATTATTTAAATATCTATGAATGCAGTTTAAATTCAAATAATGTCTTCTTTCAGTAAAATGTTCCATCTACAATATTCAAGGTACTTACCGTCCTTGTGGCATATCCGTGGGACGCCCTGTATAAGCCTCGAACCCAAACGGTTTGTTATTTTGTAGCCCATAACGAAAAATGAGACTAAAATGATGACCGTTGATCCAAAAAAAATATTGGAGACGGGTCCATAGTAGATTGATGAATACGAACCTTTCATATGAATATCAGATTGAGACTTTTGAACACCAGATGTTGAAGGTAGGCCAGGCAGGGTTGCAAATTCAGTGTGCAGTTGCTCTGAAAATGAAACATTTTGATTATCTAAAAAGTATGTAAAAAGACATCTAATCTTTTGTTATTATGTGGATTAAAATTAGTTTGAGATTTTTTTTTACAATAAATGTTTTAATGAAAGTAAAATATTACCTGGCAAATGCAGCACGGGAGTTGCTAAACTGCACAGTCTATTTCTTGGATGTTTATCACCTTCTTCAAAATGTTTATGACAGACACGTGTTGCTATATAAACAACTAAATTATCCATTATCTGCTAATTCACCGCCAATTTTTGAAATCCAAGTATTGGATTAATCCGCATATTGTGTATCTGAATTCGAAAAGTGCTGGCGAGGTATACCTGAGAAACAAAATAGCATGTTATATTTTATATATCCTAGTTCAATTTAATAAAGAAAGTAAACTCAAGGGCTAAGTTTTTAGTCATTGTTTATACCTTGATGGTGAAAGGTTTGACTCATTTTAATTAGTTTTTAAGTTTGTTCTTTATCAATAGCATTTGGCGAAGGTAGAATTATAGAATAATATGTGAAACGTTAAGAACGAAAGTTTTATGAAGATGGCACAGGGCAGAACAGTAACTACCTACACTAAACAAAAAGTACATACCATCTTTCTTATTAGTTAGACATCCAGGTACACGACAAGAGTTTTGTGACATGATGGAACGGCACTTAATGTTCAGTTCACTATTCGTGATTATGACTCCAAGTTCTGAACAGTACGTATGATCAGTAGTTCACAAAACAAATTTTGCTTTTGCAATTAATTTATTGCAGGGGAGGGCAGCTGCCCCTGGATTTTGAATGCCTAAGTACTGTTGTCGATAAAAGTTAAGTTACAGTCACAATAAGACTTCCTTTTACAATAAATTACAATATGTACCTATATTATTTTGAATTAATTTTAGAAAAAAAAACCGCGCTGCGCGGTTTTTCATATTGTATCTATTATGCATAACCGACTTCGAAATAGGAGTTGTTCTATGTTCGACTGTTTTTTTTTTACTATGGTTAAAGATATTTTCGTCAAATGTGAAACAATTTTGAAAAATCGTATACTTATCATTTAAAAAAAGAAAATTATATTCGGTCCACAATTGACAAAAATATCGATAAACATACATATAAAAAAAAAGCTTAATACGTCCTTCTTTTTTGAAGTCGGTTAAAAATATTCGAACGCAGCAGCAATATGTAAACAAACTATGTAAAACATGTGGGGGGGAATTTTCTGATTTGCCCCTCCCCCCCTGGGCCAAAAGCTGGGTACGCCCATGGATCTTACCTTACATTACCTGAATTATGTATCATTGTTGAATCTGACTAATGTAAAATATCTAATGTATATTGTGGAGAGAAAATAAAGTTGATTGATTGATTATTTATACATTGTAACAGCGATTATGTGATGAATGTAGATATCTATTGTGGTCGACACAAATGTACTGAAAGTGGGGAGTTAGGGGAAGAGGGAGAGACTAGAAACGAAAACAAGGTGGTCAGCGCCCTGAGTTCTCCATTAGTCTATTTACAGCATATAAACAGTCATTGAGAAATTAAAAATTAGTGGCGTTTTAGTACGGAAAAGACTTATGGACGAATTTGGAGTCTGTATAATATCAATATTTGAACAGTTGTATATAACATCATGCCTGTAATCCCCGAAGGTTAATACCCCCCCCCCCCCCACACACTAATATTATAAATGTGAAAGTGAGTTTGTTACACTTACACGCTATAACGGCTGAACGGTTCTGTAGTGGATTATTCTCATTTCATTTTTAGCGAAATTCCTTACTAATATTTGTTATTGTGGAATTACTTTGACAACCACCCTTGTGAATATTATCCACGGAACCCACTTTAGGAATGGCTGATCTAATACACTACTTCCAAATAAACTTATCTAATGTTTTATTAAACCTAGTATAAACCTGAAACAAAAGAAAAACAATGTTAATATTTTACACCTATGTAGATGTAGGGCCTGAAAAATATGAGCTGGCTGTGGCTTCCAGCTATAAGAACATTATGGTATCATTGATTGAACATTATCCTTTTGCTTTTGTCATCAGAACTACATAATTATGTATGTGTGCGGAATGTCAACAGAATCGGTTCACAGTTGTAAATTCAGGTGTCAAAACAATCAACCCTCATGTTTTCCACCCCTTATGCGTGGATTTTAATTTTCAATTGTACGTGGGACCAACTTCGAGTTATACCCCTCCCCAATAAAACAAGAATCGTACAAATTTAGGAGTGTCATATAAAAAAAAATACATATAGGGTGGATTTTTGAGATGGGGCAGTAAGGGCCTTAACCGTTGTAGTTAAGTCCGGCTAGTCTATCCAACGTAAAAAGTAGGTTGGAGTCTCAAATCCACCCTGTATAATATAGTATATGCATTGACTTGCGAACCTTCACCTTTTTTTTCGTCAGTTAAAAACAGCTGTGACGACGGACGGATGCAAGAGTGATCTTATTGGGGTAGCGAGTTTAGTATGGAAAAAACTAAAACTATGAATAAAAACATTTTACTTACAACAGATGAGTTTGGAGTCTGTATAATTTCAAAAGTTGAACCTGCTTGCTTTTAAAGTTCCAGGCTGTTCCAAATGTGAAAAACTAAAACAGATAAAACCATTAGAATTAGTGGAAGAAATAAAACTGTAATGAAAAGTGCTAAACATAAAAAAGTTTCTTCCATAGCATAAAAACTTAAAATAAACTAATTCATGTTTTCTTACGATTAATCTTAGTTAATAACAACATTAAAATACCCAAGTAGAACTGACATGTCTTAAAAAGGTATAGTATATATCTTTGAGACAATAACTCCGAATCTTAATTCAATATACGTATCATCACGCCTTGTTTCCCCGAAGGGTTGGGCAGAGGTGTACTTGTAGCAGGTACACCCACATTTCGCCAGTTATGTTTTTTTAAGTCCCATGTAATAGGGCGCGAGCCTATTGCCATCAACCGGGCACAAATCCAGACTCCGGGCTGCTACTGAGAAATTCCAGATAGGAAAACCCAATAACACTTTGCCCGACTCAGGGATCGAACCCAGGTCCTCGTGCTCAGCAGTAGCGCTTGCTACCACTAGACCAACGAGGCAGTCTTCAATATTTAAATTTATCAAAAAAAATAAAAAATTGAGACGAAATACAAAATATGTTCATATTTGAAATAGTTCAAAATGGCGTTAAATCCATATTATCTGAAATAAGTATGCGTCATCATCATCATCATCATCATCATCATCATCATCATCAGACAATAAATTATGATTTTAGTAAGTCAAGAGTTATGGACGAATTAAAGTACCTATTTCATATAGATTTAAGTCTTTCTTCATAATTCAATTAAGTATTTACTTGTTCTTTAAAAATTCTGTGTTTGGAATATGCATAAGTAGCATTGTCATGGATATAATTTAAACTATGTTTATATTAAATAAATTTGGAAATTCTAAGTAAACTTAAGCAGCCCTGAAGACCGTATTAGAAAAACTATTTTGAATTCTAAGACTAGTTGAATTTAAAAATACACTCAGCAAAGCTTAGCATAGCCAAATCCAAGTTACAATATTTTATAGACATAAACTTACTCATGATTACTTATTATATTAATTCAAATAAAGTACTTTCTTTGTACTTCGTAGTAAAAAAGACAACTTACATAAAATGAGTTGATTAAATCAGATGCTCTTGAGGTTACAAGTAAATGTGGTGGAGAGTTCAGATGGAATGGCATATCTATGCAGCTTTTTCCATTGCAATCTTGAACAAATGCACTTCGGGAAAATGCTTGAAACAAAGCATTTTATGGCTTACATAGAGGCTTCTCTGAAATTTCACAGAATTCCAGTTGTCTTCTGGGTAACAAGACTGCCCATGCTACCAACCTGAAAGCATGATTTTAGGGTTGAATTTTTTTATCACCAACAGAATGATAATACCGATTGAAATTGGTATTATACTTTGGATTATATTATACATACCGTTGCTGCGCTGGACGTTGGAAGGTCCTGGTTTCGGAAAACGATGTTCGGCGATTGTCTTACCATTGCCGAATATTGTGCTGAGATGCAATGTATTTTCACATTTTCGAATATTGTGGTATCCAGAGACGCGGAGTCTCGATGCAAAGTCGGAAAATAGTCAACTCGACGCACTTTGAATGGAAAATCACACGAAATACTGGAAAAAGGACAACAAACACAAATTTGATAAAAATTCACAAGACAAAAAGCGTCAATTTCGGACAGGAGTCTTTATCTCGTTATTATTGAATTCACAACACATCTCTATCTCGCAATTAAAAAAGCAATAAACAAATCGGCATAAAACACAAAAACTGCAGTTGAAAAGCAGAAAAACTATTTTTTCTGCCGATTTTCGTTAAGTAGGTAGGTAAATTGAAAAGTGACATGACAATGGTAAAAGTTGCCATCACCTAAAAATATAAGTCCGGCATCATCATTTTATATGGCAAGTAATGGCAACACAGTCCTTTTAATTGGGGTAGCTAAAGCATAGATGGCGCTCTGCTCAATAAAAAAATTGAAATTTCTGAATGTTCCTAGTTGCCATAGCATGCTCAAACCCGAGAAATGTCCCGCAGATTGTGGACGGAAGTGACGGAACATGATGTGAATTCTATTGTTGGTGGAGGCATGAGGAACAGGGTGTAAAGTTCACTCTTCTCATTAGAAAAAGGAGGCTCCTCCGACCAGACGGGTGTTATGTCTGGCGGCCCTGCCCGAAAGTTGTTTTCGGATAATCTTATATGTATATTTATCATGCAAGATTTTTGTAACGTCATGTCTTTGCTGCGTAGTTCGTATGTAACGGTGTAACCGCTACAGTGCTACAGGCTGGGCAAGGCTGGGCAGCTGTAGTTTGTTTTTTTACTAAGACTACGAATATTGTCTTTACCCAAAACATCTAATAAACATTAAATTGGTTTTTATTTATGTGTACCTATTGTGTTCTTGATTTCTATTTCTTTCACGTCTCACACTCGTACCATTTCTACAACGTAAGTAGACGACAAAGAGACTGTCTTTTTTGTAGTCTATAATTTTAAATAACGCCACAATAGTATTATATTCACAAATTAACATATACTTACATTTTGTATTTTAAATTAAAGAAAACAGTTCAATAAAAGTTAGTTTTAAGCGCAGGCCACACCGCCAGCTAGAGGGCGGGCGGGCGAACATCGTTTCACCATGTCGCGGGCGAACATCGTTTCACACAATGTTGTCACGTGACCACTGAGCGGCTTTAGTGACGTGATTGCTGGCTCGCCTGTTACTTGACGTGTTCGTGGTACAAAATAGCCTGACAGTTCTTTTTCCGTCGAAAATTGACCTGCTATATGAGTGCATGGTAAGCCCCCAAGATTTGTATGACATCATGTCTTTTTGATGCATAGTTTGTAGGTATGTGGCAGTGTAACCGTACATACGCCATATTAACACTGATTTACTTACATATTTTCATTTTTTTATGTACGGAGTTGGGATTATTTATGTTCTATTTTCATTAAATTGTTCAAAATTACAAAAACCGGACCGCGACTTAACGTTTTTGTTTTGTTGATTTTATAATTAATGTTGTACCTATTAAAAGAAATGTGACAAAACCACCTGATTTTAAAGCCCAACTCTTGATTGAAGGGGTGACAACATTATGAAGAATATTGGACATTCTGCGAACTGGACATTTTGCGACCGATGGACATTCTGCGAATTGGACATTCTGCGAACTGGACATTTTGCGAATTGGACATTCTGCGAACTGGACATGTTTCGACTGCTGGACATTTTGCGAATTGGACATTCTGCGCTTAAACGCTGTCAAACATTGTATGGCAAATTGACAGAAAATAGAGATGACATGTTTTGTTGGGAATGTTTCGCCGGTGCAAACGCACAGTTACGCTATGACGCTGTTGACATGTTGTGTTTCGTAAATCAAAATCAGCATTTCGCTCATCAGCAACGACAGTGTCGCAACACAATAAACGTAGTTTTTGGAAAATCATGATTTTCTTTTTTTTTTGAACTTATAATTCCATTAAGAATTTCTGAGAGAGCTTCGGAGAACTTAAGATATATTTAAGAAGACTATTTAATGCGCTATTATTTATTTTTATGGAAATTAAAATCTAAAGATATCCATTTTTTCCATTTTATATTATTTTTTTACTTTTAATTTCGTATAATGTGTCACTATTGTCGACAAAATTATGAAAGATTTTATGAAATGAAACACTTTTATTAGTTAATAATATGTATTGTTTTTTTTAAATTAATCAGGTAATATTATACTAATATTATAAAGAGGAAAGATTTTTTTGTTTGTTTGTTTGTTTGTACCGAATAGGCTCGGAAACTACTGGTCCGATTTGAAGAATTCTTTCAGTGTTAGATAGCCCATTTATCGAGTAAGGCTATAGGCTATATATCATCACGCTAAGACCAATAGGAGCGGCGTACCAATGAAGAATGTTTTTTTAGCGTTAGCCCAACTATTCCACGCGGACGAAGTCGCGGGCAGAACCTCTAGTATTAAATATTTTTGTAGGTAGTTACTATTAGTTACATTAGAAACGAAGCGGTATAAAACTTTTCATATCACATTTTCAGACAATAGATAATCTCTCCACTAGAAAACTAGGTATTATGAAAATTACTAGAAAATTGTTAACACATACAAAATGAAATTGTATGGCATAATTTGTGTGTTCGCAAATGTGTTGAAAAACGTCGTATGAAACGCGTGTGCATTGATCATTACCCACTCGGCTACATTACTATCGCACCGCTTGACTGTCCAAGTGGACATCAGATGGGAATAACGCGTTGAAGTGCTGTCAGTGTCATTATTGTTGTGAATTATTGACACTGACCGCTCTTGAACGCAGTGTAGAAAGAAGTGTTAAATTGCGTTCAGTTTCGTTCGTGAAATTGACACTAATTTTTCATTACCTGCAGGCATTAGTAAATTACATTATAGGTGTGTGCAGGTTTATACAAAGTCGCCCATGGGCATGTGCCCGCCCGTATTTTTCTGAATATTCATGAAAAATTGAAAATTAACTTTTAAAAGTGGGAGGGGGCGGTCTATCTTTGATATTTCTCATGTTATTTAATTTTTTTTTTCATAATTATTATTTTAAAATAGACTTGTTTTTTTTTAGAAAAACATGTCGCCACCGTTCGTTAAAATAACTCATAAGCTTTTAGAAATAATACAGAATCCAAATCGAACCAATATCATCGAAGATATCACGAACGCTAAGCTGAGTCATATCCAAAAAAAGTGTACATTCAGGAAATGGTAAGGAAATGGTTATGTCAAGAAATGTTAGGAAATGGTACGTCAGGAAATGGTTAGGAAATGGTTTTGTCAAGAAATTTTAGGAAATGGTAAATGTAAAGGTGTGTACTGAATAATTAATAAAAATACTTAATCATCGTTAATGTTATATTTTTTATAATATTTTAATTAACATTACAGAATACAATAGATGACAAGTCTAAAATTATTTTTTTGGTCTCTTTTTTACCTTTTCCAAATGGATTTTTCGTTTTTCTTCATTTTTTGAACGGTTTTCTATTTATAAGCGTACTATTTAGCGCTGTGCAGCAGTTAACAGCATCTAAAAATCTCAAAATAAAATAACTATTTCACAAAAATGTAATAAATTCAATCATTTCAGACGAATTGAGCACCTCCCTCCTGTTTTGAAGTAGGGTTAATAAACAAAACAATACTGCATTTTCTATATAAACTGTATGGTAAAATATTCTTGTTATGTGACCTCGGCCTAATAATGAGTTACAATTTATTGATGTCGGGAAAGTCATGAAATTGTGTCAATAGGTAAATTGATGGACATGACTAAACTTTTCTTATATCTTTGCAGATTGTTTAAACTTTGCAGATTGTTATAATCACTTCTACACAGTTGTATCTCACGAAATGTTAGATTCCTTATGTTTACAATGTAAAACATATTTTTAACTCACTTTTTTCACAGTTTAAACACCGTCAGTAAACTGGTTCACTTTTTGTCCCCTCACATCCACCACTCAGAAATTTAATTTTTTTAAGAGAACTGTTAAGAAAACCAGATGGCGAGCTTATTTGTGAAACGCATCATTAGTGCCATTATCGATATTCATAACGCTACTATGGCTCAATGAATTTTTAGAGTAAAAATCCGCGTCATTATGTACTTAGTGTGAGTAAATGGTTCGATTAATTCGGACATTTCTCTTTTACAGGTTTTTTTAAGTTATTTATATTTATCAATTAAAAAGCATAGAATCATGAATTCACAGTTCTTGGTTTGCATATTTCGTTAAGATAAATGGAACAATAGCTATTAATAGTGCTAAAACTGACTTTAAGTATAAAAGTTGCAAGTGAAGAATGACACTGACTTTTTTCATAAATTTCACCATTTTTAGACAATAAACATTTATTTTCTCTTGATTTTATTGAGCTATAGCTGTATTTATAAATGAATTGCTTTAAATGTTCAGTTAAACTATTCTACCAAAAATCAAAATTGTTCTTGCAAAAATTATCGAGATAACTTCATGTGACACTCCTACTAATGAAAAATGTACAACTTTTTTGGATATGACTCTACTAGAAAATAAAAAATTGAATAACCTGAAAAATATTAAAGATACACCCCCTTTTAATTAATTATCGATAATTTTTCACAGCTGGGACACAGGCCTCCTCTCTGTGAGAGGGAGTGGGCTGTAGGTAATCCACCACTCGTGCCCAGAGGTTGGTAGATTTATTTATTTATTTTGTTACGGAAACCAAACAACTGTACTGTATAATGTAATGTAGGTTACATCTAAGATAAATAATTTGAAGTGGGTACCTAAATGTCCCTATAATCCACGACGTTTCCGCAGATTACCTAGGTTACAGATCAGATGCAGTGGAGACACAATATTTAAGTTACCAAAACACAAAGAAGAAGACAGGAAGAGAAAAAGAGGATGTATTACTCTTAAACTAAAACAAATATTAACTGATTCTAAGTACTTATTACGAAAACAAACAATAACAACATATAATTAACAATTTCCTACATTCTTGGCGATTTAAAGCGATTATATTCAAATTCACAAAATGTTAATTGTAAAATATTGAGTCATGTCGATGATGATGATGTCTCATGTCTTCGAATGTTTCATCACGATGTTTTCTTTCAACTTTTTGACAGCAGTGGTAATGAAATTATTTACACAAAGTAGGTAAAGCGCCTGCCTGGGTTCCAAACTACGACCTACAACTCGAAAGTCGGGGCCGTTACCACTGAGGCACCACTAGATACTCTAGGTAGTTACCAAACAATTTTTATTTTTATATAAATAATACACACTAAATGTGATTAGACGTCAGCTATTAACATCCAAGTATTCTCCAGTAAAATATAACTCAATGAGACTGTGCGCCGGGATTGTTGAAGTGAGCGAAACGCCACTGTCCGCAAGCTCCCCAACAAGTCCGCACACCGAAGTGCGTTATACCAAATGACGTGAAGTCCACCCACTCCATGATCACCTCGCGCGACTCGCCGTCGCGGACCACCACCCTGCCTCTTCTCCATTCTATTAAAAAATTCTTAAAGTTGTCGGGATCCAGAAGTCCTGGAGTCGCTACCCTGACCTACGAAGAACAGTGAATAAAATTGTTAACGATCGTTCCAACAAATAAAACAACGGCGAACACGACATTCTATCCTACCTTATCTGGCTTCTTCCTGCAGTATCTAATAACGGACTTGGTGTTCTGCCAACCACCGAGTATAATTTCATACATAGGGTCGATTTCAGCGGGAGCTGGCGACAGCGCTACGTGGCAGTTGTCGGTACCGCAAAACTCAAATCTCAGAGAACCCGCGAGGATGGGTTGAAATTTATACGGTGACTTATTCGGAGTACTGAGTTCAGGCAGACCTGTATCGATAGTAAAGGGCACAATTTAATGTTATTTGCTGTATTCATTTCATGTGATGATGCTCTGAAGCGGTAATTAAAAAGCATTTTAAACCTTCAATCTTCCAAGTTCCGGCCGCGCCCCATTCTGTGCGCACTCCTACGTAGGTCATCGGGAAAGGTTCGGGATCTTCCCATGAGAGAAAAGAGGTGTCTTCGTCTTCACGACCGGCTTCGATGAAGCCTTCGTCCCAACGAACCCAGAAACCCCGGAATTCATCGCGGTTCACAATGTTAGGGGTTTCGACTACAACTTGCTTGCTTCTGTTCTTCCTAATCACACTCTTTGTGTTCTTCCAACCTCCAAAAAAGACCTGGAAAATTAATTGGGAAACTATTCCAGAATTTTTCTTATTACTACGCTGATGTTTAACTGACCATGAAAATCATAATCAAGTCAAAAATCAAAAAAAGTTATGCACTCCCGGACACCTGAATCTATTTAAATAATGGTAGTACCTACAATACAAAGATAGAAAAAACCGGCCAAGTGCGAGTTGGATTCGCACACAAAGGGTTCCGTAACACCGTACAATATTTACTAAAAAACGCCGAAAAAAACACGTTTCTTGTTTTTAAGATAGAAATACACAATCTGTCAAATTTCAACCGTGTAACTACCTATTACGGTTCATGAGATCCAGCCAACTGATAGACAGACGGATAGCGGAGGCTTAGTAATAGGGTTCTGTGAACCTTAAAAATGTGGTTTTGAAGTAAGTCACTCACTATCATTTCCGTTTCTCATTGAAAGAAAGAAAGAAAGAAAGTAAATAAATTTATTTAACACAGACCAAAAAGCACACAATTTATACAGCAGATAGGTAAAAATAAATCAAACAATAAAGATAAAAATAAAATCTAACAAAAAGTGTAAAATGCGATTGAAATTAGCACGGGAGTGTGCCTCACGGCTGCGCTAAAAAGGTGCAGTTCAGAAAAAAAAAAAAATGCCAGACAACTACAAATTATTATAATCACTATTTAATTATCCCCTTTTAAATTCAAATAGCAGTGCATTAGTGCCTTGACGAAACCATAGTGCGAATTATTTCGACGCCAACACCATAAATATATATCGAGCTTCGAAGAAATCCAAAATATAAATATTTTGTTGTACATAGATACACTTTTTTTTTTGGGTGGGAAATCATCAAATGACTTCTCCCGCTCTGGGCGGAGCGGAAGGGCTTGTCAGACTCTTACTGACTAAAACCCACCCGTGTTCCTTCCCTTGCCTGATCGTTGCCAGGGGCCACGGTCTCCCCTTAGGACTTCCCGCAACCCCGGCAGACATCGGCCCTAGCGGACCCCGTCAATTTTGCTGAAATTTGTATGCCTTCGCGGCAAAACATAGCGCTCAAATATGTTAACCTAACACCATTATGTAAATAGGTACCTATGTTGTTACTATTTATTATGAATTGATTAACTGCGCGTTCCTATCATCTCGCACCGTACGTAGCGCAGTCTCTCTTTTGCTAGTTTTTAACAATTTAAACAATAAGTTTTTTTTTTTTTTTTTCGTGGTCAGAAATTTACGTATAAAGTCCACCATACTAAAAGACATTGCCTAATTTTGTATGGAAGTTGGACCAAGTGCTGCCTAGAATACTCACATAGTGCATTTTGTTCCTCAGACCATCACTAACCTGTATTTCAAAGCGCATATAAATCTATCCCAGGAGTCCAAAGAAAAACAGTCTCTTGTTTTGAATATTTTTATTGGAAAAAATTAACTTAGTAGCAACAAATGTACAAAATCAACTATTAAACAGTTATTGTGCATTCAATTATAATTGTAGTAATTGTATTTTGATGTTGTAGTTGGAGTTGGACGTCGGAACCACCGGGGTAACCTACTGGCCAGTTTTATGGAGAAGGAAGGCCTCTTTATGATGAATTCCTTCTTCAAAAAATGTGAGCACAGAAAGTGGACCTGGCAGAGCCCTGATGGGGTGGGGCAACAAAAAATGAGATTGACTTCATTATGTCGACGAAGAAGCAAGTATTCAATGATGTCTCTGTGATCAACGTGGTGAAAACCGGAAGCGATCACCGCATGGTAAGAGGCACATTGAACTTAATTATCAAGCTGGAAAGATCTCGACTGATGAAGTCTACGCTCCGTCCAGCACCAATCCAAGTCCAATACCCCGAGAGCTTTCAGCTCGTACTTCAGAATCGTTTCGAGTGCCTAGGGAGCTCCGTGGACGATTTTAACGATGGGTTCGTGGAAACTGTCCATACGGTCGGGTCCAAGATCTTTAAGACCCGTCGTACAAATGGAAACAAGAAGCTCTCTGATCCTACTATCCAGCTCATGAAGGAGAGGCGCGAGATGATCCTCCAATCTTTAGACGATGCGGTCAAGTACCGGCAGCTCAATAGACGGATCTCTAAGTCCTTGAAAAGCGACCTTCACCGCTTTAGTGCAGACCGCATTAAGGATGCGATATTGGGCAGAGCCAGCTTGCAAAACTGAAGACCGATGATGGCAGGATCGTATCCGCCAAACTTGAACTATTGAGAGGTTCTATGTACAGTTATACACGTCAACCAGTAACCCTGTTACGAATGTGGCAAACGACCCAAGAGCTAGATTAACCCGACACTATACCGAAGATATCCCGGACGTCAGCTTGTACGAGATTAGGATGGCTCTAAAGCAGCTTAAAAACAACAAGGCGCCGGGTGATGACGGAATTACGGCGGAACTCCTAAAGGCCGGTGGGAAACCCGTTCTTAAGGCTCTCGAGAAGCTGTTTGATTCCGTCATACTCGGGGTAAAACACCACACGCATGGAACAGAGGTGTGGTTGTACTCTTCTTTAAAAAGGTGTGTGAGTATGTCAGTCCGACAGACTCTACGACCAGACCTCAAAACCTATCCTTCTGCAGCGAGGTGTGAGACAAGGAGACGTTATCTCTCCGAAATTATTCACCGCTGCACTGGAGGATGTCTTCAAGGTTCTGGACTGGAAAGGGCTAGGCATCAACATCAATGGCGAGTATATCACTAACCTTCGGTTTGCCGACGACATAGTTATCATGGCTGAGGCCATGGAGGACCTCAGTATAATGCTTGATGACCTCAGTAGAGCCTACAAAAGAGTAGGTCTTAAAATGAACATAGAAAAGACAAAAGTCATGTCAAATGCCCATGTAACACCCACTTTCATAAAGATCGGAAACGCTACGCTCGAAGTTGTAGACGAGTATGTTTACCTAGGACAAACTGTCCAGCTAGGTAGGTCCAACTTCGAGAAAGAGGTCAATCGTCGAATCCGACTCGGCTGGGCAGCGTTCGGGAAGCTACGCAATATCTTCTCGTCCCACATACCACAGTGTCTCAAGACGAAAGTCTTTGACCAGTGCGAGTTGCCAGTGATGACTTATGGCACTGAAACGTGGTCGCTCACAATGAGCCTTATCAGAAGGCTAAAAGTCACCCAAAGAGCAATGAAGAAGGCTATGGATCACCAAAATGGATCACAAGTGACGTAAGACAGCAAAAAGTAGTCGGTTTTTTTTTTATTCTGGCATCTCGCAGCTCACCAGTAAGGTCCTGGCTGGTTAACCGAACTTTCCTGTGGCTGCCTTTAGCTACTATATACACTAAAAGTCTCCATCCAAGGCATAAACTATTCTAAATTAAAATTAGGCGAACGCTAACTAAAGGCACGGGTGGGGGGGGGGGGGGCGCGGTTGCTGGGTCCATAAGGGAGTATAGGGGGGTATTTATAAATACATTTTTGAGAAAAAATATATCAAAAACAGGTACTACAAATTTGAAACTGCATTTGTAAATCAATCAATATTTGTTAAACAAAATGTCCCCATTTAGAGATAGAGGTTCAGAGGGGCTCTGCGCGGGACGCGGGCGGCAGTCGCCCGTGAGCATTGAGACGGGATGGCTGTGTCGCTCGCTGGTCCGCTCCGGCTATCGACCGAGTATGCGCATACGTATGTGTTAGTGCGAATATTTATGAACTTATTGTATTAGTGTGCGTTTATAGACGAGCTTGCTGCAGAGAGTCCAAATCAATTGCGCGCGTAGGCGCTTTATTGTTGAGTTGTTCTTTGATGTACAATTATTAATACTTTTTTACATTGACAATTACATACAAATTAACAATTTACAATATAAACTAAAAAAATGTAAATGTAAAATATAACATAACATCACGACTGTATTCCCCGAAGGGTTAGGCAGAGGTGTACCTATATAAGGTGTTAAAAAATTTACTTTAGAAACTTTAAGAGGTGTTTTAGACCATCGAACTGAATAACTTTTACTTTGGGACATACATTGATATCGCGAAAAAAAAATCTGTTGTTCCATAGTAAAGTTTAATACCTACTGTTCTAAACTGTATGGGACAGCTGTTTTTTTTTTTCGTGATTTCAAAGTTAAAGTAAAAGTTATTCAGTTTGATGGTCTAAAGCACCTCTTAAAGTTTCTAAAGTTAATTTTTTTTAAATCACTAAAATTTGTTTAGTCCTGTCAAACGAGCATTTCCCATTCTGAAATAGACTAAGGTGACACAACTTAACTATATTTTAGTTTGACAGCACTAAGATTGCACTGAGTTATTAGTTTAGTGAAAATGGCAATTTTGCTATTCTGAATTTGACGTTTTTCACCTAAAAATTTAGATTATCCAACTAAATCAGTCTATTTTTAAACGCGATTAAAAAGGAGTGGAATAAAATTAGTTGGCATGAACACACACTTCACACACTTCAGCTGCAAAAACTGTATCTTTTTTTTTATTTTGCTTATATCTCGAAAACGGTGCGTCCTAGCGCAAAAATAATGGAAATTTCGACCCCCTCTGCCACCCGTAAACCCATATGCCCCTACTCACAGGTAATATTTAATCATATTTTCTATACAAAAAGTTTAAAATTCCATACAAAACACGTCAAGGATGCCCCCCCCGCGCGCCTCTGTCTCTAAAAAAATTCACGGGGTAGAGCAAACAAGTACCACGTCGGTCGCGACGTGACTGTCAAATTCAATTTTAGATGTGTCAAAATTATTTTTTAATTTAGAGATATTTTTCCGCAGAATAGCTTTTAGATTCTCATAGCCAAAAGTAAGGAATTTTAGTCGTAGTTTAGTTAGTTTAGTTCGGTGTACAAGAGAATCGGCACCAAATATTTTCTTAAGTTACGTAGGTAAGAAGGTTAAGAAATAAATCTTGATTGGTGCCGATTCTCTTGTGCACCGAACTAAACTATCACTAAAATTACTTGCTTTTGGCTATGAGAATCTGAGATTCTGCAAAAAAATTTCTCTAAATTAAAAAATAACTGTGACACATCTAAAATCGAATTTGCGTCGCGAACTCGCGACTCCACGTGGTACTTGTTTGCTCTACTCTGTGAATATTTTTAGGTCCAGAGGCGCGCAGGGGGGCAGCGTCGACGTGTTTTGTATGGAATTTTTAACTTTTTGTATGGAAAATACGAAAATTTGTTACCTTTCTGTTGGGGTAAAGGGGTTTAAGGGTTTCCTAAAGGGGGTCTAAATTTTCATTATTTTTGCGATAGGACGCACCGTTTTCGAGTTATAAGCAAAATAAAAAAAAATACAATACTGTTTTTGGACTGAGGTCGAAGTGTTGGGGTTTTAGTTCATGCCAACTTACTTTATTCCACACGTTTTTAATCGCGTTTAAAAATAGTCAGATTTAGTTGGATACACCAAATTTTTAGGTGAAAAACGTCAAACTCAGAATAGCAAAATTGCCATTTTCACTAAACTAATAACTCAGTGCAATCTATTTTTAGTCTAGTTTAGAGGCATTTGTGACAAGAGAATCGGCACCAAAATATAACTAGCAGACCCGGTAGGCAGACGTTGTCATGCGACAACAGCGCCTCCCAACAGCGCGTCCAACTATAGCTAAGAACCATCCAAGTGACACAAAAAGAATTGAAAAAAAAACATCTAAATCAGTCAAGCCATTTAGCATAAGAAGAATTACAAACACACGCACACCGATATTTTATTTATTGCCAGGAATGTTCTTAAAAAACAAACAAAGTATTTAAAATAATATGCGGGTCAAAATATGGTAGTCGGCGTACAATTTCAGATTTGCCTACGATTCCTTCTCTTAGGACTAGGAATCTTAGGCAAAAAATGCGACATACGTGCGCATGTCTGCGCCTTTGTCTAGTCTTTGATCGTCGTTTTAGTGTAGTGCGCCACCGTTGCACGTTTTACGTATTGGAGAGTAGGGCGTTTAGCTCCGCCCACATGCACAAGGTCAGTGAGCCTACTATACACCTTAAGTAAAAATGATCTTTATGCAAACGCAATAACTTGTAAAGTCATTCCAAATACATTCGTAAAATTGAAATGAATATGCTGCATTTAGATGATTTGATTTGCAACAGATTTATATTATACTACAAGTATGACACCAACAACTAAGGTTGTGTCGTACTTCAGTATAACGCGTTGCGTAGGTAGTATAGAAGAAAAACGCAGGCACACAGACAGACAAGAAAAAGGACTTTAATTTATAGATTTTGCGAAAAAAACCTGGCACACAGTTCGACTATTGTTGATTGAAACAAAACTGACGCTATTGCTGCAATTGTAGAAGTGTTAATGTGCATGAGAGCTTTTTGTAACTCACTTTTTCGAGTGGTCCTTCTGTACCTACCAGTCTAATTTCTGGTCCTACCGTCCGAATATTTTTTGTCCACAACGTTCAGACGTAAACAACTCTCTATTTCGTTCGCGGTCGTGTCAAAATTGTACGCAGTCATTGTTCTTTTGTGTACAATACCTACAGGTATTTATAGACCACTTGCGTTTGTTACCATTTTAGCGTTACGTCAGACTAATGAAAATAGACGTTGATTGAGTGTATACTTAAAAAGTGAGACAGAATTGGAAAGGCGATAGAGCCTGTAGAGCCAGGCTGAAGTTAAAAGATTTTCTATGTTGACTAGTTACAATACACACTAAGGGAAGACGAGTAAAATATAGCTGCATCCATAAAAAATCAAAAGCATATTGCAAACGATTCTTTAAACATTGTGTATCTTTACTACATCAACAGTCTTTCTTTTTCTAGACCCTGCCAAACTACTGACCAACCTTAAACCTAGCCAACATACAACAACTTTGGCTTCTGCTGAGACCAACATGGTGTTCTATATGTATAGACCACAAAACGCTTGCAAACTTGCAAGTATCGACGAAAACATTCACACGGGTAGGAACAGACATTCTTTAATACCATTTAAGTACTGCATTTTTATTAGATTCAAGGCCCAACTGCAGCAGTGACAATTAAAAGATTTAATGAATTTGACGGAAACGTAACACGTTCCCACAGCTACATATTATCAAGACACGATTAGTAACAGTTACATACTGTACGCTAACTATCTAATGGTATTAGCAGATGATAGCTTTCTAGTTTCCACATTCATGTGCACTGAGCGTTCCGTATTGTTCTCAGTAAAGAAGTGTGAAAATTGGTAATTGTGACTCGTTTTTAGTGACGGTTTAATGAAATCGGAATTGGAGAAAGATTAATGGTTGTGTTAGCCGCTTGCGATATAAAGCAATTCTATTCTTATTCTCATAAATACGTTCTAAATAGTTCTAAACATTCTGGTTCTGCTTTCTGCTGCATTCTGCATACTTGGTCATGTTCTCGTCCAACCGAATATGCTAGCACAAAATATTCTGTGTTTCTAGTGAGACTGTCCTTCGATTTACACAATTCTCTTAAATTCTGAGGGCCTAACTAATGTTCCTCAAGCAACGCGAAAGCAAATGCTTAATCTTGCTTGCTTTCATACCAATCTCAAGTACTACTGCAATTTTCACATTCTGTCTTGTTTCACAAGAACTCTTATCAGCCTAAAGCAAACTGTAACAAACGTTATCTGAAGGGTACACACGCCGCAGTTACATTACCCATGTTCAAGAAGAAATGTAAAGAGATATCAATATCTCTCTGCATTTTTTGCAGGATGGTGGTCTCGGAACAAAATTGAGGCAAGAGTAAAACTGTCGCCAAAACGCTTTTACACAGTAGCAGAAGTTTGTTGACAGCTTAAATGCCAGATGGCCATTTACTTTTCTGTATGCAAAACACATGTTTGTCTTATCTCGAATCTGGGCCGCAAAGGCGAGACTCCGACGACGTGAGACAGCTCAAGTTCCAACAATATCAGTCCCGAATCTTCCAATATACCTCACATTTCAAGAAAATTATCTATCAGATTTTTTTCCAGTCTAATACATTCTGTCCCGGCAAAGCCAGGACAAATGGCATTACTACCCGCGACCCGCAAGGAGCAATCGGTGTCATATGTACTTTCTCCGCGTTGACATCAGCTCGCGTGCAAATATGTTTATCTTTCGCTGCAATCGTTAGAAAGTCGCTGTTTAATGCATATAATGCAGCATCAGCCTCTGGATTGTCCCTCAGTTAATTGTTGCTAACTTAAATAAGTTTCACTGTCTGGATTGTTAGGACTGACAGAATTGCAATTAGCATCACAGATGCTGAGGTGCAAATGTGTGCCCACCTGGCCCACGCAAGGAAGATGCAAGTCTAAGTAGAAACCTGTACTGATTACGAACCAGCACCAGCACTTTCAATCACAAGGGTTTTCAAGGAGCTTCCATATTCCTTATCCATTGCATCGCAGATTTGAACAATTCGTCTGCTCAACAACGTGTATAACGCAATGAACGTAGGTGCACTGTCAACATAAAAGGCATAGCGTTCGATTGCAATTTTCGAAATACTAACAATACATATGTATAAAACAATATCAATAGAGACTTCATCCAATTTCGCTATAGTATTTATAAAGACCATTCCCTTCCTTGTTTTATGCTCACATTCGCTACAAATGTTACAATTCCAAATTGCTTCATTTGGTACAACGCAATAACAAAAAGGGACACACACACCCTGTAGTTACTCTTTATTGAGGGGTGTGTCGACAATCTTAATACCTTGTGAAGTTGCGACGTAGGAACGGTTCAAATAGCACAAGGGTGCAGCGTTCGTTTTCTGTTCTTACCGTCCAGGTTTTGATTACTTACCGTGATATTAATAGAGGATTTTGTGAGGTTTAAAGCAGAGTAATGGATAGGTGTAAAGATATATTTGCTCAAGAGATTTCTCTAACACAGGGAATCTAAGACTTCAACTATAACGGAGATTTGAAAACTGAAAGCTAGATGATTTCTCCGATTGGATCACTGTAATATACAAGTAACTCACACTCCTAACAAACCCAGTCTTACAACATCAAACTACCGACAATAAACAGCTCTATAATGACAGTTGCGGGGTCAGGTCGCTGATGAGTCACGCTCACGAGAAAGTCGCCTAGTCACCGACGAGATGAAGTTGCGATGGTAATGCAAAGCTTACTCAATACACGGCGGGAATATTAAGGTGTATAGTAGGCTCACTGACCTTGTGCATGTGGGCGGAGCTAAACGCCCTACTCTCCAATACGTAAAACGTGCAACGGTGGCGCACTACACTAAAACGACGATCAAAGACTAGACAAAGGCGCAGACATGCGCACGTATGTCGCATTTTTTGCCTAAGATTCCTAGTCCTAAGAGAAGGAATCGTAGGCAAATCTGAAATTGTACGCCGACTACCATATTTTGACCCGCATATTATTTTAAATACTTTGTTTGTTTTTTAAGAACATTCCTGGCAATAAATAAAATATCGGTGTGCGTGTGTTTGTAATTCTTCTTATGCTAAATGGCTTGACTGATTTAGATGTTTTTTTTTTCAATTCTTTTTGTGTCACTTGGATGGTTCTTAGCTATAGTTGGACGCGCTGTTGGGAGGCGCTGTTGTCGCATGACAACTAGTGATGGGTCGGGAGAATATTCTCACCCGGAGAATATTCTCGGATCGAGAATGTTCTGCAATATTCTGGAATATTCTTTTCGACGGAGAATATACGAGAATTTAAAAATGGAAGTAAAATTGCTAAATTTTTATACAATATATCTTGATTTCAAGGTCTAAAGTAAACTTCTTTTGTTGTTATTTTATACTTTACTTGAAAAAACGTTACTGTATTATGTTTCGGACTGGAAATGGCGCAGATTCTCTTGTACTTGAACTAAACTAGCTAAACTGTCAACTTATTCTGACAAAAAAAAAATTGACACAACTAAAATCGAATTTGACAATGGTGCCGATTCAAACTAAATTAACTAAACTGTCAATAAAATTCCCTACTTTTGGCTATGAGAATCTTAAAGCTATTTTGACAAAAAAAATCTCTAAATTTAAAAAAATATTTTGACACACATCTAAAATCGAATTTGACAATCACGTGACGACTCCACATTGTCCTTGTTTACTCTACCCTGTGATTTTTTTTAGAGCCGGAGGCGCGCAGGGGTTGCAGCCTCGACGAGTTTTATATGGAATTTTTCACTTTTTGTATGAAAAATACGAAAAATTATTACTAACATGTTGGGATATAGGGGTTTAAGGGTTTCCTAAAGGGGGTCGAAAATTTCATTATTTTTGCGATAGGACGCACCATTTTCGAGATATAATTAAAGAAAAAAAAAAATACAGTACTGTTTTTGCACTGAAGTCGAAGTGTTGGTGTGAATTTTAGTGCATGCCAAGTAATTTTATTCCACTCGTTTAAAAATAGTCAGATTTAGTTGGAAACACCAAATTTTACTAAATACTCAAGTTTGGTTTTTTACAATAGACATTTTAGCTTAAATTCTTATTTACTTTAGCTTATATTATCTCGAAAATGGTGTGTCTTATCGCAAAAATAATGAAAATTTCGACCCCCTTTATAAAAACCCTTAAACCCCCAAAACTCAACATGTAGGTAATATTTTTTTTTATTTTCACCCCTGCACCCCTGCGCGCCTCTGGACCTAAAAAAATTCACAGAGTAGAGCAAACAAGTACCACGTGGAGTCGCGAGTTCGCGACGCAAATTCGATTTTAGATGTGTCAAAGTTATTTTTTAATTTAGAGATATTTTTTTGCAGAATCTCAGATTCTCATAGCCAAAAGCAAGTAATTTTAGTGATAGTTTAGTTCGGTGCACAAGAGAATCGGCACCAATCAAGATTTATTTCTTAACCTTACCTACGTAACTTAAGAGGGTTTATTCTGAAAGTTGGCAACGTCGCAAATAGATGTCAAATATTTCGCTGTTTTGATTAATTTGATAATATTTCTGTATGGAAATAAAAAATGTGGCTAACTAGCGAACTAGAATATTGATTAAGAAATGCAATGATTAATATCGTGACACCGAATAGTTAGTTTTAGATGTAAAAAAAGTATTTGGAAACTTTCCAAATGCCTTTTTTACAGCTAAAATGGGTACAACATCAAATTCAATGTTATAATTGCAATTCATTATTAATATTCTAGTTAGTTAGTTAGCCACATTTCTTATTTCCATACAGTATTATTTTCAAATTAATCAAAACAGGTAACTATTTGACAGATATTTACGACGTTGCCAACTTTTAGGATGCACCCTCTTAAGAAAATATTTGGTGCCGATTCTCTTGTACCGACCGAACTAAACTAACTAAACTACGACTAAAATTCCTTACTTTTGGCTATGAGAATCTAAAAGCTATTCTGCGGAAAAATATCTCTAAATTAAAAAATAATTTTGACACATCTAAAATTGAATTTGACAGTCACGTCGCGACCGACGTGGTACTTGTTTGCTCTACCCCGTGAATTTTTTTAGAGACTGAGGCGCGCGGGGGGGGCAGCCTTGACGTGTTTTGTATGGAATTTTAAACTTTTTGTATAGAAAATATGATTAAATATTACCTACTAGCTTTTACCCGCGGCTTCGCCCGCGTAAAGGTCGGAAAATATCCCACAGGACCGTACTACCGGGATTCAGATTATCCTCTATCCTAACCCAGATCATGGCCTATACGGATTTAGTTAAAAGACCATACGCCTTTCAACTAAATCCGTTCAGCCCTGACGGCATGAAAAAGTAACAGGCACATTTTAGGGTTGCGTACCTCAAAATGAAAAAATGATCTCTTTCAGTCGTCAGTAATTTGACATTCGAAAGAAGAAGACAAAGCTTTGTAACTATACTATATGTTTAACTATACAGACGCTATACAACGTTTATTAGTAAGGAGGTAATGTTTGTAGCGGTTACACCGCCACATACGAACTAAACTACGCATGAAAGACATGATGTCACACAAATCCTGCATCGCGCAGTTAGAATTTACCACGCGAACGACATAGATAAGACTATCCGAAATCAACTTATGAGCAGTTGCCCGCCCGACATAACACCCGTCTTGTCGGAGGATCCTCCCTTTTCTATGGTGGATGAGTGAACTTTACACCCTGTTCCTCATACCACTAAATTGGTGACCCTGAGACTGAACGTCAACGCAGCCTTCGTGCAACTACTTCAGCGTGACGTCATCATCATCAATCCCGCAAGCTTTCGTGAGGCGAGTTACACAGCCAGCCAGCACCCACAGCTCAGCGGGTATCCTGACCACCAGCATGCAGCGAACGCGCATTCCTGGTCAACACCCTTAGACTCATCACCCCGACTCACTGGGGAATCACCGAAATCACCTCAATCACCGCAATCACCGCAATCACCTTAATCACCGCAGACAGTTCCAACTCACTGTGAACTGTGCGGCACCCGGTTCCGACTCACTGGTAGCACAATCACCACAATCGCCACAATCACCGCAGACAGTTCCGACTCACCGTGAACTGTGCCGCACCCGGTTCCGACTCACTGGAACCACACCTTAAATCTCTTAAAAATAAGAGACAACAAAAATAATCACCGAAATCATCGCAATCACCTCAATCACCGAAAACACCTCAATCACCGCAATCACCGAAATCACCTCAATCACCGCAATCACCTCAATCAGCAAAATCGCCGCAATCACCGCAGACAGTTCCAACTCACTGTGAACTGTGCGGCACCCGGTTCCGACTTACTGGAACCACAATCACCACAATCGCCACAATCACCGCAGACAGTTCCGACTCACCGTGAACTGTGCCGCACCCGGTTCCGACTCACTGGAACCACACCTTAAATCTCTTAAAAATAAGAGACAACAAAAATAATCACCGATATCACCGAAATCACCGCAATCACCTCAATCACCGAAAACACCGAAATCACCACAATCACCACAATCAGCTCAATCACCGCAATCAGCTCAATCACCGCAATCACCACAATCAACACAATCACCACAATCGCCGCAATCACTGCAGACAGTTCCAACTCACTGTGAACTGTGCGGCACTCGGTTCCGACTCACTGGAACCACAATCACCACAATCGCCACAATCACCGCAGACAGTTCCGACTCACCGTGAACTGTGCCGCATCCGGTTCCGACTCACTGGAACCACACCTTAAATCTCTTAAAAATAAGAGACAACAAAAATAATCAATAATACATGTGAATTTTAAAATCAACCCCTATTTTACCCCTTTGGGGGATGATTTTACAAAAACGCTGAAAAGCGTAATTCTTTATTTCTTACCAAAAGCATAAATTTGAATTTCCATATCCCAAACTTAGAAATATTGAGTTTCCCATACAAACTTTCATCCCTTATATCACCCCCTTGGGGGTTATTTTTGAGACAAAAAGTACCCTATGTCCTTCTCTAGGATGCCATCTATCTCCTTGCCAAATTTCATCGAAATCCGTTCAGTGGTTTAGCCGTGAAAAGGTAACATACAGACAGACAGACAGACAGACAGACAGACAGACAGACAGAGTTACTTTCGAATTTATAATATTAGTATGGATGAGTAGGGGCATATGGATTTACGGGTGGCAGAGGGGGTCGAAATTTCCATTATTTTTGCGCTAGGACGCACCGTTTTCGAGATATAAGCAAAATAAAAAAAAAGATACAGTTTTTGCAGCTGAAGTGTGTGAAGTGTGTGTTCATGCCAACTAATTTTATTTCACTCCTTTTTAATCGCGTTTAAAAATAGACTGATTTAGTTGGATAATCTAAATTTTTAGGTGAAAAACGTCAAATTCAGAATAGCAAAATTGCCATTTTCACTAAACTAATAACTCAGTGCAATCTTAGTGCTGTCAAACTAAAATATAGTTAAGTTGTGTCACCTTAGTCTATTTCAGAATGGGAAATGCTCGTTTGACAGGACTAAACAAATTTTAGTGATTTAAAAAAAATTAACTTTAGAAACTTTAAGAGGTGCTTTAGACCATCAAACTGAATAACTTTTACTTTAACTTTGAAATCGCGAAAAAAAAAAAACAGCTGTCCCATACAGTTTAGAACAGTAGGTATTAAACTTTACTATGGAACAACAGATTTTTTTTTTCGCGATATCAATGTATGTCCCAAAGTAAAAGTTATTCAGTTCGATGGTCTAAAACACCTCTTAAAGTCTCTAAAGTAATTTTTTTAACACCTTATATATGTACACCTCTGCCTAACCCTTCGGGGAATACAGTCGTGATGTTATGTTATATTTTACATTTACATTTTTTTAGTTTATATTGTAAATTGTTAATTTGTATGTAATTGTCAATGTAAAAAAGTATTAATAATTGTACATCAAAGAACAACTCAACAATAAAGCGCCTACGCGCACAATCGATTTGGACTCTCTGCAGCAAGCTCGTCTATAAACGCACACTAATACAATAAGTTCATAAATATTCGCACTAACACATACGTATGCGCATACTCGGTCGATAGCCGGAGCGGACCAGCGAGCGACACAGCCATCCCGTCTCAATGCTCACGGGCGACTGCCGCCCGCGTCCCGCGCAGAGCCCCTCTGAACCTCTATCTCTAAATGGGGACATTTTGTTTAACAAATATTGATTGATTTACAAATGCAGTTTCAAATTTGTAGTACCTTTAATCAACAATTTTTCAGTGTAATTTTTTTTCCAATCGTCAAAGCCGTTTAGAAGTAGTTAGGAATATTAGCCAAAAATAGCGTTATGGTAAATATTTTTTTAAGGCAAAAGTATTAGTCATACAAAAAAACCCGGTTTCAGATATGTTGTAGATGAATCTATAGCAAACATATATTTTTTTCAAATCATTTAACTAAGCCGTTACGGAGAAGATAGCTTTTTAAAGTGACCGTTTTACGGTACTAAACGAGACGTAGGCCCTTAATGCAAGATTATTCATTATCACAAAAACTGGATTTATTTATTTTTCCTGGGACCAATATTTTTTTTTTTAATTTTTTTATAGTTCATGTGTATGCTACAGTACCACTAGACCAACTCACATTCCTAGGCAGCATGTAGCGGTTAGACCGCCACATACAAACTACGAAAGTACGAAGCAAAAAGACATGACGTCACACAATTCCTACATCTCGCAGTTAGAGTTTACCAAGCGAAAAACATAGATAAGACTATCCGAAATCAACATATGGGCAGTTGCCCGCCAGACATAACAACCCGTCTGGTTGGAGGATCCTCCCTTTTCTATGGTGGATGAGTGAACTTTACACCCTGTTCCTCATACCCCTAAATTGGTGACCCCGAGTATGAACGTCAACGCAGCCTTCGTGCAACTACTTCAGCGTGACGTCATCATCATCACTCCCGCAAGCTTTCGTGAGGCGAGTCACACAGCCAGCCAGCACCCATGGCTTTAACGGGTATCCTGACCACCAGCATGCAGCGAAAGCGCATTCCTGGTCATCACCCTCAGCCTCATCAGCAACCTTGGCACAGCACCTGCACTTCCGGCCGGTCTCACAAGCAGAGCCTATTCTACCCTCTCCTGGTCGACGCAAGCAGTCAGCCACAACCCGGCGCTGTACCACATCCGACTCACTGGATGACGACGCAGCGCCACCCCGACTCACTGGGGAATCACCGCAGACAGTTCCGACTCACCGTGAACTATGCGGTTCCGACTCACTGGAACCACAGCTGGTACTGTGAAGCATCGCAAGATCCAAGACTCAGCCCACTATCGACCTCCGGTCTCCGGAGGGGAGTGATGTAGCGGTTAGACCGCCACATACAAAAACTACGAAACAAAAAGACATGACGTCACACAATTCCTACATCTCGCAGTTAGAGTTTACTGAGCGAATAACATAGATAAGACTATCCGAAATCAACATATGGGCAGTTGCCCGCCAGACATAACAACCCGTCTGGTTGGAGGATCCTCCCTTTTCTATGGTGGATGAGTGAACTTTACACCCTGTTCCTCATACCCCTAAAAGCACTTGGTCCAAACCTAGGCAATCTCCTTTAGGAAGAATTTATATAGCCTAATGTCACCCGGACTATTATTACGAACCTATTGATTCCTCATTCATCAAAATCGTTTCAGTAGTTTAGGCGCTACGGTGGAACACACGTAAAAGCAAACATACATACATACTTATATAGACTGCTAAAATCATAACCCTTCCTTTTGGCGTTGCCGTAGTCGGGTAAAAAGTCACCGTGACTCGATTTAGGAGCCCGCCGGGAGTGTATTTAACATCTTGTTATCCTATTTAATTAATTATGTGACTGGAAGCGATGAACGATAAGCGACGGCGCCGAACTCGTCGTTCTGGGCCGACTGCCCGACTCTATTTATGTTGCCATCGACACGCTAAGATCGCTAAAGCAAATGTAGGATTCAATAACATTTCTCACGTATTTTAGGGGATTTTTGGATTTACTCAAGCGCGGCAATTGACATAATGGGGATAATACCTTGCACCCTGTTGATTACCTCCACCATATACAATGGCATGGGCAGCTGCATGTGACCGCCCGTAGTTTTCTGAATACTCATGACAAATTATCGAAAATTAACTTTAAAAGGGGGTCTATCTATTGACATGCCCTCTGATAAACAGATGCGCTCGAAGAAAACCTGCATCATTAGAGACATGTGGGGTATATACCTACCCCCTTACTAATAAATACACACCGATTTCTCTCTTTCAGTCGTCAGTAATTTGACATTCGAAAGAAGAAGACAAAGCGTTGTGTAACTATACAGGCGTTAAACATAACGTTTATTAGTAAGGGGGCTACACTATAAATATCTGACGCGCTCGAGTATTTCCATTTGACTGATTTTTACATTTTTGAAAACCTGTAGACACTTTCCCCATCGGTGATTTGGTACTCGTATTGGTATAGAAATCTCATGACCTTTTTTTCTTTGTAACATCTAATCTTCAAAATACAATAGGTCCCCATGACACTCGAGTGTACCTATATCCCCATTTGACATCATGACCTCGCCTACTATAATAAATAACTAAGTATAATAAATTATAACCCACCTCAATCATAGGTTCACTTTCTTTGCGTTCCGTAGTAAGGGCAATGTGCGCATCATTGGGAGTTTTCACTTCGAACTGCACGGACCCGCTCGATACCGGAAAGAAGTTATATTCAAGTTTATCCTCGGTGCTTATCTCTGTAATTAATCAGAAACTCGAAAGTGGAAAGGAGGATAGCTTCAAACTCTTCGGGCACTGGATTTCCAGTATTTGAAAATCAAAGCTAGATTATTTATAGGTTTGAGAACTGAGATTTTGATTTTGTATTTAAAGGCATGCTACAATTGAAAGTACCTGGGCGACCAAGCTCTGCGTTAGTGAAAATAGAGTAGAAATGGTCATTTAATAAACAGGATAGTTCATACTAATTCCATGCTGCCATGATAGTAGGTAGGTTGGTACTTACTAATTCCATGCTGCCATGTCATTGTTCTAAGGTAGCTCTTGTCCTAACTTTGGGCGACCGAGCTCTGCTCGGGTGAAAATACGGAGAAAACTAATTTTCCCAGATATGAAATCTAGCTAGATCGATTTTTCGTACCCGTAAACCCCTTTATTGCAACTTTCATCGAAATCTTTAGAGCCGTTTTCGAGAACATGATTACAAATATGTACTAGCTGACCCCTGCCCACTTTGTTGGGCGGTAAGCATAAATATATAGCCTATGCCACTCAGAAGTAACGTGGCTTTCTATTGGTTGGTAAAATCGGTTCAGTAGATCCAGAGATTAGGTACCACTTATAACCTGACAAACTTTACCTCTTTATAATATTAAGTATATCTAATACTTAGTATAGGATAGGATGTTCGCAGTCGGCAACTGATATCAAGGGTGCATAAAAAGTACGGAAATTAATCTCGAAATACTTCTGAAGAAATATAATTCCCACCTAGCACCTAGCTAAAGATTTGCTTTACCTTACTCACCCATTACATTCCACGCCATGATTTTATACAGTGCTTGATTTTTTTGCTCAACAGCAACAATGGGTGATTACCAAGAATTTAGAAGTAAATTCAGAGAGTAGGTACACTTGGCAATTTGGCGTAATAACAAACCAGAGTTATTCTAGTAGGTCATGAGTAGTCATGACTCATACTTAACCTTTTTTTATTGACTAAGTCTGATTTTAGTCTCACGCTGACCGTCGCCGTCGCCGGCGCTGACAAGACAATGTAGGTATATAAAGTTTAGTATTCTATGAAATTACATCTGATTTTCACTGTCAGCGCCGTCGGTCAGCGTGCGGTCAGCGTGACTCTAAAATCAGCCTAACAGTGAATAATTAGTAAGTAGGAACTGTAAAAGTTGTCCGTTGAATGGCGGCACAGAGCACTATTATAATAAATGGTGGTCTGGACTCCTTGCCTAGTACTCATAACTTCGAAATAAAAATTGAACAGATTTTTTTCGAACTTATGAAGCAATGGAGTAGCAATCTGTTTCAATTCATTTCAATTTATTATTGATCGTGCATTACGTAATTAGACTGCAGGTTGGAGATTTTCAGCAGTTGGAACGAATGGCACGGATCCTGCTGTCCAGGGTATAGTGGTATTAGTGTTGTGCTAGCATGTTTTATTGTCGATAGTGCCGTGCCATAAACCTACTAGATCTCATTGTTTTGATAGGTATTTTAATAACATGAAGATACAATGAGATTAGGTAATAACCTAATCTCATTGTTAAGCTAATAATGTAACCTAATAAATAGTGAACTGTTAATCAGTGCCATAATATCTTACATACTTCATAATAACAAAATAAACTATTATACTAATGTTCCTTAGACCCAATTTCACCAAACACAAAAATTAGCTAACAGGTCATTAAACTCAGGTTACTGCTTTGATTGGCTCACTGACATGACAACAGCCAATCACAGCAGTTGACATGTGTGTTAACAGTCTGTTAAATCTAACAGAGTATGGTGAAATTGAGTCTTGGTCTCGTAAAAACTCGAAAATAACTCACACACTTTGAACAATTCTTTTTTGTTTTGTTCGCCGCAGTACTGGAGGGGAGGGGCGGGGGGGGGGGGGGGGTTACGAATGAGAAACCCAAAGGATTTGCCCAAAAATCAAAATTGAAATTTTGACAGGACGACGTCTGACGGGCCAGCTAGTTCTAACTTCAAGAGAGTTTATTTATTGAGGACGATTGAGTTTATTATTCCAAGAACAAATGTTCTTCTGACTCTCTGTTGTTGAGCTTCCTCCACACATATTTGAAGCTTGGTTGCCGTCACATTTTTTTTGTGTCTCGTTTTACGCTTTCGATTGCGTTTCTTATGACACTTTGTTCAGGAAATTGCATTACTATGAAGTTAGATACACCGCCGTAGATCTTATTATTTCTTCATTGTAATAATAAGATCTAATTGGTGAACGTTAACAGTATGCAATATCCGAGATCTACTGTCAATATGGGAGTTCTACAGGTCTCAATTCTTAGCCTGTTTCTATTGATAACCAGGTGAAAACCACAATTGTTATAGTTATTTATTTTAAATAACACTAACAGACTAATAACAATTCTAAATAACATAGAGGTAGCGACTTTTGTTAATTACAAAGAGCAGGTAAAGTAGGTACATTACCATTTAGTACAACAGAATTTGGCGAAATAAGGAACTAACATGAAATGACATCTTCCTTTACAAGCACTACCACCATTCCCGCACATATGTACACTCCGTATCTTACCTTTAGGATTTAGATCTAAGTCGCACTCTCAGAATCCAAAATATCTAATTGGATACACAGGTTTCCCTTGGAAGTATGGATTAATCGAATAGAGACGCGGGCAAGGTCATGTCCAAACTTTTTAGCCCGGAGAATATTGGTGCAATTTTTTACCGATTTTTGTTTTGTTTACCAAGTTATGACCAATTTTTGTATTTTTTTTCATCATTTCGCACAGTGCTCAAATAAAAAATCTTAAAAAAAAACTATCAGGGCTTAGTATCAGTAATAGGCAAAAAGGAAGTAAAAGGCAAAGCTTGTTGTGGGTACACATATTAGAACGTCGAAGATAAAGTTACATGCTCTGTGGTCGAAGATTAAAACACCTACAGTAAAAATGCCAATGTTCAAAACATCGAAAACTTAAATATCGACTGACCATAAAACCGAAAATTAAAATAACGTAAGCTTATATTGTCGAATGGTTAGATAACCTACGTCACGTCCAATATATCTAAAATCTAATTATCTACAAAAGTGACATCGAAAGTGACATCTAAATATCGAAGTATAGAGTAGGTATTGAATGGAATAAAATCAATTTTAATTTATTATGTAAGTATGTCAAAATGTTGTGCTACAAAATTCACGCAATCTTGTCTGCCCTACCCCTAGAGTGCAATTTAAACGCCGTAGGCGCGGAGGGCTGGCGCGGCCCGCGAGCTGTGGAGTAGGTGGTTTGAAGGCCTCCCGTCGCGGCTGAGGCTGGCTGATTGGGCTGGCCAGCCGAAACTGCTGTGGTGAGGGTTAAAACCATCTGCGACGATAACCTCGCGTGGAGCCGCCTAAACTCACCAATCATTGCATGATCTGGAGGCAATTTACCATTAACCATAGGAAGCCAGTGAAATCTTTCATGAAACGTTTTACGGGATACCGATTGGCATCGGTATGTTAGTTATATGCTGACTGGTGAGACTGTAATGATGAAAAACATCTTGGTATATAGGTACTTATGTTGTTATAGTGGGCTGAATTATAGAGTTTCTCTTTTGTTAAAGATTGATTCAGAATTCTTGTAAATTATTATAAGTAGGGTTTTGTAGGCTGCAGGCAAGGCATAGCCTCTTCCGATACAAAGTTCTGCAGGTCTACATAATTGTACCTAACTTTGGTTCGTCCACTATTTTGATTGCGATATGGTGGCGACCAAAACCATTGTCACTTAATTTAGCGTTGAAATAGTTGTTGAAATAATAAAAACGTTAAATAAATAGGTAAATATTTAATAATAATTTAACAAAAATATTACATATTGATGTCGTTACTTATGTGGTACATAACATTCAACACCAGACAAAATAATATTATGCAGTGCATTAAACAATTAACATTCGTACGAACAGGCACAGCGTGACAAGACTTTATGTATCTAGGTACTTAAATGCACCATTTAATGGCTTATTAGGGTTCCGTATCTCAAAAGGAAAAAACGGAACCCTTATAGGATCACTCGTGTGTCTGTCTGTCTGTCCGTCTGTCACAGCCAATTTGCTCCGAATCTAAAAGACCGATTAAGTTGAAATTTGGTACACATGACACGTATTTCTGTGACCCAAACACGGACGTGTAACGTAAATAAATGAATTTTGAATATGGGGTCACTTTTAGGGGGCAAACAAGAAAATTTTAAAAACCTTTTGCGAACTGCTACCGTGTGACATATCAAATAAAAGGACTTATTGCGACGATTTCAAAAATATTATATTAAAATTTTAAAATAAATGATTTTAAAGATATTTAAGAATCCAGATGAAAATTTACCCTTATCTCCGAAACTACTGAGCCTAAAATTAAAAAAAAGCAACGGGTTGTACTCCGGGAGAGCCGGCCGAAGTGAAAACTTGAACATTAACGTTTTTGCATTTTTGAATAAACACTTTTCATGAAGTATGTTTTCACTGCTTTTTTTTACCCATCAATATGGGTAAAATTTCTTACCTCGCAATCTTTACGTAATGTCAAAAACTATTTATTTTGATATTTACTTTGTCGGTTCATCGGTTGCTAGGCAACGGATCTTACGGTGACGTCCTGACGCGAGTTTAATATTTTTTAACTTTTTTTAACCATCCCAAAAAAAGCGCACAGCGCCGCTAAAGAAGTTTTCACTTAAAAAAAATACATAGAATAGTTCTATGCTTATAGATTACAGGAAAACCTATAAGAAGTCTATGGTCTTAAAATAAAATGGTAAATAACTAAATATTGTGCGTACAAACATACATTTGCAGTTTGAATGTATGGGAAAACATGTTTTTCAACTACAATGTTAAGTTTGTTCTTGCGATGAATTCATCCCAACTACGGAACCCTTCATTGTGCGTGGTCCGCCACGCATTTGATTAATAGTAGAAGCAATTTTCCTAAGTTACATTTACGTACAAATCCTAAGATTCATTAACAATTTGCGATTATTATTTAGCGCATGAGGACTTCGTAGTCGGGGAAGCTGAGCTCCTCCCCAGCGAAGGAGATGTAGCAGACACCATGCGACTGCTGGACCTTGCCAGTGGTCAGGCTGCCCTCGTGGTTGACGCGGCCCACGAACAGGGGCTCACCATCCTCGGACTCGCCGCCGGGGAACGCTCCAGGGGGCACGTTCGAGCCATTTGTGCGCACCCAGTTGTTGGGGCCACCGACCAGCACCTAGGAGTAGGGAAATGATAAGATTAAAATTTCTAACGTCGTGCTCATCCAATTACTGTCGTCAGTTCGAGAAGTTGAACATTAATGCAACAAAGGGCCCCCTTTGTTACACTTCTCGAAGTGCAAATTCAATTGCAAGAGTTCCTTCCATAGTTCATACAAACTTATATAAGTACTATATAGGTACACTGGCTGTCAAAACTTAGTACCACACTTTTGAAATTGCAATTAATATTAAAGTAGACAAGATATTTAAAGTTCACTGATGGATGAGTCTCAATTCTTACTATTCACTTCCGATGGAAGGCGAAGAGTGTACAAGCGACCTGGTGAGCGATACATACAAGCCTGCTTCTCAGAAAGAATCCAATACGGTGAAGCTGCAGGCTGGCATCTCTTCAGAAGGTCGCACAGAGCTAGTGGTCATAGAAAATGGCACCCTGACTGGGGAAAAATATGCTCAAGAGATCCATAATGACTATGCAGGGCATATTTTTAGTCAATGTGGGTGATGGATCGATACTCATACAGGATAACGCCCGGCCACACACCGCTCGGGTCGTACAACAGTACATTCAGGAGGTTGGTATCAAGTTGATGGCCTGGCCATCAAGAAGTCCTGATCTCAGCCCGATCCAGCATGCGTGGGATGAGCTTGGGAGCCTGATCAGAAGCCACAGACCACCTCCTATCACCCTCAGGGCCCTAAAACAGGCCCTGATGGAAGGATGGGAGAATATTCTCCAACATCGCCTCCGAAACCTCGTCTTCAGTATGCCAAACCGGCTCGAAGTTGTAATCAGAGCCTGAGGAAGCAATACCAGTTATTAAAATGTAAATAAGGCGTAAAGTATTTTTAAAAACGTTGTTTGAGTATTTTGGCAATGGCTATAATTTGATTTTTATCTTTTTTTAAGTTAAAAACGTTACCAATGTATATGATAAAATATAACTTTAAAAAAAGTAGATGAAATTTACTATAAAACGTATGTTATTTCAAAACTCTGACTTCTATAGTTTAGGAGAAGTTACAACTTTAAAAGTGTAGTACTAAGTTTTGAAGGCCAGTGTGTGTATAGTACTATAATATTATAGATGTTATGTAGTTGAAGCTATAGTTAAGTGAACTTCGAACGTAATATTCATGTAACCTACCTGGTATTCAGGTTTGGTGATCTCTTGACCGCTCCAGGGTAAGAAGGCGCATCCGTGCGAAACGCAAAGTTTTCCGGGAATCACAGCGCCCTCATGCTGTGCCCTGGCGACGTACATCGGCTCGCCATTGCAGTCCTGTCCACCGACGACGGCACCGGGGGGGATCTCTCCATCACTGGCGTCTACCCAGTTGCCGGGACCTGCCAACACATGGGGAGGCATATTGAATGCGGGCATGACACCATGTAACCGGGCGGAGCGACGTACAGGGGTGCAGCCACGGACGCGGAAGGAGCAACTACAAAATTATACATTTAATCAAAACTAACATTTCGACGGTAGCAAAGTAGAAAAAGTTCTACATCAATTTTTCTCAAAGTGTTGAAGTCCCGTATTTTAGAACTAAAAAATATCACAGTAACAATGACTTTAACATTTCCTTGGTAATGCCCTATTAACTAAATGAAGTAAAATAGGAGAAGATAGCTTCGTTCTTCTATTAATTTATTATCCCAGTTTTGCGTTCAAAACGCTCTCCTGTAAAATCATGATTTTGTAGATAACAATACATACTCAATTACTCATATTATTCTTTCGATGGTTACGAAATAAACAGGATCTTGAAAAATTTAAAAAACAAAAAAAGTCACGGCATAGACGAACTCCCACCAACTCTTTTCAGGCAGTGTGCTGACGAACTTACCTTGCCATTTTACAAATGAATCAATCAATCGTTCGAAGAAGGCATATTCCCCAATCAATTAAAAAATTCTCTAATAAAACCTCTTCATAAAAAGAATGATAAAACAGACCCAAATAATTATAGGCCAATTTCCCTTCTGCCCACAGCATCTAAAGTCTTTGAAAAAGCAATGAGTGACCTCTTATATTCTTTTTGTGAAATACATGATATTCGATGACTGCCAAAACGGATTTCGCAAAAATAGATCTACAACGCTAGCAGTGTACAAATACATCCAAGAATCTTTAAACTTTTTAAATAACAAACAATACGCAATAGGAATATTACTTGACATGACTAAGGCCTACGATAAAGTGCAATTTAAAATACTCTTAAATAAACTATACGGAATAGGTATACGCGGGAAAGCCCACGACTGGTTCGTATCATATCTGAAGGATAGAGAGCAATTAGTAGAGATTGAACATTATAATAAAAAAACAAAAGAAATACAACCCGTACGATCTAATGCAAGACAAATACACGCTTCAAAGCGTTATAGGCGGCCTTCTATTCCATAATATACATAAATGACCTCCCCAAAACCATAGATGGGCCATGTGTACTATTCACGGATGATATTTCGATCCTCACCTCATGCCAAACAAATACTAATTTAAATGAAAAACTTACCACCATTCTTAATAAAACAATAAATTGGATGAGTGAGCATGATAATCTCGAAATTAACTTTACCAAAACCAAATTAATAACTTTTCATCCTCGACAAAAAGCCGAATAAATATAAACCCAACATATCTTAGAAACAGTTAGCGATTTCACTCTCCTAGGTTTGACAATAGACACACATATAGACTGGAAGGCACACATACAGAAGGTTATTTCAAAAATATCGAAATTTTCTTATGCCTTACGCGAAATTAAAAAAAAATTACCAACCTAAAAACCGCACTAGTAGTATATCACGCGTACGCCCATGCTTGGTTTAGCTATGGCATCATCCTATGGGGTAATAGCACAGACGCTCCGTCCCTATTCACCCTACAAAAAAAACTGATACGAATAATTACGAACATAGAACAAACAGATAGTTGCCTTACTTCCAGAAACACAAAATTCTCATCTTAATTATTAGTATTTATCTATGATTTGTGTAATAACAGATATGATTGCATAGATCTCACTAATAAGTTAAGCTAAGTTGTTCCGAGAACTATCATTGGACGACAGGTGCGCGCACGTCCGCTTTTTGCCGTTTCCTCCTGCCGCACTAACGCGCTCTGGAGTTCGCGCACCTCTTATAGCCAACTCCCACGGTGCGCCATATCGCGCACGCGCACCAGCCCGCACGAGGACGCACCGCCACGCTCGCGTTCAATGCGCGTCTGCGCTACCACGCACGCGTTCAATGCGCGTCTGCGCTACCACGCACGCTAGGTTTCCCACGGTGCGTCGTGCGCGTGCGTCCGCGATATGGCGCACCGTGGGAGTTGATGGCTATAAGTCGTATAGCAAAAAACTTCAACACTGTGTTGTCAAACTTGGATTTGTTTACCTTATCTGCTAATAAGTTTAGAGGCTCGTTGATAAAATTAATTAGTGACTCAGATTTTTAGTTGAGAACTTTTTTTGATATATTATTTCTAAAATCTTGTAAAAAGAATATTTTTTTTTTTTTTTTAAGAATTTTCTTTAGATTTTACACGTCATTTTACAGTTTCACTCGTGCGCAAATGGTTCCATAACTAATATGTAGTATTTAAGATGTGGAGACGTCGTGCTCGTGAGCTACACATGTAATTTCTTTTTTTTTTCTCAATACCTATTTATTAAGATATTTGTGTAACTGTTGGTTTTCCCGATTTAAATAAATAAATATTAAATCTACCCACTGTCGAAGTGAAGGCTGGTAAAACTGGGTAGATAGTGTTTATGTAATCAAATAGGTAAACGAATATGTACCGTGCTCGAAAAGATAGTCAATGTATGTAGGTACCTATATAGAATAAAAACGGGTGTAAAAAGAAAAAAATATACAGAATACAAAAGTTTAGCCACAAAATGTACCCAACGTACCAAACACAATAAAATTGAAAACATCCAGTCTTCATAAGTTACAAAGTTGGGTGCGTCTCATATCATATAAAGTTATTTGGTATATTTTCATTTCAATAACGTTCACATGATATAATAAACGTGAGGTATACCAACTGTTGATATAATTTCTTTACATATAACATTTATATACTCTAAAATTTATTTCGTATAACGTTATTGGAAATAACGTTTATTTAATCGAAAGTCATTAGACCTATCGTTTAAAATATATATTGATTAAGATTGATACCATCATTATGGTTAACAGTTACACCCCGATTCAAAGCAATCCGACTCGGATAGGTTAGTTTAGAAGCTATGGCGGGAGCGGCCGTCGAGCGTCAGATTCCCTCTATTGTTGGTGAATCATTTGGGTTAGGTTAGGTTAAAACAGTGACCATTAACGTGCGAAGGCGAGCGACCATAGGGAGCGTGCCGCGGCAGCGGCCGCCGAGTGCCAGATCCCCTCTATTGCTGGTGAATCATTTGTATTAGGTTAGGTTAGGTTAGAACAGTGACCATTAACGCGCGAAGGCGAGCGACCGTAGGGAGCGTGCCGCGGCAGCGGCCGCCGAGTGCCAGATCCCCTCTATTGTTGGTGAATCATTTGGATTAGGTTAGGTTAGGTTAGAACAGTGACCATTAACGTGCGAAGGCGAGCGACCATAGGGAGCATGCCGCGGCAGCGGCCGCCGAGTGCCAGATCCCCTCTATTGCTGGTGAATCATTTGGATTAGGTTAGGTTAGGTTAGCACAGTGACCATTAACGCGCGAAGGCGAGCGACCGTAGGGAGCGTGCCGCGGCAGCGGCCGCCGAGTGCCAGATCCCCTCTATTATTAGTGAATCATTTGGATTAGGTTAAGTTAGGTTAGAACAGTGACCATTAACGCGCGAAGGCGAGCGACCGTAGGGAGCGTGCCGCAGCAGCGGCCACCGAGTGCCAGATCCCCTCTATTGTTGGTGAATCATTTGGGTTGGGTTAGGTTAGAACATTGACCATTAAAGCGCAAAGGCGAGCGAGCGTAGCGAGTGACCATCTTGGCAGGTGGTAATCAGTTACTAGGTATATCTACTCAGGTTACTTACTATTATAGAAATTACATATTAGTTTAAATAGGTTTTATGTTTTTTGAGTGGTATATCAAACGATTTTATATTAAATGTATGTTATGATTATAAAAATTAGTTATTTTAAAATTATATCAATCGTTTATTATATTAACTGATCATTATATTAAATAAAATTATAGATTCAGTTGTTTTATCTTGTAAATATTAGTTATTTTGTAATTATATCATATATTTTACCCTACAAAGTTGATCTATAAATTTAAAAAAATTTAATTATAATACGCATTTTATGCGGATTAGAACCCAAGCAAGTTTTGACAGCATTGGTGATGAAATAAATTACACAAAGTAGGTAAAGCGCCTGCCTTGGTTCGAACCCACGAGTCCCACGACCTACAACTCGAAAGTCGGGGCCATTACCAGTGTTACCACTGAAACACTACTACTCTAGGTAGCTACCGAACAAAGAAAGGTAAAAAAAAAAATAACATATTAAATGCAGATTAAAAGTCGGCTTTTAAAATCTAGGTAAGTATTCTCTACTATTAAAAGATAACTCAACGAGACCACGGTAATAAATATTATCATAGTAGTATTCCAACTTCATACAAACGGACAAAGCGCGAGCTATACCTACGCGCCTCGATCTTGGCATGCGCTCGGCATGCAGACAGTCGCGACTGTACCGCAGTGACGAACGGACGGTATGTTGTTTTTTTAACAATAACTTAGTAGTAGGTAGGTACATAATGTGTGTCTTTTTAATGGATAATTATTTCCTTTTATCTCCCGAAAAAAAAGATGTCTGGATTAATAAATAAAGTGAATAGAGTAAAGGAAAGTGATTGACTGTAGACACAAGTGAATCATGAATCATGATACGGTAGCTACGCTTGTGTTAAAACCTCGGGGCATGTGTGTTTTATTTTGTTATTCAATTCACAAAGTATTTTGTTTGTTTATAAAAAAAAGTATATTTACAATCACAAAACTAAATGGAAACACAAAGTAGGCAAATGTAATTAAAATGCTGGAGGCGGGCAGCCCTATCGCATGTTTACGTACCGCGCGGCTGTAGGCATTTATTTCTAAGATACGGCCGAGTTACAATACTGTATGATAATATTACCGTGACGATACTGTGCGCCAGGATTGTTGAAGTGAGAGATACGCCATTGTCCGCAAGCTCCCCAACAAGTCCGCACACCGAAGTGCGTTATACCAAATGACGTGAAGTCCACCCACTCCATGATCACCTCGCGCGACTCGCCGTCGCGGACCACCACCCTGCCTCTTCTCCATTCTATTACAAATTTCTTAAAGTTGTTGGGATCCATAAGTCCTGGAGTCGCTACCCTGACCTACGAAGAACAGTGAATAAAATTGTTAACGATCGTTCCAACAAATAAAACAACGGCGAACACGACATTCTATCCTACCTTAACTGGCTTCTTCCTGCAGTATCTAATAACGGACTTGGTGTTATTCCAACCACCAAGCATAATTTCATACATAGGGTCGATTTCAGCGGGAGCTGGCGACAGCGCTACGTGGCAGTTGTGGGGACCGCAAAACTCAAATGTCAGAGAACCCGCGAGGACGGGTTGAAATTTATACGGTGACTTATTCGGAGTACTGACTTCAGACAGACCTGTATCGATAGTAAAGGGCACAATTTAATATTGTTTGATAGATGTATTTCATGTGATGATGATTTCAAGCGATAATTTAAAAGCATTTAAACCTTCAATCTTCCAAGTTCCGGCCGCGCCCCATTCTGTGCGCACTCCTACGTAGGTCATCGAGAAAGGTTCGGGATCTTCCCATGAGAGGAAAGAGGTGTCTTCGTCTTCACGACCTGCTTCGATGAAGCCTCCGTCCCAACGAACCCAGAAACCCCGGAATTCATCGCGGTTCACAATGTTAGGGGTTTCGACTACAACTTGCTTGGTTTTGTTCTTCCTAATCACACTCTTTGTGTTCTTCCAACCTCCAAAAAAGACCTGGAAAATTGATTGTGAAACAATTCCGAATTCTTCGTATTACTACGACGTACTAGGTACTATTTCCTATAATGTTTAATTGACCATGAAAATCATAATGTAAAAAAAAACTATTTATTACCAAAAATACTATACAGGGTGGCAGGGACATCGACGCGAAGCCTGTTACCATGAATTCAGTACATGATTCTGAACCCCCTGCGTAGAAATTTTTCGTCGGTTATTTAAAAAAAAATCTGCTGTTTCATAGAAAAGTGCAATACCTACGCGGTCAAAATGTATGGAACAGCAGATTTTTTCAACAGTCACCCTGTATACACATACACTCCCGGACACTTGAATCGAGTGAACCCGTTTTAACATTTCTCTATAATAATATATTTAATTAATGGTATTATATAGAACGAAAAACCGGCCAAGTGCGCGTCGGACTCGCCCACGAATGGTTCCGGACTTCTGTACAATATTTAGAAAAAAAACGCTAAAAAATACACGTTCCTTGCACCTTAAATTTTTTACCTTATTTTATTTTTATTTTTTGTTGTTATATCGACAAAATAAGAGTGGAATTTTTGAAGACAACAATGGTTTACTTAGAGAAAACGTATATTTACGTAAATTCTATGCCGTCATGCGGTTCGGCATGAAATTAATTAATGCTACGAGTACTATGTCGTGCTGTGGAATGTACTCCCATGCTTCCAAGATGGCAGTTTTCAGCTCCTGCAAACTTTTTGGAGCTGGTTGGTTAGTTCGAACACGCCTCTTCAGCTCATCCCATAACTGCTCTATTGGATTTATATCAGGGCTTCTTGCTGGCCATTTCATTACTGCGATATTAACATCATACAGGTCCACATTCTCGAACATATCTTGCAATGAGCGCCCTTGGGTTATCATGCATAAAAATGAAATCCTGGCCCACAAACTCAGCATAATGGCATTACATGATCCTCTAGGTCTAGGCCAATGATTTCCAAATTTATTTTTATTTATTTTTATAAGTTGCGACCCACTGGTGGGTCACTAGCTAATATTGGGTGGGCAGAGCATAATCTTGCTTGCATCCGTAAAAAGAACCTGGCTCCATTGACGTTGAGTACAATGCAAATGTACGCGTACAAACTGTAGGCGCGCCATTCTGTGAGCTCGTGTCAGTTTGTCTGGCTTATGAGGTTTCTTCACTTCCACGTTTTTCAAAACTCCTTTAGAGTGGAGTTCGAGCGCAAACAGTCAGTTCATGAAACTCTCGAAGCTGTTCTTGGACCTGTACTGTGGTCTGGTGACCATTACGCAGACTGGTGGTAAAGATAAACCGAAAAACCGATCTTGTCGTCGTGCTGTAGTGACCCGGTTTGGACCCGGTACCGATTGTAAATTCTTTGAACGACATTGCGACTTACATGAAGTTGTGCACTAACTTACGTTTCCTGACTAAGCCCGAACTGAAGAAGCTTGATCGGCTACTTCAAGTGTATATCTATAATTTTAACGTCAGAATGGATTAAAAATAAGGAAAAACAATTACGATACTCTTTTTATGCAAAACAAAAAATTACGAAATAACTATTGACTAGATACTCTAATCAAAGCTTGACCAAACTCCGATTTACTTCTCTTTTTCAAATTCGTGAATTCTAAGGAACAAATCAATGGTGATACCGAAATGATGGGCAGTGTCAGCTTCAAAACTGCATAAAAACTTTTTCTCTGACTTATCAATTATCATTATTTTGAAATTTTTGGATTTTATACAGGATGGAAGGGTAAAGACCGTTGTCACTCAAACTATGGGTAGTTGGCTTAAATATAAACATAAAAAACCGAGTAAAAAAAAATTACGTTATTTTCTTTAACAAATATTAAAAAGGACGGTGTTGGACAATAGTCCGACACCATCCGCAAATTCATGGGTATGCGCCCGCCCGAGTGACGTAATCGATCGCCGCCCGTCCTACCTACCTACACAACACATGAATAAATAGGTACAATACAACCTTTTCCTGGCTTAAGACAGGCAAAAATACCTACCTTAGGAATTGCGTGACGATTCAAAATGTACATCTTTAAAAAAAAAAGTTGTGATTTTCCATTGAATTTATGTTCTATAAACGAAACCAAACCACTGGTTTGAAGGATAACGGTGTTTACCCTAACACCCTGTATAATGTATATAAAATCACCGTGACTCGATTTAGGAGCACGGAAGTATTTCAAGTATTTAACATCTCGTTATCCTATTTCATTAAATACACACATCAAAAGTGTCTAGGGATCAAGCATTTTTATGCGGATTTCTTGAGATTGAGATGTGGCTTTGTAATAAATTTATGATTTTATAAATTTATATGGATCCTTTTTGGTGCATTTCATAATTTGAATCAGGAACTGTGAATCAAATTCGAGTAAAAGATGAAAATCAGCTGTCAATATTTTCCCTATAAAAACATACAACGCATTGAAGACATTATTAGTGCTACTGTTTCCCTACTACTGATTAAAACCAACGTTATTATGGAGCAGCGACGTCATTTAAGCAGGGAAGAAATGCTCAGAGCCGTGGGAATGATAGAAGCTGGTTCCCGGCAACGTACTGTGGCTTTAGCTCTGAATACAAGTCAGAGTGTTATCAGTCGACTTTGGACACGTTACCGAAGCACTGGTACCGTGGCTGAGCGCCATGGAGGACGGTATCGCTGCACCACACGGAGACAAGACCGATACATTCAAATCTTAGCTCGAAGAGCTCCAACAATAACCGCCATGATGTTAGCCGTGAGGCTTCATCACTCTTCAGGGAACTTAATTAGCGACCAAACAGTCAGAAACCGCTTGCATGAAGTGAACCTTCATTCCCGAAGACCGCTACGGGTACCACCTATAGCAATGCACAATCGTAGGATTCGATATCAATGGGCTCTTGAACACAGAAATTGGGCAGAAGAACAATGGCGTTTCGTGTGCTTTTCTGATGAGTCTCGTTTTGGTATGAGACCGGATACAAGACGTATACGACACTGGAGAACCCCTGGACGCCAACAGCGATTAAAATCCTGCCAGGAAGTCCATCCTTATAGTGGTGGAACCATCATGGTATGGGCGGGTATTTGGATCGGCGGAAGAACTGAGTTGATTTGGATCAGAGGCAACCTCAACGCTCAAATTTATGCTGAGACGATTGTATCAGACGTCATCGTTCCTCTACAAGTGCAAATCGGTCCCTTATTTCAGTTAATGCATGATAATGCACGACCGCACACCGCAAGAGTTGTAAGACAGACTCTCGCCGCAGCTAACATCAATGTCCTGCCCTGGCCTGCTCAGTCGCCAGACTTGAACCCGATTGAGCATGCATGGGATATGCTACAGAGAAGAGCTCTGCCGAATATGGAGGGTATCCAGTCGCAAGAAGACCTTTTTTTGTTGTTGCAACGAACATGGGCGGCCATTCCACAGCGTGATTTGGATGAACTCATTTTGAGTATGCCAAACCGATGTTCTTGTGTTGTTAGTGTTCGCGGTAGAAACACGGATTATTAATTGTTTAAGTTGCCCAATAAAATTTTAAAGAAAACTGTTATTTCAGTCTTTTTTTCGAACTTTAATGTTAATGGTTCAAATGTCAAAAATCCCTTTATTAGGAAAATGGCAAATTTCTTTATTAATGCAAAGGTGACTTGGTTTATCGTTACTGTGACAAACGAAAACACTTTATTTGATGAATCCTTAAAGAAAATTTTAATTAATATCAATCAGGAGAAAAGTTATTGCAAAAATATATGTTGATCCCTAGACACTTTTGATGTGTGTATGTTCCTGGAAGCGATGAACGATAAATAATTGACGGTGGAACGAACTCGTCGTTAAATCCTAGGCCGACTAAATTTAGGCTGCCATCGAAACGCTATGCCCGTTTTCATCTTCACTAAGTGACACTTAAATGATTCCCTAAATAAAACAACATTGTTGGATTTTCAACGCTAGGCTCAGCGCTGAGAATTGAAAATCCAACAGTGCAATTTTATTTAAGGATTCATTTAAGTGTCACTTAGTTCTCGGTGAAAACGGGCATTAGCAAACATAGAAGTCGATATTATTACCCACCGATGGAATTATTAATAAATTACTATCATTATAGTCCCACCTCAATCATAGGTTCACTTTCTTTGCGTTCGGTGGTAAGTGCAATGTGCGCATCATTGGAAGTTTTCACTTCGAACTGCACGGACCCGCTTGATACCGGAAAGAATTTATATTCAAGTTTGTCCTCGGTGCTTATCTCTGTAATTAATCAGAAACTTGAAAGACAGTGGAAAGGAGGATAGATTCAAACTAGTCTATCTAGATTTCAGGTAAGTATTTCAAAATGAACGCTAGATTATTTAAAGGTTTGGGAACTGAGACTAGGTGACTTTGATTTTGTATGTATAGGTATGCTACATTATATTTTAAAATGTTTGCAGTCTGCAACTGATGACTGGGGTGCAAGAAAGCACGGAAATTAATCTCGAATTACTTCTGAAGAAATGTAATTCCCACCTAGCTAAAGATAGTACTTTACTCACCCATTATATCATTCGCCATGCAATTTTAAATAGTGCTTGTTTTTTTTTCTCATCTGCAACAATGTGTTAGGAGTAAATTCAAGAGTTAGCAAGAAAAGCAAGGGTTAGCAAGAAGTTAAGAGGAAATTCAGAGTGTAGGTACACTTGGTAATTTGGCGTAACAACAAAACCATAGTTGTTCTAGTAGGTCATGAACTCATGTTTCATACTTAACCTTTTTATTGAATATCAGTAAATATTAGTAGGTAGGAACACTAGGAACTGTGAAGTTTGAACTTGTCCAGACATCTTTTAGGTGCTTCACGGTGGGTCGGAACTGTTTGCGGTGATTGCGGCGATTGTGGTGATTGCGGTGATTGAGGTGATTGAGGTGATTGAGGTGATTGCGGTGATTCCCCAGTGAGTCGGGGTGATGTGGCTGAGGGTGATGACCAGGAATGCGCGTTCGCTGCATGCTGGTGGTCAGGATACCCGTTGAAGCCGTGGGTGCTGGCTGGCTGTGTGACTCGCCTCACGAAAGCTTGCGGGAGTGATGATGATGACGTCACGCTGAAGTTGTTGCACGAAGGCTGCGTTGACGTATCACGTCGGGGTCACCAATTTAGGGGTATGAGGAACAGGGTGTAAAGTTCACTCATCCACCATAGAAAAGGGAGGATCCTCCAACCAGACGGGTTGTTATGTCTGGCGGGCAACTGCCCATATGTTGTTTTCGGATAGTCTTATCTATGTTTTTCGCTCGGTAAACTCTAACTGCGCGATGTACGAATTGTGTGACGTCATGTCTTTTTGCTTCGTAGTTTGTATGTGGTGGTCTAACCGCTACAATCTAATTGCGTAACACAATCATTTTCGTAATTGATTAGTCTTAATCTATTGTGTTTTATTTTATTGATCTACTCCAGTTTGTTATCTTTTTTTTATGCACGTGTTTCTGTGACAAAGAAACTTGTTTTTTTTTCTTTTCTTAATCATTTACGAAAAGAGTGTAATTTGCCAGTTCATTTTGACAGTTCAACAACATTCATTGCGTTACTTACGTTGTTGAGCAGATTTGTGTCCGCGTGGGTGGATGTGTTGGGTGTCCCTACGAAATAGCTATAAGAGCATAATTATTGAGAAAGGCATGTACTTAATCGGACCTCAATTATTTCCCATTTCGCTTTCCAAAAAACATGAATAAAGACTAATATAATGATTGCGCTTCTTTTTGTGATATTTTTCAAATAATTCCTATTTTGGGGTCGCCGGTCGTAAAAATACTAAATAACCAAGTAATTGCGACCAACTTGGATGTAGCGCTTGCCCGCCGCTGCTTCGGCACCGCTCGCTTCGCTCGCTCGGCTTGCGCGCGGTTGTTCACAGTTCTAACCTAATGTAACCTGTTTGAGGCCGTTTGGTGGGGGTATCCTAGCTTAGTTACTGCGACTAACTGTGAGAATAGGCCTGAAGTTAAAAAGAGCCTCATTTATTAAAAAAATACGGGTTCCGTAGTTGGGGTGAATTTATCCCAAGCACAAACTTAGCTATGTAGTTGAGAAAACATGCTTTTGCAACTGCAAATGTGAGCTGGTCGATTATTACTCGTTAACTTGTAGAGCCTACTTAGCTTTGATAGTTTACATTTTAATTTCGTTATAATATATAAGTAAATGGTGTGAATTTTTTAACCTATCCAGAACCAACCATTTAGCTGGCAGGCGGGGGGGACACAAGACACTAACAAAAATGTTCACTGTACCTATAGCTTAATATTTCGCAAACCGATTCAATCAAGAAATAGTTTTCACTCACTTACAGCATTTTAGGCTGCCTGTCCACTGGAGCGGAGAGGAGAAAAGAGGAGCGGAGATGTGCCAATATTAACCAATAGAATCTTGACTCAGGATCACTGATCTAAACTTAGGGGCGGAGTCAAGATTCTATTGGTTAATATTGGCACATCTCCGCTCCTCTTTTCTCCTCTCCGCTCCAGTGGACAGGTAGCCTTAGAACGACCTTTCCAACGACACCCCACACCATGGCCGCATGGGATAGACGAGAAAAAAAACTCCCCATTTTACGTGTAGAGAAGGTACATTTTACGTGTAAAAATAATTTAAAAAATCATGATTTTATTTTACCAATTTGTCGGCGTGATTAATTTATGTGACCCATGCCAAATTACAGCTGTCTAGTACTAAGAGTGTCTGAGCTAAGCCGCGGACAGACTGACAGACAGAGAGACGGACATGGCGAAATTATAAGGGTTCCTTGTAGACTACGGAACGCTAAAAAGGTGCATCATTACAAATCAATAACTTTTCAGAGTTGGAAACATTTAAAAAAAGCTTACATGATTAGAAGATCAATAAGTTTTCAGAGGATCAGTTAAATATTTCCCATTGATAAATAACCCTACCGAATCGATTCAAGTATACCTAACTGCTAAAACGCTAATAGTAGGTACAAGGATAAAAAGTAAAACTCTCGTGTTCTCTCATTCCTTCTACTACATTGTTTTATCTTGACATGATACTAGATGAATTTACTGCAAAGACATTGAACATGCATTTTTTAATTTAAACTGTAAACAGTTCGGTTTCACAAAATGTCGCTCAAATTCTGACTCTCTGTTGTTGAATTTCCTCCACACATCTTGACATGATACTAGATGAATTTACTGCAAAGACATTGAACATGCATTTTTTAATTTAAACTGTAAACAATTCGGTTTCACAAAATGTCGCTCAAATTCTGACTCTCTGTTGTTGAATTTCCTCCACACATATTTGAAGTTTGGTAGAAGTCACATGAACATGATGCCTTCGGTATTTTTTGTGTCTCATCTTACGCTTTCGATTGTGTTTCTTATGATACTTTGTTCAGCAAATTGCATTACTATAGAGTTAGATACGCCGCCGTAGATCTTATATTTCTTTATTATAATAATAACATCCAAGGAGTGAACGTTAACAGTATACGTTCTCCTAGATCTACTGTCACTATGGGGGTTCTAGAGGGCTCAATTCTTGGCCTACTTCTATTTCTAGGAAATATTTTCCTTAATGAATGAATGATAAGATTGTGAAACATAATTATCTAGGTGAAAATCACAATTGTTGTAGAATTGTTATAATAGTTATTTATTTTAAATAGTGCTTACAGACTAATAACAACTATAATTAATAAGGTAGGGGTAGGGAATTTTGCTAATTACAATGAGCGAGTAAAGTACCTATTACCTACCATACAATGTACAATAGAATTTGGCGAAATAATGCACTAACATGAAATGTCAGATCCAGTGATCTGACATGTTTTTGACATCTTCCTTTACAAGAACTACCAAACCCGCTACACCTGCTACTGCCCGTTTTACATACTCCGTATCTTACCCTTGGGATTTAGATCTATGATAGTAGCACGCTCAGAATCAAAAATATCTGATTGGATATACATAAATATTTTGGATTACTACCTCCATGGTTTAACACGTAATAAAAATAAAAATAATTACCTATTAATTTTAATTAAAATAATTATTAATTTTAATTAAAATAATTATTAATTTTAATAATTAATCATTTTAATAAAAAATATTAATAAATATTTTGATTATGTACAGACGCTAGCACATCAAGTTACCACAATCTGTCAAATTTCTTTAATGGATTTTCAACTTTATTGCTAAAGAATAAGGTTCAATGTTGATTGAGAAAATTTGACAGATTGGAGTAGGTTGATGTGCTGGCGTCTGTACACACGGCTACACATCAAGCTATACATTTCCAGTTTATGCTGATCTCGTATTGTATAGGATTTCCGAACAATGCGAGATCAGCTTATACTGGAAATTTATAGCTTGATGTGTAGCCGTGTGTACCTAGACCTACCTAGATACATATAGGTTTTATTTAATTAATTCTTGTTATTTCATTTTCTATGCTTCTTTCGACACCATTGTCCATCACTAGAAGGGAAAAATTGGTAAAAAGGAAGTAAAAGGTAAAGCTTGTTGTATTTCGTCGTCTGGTATAACTAATATTTCATACGAAGGTATTTCTATCTCTATGCCTTTATAGGGCAAATAGCACAAATTGTAACGAGCGTAGGCTTTTCCACATATAAGTCTGCCGTCATACATAGCTCTCCCTATATACAAAGGTTCGTTATTCACTTCGCCTCCACCTGTGCGACCACCGATGAATGCATTTTGAGGTATATAGTTGGATTTTGTTTTAACCCATTTAGCATTAAACCCACACAATATCTGAAAATAAATTAAGACATGCATTATTGGTATCTCGAAAAATCTTATCTTAACTGTCATAGTGGTTTTTATAATAGGTAACACCATGTTGGTACCTACATATCCTTTGAGTTGGGCACTCGGGCTTGCATATAGTTTTTGAGAAAAACGATAAAGGTAAAATCAGTTTCGTTAATATAGGTAACGAAACTGTTTTATACCTTTATCGTTTTTCTCATAAACTATAAAGGTATCTGCACACATCGGGCGTGGCGGGGCGGGGCGCGGCGTGGCGTGGCGGCAACTTGCGTGACGGCAGCGGTCACACTGCGGGCGCGGTCACGTCCCGTCCCGCCGCGAATTGAGAGAGAAAGAATATAAATAATGTTTACATTATTTATATTCTTTCTCTCTCAATTCGTTAGAATATAAAAAATGTAAAAGTTCATAGTAACTAAGTTAGTTAAAGTAACTTATAATTTATTAGTTACAGTTATAAGTTAAAGTTTTAAGCTTTAATACAATCTGTCAATTCTGAATGTAACCGTCACGCCCCGCCCCGCCGCTTCCGACTTGTATTCACGCCCGGCGCGGCGGCGGCGTGGCGTAACGGGTCTGTGTGGAGTTATCCGTAATATCTAGTACATTACAACTGCTCAGCATCACGTTGCCGACCCGTCCCGCTACGCCACGCCCGCTGTGTGTTATGCGAGCCCGAGTGCCCAACTCAAGAAGGAAAATAAAATGCAATATTTTTACCTCGAACTCTTCTTTGCAATGTTCTCTGCCGCCCCAAGGGACGAATGCCTTACCAGCAGATTTCATATATTTCCCTGGACATAGCGAATTGTTATGGTAAGCTCTCGCTATGTAAATATGTTCATTCTCAAACCCACCAATCATTGCATCTGGAGGCAATTTGCCATCAACCATAGGAAGCCAGTGAATTCCTTCATGAAACGTTTTTCGGGATACCGATTCCAATACGACTGGTGAGACTGTAATGATGAAAAACATCTTGGTTTATACCTACTTATCCACATTTTGCGTCCTAACTATTTAATATGTTGGTAAAGTGTGTTGGCTTATAGTTTTTCTTTTGTTAAATATTGATTCAGAATTATTCTCGTAGGGTTTTGAAGACTGCAGTCAATTCATATCCTCTTCCGATACAAAGTTCTACATTATCTACCTAGCCTTTTCCCAACTATGTTGGGGTTAGCTTCCAGTCTAACCGGATGCAGCTGAATACCAGTATTTTACATGGAGCGACTGCCTATCAGACCTCCACAACCCAGTAACTGGGTAATACGATACCCCTTTGTAAGACTGGTGTCAGACTTACGGGCTTCTGACGACTCTTAAAGTCGTAACGGCTGTCAAGGATCCACGGTTGACCGACTGTCAAAGATTCGATACAAAGTTCTACAGGTCTACATAATTGTACCTAACTTTGGTTCGTCTACTATTTTGATTGCGACATGGTGGCGACCAAAACCATTGTCACTTAATTTAGAGTTGAAATAGTTGTTGAAATAATAAAAGACGTAAAATAAATAGGTAAATATTTAATAATAATTTAACAAAAATATTACATATTGATGTCGTTACTTATGTGATACATAACATTCAACACCAGACAAAATAATATTATGCAGTGCATTAAACAATTAACATTCGTACGAACAGGCACAGCGTGACAAGACTTTATGTATCTAGGTACTTAAATGCACCATTTAATTGCTTATTTAATTGTGGAAGCAGTTTTCCTATGTTACATGTACGCACAAATCCTGAGATTCATTAACAATTTGCGATTTTTATTTAGGGCATGAGGACTTCGTAGTCGGGGAATCCGAGCTCCTGCCCAGCGAAGGAGATGTAGCAGACACCATGCGACTGCTGGACCTTGCCAGTGGTGAGGCTGCCCTCGTGGTTGACGCGGCCCACGAACAGGGGCTCACCGTCCTCGGACTGACCGCCGGGGAACGCTCCAGGGGGCACGTTCGAGCCATTTGTGCGCACCCAGTTGTTGGGGCCACCGACCAGCACCTATGAGTAGGGAAATGATAAGATTACATTTTTAACATACTTGTGCACCAGGTCGTGCTTATCAAATTACTGTCGTCGGTTCGGGAAGTTTTACATTAATGCAACAAAGGGCACTCCCCTTTGTTGCACTTCTCGAAGTGCAAATTCAATTGCAAGAGTTACTTTCATAGTTCATACATCTTATACAAGTAGGTAAATAGTTGTTATATGTATACATAGTTGAATATAAAGTTAAGTGAACTTCTAAAGTAATATTAATGTAACCTACCTGGTATTCAGGTTTGCCGTGCTCCTGACCACCCCACGGGATGAAGGCGCATCCGTGCGAAGCGCAAAGTTTTCCGGGAATCACAGCTCCCTCATGTTGTGCCCTGGCGACGTACAGGGGCTCGCCATTGCAGTCCTGTCCACCGACGACGGCACCGGGAGGGATCTGTCCAGCACTGGCGTCTACCCAGTTGCCGGGACCAGCCAACACATGGGGAGGTGCATTGAATGCGGGCATGACACCAGGGTAGCCAGGCGGCGCGGCGTACAGGGGTGCAGCCACGGGCGCCGAAGGTGCAACTACAAAATTATACATTAAATTATGATAAAAACGAACATTTGCAAAACACATGGATGGATAAGCAGAATGTGCATAAAAAAATAAACATTATACATGTATTGGCGTTCTGACAGTTTATCGAGCAGCAGGCAGCAGGCAATTATCACGCAATTAGATGCAATTAAATAAAAAGGTACCCTGTGAACAATTTTACAATCACTTCAATGGTACAATTATATTTTATTACCTTACTTACACCAAGACGGATGTTCACATCGATAACTTTAGTGCTAACTATCACCAGATTTATAAGTAAAACTATGTTAATAATTATGTAGGTTATTAGAGTCATTATCAGTTATCAATGCATGAATGCACTGACTTAGTCAAATATTGCTAAGTCAGTGCATTGCAAACTCGGTGAACATGACATGCAGGTTGCGTTAGCAATCTTGTGTTTTATTAAAAAGTTGTCTCTATTCGATATGTTTAGGTATCTGCAGGACTAAAAAACGTATCAAAACTTCTACCCACTGTCGAAGTGAAGGCTGGTAAAACAGTGGGTAGATAGTGTTTATGTAATCAAATACCTAAACTAATATGTACCGTGCTCGAAAAGATAGTCAATGTATGTAGGTATACAGAATAAAAAGGAGTGTAAAAAGAAAAAAAAAACGGAATAGAAAAGCTTAGCCACAAAATGTACCCAACGTACCAAACACCAATTGGAAACATCCAGATGCAGACTTCATAAGTTACAAAGTTACCATACGTCTTCATACGGATTCCGTAAACACACGCAATTTCTTTAGGACACAAAATTTATTGTTAGTGTAACGGTGGTGTTGACATCGATATAAAAATTAGTTATTCTAACGACTAAAAAATTTAGAAATAATACGCATCTAATGCGGATTAGAAGTTAGCAATTAACATCCAAGCATTCTCTAGTAAAAGATAACTCAACGAGGCTGTGCGCCGGGATTGTTGAAGTGGGTGATACGCCACTGTCCGCGAGCTCCCCAACCAGTCCGCACACCGAAGTGCGTTACACCAAATGGCGCGGGGTCCGACCACTCCATGATAACCATGCCCGACTCGCCGTCGCGGACCATCACTCTGCCGCTCCTCCATTCGATCAAAAATTGCCTGAACTCGTTAGGATTCATAATCCCTGGAGTCGGTACCTCAACCTAAGGGTCAACAGTGAATTTTTAACGAAAGTTCCAATAAACAACACAACGACGATTACGACATTCTATCCTACCTTATCTGGCTTTTGCCTGCAGTGTCTAATAACCGACTTGGTGTTCTCCCAACCACCGAGCATAATTTCGTACATAGGGTCCACTTCAGCGGGGGCTGGCGTCAGGGCTACATGGCAGTTGTGGGGACCGCGATATTCAAATTTCAGAGATCCTGCTAGGACGGGTCCGAATTTATACGCTAACTGGTCCGGAGTATCGAATTCAGCCCCATCTGTACCGATAAAGGGCACAATTTTAAATTGTTGGGTACATTTTATGTGATGTCGATTTTAAGCAATGATTTAAGAGAATTTACCTTCAATCTTCCAAGTGCCGGTCGCGCCCCATCCGGTGCACACTCCGACGAAGGCAATTGGGAAAGGCTCGGGATCTGCCCAAGAGAGGAAGGGAATAGCTTCGCCCTCACGTCCCGCAGAAATGATGCCGCTGTCCCAACGAACCCAGAAACCACGGAATTCACCGCCGTTCAAAATGTTAGGGGTTTCGATTTCAACTTTTTCTGGCTTGGATCTGTTCCTCCTGATTACACTCTTTGTGTTGCCCCAGCCTCCAAGGAAGATCTGGCAATTAATTAGGAAACAATTACTTACTGATTTCTACTACTACATTACTCCAAGAAATGTTATATTGTCTGTTAGGTACCCACCTCAATCATAGGATCGCTCTCTTGGGGTCCCATTGTAAGGGCAATGTGTGCGTCATTGGGAGTTCTGACTTTGAACTGCACGGAGCCGCTTGATACCGGGAAGAAGTGGTATTCGAGTTTGTCCTCGGTAGATAAATCTGTAAACAAGAATAACTTGCATAAATATTACCTAATAAAAGTGCAAACCGCTTTATAATATTCAAATCTCGCTTAAATAAAAGACTGTTCTGCATACATTTTACTAACACCTTTGCATCCTAAAATGTATAAAAATGTTTAGATTTTGCTTGAGTTACAGAAACAAACAGTGTTATTGCCTGGTAACTATATAATATATAAAATTTTACTAATGTATAATAGGTACAAATCTATTTTCGCTAATGTCTCACTAGATCCTTGAATTCCAAAGGCGGGGTCGATGGCATTTAAAGCTGTTTTAAATTCTGTAAACACTTCTTAGTGCTTTCCTCGATTCCTATTTAGTCTAACGATATACGGCCATTGCCTTCCATTCGAGGCATGTCTCTTTACTCGACTCTAAATATAGGCCGGTGTATGTATTGGTATGCGAGTATGCGGGCTAGGTGTCCCGGCAGTCGGCAGTGTCGGCACCCACGAATTCATAACTTGATTATGTCATACCCTTAGTGGAAGCTTTCCATTGCTGTCTATATAGAGTTTGTTTTTAGCCGGACGATAGAAACACGTCGATGGCGCCTGCGCTGTGGGACTCTGTCGCGTCGCTTATTATGAAAGTAGTTCACGATGATGTCATCCTATCAAATCAATTCTGTTTCAACGTCTACCTATCTGTTGCTGAGTTTATCTGTGAATTGATTGGAGTCAGCTCGGAGAGTAGAATGATTGTACAGTGAGCTTTTAAAACAATTCAATTACAAATGCTAACTTTTTGTTTTCGGCACTGTTTTGTTAAGGGATTCGGTTAGATCGCAATCTCTGCTCGTTGAGTTTGCTATTCATGCTTTGAAGTACTAGTACTCGCACAGCTATAGGTACCAACCTATTATTAGGTAGGTAGTTGCTTCAATAAAATGTAATTTATTCTATCCAACGCTGTATCTATGTTACTTTAGTTTACAGCTGGAGCCGGTATTTGGCCACACCCTGACAATTTGTAAGTTATTATTCCGTTATTCCAATTCGCGTGTTTACAAAACGAGTAGGTTCGAAACAAATGCCTGTAGGAACTCATAATATAGAAGCTTTTCTCTTCATTGTAATGGGTAACTACGTGAGGTGTAAATAGCTGGACAGTTACCTGCCAGTAGGTAGGTACTCGGTATGTAGGTAGTGTCTAAAGTCTACAATAGACACGACTTTGGATGGTAATTAGTTATTAACGAGTAATACACCGTAACGATTGAACTCCAGTAGGTACCTAGCTAGCTATTCTTTGTATAACGTTTAAAATTGCTCGTTTACATAGATTAGCGCAAAGGTGATAAGTTGTGAGTTACATAATGTTTACACTTCGCGTTTAGAAACAATGTTTGAATGTTATCAGTCGAGTCGCCGGTCGTCAGTTCAGCATTATGCATAGATATTTTCGCGGTATGCAGAGATCTATTAGGTCAATTAGACCAATCTAACATGCTGACCTAAGACACTATGAGTGCATGTCTATATTTTGTGACCGAGGCGGTACATATGAATGATATTATTATTTCCAGACTTGTTAGAGGGAAAATATATGACAAATAAATGTATGTTCCTACATTGCATTGGTCTACCTACATAAACATAATACATGAGACAAAAATGACTCATTTGGATTTTATTTAGCATATTCTACATATATTTTATCAATTAATTATCTACATATTTGTATGTAGGAAAACAAATAAGTACATAAACAGGCTCACAGCTCGCACCTAGAACCAGTAAGGTAACCTTCGATGGTGACGGAATTGAGGATGATCTCATACACTATAGCGTTTACTAACTAAGTACTATCAAACAATGTGACCTAGCAAACATAAATAATAAAAACCAGTTAATTGTGGGAGATTACCAAGCCCGATATTCTTGTTGAAAAATACCTACATGTGTAATTAAATATGCCTACTTAACCACATATTGCAGCCGCATGGTTCTTGTCATAAATAAATGATTAGGAATGTTTGTGTTAGCCGGCTAGAATTTTTGTTGTATTGATTGTTTCCATCCAATTTTCTATTCCGCATCACCACGCCCGTTGTTGGACTTGTGCCAAGAAAACGCCGGTCCGGTATTTGCGGCACCGGCTTCTCAAAAAACAACACTAGATTATAAATTATGTGAAACTAGAAATATCCTTTAAAATGTAGACGACCTACAGTAAGATGTTTGAGAACTTAAGGCTTCAGTCGGCAGCCGGTACCAAGGATGCGAAAAAAGTACGGAAATTTGACGTAAAATTCTCTGTTATTATTATAATGTTAATCATTAGGTAAAGATAGTTTACTTACCCATTATATTCGCCATGATGAAGTATTTGATTTTTTTCTCACTGAATTTGTAACGTACGTGGTGTCTACCGCGAGCGCTATTTCAAACTGGCGCTGCGGAGCGAAGTTGGTGCGACCACTTCTTGTGACCTCGACGCCGACGCGACGTACGTAACTCTAGATGATGTCATACTACACTTTTGAAATAAAGTTCTCTCATTAAAGTTTTAAGTACAATTTTTACTATACTATATCCACTGCACATCTTACGTTTTAAATACGGAGCAAAGTTGTTACGCTTTGACTGTTCCGGTGTGTTCACGTTCGTAAAATGGGATTGTTTTTACGAACTTACTCAGCAAGCAGGATATTTATAAAGAATATCTCTGTTATTCTATAATATACATAGAATGACAAGGTATTGCATAAATAAAACAATAGACGACCTTCGCGGGCCCTTGCTTTGGTGGTCAAGGTTAGTCGCAAAATGGCTGCGCAGTGGTGCTGAGACTGAGACTGATGCATTTTTAAATACTTACACCGAATTCCACTAACGTTTTTTGTCAACTCGTGTAGATTTCGCATTTAAATTCGTCTCAGGCATACTTTAATTTTTCTCGCATTCCACGTACCATTTAACATTTTCCAGAACCAGTTCAACCAGTAGTTAATCAGCTATCTAATTACGCAACACATTTTCGTAAACGATTCAGACTAATCTGTTTAATTTTGACAGTTCAACAATATTCATTGCGTTATTTACGTTGTTGATCAGATATTTTTTTCGAACTTATGAAGCAATGGACTAGCAATCTGTTTCAAAACGATTCAAATTCTGATTGATTGTGCATTACGTAATTATAGGGTAGTTGCTTATTCACGAAGACCATAGACGCAGTTCTCTAATCATTCATGTATCATACAAATGGCATCTGTCTGATTATTTATGAATCATCTACTTACGAACATTATGCTACTTGTTATGTCTATTTGACCTGATGATACTTACGGTTATTTGCGTGCGTAATTGTATTTTTTATTTGCTATTTTGGTAGCTGCTGCTTTATCGTCTGATATTTTATTTTATTCTGTTCAAAACGGTAGTCAATCTTAGGGTGTCACCTTGTTTCGCAGACAGAAATTACATAGAATTTCGTTTCGCACCAAAATGTTTCATATTTATTTAGTTCTTATATTTTTATTTCGAATATTATTGTTTCAACAACTACACACATCAAAAGTGTCTAGGGATCAACATATATTTTTGCAATAACTTTTCTCCTGATTGATATTAATTAAAATTTTCTTTAAGGATTCATCAAATAAAGTGTTTTCGTTTGTCACAGTAACGATAAACCAAGTCACCTTTGCATTAATAAAGAAATTTGCCATTTTCCTAATAAAGGGATTTTTGACATTTGAACCACTAACATTAAAGTTCGAAAAAAATACTGAAATAACAGTTTTCTTTAAAATTTTATTGGGTAACTTAAACAATTAATAATCCGTGTTTCTACCGCGAACACTAACAACACAAGAACATCGGTTTGGCATACTCAAAATGAGTTCATCCAAATCACGCTGTGGAATGGCCGCCCATGTTCGTTGCAACAACAAAAAAAGGTCTTCTTGCGACTGGATACCCTCCATATTCGGCAGAGCTCTTCTCTGTAGCATATCCCATGCATGCTCAATCGGGTTCAAGTCTGGCGACTGAGCAGGCCAGGGCAGGACATTGATGTTAGCTGCGGCGAGAGTCTGTCTTACAACTCTTGCGGTGTGCGGTCGTGCATTATCATGCATTAACTGAAATAAGGGACCGATTTGCACTTGTAGAGGAACGATGACGTCTGATACAATCGTCTCAGCATAAAGGAGAAAGCCGTTTTTGGGCCCAACCGTTACACGAATGAGATATGTACCAAAAAAATCTTCTATTTTTCTTAACTAACCCATTTTAATTTTAGCTTCATTAGCAATGGCCAAGTGAAGAAAATAAGTAGATTTCTATTTTATTGTTTTAAATCACCTTTGTAAACCGTTACAGCACTTATTTCATTAAACGTCATTAACTTCACAAACGCTGGCATTATATCAATAGAGCGTACCCTAAGAATATTATCGAGTTCGTAGAAATCGATACTGTTACAAATAATTAAATAATCGAAGTGTATAGAGTGCCGCGAGTTTCTTGTGGCACTCTAGTGTCACTGCCTCGGCCCGGCTAGGGTGCCATAAGCGTTGCATTGTCACTGTCACTTGTTATTTAGGTTAGGTTAGAACTGTGACCACACAACGCACGAGCCGAGCGAGCGTAGCGAGCGGTGCCGCGGTAGCGGCCGGCGAAGTGCCAGGGTCCGTTTAGGCACAAGAGAATGTAATATTTGGGAATGTGGTGTTTTACAGCGATCTAACCTCGACAATCAAACAAAATACCAAGTGACGTGACTTAGTGACAGTGACAATGACAATCCAATGCTTGCGGCACTTTGGCCGGGCCGAGGCGGTGTTACTAGGGTGCCTGTAGTGGCACTTTATCCGATAGGGATAGAGTGCCACTGGTGGCACTCTATACACTGCCTTAAATAGTACTACATTGTTTTGATATAATTGTTTTTAGGTATTAAAATCAATGTAAAATAAAAACATCTGGAATCTAATTGATTTTTAATGTAACCACCATTAAAAAATCATTCAAAGAAGTAAATAATCGATAAAATCAATTGCACCACGGATTGCACTAGTAAACGGCAAATGTCAATGTCAACGTCAACGTCTGTCAATTGTCATGATTGTACTCGTACTGTCATGTCATGTTATTGTTGTCATTCGCCACGCTAATGATTTTCCGTATTTCTCGGGATTTATTATTTCTGTCTTCTACTCGAATACTGGCCTCCGAAATTGATTGCCATAGACTGCCCTCGCTTGAACATTGGGCACCGTATCCTGCCACTCCTGCTGACCTTTGCTGGAAAACTGGATCTGTATAATGCTCTTTTGACTGGATGACTGGATACAACGACATCAAGAGCCTGTGCATTAATTGCGGAATAGCAACGGACCGCGCTGCATTACAATGGGAAGGCGAAGACTGAAAGATGAAATGATTCTTTCAATTGTACAGGAATGGGTCGCGCATCAAACGGTTAGTATCCGATATATCTATATCGCAACATTTTCGTACTTACTATGAAATTATTTCATGTAATCAAACTAAATAGTGTTATCGCTTATGTTCAATTGTCTGTTGATAGTTGTATTTTATAAAATGATACCAGCGCATGCAACAAATTCATATTCAATCTAGACATGTGACATCTACAATCTGGACTGAACCTGCATTGTTAAATTACAGATTTTTCCCTCTCTCAGAGAGGAGGCCTGTGTCCCTGCAGTGGGAATGTAATAAGGCCGCTTATGTTTAAGTACCCAAATGTGCCAATCAGATGTTTATTGCTAAATGCTAGTGCTAGACCTAATGACACATGATTGTTTGCTTCAGGTACTTAAATGAAAATGACTATCTGCCAAGCTTGCTGAAATCATACCAATGCTGTATCTCTTGATGGAAATGGACTAGAACAGACTGAACAGACACCGATGAATAGAACTGTGTAGAGGTGAACGGTGGCTGCAAGGGCTGTCAACATCGGACTCAACCTGGATGTTGAGAGGAAGAATAAAATCCAGCCTAATATATCCTATTACTAATAGGATATATTTCGTTTATATGTTAGTCGACACTTCGACAGCTCTCTAAGTGGGAGGGATGCTATAGTCCAATATAATTGCACCTGTATTGTTGGCAAAAGAACGGTTGGTTGCTGTGTGTGGGCACAGCAACCAACCGTTCTTTTGCCATGAGCATAATTATGGTATTTTAGTTGGGCTTAGTTGGCACGGCACCAGGGTAGGTACTCAATTGCCTCCTGCACAATTTCTGGATACTGTATTATATAATGATAGTCCTAATGAAGAAGGTGATTAATAAAACGATTCATCACAAATAGGTGTGTTTTACTTTAATATATTATTGCAATCTCAGATTACTGTAATCCGTGATTGCATCAAATCCCCTAGTAGATACATACAATATTAGCAAATGCAAGCCAGTAGTGTTCTAAGTGGGCCTTGTCTAATAAACATAGTTTTCAGCTGAGGTTTTCAGTAAGATCATACAGATAAATCACCCGCTAAGCGCTTTTTATGTGGGTACTTACTAGGAGGTTTTAACTGCATCGTGATAGGCTGCAGGTGCTGCAGCACAGCGCATGTGGTTGCCCAATTAACGTAGGAAACAAACAAAGCCTCAAAAATATCATTTTTTATTTGAATACCTCAAATAATAAAAATAACCTAAAATGTAAACATTGTCTGATTTTACCAATTTGGCCATTGCTGGGAGACGTGAAAATTGGCGTCGTGAATCCTTCCTAAATGCTCTAATTTATGGCCAAATTCCAGCCCTGTAACGCTGGGCCCAAGTTTCTATGGAGTTTGGTTTTCTCCTTTGAGCGTTGAGGTTGCCTCTAATCCAAATCAACTCAGTTCTTCCGCCGATCCAAATACCCGCCCATACCATGATGGTTCCACCACTATAAGGATGGACTTCCTGGCAGGATTTTAATCGCTGTTGGCGTCCAGGGGTTCTCCAGTGTCGTATACGTCTTGTATCCGGTCTCATACCAAAACGAGACTCATCAGAAAAGCACACGAAACGCCATTGTTCTTCTGCCCAATTTCTGTGTTCAAGAGCCCATTGATATCGAATCCTACGATTGTGCATTGCTATAGGTGGTACCCGTAGCGGTCTTCGGGAATGAAGGTTCACTTCATGCAAGCGGTTTCTGACTGTTTGGTCGCTAATTAAGTTCCCTGAAGAGTGATGAAGCCTCACGGCTAACATCATGGCGGTTATTGTTGGAGCTCTTCGAGCTAAGATTTGAATGTATCGGTCTTGTCTCCGTGTGGTGCAGCGATACCGTCCTCCATGGCGCTCAGCCACGGTACCAGTGCTTCGGTAACGTGTCCAAAGTCGACTGATAACACTCTGACTTGTATTCAGAGCTAAAGCCACAGTACGTTGCCGGGAACCAGCTTCTATCATTCCCACGGCTCTGAGCATTTCTTCCCTGCTTAAATGACGTCGCTGCTCCATAATAACGTTGGTTTTAATCAGTAGTAGGGAAACAGTAGCACTAATAATGTCTTCAATGCGTTGTATGTTTTTATAGGGAAAATATTGACAGCTGATTTTCATCTTTTACTCGAATTTGATTCACAGTTCCTGATTCAAATTATGAAATGCACCAAAAAGGATCCATATAAATTTATAAAATCATAAATTTATTACAAAGCCACATCTCAATCTCAAGAAATCCGCATAAAAATGCTTGATCCCTAGACACTTTTGATGTGTGTATTTACTTGGATGAAACATTATTTCACAGAAACACAATTCAATGAATTTTTAATCACATTTTTTTATTTAACAAACTTATCAAACAGTAGAATTATTTTTTAACGAATATTGTTTGTTCAGTTATTTCAACGAAAATGTAAGAATAGACGTTATGCTATAAACAACAATAGTGTGTGTGTGTGTGTGTAGTGTAGTGTCTAGTAATAACTATTAGGGCACTCCGACCATATAGGTTAGGTTAGGTTAGAACTGTGACCAACTACGCGCGAGCCGAGCGAGCGAAGCGAGCGGTGCCGCGTCAGCGGCCGGCGAACGCTACATCGGATTTGGTCGCAGTATCAAGATTGGGGCACTCCAACAGATGGACCGCTTTCATATAACTATACTACGGTATATAGTGTGTGTGTGAGTGTGTAGTGTATTGTCTTTTAATATAACTATTAGGGCACTCCGACCATATAGGTTAGGTTAGGTTAGAACTGTGACCAACTACGCGCGAGCCGAGCGAGCGAAGCGAGCGGTGCCGTGGCAGCGGCCGGCGAGCGCCACATCGAAATTGGTTACAGTATCAAAAATATAGGGCACTGGGGATTTTCTTGGTAATAAGCTTTATACTAACTAAACAGTATGAGAATAAAGAATATTTGATTTGTTATTCTATGATATGAATATCGAAACTTTTAATTTTATTTGTAACAAAAATCAATGATTAAAGTTTATTCAAAGTAAGTATTCTGCGTATTGATTATTCTGTGAAATGATAATATATATGAAAAATTTTATGTGAAACGAAATTCTATAAAACTATTTTCTATAAAACAACGTACAACCCAATCTTAGACATAGTGGAATGGTCTAGAACATGACCTAACGTTTGTAATTGAACTCAATGGTACTTACCAGCTTTTAGATTTATTAGTGTGCATAGAGTTATACCTACGCATTAATAAAATGCACACAACCATCCAATGGGATATTAAAATTTGTAGGTTTTGATCGTGGTTCTGTTAGTTAGAATTCGACTGGAATAGTGTATGGTGATGTGAACAGATATCACAAGCCCAGTATCTATGATATCTAAGCAATAAATGGTATATAGTAAATAAAGTTGGCCTAATAACCACAACCATTACCTAAAGGTATACCAACGACTATCACAAAATGTGATACTCGTATTATGATATTATAATAATGTTATTTTATTAGATTTTTAATGACAGTGCTACTACTCATATTTTAGGAAATTGCGGTGCCCGACTTGTGCCGACAGGGTCCATGTGAACTTTAAAACACATGTGATATGCAATAAATATTTAAATTTGAATTTGAAGGTGGGCTTAGACCAAACCAGCATGCCGAGAGATTCCTGATTTTTTTACTTTATAGTATGGGTAGAGGAACGAAATAAAAGAATGTCAAATTTTGACAAAGTGGGGAAAGATTAATTGCGCATATCGTTTGGTGTAGTGTAAGTGACATTAAACAAAGATTACCTTATTGAGACTACTGCTTGTATCATCAACAAAAACACGTCATGAGCAGTCATCTCATGACTCAAAATAAGTAGTTGACGACCGACGTCATGGTTTTATCATAGCTCATACTAATGACGACCGGCTCCAATGGCCATTTTTATCGGCCATAATTTGTGGCTCACCTAGATTAATACGAGGCGACGACCATTACTATTTGAACACAACATGGAAAGGGCAAGGTTTCAGCAGTATGACGTAAGTATATGGGTCACCTCAATACCTCAGTGGGTATACTGGTTTTCTATATGGTATGGAAAAAAAAAAACTTCCATAGGACTTATATAGGACGGGATGGTGCTAAAACTTCACATAATAATTAACACTGATTTTAAAAAGATTATGTTTTTTTTTTTTTGAGATATGCATTTTTTGTATTCTGATTTCGATGTTTGAGATTCATAAGCCGGTTGTAAACATCGTACAAACAAGGTTATTAAAATGCTAATTAATTGTATAAAATAAGTTAATCTTCGCCTTGAACTCAAGACATCCTCAAGGTTAGCTTTTATTTTTGATATACTATTTTCCCTCTTATCGTTTATTCTTCTTATTTGTGGAGTTTCTTGCCCATTCCTCTCCATACGAATAGTTCCTTTGGAAAGGGCGGCTAGAAACAATTCTATTTTTTTTAATTTTGACTTTCAAAAGTGCCTTTTATGTGCCTAATTGAAATAAATTATTTGACTTTGTCTTTATCTGAATACGAATGGGTTTGTTTGTTATTACCTAATTATTTGACGAAATTGGGCCCTGACGCTACTTTACGTAGGTCCCTAGTACCTACGTAAAGTAGCACTGGGGACCTACCACTACCTCTAAAGCATTATTATTTTAATATTCCTTTAAGTGTGGGAAAGAGATGAAGCTCTACAGGACGTATAACTCCATCTATTTCCCCCACTGAAGAAAGATTAAAATAATAGGTGGTGGTAGGCCCCCTGGGATGTGAATTGAGCGAAACCACAGGCAACAAGAGTACATTATTCTGAATCACCATTCATTTATTTTAAGTTCGGGCTACAGCCAGCTATAAATAAATCGTTTTTATTGCAACATTGTTATGTGAATTTTATTTTTAAACTCTTCACTTCTTTGCTGAATACTTGGCCTCCGAAATCTCATAATGACTGCTGTAATAAACGGGCAATTATCCTAATGACCACCATATCACACAACTTCGTTGACGAAGCGGTGACCACACAGCTATTAGACTAACATAACATTGCGCCTGTAATATCTGAAGGGTTAGGCAGAGGTGTACCTATAGCACACTTTACTTATAATATCATTGTAGTACACCCACATTTCGCCAGTCATTTGTCCCATCATGCAATAGGAGGCGAACCTATTGCCAACCACCAGGCACAAATCAAGGACTCTGGGCTGCTACTGAGATATTCCTATTTGCCCGATCTGGGAATCGAATCCAGGACCTCATTCTCAGCAGTTGCCCTTGCGACCACTGTTAGACTGGTTAAAAGAAAAAAGTATAATATTCTTGTATTATACTCAATACTTTATTGCATTCCATAATGTAAGATAAAACAGTTGGTATGTTAGACATTGTATCAATCATGGACCCTGTTGCAGTGTTGTGATAAAAAAATTGATGGAAATCAATGGAATTAGCTGTCCTTGTAACAAAACAAGCAAGTTCCATTATTAACAGCATTTAAATTACTAGACAGATGCGAATGGATCGGATAACGAAGGAAAACTACTGCAGGCATTACAATCCTAGTTTTGTAGACATAGTACAATATTATTGTCTTTTATATTTTCAAGAACGGATGTATTTATTTAATTAATATTCATCTCTTCAGTAGTTGCAATTGTATACTAATTTCGAAATTCTCAGTAAAGACATTATGACATCTCTCGACTTGGTTTGCGACCAATAAACTGATGTCATCAACTATATAAAACTAATCAAACTCATAGTCCCAGGTCACCTACACGAGCTAACGGCTTTATGACGTCACTGGACACTGGTATTATATTATTTTATTAGTGCACAATGAGTGAGGTGCGACCTTGATGTGGTCTGATCTAGCTGACTGACTGACTTACTACAATACTGTGAATCATTCTATTGTAGTTGTGACATGCAATGGCGCGTAATTTTGTTGTGTCGGTACTATAAAGTGTAAATGTATCGATTGTTGTTTTATTAGCTAAGTTCAATCTTCTAAACCCCAGAAAACATTGACGGGAATAGAAAGGTCATCTGCTTTTTGTGGAATTTAGTAGTAACTGAATTAAATAAATAAAGTAACGGTGTCCCTTATTATTATAAATAATAATCAAGATGAGGGGCACCCGTCTCAGACTTTCCTTTTAAACCATCAGAATTCACGTTCACACTCAGATCTATTATGGAAAATTACACTTTTTATTTGGGTGCCAACTTCGAACTTTACGAGTAAATGGCATAATATGCAAGCAATCACACAAATAAGAGTAGGCCCGAGTGTCTACGAATACCTACGTCGCGTAGTCGCAGCGTCTACGTCGCTTAAGCGCTGCTACGCCGCGTAGGCTCTCGTAGACGCAGCTGCTACGCCGCGTATGCTCGCGTAGACGTAACTGCTACGCCGCGTAGACTCTCGTAGATACAGCGGCTACGTCGTGTAGGGGCTGCGTAGACTCTCATAGACGCAATTGCTACGTCCCGTAGGTGCTGCGTAGGCTTCTGTAGCCGTAGCGGCGACGTCGCGTAGGCGAGTCGTAGGCATTCGTAGATACTCTAAGCCCTACTCTTATTTGTGCTTATAATTGCTCGCACGACGCGTTAGCGCTGCTTAGATGCTGCGTAGAAGTTGTATCATCGTTGTTTACGCGCCGGTCGTGTAGAAAGTAATCCAGAACATTTCCGCCACGATATCATGTCGGTGAACAAACGTGGCGAAGTCGCAGCTTTTATATCGATCTTGTAAAAACTGTGTGGGCGGATGACGAATGGTTTCTGTATTACAAAGTGACTTTCAGATAAAAAATAAATATGACCCGAAAGTTCTTGATCTATTTTTGTATGAACGCAAATTAATATTATCTACAATCACAATCACGTCATTTAAAAATAACCCTCAAATGAATAGAGGTGATATTTTTCTTTGCATACCTAGTACCTACTTATACCTGTTTATGATTTGTCGAACTCTATACGCAGCGCAGTTACGAGAAACGACTCACATTTTTACTCTACGCAATATTTATTTTAAACTGTGACGTGGCATAGGACGTCATCATTATTTATGATATTATGAATGAGTGGGTCAGTCTGCGGTATGGTATGATAGCTGAGTCTGACTGCTGAGCAATCAGGTATATAAAGTACGTGGTTCAACGTACCATGACGAGTAGCCTACTGCCTAGTAGAAGGACATCGAGCTAAAAAACGTGCCTCATTTGTTATACAAAACAGAATACACCTTGCAGTGCTAAAAATAAACCTATTATTATCATAACCAGCAAAATATTTGCTGATAAGGCTAAATATTTTTGTTAACAACTTCATGGTGCATTTTATTTTAATTTTTGCTGATAGAAGCGACATCTATTTAAGTAGTCATGAACTTAAGAGTTCTGAGTTTCTCTGTATTCTCGATAAAGAACGTACAATCACTTGGTGTGCCGACCGGAGTGAGGGTTAGTTAGTCTGTAAATGAAACGCTAGATGGCGTTGCAGTCGCCGGCGCGTGTTTCTAATCTTATGAAAATCATGTTTAAAAAAATAGAGGTAAACAATTACTTTTAGAAAAGAGAAAATTTATGATTTTCATTGCTACAAAGGCGTAAACTATGCATAATTATAATTATACACTAACACTACGATTGCGCTACATGACTGCTACAGAAACTCCTTATTGCGTAGCAGTCTAGCAGGCGGTTTGATGATTGCAATCTGATTTTATTGGTAGTTTTGTTTTGTTACCCCTTTTGACACCTGTAATTTGGACATTGAATTGACATTAGAATTGTTGCAGTGTCAGGATTATCTTCATCAAGCCGTGCGCTCGATGGGATTTTCCATCTCGAAGGCCATTTTTCGACCCCGCATTTTTATTAAAAAGCTGTTGGATTGAATCATTTAAATACAAGATTCTGTATGGGATTAAGCTAACATGTCTAGATTTTGAGTATTTTTTTCAAATCGTCCTTTCATACGGATATTTAGAAAAAAAATGTATTACTCGTAAACTAAGCATGATACGCAATAACGATGTTAGTAACATTGATGGCGTCTTTTATGCTGCGTTTTTGAGAGTGAAACCGAATCTCGTAGCTTTGTTAGATGAGCGTGGATCCTAAAAGTTGGCAACGTCGTAAATAGCTGTCAAATATTTACCTGTTTTGATATAAGGCCATGCCCAATTTTGGTGCCTTTTTATTTTGATCGTACACTAACGCCACTTTGTTAGATGTGTAGAGCACTTCCATACAAACGATAGTTACTATGGCAGCTCAGCTCTAAAGTACATCCGTCAGCTCAGCTCTAAAGTACATCCGTCTCGAGTCCCGTTATTCGCCCTAATCTGTAACGCGTATTTAATTAGGAAAACTGAAAATATTAGTTACTTTTAATAGTCCTATACTATTTATTTCATAGTACAAACTTTAATGGACTCAAGTTGCATCATATTGGCGTAAGTGGCATAGTCTGACATCAAGTTACACTTCACCGTAAGAATGCCGTGAGTACTTTATTAACAAAACTGACAAACAAGGTGGCATAAGTGTGCGATCAAAAAAAAAAGGCACCAGTGGCCCATACATTTCAGGCAAAGCCCTTTGGTAATAATACTTGAAAATTAAAATGGAAATGTTAGCCACATTTCTTATTTTCATACAGTAAGTATTATTACTAGCGAACTAGAATATTGATTATAAAATGCAATAATTAATATCGTAACACCGAATATTTAGTTTGAGATACTTACTCGCTAGTTTGCCACATTTCTTATTTCCATACAGCGAAATATGTGACAGCTACTTGCGACGTTGCCCATTTTCAGAATGCACGCTCTTATTATGCATTTTTTGATTTGTAGTTTTTCTTATTTTTCTCGAGAATTCCGCCGTATTGGGATAACTTTTTTGTTCTGAAATTATTCTCTTTACTTCCCCAACACACCACATAAATGTCACGTACCAATTCCTTAGAATCTACTTTCGTTGTATAGGGAACTCTTGTACAAAATTTCACGCTTCTAGCGGTTTCAGCTGTGCGTTCTGTCAGTGAAATAATGTTTTTTTTTTAAAGTTGGTACCATTAAAAACAATGTGGAATGTGTATTCTTCATCACAGTGCAGTGGAGGGAATGTTTTCACGTTGGCTAATAGAGGACGGAGACAGAAAGTATATTGTTTTGATTCTAGAAAAGAAAACTACGTACCTACTCTTTGAACACATTGAGGACTATCAATGTGTTTAAGAATAAGTACGTAGTTTTCTTTTCTCATATCAATAACATGTAGAATTGTACAATTCTAGACAGTGATTCACAAATCTAGGCAATTACAGAAAACTAAATATAAACTTATCCTACTTAATAATGGAACTTCTGGGACAATTTCTAGTCTAGCGAACTAATTTTGGACAAAAATGCAAAAGAACAGATGTATGATGAGACGTTATTAGACATTTTTTGGCACAACACCTAACGCTGATTACAAATATTTGTGTCTAATTAAATTAGTATCGATTAGCCAGCCGAACGTGTGTCTGTACTGATGGATTACCTACTTACGTGACACATAACTAAACTAAAATCACTGACGGTTATGTAAACGATAACGAGGTTCTGCTTTTGGTTTGAGTTTCTACCTACCTAACTACATTTTTATTTCATTTAATTTTATTTATTTATTCTTTAACAATTAACATTGTGTTGAACGTTACACATTACTTAAATAAATTTTCAGATACAAAAACAATACATTTAAAAACCTAACTAAAATTGATGTGAAATGTTTAGTTCAAGAGTCAATTAATTTAAAATATATGTCCACAAATAAATATAATATCAAATTAATAGCAGGCATAATGTCAAAATATTTAGAGTAAAACTTGATCAAGGTCCTAGTGATGAGAACAGTGTTTAAGTCAAAAGATAGGTAATTTAAGTTAAGTCATGATCACTGCTATTATTATAAATGTGTCAATTTTTATCATTTGACATAAATTCTGATACAGATTATAAACATTTTTTCAACAAGAAAGCTTTTAATTTAGTTTTAAATGAGTAACAGCTGTAAATTAATAATTTTAAATCAGCCGGTAACCTATTAAAAGACTGTACTGCTTAATATCTGGAGCAATTTTGTGTTAATAGTCATTTCTTCTTGTGCTTTCACAACTTATCTTACGTTCCTCCTGTGATTCATACTCAATTACTCATGAATATACCTAGAAAAGTGATTTAAGATATCTATTACATATAATAAAATTGTAGAAAAGTGGTGTCTGTACATTGGAAATATATGAAAAAAAAATAGCAGGGGTTGTTATTATATCGATGCTGAACCCGAGATTGTAATTAAATTTTTTTTTGTCTGTTTGTCTGTTTGTCTGTTTGTCGGTTTGTCTGTTTGTCTGTGTGTTTGTGCACGCTAATATCAGAAACGGCTTATTCGATTTAGATGCGGTTTTCACTAATATATTGTAGTAAGCTTCACTTAACATTTAGTGTTTATTTCATGTCAATCGGTTCATAAATAAATAAGTTATGTCAATTTAAAGAATCACATCGAACATTTTGTTATAGGTTAGGCATTTCTTTCCTTGATTTTCGGTATACTTATCTTAATTTTTATTTAGGGTTTGTATATAAATATTATAAGTATTTGGTATAGGTTAGGCATTTCTTTTCTTGATTTTCTTTATTAAGTATAAGTTTATTAGCTCAGGTTAGTAATTAATTTTTCTAGCAATTCTTTTGTTTTATAAAGTTAGTACGTTTGACTGTATAATAATCTGTAAGTATTTATAATTTAATTGTTTACGATAGTACGTGTTTACTAAATAACTGTGTGTTAAGTAGTAAGTACTATTTTATTGTAAGAATGCCTCGAAGAAGATCCAACCTCTACCAATGTAGCAGAAATGCTAAAAGGATGAGATTAGTTCGATCACAGGAATCTGAGGAAGGTCGTGAGGCAAGGCTCTCTGCAACTCGGGAACATCAGGCTAGGTTTCGTGCTGCAGAAACTTCGACTCAGCGGGAATCTCGACTGAGTTCAAATCGTTCTCGAATGGTCGAGGTCGCGAAAATTTTTTTTCATACTAATGGGGTCAAGTCATGAAAAAGGTTGAAAACACTGCCCTACATTAATCCTACTAATATTATAAATGCGAAAGTTTGTGAGGATGGATGGATGGATGGATGGATGGATGTTTGTTACTCTTTCACACAAAAACTACTGAACGGATTTTGATGAAACTTTACAATAATGTAGCTTATACATTAGAATAACACATAGGCTACAATTTATAAAGATTTTATGTGATTTGGCCAAAATATAACGATAAGTATCAAGTAAGTCGGAAAAATTCCTGCCCTCTGAGATCTATCTTTGCGTGCGCTGCCTTTTTTTTTTGGGGGGTTAATCATCCAATGACTTCTCCCGCTCTGGGCGGAGCGGAAGGGCGTGTCAGACTCTTACTGACTAAAACCCACACGTGTTCCTTCGATCCTTGATATCTCTTTGAGGCGCGCGTGGAACACGATGCGCCGTCGACCCGGGCCTGCCATGGTCCTTATCGGACGGCGAGCTGCCCGTTGCTCTCCGTCCGCAGGCCCGCGCCTACGGTGGCCGGAAATCGGCTATCAATTCCCGACGCCCGGGACGTCTCCTACGGCGGCGGCGGCTAGGGCTGTAGGGCGCGGCCTTTGCCACTCCCTCGCGCGCTCCACCTTCTCCTTCGCGAGCATTACTGCTTTGCAGAAGGAGGTGACGGCTTGCCATGCCCTCTCGCTCCGCACCATGGCCTGAACCAGGGCCGTACGCGAGAGGTCACCGCCGCCGATCGCCTCCACGAGGAAACGGCGGTGGTCCACCCAAGCCGGGCAGACCTCCACCGTATGCTGCGTGCGCTGCCTAAACCGTTAGAGTTACATGAAGAAAATGTATTGTGGGATTGTTTGTTTTAAGGGTTCTAAATAAAAGTCCGCGACAGCATATATCTACCTTTTATGTGGAAGCCTTTATAACCAAAATAGTGAGCAATAAATACAGTTAAATTGAATACTTTTTTTACATTGCATATTTTAGAGTACTTATTTATTTAATTCTTATCAAAATAAATACCTGCATCGCTTTTGGTATTTAATGTAGATAAAGTTTGTCTTTTACACTAAGTAATTTGGACAAATAGTTTAAAAGTTAGAACGATAAGAATGACCTGCGATATTGAGTCGACGGCGCACAGAACGAGGGTGGAGGGGCGGGCCAGCCAGGGGATGACGCGCCAGAGCGCCAAGTAGAAGCTATTGCTTAATAATATTATGTTCGAGAAATAACGTAAATAACGCAATTAATTGTTGAACTGTCAAAATGAAACCCATTGCTATTGTAAGTGCTACGCAATTACCCCGCTGATTTAGGACAATGTTAGGTACACGTTCCTGTGGGATAATTTCCGACATCCATGCGGGCGAAGCCGCGGGCAGAAGCTAGTAACTAATATAATTATATAAACTTGGTACCTACTGTTAAAATGAGTGATTACCCTGCTGTAGAGCTATTGTAAAAATATCCAATAATTGATTGAGAGTTGTACCTATGATGATGATTTTTATGATTATAATTCTATAAATAAATATTTGTTACGGCCGCGAATCCTATTTCGATCAACATACAACTTGATACTAACCTGCAAATTGGAAAGAACCTATTATTTTAATAATATTACAGAACATTTTAATTTCGCGGGCTATCCTGACGCTTTTCAGTGTTCTACTGTAGCTCGCGTAGCCTGAGCTTTTCTATCTCTATTCTACGAATAAAAGACATATTTTTTCTCAAAGTTTTTTTTTTTTAGTATGTTGTCTCAGGAATCTTTCTACAATCTGTAATTTTATATTTTATTTCTACAATTGTCATGCTATGCATGCAGGATGCCTCAGTTAATATCGCCAGCTTCGTCTGGGCTTGTTGTACCTATTGTCATTGGTCAGGTAGTTTGGACCCATTGGGTCGTGAGGTTGGGCCATTTGTTTTATGATATAAGGCAGATGTACCTTACAGAAAATATCCATTTTATACGAACTTAAATATAGTAATTTTTGTTAAGGATGTAAAATGAATTATGAATCAGTAGTTCTCAACGTAGATATTATAGTCTTGGTGCATTTATGTGCAAACAATTCATATGAAATGACTGCTAGGGCGTACTAACCTATTAGTTAGACGGTACTTTGCGGAACAGCTAGCAATCATAGAATACCAAATGATAGGAGGTACCTATAACTACCTACTTTACCTAGAAATAGGTAAGTGGGTTCTTCAGGTTTTATTTACTAACTAGATACCTACCAATTTCAGTAGGTGGTGGACTAAATAATAGATATTCCAAACATTTGTCAAATTATGAAGGACACATTGTTACTTAAAAAGCCATTTTATTATAATGTTTTTTTATCTTCCACTCGTAATCATATTCAGCCTTGGGCTTCATTTTATACGCGTTGGAGTAGCTTGTCTATTTCCGAAAGGTTATTAAGTAATTATTATTGTACCCCACATTTCTAATGTAGGTTCAACCTGTCCATAAATTAGATAGACATGGTGCTGTCATAGCGTATTTATTTATAGGAATACTAATGTTATTATTGGTCGTAGAAGACTAGAACAGAAGAGTAAATTTTCTGAAGCCGTTTGCATTAGAAAATTACTGTGAGTCTAGTACATATACCTACTGAAAAGCTAATGGGCCAAATGTCTTATGTAGCGAATTTTCTTTGTAACATAAGTAGGATAGGTACACAAATTTACTGTTTTCTAGTCAGTTTCTGCAGGAGAATTTGAAAACTTTAAGCTATCTGTTATTATTTGCTGCATGGCAACTAGCAGAGAATACCGACGTAGCCGTAGGTAACCGTAGGTAACCTTGGATTCAGTACATGATTCAGAGCCCCCCTGCGTTGAAGTTTTTTGGGGGCTCAGAAAAATCAGCTCTTCCACACATTTTGACCGCGTAGGTATTGCACTTTTCTATGAAACAGCTGATAAAAAAAAAAATAACCAACCAAAAATTTAATCGGTTCAGAATCATGTGTTGTACTGAATCCATGGTATTAGTATTCGCGTCGACGTCTATGCCACCCTGTATATTAAATGAAGGAATAAAAACTAAATCATTTACGACTGGAGAAATAAATAAATAAGATATACTTACATAGTATGGACTATAATTATTCTTTCTGCTCTGGCTAAGGTCGCCGTTAGTGATGTGCAATTTCTAAGGATACGAGCCCCAGCCAAGGGTGCGCGAGCGTCGAGCTGACCGATGCAAGGCGCAGACTTTCTATTGATTTTGTACAAAAAAAGGATTCGTTTATTTTTTTGCGACTGCTGTGAGAACTTTACTGTGGGTACGTTCACTGAACTTTTTGAACAAAGAGGATGAACAGGATGAACATGTTTTTATAGAAAGACAACTTTGTTCTGATTAGGTACTTACTGTGTGAATAAGATGCAACGTTAGACTACATACCTAAGACATGTTTTAGGTGCTGGGAAATAAAAACAAGTGTGCGTCTCGGGACGCCCGACAGAAGTGATAACTTAAACTAATCTAAATTGAACTATACAGACAGATTGGCACCGTAACGTGATACGTAACGAATCGGTTTAACCTCCCATAAGAAGTTATCACTTCAATAACGACTTCGTATTTGACCTCTTAGAAAATATTCACGAGTTTTTTACTTGTAGGTACATAGTAAGTAGAGTTCACAGTCTGCACACAATTTTATTATGGTTTATTTCCAGACCAGTCCACCCAAATCATTTCAATATCACTGTACCCGTTCATCTATCACCAAGTTTATTCACTTATCACGCATAATAGATATTGTTTGATAGAAAAAAAAGTTCAATATCTACCATCTGCCTACCCCCAAGCGTAGGGCGGTGGGGTGCAGCTGCCGTCGCACGCGCTGCTTCGACAATAGACGCGATCAATGAACCCGGCACCCCTCACCCTTCATATCAGGTACCGTACCGTTCTTCTTGCTGACTACCTACTTTTTGGAACATTAAACAAAAACGAAATAAAAATGTGCAGAAAAAACTACGAACAGCTGATGCATCTGTACCTTTAATTCTACCTACTGAGATTGGGTTTTGAGTTGGATTGGGAGAAAATATAGTGAAAATAGATAAGTATCTTATCTTGGTAAAAAAAAAAACACGAAGATTACGGAATATGGCCTAAAGACATTACTGCCATGTCTGGAAATTCAAGCCTGAAAACTGAAGTTTCAGGGAAGTCTCTTTTCCTACAACTTAGTCTCGAGAGGTTTTTAAGCGGGGAGTTTATTTCAGTCCTCAGTAGCCTTAAAGACCCACCTCTTTCGAATGAGCATAACTTCAAACTCTAAGTAAACCACCGCCATGCTGAAGCAACTACAATTCCAACTCACAAGCTGTTTACGATCACCTGAATACCTCTCGACGTACCTACACACCTACCTACGGTACTGTAAAAGGAAATAGTGTGTGATTATGAATCGTAACAGGCCGCACGAGTGACGTAGAGGAAGCGTTCGGTTCTACATAGTGTTCACAAGAACAATGCGTTTCCCACACTTACGCTTCCGGCCGGCCGAATACGAAACCGACCATTGATTTCGATTGACAATTATAAATATCTTGTGATAATATACTTGTAGCCAGTCTTGTTGAGATCATTGGTATGGTACTCTTGAGTTTGTTATCTCTATCGTAAGTATCGGCTCAAGCCTCTTCCCTTGTGTTATCCTTTTTTACCCATTCGCAATGTATTGCTGAAATGGACTTATTAAGTTATTACAAAAGTAGAGAGCATAGTTGCAACTTGCAAGTAAGCAACAATTTTCCAAAAACACACTAAGTATAGGTAGGTTACAAAATAGCCCAGTAAGTACTTTCGTTCACCCTTTATTCTGTTAATAATTGATCAAGCTCATTAAGTAGAATTAACCAGGGGATGTTAAGGAGCTTCGGTTCCGATTCGGACTCCGAAAGGTCGAACTATTCGATTAATTTTACACCTTCGAGCCAACTTTGGTTCAGATAATTTTGAATCGGTGTTATACCGAAGGTCGAAAATACAATTAGCTACTTTTAGAGTCACTAGATTTGATTTAAATTAATTTAATTTTATTAAATTGTCACATGTTGAATTATTACCTCCCTAGGTAGGTATTACTGTATATTATGATAATACAGGGTGTCAGGGACATCGACGCGAAGCCTGTTACCATGGATTCAGTATATGATTCTGAATGCCCCTGCATAAAATTTTTTCGTAATTAAAAAAAAAAAACAACTGTTCCATACATTTTGACCGAGGTATTACACTTTTCTATGAAACAGCAGATTTTTTTTTCCAGGCAGGCAGGCTTGGCGTCGATGTCCCTGCCACCCTGTATTATTATCGCTAATATTTGACTGATTGAAGAGACTAATTAAAGAGCCTTTCCTTAACACATCTTTCTTCTACTTTCGCCTCCGACTTCCGTAACATCCCTGGAATAAACCCAAAGGAACAAAACAAAAACTCATTTTCAATTATCACTAAAAACATACTAAGATCACTGATCTATTTCTCAGACAATATAATTTTGCAGTGTTCAGATTATCGCAGTGGTCAAATATTTCTTGTGGTCTGGCAAAGTGGTTATATGAGTGACAAAATAGTTCGTATCAAACGAAAACTTCAGCATTCTTCCATTATACCTCGGAAACGTAATGTATTTTCAAAATAGACTCATTTACCAAGTTTATGGTGGTTTCGTTTATTTACTAGCGAAACATAAATATAAATAAATATTAAACCTGGTTTTAACCTTAGTTCGCTCATCCGGTCTACACACATTTCGGAATTGTACACAACAGACAGCGGCCAAATGTACTTAGTACTTACTCTTTGATCAAATAAACAATAGTGAATCTTTGTGATAATGATAATTAATAATAAATACTACATAACACCAACCACAACGGTGCCGATTCTCTTGTACACTGAAGTCTGAACTAAACTATGTATCACTAAAATTCCTTACTTTTGGCTATGAGAATCTTAAAGCTATTCTGCAGAAAAAAATCTCTAAATTAATCATTTTGACACATCTAAAATCGAATAATGACAATCGCGTCGACTCCACGTGGTACTTGTTTGTCCTACGCCGTGAATTTTTTTTAAAGCCGAAGGTTCACAGCGCGGCCAGCCTCGACGTGTTTTATATGGAATTTTTCACTTTTTTTTTATGGAAAATACGAAAAATTATTTCCTACATGTTGAGTTATAGGGATTTATGGGATCTCTCTAAAGGGAATCTCTCTAAAAAAGATACAGTTAGTACTGTAATACTGTTGTTTGCACCTGAAGTCGACGTGTTGCCATGTTGGTGTGAATTTTAGTTCATGACAACCAATTTTATTCCCAATTTTTCAATCGCGATTTAAAATAGTCAGATATAGTAAGACAATCAAAATTGGTAGGCGAAAAACCATTTTCACTAAACTAATAACTCAGTGCCATCTTAGTGCTGTGAAACTAAAATATAGTTATAACTCTGTATTATAAGTATTTCAGAATGGGAAATCGTCGTTTAACAGGAGTAAACAAAATTTTGGTGATTTTTTGTCTAGTTTAGAGGCATTTGTGACAAGAGAATCGGCACCATTGATGAACATAACTGGCGAAATATGGGTGTACTCCTACACCTCTACCTAGCCCTTCGGGTAAACAAGGCGTGATGTTATATTGTACGTGTGTAATACAGACTGTCTCGTTGATTTGATAGTCGGAAGCGCGACTCGTCGTCGCCGTCGGTTCGATTCCCAGATCAGTGTTATGTTTTTTTCCAGTAGGTTTTAACTTCCTCTGTGGTCTAGTGGTGAAGCCACCTGTCTCAGACCCAGAGGTCCCGGGTTCGATTCCCAGAGGGAGCAAAATTTTCTGCTCGGTTTGGTTGGTGGTAGGACTTGTTCTAAGTCCGCCTGGCTAGCTACCACCAGCTTATCTAAGTCTGTCGCCATAACAACATTGTTAACAGCATTGTTGTGTTACGGCAGTTAGAGATAAGAAAGCCAGTTGCTCTGTGGTTGAGGATTCCGGGTGAAACTCGTTTCCAACTACGGCCTGATCATCACTTATCATCAAGTGAGATACAGGCCAAGAGCTTCCCCGTTGTAAGTAAAAAAAAAAAAGGTAAGCACCGCGAAGTCTGGATTTGTGCCCGATATAGACTCCTCTCATAAGGCTTAAATCCCGTGTCCATTCCCCCCAAGAGTTACCACTAGTTGATACCTGCCCACTTTGTTGGGCGGTACGACATAAATATATAGCCTGTACACTCACAAATATGGCTTTCTATTGTTAAAAGAATTTTCTAAATCGGTTCAGTAGATCCAGAGATTACCCCCTACAACCTCACAAACTTTACCTCTTTATAATAATAAATACTAAAGTATAGATTAGTATCTTGGTATTAGCATAGATATTATATACCTCTGGCTTCCTCTGTCGTAATTTTTGGTTTGTTTGTTTCTTTCTAAAAGTTATCATTGTACTAATTTTGTGTTAGGGTTTTGGAGTTACAAATATGAAAACTAAATCCGTATCGGATCACTTCATTGTTTCCGTGTTTTTATGTCGAGACCCTTTTTCTATGGAACGGGGACGTCAAGTTTCGAATTGAAAGTTGCCACAGTTGTATTCTTTGATGGCTCGCAAAAACCCGAGTTTTTTTGACACTTATATAACTGAATTTTTTATTAATTTCTTAGTCTTTTAACAAAAGTCTTTTCCAATACGTTAGGTTGCGTCGCTTTTCCGTTCCGTTGTAAATTAACTACAATTGAAAAAAAATAAATAGTTATCTATCAATCAATCAATCAACTCAGTTTATCCACTGCTGGACATAGATTATATGCTACCTAAATTAATCATGGAGGAAAATTCACTTTAATTAAGAACTAATTATCATAGCTACGAGCTTTTCGTCTCGTTTGAGTGTAGAAGAGAAACAGTGTACTAACACTAAAGACAAAAAATAAAACGCTAACGCTGTGGCCATTGAAAACAAAATAAGTCATTAGGGTCTCAGTAAGTAAAAACCATGTGTGTTTCAAGATTTACCAACGAGACTACGAGACTACTAGATATTTGGCAACGTAGCTTAGAAATAACGCAAGGTCGAAAAAATATCTTGAAATGTTTATTCTCCAGAGTATTATATAAGATCTCATTGTTCAGACGTTTTGACCAATTCATTACCATTTCTAATTATTTACGCGTGTCTGCATTATTGTTTGTCTTTTGTTCTAGTTTTAAGTAGATATGCGCGGTTTTGTGTTTTAACGACGAGATCTATGCTTTGGTTAACTTACATAATCTAAGTGGCAGAAACAGTAAAAGTTTATTGTGAGCTTTTAATATTATGTAATGCGTTATAGAGACCACAATTATTGGGTTTTGAAAATATAATATGTTTGAGGTGTCTCTCGTAAAAAATATCTATCTAAACAGTCTTTTAGAGGCAAAAATAGAACACATCGCCAAATTTTTTTAAGAGAATATATTTTTGCAATAAATGCCTCGAAGTTAGAAACTTGAAGACCAACACAACTGTGATAACGAGGCATATCATTAAGCGTGAGTGGAGGGTAGCAGGCAGTAGGGCATGGTAGGGCACGCAACGCATGTGGCCGGGACGGTGCCGACGCATCTGGTGACGAGGGGGGCGCGGCGGGGGCTAAAATTAGTACCGGAGCGCCACGTGCGCTGTGAACGAGCATCAGTCCGCGCTCAACCACCACGACGAACGGTCGCTCCCGCACGCACGCCAGTGTTTACAACTGTAACTTAACCTACACACTCGTGCGACCCGTAGACTGGTAGACCGCGACAGCAGCGGCAGTGACAGTGTTAGCAGAGTGCAACGGTGGCCGGCGCGACGGAGGCTGTGCAAGGCATGTTGATGGCGGGCGCCGAGCCCGAGGGGCTGCTGGCTCTGGGCGCTCTGCCAGGCCAGAAAGACACAACCTGGACCAAACTGTTCGTTGGAGGACTTCCGTACCACACAACCGACAAGAGTCTTAGAGAGCACTTCGCAGTCTATGGTGACATCGAGGAGGCGGTCGTCATCACAGACAGACAGACCAGTAAAAGCAGAGGATATGGCTTTGTAAGTATTTTTCACCATAATTGAGCAATTTGTTATGATTTTACGCCACCTGAAACTAACAACGTACCTAGCATATTTTCATGAAACGAAAGCATTATGTGAAATTGAATTGACACGTAAACTTTGAATGCTCGTGCGCAGTCGACTCGTGTCGGCTGAAACAGCGACCGTATCGCACAGTTAGCGCGTTATCGCACCTCACCGCTACCTACATTATACCTAACCCACCGGCGGCTAAGTACATACATGTACACATACGAGGTATATCGCGAAATTACATCAAACACGGAAGTTGTTCCACGCAGGTATAAATGTCAAACAAAGTACGTATTACCTACTGAAAATAGAGGGCACGATGCGCAATGCTTTTAAGATGCATCATCATCGCTGACGATTTTCATTTCAGGACGGCGTAGCGCCCTATGAAAAACATTTTCCGTGCCAAAATTAGACATGTCGATGTCGCGGACACGTGAATCAGAAATTTATTACAATAAGTAAAATTTCTTAATGATGCATCGATACTCCTTGGCGAATCATTGTGTGAAGAATGAATTAGCTGCACTGTATTATTTGATGTTTCCTTACCAAGTATTGCTTAGTTCGATAACACTATTATTTCTAAACAACAGATGCAGTAAACGACGCTTTTTTCAATGCAGCTAGTGTAATGTAATAAAGTTTGAGGCTTTTTGTTTGGTGCAGCGTGGGGCTCGTGGGAAATGAATCACAACCCTATTTTCAATTCGTACTAGGGGTGGTTAGACCCTAAGGGAACACGACGCGTAGCACCCTCGCTGTGACATCCAAATAGCTGTAATAATCGCAATTCATCGTTCGTAACACTTCACTATGTGTTGTAAACTAAAATTTCATTTTAAAAAGCCATCTATAAACTTGATAGTGTACCTAAAACTTTGTTTTGATGAAATGATTAGTGTTTACAACATAATTGATATTAGTATGCTATTTGCATGAGAAACCATCAAAGATTTGTTTCGGATGTGAACTTTGAATCATATTCAATTTATAATCGACGATTTGTTGCCAATTGGTTATAATTATAAACAACTAAAATATTCTATAGATGCCAATACAATTAAAAATCTTCAATCAGACTGCAAGTAATATAATTTTTAACAGAATCTTTTGAGCTAATTTCCAAGCTATGGGGGGACATAACATGACATAATACTTTCTTTTAAAGTGAACAATTTAAAACTCGTCTTAGCTGGTGCAAGTCCCTTTGCTCTACATAGCCATTGGGTCGAAGCCACAGCCGCCTCCAGGCGGGACGTGCCGAAGTACTTGCACAAAACAAAAGACTGTCATCTGATAGCGTACGGGCTCGGAACTGGCATCTAACAACGACGAATACAAACACGATAGACGGTGAAAAAAAAAAAGGAAAAAAAAAACACTGTTTAAACACTTACAATGCTTAAAAGCCTTTAAAGCCAGTAATTGAATCACAAAAACAAAAAAGTTTTTGTTTTCGTTTGAATAATTAATTATAATCGACATGAACGCGTTTATAAACAATTTTAATTGTCCTGTAGGTAGGTACTGTCAATATTCAAAATTAATTACAGGGTAATATATCATGCATTTAATCAGGATGGAAAGATCTGTGAAATCAAAATTTTTTTTCAAAGTAATGCTTCCAAATCAGATTCTGAGGAAGTACCTAATCAGTAAACTCTGTGGAGATACGGATAACAATGTTTAACGACGTGATTATATCTAACAAATGCAATCTTTATCGCCTAATCAACCTACGAAATAAAAAGAGTTCTTGATGAAATTACCTATACAATAAATGCTCATAAAAGTAATAATAATATCTGGGTACAGTACGACACAAGTTAGATGTAGCATCGGCAAAATTCGTAAAACCGATCACCATCCGAACTGAGTGCGCCTTCAAAATCACCAATCTTTATTACTGCTTTAGGTGAAAATGATCTTTCGAAAACACAATAACTTGTAAAGTCTTATAGCCAAATACATTCGTGAAATTGAAATGAATGAATGAAAATGTTCAAATCTATGCTACATTACAGCTAAGGTGTGTCGTACTGTACCGTATTTTTTTTGGTGCGTTTCCCAAAAATGAAACCTAGCTAGACCGATTTATCGCCTCCGAAACCCCCTGCATACAAAATTTCATGAAAATATTTGGAGCCGTTTCCGAGATTCAGATTATAAATGTATATACATATAATACATATATACAAGAATTGCTCGTTTCCAGATAGATAACGAGGAGCTAAAGTCATGAGTAACTAATTAGTAGTAGTAGTAGTAATCAGAATTTAAACTAATAAAATACGGAATACCCATTTTGAAAGAATACCTAGCGAAAGAACAATTGACGTTATAGAAAAAGAAAATGCATTTCGGAAATTGCAAAAAACTCAGAACAAAGTTTCAAGATACAAATAAAAACCTGTCCAGTTTCTGTTTCGGGAACTTTTTTAATGGAAGCAGACTAAATTAATTGATAAAACTTGTTGATTGCAGAATGTGGACTTAATTCACTTGTTTAAACACCGCTTCCTGTGTGTCGCTGTCATTTCTCAACTTATTCATTCGTCTCGCTTTTTTACGTTGGTATACTTAAGTTTTTTCTTCTTCAGAATTAACTACAATATTGCTCTTTAAATTCCTAGTTAGAAAGAAAGAAAATTTGTTTATTTTGTAAAAACGAGACGCACATTAAAAAATGAAATTTATCTGCATTGTTTTTTTGTATAGTGTTTTATTTATGAGTATCGTATTACCGTGGTATTACCCAGTTACTGGGTTGTGGAGGTCAGATACGCAGTCGCTCCATGTCTAATACTGGTATTCAGCTGCATCCGGTAAGACTGAAAGCCGACTCCAACATAGTTGGGAAAAGGCTAGGCAGATTGACATTGTTTTTTCAGTAATATTGGTAGTGTACTGCATCCATCCTTCAGATTGAATCCATGATAAAAAAATTGCAAGTTTACTCTCTCACGGCTAGCACGAGGTCTCAAACATCAACATCTCTTAGTATTTTGGCATTAAATACTGTTCGTATAATTGAGAAATCTTAAGTTCAAGGGTACCCAACCATTCTATTCGAAAAGCATAGCTGTAACTTCTTAAATATTATAGGTTTTGAACATACAAATGCATATTGTACAACAATACACCGTTATCAATAAACACTTCAAATTTTGATAAAATCTTTACTTGGTCAAGTGAATTAGGTTCTTGATTTATTATTGTAATTATCACAATGCTGGAATTTTTATGTATTTTGTGTTTTGGAGGTTGAAGTCACCATAGACTGGACATAAAATACAATGCACTATTATTGCTTAATTATAATTTTGCTAAAATAATTTTTCAATCTATCTATCTATCTATACATATATAAATCAATTGCCGTGCGTAAGTCTCGCAAAAACTCGAAAATGGCTCGACCGATGGTGATGAAACTTTGGTAAGTAGTTGTATGCGCGCCGGAGAAGATTCCAAAAGAAAAATAATAAGGCATTGCATCGCATGTCGCCCCATAAGCTAGTAGTTTGATATCTACTTAAAGTCTAATTGATAAAAGAACACATTAATAATAATAAACATAATTATCCGAAAAACCAACTATTTACTTAATTTACTTCAGAAAAACTGCATTACGTAGAATGACTTAACTTATTCGTATGATAAAAAATCTAATAACTCAATAAATTATGAAACTTATAAGGCAATAATAGGGTAATAATAACAACTGTCCATATTTTATTAAAGAGTGTCTTATGAGGCGCGTTAATATGGGCGGATCATGGACACGCCTCCTGTGGCTACGGGCTACGTCGTAGACATTTAAAGCTACTGCTACATTGTCAAAGAAACGCGTCTTTATTGCTGCAACATTTTATATTTCGTCTAAAATTGTGATTCCCGGGTGCATATTAAATTAGTTGAAAGATTTTTTTTTTATGGTTGATATTTTTAATTCCGAAACCTTTTCACTAGCTACGCCAAAAGTTGAGTTACAAAACTAAAGTGATATCTATCACAATTTGTTATACGTGATTCTTATTGCGAAGGCCATTACAGATATATTGCTCTGATGCGGGAATCAACTTGTATCTAGTCGACGAATATTAAAATAATGACTGTCTCTATCTAGACAATGGACTGTGTTATTTATTTATGTTTCCGCAACTGTGAGGAATATGTCACTGTGGAGCTAATGGCTTGGTACCTTTAAAGTTAACACATAGACAGTGCATTTTTGTTTTCAATGCACAAGATATTTTTTGCTATAACAGTCTCTTCAAACGTAAATGATGTTGCTGAAGGTTGAGGTGCCCGCAGACGGGCTCGATTATTCCGATCGATAATTTCGCCGGTGAAAACAAACTTCATTTCATTCTACTGTTTGATTCTTTTAAGTCTGTAAAATCGAACAAGTCTGTAGATATCTTAGCTTGAAAACTGAAACAATAGTAGGTTACATGTTCTTGAACATGTTGTGCTAATCCTGAAGTATTAAATTATGGCTTCACAGACGATGTCGGAAAAGTAAAATTTAAATACACTGTGCATTCTTGTCATGTTCACGTAAAATGCATGACGCTCAAATAATTATGCATGTTACCTACAGTTGATAAGTTGAACCGTTGAACGGTTAATGGATAAGTTGGTAATGTAAGTACTTACTTACCTGTTTGACAAACATTTTTTGAGACTGAATTTTCTGCTAAAGGTTCATAAGTCAGCAGTAAAATAAAATGTCTCTACTAACGCTAAGTGCTAATTGTTGTTACATCTTTAGTTTTGGCATCTATTTGAGAAGAAGTCTGTTGAAAGCGTAGACCGCTTTATTTCTTTGCAAAATCAAACGGAATGCGTCTGCCACGCCAAACAGTACGAAAAAACTACGTTAGACACAATACGTGTAGGTCATTTTTGTGTGCAATCTAGCCTATTTTAACTTATTGATCAGGGCCTACTAATCGTAAAGGCTTTTGCAGACCAGCGCGACACGTCACGCGACGCGACACGAACAATACAAAACTTCACGGTATAACAATAAACGGTGTTGCGTCGCGCGACAAGTCGCGCTGGTCTGCACAAAGCTTAATTCTGCGAAAACAAACCGCTCTATTTAGGAGTACTAGTATCTTTTACTATAATAATTTATGATAGGAGCTTCTCCGTGAAACTAAGCTTGCTACAGGAGTGCTCATCGCCTAAAATTGACACCTTCTGTAGACTGCAACTGAACTGGCTCAAATACTAGGGGAGCCTTTGTATTTCCTATTTCAATTATATTGGTAATGCTTGTCAAAACTAGGAGTAATAAACTTCATTGCAAATCAAGTTTGTTGTGTGTATCCAATTGCTTCCATTTTAGGAACACAACCCATTACGATACGACATGTGCTAAATAACTCATAGAATCTGAAATAGTTACTGTTGCTTAGGAGTTAACTTAAAGATCGGCAGAACAAACATACTACCAATCAACTAACTGCCAGTTAGCTGCGCGTTGATAGTGTTCGTTATCGCACACCGCGCCTAACTACGATTTGTACGGTTTACAAACGTTATAAAGTGTGCACCTAACCGATTCACTTTTTTAATTTATACTTGTTCGTTGACACTGGGGAAATTTACATACAATACCTAGTGAATTTCAGACTTCGCCGGGTATTTCTGATAAATATGTGTGATTGTGTACTGCAAATGGTTTTCGGTATCATAGGAACTTGTTCTTTACGAAGTAATGAATGACAAAATATATTTCAATACACTCAACAGTATTTTAATCTCCCAGGCAAAGGACGGAAATCCAAAAAAACCTAAATACATTTGAATTTTCAATTATTCCAGGCTTTCGATATCTGGAGGTCATCAAGCATTTTGCCTTAGACCAACTCTCCAATTTAAATTGAACCCCCGGCGTTATATAGTTTGGTTCTCACTATATTCAAACCTTAAGCTAAAGCGGGGGACAAGGAAGGTCAATTGAAATCGGTCGTTTCAATAGTAGACCCGATGAGGTGGCGACCCGCGGATCACGCATGCATTACAATAGGTAATGCTGGCTCGGCGTCATCCTCCGACGTATTTGTTAGTAAAATGGATTCGGTATAAAAAAGGTAGGACTAAGTTGAACATTTGTTTGCAGGTAATAATGGGTGACCGAGCGGCGGCGGAGAGAGCGTGCAAGGACCCGAATCCTATCATAGATGGGAGGAAAGCAAACGTCAATCTCGCCATTCTCGGAGCCAAGCCCAGAGGGAACCTGGCGCCAGGTTAGTGACACGATTGCCTTATCGATATTAAAGATAAGTAACAGCCGGCTACGGGAAATAGGTCGACATAGAGAAGGCGACTGGTATTGTTAATATGCTGTTCGAGTAATAATTTCATGTTTAAATGTAATACTTAATACCAAACAGTGTAACACTTCGTAATACATGCAACCCATTTTGGTACCACTAACCCACAAAGTATGTGAACAGTCTTACAACACAATCTCCAATTTGTTGTAAGCAAGGAACAAAATAATAATAATGTAGATATTTTATCCAGTATTTCCGAGTAGGTACAATTGGGTAATATCCGTATATGAACAACCTATATACCAACTAAGAACAGGAAATTGCGGTCTGAACACTTCAAATATGGGATAAATTATAATGACTGCTAAAATGTGAATTTAAGAACGTTAATCATGTTAATTTATGAAAAGTTTGTCCTGTTCGATTGCCTGAGATAACTAGATCCGTTGCTATAGGTACGGGATTGCCAAATAAAAAGACCATGTTGTCGCCATTCTCATGTAAAATTGACCTAAGTGCCCAGTTCTTGTGGCAGAGATGAAAGAATCCAAAACTCGTTTATGAAGACACGTTAACGGACGAAGAATAAATCACAGCATAATCTTCACGGGTAGTTTAGGGTTGTTTAACCTCCGCAACTCCGGAGCAATGCTTATCAACGCTCAGCTGTTTGTAAAAGGAGCATTTTTTGTTCGTACAAATGTACACATGATTCTTTTTGTGCTTTGCCTTCATTTTTGAAGCCAGCCTGTTGTCAACGGACAAAAAAATGGTGAGATCGCGTCGTGTGTGATACAATGTCTTCGTGGGGGTCAGTTATATACAATATGTGTGGTGTGGCTTATTACAATTGATAATATTATTTTAAACGTAACTATAATATGAAATGTTAGAAAAATATCTATAGCTAGAAACTATGTGAATGATTGCAACTGTAAGTTTTAAAACTGGAGAGTGAGTAACTCCTAAAATTACCACATGTATATTAAATAAAATGTTTATAATAATAATTAATTATTATTATATGAAGACATGTTATTTAAAAAAACAATTGTTTTGATATGTTAGGTTAGGCTAGATAAAAATTAATAAAATATAGCACATAATGTTCTACCATGCCATTCTTCACTGCCTTTTTTCCTTTTCAGTGTCCTGCACTTTAATTCAGTTATTTATTCATTAATCCTGAAAGGTCGTCATGAATTATGTAAAATGATGTATTTAATTACCGCTAAAGCACAAGTGGGTCGTTTTATTTATATCGTTTGATTAGTTCACGATAGCAATCCGATAGCGAGTGCTCAGATATCAATTTATTTAACGTTATCTTTGAGTGTTGTGAGGTGGATGTTAATAAAGTGCCATTCAATGACAACATTAGCAGGAAGAGTTTCAATTTACCAACACAGAAAGACATAGGCACTTACTTCAAGAAGTATTTCTTTACAGATGGTAACTTCCTACCTAAAGTGATACAATATACCTAGAAATAGCCTAACGCTAGCATATATGCTTAAAAAAGCTAAAATATTAGGTACCAATTGCATGGGTTTACTAACACAGACTACATAGGCACTTACTTTGAGAAGTGTGTCTTTAGTTAGGGATCCCAATAATTACGAAAATTAAAAAAAATAATTAAGCACTATTGATCTTATAGCCTAAATCAATACTTAAAAGAAACATTCAACTTGACATCGAGTACATCTTACTAAAGGGCGAAAGGGTAACCCGCGAAATTTAAAATTTCTTACGTTTTTTGCGATTTGCAGGTCAGTATCAGGTTGTATGTTGATCTAAATATGATTCGCGGCCGTATCAAATGTCTATTTATAGAATTGTAATCATAAAAATCATCAATACAACTCTCTAAGTTCATTAATCTATTCTATTGAATAACTATTTAATGAAATCATGACGTTTTAGGATTATTTTAAGATAAAGAGTTGTATTACTGATTCTAATAGGTAAATAATAATAATTCTAAGTAATAATAAAAATAAAAATAATAAATACATAAAATATTGGTCAGACAGGGTCCATAGTCTTTCTATAGTTATAAATAACCAGTTCACTTAGCCACCCAAACCCATAAACCAATATCTTTGTTTCCATATCCTGCAATAGTCCTACAGCTACCGGGGGTTGTCCTTGGGTGCACTAGTATAGTGCGAACAGGGATAACCGTCGGTTGGTGGCTCATTTCATTAAACACGTCTAACGGGCCTCTGTGAGTTGGCTTCGGCCCCTCGTACGCCTTCCAAAGGTCCCTAAGGACCCGAGAAATGTCAAAGACAAACAAATAATAAAAATAAAATATTCTACCTATATTATTTATTTATTCTGTAAAGACATATTTGTTATGGATACCAATTCTATTTTAATCTACATACAATCTGACTCAGAACCTGTGTCAGAACTGCAACTTGCAAAAAAACGTAATAAATTTTGAATTTCGGGGCTCTCTTAGCGCATCCCCAATTCCCTATATGGCGGCCACTGTCTGACTGCATAGAAAAGAAATAGAAGCACGATGACACAAGGCTTGTAATTTATGGCAAAATATGAAGCAATTATCATTCTATTTACCTACTCAAAAATGAGTTGCGTAATCGAAAATAAAAAAAACAATCGAGTAGCATTCAAGACGTTCTTGTTATTAATTAAATACCAACATAGTTACGTTGATATTTAATAAACATATTTTGGATTGGAAGTCAAGGTAAAAAAGGTTAGTTTACCGTTAATTAATATCGAGATTTTTTGTTTTCAAAACGTGTTTTGGTAACAACCAAGTTCTGAGAAATATGTTCAAGAATAACATAATATTTTTTTTCCACTACCACAAACTACATAATTATATAGATTTGGCTTTTTTTAGGACAAGTTACTTAGAACATTTTTCTCTTGTCAGTGCCTTAAACTATACATACAGATACTTGATACTTGTGCTACAAATTCTGAAAATAATCAATGGAATGATAGAACGTATTCGATAAAATAAGTACCGACTGAAATATTCCTGTATGTTTAAACTTTCATAATCACATCAAGCAACCTAACTTTATCGTCTATAAACTAATGAGCGACGATGCCATTAATTACAATTTATTGCGACTGCCGCGGTGACGTGTCGAACACAATAGTGATTTGTACAGTCAACCTCACAGGGCATACTAAAAAGAACCTCCAACATATTTAAAACTATAAGTCGACCACATAAAGTTTTAATTTCATAAGCCTTGTTTAATATGTGTATCGCTGACGGTTGTACCGTGGAATATGGGGAGTGATCAGCGGTCCGCCCCTGCCGGAAGTCCCTAAACGCTCGGAAACGGAAGTGCTCGGTATACCCCGCTCGCTAATTGATTGCGCCCCACGGACACGCACCGCAACCCTAGCAAGGTGACATACTGTAACCTTTGTCTAATCTCTGCATCTACATTCCTGTTACAAGGAAAAATAAAGTGTCCCGTAAAATTATGAAATAGCTGCGCAATTACAATACTTTTACCCAACGACATGTTTGATAGATCGATACGTAATTTATCATGGTTCGTAATTCAGTCGGCAATTTAGACTAATGAGGGTACATCCATTCGTAGGTGAAACATACCTACCCACTATATTGTAAGCATAATAACTATACAAAGACTGGCCAAGTGCTTGTCGGACCACGCACAATGAAGGGTTCCGTACTTGGGATGAATTTATCCCAAGAACCAACATAACATTGTAGTTGAAAAGCATGTTCAACTGCAAATGTAAGTTTGTACGCACAATATTGAGAGATTTGCCATGTTATTTTAAAACCATAGTCTTTTTATAGGTTTTCCTGTAATCTTACAGCTACTTTCTGTATCAAAATTTTAGGCTCAGTACTTTCGGAGATAACGGGGAAGGAAAATTTTCATAATTTTTTTAAATCTCAATTCACTTTATTTTTAAAAAATCTTCGAGACCCTCACAGTCACAGTAAGTCCTTTTATTTGATATGTCACACGGTACCGTTTGCAAACCTTTTCTTTTAAATTTTCTTATTTGCCTCTCAAAAGTACCCCCCTCACGTCATTCAAAATTCCTTTATTTACGCTACGATCACAGAACTTCATACATGTTGGTAAATATATGAATTTCAACTAGATTGGTCCAGTAGATTCGGAGTAAATTGGCTGTGACAGACGTACAGACCGACAGACAGACGCACGAGCGATCCTATAAGGGTTCCGTTTTTTCGTTCGGTCGTACAGAACCCTAAAAAGGATAGGTACCTATGTATGTACATATTATGTAGATAGGTATAGAATACCTACGTTTTGTTGTCACGCCAAGCATATTTAAGGTGTATAGTAGGCTCACTGACCTTGTGCATGTGGGCGGAGCTAAACGCCCTACTCTCCAATACGTAAAACGTGCAACGGTGGCGCACTACACTAAAACGACGATCAAAGACTAGACAAAGGCGCAGACATGCGCACGTATGTCGCATTTTTTGCCTAAGATTCCTAGTCCTAAGAGAAGGAATCGTAGGCAAATCTGAAATTGTACGCCGACTACCTACCATATTTTGACCCGCATATTATTTTAAATACTTTGTTTGTTTTTTAAGAACATTCCTGGCAATAAATAAAATATCGGTGTGCGTGTGTTTGTAATTCTTCTTATGCTAAATGGCTTGACTGATTTAGATGTTTTTTTTTCAATTCTTTTTGTGTCACTTGGATGGTTCTTAGCTATAGTTGGACGCGCTGTTGGGAGGCGCTGTTGTCGCATGACAACGTCTGCCTACCGGGTCTGCTAGTTATATTTTGGTGCCGATTCTCTTGTCACAAATGCCTCTAAACTAGACTAAAAATAGATTGCACTGAGTTATTAGTTTAGTGAAAATGGCAATTTTGCTATTCTGAGTTTGACGTTTTTCACCTAAAAATTTGGTGTATCCAACTAAATCTGACTATTTTTAAACACGATTTAAAACGTGTGGAATAAAGTAAGTTGGCATGAACTAAAACCCCAACACTTCGACCTCAGTCCAAAAACAGTATTGTATTTTTTTTCTTTTGCTTATATCTCGAAAATGGTGTGTCCTATCGCAAAAATAATGAAATTTTCGACCCCCTTTAGGAAACCCTTAAACCCCTATATCCCAACATGTTGGTAATAATTTTTCATATTTTCCATACAAAAAGTGAAAAATTCCATATAAAACACGTCGAGGCTGCCAACCCCTGCGCGCCTCCGGCTCTAAAAAAATTCACGGGGTAAAGCAAACAAGTACGTGGAGTCGTCACGCGATTGTCAAATTCGATTTTAGATGTGTCAAAAATTTTTTTTCATTTAGAGATTTTTTTTGTCAGAATGGCTTTAAGATTCTCATAGCCAAAAGTAAGGAATTTTAGTGATTGTAGTTAGTTTAGTTCGGTGTACAAGAGAATCGGCCTTTGACTGTAGAAATTTTTTGTAGGTATCATAGTTTTTTTTTAGGAAAAACTTCTTTAAGCGCGTTGAGTGATATTTGGTAGGGGCAGCCCCGGATCTAGAACGGAACGGATCTTTCGAGGCGGGGCAAAACCTATCGCCTGACCCCGAATCGTTTTTTTTTTCTTAAAAAAAAACCGTTTTTTTTTTAAATATACTAGTACGTGTCAGACATTTATTTTGATTAGCCTTATTCACTCTGCCTGAGATAAGTTGGATTTTTGCTTTAGGAGTTACTTTACTAGGTTGCAAGAGCGAGCGAAGCGAGCTCGAAAATTTAGGCATAATAAACATATTAATCAAAAATCGATCGAAAATGCGCCAATCCAACAGAGGCGCCAAAACTGTGGTAAAAGTTAAAGTAAGTCGTGTCACAGGCGTCGTTGGCGTTGAAGCAAGACGCCCGGCACCGCAAAACTTAAAAAAATAGACCACAGAAACGCTCATCGAGCTCCTGGTAGAATACAACTGCGCCCGCTCACAAGTACTCACAACCCGCTCAGACCGTTTGACGACCTAAACCTACGCGAATCAGTAATTTCCTCAGTGCACCACCCTCAGAGAAAGATTATAATTGTTGCGCGTCTCATTTGTTGCAAAGTTGCGGTGCGCTGGGTGGTGCACTTGTCTGTCATGCTCGAATTTGGCGCCCCCTAACGGTGTCGCCCGGGGCACGTGCCCCGTACCCTAATTACGTAATACACAATCAATCAATTGATAACACGAAAATAACTAAAAAAAATACAAGAATAAATTATAATTAATAAATACATATTATACATAATAAACAGAATAAACTTTGTCAGGAGACATAACGATCGGTAGAGGAGAAATAACGATCAGAAGAGGAGAAAACGAAACATGCAGAATGCAGTTATTAAGAAGGCGGTCTAGTTATTGAGAAGATCTGCATTCAGGTCATAGTAACACACATCATCATAGTCAATTATGGGAAATATTAGGGACTGTACAAGCATTGCCTTTATGTGTGATGGGAGAAGGTTTTTCTTATCGCAAAATGGTGCGTCCTATCGCAAAAATAATGTGAATTTCGTCCCCCTTTATGAAATCCATAAACCCCTATAACTCAGCATATCATCATTATCATCATTATATCAGCCAAAAGACGCCCACTGCTGGACATAGGCCTCCCTCAAGCACCGCCACTTCGACCGATTCTGTGCTTCCCGCATCCAGCGAATTCCTGCGGCCTTTACTAGGTCATCGGTCCATCTTGTGGGAGGCCTTCCAACGCTACGTCTTCCGGTACGTGGTCGCCACTCCAGAACCTTTCGGCCCCATCGGCCATCTGTTCTGCGAGCAATATGTCCTGCCCATTGCCACTTAAGTTTGGCAATGTTCGGGCTATGTCGGTTACCTTGGTTCTCCTGCGGATCTCTTCATTTCTGATTCGATCACGTAGGGAAACTCCAAGCATAGCCCTCTCCATTGCTCTTTGGGTGACTTTTAGCCTTCTGATAAGACCCATTGTGAGCGACCACGTTTCAGTGCCATAAGTCATCATTGGCAACACGCACTGGTCAAAGACTTTCGTCTTGAAACACTGTGGTATGTGGGACGAGAAGATATTGCATAGTTTCCCGAACGCTCCCAGCCGAGTCGGATTCGACGATTGACCTCTTTCTCGAAGTTGGACCTACCTAGCTGGACAGTTTGTCCTAGGTAAACATACTCGTCTACAACTTCGAGCGTAGCGTCACCGATCTTTATGAGGGCGGGTGTTACATGGGCATTTGACATGACTTTTGTCTTGTCCATGTTCATTTTAAGACCCACTCTTTTGGAGGCTCTACTGCGGTCATCGAGCATTATACTGAGGTCCTCCATGGTCTCAGCCATGATAACTATATCGTCGGCAAACCGAAGGTTAGTGATATACTCGCCATTGATGTTGATGCCTAGCCCTTTCCAGTCCAGTCGCAGTCAATTCCCGACGCCCGGGACGTCTCCTACGGCGGCGGCGGCTAGGGCTGGTAGGGCGCGGCCTTTGCCACTCCCTCGCGCACTCCGCCTCCTCTTTCGCGAGCATTACTGCTTCGCAGAAGGAGGTGACGGCTTGCCATGCCCTCTCGCTCCGCACCATGGCCTGGACCAGGGCCGGACGCGAGAGGTCACTGCCACCGAAGTTTGACAGCACTAAGATTGCAATGAGTTATTAACTTAGTAGTTTAGTGAAACAGGGAATTTTGTTATTCTGAATTTGACGATTTTCACCTAAAAATTTTGATTATTCAAACTAAATTTGACAATTTTTTTTTACGCGATTTAAAAGGAATGGAATATAAAAATTAGTTGTCATGAACTAAACTTCACACCAACACTTCAGGTGCAAAAACAGTACTGTATCTTTTTTTTTATTTTGCTTATAACTCGAAAACGGTGCGTCCTATCACAAAAATAATGAAAATTTCGACCCCCTTTAGGAAACCCTTAAACCCCTTTACCCCAACACAAAGGTAACAAATTTTCGTATTTTCCATACAAAAAGTTAAAAATTCTATACAAAACACGTCGACGCTGCCCCCCTGCGCGCCTCTGGACCTAAAAAAATTCACAGAGTAGAGCAAACAAGTACCACGTGGAGTCGCGAGTTCGCGACGCAAATTCGATTTTAGATGTGTCAAAGTTATTTTTTAATTTAGAGATATTTTTTTGCAGAATCTCAGATTCTCATAGCCAAAAGCAAGTAATTTTAGTGATAGTTTAGTTTGGTGCACAAGAGAATCGGCACCAATCAAGATTTATTTCTTAACCTTCTTACCTACGTAACTTAAGAAAATATTTGGTGCCGATTCTCTTGTACACCGAACTAAACTAACTAAACTACGACTAAAATTCTTTACTTTTGGCTATGAGAATCTAAAAGCTATTCTGCGGAAAAATATCTCTAAATTAAAAAATAATTTTGACACATCTAAAATTGAATTTGACAGTCACGTCGCGACCGACGTGGTACTTGTTTGCTCTACCCCGTGAATTTTTTTAGAGACAGAGGCGCGCGGGGGGGGCAGCCTTGACGTGTTTTGTATGGAATTTTGAACTTTTTGTATAGAAAATATGATTAAATATTACCTATGAGTAGGGGCATGTGGGTTTACGGGTGGCAGAGGGGGTCGAAATTTCCATTATTTTTGCGCTAGGACGCACCGTTTTCGAGATATAAGCAAAATAAAAAAAAAGATACAGTTTTTGCAGCTGAAGTGTGTGAAGTGTGTGTTCATGCCAACTAATTTTATTCCACTCCTTTTTAATCGCGTTTAAAAATAGACTGATTTAGTTGGTTAATCTAAATTTTTAGGTGAAAAACGTCAAATTCAGAATAGCAAAATTGCCATTTTCACTAAACTAATAACTCAGTGCAATCTTAGTGCTGTCAAACTAAAATATAGTTAAGTTGTGTCACCTTAGTCTATTTCAGAATGGGAAATGCTCGTTTGACAGGCAGGACTAAACAAATTTTATGATTTAAAAAAAATTAACTTTAGAAACTTTAAGAGGTGCTTTAGACCATCAAACTGAATAACTTTTACTTTAACTTTGAAATCACGAAAAAAAAAAACAGCTGTCCCATACAGTTTAGAACAGTAGGTATTAAACTTTACTATGGAACAACAGATTTTTTTTTTCGCGATATCAATGTATGTCCCAAAGTAAAAGTTATTCAGTTCGATGGTCTAAAACACCTCTTAAAGTTTCTAAAGTAAATTTTTTAACACCTTATATAGGTACACCTCTGCCTAACCCTTCGGGGAATACAGTCGTGATGTTATGTTATATTTTACATTTACATTTTTTTAGTTTATATTGTAAATTGTTAATTTGTATGTAATTGTCAATGTAAAAAAGTATTAATAATTGTACATCAAAGAACAACTCAACAATAAAGCGCCTACGCGCACAATCGATTTGGACTCTCTGCAGCAAGCTCGTCTATAAACGCACACTAATACAATAAGTTCATAAATATTCGCACTAACACATACGTATGCGCATACTCGGTCGATAGCCGGAGCGGACCAGCGAGCGACACAGCCATCCCGTCTCAATGCTCACGGGCGACTGCCGCCCGCGTCCCGCGCCGCGCAGAGCCCCTCTGAACCTCTATCTCTAAATGGGGACATTTTGTTTAACAAATATTGATTGATTTACAAATGCAGTTTCAAATTTGTAGTACCTTTAATCAGCAATTTTTCTGTGTAATTTTTTTTCCAATCGTCAAAGTCGTTTAGAAGTAGTTACGAATATTAACCAAAAATAGCGTTATGGTAAATATTTTTTTAAGGCAAAAGTATTAGTCATACGAAAAAACCCGGTTTCAGATATGTTGTAGATGAATCTATAGCAAACATATATTTTTTTCAAATCATTTAACTAAGCCGTTAAGGAGAAGATAGCTTTTTAAAGTGACCGTTTTACGGTACTAAACGCGACTAAGGCCCTTAAAAGAATTGTTACGATTGCTATTAATGGGTTACTGGTCTATCGTTCTGCATCATAGCATCGGATATGAAATATTATCTTCGATATGAACTGATAATGGTTACGTATAACATGTTATTATATACACGTTATAATTGAAGACAAGAGCTTCATATATTGTTGTTGATGAAGAAAAAATGTTGGTCTTTTCATAATGCCACTGCGCAGCGAGCATGGCCTATTGTGAGATAGCTTGAGTCACACATTTTATCACAATTTGGTCGATAAAACAGTTTTGTCACAAATGCTAGCACGGCGGCGTGAGATAATCTCTTGACTTGTGACATAACTTCTTGACGTTTATTTGGGATTCAATATGTCTTGTCTTGTCAAAGGCATGTCGCGTCTTAGATTTTATCACATGGTTGACCCGCGCACCGAGCATGGCCTACTGTGAGATAATCTCTTGACTTGTGACATAACTTCTTGACGTTTATTTGGGATTCTATGTCTTATTTGCTACTATGGGCGCACCAATTTTGTCACAAATGCCACAATAATGAATGTCGTCCGTACGTCAAAAGTGAATTAGTACACAACAAAATTAAAAAGTTGTAAAACTGTATGAACCTGCACTATAAAAACGTATTATTTTATTTGGTCGCATATTCACTGATCATAGACATTTAAATTTTTTAAATTTACTGTGTCACACTATGAAGTTAGCAACAAGAAAGGCATGTCGCGCCTCAGATTTTATCACATGGTTGAACCGTGCTAGCATTTAAGACAAATTATAAGACATGATAAAATTTTATCATGTCTTGTCACAAACGTCTTGGGTACGCCTGTGTTAGCCCCGCCGTAGCATTTAAGACAAATTGTAAGAGATGATAAAATGTATCATGTCTTGTAACAAACTGTCTTGGGTACGTCCTGTGCTGGCCCCGCTGGTGTGAGGAATTTTTCACACATGTTTTTAATTTTTTTCTTGTTTGTCGCGAATTATTTAACCATCATAATATTGCAAAATATTTCCAGAAACGTCAAATCTTTCGGGCGCTACCACGGCACACATTTTACATGAATGATACAGTTTCATTCATATATTCAAACTTCCTAATTACAATTTCTCTAATCAATTCGTTCGGGCCGAGTGCAGAGCATATTGGCAGAGATTCAAACGATTCAGCACATAAACCAATTTACTATAACCGACCATCACATGTAGGGCTTCCATTACGTAATTACGTAATTACGCAATTACGTAATTACGGACTAATTTTAAAGTATTCTAAAATCCGTAACTGAAGATGTCAATTCCGTACTTACGTAATTATTGTGATCATCAATAATCAACCAATAATAATGCATTTTACACATTTTATTATGTGGCAACACAATACAATATAACTACATCAAAACTGTACAAACAGGGTATTCCCCACGGCTTATTTTATCCTTTGATATATCTTGCAAAAAGTAGTTCTAAAACGTACAGAATAGAGTTCAATTTTCAACTGGCCGAGTCGACGGGGCCGGGGAGTCCCTGTCGGAAAGTCCCTACGGCCTACCATGCTCTTAGTGAACTTTGGGACTTGTACGGATACAGGGCTCAATGCCAGCTTAAGTAGGTACTCATTTATTTTATTACTGCAGAATTTGAGTGACTTCGGATTAAGTCTGGAAGACGACATAATTGCTTTCACAACAGATGCAAAGAATGCAGCAAGTGTAATGGACAAAATGGGTAGAAATTTTGACGGCCACCAGTTCACCACCAATTGTGTTTGGCCCATGGAATACAACTCGCAGTTCTTGTTGTTTTCTCCAAAACACAAAAAACCTCCAGAACAAGAAGTCGACGCTGAAGAAGCAGAAGAAAATGAAGAAGATGACGATGTGATATTGTAGAACCGACTAGAGTTTAAGAATCTGAGTTTTTATACAAAGACATCTTAAAAAAAAAAGTACTAAAAAGTCTTTTAAAAACCTTTGAAACACGACTTGTTGCAGAAATACATTTCAGAAGAACGGTAAAAATATTGACCTGATAGTGGACTGTAAAACGGGATGGAACAGCTTCTCAGATATGGTAGGCCGATTTCTCAAATTAAAATAACTTTGCGTTTTTGGCGTAATTAGATTTGAAATCAAATGCAAAATTTACAGGCGAGGAGATCCAAGACCTTCAGGACATTCATTTCTAGTCAGTTCAAGTTCTTGTATTTTTTTTTTAAATTTTGTTTTTGTTTGGTTAATTCCTTAGGGTACCTATCTACAATTTTAACAACAAAATATAATCAATAAAAAAAAAAAAATGGAAAATTACGTAATTACGGAATTACGGAATTGGAGAAAGAAATTGCGTAATTAGTTACGTAACTGATATTTCCGTAATTTTGGAAGCCCTAATCACATGGTCAGGAGGCGACTAACATGAATGACATAGCATAATGAAACTTCCGCGCGTACGCAATCAACAATACCTTGATAGCAACTCATGCCACATATAATTTTATGCAAAAGAACCATTACACCAAGTGATTGGAGGACAAATTGGCCCTGCATGATTACTTTGTAGTTTATGTGATTTATGAAACGGACGCGATGCAAAATTGCCTTTCATTTATGCTACAATTTTTGCTTTTTTTTTCTCTTTTTTTTCTCTTTTTTCCTGTGCGTGTCCCAAATAAAATATTTTTTTTTCTTTTCTTTATTTCTTTTTTATGTATTGAGTTCATTGTTAGTTAGCTTGCAATTAGTTTCATACACTTACTTACTAAAAACCTGAACAATCTCAAGCAAAGGTACAGCTGATTTAAGAATACTTCCGTCCAAATTCTTAATATCCGTTACAAAAACCAGTTCATTGACGGCGGGAACAGCTGATCGTCGAGTCTTTGTCAGATGTCTGAGAAAATTAAAGAGCGAATGAATGGATCCGCATCCTTGTTACAGCAACGTTTACTGGAGGTCGCGGCATTGTTCGATGTGTCGGGTAGTGCACACATTGAAAACAGTTGCGCGGGCGCCGCGGGGAGGGGTGGAGGGGTGCCACACAATGGGTGCGGGCGCGCATGACGAGACACCTGGTTCGCTATACCGGCTACGCCATATGCCACACTCCCTGTGATATGCGCGCGCACTATGACTGCGTCTGACACGCGTGGCAATGGCAGCCCTGCGTCATCAGCGCTAGAATCTTCAATTTGTTGGATTTCATTCGCATCTTTATAGCTGTCTACGTTTTGTGTTTGCACTTTACATAAACTATAAGACGAACGGAACTACATATAATAAAAAAATCTAAATGCTCCAATAAGTTGATCTGCTTAAACGTTCATAGGGTGTTTTTTGCGATAACCTGTTATAAAACTGTCTATTTTTACGGGTTCGATACAAATCAATAGTTTTTTCAGTAGATATTTTTGTAAACATAATCCAGAAAAATATTTATCCTTACTTTTTTTAAACGCGCTCACCATGTCGTTAAAATTCTTATGAAGATCAGCAACTTTTAGGTATACGTATGATCTTTCAAAATGAAAACTATCAAAGTACTTAGGCAACTATTTTTTTTTCTACCTCCTGAAAGAGTAGGAGAAAAGAATTTCAATAATAGCTTCATTAGTGAAATAGGAAATAATATGAATATCTTGTCACGTTTCCATGTAGGTATTCTTACTCTGGGTTGTCGACAACTTGTCCATTATTTCGACGATAATTTTGAAAGCATGTGCGCTCAAATATTTGATTCAAACAGTTTAGTTTTAGCTCAGCACTGGCAACAGTGCGGGAAACGCATTAAATCTGCCGCCGCAGAGCCTGTTTAGTCTACATTCTGTGTCTTGTAAAATTGGTTTATACACAGCGCCTGGGGCACACAATGTTTGTTTACGAAGCCCTTCAAACATGCACCTTTATACTGATACGTTGAAATAATATTCACAGAGTTCTGTTCATCGTACGCTCATTCGAAACAGTCGTTGCAAATTCGGATCCCCATAATCTAGATTCGGTTCATGTGCTTTGAAAAGAAAATGACCGTTAGCTAGGCCGGTTTTAGGGAGACCGTTTTGTCCTCAAATAATGCGAGTGCAAAGCTTTGGCCGTTACCGTTACAGAGGGGCTGCGATTTACAGAAAATGATATGCATGCAACGCATTCAGCTTGTTTGGCTGCAGTTATGCCTCAATACAAACTGTCTAAAAAACGACAAACTTTTTTGTTATACACATAGAAAAGAACAGAATTTAAATGACAGTATATATTATAATATCTTCTGCATTGTACGAACTGTATCACAAATTGGTGTGTCAGTTTTTGATAATGAGAATAGGAATCTTTTCTTACAATAAAACTAGATTTGCTCCAAGTAGGCAAAAAAAGCAAAAAAACTCTACCTTGGCCGGAATAATATTTTTATGGAAATCCATTCACGGGGTTTGATGGAGGCGTAACGGCTTGTCTGTCTTCGGCGCCCGCGCATCGTGGCTCGCGCCAAAATAAATAAGCAAGCTGAGCGCGTATGTAGAAGTAAAAGGAAATCGATATAGTTAGTTCCATACGTCTACATTTTTTTACAAATTTTTAGGTCCATTTTCATTATATAATAAACGAGGTGAAGATATTTACTGGTAGCATTATAAATGTTTAATGCAAGCCGGTTTATGAGACGGTCCCTGTTTGTGTTTGATTAGGTGTTTTTTGCACAATATTATAAATGGAAACTAAATTGTGCTGTTACATTGTATCGCGGCGGTAGGTAGGTACTGGTATGTTGTTTACGTACATAATGTACCCGTTAACTGCTGTGGTAAGAAATTTGTGTAGCCCAGTTTCTAAATACGCCGCCGCGCCGTAGTGGTTGCAGCCAATGGGCGATTTCAGCGGGGCTGGCGTCGATTATGAAAACATTGTTAAAGTTTTATTATTTGGGCGTGTTGATGAAGGCCGAACCGGCCACTTGTCCAAACACACCAGGCGACACTATGAATTATTGAGTGGAACGAGCAGCGCACTAATCGATTCACACCTGTCTATGGAAGGTCCGAATCGAAAACATTCGACTCGACCTTAATATGATTAAAAGTCTATCACTTAATTCCATTAGATATAGGAAACAACTGAAACAAGACTACAACATAAAAAAAAAAAATTACCTACCATGGCATGGGGCTTTGCCCATCTGTGGGACTTTAAAAAGCTGGACGAAGTACCTAGTGCTGTGTAGCTATATCGAGTCCCTTAGAGAACACTGACAAAAAAAACAGTAAGCTTTCTAAAGAAAAATAAGAAAGTCTGTAAGCTAACGACGCACGTCTCAAGTAATTGATGCTACATAGGCACTACTTGAGTTAAGCAGTAAGCATATAAGTCATCATTGATTAATGGATAGTTTGGCCCTTTGCGGTATTGGGAAGGGGTTGTCCCTGTGTTTGGCATTGCAGGCGGATCGCGTGCGCCGGGCGCCCTTCGCTTGTGCATTACTTATGCATGTGCCCAAACCCCCCGCAGTGGCCAGTACACCCCAGCGACTATTTTTATTTAGTATTTGGGATTTAGGCGATGAATGCACTGATGGCTCCGCACGCGCCGCTCACTCACAATCGATATGGCACAGCGAGTCGGTTCATTTAATTAAATGATTTTGGTACGCCTAGTTTCTGTGGTAATTTTAGATAGATCATAGACGTAAGAGTGATGAGATTGTTTACTTTTCAGTGAGTAGTACGAGTTAACTAATGGCGTTTTATAGACGATAGGCGAGCGTCGTAGATTGTTTAAGATTTGAATACAATGCACTTTTATAAGTTTCTGCTTATAGAAGTTATCCAAAATATTTTGGCGCTATGTTTTGGGAGCTGTAGGTACTTTGTAAATAAACTTTTTGACATGAAGAAGAATGATTTTTGATTTAATCATAATGGTCTACATATTAAATTTACTCAATTTTGTAGCTGTCATGTTTATAAGTAGGTAATACTTACTATCTATAGCAATGATACGTAGATCTATTCTAGTTTTAGTAGCTTATCTTCAAAAAGCATAACCACAAATCGATACCAAGCGAGCATCGTTTATAATTGTATGAAGCGAAGCCATAATGGTCAGCCGGTGGCAATGGCGGTCGCGTGGATTGTGTGATACGATCTCGCTTCACACCAATAGTTACTATCTTTGTTTTATTGCAACGGAAACTTGTAATTACTGCCACCACTATGTCGATTTAATGTGATTTCGAACATAAATTAGGAGTGACACTCTTCTACCCGTAATGTTTGTTTAGATTTTTCAGTCCTGACAGATATATTTTCTAATTTGAAGGTAGAAAGAGATGCAGGTTATTGACTCTTGATGAGATTGCTGTTGCGTTATTCCTTGATGCGTTTCTGGCTTACAACTTTGACTATGTAACTAGAATGTAATTAATTTGTCTTTGTGGCAGGGTTACTTTGATTCCAAATTCAAACCTATCCTGAATCAAATTGAAACTTTGCTTATTTGGTACAGGAAGGTTCTAGAAATTCACCGAATCGCAATAAAATAGAGTCAATGCTGAAATACTACGTTGCCGCGTTGTAATATTTTGGCGGTTTTATTCTAGGCAACGCATTTAATAATCATAATATATGCCTAGTTATTTTCCAGATATTAGGAAATTCAAAGTGAATTAGAAGTTTACCAGATTTAGTGCGCGCACAGATAAATTAATTTGCGACGTCGTCGCCACACTAATAACCTCGAAGTTGTTGAACGCGGTCCAAGTAAATAACAGCGTCTTCCGTACCATGCGGATGTGTGGCATGTGTCCCAAAAATCTTAGTTAATTACATTGCTCTATAAACTTTGTAATTTTTATGTCTATTAATCTTTCTAATCGGTATGTATCCTATGCCTGTTTAAACAAAGGCCTATAATTGATAAAATAAAAACGGTGCCATTTTCAACATGGTTATAGGTATGTGTGCGCTGAAGGAAACTGAACGGTCTAGAGCTATGAGCGTAGGTAGCTGGCATAAAACAGCTTACACTCCTAGCATCGTGCAGTGACCCCAGTTCACACAGGAACACTTCACTGTAGTAGTTCCGTTCCCTTTGTCACCATCTGAAACACGATCCCCGTCCACGACTTCCGCACGAAGCCCTTCGATCCTTCGATAATCCTCCTACATAGAAGATTACATTTCTAGTTAAACTTTAAACCAATTAGAGCTCGTTTCTTATAATTTTAGTAGCTAGTCTACGATTTCCGCCCTGATCTGATGATCCTCAAAAGATGGACGTGGAGCTTTCTTCGTGTCTTAATTATTATTTATGTACAACAGCTGGCGTGCAGAGGTTGGTCGGGCGAGGCTGAGTCCGTCCGGCGAACGACGCGGTTATTTATAAAACAGAGTTGCGTCTCGTTTTGTCTTCGGCGCGCTCTTTATTTTGTCTAAATATACGCAGTTTTGGGAACGTCGTCGCGGCCGACTCTGCCGCGACACCAGTTTTGGCATCGAGCCAGAACCTCATCTTTCTTCGCCAGCTTATCTTTTGTCGGGACCTACAAAGCATGACTAGCAACTTCTAGCAACGTCTGGGATATCTTTCAACTTCTCTTATTAAGTGCCTGAACTGGACAGCTATGAAATATAGATACTGTAGATAATATCTAACTTAAAAAGAACAAAAAACACTAAGTAATCTATCGTAACTTAAACATGCCATGGCTGGTCATCGACGCGAGAGGAAAGACACGTTGGCCATAAAAATCGCCGTTGGCTTATACGCGCACGTTTTGTCCAAAAATAAGTGTCCCAGGAACTGAGGCAGTGACGGGGAGGGATGTAATTAATCGCTCCCGGCAATCGTCTACACTTCTACAGGACCGCGACATAGGTATCGGATTGATGGTGGATAGTATCGCAGACGACACCGGTCAGATCAAAGGCTCGCCAAACACAAAACCGTGACGGCCGCGAGTCCAACACGGCCAGTTTGGTCATACGAAACTGGGCCAAGACACATCTAGTTCTATTCTCGTATCGATAAACTAACACGACATATTTATTTTACAATGTATTCATGAAACCGTGTTCATAATAATGAGAGGTTTTAGTTATTTAGTGGGAAATTTTGGCTGCAGTGAACATATTTCGTACCTATACCTAAATCTAGAACTCATAAACGAAATAATTACACTCGGAGATGCTTCAATTGTTTGAAATTAGACATGTTTATGTGCTATTAGAACTTATGCATAAATATATTGTTGAAATGTAGAACGTACAAAAGTTAATGGCATTGAAAATACTTGAGTACATACGTAGAGTCGAATACCTACATATAATAATACCCTCTTTCTATCCCGCTCAGGCCGCTCGCGTCTAAAATCGTATTTCCGTAGAATCCTTACAAGCGACGTTAAGCACTTACTGTCGGCTTTGCAGTTCGACGACCTGAGCTCCAGAAGACGTCCTGAAAACAAAAAAACTCGCACAGGAATTCAGACAAAGCTTTATTCGTACCACCTACACAAATGGCCGAGATATTTTTCATGAGGACCCATGACTAATTATACCTTCGGAACTTTAATGACTGATTCATTTTAGTTTTAGCTTCAAACCGTGTTTGCACTGCGTCATATTTTGTTCTACATTGTTGTGAATAAATTCAACTGTTAGCCTTTTGTATTGTATTTGACAATCGATTACGACTAAAATCTATCTGGGTCACATATAAGCAACAAAAGACCATCGCGCTACATTCAGGCCAACTAACAATGGACATAAAAGGAAAGAGAAAAATTTAATGAATCAAGATAAGCTTTGTGGTGGACAGTGGTTCGACCTCGGCCGTCAAATGGCACCGCATCGATCGAACAAATGCGGTGGCACATCACGCGCATTGTACGGCACGCGATTAGCTCTAGACTTCAGAGCCGATCAGCACTTGTGTTATTATCTTTTGTACTGGACAAAACACAGCAAGTTGACATACTCTGGATTAATTAAAGTTCCAATTACTGCGTAGCTGTCTGGGTTACCTTTGCACATAGGATTTTTTTTTTCAAATATCGAATATCGTAATAACCGTTAGTTGACAAAGTAGCCATTGCAATATCTGTCAGTATTGAAAGTAGCAAGGTCACTACAACTACTCCCATAACAAACGAACCGCAACACCATCCGGAGAGGCTGCGGATGTGATCCACTGTAATCACCGGTGAAATTTCGCCACACAATAGCAAACTTATTTACAGGCCGGTAGAGGTTACGCTCTTCTGAATATTAACCATTAATCACAGATTATTATGATTCAAACACACAATCACTGTGATTGCTCATTTCCTAAATATGACATATCATTTGGTTTTCGAAATGGTCAGGCCAGCAATAACCGATCCGTAAAAAACTCGTAGATAACTAATTAGTTTGACTTGACACCCGGGAAGTTTCGTCAACTTGGCTACCTCCACCTAGGTGGAAGATGTCTTTGCGATCCTTTTGGTAACGTACATCGGCCTGTGCCAAAGTTCGAAAGCCATTTATAGCGAGTATTTGTCGTCTTCTTGTCAAGAGGTATGTCCATGGATGCCGGTGCCCGGGCGGGCGGCGAGCGACTAAAATAGACGCCGCCTCGCGCGACTTAACAATGCAATAAAAAGAAATTAACAGTGACGTTCCCTGCGCTAAGTTGACTCTCGTGTCATTTGGATGTGGTCCAATCTCTTCGAGATATATTTTAGTTTGACTTCGCTCTAGCCACTTCCGCTAAGTGAGACTGAAAATAACGTCTTTACGAACATTAAATGATAATGTTGAAAGAGTAATGATGTCGTCTCTAAGAAGTTTTAATTTTTATGAATTTCGTTGTATCCGTTTTGTTGAGATTTTGACTATGTAGGTATTAGTCGTAGTAGTGTGATGGCATATTAATGAAGTTGTATTCTTTTCAGGTTTCGGTCTGGCCGCAGCAGCTGCAGCGGGTGTTCGGGCCGGTTATCAAACGGTGCTGCCATCGCCGTATGGGTAAGTACCCCGTCGGCTGGTTACATCTGTACCATATCTGTATCATGTATCAATGTTCAGTGGTTCAACACTTCGATATTTGCCAGCACTAGCGGCGCCGCATGCCGCTCTGAATACATCTCACGAGACAAAAATCAGACGTAGATTATTCTTTCTTAGATGCTTCTGGAAAGCTGGAAATCTTTTCTTGGATCAAAGATCAGATAAGATGAAAATACCCATCGTTCCATTTCACAATTACAATCACGTACGTGCGTTCGTAATGTCTACGAATAAGTCGTAACTTTCTTTTGATACCTAAATGTTGTTATGGAAACTCATCATGTATTTTCCCAACTTTTCCATTACAAAAACACGTACTTTTCTCACGATGTAGGTTTGTTAGTTCATCAAAATCACTGCGGGGAGACAGTTTTTCAATAACGAGATTCATTAACTGCTCCTATATCAGAACTGTAGGAAGTGAGCAGCTAAGGTCCAGGTTCATGTCGCTTGGCGGTATAAATATAGTTTGCTGACTTTTGTCTCGGTAGATGAGGCGAGCGGCGTCTCCTGACGGCTAGCGGCGCGGCGGCCGGCGGACCACACCTAGACTATATTATCAAACATTTTCACATAGGTATCTATGGCAAGCGTGAGCGTGAGAGTGGATTTTTTTTCGTTTTGGGTGTGAATTAGTCGATTGGGTTTTTTAATGTTTACGTTTTACAAAGCTATACCGGAGCATGGGCGGCGCCGGCGGCGACGTCGTCGGTCGCGGGCGCCGCCCACCGCCGTCACACTTTACGCATCGTTCTCGACACTCAATGTTTTCTTTACTTTTATGTTTTATGCCGTGTTCGTGTAAGATTTTGTTGATTTGAATTGAGTTTTGTTGGTGGTGGATTTCGTTTAATACACTTACTAAGTAATTGTCGTAGTGCGGCGGCGGCGGTTGTCGAGGGTGCGCTGTGTGTGCGTAGGTGTGAGCGCGCTCTCGACCGGGTCGCCGCCGTCGCCGTCGCCGTCGCCGCCGGTGCCGCCGTGCTGTCTAACATGCATTCGATACAACGCGGCCTATCCGTGCCGACTGCTGGCCCTGCAGTCATCGTGTCCCGGTTAATTACATATTGACGTGAGCCGATCGATGCTCAGCCAGGGCCACCACGCCAACACAACTGTCCATATATTATTCAGTAACATACTCTTGTTTTAATGGAATATAATCAAGTGAAAGCTTCAATCGAATTAACGCTTTTATTTTCGTTTCCAACCGAATTGGGTTAAACTACGACATGGGAGATCCATCTACGTTGTTTTATAAGTAGGTATACTTGTCGTTTACTCAAAATTATCAAAGACGCAGGGTTGTCTACGATCGATTTAGTGAACACAGACTAATGGTATTAAAATTATCGCTAAGTACTTATAAAGTATAACGTGTCAAAGTATTGGCCTGAAATTAATTGTGTGTAGGTAAATTAATTATTATTAATTGTTATAGGCAAATTATTTTAGAAATAGTTCAATCCGATGGTCTATAAAGGAAGCTTAGTTTAATTATTCTTTCGATAACTTTTTGCATGTAATTTATGTAAGTAATTATTATATACTTTCTCCGAGATACGTTGAAAGTGGCATTTAACTTAAGATCCTGTACATCCTCTATTAGCTATCAGACTAGTATGTGGTTGTGTTTTGTATTTTGGTAGATGTGTCAGCTCGGCTTGTGTGAGTATAATATATATGCCAGTTTTAATAATGCTGTTTGTTTTCACCTACTACTACTATATTTTTTCTCTCTTCAAAGTAGATAATTATATTAACTCGGGTATCGAAAGTTAAGTAACAAAGGAAGCCATGTAACGAAGCTAGAGGCAATCGTAGAGTGACGAACTGCCGACTGTAGATGAGACATTACGACTAGATTACGTGGTAGTTTTTAAATAGATTAACGTGATTTACACCAGCACTCTTAATTCGTCTATCATCAAGTAGGTATTTAGAAGTACAGCAGTAGACCACAGGTGGGCGTATAATTATGGCGGGCGGGGCGTGGATGCGGGCGTGGACCACGCATGCGTATTGCCTCCGATCCCTGTACCATGCTAATTCAGTCGAAATAGAACAAACAACAGTCAGCCCGTCTCTATCACATCTTATAGTGGTAGAAAAAGACGGATAATTGCATCAAAAGTGGTGCGATGCTTAATAGTGTGGACGAAGAGAGCCCTCTAAAAACGCTGACGCAGCTTGAAGCGAATTCAAGATGCTCTTGAACAAACTTGGCTGCTTTCACAAGCAAATTAAGCAGAATTGGCATTTTTTTATTCATAACATTTTGTGTTACGTCTGTCATTATGATGCTTAGACAATTTAACGTATGGTATGGGTCTAAGTTATAGAAAGGCTCTTGAAAAATTACGTCCTGTTTTCAAAAAAACGATATTTCTGTAAAGGAAAATTCATGACTTGCATAATTTATTATAGATCCAGGTTGAACCTATCCTTCAAGGCTAAATCACATAGTTAGCCCGTGCGTGTGGCAAATTAGCACATATTATCGTAGCCATCAATTTATACAATTCTAAACATCAGTCAAAAATTGTTATCTTCTTTAAATTCGAAACAATTTTAAAAGTCTCATCTCTTCTTTTTGAAATAAAATTAGATAATGGGCTGCCATCTAAATCTTAATTTTCCCGACTATTCACGACGATGTAACGATAACTAGGAAAATACCGAGTGGTCCGGATATTTCGGTCGAGGCGGAGTGCCGCCCGTTGTATATTTTTATTACATTTTCTTAAACTTTCCTGGCACTGACGCACGGCGGCGGTTCCGCAATGGCGACATAGGCAGACAGTCGCATACTTACATAATTATAACAGTTTATCGATGTCTACTAACATAACAAGATTAGATGCTCGTGCCTGTCGAGGCTGCTGGGGCTAGGTAGTGTGACCGTTTTAAAGAGTATTAATTTTTCGATGTCTCCTCACGAGATTATTGAGAAGCTCAGTGAGGGGACATCGCGGGTGACAGTAGACGTCAAATGTGCAGTTATTTTGTGGAGTATCTGTAGGTTTGACGTCTTTGATGCCAGGAGGATTTTTGGATATAACTTTGTTGTAAATTGGCAGGTTGTCGCCCGGATACATGTACAGCACACCGCAGTACATGAACGCGATGAGCGGGGTGGGCGCTAGCGTGGGCTCGGGAGCGGGCGGACTAGTGCAGCTACCGCAGCTGCAGCACGCTGCGGCAGTGGCTGCTGCCAACCACCTGTACGAGTACCAGGCGGCCGCAGCACAGGGAGCGGCGGCTTATCAGCAGCAGTATGCCGCAGCCGGCTTTGACCCGTATGCTACAGCCGCCGGTTTGTACTACACTCTCAACTAAAGACATAAAGGTGTTTAGATTATATTTTGTACTCTTGTCTTTTTTTATTCATCTTGTTGCTTTCAACTTAAAAATTGGGGGAGATCTATGTTCAGCAGTGGACGTCTTTCGGCTGAAATTATGATGATGATGAAATTGCCATTTGCCTTAAAAGTAAGAAAGTTCTATTAGATTGTCTCAGCTAAAAACAATATTTCTATGTTTCAGCAGCAGCGGCGGCGGCAGCTAGCGGTGCCGGCTATGTGTCTCCCTACTACACGCTCCAGGGCGGCGGCATGCAGGCTCCTCTGCTGCCTCCACTACCATACCCCCCGCAGCTCCAAGAGGCACGGATGCAGTAGGCTTGACGTTACTGTTCCCGGACACATTACTGCTGACACGCGTGATGTTAGTATTCAGATCTGAGTTTCAAAGAAAAAAACATACAATAATGTAACTTGCTAGTAAGAGTATCGCCAGTAATGAGTTCGAGAACCACTAACACGGTTTTAGGTCTGAATGTGGAATGAAATTAAATAATGACACAGCTGTTACAGCAAACGTTCGATGCCTTTTGTCGAATGGTAGATAAAGACGATAGCAAACCATGTCATTAGAAAAATTTAATGATTTACACTCTGGTGGAAGCAAGGCCAAATATAGGTGTAGACTTAACGTCTAGAATCTAGTTGAATCCATAAACCAAAAATGTTAAAGAATGACCAAAGGCTATGAGCTTTTTATTTAGACTTAAGACCTCGGTACTTAGCCAGTTCAATGGTGATGAAACTATGTAGGTAATAATTACGTACTTATTCGTATGTATAACTATAAAAAGCACCAATACCGTTATATCATTAAGATAAAGATAGCTATGTTGAAATATTCTTGCCTCATTCATTTAACTTCCTAACATCACATAATATTTTTATACGTATAGACGATACTAAGATATATTTTCATAATAGATACCCCTCTTCATATTCAAATATCTACTTATATAATATTTAGAAATCAAAGTAACATTTAAAAGCATACAGCTGTTAAATGACAATAAATAAAGTATTATCCTTGTTTTGATATAACATTATGAAAAGAGACAAAGTTTGGCAAACTATTCTAAGCTTGGCTTAATTTATGAAAATGAGACATTGCGCAGCAAAAATTCAAAGTCATTTGTCGCCGGATTTTTGTTATGTATAGGAATTGAATAACCTACTGGTGAATTGATTTACAAGTTGTTTTTACAAACACATTTTACGTTTCTTCAAATAAAACATCGAAAGAAGTGTAAAACCTCATCCTATATTTGTGGCACCTATCGATCAACGCTTGCGAAAACGCATTAACTGTCTGACAGCTGTTTTTAAGATAATCAGTAGGATCACGAGTAAAAGAAATTGATTGTATCATCACATCCTATTGCGTACTTCCTATCCATTATTTCCATTTTACGTAGCTTTTTATTTTAATAAGGTATATTAAACACAATTAATTCAAAACTATTGATCTATCGGACGCCTTAGAACGAAACGAATGGCTTAAGTCACATATTTTCTGATCGGATTTTAGCATTTTATACAAGATGCAAGAATTTACCCAGGTATAACCAACATAAGCCTAGGCAAATCTCAACCTTCTAGAAGCATATATAATAATAGAAAATAAGGTCATGATCGAAAACAATATGACTTGAGTATTTATTATGGTTTGCAATTCCAGTTCTAAGTATACAAGACATGGAGACTACATCACCAACGCTTCATTCAAAATGAAGCTGTTATTAGTCGATTTGTTTTGGTTGTAAGACGCCATAGATAATTACTTAGGTTTCCTAGTTCTGTATTAACATGTCCATATTGCTCAATAAGTCCGAAAATGGACTTGGTTTAGCGTAAGATAGAGGGAGAGCAATAAAAAGTTAAGTAATTAATGTAATTTTAAGTAATGTACTTAATACTGTCTCAGTGAAAAAAACAACAATATATTTTGTACACTACCTATATGCCCTTGTAATATTAACATATTATTATTTATAATTTGTTCTCCACAGCGGTAAAGGGTACTTAGTAGTATTAAAATAGTTAGGATAATTCAATTACTAGTCCATGTAATTTTAATGTATTGAATTATAGGCGGTCGCCGGACAATCTATCGAAGAAAACACTTACAATACATTCATAAACTGGATTATAATAATGAATTACATCGTCAGATGCTTAAATAAAATACGTGCCATCTTTTGAACGGATTTTCAGCATCTCTATGACTAAGTAATGGTTTATTACTGTCTATTTCGTTCAGCAGCCATTATAGTATTTGCATGGGAATGAGGTTCATCTCAAATGAAGGCGAGATCTTGGACGGCGACATAGTACAAGTTAGGGGTATTAGCCCAAGTAGGTAGGTATCACTGATACATAGTATGTAAGCTTAATTCTAATTGTAATATTCTGTTATTCGTAATTTATTTTGTTGATATTTGTAAATCTACATGTTGATAACTATTTATTATGTGGAAGATAAATAAAAATTGTTGAATATTTACCGACCGAATCGAATCTCTTACCGCCCGGAGCTTTCACAGTTTAAGTAAAAAACAAGATTCGGTCTAATATATTGAATTATATACATTCATTATACATTTAAATGTAAGTAGAATAATATTATAAGTAGAAGCATACCAAAAGGAATATAGTTAGCCATAGACGTGGCCATCTTGCCTTATATATAGATGAAATATTGTACTTAGTTATGTATAACACTAAAATTATATACACATATCATCAAATGTATAAAATTTTCAGAGCGGCATGACGCACTGAATTGTCCATAATAGTGCATTTCATTCACAGTAATTTTAAGCACAATTACTATTATATATTATGTATTACATAACTATATGAACGTGAATTCATAATAAATACTTAATAACTGTTATAATTAATTTAAAATTATACTATCGTACTTAATTTAGGTTAATATAAAATGGAAAATAAATTTTTAAGGTACATTTTATGTTTTTTTATCGCCTCTGAAAGCGGTGAACCGAATCTATGTGGCACATCTCAATCTATTTATAAAAAAAGAAATATGTTGTTTAGTTGTGAAAAAATGTGTGTCGTCAAGCGTTTGGCGTGGTTCCAAGATTCCCTGACCGTTTTGACAAAGTTGATGCACCAAAATAACTTATAAAATGGATTCTCATAGAATTTAGTTCTTATTGAATTGTATCTTCAACTTTTTCATTCTTTTTCGTGTGATTAGTGACTAACCTGTGTCAGAGGTTTTAAGCCACCCATCGGCCTCTCTATCACGGGTCTATCTTCAACTTGATGTAGTTTACCATGGATTACCTAATATACCCTATTAGCTTTTCAAGACAAACAACACCTAAACACCTTACAACCCTTTTAAACTAAACAAAAGACTTACGACTTTAAACTGGACACAAGGAAGTTTATCAGGCGAAATAAGTACAATTTACTGGTGATAGGTACCTACCTAAACTAGATGGTAAAGTGATTGCGACACTTAGAAAAACTATGGAAAGAATGTTCCAGCTAAAATCTAGAATAGAATTTTGAAAAAATAGATTAAATTACTTGAAGGAGGCACAAAGCTTAACGACTCTAGGAATATCAAAAGGGATATGAAGATGTTAACACGACCTCTGGATAGTCATTTTCCATGGATTTTATCCAAAAACCATTGATCTAAGTCTAAAATTACCACCATACGTACTTTAAGAAAATATTGGTATTTTTATCACCATTATTTAACGGTTTGGTGATTTGCACATAGGTATAATTGTTGCGTAAAAAGATGCCGTTGTACTGGTATCCTCAGCACTTGGCAGCCCGTCGATGCTTTTGTATCAATCAGCAGGATGTCATCAACATGTTATCTTTCTGTTCATTTTATACCGAACGAAATTCGGTACACAATGAACAGAAAGATGACATGTTGTGCTGACAAGTTTCAGAAATAAATCGTGCCCAGAACGAGTCGCAAAACATGTGCCGTGACTGAAAATAATTGATCTTCAGAAAAATCCACGCCAGATAAAAAAAACGACATGACGAAAAAAACTAAATATAGGTAACATATTCTTTTCTAATTAAATCTTATTCATAAAACAAGACAGCAAAGAAAGTGGAATAAATACCACAGAAGTGGGGGTTGCCCAAGGCAGCATAATGGGCCCTCTACATCTGTTTTATTAAATCTATCACATAATATTAGACCTCCCAGGGTAAAAAACAGTTTTAGGTACATACATAGCGCCATCCACTAAGACGTGCCCGACTCCGCTCCGCACTAAAGTATATCTTACAGTACAGTTATCGCGGAGTGAGGCGCGTCTTCGTGGATGGCACTATCTGTACATTTTATTATCTGGAAATTAACTGAAAACTCAAAGGACCCCCCTAAGGCTGCCTGTCCACTGAAGCGGAGAGGAGAGTAGAGGAGCGGAGATGTGCCAACATTAACCAATAGTGTAGCACCTCTGGAGCGGAGTTTAGATTCTATTGGTTAATATTGACACATCTCCGCTCCTCTCCTCTCCTCTCCGCTCCAGTGGACAGGCAGCCTTAGGATGTTAGTTGTAATATAGAGAAAAAAATGCTAGTTTACAAATCCAGTATTATGATGAATTAGGTGCCTATTGCCTACTAAAACATAAGATTTTTTTTTTCTGAGCAAATTTATAAAAATAAAAGTAGGTACTAAAGCGGTACCTATTGTCTGTCTTCCTTGCACAGAAGTGCCAAGTAGGATTAATAGGTAAAAGAGGGTGTCCATAATCTATTCAAAATAATTAGTGACCCCGGAAAATAATAGGACTTAGGGAAGAATTTGGGGGAGGCCTTAGCCCAGCAGTGGGACTGTGTTATCTAATAAAATAAAAAGGTAGATTTCACATTTCGGGCTATTTAGCAGCTTTTTCAGAACAGCTGCTGAGGTAGCTGCTATAGTAAATACCTACCAACACATGATAGGCGAAATGTGGGTGTACCCACTATAGCTAGGTACAAGGTACAGTCACGAGCACCAATATGTATACACTAAGCAACTTCAAAAGTGATTTGCTTCTACTGTGTTGATTAACATTTTATGATGTTACGAATATAGTATTTTGGAACCCATATCAATATGAAATAGTCCTTATAACAAAGTTGCAGTCAATATTCCACGAGAAAATCGCTTTTGAATTTTGCTAAGGGGATACATATTGGTGCTCGTGACTGTAGGTACACCTCTACCCAACCCTTCGAGGAATACAGGCGTGCGTGATGTTATGTTATGTTACACGTTATGTACCTACGCATTATCTCATTCCATTATCTTAGTTAATAGCTTCTGGGTTATACATATTTAGATGGTAACCTATATATTACCTTACCTATATATAACCTATATATTGGGCTAGGTACTTACCTATTTCAGAGTAGTCCTGGACTTTGGCTATGCTTTTTACTAATGATAGGCTGAGACCACGGTACGGCCACCAACGGTAAAAAAATACGTCCTTGACCTTAGGTACCTACCTACACTGGGTATAATAAAACCCACAGAAGTTAGGTAAGTACTTTAGGTACTTACCTAATAATATTACTTATTATTATTTAGAAACACGCCAATTCGTATGTAGATTAATAGTTTATAGATTACTTCATACCTTAATTGTTGTAATGAGGCTCGCTCGATCTGAATTTATGCTTCGACGTATTTGACTACCAAAAACGATTTGACAGTTTCTATAGTATTTTTTTTATTTCGCTGTAAGTACATAGGTAAAAATAAGAGCAAACTGTAGATTTTTCTTGTACTTGATAAAAACCAAGCAAAGTTTAAAAAAGTTTATTGTAAAAAATTGATATTCCCGCCATCAACACTTGTCTGTTGTCCGTCCGTCACAAAAACAGTCAATACCATAAACAAAACAACCCTTTGCTTTGTCGCTGACTTGATAATGTTGCGAGCCCAATAAAAACAAAACTCAATAAAATCAAAACTCGAGGTCCGTCTCACGAGAGAAGTCCCGCGGCAATAAGTGGAACTATTTATAGACATTATAGTTAGTTACGTTCTTACAATACCCTCAAGTGGCGGACTAAGAAGTCACCATTCCAGTCAAAATAAACTCGCGTCATTCAGGGGCCGTACTGTGACATGTTATAGCCATTATTGTTCCACTGTGAAAATGGGATAGTGCTATTTATGCTGTATAGTTCCGTCTCTTTCTCACACTGGAACAATGATGGCTTTAACACGTCATAGTACAGCCCCAGGACACGTGACCGTAAGATCCATTGCCTAGCAACCGAAAAAGTAAATATCAAAATAAATAGTCTTTGACATTACGTAAAGATTGCGAGGTAAGAAATTTTACCCATACTGATGGGTAAAAAAAGCAGTCAAAACATACTTCATGAAAAGTGTTACTATAAATTGTTTATTTTTGTTAGGCTATATTTTGAAAATAAATAAATTTACTACTACTACTAATGAATATTGTATTTAACCACATAAATTATAGTACTTTTATACTGATAAATAAAGCAATTCATGCGAAATTATTCCCTAACCATTCCAAAATATTCAAAATGCACAACGTTAATGTTCAAGTTTTCACTTCTGCCGGCACGCCCGGAGTGCAACCCGTTGTTTTTTTTTCATCCTTCCATTATTGCGTTTTTATACATATATCTGCGTTTTTTATATTCTTATAAATGTCAAATTATTTACAAAATACAGAATTTTGGCATAACAAAAAAAAAGAAGCAGAATTTAGCAGAATTTTGGCGAGCATCTGACAGTATCTTCATAAACAATTTAAATCTGGTCACACTGGTCAGCAGTGTGACAGTGACACTAGTGATAGTGTCAAGACTGTCAAGCTAAGCTAATGACAGCTTGGATTTGTTGGTTATTATTTTATTTGTTTGTTGGTCGTAAATTGTGTATCATCCAAATACCGATTTATTTGAAAGTGTAAATAAATAAGTTAACTATGGCTGGTCAAGGGCATCAGTTCCCCAGCAACTTTCAAGGCAATGCTGCCGGCATGAGATCTGGCTTCGGCGGAGGACCGATGAGCGGCCAAATGCAGTCAATGCCGAATCAGCTAGCAGGTATAATATTCAAAACTCTTGTTACATATTTATATGTGTATTTGCCTCCTATATGCATTTAGGCTTTCAAGTATTTTGATTGTTTTTGTCTTGGGTGCTTAGGCAAGACACGTTTTTGCATCAAGGAGAACCTTATCTTACCATTGTACCAATACTAATAATTGTATTCTAATATTGATAACATACTTTACAGGAGTGATGGGAGGGCCCATGGCTAATACCGGTGGGATGGTTGGCATGGGAAACCAAATGGTGCCACCATATGGAGCTACTATGCAGAATCAGATGGGAAATATGGGCATGGGACCACAGGTACGTAACATTACATAGGTATCAGAGAAGTTTTTGTTTAGATTATTCAAACTATAAACTTATACCATTACATTTTACTTACACTTCACTTTTTTACTTTATAACTTTAAACTTTTGTATAATTTTAATAGGTATCTACCATATCTGTAGGCAACTTTTGATTTCTGGGTGGCCCGCCAGGTGACATGGAGTGTGGTGTCTACAGTGTCGAATTTTTTTCTAAATATTTTGTTTTCCATGCTTTCAGGGTATGGGTGTAGGTGTCAGCGGTGGACCTGGTGGCCCAGGCATGGGGCCTCAGACGGTTCAGCAATCAGGTACATTCAAATTACCACAAAGAATCTACTTTGATCTTCTTTCAAAGAAGTCTTTTGTTTCCTTTTGTTACCAACCTCCAGGAGGTTAACCCTAGATAGCTAACGTTCCTGAACTTCTACGATAAGCTAACCATTCGACTTTTTGACCACCATTTTTTAAACGTGTTTTTTATTAAATTTGGATGTTATTTTAATCAGGTTTATTATATTCATGGGCAATATGGGATATAAATTAAAGATAATTATTACATAAATGAATATTTATTTAACTTTTAAGTGCTAAATCACAAATCTTAAATGGCATAGGTATGTTTCTTTGAGATCAATAAGGCACTAAATCTTACAATGCCTAAATTAGAAACTATTTTTCTGAAATTTCTTCTTTTTCTTTTGGTATAATAAAGCAAAAAGCTTAAAATTTACTGTAAGTATCCAATTAATTAGATTTTTTTTTACAAGAACAAAAATCAACACAATGTACAAGTAACGCATAAGCTAACCATTCGTCAAAATGACGAGCATGCAGTAGGTATCTCAAAAACAAAAGTACTTATCAGCAAGTGTGTAGGTAAAATCATTAGAAAGGGAGAGGGAGATATTTATTAGATGCTCATCATTTTGACGGACGTTATCTATTTAGGGTTAATAATATTAACATTATTTACTTAGCATGTATAATCCTATCATATTCATGGTTTCTTTTTTTGTTTTTCTTCAAATGAGCCGATGTTTGAATATTCTCTCTTAAGAACCGACAAGTCGCGGGCTCGAACTCACTGGTGAGCGCGGCCAAAAAGCACGCTATCTCATCTGGCATCTGTGCGACAGAGATAGTATCAGTGATGAGCAGTTAGACGCTAGTCTAGCCGCACGTCTAGTTAGCGCGCACACAAACACCGTTCCGAACTGAAACGATGTTATACGAAGCACACAATAGTGCACCGCCCCGCCTACCGTGGCCCCGCCGCGCGCCGCCACAGAGTACTTTATAAGATACCGCCGCCGCCGCTGTGTCGCTCGCCGCCGCGCCGACGAGAATTATAGATATGTACCTATGTGTACCTAATTGTTATAGTTGACTACGGTCTATAAATTGTTTACAAAATTACTACTATCTTCTTATTTCTAGGTAAGTAGGTACCTACTTACTTAGTTACCTATTCATGGACGTACGCATAAGGTAGGTAGGTACCTACTTACCTACATTTTAGTGTTCACGACTGTTTGTGATATTTTTGCTTGTATACCTAACCTTCATACAAGCAAAATTATCACAAACAGTCGAGGTAATTATTTCATTAGGTACCTACTAAGCAGAATGCAAATGTGACGAAACTGTTTTGTTTTTGATAAGATTTAAAAAAAAAAACCAAAGAGATTAAAAAAAACGACAGATAGATTATAGACTAACCAGGTGCGAACTTAGACCCTCTGATTTCGCAAGTGCCAGATTACACCGCTCGACCACGGAAGCTATGAGGACAATGATTAAAACAGCAAACCTATTCGCAATTTTTTTGCGCGTATCAGATTTTCGACGCTCTGCTTAGCGCCGAGAGTTGAATATCCAACAGAGCGCATTCAGCGCGTATCCCAGTGCGTCAAGAAAATACACTGTTGGATATTCAACTCTCGACGCTAAGCAGAGTGTCGAAAATCCAATCGCGAACGTCGCGTCGGCTTACGAAGACGCTATCACGCAGCTCGAACGAAAGCGCGAGGCGAAGATGCGACGCGACGCGGCGTAGGTATTTTCCTACCTCATAATCAGCTGCTGCCAATTTGTTGATTTAGTAATCTATAGTTATGTACTATACTAGGTTTATCTAAAAATACTAATATTATAAAGCTGTACAGTTTATTAGTTTGATGTTTGAATGCGCTAATCTCACAAACTAGGTAGGTACCTACCAGTTTAATCATTTTTTTGTAGCCTTTGGTTATGTTTTAGGCTATAAAACATCACACTGCTGCTCATGGGAGCCGAGCAGTAGGATAGGTTCCTACGGGAACGCGGGTAAAAGCGTGGGGAACAGTTGGTATAAGTATGTACCTACCTACATATAGTACATACCTAAATACGTTATCAATAGAATAAAGTTTTACCCGACTGCCAGAGGAGGCTTACCTATATATATATTTTTTTTCATATCGTTGTAATATTGATTTACGATAAATGTTATAAGTACCTACATAAACCTTTATAATACATATACAGTAGCTTCTGCCCGCGACTTCGTCCGTGTGAAATTTCGGCCCCCGACCCACCGCATCGCATCCTATCGCCCCGCCCGCGCTTTTACTTCGTTTTCGCTTAGCGTTCTTTCTGACTTTTTTCTTTTTGCTCGGCTCCTAAGGGTTGTAGCGTGATGTTAGCGTGTTGTTGCGTGGTGGCCTACAGTCTTTCTCAAGAATGGAGCTAACCAATGCAAAAATATTTTTTTAAATCCAGATAGAGATAGGTACCTACTAAATACCTACTACTCGAGCACTCCCCCCCATTTCCACGACCACAAAATAAAAGCCATAGCGCGCCGTCGTCGGCGTCGGTAAAGAGTGTGAATGCAAAGAGCGTACGTCTTCTCTTGCCTACATAGGGTACCTACCAACGTACCTACACAACGCGGCAACGCCGCGCCGCGCCGGTCGCTAAAACGCCTGCTACACGGTCGCCTACCGCGACCCGACAGAGGTGACCTTGGTGGCTTACAACCGTGAAGATAATGTTTATACGACCAAACGTTGAAACAACTTTGCGGGTCGCTAACCAAGGTCACCTCTGTCAGGGACGTGGTTGGCAACCGTGTAGCAGGCACTTTAGCCTCAAGCAAGTCGTGGCCGAGCAGTAAGGTAGAAAATGTAGGTACCTAAGTAGGTATTGGCCAAAAGAAGATATAATTATATTATAATTTATAACAGAAAATATGCTCGAGGAGGTAGGTAGGTACCTACGAAAATAGATTACGTATAATAAATTGTACAGACGCCCCAGCACATCAAGTTACTACAATCTGTCAAATTTCTTTAATAGATTTTCAACTTTATGGCTAAAGAATTTGACAGATTGGAGTAGGTTGGTGTGCTGGCGTCTGTTAAACACATTTTTGTAAACGATTCCGACTAATCAGTTTCATTTTGACCGTTCAATAATATTCATTGCGTTATTTACGTTGTTGAGCAGATCTTTTTCCGAACATAGGAAGCAATGGATTAGTAATATGTTTCAAAACGATTCAAATTTTGATTGATCGTGTATTACGTAATTACGGTACTGTTCTTCAATCTTCTGAGGAGCTCGTGGCTAAGTAATAACAAGCCGCACGGGTCCATCCATCAGGTTAAGCTACGCTTGCCGGGGTTAGTCAGTGGATGGGTGACCATCTTTACATACCGAGACTCCGTGCCTCGGAAAGCACGTAAGCCGTTGGTCCCGGGCTCCCGGCTGTCATTTGTGGATCTTTGACGACAGTCGTTACGAGTCGTCAGAAGCCCGAAAGTCTGACATCAGTCTTACCAAGGGGTATCGGTACCGAGGTCAAATAGGCAGTCGCTCCATGTAAAATACTGGTATTCAGCTGCATCCGGTTAGACTGGAAGCCGACCCCAAGATAGTTGGGAAAAGGCTAGGAAGATTGATTGGTAGGTAGGTACTGTTCTTCGATCAACCAACACAAATTCACTGACACAGCAGCGTCCACTCAAACCAACAATTTTATTCTAATTTCAAACGATACCTACGATAATTTTCTCAGGGCGAAGTCAAACAGATAAAGTAGGTAAAAGTGGAAACACTACAACACGCACGTGTGTGCCTGAATCAAACGAAAGAGCTTCAGGCGTGTGACATTTCGTGCATGTGTGCGCGAGCGTCACCCTCCGCACCGCGCCACCCGCGCCGGGGGAACATTATTGAGTGAAACGCACAATAGTTTATAGTAAAACGACCGCGTCAAAAATTACGAAAAGGCCTTTGGTAAAAAGGTTTTTCTGAAAAAACCACTGCATAAATCAATTACAAATAAAATTTATTGAAATCTTCGATAATTTTGCTGTGTCGGTACGGATTTCGTTTTCGAGATTTCACACTTCTTGTATTACTTATCTACGCCCAAAGTTGCGTTAAAATTAGCAAGAAAAACGAATCTTTGTTGGCTCATAACTTTTTAATGGCTTTTTATTTTACTATTCTGCTTCCGTACAGACAATTTTAATAATGAGGCCTAACTATATCATGTTAAACTTTGAATGTACGATGTCAAACAGTGGAGTAAAAACCCTCCGAAGTTTGTATGGAAAAAATATCAAAGTGTTTCACCATAGATTGACTCTCTGATTCATCTTCCTTATTAGATTAGCTGTGGCTCATTTGAAGAAAAATTATGGAATTTTTGACCAGTTTGTTTTTTCTGTAGTAATAATATATTTAAGTCCACATATATCATTTTAATGAGTTTCCTTATGCCTTCATCTCCAGGTGGCATGCAGGCTGCAGGTGCAGTGTCGAACAATACCGCGCCCCCTCCCGCGCAGCCCCCCGCTCCTCAGCCTCCGCAGAACAAGGAGTTTAATACCGCGTCATTGTGCAAGTATGTACCACATTGCAGTGCCCATACATTGTACTGTTAAACACAGGCCTGATGCGAAGAGTAGAATAGAGCCAACTAGCAAAAAATAATCTTTCAAATAGCCCAATACCATATTTTTTTCAGTCTTATATCACTCTTGTAGACACATTAAAAGTGTGGATTTGGGTGCACTTTATAAGTATCACCCTTGCCTTGTAATGGTCACGCGAAGTGTATTTTCAAACTTACATAACTCTTGCTGATACTTTTATAATGACAAACAAACTTACAAGGCCATGCTTTAAGGGCAAATAACCCTAAAGCCGAGAGATGTCGCGACGCCCCCGCAAGGGGGCGTGGCAGGCGGGGTCAGGGCTTCGCCCCTCGCCCGCGGAGGCCATACGTTGGCTCATTACCATGAGCCCCTCATCATAATTGGCTAAGCGCCTGTGGAAATGATGCAGGCAATCTGCATCTATGTAAGTGGTTGCATTGAGTGTATCTGTAGAGGCGTCGCGACGCCGTTATAACGACGGCGTCGATCTTCACGGACACCCAGGCGTTCATACCGCATCAGGTGGAACCCCCAGTTACCTGGGGGAAGCCCAACGAGGCAGACCAGCGACTAGGGTGCCGACTTGACGCACCTACAGGTCGAAATGAAGCGTCCCTCTCCTCGATCACAGATCTAGCCGTTAGCGATTCGAGGGGTAAGCAGTAATGTATGTGTGGGTGGCTAGTTATGTATAACCCTAAAGTCATCTTAGTAATGCTATTTAAGTGTAATATCGCTAGTAGTCCTCTTTGTGAGCTCCTAATAAGAGTGTAATCACAAACCTCCGTGACCTAAAAAGAAGCTTTGAAACTTTGAGAAAATAATATAAAGTCGCGTAAAAACATAAGTATTAAGTATATTTTATTTTACTATCTTATAAAACGCTAGTGTGTACGCTAGTTTGTCATGCACTATATGCGATTAATAGGTTGCAAAGTAGTTTTTCTCGATTAATTTGAAATTTGAATAACAATATTTTCACGGGCCTTTTCAAAAATGTGTCTTTTATTATATATTATTTTAATTATTTGTGAAATAATATCAAAATGTCGCCATTGCGACCAACCACTACTCGTAAGTGCTTTATCAGAACAATATAAGTCCAGTATTCTTGTGTAAGGTTTATATCGCACTCGTAAAAGTCAAATTAAACCCTCAGACCAATAAAAAAGTATTTTATTGGTCTGAGATGAAACCTAAAACCATTGTCTATGTCGTGGCCAGATCTTAGAATTGATCATTTCATGAAGTGTTCGGCCATTTCATGAAATGGTTGCATTTCATGAAATAGAACATCGACCGCTGATCACATCATGATGTGGTCTGGCCAGATCATTGAATACTCAACGTTTGACGATATGAACAGTTACACGCACGAATACTTCATGATGTGGCCAAAAATTATTGATCATATCGTAAAATAGTTAGATTATCCACCGGTAGAGGCGTTGATGTCGCTTCATTTTTGTTGTGCATCATGGCGGCGGCATACAACAAATCAAATAAAGTAGGGTGACCACGCAAGAAAACTCGATAAACTTTTTTATTGGATTTCCAAATGTGATATCATTGAGTTATACTACTACGTACGTAGTACATTATAACTCAATGTGTGATATTATGGAAAGTGACCAACTTGGAAGTTACCAACCTAACCCATGTTGGGGTGCCAGAACCGGTGTGGTGAGCAACATAGCACTTAAAATTAAAAATTCACGCTGCTTATGGCACCCCGAGTTCCCGACGAAATGTGTTAATCTAGGTTAGAACTGTGACCAACCGAGCGCGAGCCGAGAGAGTGAAGCGAGCGGTGCCGCGGCAGCGGCTGGCGAGCGTTACTTCCAATTTGGTCGCAGTTAGCAATTTTTACTACACCATAAACCATGGACACCCTACATTAATGATATGGCCAAACGTCGACAGACAGATCATTAAACGTTGACGTTTAAACGATATGGCCAATTTTAGTTGGCCATTTCATGAAACACAACCATTCCATGAAATGATCGAACACTTCATGAAATGATCACTTCTAAGATCTGGCCACGACATCTACACGGCCATTATTATTTTAGGGTTCCTTAATAAGTAAAATCAACCCAAACCACGAAGTCATTATAGGTAAAGTTAATTCAATATAAACACGCTTACATTCTGTTTTAGGACAAATACAGTATGATTGCAAATTATGGATGTCGACTGTTTCATAAGTAAAAAAAAGATCCGAATGCTTAAGAATGAAACTTGGCCACGGAACATAAGTGCGATATTTCAAAAATAGAATACAATATTGGCCTGCTTTCTTGAGCTTTGTATTATAGTACCAACGATATTTATATTAAAGGAAATAACATTTGGCACATCAACCTGCTCAAATATTTTTCGCAGTTGTTTTATTAGGCCATTATGCCAATAATGCCCACTGCAATAGTTCGTATTTCTTGAGCGGTTGTTTGAAAAAGCGTGCTATCCTTGGGTAACATGTGTTTGACTCCGTTATTTAGAATCACAGTTAATTCATTATAAGCTGATTGTGATATATTATATTTTATGACCCGTTTTTTAATATTTTCTCGATACTGTATTTTATTTTCATAATCCGTAACTTCAGATTCATTTTCACTACTTCGGTCACTGCAGTCACTATCACTACTTTGTTCAATGCCAAAGTCGTCGTTATTTTGTACGGAACCATCAAAAATATTGTTTGTGTCAGTTGCAAGAGATGCTCGGAGAGACGCTGATTTTTGTATTAATTCCAAGTATTTTCTACGTATATTTCTTCGGTATGCTCCACTGCTCTTAAACCGCTTCCATTTTTGATAATCCATTGGTGGAAATCCTTAAATAAACAGATATTTTAGCAGGGTAATAGATCAGCAATTTGGCCAATTTTATTGGCCGGCAAGGATTATTAATTTATCTGAAGGATATATTAGAAACTTAATGATAATAATTATGTACTAAATTTTAAAATGGTCTATTACCTGATTTTATAACAATTTCTGGAGTCAGGCACAACAAGGAAAATAAATAACCCTTAATAGAGAATTGTTGACACTTGTAAACTGCTACTAAAGTAACTGCTGTAACTTTTAAAGTGCTACTACTCTTTAATATGTCAAAGGTGAGATAAATCACACTTTTAAAATACTAGTTTTACAGAAGTCTAATAAAACATTTAGTATAGTCACTTCTAAGATTGAATGTACAGACGCCAACACATCAACCTACTACAATCTGTCAAATTTTCCCAATCAACATTGAACCTTATTCTTTAGCGATAAAGTAGAAAATCTATTAAAGAAATTTGACCTATTGTAGTAACTTGATGTGCTGACGTCTGTACTTATAAAATGAATTATAAGTTTTAATTAAGAATCAAAGACAATTTGTACTTGTAAAAGGCACTTATAATGCAGTGGCATTATAAGCGCCTTTTACAAGTCTAATTGCTCTAAAACGTCATATAATAATATTAATAAAAGCAGTGGCTCTTATTAATACTATATGACGTTTTATATACGTCTATAAGAATATGTTAGAAGTATGAATGCTCTTAAAACTTAAATAGACTTTTATAATAGCACTATTAGAGTTTCTGGCTTAATCAGAACACATTTCAACCTTATGAAACCATAGTTCTTACAAGCTTTTGTTTGTAAGCGTATTTTGCTAGTTGGGGAATTTGTGAACAATGGCTTATTGTAGAGACTGCTCATCCAGTGGACATGCTGGTCTTCTAATATCTAACCTTGGGACCTTGAAACTTGTTTGGCAAAATGAAACTTATATCTATATTATTTAAGATTCTAATTATAATGACCGTGACTTTGCTATAAGGTTTTGATTCTCCAAAGAAGCGACTTTGTGTCTTTTATCAAAAATCGAGCATCGTCTGGAATATAAATAAAACCGATAAGTAACCAAACCGATTCGAAAAGATAACCTCACTCAACTGACAATGATAACTCGTGTTAATATTCATTGACACCATTATAAACCGGCAAAATTATGTGGACATTAAATCTTGCGTTCAACTTTATAAACAACTGCATTTTCATTTTAGTTGGCTTAAGTACATGTTCATTCATCAACTCGAGAGTAACAATATTGGGTATTGGCTACTCTAAGTACGTTTGTGATGGAAAAACGCAAAAGAAGTTATTTAGTAAGACCAATGAGTAAAATTATTCAAGGGTTAGTTACTTTGGTATAACATGGCGTTTGATCCGCCCTAAAGTTGATAAAAATATTATTTTCTATTGGTAATGATTGTTTATTTTCAGATTTGGGCAGGAGACAGTGCAAGATATTGTGAGCAGAACCCAAGATGTTTTCCAGACATTAAAAGCCATACAAGTAAGTTTTAACCATTAAGTAATTATCTAAGCAATAAAATTGAACTCTCTACTACAATTAATATTCTTATGGCATTGGTGAAGGGTAGGCGTTTTGGGGGAGTGTCTCATGTAATTTTGACGTTCGAAAAGTACTGATTTTCAGCCTAGTTTGAATAAATGACTTGATTTATTGAATTATTTCCAACCTTTTTTTAACAACATGGTTTCTGTTATTTTCAGCCACCAAACGGTACGCATAACGGCGAAAACGCAAGTAATGATAAAAAAGCAAAAATGCAGGAGCAACTGCGCACAATCCGGCTGCTGTTCAAGAGACTTCGGCTTATCTACGAGAAATGTAATGAGACGTGTCAGGTCAGTACTATTTATTGTCCTTTTTCTTTCATAGAAATATGTTTCTTGTGCTCTAGATTTAAACGACACATTCAATTATATCTCGTTAGAGCCTTTAAGGACATTGCTCATTGTGACAGAACCGCTCCAACACGGCAAATAAATTGTTCATTCAATTTAGGATTTTTAATCAAATGCTTTAAAGTCTATTTTACTATGGCTATACAGAATAGTGGACAGCTCGCCGGCCGCTCACTGCCCGCGAGCCGTTATACGTAAAATAGACTTTAATACATTTGATTTAAAATCCTAACTTGAATGACCAGTTATTTGCTGTGTCGGAGCGATGCCCTTGCACAATGAGCGATGTCCTTTATTCAGATTAATATTCACGAAATATAAGGTGATTTAGTGATTTGAAAGATTCTATGTGAGTCCAGGTTTTAAATGTCACAGGGGGTGGTGTGAACCAATCAGTTTGAGGTTAACTCAGCCAATCTACATTGGTCATTAGTAGGCCCTATATTCATGTGAACATATATTATTTTCAGGGAATGGAGTATACTCACATGGAAAGTCTCATACCTCTGAAGGATGAAGCAGAAAACAAGGCGTTGGATGAAAGACGGAATACTGAATCTTACAGACTAGCATTAGAAGAAAATAGAGAGCTCACAGAACAGGTGAGGCTCTTTAATTTTTCTTCCTAAATCTTGCATTACTTACAAAGTACTTTTACTACTGGCCTCTTTTGAGCATTGCTTACTGTTAACGTTAGGGTTAACAACGTAAAGTACAGCTTACAGTACAGTAATCGCGGAGTGGGGTGCGTCTTCTTGGATAACACTATCTGTACTCACCTTACAATAGGAGTCCTGGGCCTATTTGGCACAGCCGTGAGGCACACAGTACTATTTAAAGTTATAATTTTTTTCTGTGAAAATTTCTTTAGGCACGTTGAGCACTTTTTTGTTGACAGCGCACTCGGTTTTTTTTTTTTTTTTTAAATGGCTATGCAGGTTTCGTTCTTGTACTGACAGCAAGCCACATAAATTCCTGATATTTTCGTTAGATGGCGTTACTTAGTTTTCACTTCTATCGGCAGTCCCTAAAGACTGCCCCGCTGGTTTTTTTTGTTTTTGGTTGAATATTGTGTGCCTTAACCTGTGTTAAATAAATTTATTTTCTTTCTTTCTTGTTCATACATTTTATGCCTCTAGACCAGTGGTCATGCGCATGCGGCTCTTTGGCCTACCGAGTGCGGTTCTGTATAAATGTCGATGAATACGAGCGCAGATAGGCGCGGGGGTCGGGGTTTAGTTTTTTAAATTCAAGTTTAATTCATTTAAATCAAGAGTTATTCAAAATTCAAACAATATTTCAAAGATTTATGTTCGAAATATTTTCACCAAGAATTAAAAGGACATCCAAAATTAATCATTTCCTGTACCTTTCAAAGTTTTCCAAGGCTAACTTGTTAATAAGTAAGATATTTTCATCATATTATTATCAGCCGTTATGATAATGATGAAGGCATCCTACTTTTCAACAAGTTAATTTTAGGAATCGTTATTGAAAGAGTATGAGAGTTTTAAGGATTAAGCATGTATTGATACAGTTTGGACACACAGAAAGGATTGGCTCTCATAAGAAATCTTAGTAGTTACAGTATTGATATTTGGCTTTATTGACTAATAAGTTTGCCGACCTCTAGACCCAGCGGTTTGGGCTGTGCGTTATCTGTCAGTGAATAAATATCAAGTAGATCAATCTAGATTCTAGTTTATACATACTAACCCAATTTATTTAAAATTAACTGGTATTAAGCAATTTTAACATCGATCTTTAACATTGTTCCAGGTGGTGTTAAAAAATAAACAGTTGAAGGAAGTGATAACTAACTTGAGGACAATCATATGGGAGATTAACGTTATGTTAACAATGCGAAGGTCTTAATTTAGTGTAGTTATTGTATTTTAAGTAGGTATAGTCCTTGCAATTCAAGCCCTATGTCACTGACACAAGAGTGACATGACGCGCTTATGGTTTAAAATTACAGCGCTAAAAAGTTTTTTAGGGGCGTAGCCAAAATTGGAACTAAGAGCGTTAACACACTGGGACGCCATCGCGGCGCAGCCTGGTAGCGTCGCCAACAAAATGTATGGTTGGCTGCGTAACCAAGCGGACGCCAGGTGAGCCACCCACTATATAACTATACATTTAGTTGGCAGCGCGACCTGGCGACGTCCCAGTGTGTTAGCCCTCTAACGTTGCCAGCTTGTTTTTTCAACACATTTCACAAAACAATTGTACAGTCCGTCCGTCGAAAGAATGCGTTTCTGACACCCGTCAGTTGGAAAATTTCTAGTAGTAATAAGGATCCAATTCGCAAAACAAATATTCTAACGAATATATGTTTTAGTTTAAAGACATTTATTTCTCAAAGAACAAATTACAGTTCACTTAGCCGGTTGGGTAGTTGAGTATTAAAATTGTGAGGAAAATGGCGCTATTTGGCACTATTTAGTGCCAGGACTTGCCGTGTTAAAGAGAAACTTAACCAAAGTAGCTATAGGCTGTAGATTACATTGCGACGTTTAAGCGACGTTTTGCGAATTTGATCCTTATTATTTGTATAAAACAGATGCACAGATGAAAACAGATGGGACATTCTGTATTTTAGGTATGAAGCTACAAGTAGGTGCGCGCCGGGCTCCAACTTGTTAAATTCAGTAGGCGTAACGCAGTCAGAAGATATAAGAGTTAAGAGTTACTCGATAGAAAGAGAGGCATCTAGGTGAATATAACTGTCGGTAATTAGCGCTGTGCGACCTCAATTGCACTTTATTGTGTCGTAGTAAGAGTCGCTTTTTTATTTAAATGATTTTGCGGAGTGTTCCATTTGTACAAATCTGTGCAGATGGCAAGAACACATGCAACAGCGCCCCCCTGTCAATGTCATTCGATCGCCAAAAAAAATAGCAGTGTACTGTAATGTAATACATTATCCCCTAATAGTGTTATTGTGAGGTGTTATCTTGACCTTTCAAGATTGTTGGGTTTCAACTGACTTGATGGTTTCGGACTTCCCGAGTAGTTTCGGACTCAATCGCAAAATCCCGAACGCAAGTGAGTTGTTTACTTACTTGCGTCCGGGATTGTCCGATTTCGACCATAAATACTAAACTCTATACCGAGTCTCGTCTCGTCTCGCTTTGTTTTATGGCCGCGTCCCGAGTGTTGCCCTCTTATGAATAAACGCGCACTTATCCGAGCCAAACGCGTCGAACGAAACGAATTTTAGAATTCTTTATATGAAATTCTATGAAACCTCGCACACCTGCCCGCGTCGAATCGTCCTTATCTGGAAGATTCGCGTTCTCGTTGACTTCGATTCATACGAAACGTTCGGCTCGGATAAGTGTGCGTTCACCTTAGCAAACAATATAATCTTCAGATTATTTTCCTAGGATACCTCGGCCTCGGCGGTATAGTGGTCGCAAGCGCTACTGCTGAGCATGAGGACCTGGGTTCGATTCCCGGGTCGGGCAAAGTGTCATAACGTTTTTCCATCTGGAATTGGTCAGTAGCAGCCCGGAGTCTGGATTTATGCCCAGTTGATGGCAATAGGCTTACATGGGACTTAAACATAACTGGCGAAATGTGGCTACTTACACCTCTGCTTATCTTTCAGGGAATATAGGGGTGATGTTTTGTATGTTTTCAAGGATAGCTTCGCGTTTATTATTAAGAAGGTTAGAATTTAGTATAGTGCTCCTACCATATCAAGATTTTCCACCAGCAGGCCGGCTATTGGGTTCAAGTTTGCGAGGACAGATAAATTCTTTTCGCAAACTAAACACATTCCGTGTTTAATTTGAATGCTTTTGTAAATAGTAGTGTATAGTTAGGTATGTACTGTTGTATTATTATTTATTATGGATACAATTTAAATGTAAGTAATAAAAATAATCTTTCGTATGAAGTAGTTTTATTGTTAAACTGACCTTTAATACTTATTTGTTTGGCAATCATGTCATGGCTACTGATGTCACTGCGGTCATGGTGTCTCATCACAATGCTTTTGTAGTCGAAAATATTTTATGGCTGTCGAATTTAGGACATCTATTGTAAGTTAGTTGCTTTGCATTTTTAAGGAGCGGGCTACTCATTATAAAATCTTCCTTTATCACTAACGTACATTTTCTGTGGCCGCACTTTTTTAATGAAAATGCGATGCGTTGCGGCTGTAATGCGTGCTTGTATAGCCCAACTACTGAATCTGAGACTAACGACCAAGAGGTTTCGGGGTTCGAACTCGTATTTTTCTAGGGAATATCAGTCAGTCAACCATTACTGCCTCTGGTCAGCCCTTTTCAAATAACGAAGTCTTCGATATACTTACACCTTGCGACAAAGCTGGCAGCCTAGGCAAGCCGGATGGTGACCATACATAAATAAATATAAACGGGAACTCTATCCGCGGAGGGATTCAATACATGCCTAGCAGAATATGAGTCATCTTCGCCACTGGTCGCTTTCTGCCTTTTATTCCACAAGCTATTTTTCTAATTCCAATTCCTCTGTCAGGCCCTTGGCAATCTAAACTTGTAATAAAGAGAAAATATTACATTTTTTGAACTGATTTTAACACACCCCCATAGTGTGTTCGGATACTTTGAACCCTGGGGAAGGACATTGGCAAGGCAAAGTCGTGGGTGGAAGCTAGTTCAACATTCTACAGACTTGGGACGTTGAGGATATTTAAAACAAATTCAAGACACATTAAAAATAAATTATTTACTTCAGTAGGTAAGATTCAAGAGTATTCTAAATACAAAATGGCAAACGGCTACGATTACACATTGTGTTAATAAATAAAGCTAATGGCAAGCTTTTAGGAAACTGAGTATTCAAAATTAGAGTTGAGTAGTATTTAAAATTAATAACTTATAATTAGGACTTAAGTACGTTTTATCTATCTACGTTCGATCGGTTTCGGGATTTCGGAGCTGGCTTTCTTCTTCTTTTCGAGGGCTTTCTTCTCATAAGGACGGCGGTCGACGGTTTCGTCGGCAGGTGCTGGGATCTCGTCGGGTTGGGGTTGGTCGGCTTGTTCAGGGGTCTCAGGAGAAGCTTCTACCTGCTTTCCTGCGCTTCTTCCCGAAGGCAGTTCGTGGAAAGCCTCTGCCAAGTCCAGGTTGATCTCCTCAAGCGGCGTGTCGCCCGACCTGATGTAGACGGGCACGTAACCGGGCATCGGAGGCAGGACCTGCCATTTGGGACGCGCCTCTGAAAAAGAAAGTTACGTTGTTATTTTTGCGAAACAATCTTTTTGTAGGTTGAAATGCATCGCTCAGAAGGAACGCTTGAGCTGAAGGAGCGTTTTGAGCAGTCTGAGTTAACGTAGAAGCAGCAAGTGTAAACCAGTTCTTATAGCAGCCTGTTGGCCTGAGTGTTATGGCATAATCAGCCCTTAATGTTTCCACTGCTGGGACAGCAAGCCTCCTCTCTGCGAGAGGGAGTGGGCTGTAAAGTATCTACCACTCTACATCACAATCATCATCATGGTACATCTAGTGTTAAGGATTTTGATTGAATAATAGTGAGCCTGCCGATTCAATAAGCTGTCTGGATAACTAGTTTGTTGTTTAGAACCCCTTATCGTCTAGAACACCGTAATAACCCACTTCCTGAGGCTTGGCGACCTCAAGGCTAGTTTACAGTTTGATAGCGAGCATTTTTTATCGTTGGCAATTTTCAAAAGTAGGTCATTCGATGCAGCGAACCGAGAGGTCGTTTTTTAAACCAAGTTTTAATAGCCATTACTGTAAGTAGGTACACCTACCTACCCGAAAAATAAATCTTAGACCACATTACACCCGAGGTCAGCACGTTTGGTCAACCCATTGAGGCATTAGGTAAGACTTAAGCGTCAACGACTCTGTGAGTTCAACGAACATTCGCAGTCAAATATTTTGTGAATGATTTATGGATGCTGACCGCATCCCCATCAAACCGACATTAATTTCAATCGTTCAACATATTTAAAATTGCCTTTTTTTGCCTACAAAATTTTACTAAGCCTCTATGTTACCTACATGTTACATCTACCTACTATGATGGATGACGTTGTTAGCGAAAAGTCATGACCGATTAATATCTATAATATAAATTATTAATAAATATCTTAGTACAAATTATACATCATTCATTTTACTCGCGATAGCCATAATTTATTTAGGTTTCATAACAGACATGTTACGGAACTTCGAATCTGACTCCGAAGTTCGGAACTTCCGACTAGGTAATAATATTATAATATTACACCTCCGGCCTCAGAGTCCGACTTCGGCTTTTACAATTATTTTGAATCGGAGTTATACCGAAGATCGAAACGCAGCGATGTACGTACGACTAGATACAACTTTTAACTTTGCGCCTGGGTAATTTTATTTAATACGCGCTCGCGCTCTAAGTATCAGTTTATTGTTTTGTGTATGTCAGTTGCGTCACGTAAATTAAGTTAAGAGCGGAGTATTTAAGTAGTTTAAATTGTTGTCATAAGTTAATTTCAATATGAAACCAAATAAGTGTTCACATCGGAACATCTTTCTTCTACCTCCGACTCCGGCTCCGCTTCCGACTCTGACTCCGGTTCCGACTCCACTCAATCAAAGTTTAAACGTCCGACTCCGGCTGCGGTTCCGGTAAAACAACCTCCGTAACATGTCAATTTCATAATATTTCTTGCGAGTTAAAACGACTGCGTGTGCGACGTGCTTGTATCGTATCATACGATCTCCCGTGACGAGTCAAGCGTGTTATGCGCATAGAATTTATTCAATTTATCAACTCTAACATAGCATCCATATCTATGAACAATGCTACTATACAATTGTACTACAACACGCGAGCTCTGATAGTCCTAACTTTATCAAACTCAACTCAAACCATTTATTTCAAATAAACCAGTTACAGGCACTTTTGAATGGTCAGTCAGAAAGATGAAGTTAGATGCCCTTCCAAAACCGTAAGAGAAGAACGGGCAAGAAACTAAAATAAGGTTACAAATCTATCTTGTGCTAAGCCTAATACAAACTTTCATCCCATAGGTGCTTACCTATGGGATGAAAGTTTGTATTAGGGTTATAAAGGGCTTCCTTTATATAGGGAAAGAAGTCGAGAGATATGGCGGCTATCAAAACCATTCTAGGGCGTCTGAGAAGAAACTGAAGAAAGTTACCGAATTTAATTTCGTCTGCATGCACGGGTCGCCGATGGATCGCGCGTTGCACGATGATATCGCATGCATCCGTGCGTCGTAAAGCTGATACCTAGAGATAATGGCTAGGCCGGGACTTGTTTAGGTCACTTTCCTTGTTACTGCGGTCGTTCAACCGACTATTAAATGCAGATGAAACGAGATGCCGATAATGCGCAGATAGACATTGCGAAGCTTTTATGGATGGTACTTTTTGAGCTAATTCAAGCGTTGCTGAATTTGAATTATGGAGATAGGTACGTTTCTTTTTCTTGATACCTATTGGCGAAAATAAGAGAGTTTTAGATTGTATAAATCTGCTATCCAGCTACCTATCGTACCACCGTAGCCCCGTAGGTACAATAATTACCAAAAAACGCCGGAAAAACATGTTTCTTGTATGGGGACCCCTTTTGATTTTTAACTTACCCCAAAAAAAAGGCAGTTCAGAAAGACTGGATGCGTAGTGGGATCATTTTCGACCTCGAGAAAGCTAGTAACTAGTCCGTAAATAAGGAACTTACGACTCTACGTGGAACTTTATATGCTTAGTTTTTATTGCGGACACATGAGGACACATTTCCCTTCTTCTTTTTCGTGTGGTTAATGACTAACCTGGTGTCAGAGTTTTTATGCCGCTCATGGGCACAGTGGATGTGAAAAGACATGGCAGACGATTGAGTTTTATTTATAGTACCTAATATTTATCATTTGTTTATAATGGACAATCGAGATTCGAGCTTTATATCCGAGCAGTTTTAGGTCTTTCCTAGCCTTAGCTTAGTCATCATTGACAATAAAATTTCCGGTTCATGATATCATCATCCGCCTAGACTTTCGTTAACTACAAATGTGGAAGTCGGCTTTCAGTATATCCGGATGCAGCTGAATACCATTATTTTACATGGAGCGACTGCCTATCTGTCCTCCACAACCGGGTTTCTGGGTAACACGATACCCCTTGGTAACACTGGTTGTCAGACTTTCGGGGTTCTGACGACCTTACGGGTCATCAGAAGCCCGAAAGTCCCCGACTGTCAAAGATCCACGAATGACAGCCGAGAGCAACGTGCTTTCCGAGGCATGAAGGGGTCTTGGTATGTAAAGATGGTTACCCATTCACGGACCAACCTAGGCAAGCGTAGCTTAACCTGATCGATCGACCCGCTGATATTTACTTTCCTGTTCAAGATACTAAGTGCAGTAAGTGCTAATGGCACCTAACTTGCAAGTAACGCGGTCACGATCCAGCCACTTGAGCGTTTGACGTAGAGACACAGACTATTCTCGAGATAACTATGTACGTAGTTCTCCGGTGCGCACGTTTGTACAATCTAGCTGTTTCGATTAGACAATTGCTGCAATTCAGTGCAATAAATAGATTTTACTGCGTAGTTGGATACAATTCTAGATTTCGTTGTTCTTAACATCTCTCGTAGAAACGCATTTGCACATTGAACTCACACTTATTCAAGGGGTGTCAGCAGCTATATAGAGGTATGAAAAACCGGGTGTAGTAAGTAAGCTCAGCCATCCTCCAAAGAAAAGGGAAGATTCTCCAGACGGGTGTTGTGTCTGGTGTCTGGTGGGCTACTGCCCGACGTTTGTTGTCAGGATGTTGTGTATATGCTAGTCGCGCGGTAAACTACGTTTGCGCGATGCAGGATTTTGCGTGACGTCAGTATGACGCGTAGTTCGTATGTCGCGTTATAGATGCCGAGAGAGAGAGAGAGAGAGTAGTGGTGGCCCAGTGGTATCAGCCCCAACTTACGAGTTGTAGGTCGTGGGTTCGAACCCAAGCAGGCGCTTTACTTTATGTAAATAATTTCATCACCACTGCTCTCAAAACGGTGAAGAAAAACATCGTGAGGAAACTGGCATGTCTTAGAACCAAAAATTCGAAGACATGTGACATCTACCAACCCGCACTGGGCCGGCGTGGTAGATTACGGCCCACTCTCCCCAGCAGTGGGAACATTAATAGGCTGATTATGTTATAGATGTGTCTTGTTCCAAGTTTATAACTTTATATATATATTATCTATGTATATTTATATAGATAAGTTTATGCTTTATGTATGTATGTATTTATTGTATATGTAAATGGTACACCACTGACTACCTGCAGTATTGTCTTTCCTTCTTACTTTAATCCATCCAAAGGTTGTCTGTAAAAGATCGCTTTTAGCGATAAGACCGCCCATTGTGTCACCCTATGTAAAATGTCTAAACCTATGTCTGTAATTTTTATGGTGTACATAATAAAGAGTATTCTATCTATCTATCTATCTATCTAGATGGCGCCACAACTATCTGTTCTTTTTCACGCCCAGTTCTTTTTCTTTTGTGTCGCCAAGCTGGGTTCAACACAACACAACAGATTTCATGGCGTGGTAAAAAGAGTTCCCGGTTACTAGTTTGGGAACCAGTGTGGACCGAACGATCATTTACCTTTGTAATTCGTGGAGGCTTTAATGTTTTTACGGGAATACATTTCTACGCAGGAAAAGGTAGGTATCATAAAATATCATGATTTGATTTTGGGACTGCTCTCCAAGATTATATTTTTTTAGTTTATGCTGACACGACAGAAGAACTCTTCTAGCGCCTCCTATGAAAATCACCGTATTCGTCCGAGACCGAGACAAGGTTTAATACGGATATATAATGATCACTTTTTTTACCAATGCAAGAGGAGGTCGTTTATAAAAATCGCGTAAGTTAATTGGTTTGGTACCTACGTCGATCAATAGTTGGTAGGTTTGAAGACGTTTAGCGAAGGTTAGAGGTTGTGATATTCCTTTTAATCATTTCAATATTTTCATTGTCCATCATTTATCTATCAATGAAGCTGGCCAAAGCTTTTAACGAGGTTATTGTGTTCATCTCTAGCAAAATTCTTATGAATGTAAGATTGATCAAGCAAAAAATAATATTACTTAGATATCTACCTCTATTGCTTTCAAACATCAAATTGTTTCGTCTTTACAATCAGTGTTCTTTGTTTGCACAGCAGTAGTTAAGTTCAACATTCTGTTATTTTTATCAGAAACGTCTTGCGGTGATGCGGTGAGAAGCTCTTGCGCATCATTGACTTTGAGATCTTGACAGGTTTTTGATAGGTATCTAACCTAAGCATCGGGAATTGAACTTGTGCGTAATATCTTCTGCATTTCTATCAGCAAGGTCGCATGCCTACCAGCTAAGTCCTAATGTTCTTATCAAAGTTTTGTCCTTAATTAACCAACATAAATGTGACATTTTTAAGCTTAACTTTTTAGGCGTTAATAAGTGCCTCATCATGTAGGTACGTACCTACCTAGTGATCGAGTTTTCCGAGAATCATTTTATCTGATGTTCATCCATTACCTATTAGGTGCTAGCCTAAGCCTAAGCCTGAGATGTTCAAATAAATCAACTAAGCATCAGTTTTAATACTGGACGTTGTAGAAAGTCATGGCATTTTTAAAACAAAAGCATCAAAGCTGCATTGGCGTCTCGTCGTTGTGGATGCGTCTTTACACTGATTGCTCACAAATAACGAGAGGTGGCTGACTGCCGAGTAAAACCGTTAAAATTAAAATGCCTTCATGATTACCTATAAAATGTTCTAACAAGTACCAGTTTGTTTGTATGTTAGCGTCGTGGAGATGTGAATGTATGGCCGCACCGGCTTTCTAACGGTCGCCAGCGTCCATCCGACTCAAGGCTGAGTTTTTGCTTGTCAAAACGCTAACTGTACCTGCATCATTTGTCCAGTACATTTCACCCAAATATATCCCGCAACACCCATCAATTTTCATCTCAAACCCGACACTGATAAGATTCAGAATCCAACGCACATTCTCCAGATACAAGTGAAGGTGTCTTCGTCTCATAATGCTCTTTAATTCTACTGCTTGCCCCGGTTTTGAAGCTCAAAAATCGGAACGAATAGTCTCGAATAAATATTATTAGTTTGGGGCCTAGATTTGGAACTGGATCGTCCGCTGCAATCGTATGTTTCTTTGTAACTTTTCCTTATTATTGTTAAAAAGTAAGTACCTATAAATAATACATTATTATCGGTCTGTAACTAAAAGACCGAAATAACTCGACTAATACGCAGTAACATGCCATGAACTTAGGTAGATATCAGACATACAACGGTCATACACAGTCATTTACATATGCGCATTATATTTTTACACAGATAGTGTACAAAAGTAATACAATTAATGGACGTGAGTTATTATAATTGTACCTCCTATTCATACTAGTAATCTATAAAGTCACGCGAAGTTGTACATATTTTCATAAAAAATGTTCATATGGTCCAATTTGCCGCGTTGTATTTTTATTATAAATCGTATCAATTTAAAAGGGAAAGCGCTTAAAACTTAATTAATTTAATACTATCATTGATACTTTTACTTACAATTGCTTCGATAAACTTTATGTTAATACATTAAAAAAAAAAATAGTTGTAGCGCAAACTGAAATTCTAGTGTGTACCTATTAAAGTTGTTTTTTCAAAAACACACATTTGTTTACACGTTTGGAAACACCTCTAGGAACACACACTTATGCAACCCTTCGGGGAATACAGGCGTGATGTTATGTTATTGTGTTTGGAAACTTAATCGTGAACGCACTATAGAAGTTCACATACGTTTTTAGCACTCAAACATCTAATGTTTCTAATTAATTAAGATGATAGCAGTGAAATGCAACAAGTTTAGCCACATGACCACGAAAGTGGGTCAGCGAAGAGTCAAGCCGCGAGTTTCTTATCTAAATAAGTCTAAACAACTTAGTATATATGGCGACAATCCCGACTGCGTGATTTATTAACGCTGATAATTTATCAGAACATGCGTCTTAATTATTGTAGAATAAAAATGATTGATTGATCGAACGAGCCGTTGTTCTTTTAATCGATTGATTTATATCAATTCATCATTGCTTCATTAGAGACTATCGATGCATCTGAAGCTTAGATTATTTGATTTGGTCTTGCATTCAACACAATTTTTTTTACTAATTAGGTATAACTTTCAACTAATTAGCTCTTCTTTTCTTTTGAGCCTGCTTATGGCTGGGAGTCAATATTGATGGTTGAGGGCTATTAGATTTTTTTTAACTTCATCTATAGGTATCAGACGTTATCTCCGTATTCACTCAACTTAAAGCCACTTCATCTTGCAGTTTCACACTGTTCGTCTCTTCTGTGGTCTGCCTCTTCTACAATAGCCTAGCTTCCATTTTCAATTATTACGCATTTGTATATGTACTAGCTGACCCGTCAGACATTGTCCTGTCAAATTTTCGACTTCGATTTTTCGGCTGTTCCTATGAGTTTTTCCTAATTTTATTTTTTCCTAAATCACCTCAGGATTTCAAAAGTCAAATCATTTATTTCAAATAGGCCCTTGAAGGCACTTTTGAACGTCAAAATTTAAAAAATATAGTATTGATTCTACGATCTCTTCTTCTTTCGATAGATTCGCGAGTTTTTGGGGGAGTAATGCACCGCAATTGATTTTGTATACATATAGAGATGTTTTTCTGTGCCTGCCCAATAGTCCGTTAAAATTTTTTAGTTTTGTTTAAATACTAGAGAAATATAGATAGTACTACTGATAGGTACCTATAAAAGCAATATAAAACCTTTTTAATCGCGACGGGACGTAATGTGAGAGTCATTGTCCTGTCCAGTGGTGTGTGACCCAGCTTGGCTCGGACCGGGCCAATCGTGTTTGTTTTTGCATTATTATAAAATTCCTTCCATAAACTTTTCAAGTACCACACTATTGCCATGTGCACAGTCCAATGCTTTGTTAGTTCCGCTGCGATGAGCTTTGCAGGAGCTTTCTTGTTATTGTACATTGACATGAGAATTTGGCCGCTATTTCACCTGTCTACATCATCACAATTTTGTTTTTGTTTTTATTTCAGACAATTTTAGTTGAACGAGCAATATTGCCAGGTATTTTGAGGTACCTAAAGTAACCTTTCCCGGAATTAATTGGCTGTGGATCGATGATATCATTTTCCCGAGTTTCGATATTTAATAAAAAACGGTGCGCAAAAAATAATTGCGGCTAGATGACTAATATTGATGGGCAATGAGATAAGTTAGTAATCATGAGAATTCTTATATGCCAATTAGTTGTTTTATAAAAAGTAACGTTAGTCAGAAGTTTTTTATCAGATATTTGGAGAAGTCATCAATTCGTGTTAATGATCGATTGGTTTTACGGATGTCGCAATTAACTATTAAGAATTCCGTTAGGAATGTCTGGTAATGACTTTATTCCTGTTACTGAAGACAGTAAAATTGAAGCTTTAAGATAGAGACGTGCAGTGAATACGGACGAGTCTAACAAGTTCGTAGAAGATCTTAGGTTGTGTTCAGACTTGAGTGAAGACAAACTATCGTCCGTTTTTATAAATTGATCCTGATCTTTGTCTGTTTCCAATAAACGGCCGAGTTTGCCAATCTGCCTCGTTGGTCTTAGTGGCCGTAAGCGCTCCTGCTGAGCATGAGGTACAGGACTCGATTCCCAGGTCGGGCAAAGTGTCATCGGGTTTTTCCACCAGGAATATCTCAGTAGCACCCCTGAGTCTGGATCTGTGGCCGGTCGATGGCAAAAGGCTCGCCCCCTATGGAGAATTGTGGGTGTACTACAGGTACATCTCTGCCCAACCCTTTGGGGAAAGAAGGCGTGATGTTAGGATGTTTGCCAATTTGAGTCGTTGAGGTGGTGAATTATAAGCAACTGTCAAAGATCGCTGGATTTTGATACGTTAGATATTAATTTCGGGCGTAACTTAAGTACCAAAACAATGATGGCGCAAAGCAAGTATGGAGTGACTGACTATCTGACCTCCACAACCCAGTAACTGGGTAATACCCCTTGGTAAGACTGGTTGTCAGACTTTCGGGCTTTTGACGACCCGTAACGACTGTCAAAGATCCACGAATGATAGTCGGGACTGCAACGGCTTAACGTGCTTTCCAAGGCACGGACGAGTCTCGGTATGTAAATATGGTCACCCATCCACGGACGAACCGCGGCAAGCGTAGCTTAACCTGATGGATCGACCCGTGCGACTGTTATTACTTAGCCACGACCTATAACAAGTACAATACGGTCTTTTTTCCTTTAATGTTTTTTTTTGTGTTAATCAACAGACCTACTGTTTTATTTAATAACAGCAGTACGCTACCATAAAATTGTTTACTGGTACATTAACTTTTTGAGTAGATGGAGTTAACAAACAAGATACAGATTATTAATCACGGTATCACATTTAAACGTGACTTACGCGTTAACTATTAACGTTTTCGGTAACCGTGGATTAATTTTGATTAATTAATCAAACTGTTAAATTAGATAATTCAATTGCACTGGAAGTATAGTCAACGTTTATAATTTAATTACAAGAGAAACATTACGGTATTTGTATTTAATTTACAAAACCAATTAGCATATCAAACAAAATAGGTGTCAGACAGAATTTGAATCATCTTCTAATTTAATTATACCTAGAATAATTTTGTTTAATATTTTATGAATACAGAATAGTCTCTAATTGAATATGTATTTTATGAAAAAAAAAAATAACAACTGATCTGGGCTCACGACCGCGGAAAAGGATCATCGTGTCACGATTTGATCCACGCCCGGTATCTCCGTGACTTAACGATGACTAACGAAGATAATGCTTAATAATTAACGTCGTGATTATTCGTGAACTGTTTTTGTTTTAACACTTAATTCTTCGAAACAAGTATTTTTTTTGCCGACATCAAAAAAAGGAGGAGGTGTTGTACTCTTCGATTTTTATTTTTTTCTAAGTACGAACTGATGAACAAAAAAAGCAGCTGCGTGTGTGTTAGTTTAAATTGAGATTTATGTTTTTTAAATGGTGCATACGACTATGTTACCTACATCATAAAGATTTAATAGCCTATTAGAATAAATTGATTTCGTGTATTGCAATGCAGTAGGGAAATTAATAAAGTGCGTACAATGCACTTTATTCATTTCTGTCTACGTAGGTATTTTTGTAGAATTAAATTGTTTTAGAAATATTTTTTAAATTATAATTTTTTATAATAACTGATAATTAAAACTTACCAATAACAACACAGAAAACCACACAAAGAACTATCAAAGACTTGTACATTTTGGTTTAAATTATAAATTAGCAAAAAAAAAAATTGTTTTAAAATTCGCGGTATATTCTCGTGTGCGCTTGCACAGATGACGGGTTGCGCGGAAGACTGCGGGCTAACAAGTGATGCGCGCGCGCTCACATAACCGGATTAAAAGCACTAGGACCTGCACACACTACCAATAGCAACTAGTGCAGTACTTGCACTAGATAGCAGTTAAGTTCTACTACAACCATTGTTCATGAGAAAGTTTACGTTCGGTCACTTTCTCGAGTACTTCGAAAACAGAGTTTCTTGTATTCCAGGTTTCCGCATCTGATCTGAAATCTATACAATTACAAAAGTAATTTATCTTGAAATATTACACGCTACCGGACATTGAAGAATGTTATTGTGACCAGTTAACCATAAATATTATATTCCAATTGGTAATCTAACCAGTAATACTGATTGCTCTATGTCTACGCCAATTATTATCAAGTACCTCTGACGTCACCAATAGTCTGTAGAGTGTATTGCGAGCGGGTTGGTGACCCCAGAGCTTGGCCAAGTTGGCTGATTAAGACTTCTACCACATATATTACTTTCGACAGTTGAAGCATCTAGCTTGGGGTCAGTTGCAGAGATTTCCGTAAAACGTAATCTAAAACAAAATATATATAATCAACAGCTCGTAAAGAACTTTTTGTACCACGTGTTCAGGTGCTGTTATTAAACTTAGGGGTTTATACAAATTCTAATAAAAAAAACACGAGTCATTGTCTTGGCCACGAAGTCTGAACATGTTTTTTTAAAGTAAATCTGAGGCAATTTTTTATGGACTTTTTATTTTTATATCAAACGGATTAGCAGGACAACATCCCGGCTGCATGAGCCATTATGCCAAATACTTTCTCACAGGCAAAAGAGAATAGGTGAATGACATGATCCAGTCAAGCGGGCTGCATTGTAGTTACATCGTGGTAAAACTATCTTCCACCTTCGGCCCGATCATCACTTACCATCAAGTGAGATGAAGACCAAGAGCTTCTCCTTGTGGTTAGAAAAAAAAGAAGCAAAAACACCCTGAAGAAACTATTACTGTTGGGAAAAAGTGGGTTGGAGAAGTAGTATTTATTTTTAATAACCACCATTCGTGGATCTTTGACAGTTGTTACGGTTCGTCAGAAGCCCGAAAGTCTGACAACTAGTCTTACCAAGGAGTTATCGTATTACCTAGTTACTGGGTTGTGGAGGTCAGCTAGGCAGTCGCTCCATATAAAATACTGGTATTCAGCTGCATCCGGTTAGACTGGAAGCCGATCCCAACATAGTTGGGAAAAGGCTAGGCAGATTGAACTACTTACTACTATCCACAAAATTATCTAAGCCTCCCAATTACATTCTTCCTTGACATAATCATCCTATTATTTGACATTATACAGGGTGTATTTTTGAGATGGGGCGGCAAGGACAGCTACCTTAACCGTTGTAGCTCCAGGAAAACGGTCTTATAAGTCTGTTCTTAACTTTTTGAGACATTTTGACCTGCATTCACAGATTTTGAAAAAATTTACAGTCAGCAAGAAAATGGGCAGTTTTCACAAAAAAATTATTTTGATGCCAATCGATCCTGTTTCATATAAGGATCAAAAACCTCTATTAGACCAACTGAGGTTTGAGTAGTAGAAAAGTCAGAAATCACAAAAAACTTTTCCCATACATTTCGTAGGCAATGAGACTCCAACTTAGTTTTTTTTTATGATGGATAGATTGACCACTACAATAATCGCTGGTCGAAAAAAAAAACCGAAAGTTCGAACGTTTTCGCGTCATAATAAAAAAAAAAGAAATACGACAGTGTTCAGGAATTCAAAGATTCACTTACGATTCTGTATGGAATTAATCCTAGCTCATTATCAGCTACTCGCTCTGTAGTAAACAGAGTAAACCTATGCCTAATTCAAAACGGCTACGATTTTGAGGATCTCATATCTTAGAGCATAAAAGTAACATTTCTAGGCGAGTCCAAAATAAAGTTTAAAGTTTTTAATTTTAAGGTGAAATAATACCTAAAGTAGAAGTTATTGTTTTTCATTTGTTTTGCGATCAGTCTTTTTTGTAGCGGCCAGTATATCAATGGTAGAAAATGTAAGTTAGAGTCTCATTGGCTACAAAATGTATGGGAAAAGATTTTTGTGATTTCTGACTTTTCTACTACTCAAACCTCAGTTGGTCCAATAGAAGGTTTTGATCCTTATATGAAACAGGATCGATTAGCATCAATAAAAGTTTTTGTGAAACTACCCATTTTCTTGCTGACTGTACTTTTTTTTCAAAATCTGTGAATGCAGATCTAAATGTTTCAAAAAGTTATGGACAGTCTCTTATGACCGTTTTCCTGTAGCTGCAACGGTTAAGGTAGCTGTCCTTGCTGCCCGATCTCAAAAATCCACCCTGTATACCTACAATTTATTTTCAACTCTTTATTAGTGGTTTTTGTGGACATGATAGTTATTCAGATTTGTTACAGTTGTAATAGCAATCATGTCATTTCTTTTAAAATAGGTTTTTTTTTTATTTATTTATCTTTTATTTCTTAGATTCTTTTCTATTTTATGAATTTGAAAACGCTGTAGGCTTAGTGGACTATAGATTTGTTGACCTGGTACTTGTTGAAAGACCTACAGTCTTTACTAGGTACCATAAGTAAGTCTGTCCTCCCATACCTATTAACACTGATAGTTGAAAATATTGTAACAGCCAATTATTTTTAAAAGAGTAACCGTGGAGTTTCATGCCGGCCGGCTCTTCTCCATAGGTAACGACCAATTGGAACTATGCACCTAACTTTTGACGTTTCATAAATGCCTATGTAGGTTTATGTGAAATAAAATATTTTGAATTTTGAATAGGTAATAAATAAATAAATAAATAAATGAAAAATATCTAGGGCAGGCCCTTAGATAATTTAGAAACACCTAGACTTTTAGAGAGAAATTTTCCAAACCTACATAAGTAGAGGCAGTAAGTAAGTAGGAAACTTTTCAAAAAGGTAGACCTAGACTCCTGCTTGACATAAACAAGGAAAAACTTTTGACAAAGAAAATCGACCTTTATTTATTCATTAAAACTTTATGCACAAGTAAAAAATATACCGTACAAAGGTGGACTTAATGCCTGAGGCATTTTCTACCAGTCAACCTTAGGGTGATGCAGGGGGAGGTGGGGGGGGGGGGTGGTGGTAATGCGTGTGTTATTAAAAATTATTTTCCTTAACCTTCACCCGTGCAGTAATCAAGTCTCAACAATAGTCTTGTTATCGACTGTTTTGTCCGTCAACCAAAATTCATAATATTATCTCAAAAATGATTCATAGTGAATTATTATTCCAGTACAACATGTTGTTAAAGATTCATTTCTAGGTATTACGTATAACATAATATTTTGATGAGCGACGGTTAATTATTTATGTCAATTTTATCTTGACCGTTATTTTGTATTGTACCTTTAACCTCGGGTTTTTTGCGTTTTTAATCATCAGTATGTTTATGAAAATCAATTCTAGTATTTTTTTTATTGCCGTATTATATGATGGCAGCTAGATAGTCTGACGACCTTAAAATGGTCAGACTGGATGCGGATGGTGGACGACAGGGTGTTGGGGCGCAGCTTATGGGATACCTAGACCTATGTCCAGCAGTGGACTCGGCCTCAATCAACTTGGCCTATCACAGTCGTAGGCCGAGTTGATTGATGCGTGATGCCTAAACTTAAATATCTCTATGGTACCTATACTGAGCACCGGTAGAGCTTAAAAGCTCTTTGTTCTCCTACTTTCAAAACAATGTGTCAAAAGAAATCAAAGAATTTTTATTCATCCTTTTCATAAACATATTCAAAAGGTTAGGGTTAATTTTTGTCAAAAATCATCAAGTTTGTTTTTAATTAACACCGTTATAAAATTGCTCTTCTCAATAAAAAAGACAAAATGATTCTTAAAACTTCTTTTTGCTTTTCAATACGTTGTAAATGTGAATTTATGAGTACTATAACTATACCTATTCTATGAGATGAAGACGTACAAGTAACCACACAAATAGGTAGAGATGTTAAGATTATTTTGAACAATAAAACTACATGGTCCATCTAAGCCCAGCGCAACGGAATTTTGTGACAAACCATTGCATTTTAATAAATTGTATTTTATACAATAGCATAGCGTTGTATGGTTGAAGGATAGCGAATAAAGTACTGTATAAAGAAGATGCAGGGACTCTACATGCATGCTGTATTTAGGAGACTCTGTTATTCATTAAAGGGTGTTAGATTAAACGAGGAACATACTTTAAAGGGGAGTGTACTACACTCCTAATTTTCATAAGTACTACACTCAGAGTAGTACTTATGAATATTAAAGACTTTTGCTATGGCACCAACGCATATGAAAAAAAAAACAACGGATTGCACTCCGGGAGTGCCGGCAGAAGCGAAAACTTGAACATTAACGTTGTGCATTTTTGAATATTTTGGAATGGTTAGAGAATAATTTCGCACGAATTGCTTTATTTATCAGTAAGTATAAAAGTCATATAAGTGGTAAAATACAATATTCATTAGTAGTAGTAGTATATTTATTTATTTTCAAAATATAGTCTAACAAAAATAAACAATACTATATACACTACACTATACACTATATTTTCTTCACATTTCATGAAGTATGTTTTGACTGCTTTTTTTACCCATCAATATGGGTAAAATTTCTTACCTCGCAATCTTTATGTAATGTCAAAGATTTAATGTCGATTGCTAGGCAACGGATCTTACGGTCACGTCGAGTGTAACATTTTTTACCCATCCCAAAAAGTACACAACGCCGCTAAAGAAGTATTCACTTCAAAAAAACTTTGGTACATTTAACGCAAATAACACCCTGAATATTTTTTACTCTTTATTAGATAATACCACATTTAGGACAATTCAGAGAAGTTCTAAGGTTATCGTGGTGTCCGTGCGAGGTCAGCTTGAACAAAGAAACTGGATACAATATGGGACTGTACGGGTGGCCTTTTTAGGGTTCCGGATTTTCCAGTTCTATTTGCGTATAAAGGAAACTGGACAATGGGAGCCTATTGCCAAGCCAACACCGTCTGTCGGTCAGGGGTGCAACACACAGGTTCCGGTCGGCTTGGTGCATTACAGGCCGGGCGCCTACACGGTACCTGTGCTGTAAGATGGTAAGGGAGTTGGGTATCCTGCAAATTCAAGGTGATGCTGCAGCATCAGTTCATGGTTACTATGTTCTTCTAAAATCATTGAAGTAACAGAATACCAAATTTCAAATCGTTCAGACCTGTGGAAGACGCTCACATCCTTTCATCAACTAGAAAACAGCTGATAATCTTCAAACGGCTAAACCGATTTTGATAAAACATGTCTAAGAACCATCGCTAGAAAACCAGCTTTCAAACAAAAAAAAACACATTCAAATCGGTTCAGCCGTTTAAGAGCTACGGTGCCACAGACACACAAACCTCCACCCTCTTTTTGCGTCGGTGGTTAAAACGAAAGTAAACTATAAATAGCCGGCTTTTTCGTATAAGGATGACCTCATACATAGATGATGGCTTGCGCCTTCCGGGTGTTAGAACCTTATTGCGGAAGACAAGAGGCTTCCGTCAAGTTATCTTGCTGAGGATGGCATAGTGGTCATGTTTAGTAGTGCGTAAGTAGTGCGTAGGTGATGAGGGAGACTGACAATTAATTTTGCCCACCTTGGAAATGCTGGCACCTTTTTTTCTTTTTTACTCACAACGGGGAAGCTCTTGGCCTGCATCGCACCTGATGGTAAGTGATGATCAGGCCGAAGGTGGAAGCGAACTTCACCCGGAATCCTCAACCACAGAGGAACCGGCTATCTTATCTCTAACTGCCGAAACATAACAATGCTGTTAACATTGTTGTTATGGCGACAGACTTAGATAAGATGGTGGTAGCTAGCCAGGTGGACTTAGAATAAGCCCCCAACCAAACCGAGCAGAAAATTTTTGCTCCCACTGGGAATCGAACCCCGGGACCTCTGGGTCTGAGACAGGTGGTTTACCCACTAGACCACAGAGGCGGTTAAACTCCGAAGCCAAAAACCATAGGACACATTCTTCTTCTTCTTTTCGTGTGGTTAGTGACTAACCTGGTGTCAGAGTTTTAAAGCCGCCAATGGGCCTCTGATTTGGCTTCATAATTATGCTGTCGCGAAATATCTCTCAGGCATGCCGGTTTCCTCACGATGTTTCCCTTCACTGGTTTTTGCAGCAAGTTATAATTATACAATACGCACATGAATCCGAAAAATCAGAGGTGCGTGCCTTGGGTTGGAACTCGAGACCTATGTCTTGGTAGTCTGACGCTCACAGCGCTAGGCTATCACTGCTCACGCACGTTCACCATGCTGTGAATGTAATCATCCAAAATTACCCGTTTCATTCCCGGGAAATCTTTTCAAAAAGGCCGTGAAATATTGTCCAGAACCGCGGCGAATCGTTCGGCGGCTGTAATTTCCTCATATTGCAGTGCAGCAATTCAAATTCAATTATTCAGATACGGTATGTTTCAATGAGGTTTTACATTCAACTGGCCAACCTGAAAGTATCGTGAAAGTCGACTTGACCGAACATAACTTAACTTTCTGTTTGCCACATAAAATATTAGCATTCAAACATGAACATGACGACTGCCTTAGTAATAGAGTTGTTATAGAAATATGGCCTGCTGTCGATACCGTAATGGGTGTGAAGCTTTTTATGACTTGAGGAAAAGTTGAGTGGAATTTTCGCGCGGTGCGTGTGAAAAGCTTTTGTTGACGTTTTTAGGGCTCCGTACGTCCGCATGAAAAAACGGAACTCTTATAATAGGATCACTCGTGTGTCCGTCTGTCGGTCCGTCTGTCACAGCCAATTTGCTTCGAATCTAATAGACCGATTAAGTTGAATTTTGTTACAAATATCTATTTCTGTGACCCAAACACGGACGTGTTACGTTAATAAATGTTTAAGAATAATTTTTAATATGGGGGATGGGGGTCACTCTTGGGAGACATGAAAATTAAAAAAAGTTTTGTACACTGTACCGTGTGACTTAGCAAATGGAAGGGCTTACTGTGTGTTTGCTCAAGTACATATTATATTTTTTTATAATTTTAATAATATTGTTTTAAAGCTTTAGAAAATTGATAAAAAAATTCCATTCCCCCCTTATATATATAGACCGGTACCCTAATTACGTAATACACAATCAATTTGTTTTGAAACAGATTA